>CP141126.1:16905000-18155000 GCA_035236585.1 Warburgia ugandensis
GAAATCTGAGGCCAAGGCCGGAAATTACATTAGGACTAGGGCGGCCGTAGCAAAAGAGGCGGCAGCAGAGAAGGCGGCTGTGGTTGAAGCCAAAGGTAAAAAGCCAGTAACGAGATTGGCAGCAGCAAGAAATCGGAGGGTGAAAGTTGCAGTTGCGGAGAAGAAGTTTGTTCCTCAATACGGCTCTGATCAGGTTAAAGAAAAACAAGGAAAAAGGTGGGATAAAAAAGGAGAAGAGGATTGGCTTGAAAGCCGTGGGAAGGAAATGATGGCAGATGATAGCGGCGGTTTGAGCGCTAATAAGGCGGTAGGGCAGGAAGAAGAAGGGAGTACTGCTCCCTTCCCGGAAAGGGTATACCGATAGTTTCCTCTTTATCCGATTCTTTGTTATTTTTCTATTTGCAGTTTTTCTTGGACAAGATTGTTACCTTCCTTATTTTTCTGTGATTTTGGTTTCCATGTTTTCTTAGATCATGATGATTTTGTTGGAGTAGTAGTGTTTATTTGACTGTGATCTAGGTTGTGTATCAAGTGTGCATGGAGTTCTTGTTTACGGGTTAAACTTTTTACTACTTTGTATCTAATTTATTGGTAATCTGGCCCGATCGTCATAATTTATTGGTTCTGTTCGTGACTCGGTATTCTGGAATGATCTTATATATTACGCTATTCAGGTCCAGGTAGGGGGATCTCCTGTGTACAGAATCGAGCGGAAGCTCGGCAAAGGTGGGTTTGGTCAGGTTTTTGTTGGTCGTCGTGTGAGTGGTGGGAGCGAGCGTACAACAGGCCCTGGGGCCACGGAGGTAATCTTCAGCTTGATGTGTCTTTTAAATGGTTCATGTAATCTCTGGCCTTAGTAAACTGAGTAATTCTTGGTGTGTTTTTCATGTTCTTCAATGGGTTACTCTTATTTGATTCTACATTCTTGGCATAGGTTGCATTGAAATTTGAGCACAGAAGCAGCAAAGGCTGTAATTATGGTCCTCCATATGAATGGCAAGTTTATAAGTAAGCAATCTTCTTCCATTCAAAGCTTGTTATATTATTTGTTACTTCGGATCTGTTTGCTTATTAATATGTTTTGTTGTTTTCTTTTGAATAGCACACTTGGTGGTAGTCATGGGGTGCCTAGGGTACACTACAAAGGTAGACAAGGTGACTACTATGTAATGGTAAGTATTTTCTCTGTTCACTGTTTGTTTTCTGATTTTCTCTTTGTTTATTACTTCCATCTGATTTTGTTTCTGGCTGGTCTGATATTCTGGTGATCGCTCAAATGCTTCCCTGTTTTAGAGTTCCAGGGCACTAGTTATTTTAGTGGGTAAATTTTGCGTGGCATTCTGATTGATCATTTCTATATATTTAACTGCAGGTTATGGACATGTTAGGTCCAAGTTTATGGGATGCATGGAATTCTTCTGGTCAAACGTAAGTATCACTTGTAGAAAACCTGAAAGCTGTAGTACTTCGGGTATCAAGCTTAATAATCTCAATGATTTGTGAGCATGGCCGCTTGTCATCGCTTGGTTTATTGAAATGTCCTGTATTTTCACTTATCTAAAATGTTTTAAATAATCAAATTATGGGTTTCTCTTTTTCGTTCACTTTTATTATTTTATTTATTTAATATTTAATTTTAATGGATCTGTTATCGCTATTTTCTTTAGTTTTGAGATGGTTGAAGTTTTATCTTTTTGTTCTATTAATGAGCAGGTAATCTGGTCTTCAAACACCCAGCTCTATGGCTATTATAGGAAAAATCAAGATGCTGATGTTATTTGGAAAATATTGTGTAATGTGTGTCACATTATGCTCATTATTTGTTTCTACCTGTTAAAAATGTTCTTTTCTTAAAACATTGAGGTGAACTGATGGCATATCATGTCCCTAGGTAAAATTGTCCATTATCTATCCTCTTTCAAAGTTGTTGTGGTCATAGTAATCAATTGATATTTTTTTATTACTTCTTGCCAACAATGTTGGTGTCTCCATGGGCTAAATGTCATCTGCTGTTTTTCATCACACCTACTCGAGTCATATTGCCTTAGAACCCAAATCGCACATTCATGGATGGAATGGCACCCTAAGTTGGCATGGCATGAGCAGTCTGTGCATCAGTGCTGTTATATCCTGTGATGCGTTTCTTATTCATGCTAAATTCTAGGTCTTACTAAGTTGCTAAATTCTAGGTCTCAATAGTGCTGTAGACATGTGTTACAACTTTCAAATTATTGTTCAAGCTTCGTCTTCCTTGGCTGACATGCAAGGAATATTTAGTATATGTGTTTTTGTGGCTTTTGTATATATTTTTTCCCGTTGGACAATTTTCTGAATTGGTGCCTGCTAAGTATGGCCTAATGAATGACATTTTGTTTAGTGAAAACTAATTTACTTGGTGCCTTTTGTATGGAAACATGAATGCAATTTACATCTAGGTTTTTAAGTCGTCTTGATATTAATAGCTAAGTGGTTCATTCATTCTTGAGTTGTATAAATATGCAGGATGACCTCGGAAATGGTAGCATGTATTGCTGCGGAGTCTATCTCAATCTTAGAGAAGATGCACTCCAGAGGGTGAGTTCTGGTTTTAGGTCTTAAAACTCTGAGAACTTGCATCTCCTATTAGTTTTTTTGTATTTTGGTAAACATATCTTCTATAATCTCAGTTGTCAAGGATAGATTTAATTGACGTGGACTCGAAGAAGTCTGCTTTGCCAAATTCCCATTGTCCTCTTTTTTACACCGTACCTTTGTTTATGACATAGGTATGTCCATGGAGATGTGAAGCCTGAAAACTTTCTACTTGGGCAGCCCGCCACCCCACATGAAAAGAAGTTGTATCTGGTTGACCTTGGGTTAGGTAATGGAACTTTACCAACTGTCTTTCTTTTCTGAAAGATATCCTATGCTCTGTCCATTTTTTTGCTTTTTTATTTATTTTCCACATCTGTGGTTTAAGTAGTTCTTTTACCTGTTCATGCAGCTACAAAATGGAAAGATGGTACTACTGGTCATCATGTGGAATATGACCAACGTCCAGATGTGTTCAGGTATGCTACTAGCCTGAGATTGTTATGTGAAGCTTAAGATGCAACAAAATGCATGCTGTGTTTCTGATATAACGTTGCGTGCTCTCTTACTCACCCATTTGATTGGTGCAGAGGTACTGTTAGATATGCCAGTGTCCATGCTCATTTAGGAAGAACTGCTAGTAGAAGAGATGATCTGGAATCTCTTGCATATACTCTCATCTTTCTTCACCGAGGCAGGTTGCCATGGCAAGGATATCAGGTATATTTCATGCTTGCTATGCGCCGAAGCTGTAGTATTATGGTGTTTTGGACAATTTTTGGGTAAATACTTACAACTTTCTACTGTCATGCTGACCATTGACATTCATTTTTATTTCAGGGTGATAACAAGTCTTTCCTAGTTTGCAAGAAGAAGATGGCAACATCCCCTGAAATGCTGTGTTGCTTCTGCCCTCCACCTTTCAAGCAGTTTCTTGAGATTGTGGTCAACATGAAATATGACGAGGATCCTAACTATTCCAAGCTAATATCATTGTTTGAAGGTTTAATTGGAACAAATCCAGCTATTAGGCCAATAAACACTGATGGTGCTCAGAAGGTATTGGCTTTAAACATTTAAGTATTTTATCCTCTTTCTTCCTCTTCCACTAACAGTCATAATTTATGTTTGCCTGGTTGAGTTTCCAGATAATCTATCAAGTGGGTCAAAAACGGGGTAGATTGACCATTGAGGAAGAAGATGATGGTCAACCAAAGAAAAAGGTTCGACTGGGGGTTCCTGCCACACAGTGGATCTCTGTTTACAATGCCAGATTGCCAATGAAACAAAGGTCTGATTGTTGTCCATTGTTTTGTCTATGCTGCTTCCTTTTACCTGATTTTGAAAGAAGTTTCAGATTTCTTTTGTGTTACAGATTATGACATCACAATTCTTATTACATTGAAAATTTCTGGTTTCAATTAATCAGCTGGGATACTCTTTTAATTTGGTGTTTGGTCAATGAGGTTGATGTTATACACCAGTAAATACAAAACAAGTAGTATATACTCTATCCATCATATTTCAAGTAACAATGACTGCCCTTAAGTGAGGTTTTTTTGAGTTTAGCTCAGAATATGTCTACATAACTGATTATCATTGGCTAATGCACCACTATTACAGGTATGATATATCTTTTCCCCCTTCTTCCTTTATTTCAGTTAATAGAAGACCTCAGCTTGATCAAGATGGCTGAATTGTAATTCCTTAATTCTTCCAGCAAATGAAGGCATTTATATGTTAATGCACTATATCTCAAAGACGTCCTAGTGGAATTTCCTTAGTGCTATTTAATTTTCAACTCAGAACTATCATTCTAGGTAGCCTCTCCTATCTATTCGTCATAGTTATCATAATATGTATTCATGGCATCTGCTCTTGGAGTTTTGAATGAGTGCACCTTGTCACGGACATGCATTGCTAGGCCCATGACCAAGGCCTGCAGACTCCAAGAGAGGCCTGCTTATTTCATGGAGTTGGCTTAAGGGACTTGGGCCCGTTGTTGAAGATCCAAGGAACAAGGCCTAATTCTAGAAGACCTGGTTTCTTGAAGTTTCCTTGTAAATATCTAGAAAGAGAGAAACTTAGATATCATATAGAAACTTCTAGAGAGAAATTCTAGAATGATCGTCAACCATTAGATGGTGACACATGTAATATCCTAGCCATCCATTGAGAAGGTGGATGGAGGGAAAGTATTAATAGGGGTTAGCTCCTCACTTGTAACTCAAACAAGCTCATTGTAGACAAGTTCCAGGAAGGGGTAACAAATTCTCTTTGAGTTAGTCTCTTCTTGAGTTTTCTCATTGCTTTAGTGGCTGAGTGAGTGTAGCCCTAGCAAGTAAGAGTGGGAGTGGAAGGCTGACTTGTGCCTAGCAAAAGGAATTGCAGACAAGTGCCGCACGGGCTTAGCGTAGGTGAAACTGTAACCTTGTGACAAGCTGCTGACTTTGAGCGACTTAAAGTTGTTGATTAAAATACTGGACCTGTTTAAGCAACCTTCATAATTGAAGAGAATAGAGAGATCCATTTTGAAGACACATGCCTTTGACTTCTGAAAGTAAACATAAGACTTATTGGACTTGTAAACCATTGGGTGAATCTCCTTAGTATGGGACCTTTATCTCCAACCTAGCAACATCATCATGGTGGAGAAATTGGGCTTCCAGGGTTATGAATTTCTCGAGTAAGTTCACAAGTGGCTGTTATTAGAATGTGCGCCTTACTACTTGTTTGGTATTGGCAGTGTGGAGGATTAAATCCCTTCATCATGGGCAGCATTTGATTTTAGCTTTGACTTCCATAAAATTTGATTTGAACTTCCGTAGAAATTCACTGTATTCCTAGGAACTCATGTATTGTAGAAGCTGTTTGTTTTTCAAGCAACGTAGCGTTTGATAGCCAAGGATAGGACAGGAACAAGCTTCAACTATCATGACTTTATCTTTCATAAGCTGTTCCTTTTTCAGCATGCTTGTTCTCCTTTGGTGATCATTTATCCACTTGCTATTCTTTACAGTATGGAGGACGTCCCATTACCGGCTTATGCATTTATGCAATTTGCATAGCTACTATTTTCCTTTCTTTACTGTGTAATAAATTATTCAAGAATGCATTTGCATTAGGGCGACTGTGCTTATGGAGATGTTCTTTTCACTTGATCAGGTACCACTACAATGTGGCAGACTCTCGTTTGGCGCAGCATGTAGACAGAGGAAATGAAGATGGCCTACTTATAAGCTGTGTAGCTTCTTATTCCAATCTTTGGGCACTTATTATGGATGCTGGAACTGGTTTCACATCGCAGGTTTATGAATTATCTCCTTACTTCCTACACAAGGTATATATTTAAATTCCAAATTTTATCTGATCTTCTCACGAGTCAACTTCATTATATTTTTTACTAGCATTGGCATCTCAACATTGCAGGAGTGGATCATGGAGCAATGGGAGAAGAATTACTACATCAGTTCTATTGCTGGTGCTAACAATGGAAGCTCCCTTGTTGTCATGTCTAAAGGTCAGTACCTTTTTTCTGTATAAATTATGAATTTGTTCTCAGTCATCATCATTATCAAGACCTTATACCGATTAGGGTTTGGCTATAAATATGATCTATATTTAGGAAAACAATGTGCACAGCGTCATATTTGATGATAAAATGACAATATTGCTAAGATTGTGATGTTTTAAGACGTTTTAACCATACCTTTGTGCACTGCAACAACTTGAAAGTTGCTTGCTTTCTATAGCTAAATTGAGAGTTCAATGAATACAATTTTTTTTTGGGGGTAGGTTCACTTGTCTTTGCAATTAAAAATAATTTTGAATTCTTAGGACAATTGTATCACTGCAAACTCTTATGAATTTTATAGCAGCGAACCATTAAGAGCTTCTCAATTTTAACCTTTCTTTCCTGGGGGTCACTTACATAAGGACTAGATATGGCATTTGTTAGCTTCATGCTCAGTTTGTTGGGAAACCTAGTAGGGGAAGGCTGGTCTTGAGAATGGCAAGCTTAGAGAGAGAGAGAGAGAGAGAGAGAGAGAGAGAGAGAGAGAGAGAGAGAGAGAGAGAGAGAGAGAGAGAGAGAGAGAGAGAGAGAGAGAGAGAGAGAGAGAGAGATGGTACAGTTCTGGTCATTTTATTGTAGTCTCTAAGAAATTGGAGATCTTTATCTTTAAGCAGTTACTTGGTGGATCATGGTGCACTGGAGGATTACTGCCATCGATATTTATAAGAGAGATCTCTGGTGAACTGCTATGTTGTTCAATGTGGTCGAAGGGTCTCCAAGGTGACTGAAATTAAGAATGTGGATATCTGCAGCTTTGCTTACAACCTGATCTCTGTCCACAAGCTGGGGAGAAACTTGGGTGGAAAGCAACCCAGTGGTTCTTTTCTCTTAACCACTCAAGACCAAAGAATTCTTACCTGATGTGCCCCATGCAACATGATCATTGTAGAAGTGAGGGGATAAGCTAGGTAGTTCTTGTATTGGTTTGCATATTTCCTTTGTCCGTATTATGAGGCCAAGCTCATGGGATAAATTAGTGGAGTAAGGTTGAAACTTAAATATATTGGGGAATCTCATTTCTGTTACTCACACAAGCATGAAACGGATGCTTGCATATTCATCCATATGTCAGATTGGGAATGGAATTATTGTTGGAGACTCATATGATTATGGATGATAACTTATATATGCTGTTCTATATCTCCATGAATCTAGGAACTTTTGCTCTCATTGTCTTATTTGGTCTATGTATTGGAACTGATAACATTTTATCTCGCTATGGACAATCTCCATCCCTGTTGTAGCATTTTAGATGCAATAACATAACATTGTTGAAAATGTCAGGATGATCTAAACATCTCTTGAGGTTTGAAGCTACCAACCCATGTCAGTATATGATATCCTGTTAAGAATTTAGCATCCTATCTGCAACTGATTTCCTAAACAATGACGTGCATGGAAAATGTTCAAGTGATTGAAAAAACAGTGAATATGCTATTGCTGCCAAAAGAGGTACTCCTCCCCAACTAGGATTCAGACAGTTTGGAACTTGACATGGTAGAAAAATTGGAATACTGCTACGGCTACAAATTCTTGAGAATTCTCATCGAAACTACCTGTTGTAAAATCTCTGGAAGTGGGGAATTTTATGATGATTGAACGGTGATGTTTGGTTATGTCGATCTTTGATGACCATATTTTGACGTAGAAGTGCAGAAACCTTCAGGTATGCTGGTGGTGAAAAATCTCAAAATACAATTAAAGAAAATGAAAGAGTGATTAGTGAACAGGTAGAGTGCTTGCGTAGGACTTACAGATATATTGGAGGTGATCTGAATGCACGGCATCCTTGCTGAATTTCCTAGATTACTTGAGGTATCAATGAAAAGCAACTGGAGTTTAACTGTATGATTGGCTCTAGCACTAAAGCATATGAGTAAATGTACAGTGGATGAATGAAGATACTGCATGAACTGGTGCAGTTCAAAACAGACGAGAATCTGAGAGGTCCAAATAGCTGATAACTTTATGGTTCCAAGTAATCTGACATCCTTTTCCTGAAAACAAGAAAAAGAAGAAAACAACTAGCAGACTGCTATAAACTCATAGACAGCTTTTGATCTTATTCATGGTTTCCTTGTAATTGTCGTAATTGTCCTCCTTATTTATGATATTGGAAGTCCTCACTTTATTTTACTACTTACTAACTGGCATCTGGGAACTATGATGATACAAGGCCAAAAGAATGAATAAAGTCAAAGCATGGGTTTTAGGTGCAAATGTTCATATGCTTCGTATGGGAAGTTAGAACTCATATGTTGCTTAAAATTTCAACAGTCAGGGTTGAGGATTAGGAGTGAAATAGATGGATTCATCAGGGGCAAAGTGTGATGCTTTTGTGGTTGCATTTGTAATTTAATTTATCCTCCATTGTTTGTTCTGTCTTAAGTGATGGTGATGCTTATTGACGGGGGATATTATGTAAAACAGAAGGAATTGCTTGCAGTCTCCTTGTGAAGGAGAAATATATCGTGAAGTGGTCCCTGGAAGTGCCTATGGTGAATATTGCTAATGTTGACATCGTTGCTAGAATAAATTTCAAAAGTTGGGGTTGAGAAGATGGATTCCTCAGGGGCAAAGTGTGATGCTTTTGTGGGGGCATTTAGAATTTAAATTTTGCCTCTATTGTTTGTTTTTAGCCTAGGGGTTGGTGATGTTTATTGACAGGGGACATTATGTAAAGGAGAAGGAATTGCTTGCATTCTTCTGTGAAGGAGAAATATACTGTGAAGTGGTCACTGGAAGCGCCTATGATTAATCTTGGTACTGTTGACATAAATGCTAGAGTAAAATCCAACCTTTCCAGTCATTGAAGTTGGGATTATAAGTGTGCAGGCACTGTTGGGTGGTTAGCTGATTCTGATGAAGTAGAAACCATCGCTCTCCTCCAGGGATTGGAAGTTTCCAGAAGAATCTGTTTGACTGTTTATTAGTTGAAGGTGTGAATGTGGAAGGCATAGCTCTGTGCAGTTTATTTCCCTTTTGTAGCTTAATAGAGTGGGGTTCTTTTTTGCTTTATGGCGGGAAATTGTGTAAACGGAGAAGACTTCGCTTTGCACAATTTGCTTCCTCTTTTGTAGCTCAGTAGAGCTCGATTCTTTATTTGCTCCATACAGTTTGCTCCCCCACAGTAGAGTGAGATTCCTTTGTTGCTGCTAGTTCTGGCTTTCTTTGGCATATGGTTCTTGTTTTCAGTAAGGAGTCTTCTTGGCTTATCCATTTGCTTCCTTGGAAAGCTGTCTACTATGCAACACACTCCTGTCTGTTGCAAAAAGAACAAAGAGTTTCTGGCAAAGGCAATTTATACACAATCAGTTACGGTGATGGAAGGCCGACCCCTAATTGGGATAAGGTCTTGATGATGATGAGTTACGGTGATGGAAGGTGAGAGATGAAAGTTTTAGAACGTGAGGGTCAGCTATTGCCTATATTATATACAAATGCACAACATATGCACACATCCACAAGTTTCATTGGGACATATGTTCAATTCAAATATTATTGCTTTATGTAAGCACACCACATTCAAGGGTACAACAGTTGGGGGTCAAATATATTCGGGGTTTCATTGTGGTTTAGTTAGTATCGGTTAATTATATTACTATGACGTGACTGATTTTCTTGAATTTTTATTTGCTTAAACTCTTTCAAACTTCTCCTGTATCTGTATGTAGAGCTCAATGTCTCTTCTTATTTGCATTATTACTTGAAATGCTCTCAATATCACTTGCATTGATGACTAGTTTACTTGTTAAAGGAATTTTTATTTTTTCAGTTGATGTTTAGTGTTCATTTCAGAATTTGCACATGCAATTACTGTGTGGCTTTTGATCTTTCCCATTAGCTGAATTTCAGTAGAGTTCGTTCATCTTTCTAATATGAGGTTTTATTGAAACTTCCTTCAGGTACACAATACACGCAACAGTCTTACAAAGTCAGTGATTCTTTTCCCTTCAAATGGATAAACAAAAAGTGGCGAGAAGGATTTCATGTGACTTCAATGGCAACTGCTGGAAGCCGATGGGGTGTTGTTATGTCCCGTAATGCAGGATTTACTGATCAGGTTAGTCATCACTTTCATCTGGTTGTCAAACACTTGCAACTTCTCAGACATGCCATCTTCTAGTCAGATCATACAGATTCCCGCAATATTCAGTAGGGATTGACATTTGAAATTAAATATTCAGGTTATTAGTATGAGGGTTTAATCTGTTATGTCTTCAACAGGTTATCGAACTCGACTTTCTGTATCCAAGTGAGGGCATCCATAGACGTTGGGACAGTGGCTACCGGATAACTTCAACAGCTGCTACTTGGGATCAGGCTGCTCTTATCCTTAGTGTACCCAAAAGGAAACCTGGGGATGAAACTCAGGAGACATTGCGTACATCAGCTTTTCCCAGTACGCACGTTAAGGTGAATGACCTTCTGATCTTAGGCTTCTTATTCGGATTCTTATAGCAAGTTCCAGTTTGAAGATCCATAGTGAATAATTACTGCCATGTAATTACCTTTGCTGGTCTGCCGCCCACGTTTATGGGCCTAGAGCTGCTTGTTGAGCTCTTAATAAGCTCTTATGTATCAGCAGAGAGGAGTTTGCTGACCGTTTGATACCAACCCATTGGTGATCATTTTTCTATACACAAGTGATCAAAGGGACATTGTCGCTTGCCATTCTTCTTGGAATAACTAGTCTAATTTCTGCAACAAAGGTTGACATTCTAATTCCACGTTTCTGTGTAAATGTATTTTTGGTTAATGTTCTTTTATGCTATGCAGGACAAGTGGGCGAAGAATCTCTATCTTGCTTCTGTGTGCTATGGGCGGACGGTATCTTGATGCACATAACCCAGTCCTTGGAAATTCTGCAGCAGTTGCAGTCTCTTGCTTCTTGCAGGCTCTTGCCCCAAAGAGAGAAGAAACGAACACCGATGTGGTTGGTTTTTATTTCCATTTTTTCTCTTGTTAATTGTATATTTTTGCTGGAAAAATTGGAGCCAGGAGCTTAAGTGCGATCCCAAAGAGAATAGATAGTCATGGTCCCATGTATTATATATTATTTTATATAACATGAAAGGTCCAATCCTTAAGGCTACAGAAATATCAGCAAGTACGTTGCCTTGTCGTCCATGTATCACATCTAGCTCTATCCACTCTACATGAGTTTACACGAGCAAGTGATTCTTCAAACCCATCAGGTTTTGATCAGACGCCTGCCACTTATAATCGATAATGGAATTGCATGCTGTGGTACCTGATGGTTGTTGAACTTGTGATGGTTGCAATACGGATTTAGTTGCTGTTTGATTGAAAGATAGCTTCGTCGGATTCCCTTGAGCAAGATAACCTCTGTGATCCTGACTGCAAGAGCTTTTAGATATTGAGGAGCTTTGACCTCTTGGGTAGGTTCCTAGCATCAAGTCACTTGGTGGTGCAGGTTTTCAATGTATTTTTTGGTGGTGAAAGAGAAGGGGCATCTCAGTTGCTATCTCATCCATACAAATACGATTTTGCTACAAGTCGGATGATTAATCCGTCTGAAGCTATGTTTATTGAAGCACGTCATACTTACGCAGTCTCATTCGCCCTGTTAACTCATAATTTGTTAGCTTATTGGACGCTATGATGTGTGATCATTGTAGTAGCTTTTCCATTTTCCATGGGCCTACCAATAAAAGCCCAAGTCTTGCGGGCCACAAGGACTTACTACGGGTGATGATAATTGCCCTATTACTGGGAAGTATAGCAAGACCAGCCGGGTGTTGCTATTAATAGGTGACCGGAATCCGCTCGTGTAACTGAGAAGATTTGGTGAACATTCTCTTTTTGGTCTATTAACATCCATGCGAATTACTTACAACCATATAATATCATAATTATCATTCAAAGCCTTATTCCGGTTAGGGATTGGGTACATAAAACTTGTTATTTTGTTCACTTTTATCAATCTATCGGTTGGCATTATCTTATGAAGTAAATGGAAGAGTTTTTAAATCTTTCTCCTCATTTCTAATCGGTTTGTTTTGGGTCTTGTCCTTGTCCTTTTAAAGCCTTCAACTTAGATCGACTTCCTCTTTCTAATTCGTGCTGTATTTGGAAATCATATAGATAAATAAATAAATGAATAAAGAGAAAGCAGTGGTCGTTAAGTGGGCTCATGAGATCGGTTGAATCTGAGCCAACTGAATGGTTGATATCTTACAAACTTCCCGAGTCGTTCATTCACTGGAGATGATTCAGGCTCGTGCTATTTGAAGAATATGAACGGTCTGACTCTTGAATCGCCCGATTCTGGGTCCGAAGTGTTCCATTATCACTTCCCTGTTCTGGGTCCTAATTTGTGATGGAGCTCTGGCGGGACGGAGCTTAGAACATCCCGTTTATGAGAGAAAATAGGAATGTGAAATTGTAAACGTTACAAAGAGAGAGAAAAATGGGGACAGTTTCCCACATCTCTTCTCCCCTCCTTATCCCGCGCCACACGCTCCCTACCAACAGTAGCAGCGGCAGTGGCACCAGAAGTAAGTTCGATTCCTTCTCCTTTCTCTTGAATTCTACTTGCCGACGGCAATTTAAACTGGCAGATGAACAGCATCTTGTTTATGTTAATTCCATTGCAGAGAGCTACCAATCACCTACTCTATCTCCTTTCTTGACCATCTGCCCCATGTTTTCCTTGTCCAGCGAGGTATCAGACGTGCTGTTGCTTTGAATTGAACCAGTTACTTTAGCTTTCTGATATGTCAAATACGGATAAGATTTAGTATCTCTTCAAACGAATTGAGAAATCTAAGGGGATGCTTGCCATCCTCGTTCGTTCCGTTTTTGCCAAGTTATTAGCTTATCGGAGATTTGGGATTTATGCGGCCCTCTCTATCAGTTAGCATCATGGGAAAATAGGCTTGCTTCCTTCTATTACGTCTACTGCTTCTTCCTGGAAGCATTTGGTGACTCCATGTACTTCCCTGTGGAGTCAAGAAGTTTATCCATAATGCATTTGGTCTCCGCCCAGGTTAGGAAGCCTAAACTGAATTGTTGGCACAAAAGAGAATCTGGTGCTTCTCTTATTCATCTGTTAGCCAGTTGAGAGGAGGATAAGTTCAGTGGATTATTGGACACAATTTATCTACTAAACTGCAATTAGCAGTCGGGACTTCTAGGATGGGTAAGAGGCTTCAGTATCACTCAACTTGGAGCAGTTCTTCTAGCCTTCTTATACGTAAGATTGACTTCAATCATCTTTATATTCTCAATCTTAGAAGCAAGAATCAAAAGTAGAGCCGTATAAGCCTGATGAAACTGATGTTTTGCTAGTTTCTTAATTATTGTTTCTGGAGCAATTTATCCTTAGCTTAGTTGGTGGACTGAGCTTCTAAATTCGTCATCACTGGAAAGTGGGCTGGACTTGTCACCGGGATTCTCATTATTTAAACAATGCATTTGATCTATAAACTTGGGCTTAAATATATATCTTTTTGATTAGTGGGGAGATTTTATTAAGGAGAGAACTTACCAACCAGCTGATCAAGGTGATCAGGCAGAGGAAAAAATTCTTAACAGCAGCACTCAAGGAGGCAAGGTGCGGCAATTCACTCAGACGAGGACAGAGAGATCTGAAGCGAGAGAGGAAAGCTGGAGCATGAGCCTAGTTGCAATCAACGAGAAAACTGAAGCAAGAGAGAGGAGCTTCAGTGCATATAAAAGAAAACAGAGACAGTGAGCACACAATATCATCTATGAGCACAAAGCTGAGATGAAAACTAGAGAGTATTCATCCAATACCCAAAGGAGACCTATGCAATCTGATGTGCCATTAGTGGCCAAAGTGATCAGTTGATTGTTCTGGATTGCCAGTTTCACTTCTTCAGTAAAGCTACAACTCCATTCCTAAAGAAATCTTCAACCCATTGTCATTTGCTCCTTGCTTGGCTAGTCTGTCCTCTTCTGAGAGTGTGGATCAGCTCAAAATGTCTGGACTTGATGATATCTGCAGTTTTCTCCTCCATCACTGTGTTTCCATGGTACCTTTTTGAATGTTGTTGATCCAGGAAATGGCAACAAAAGTCTCCTTCTATGATTGCATTGGGCAGAGTCAGATAGTTTTAAATGCTTGTTCCCATAGATATGCTCTGCATTGTTGGCCAAGGCCTCTGCAATAGAACTCATGAAACAGCCTCTAATCACCCCACAAATGCCTGCTGGTCCAGGTGCTCCGAAAGCGGGGCCATCAAACTTAAATTGTTGTTTTATAGTTCATAGTAGTAGTAAATTTGCAATTCCTTGCCTTGAAACAATTTGTAAAGGCACAACAGTATCTACGAATTTTCTCAAAAGAGTAATCGTTGAAGATAGGCATGTTTGAAGCCCAAATACTAACCAGATTTTTGATGTGATGAGTAACATTTGCCGAGGTGGCATTTTATTTGAATAGTCTGTTTTTTTCTTCCTCTCCACAGTTCCCAGAGGCGGTCATAGATAACAAAGTTCCACTGCTTTTTCAATTGGGTTGATTTGATATTGCAGTACCATGATGAGATTAATTTGTCCACTGAACATTGTCCAGCTATGTTAGGATAAGACTGTTCTCAGGGTCTGATCAGCAAACGGGCACCATATGAACATATGGTTTACATCTTACTGGGTTTTGGGGCAGAGAGCATACCTGTTTGGCAGATTCGAACCTCTTTTTCTTAGGTTGTTAACTTTTAGGATTTTGTTGTTGATGACAGTCCAAATGAACACTGCAATTCAAGTTGGGATTCCCTGCTTCCAGATGTTCACAGACTCAAAGTAAGGTGTATCACCAGCAGTTATTTTCTTGTATAATCTTTTTTTACTCAAAAGTGGCATTTTGGTCTTCTTTCCAAACTTTTCTATCTTCTCTGTTGATGTCGACTTGTATTTTTCAAAGGTTGGCTGAATTACATGCTCATTAACTTGCCTCACTTTACTGATTGAACACTGCTTTATCAATACAGCATAGTCTTCTGTATTGAGCTTCTAGGTCTGTTACCCAGAATGCATCTGAGAATCTAAAGAGGTTTCCTTTTCTCACTGATTTGTTGGATGAATTTCACAAATGTCAAACTATGTAGATTTGCTGTCATAATATTGGAAGAGTTTTCTGTTCAGCTCAGTTTATTGAGATGCAACTGAATTCAAATGCATGTTGTGTGGTTCATTTGGTCAAGGAGGACCTATGTGATGTTATACTTCAAGCTTTTGATGGGGACATAATGATCTCAATTTAGGATTTCATGATTTCAGTTAGTGGCTTTGTATTTTAATGGTCTCTCTCTCACCGGTAAGTTTGAGCTGTCTTGGAAGCTTTGTAGCTATCAGACAGGCAGGTCTCTGCTACTGCTGTTTTTAGCAAGTATATTACATTTCCGTGTAATAGCTACTTTTTCAACATGTTGCTTGAAGAGTTTCACTCTTGTATTGAATAATGGTTTTCACTTGTACCATTGTTGCCATTGGCAGTCAACTCTAGGGCAACTGCAGTTCATGTAAAGTCAAGTTTGGAAGATGGCTGCACACCGGGAGATCCTGAACGTTCATCACAAACATTAGAGGTGAAGTTTACTTATAAAAGGACTTGTTTGTTTCAACTTTGACAAATCTAGTACTCATCCCCCTGTTTTATTTTTGTTATCTGAACTGAAAAGATTTTCTGCTGCAATGTCATTCTAGTGTCTTGCATACTATTTTCAAAATATATCTTCCGACAAAGCTGATAGTTTTTTCTGAGGAGATAGATACTTCTCAACTATCAGTTTAGAAGGAAATGTCTCCTTTTCATGCCAATATACAAGGTTCACATCAACTAAGGACCCAGAAGATGTTATATCAAAAGTTCAGGTTAAGATGCTTCGACACCGATAGCCAGTTGATGGTTGTTTGTGCTGCTTGGTTTGTTCACATTAATATTAATGCATCTAGGCATAAAAGTAGAATTATGGTGCTATAAATGCTATATATGAGCACAGCGATTAACCATAACCTTGATAAAAGATTATAATGAGGTCTTATTGAATCAGGTTTTTAAGCAAGAAGTGTATGTAAAAATTCAATCAGTACAATCTTATCTGTTAAATAGTTTGTAAAATGTTGTGTGCAAGCAGTTTGTAGTGCTCTTATTCTTGTTGAGCTTTGTAATGTTGTATGGCATTATCATGATAGTCTAATTGCCAATTTCTTGCTGAGTGACAAGGAAGGGAAAAGGTTAAAGATTAAAGTAAGAATCTAATGAAAGTTGATTTCTAAAATAAAGATGATCTGGAGATCCTGAACAGCCTATGATATCCACCAAAACTTCAAGATCATATAGTATAGGACTAAATATCTCAAGTGGCTACTTCTTGTTCATTGATTAAAAAATGATATAAAAGATGGGGTGTGAATTAGTTTCATTAAATACAATAAATGATTCAATTAGATATCCCTGGAATGAGCTCTGACTAATTGGTGAACCAATCATGCATAGGCAAACATTTGAGAAATGTTTTGCTAAGTTCAGGTGATACTCTCCCCAAAGAATTGTCAGGCTGCTAGATGGGTTTACTGACTTGGCTGTATATTAGTAAATACAAATAAAGAAAACTGGCAGTCAGTTGATCATAACAATTTCAATTCTTTCCTAGGACTATGGTGCAATGAGGTTTGTTCTTAATCTTCCCCCAAGGACCAGTAGCTTGCTCTAGTATCTTTGTGGTAGGTTCTGCTTCATTCTTTTTCCTGAGAAAAAGTTTACTCTGTCCATTGCAGGGACCTCGACAATTAAACTCAAGGAGATGGTGTTTATGTGCAAGTCTATCTCTAATTAATGCTTCTGGAAGTCTTATTTCTGCATCAAAGGGGGCTGCTTTGGAGACAATGGATGGTAAACCTGTGTGCCGGAATTGTGGGGGAAGTGGTGCTGTGATCTGTAAGTGTGAATTTGTACCTCGTTAGGACTTCTATTCTTTTCTTGGACAGATGTTTCACATGACATTTCATATTCATCTTTTTAACTCTTCGCTATACATTTTCTCCTATTATTTGTTATATGTGACTGTCAGCCTCATTTTCTCAAGAATTTCATACATGATGATTCAAAGCGCTTTTGGCTCTTCAAGAACCACATATACAAGGGCAGTGAATAACCCCCTCTGATCTTTACTGGACGCATTAGTGGAAGGACCATTGGATAAAGTACAATTGGACTGTGGTAGTTTGCATTTGCATCTGGAACAGAAACTTATAAGAGAAATGCTAAATGGACCATAAGATGCGGTGCATCCAGGTGACCATTTTCTGGGGCCCACTTGCATGGCCCGACTTTCTTATCTGATTTCTCCGGCCTTGGATGTCTAAGAGGTTAAAAAAAAAACATGTGTATTGGATGATCCTAGTGTCTAAAAGTTGTACATGGAAATAGACAGGTCAGAAAATTTGATAAATGAAATACAACTTTTTAGACGCTAGAATTATCCAATCACATGCTTTTGATCTACTAAACATTCAAAGCTAGAGCAATGAGATGAATGAGTATGATGATGCATGGTGCTAGTTTTTTACGGGGTATTGGTCAACTGAAATCTTGTGGATCTTGTACCATGTGACTAACATGATAACTCTGGATAAAGTGCCATAATTAGGGAATTTGAAGCATGAACCTGTGTTGCCATGAACTCAGGATTGGTTGTTTAACTAGTAAGTATTATGTGAAGTATTAGCTTCCAGATAGCTGCATTTCTAAAATTTTAAAATTTTGGGTATATGCTCATTGGTTAATGGATGCATGTCAATGATGCCTTTGTGATTACAACATTGTGAGGATTCCTTCAATTTGTTTCACTTAAAACAGCCAATAGAATCATGGATCTGCCAAAGGGAGAGGTTCAATATATTATTCGTTTGGTTTTGGGAATAGAATCAGTTCAGCTAATGTTACTGAGAGGAAAACCAATCTTTATCTACTTCAGAGATCAATCACTAGAAAAATTCGTACTCAACCACGTGAAATATATCGCAGCAGAGACATAACTGAAAAGATAGTGACAACATATCAAAAAAAGAAAAAAGAAAAAAAAGGTGTGCAGCTGAGTTGCCTGTAATCTATCTCCACAATACAGCTGCAGCTGAAGCTATTTTGATTGGTAAACTTCTATAGAAGGTTGCCAAATGATTTTAGTAAGAATCATTAGATAATTTTACTAGTTAAACTTCAGTTTAATGTAAGTCTAGCTCATCCAGGAGCTTCTATGATTATAGAATTTGGGATTTCAGGAGGTTCTATTTTCAAGTTTATTGGTCTCTAAAAGTTCTAGAAAGATCTCAAAAGGGTTAGGAGGGCAGTATGAGTAGTGCCAGTGGGAGACCCATCCAGGATCAGGTTCAGCTGAAAGAGTCGAATAAGACACCTTTTCTTATAGGTTTTGGTTTTAGGAAGTGGCACATTCAAGGGAATGACTATTTAAACGTCTATTTAATTTGAGCTTCCTTGTTTTTTGGTTAATCTGCATGTTTGTGTCTGGATTGGATACAAGTTTTTGGAGTATATTCTATTTTGGTTATTTCTTTTGGTCTTGAAAGATTTTTCACCTTAGCTGATTCCATGACTCCTTTGCTTCAGAGGTTTTTCTTTCACTCACTAGCAACTTATATCATTAAATGCTGCATAATAGCAACCCAGCATCCTATTGGTATTAAAGATCCTGATTTTGTTGAAGTAGCCATTCTCCATGTTTTTCTGCTGCATGCTGGTCCAACCACAATTAAAGGTGAGTTGATGAATGTGATCAGCTAAAACAATTAGTTATATACTCAATTTTGGAGAACTTAGCTTTTGCGCTGATTGCTCGTCTATTGCTCCTTTATGAAGTTAATTGATAGTAAACCACAGTGCATGTACACCTATCTTTAATCTTAGCGTGATACAATGAGATAATGACTTCATATGTCTCATTTGTTTTCTTTTTGCTCTCTCTTCTAACTGCATTTATCCCACTTTCCTGCAATTTTTATTGCTAAGTAGCTTGCATTGTGATCGTTTATTTCTTTCCAGCAAAAGTAACCATGCTGCTGCATAGTTGTGTATTTGACAAGCAACTAATTCTGCTTAAATCGCTTCCACCATCTATTGTCTCTGTTGTATCATCATCATCATCATCATCAAGGCCTTATCCCGATTAGGGGTCAGCTACCCGAATCTTGTTCCTCCATTCACCTCTATCAAGTGTCATGGCTTCATTTAGTTCAAAAGTTTTTAAATCTTTTCTCACCACTTCTATCCATGTCCTTTTGGACCTTGCCCTTTTAGAGTGTTTCCATTGTATCAACAGCTTAATGATATGTCATCTTCAGGTTATGGCTTGTGGAAAATCGATCTTCACTAACTCCATGAGATAACACACCTAATGTGGAAAAATGGAAGTCACGCTTTAGAAGTGATGCCTTTCAATGCCATGAAAGCATTTGAAATGATACCCAAATCTTGTTCCCCCACTCTCCTCTATCAAGTGTCATGACTTCATTTAGTCCAAAAGTTTTGAAATCTTTTTTTACCACTTCTATCCATGTCCTTTTGGACCTTCCCCTTGCCCTTTTAGAGTGTTTCCATTGTATCAACAGCTTAATTATATGTCATCTTCAGGTTATGGCTAGTGGAAAATCGGTCTTCATTAACTCCATGAGATAATACACCTGATGTGGAAAAATAGAAGTCATGCTTTAAAAGTGATGCCTTTCAATGCCATGAAAGCGTTTGAAATGATACCATACCTCTGCATCCCATAATAGTTTATTATTGCTGTCATGTAGTTTAGTTGCACATATATCTAGGTGTTAGTTTCATTTAGTGTAGCTGAGATATAAGGTAAAACTTAAATATGGGACATCTCCCTTTAACATTTCCAATTATTTTGTTCTGGAAAATGCTCAGAATGTTTCCTATGGTTCACAAAATGGTCATTTGCTTTTGATTTAGGTGACATGTGTGGCGGTACAGGAAAGTGGAAAGCTCTCAATAGGAAACGCGCAAAGGATGTGTATGAGTTCACGGAATGTCCTAATTGCTATGGTATGTTAATGAAGGTCTATTTCTACTTTGTTGTTCCCATGGGTTGATTTATCAGTCTCCTTGAGTTTCTTCAATCAGCATCATGAATTCATTAATGATGTATTGCAGTTGTATTTATCTGCTGTATGTGGCTTTGATGATTATGATGTGGCATGTATTTTTTCTTCACACAAGCTTTATCACTTTCATTGTATCATCTCGAGGTGGGACTGCAGATTTTGAAATTATGGAGCTTATGATTCACCACGCTAACAAGTGTGAAATTGCATGTCATAGGGAAGCTGCACATATTTAGTAGCTTCCATCAGCTTTACTGATCCCTGTTGGTGCTTAAGGTTATCCTCAGAGTTTTGAATTGTGAATGCAATGTGAATAGATTAGAACCATGTAAGCCGAATTGTAAGAGACAGACCTTCTCTTGAATCCTTGTTTAAAAAGCTTGCAGATCTAAACCTTCTTGAGTTTCAAATAGTGGCTTTCTCCAGAGAACCTTTAGGTTTATTTACTCCAAATTATAGGACCAACTTTCTATTGGTTTTTAGCTGTAATGACCTATAATAAAACCAGGGGGTTCAATCATTCTCAGGAGGAACTATGGGTGTGCATGGTCCAGTCCGGTCTGGTTCCAAGGTTCAAAGTGGACCGGGCCAAAATTTTTTGGTCTCTTGTCATGAGGACCAAGACTGGACCAAACCAATCGGGTTAGTCTTCGGTTGGGTTTGGTCGGTCTTCAGTCTTCAGTCCAGACCGAAACCAGCCCCAGGAGGGACCCGTTTGGCCAAGCCATAGATTCATTATGGTAATTTGACTTTCATGAACAACGAAGAGTCTTTTAAATTTGCTGTTGCATTTGTTTTACTCGTAATCAATTATAAGTTGTAAAGGAACTTATTTGTCCCTACTGTCTTTCCTTGGACATAGAATTGAAACTGTGTGATACTTTGATGTGGTAATTTCTTTGTGGTGGCTGCAGGTCGAGGGAAACTGGTTTGCCCGGTTTGTCTAGGAACTGGTTTGCCGAATAACAAGGGTCTTCTTAGAAGGCCTGATGCCCGTAAATTGCTGGATAAAATGTACAATGGCCGCCTCTTGCCAAGCTCTTAAATATTTTGTTTTGGGCCATTCAATGTATAAGATTTTTACATCATCATCATCAGTGTCACTTGATATTTAACGGGAATAGTTTGTGGTTTGAGCCTTGCGCAACGGTAAAAGTTGTCGTTGCGCTGACTTTGACATCACAGGTTCAAGGCATGGAAACAGCCTCTTGCCAAAAATACAAGGTAAAGCTGTGTACTATAGGTCCTTGTGGTCTGCCCTTTCCCCAACCCCGCATAGGCAGGAGCTTTGTGCACCAGGGCTGTCCCTTTTTTAGTTTGCGGTTTGAGCCATATGATGTAGCTGTTGTTCTATTTTGTTAGTTTTGCTTGTTTAATGTTTTACTTTTTAGATTCCAGGCTCATGCAATCTTGTTTTTAGAGTAGTGACCCAAAGTCAGAGAAATCAGATGGAGAGCTTGATCAACCAAGGGTGGAGTCCATCATGCAAAAGTGAGGCGCTGCCCAGAACCTTGCTGGGTTCAATTTTTGTTTGGGCCTTAATTATCTGTCTCCAAGTAGCCTTCCATCTTAACAAAGCAGTTTTTCATGGCCCCCTCGTGGATGGAAAACGTTAGTTCGTCCTTTTGGTGGGGAAAGGGAGGGGTTGGAAATTTTGATATTTTAAGTGCCCCTTTTTTAAATAAAAGTTTTGCGAATTTGTCAATAAATTTTGGTGAGCTTTGCAAAATTGTCATTCTTCTAGTTTTTTATCCTCCTCCCCGTTAGTTATTTTGAAATTTCAATATTACTAGGCTCTATTTTCAATTCAAGTTCTATATTGTAGAATCATAACTTGGTATTAAGTTCCCGAATTTGGCCACTAAATTCAATGACTTTTCAATGAAAAGTTTTAGTGATACTTGTTATCTAACGTAATTCAATAATAATTTTTTTTAATGGTACGGTTATATTTGAACAAAAATCAACTAATAGTGAGATATTCAATTGCAAATGTAGTATGTTTCTCAACTTGCATAATAGTATATATTGAGCTATTTCAATGAAGTTGAACAATTTAAGCTTTGATTTTTTCCCTAAAAACTGATTTAAAATTCTTTCTAATACAAATTAGAATATAATTAATGCTTTAAATCAATAAAAATATATAATAAATTAAAGAAAAATTCAAGTTTGAATGATACACAAAATGTTGTTATTGTTCATGCAAACAGCAACAAGTAGCAGATTTTAAACTCTTTATTTGATGCTTTAATGAATAAAAAATAGAAATATAAGAAGTTGGTCTTCTCTTTTCAATGTCTTCTACATAGCATAATCAATTTTAGATATTTTTGTTGATTAACTAAGCAAGAAATTAATTTTAAAGATTTTTAAAGTCCTCTTGCTCATTGTTGATAATGTTAGAGTGTCGAAAAAGCTAAGGGGGAAGTAGAATTTTGCAAAGCTCGCAAAAATTTGAAATTGTTAGTTTTTAATGACAAATTAATGGAAAAGCTCACAAATATTAGGTTTCCATCCTCCTTAATTTTTAGTTTTTATGAAATTCAATAGCATTAAGAAAAAAGAAAAATCAAATTAAGTGATTAGCGAGTGCCACTCAAACTGAAAAGAAAATTTTATAAGATATCTGTAAGGTTGATCGTGCTTCACAAGTTAAAGTGTTGGATAATTAAGGAACAACATGGACATAGGATAAGCGTATTTGAAATAAGAATATTGAGATTGATGAGTCGCAAGACAATAAAGGATAAAATTAGAAATAAAAATATTAGAGGAAACTTAGGACTAATAACAATAGGTAACAAGATGACGGGTGATAGACTTAGATGATTTGGACATGTCCAATGGAGATCGAGAACAATACTGGTTAGAAGGAGTGAGTCAATCTAAGTTGAACGCTCAGGTCCAAAAGAATGTGGATACAAGTGGTGAGAAAATACTTAAAATTTTTGAAAATTGAGCACAAAATATGACATTTTATGTGCCTCTTATTATAACAACACAAATATGCTCGGTTAGGTTAAAAGAGGGATTAAATAATTATGGTTTTTTCGTTCTTGGTCGTTAGGGGAATAAAGTACTTTGCTCATGTTTCATTTCTTTATCCTTATTTTTCTTATCCCTAACTCATTAATTAATTACACAAACTCAATTATTTGCATAACATGATAGGAGGAATGCCCAAGTCCTGAGCATAGCACACAAGGGTGTTGCACCTCCACTTTACTATACCAAGTGCCATTTTTGGTTGATCAAAACTCCGCCAATGCCGGTCCCAATCCCAGATAAAAAAGGAGGAGGGTCTTGCGTCAGGTGCCAGCTGGCAAGGGGGAAGTTGAAGATGATTCTATTATTTCTTTCTTACAAATGAATATGCATTTGTATATTAGTTTGTGAGGAAGAAATGAAAATCATCTCCAGCTTCTTAAAAGATGGCAACCCTTGTATCAGGTAGCCAGTCGGCAAGGGGGAAGTTGAAGATGATTCTATTATTTCTTTCTTACAAAGAAATATGCATCTGTATATTAGTTTGTGAGGAAGAAATGAAAATCATCTTCAGCTTCTTAAAATATGGCCACCCCTGCGTCAGGTAGCCAGCTGGCAAGGGTGAAGCTGAAGATGATTTTAATGAAAATCATCTTCAGCTTTTTAAAAACTATGGCAACCCCAACATGATATGAATTGAAAACTGAAATTCACTCAAGCTAGGGTGTTCCCCATAAGCGATGCGCTACATCGGATCCTGGATGCGGTGAAAAATGGGCAAGGGTTGCTAGGGCGTTCTCCCAGAAGCGACACGCTACATCGGATCCCGGGTGTAGTGAAAAATGGGCAAGGGCTGCTAGAGCGTCCCTTCGGAAGTGACACGCTGCATCAGAACCCAGGTGCAGTGAAAAGTGGACATGGGTTCATATCATGGAGGTCAAGAAAGGCGATAGTAAATAGGATATCTCCAAAACATAAGATTCGCATCGCTACATGGAATATAGGGACACTGACAGGTAAGAGTTTGGAGTTAGTAGACACAATGAAACGTAGGAGAGTCAACATCGGTTATATCCAAGAAACCAAGTGAAAATGGGCTAAAGCTAGAGAAATAGATGGGTATAAATTATGGTACGTAGGAAAGGAAAATAATAGAAATGACGTAGGAATAATAGTGGATAAAGAATTAAAGGATAAAGCTGTGGACGTTAAAAGAATCAGTGATATAATTATAATAACAAAAATGATTCTAGAAGAGCAGATTATAAATATTATAAGTGCATATGCACCACAAGTAGGGTTACAAGATATAATTAAGAGACAGTTTTGGGAAGATATGGAGAGAGTTGTGTAAGAAATTCCCAACAATTAGGGGATATTTATAGGAGCAGACTTAAATGGCCATGTAGGAAAAGATAAGGAAGGATATGATAGAATACACGGAGGGTATGGTATAAGTAAACGAAACGAGATGGGGGAGAATATCCTTGATTTTGCTTTGTCATATAACCTATCCATTGCAAATACACTTTTTAAGAAGAGGGATGAACACTTAATAACCTTTAAAAGTTGACTTCATAAAAGCCAAATAGACTTTTTTTTATTTAGGAATAATGAATGATCTATATATAAGGATTGTAAGGTGATACCCGGTGAGAGTTTAACCTCACAACATAGGTTAATGGTTATGGATATTCATATCAAAAGATGGAGTAAAAGAACTGAACTTAATACACATCCAAAAACTAAGTGGTGGAACTTAAAAGGAGAGAAAATAACCTCATTCAAAAATAAGTTGATGGTAGAAGGAAATTGGAACTATGAAACAGAAGTAAATACCATGAGGACTAATATGGCTGAGTCCATTAAGAAAGTGGCAAAAGATGTCTTAAGAGTATCTAAAGGTAAAAGGCTATTAACAAAGGAAACATGGTGGTGGAATGAAACAGTGCAAAAAGCTATTAAAGAAAAACGAATGCATTTTAAAACATGGCAGAATATTAGAAATAATGAAAACTATGAACAATATAAGAATGCTAAAAACGTTGCTAAGAGAATAGTAAGTGAGGCTAAACTTAAAGCATATGATGAGCTCTATAATAGACTAGGAACAAGAGAAGGTGAGAAAGATGTGTTTAAACTTGCAAAAGTAAGAGAACAGAAGGGTAAGGACTTAGAGCATGTTAGGTGCATTAGAAGAGATGATCAAAGGGTATTAGTCAAAGATGATGAGATCAAACAAAGGTGGGAAATATACTTTCAAAAATTGTTAAATGACAATGGCCCTGAGAATATAAGGATTGAAAATACTATAAATCTAAATAACACTGGATATTATAGATATGAACGTAGGATTAGAATGCTTGAAGTAAAAGAGGCCTTGAGAAAGATGAAATCAGGAAAGGCCATGGGGCCTGATGGTATACCAATAGAGGTTTGGAAGCAAATGGGAGATATTGGGGTAGTTTGGTTGACCAAGTTGTTTAACAAGATTATAAAATCAAAGAAAATGCTTGATGAGTGGAGGAAAAGCTCTATTGTACTAATCTATAAGAATAAAGGAGACATTCAGAGCTGCACTAATTATCGAGGGATTAAACTTATGAGCCACACCATGAAACTTTTTGAAAGAGTGATTGAGAAGAGGCTACGACATGAAATAAGTGTATCGGAGAATCAGTTTGGTTTCATGCCTAGGAGGTCTACCATGGAAGCTATTTTCTTACTAAGACAATTAGTAGAGAAATATAGAGAGAGGAGAAAAGACCTACACATAGTCTTTATTGACTTAGATAAAGCTTATGATAGAGTCCCTAGAAAGTTAATATGGAGGGTGTTGGGTGTTAAAGGGGTTTCTCAGGGGTATATAGACATAATTAAAGATATGTATGAGGGAGCAGTAATAAATGTTAAGACCACTAGTGGCGTGACTGGTGATTTTCTTGTCACTGTCGGATTGTACCAAGGATCTGCATTGAGTTCATACCTTTTCACATTAGTTATGGATGAGTTAACAAAATATTTGCATGAGGAGATTCTCTGGTGCATTTTATTTGCAGATGATATAGTCCTACTTGATGAGATAAGGGAGGGTGTAAACATAAAGATAGAGTTATGGAGAGAAGCATTAGAATCAGAAGAATTTAAAATTAGTCGAACTAAGACAGAATATATGGAATGTAATTTTAGTAAGAAGAGTAGGAGTGGAGCACTGGTCAAGATTGATAACCAAGAGGTCCCCATGAGAGACCACTTTCGATACTTAGGATCATTGATTCATGAGAGTGGAGAGATTGAGAGGGAGGTTACTCAGAGAATCCAAGCGGGTTGGAACAAATGGAGATGTGCATTGGGTGTTTCATGTGATCGGCGGGTGCCACTCAAACTAAAGGAAAAATTTTATAGGATGGTTATAAGGCCGGCCATGCTCTATGGATCAGAGTGTTGGGCAGTTAAGGAACATTATGCTCATAGGATGGGTGTCGCAGAAATGAGGATGTTGAGATGGATGAGTGGTAAGATAAGAAAGGATAGAATTAGAAATGAAAATATTAGAGAAAATTTAGGGATAGCACTAATAGGTAACAAGATGAGGGAAATTAGACTTAGATGGTTTGAACATATTCAAAGGAGGCCAATAACGACACCAGTTAGAAGGAGTGAGGCAATACAAGTTGAAGGTTTTAAAAGGGCAAGGAAGGCCCAAAAGAACATGGATAGAAGTGGTGATGAAAGATTTAAAAACTTTGGGACTAAATGAAGCCATGGTATTTAATAGAGGAGAATGAAGGAATAAGATTCATGTGGCCGACCCCTAATTGGGATAAGGTCTTGATGATGATGATGATGATTTTTGGTTGATCAAACTTGTTCATTTGATTTAACGTCTAATATCTTATATAATAAATATCACTAAGTTTGAAAGATTTATAAAATGTACTTTTAAGTTGTTCACTTCTAGCTATTTTTTAAACAATCTTTATGCGAGACTATGTTGTGTGAATGAAACCACACTTCTCTGTGTACAAACTACACTATTCAAGGATTTACGGTCATCCAAAATAAAAGAACTCAAATGAGGAGGTCAAATAAAGGGGAGTCTTGGCGCAACGGTAAAACTTGTCATCTTGTGTGACCTTGAGGTCATGGGTTTAAGACATGGAAACAGCCTTTTGCAAAATGCAAAGGTAAAGCAGTGTACTTTAGGCTCTTGTGATCCGCCCCTTCCTCGAACCCTGCATAGGCGGGAGCTTCAAGCACCAGGCTTGCCCTTTAAATGAGGAGGTCTAACCAACGTAAAAAAAAGAGGTGCACAAACTCTTGCATATGCAAAGGTTTGATTAAGAGGTAGACTACAAAATTTATAGCACTTAGCTTAATCTTGCATTTTTTTAAAGAAGCTATTTTCACTTTTAAATTCATGACCTCAGAGTCACGCGATAACCACTATCTCTGCCTAAAACTAAATCTGTCTGCCAAAGACGTTTTGGGCCCACGCTTTTGCACGCTTCCTATTTCAAGTGGATCCTCAACACGCGTGTATAATCGGACGGTGTAATTTAAGTGCGAGCAACCAATTGGACGGCTAGAATCTTACAAGGATATTAACGAATTGCATCTGTTCCCCGGATGCTTTTCGTTCATGGGACAAAACCCTAGCTCCGAGAATCCCTATAAATAAAGATGGAATGGCTTTCACTTCGCAAAACCCTAAACCCTAGCCGTTTCATCGTCGCGAGTAGGTCGTTCGAAGTCCAAACTATGGTTATGGATTCTTTTCCTCTTGAGCTGCAGCGTTGGTTTCTGTTATTTTTGCTATTCAATCTGTCTGTTGCTTGCTTTCTTTCTTTGTTTTATTTCTTTCCCACTTCTGCTAAATCTGCCGGTGGAGGATAATCCAAACATTGTACTTCGTGTTTATTTTAGGGTTTTGATTTACTTGAAGACAGTATTCGTGATGGAAATGATGATCCTTTCCCCACCTGATCGACTCTGATTACACCGAGCTTTTTATTTCTCTTTGAGAGATTCAAGCCAGAGATCTGATCCATCATTCTCAATATGATCTTTCTGTATGTCCTAGAGGGTGCCAGAATTCTTCCCAAGTGAAGGTTTTTCGCATTCAAATTAATACTTCTGCTTTATTGTTATTCTTCTCGTATAACTTTTATCTCTCTCTCTGTCTCCCTCTCTTTGATACTCTATTTTGTCTTTTTTTCTGAATGAGAAAACATAACAAATATTTGTTCTTGTTGTTTTTTCTTTTTCTTTGTTTTTTTGGGGAAGGGTTTGTGTGGAGAACAGAAAGTGAGTGTTTTGCGGGTTAGATTTCTTCTCGTCTTGTATAGATGAAGAAGTAAACCTGGCTCTGTGTGTGTATGTGTCTGTCTTTTTCTATTTTTGCCATATGAAGCATGGTAGATGTTGTGGTCACAGTATTTTACTGCTGAGCTAAGTAATTTTTATATTTTACGGGTCTACCCCCCTACTTTGGCAGAATGGAGTAAAGGTATGTCAATAAATAATAAGAAGATTTAATGCTCATGAACAACCTCTTAGAATTTTGATAGAAAGAATGCGAGTCATAACATTGAAATTTTATTGTACTTTTGAAACCAAAAGATTTCCCAAGTCAAGGATTTAATTCTGAACTAAACTGTTGCTTTCCTTGGTGAAAGAATAACATAACGACCTTGTATAGTTACAACCTTGATGTATTTGTCTGTGTATATTAGCAAGTTTAACTAAAGTTTCTTGTGTGCTTCTATTAGAATCTGATAAAAAGGCACATTATTTTAAGTGGAACAGAAGTTTGGCTTGATGACTTTGTGGGAGTCAGATTGACATATCTTACCAACATTAGGATGGGAAGGAGAGAAACAGTTCCTTAGTATGCATATGAGCTTTGTTGCTTTGAAAAGCCTTTATTCCCATGTATTACTGATATTCTTTAATTTTTAATTTTTTTGCTGATTAAATTATGGAAATGTCAACAAAATGATATTCCTCACATAGGTAGTGTCAGCAACTAGCAGTGTCGTATAGATGGGTATGTAACCCACATAGAGTTCTGTTTGTACAAGCTTTTCGCCTCTTGGCCTGTTGGGCCTTTGTTCAGGGCTCAATTAACATACCATTAGCCTGTTCATATGAAAATTTAAGGAAGACTTTGTCATTTTACAAAACAAAGGGATTTAATCTTAGCAGTCCTTGTGAAGTTGGGTGGGATTTTGACACCTTGTGTTGAACTGTGAGACTTTTCTAGTATTTTTAATATCGTCAAGGTTACCACATATCTTTTTTCCATCTCTGTTTTCTTCCAAAATCTCTACCTTATGCATTTTAGCTAGTGTTCTAAATATAACTTTATTCTGTAATTTTTCCAGGGCCTATGATGTTAGAATTGTTCGTACTGATTAAGATCTTCGACTCTTGTAGCTTGTTTTTGGCTTTTTCTTGCTTCTTCCTGTTTTGAAGTTTATTTTATTGATTTTCTTATAAAATAGGTGAAGGCAGTGATGACTAGTGAGAATACCATCAAACCCTGAAAAGTAATTCTATTGATGTTTTCTGAATGTCTGAGCCGTTCTTTCTCTTGTTTTATTTCCAATGTTGTTATTATTTGTAGGGTGTTCTATGTGAGGCCATGTTAATATTATTCTTCTTTCCTGAGAGACTATCTTTGAGTGCAATATAGGCAACAAATTAGAGTCTCTGATGTGCTTTCTATATAGCATTTTCAGTGCTGTACGTTGCCAAGAGTGAGGTTGGGCTGAATTCTGGCATTTGCTACGATGTATCTAGTGTGGCTTGTGCATTCAGATGCTCGAACATAATTCCTTTCTTTTCATACCTGTTGATATTTTTGAAACAGGAGAGGAGGCGATGTAACTATTTTTATTAACTTTTCAAATTTATCATTCATAATTGTCTGTTTACATTGGCTCCTTAGTGAATGGCATGGTGGCTATAAATCTTAAGTGGGCTCAAATTTATGATCATCCAAGTTGTTCATAATGTTGCCCCTTGATTTTGATAAGCCATGCTACAAGATTCTCACTCATTGGATGGTTTTAGTCATTGCTAATAGTTACAAAATGGATGGTTGATACTTTTGACCATTCTTTGTAAGTCAAGCGGATTGATCCTTATAGCCGGTTCTTTGGACGAGTCTGGTGCAATATACAGAAATTGTTGTGTTACGTATGTTCATGGCCTGTGATGTTATAAATTGTCCGTACCATTTGAGACATTTAATGTCTTTGATGTTTAATTCTATAGCTTTCTGAGGCCGCTTCTGTGAGAATTTTCTTTCTTTTTCACTTGTTACTTTAGTGTTTTTTTTTCATGTTGAAATAGTTGCAGATGCTGTAAGCAGTTGGGAACTCCAATGAATGCTGAAACTTCTCTTCTTGTGTTATCATCTTAGCCTCTAGCTTTTTCTCTTACAACATTTAATTATGTTATTATGTGTGAAAAACCCTGATTGCCATTTCTAGAAGTGTCAACAAAGTACTCTACAAGGGCCTGCTTCACTATTTTAGCTCTATGAATTGCAATATGCAAACTGGTTGAGGCCTGAGCAACTTGTGCATTGGCTTGAGGTTCCCGCACTTACACCTAATGCTCCTTCCTCAAGTATTGATGGGTTTTGTTATAGATGTATGTTGTGGACCAGGGAAATATGGAAGATTCAAGGAAGACCATCAAATTATGGATGTTGTGATACTATTTACCTTTCTCAAGCCATTTCATTTTCTTTAGTTTATGTATCTTTTTTTATTGTATTACGAGAGAAAGTGAAAGGCGGGGGTAGGGTTTTTGCAAAAATGCAATTTTGGAATTTTTGGAATTAGTTCAACTCTTTTTGAGTTTTGCAAATTTGTCATTAAGTTTTCTTGTTTTTTATACTCTTTTTCTATTAGTTTTTTCAAAATTCTAATATTATCCTTGTCTATTTCTGTGTCAATATGTTCTAACAGAGGACTTTGTGTGTGATTTTCTACAATCAACATTAATCTTTGAAATTGATTTTGTTAGATAGAAGACATTGAGAAGAAGAAAATTGAAGTCGGAGGTTTAAAATTTTCATTTAAAAATGCATAGAATGAAGAGCTTAAATTTGCCATTTGTCATTGTTTGTGCGAACAATAATAGTATTTTGCTTATGTTTTAAATTTGATTTTTTAAAATTTATTGTTTTAATGATAGATTCAAAGCCTTGATCATGTTTTAATTTTTACATAAAGTTTTTAGTGACAAATTAAAGTTTAATTATTGAATTTCATTGAAGAAGTTTAATAGGTACTATTGTATAGGTTGGTGAACATGTTATGTTTGTAATTGAATATTTTACTATTGTTTAGTTTTTTTTGGTTGAAATCTAACAATACTATTAGATTCCATGTTCTTGAATTGTTAGATACCAAGTTTCATTCGTTGAACTTATTAGTCAAAGTCCAGAACTTAATTACATTTGCGCCTGTGAGGTCTCTTAGGATGCACTAAGAGCGAAAAACAGAGAAGGCAATTTTGGAAATTTAAAAAAAAAGTAATGGGGATGAGGATGGATAACTGACTTGGCAAATTTACAAAACTAAAATAGTATTGTACTTTTTCACAAAAATGCAAAAAACTTTATAAACATTTAATTATTGTTGATGGTAATTTTGCAAAGCTCATAGAAATTTAATGGTAAATTTGTAAAACTAAAAAATATTGGACTTTTTGCAAAAATGAAAAAAACCCTCGTAAATATTCAATCATTGTTGATACTTTGGAAACTTTTCTGTCTTATTCGTTGATACTTTTCACCCTTTCCACCCATTATTAAGCTCTCTCCTTAAGCTTGGAAGACTTGCAGTTTGTTTTCACTGTGCTCTGGCGTAATGTTGCGAAGGAGTTTTGCTTTACTGTCCCTTTCATGTGATGGTGTATTGCTTACGTGTTGCTGAAAGATTAGTGACTAAGTGGGTGTTTTCAAGAAGATATTTGACTTATGCTTTTGCACTGGGTGTTTCTTTCAAGAAGAATTTCTTGCATCGGTTATGAAGCGTAAGAGTGCTTTCTATGGAGAATTAGATGCTCTATTGCTGAAAGATTAGTGACTAAGTTGGTGTTTTCAAGGAGATATTTGACATATGCTTTTGCACTTGGGTGTTTCTTTCAAGAGGTTCTTGCATCGGTTATGAAGCGCAAGAGTGCTTTCCATGGAGATTTAGATGCTCTAGGGCTCCATTTTCTGCCTTCCAACTTCTCGGCAGTAGCTCCAAATCTCTATTTGAAATTGTCATTTCTGTCCTGTTCTTTTATTTGGTTCTCTGTTTCATGTTTTTTTGTCAGTTGAAGGGGAGCCTTGATAAACAGCCCTCTTACAAAATGCAAGGTAAGACTGCTTACTATAGGCCCTTTGTAGTCTGTCCATTTCTTGAACCCTTTGTGTGTTCTTGTTGTGTTTTGGTCTTGAATTGAATCAAGAAGTTAACAAATTAGAGTCTCTGATGCGCTCTCTTGATAGTGTTTTCAGCGCTGTACGTTGCCAATAACGAGTCCGGGTGGAGATTCTGGCACTCGCCATGTTTTTGACATTTGGCCTTTTGCATTTGGATGCCCGGATATTGTTTTGTTTCTTTAATTAGAATGTGGGAAAATGGGAGAGGTGGTGTCCCAATTGGCAAAGCTCTCATCATTTGTAAATGATTCAGAAGCCAAAGCCCAAATTAAAGAAATTGGTGGCTATTAAAACCCTGAAAATTTCCAATCCCCTTCATCAAACTACTAGAATTTAATCCCTTCTACTATATGCTGTCTAACAGCTTGATAGGACAAATCCCTTTTTCTTCTTTGCATGTTGTTGCAGACTTTGCCATTAGGAAACAAATGTCCTGAATTGGTTGTGAAAATTAAAGGTCCGTTTTTGGTGATGTAAAATGAAGCCTTTGGTTAAGAGTCATTTAACAACAAAACATTGGGACGCAACTCTCTCTCTCTCTCTCTCTCTCTCTCTCTCTCTCTCTCTCTTTTGCTAAGGTGTGTGAAATATCGTACTGGATCTTTAGCTTAAATGAAACTCTGCCAATGCTGGTCCTAAGCTTGGATAAAAAAGGAGGGTCTTGTGCCAGGTGCTGGTCGGTAAGGGGGAAATTGAAGATGATTCTATTATTTCTTTCTTACAAATAAATATGTATTTATATATTAGCTTGTGAAGAAGAAATGAAAATCATCTCCAGCTTCTTAAAAGACAGCAACCCTTGTGTCAGGTAGCCATCCAGCAAAGGGGAAGTTGAAGATGATCTTATTATTATTTTTATTATAAATAAATATGCATTTGTATATTAGTTTGTGAGGAAGAAATAAAAATCATCTTTAGTTTCTTAAAATATGGTCACCATTGTGTCAGCTGGTAAGGGTGAAGTTGGAGATTATTTTAATGAAAATCATATTTAGCTTTTTGAAAACTATAGTAACCCCAATATGACATGAATTGAAAATTGACATTTGCTCAAGCTAGGGTGTTTTTCATAAGTGACGTGCTGGGTTGTTAGGGTGTTCTCCCAAAAGTGATATGCTATATTAGATCCTGGGTGTAGTAAAGAATGGGAAGGGCTGCTAGAGCGTCAACTCGGAAGTGACGAGACGCATCAAGACCCAGGTGCAGTGAAAAGTAGACATGGGTTTATACCAGGGAGGTCGAGAAAGGTGATAGTAAATAGGGTATTTTCAAAACATAAGATTCGTATCGCTACATGGAATATAGGGACATTGACAGGTAAGAGTTTGGAGTTAGTGGACATGATGAAACGTAGAAGAGTCAACATCGCTTGTATCTAAGAATCAAGTGAAAATGAGCTAAAGCTAAAGAAATAGATGGGTATAAATTATGGTGCGTAGGAAAGGAAAAAAATAGAAATAGCGTACGAATAATAGTGGATAAAGAATTAAAAAATTATAATAATAAAAATGATTATAGGAGAGCAAATTATAAATATTATAAGTGTATATGCACTACAAGTAGGGTTACAAGATATAATTAAGAGAGTTTTGGGAAGATGGAGGGAGTCATGCAAGAAATTCTCAACAATGAAGGGATATTTATAAAAGCAGACTTAAATGGCTGTGTAGAAAAAGATAAGGAATGATATGATAGCATACATAGAGGGTATGGTATAGGTGAACGAAATGAGATGAGGGAGAATATCATCGATTTTACTTATAGATATTCATATTAAAAGATGGAGTAAAAGAATTGAACTTAATACACATCCAAAAACTAAGTGGTGGAACTTAAAAGGAGAGAAAATAATTTCATTAAAAAATAAGTTGATGGTGGAAGGAAATACCTTGTGGACTAATATGACTGAGTCTATTAAGAGAGTAGTAAAAAATATCTTAAGAATATTTAAAGGTAAAAGGCTATTAACAAAGAAAAAATAGTGGTGGAATGAAATAGTGTAAAAAGCTATTAAAGAAAAATGAAGGCGTTTTAAATCATGACAGAAGATTAGAAATAATGAAAACTATGAACAATATAAGAATGCTAAAAACGTTGCTAAGAGAATAGTAAGTGAGGCTAAATTTAAAGCATATAATGAGCTCTATAATAGACTAGGAATAAGAGAAGGTGAGAAAGATGTGTTTAAACTTGTATAAGTAAGAGAATAGAAGGGTAAGGACTTAGAGCATGTTAGGTGCATTAGAATCGATGATCAAAGGGTATTAGTCAAAGATGATGAGATCAAACAAAGGTGGAAAATATACTTTTAAAAATTGTTAAATGATAATGGCCTTGAGAATATAAGAATTGAAAATACTATAAATCTAAATAATACTAGATATTATAGATATGAACGTAGGATTAGAATACTTGAAGTAAAAGAGGCCTTAAGAAAGATGAAATTAGGAAAGGCTATGGGGCATAATGGTATACCAATAGAGGTTTGGAAGCAAATGGGAGATATTGGGGTAGTTTAGTTGACCAAGTTGTTTAACAAGATCATAAATTCAAAGAAAATGCCTGATGAGTGGAGGAAAAGCTCTATTGTACCAATCTATAAGAATAAAGGAGACATTTAGAGCTGCACTAATTATCGAGGGATCAAATTTACGAGCCACACTATGAAACTTTTTGAAAGAGTGATTGAGAAGAGGCTATGACATGAAACAAGTGTATCGAAAAATGAGTTTGGTTTTATGCCCGAGAGGTCTATCATGGAAGCTATTTTCTTACTAAGACAATTAGTAAAGAAATATAGGAAGAGGAGAAAAGACCTGCATATGGTCTTTATTGACTTAGAGAAAGCTTATGATAAAGTCTCTACAGAGTTAATATGGAGGGTGTTGGGTGGTAAAGGGGTTTCTCAGAGGTATATAGATATAATTAAAGATATGTATAAAGGAGCAGTAACAAATGTTAAGACCACTAGTGGCGTGACTGGTGATTTTTCTGTCATTGTTGGATTGTACTAAGGATCGGCATTGAGTTCATACCTTTTCACATTAGTTATGGATGAGTTAACAAAACATTTGCATGAGGAGATTCCTTGGTGCATGCTATTTGCAGACGATATAATCCTACTTGATGAGACAAAGGATGGTGTAAACATAAAGATAGAGTTATGGAGAGAAGCATTAGAATCAGAAGAATTTAAAATTAGTCGAACTAAGACAGAATATATGGAATGTAATTTTAGCAAGAAGAGTAGGAGTGGAGCACTAGTCAAGATTGATAACCAAGAGGTCCCCATGAGAGACCACTTTCGATACTTAGGATCATTGATTCATGAGAGTGGAGAGATTGAGAGGGAGGTTACTCAGAGAATCCAAGCGGGTTGGAACAAATGGAGATGTGCATTGGGTGTTTCATGTGATCGGCGGGTGCCACTCAAACTAAAGGAAAAATTTTATAGGATGGCTATAAGGCCGGCCATGCTCTATGGATCAGAGTGTTGGGTAGTTAAGGAACATCATGCTCATAGGATGGGTGTCGCAGAAATGAGGATGTTGAGATGGATGAGTGGTAAGATAAGAAAAGATAAAATTAGAAATGAAAATATTAGAGAAAATTTAGGGATAACACCAATAAGTAACAAGATGAGGGAGATTAGACTTAGAGGGTTTGGATATGTTTAAAGGAGACCAACAACGTCACCAGTTAGAAGGAGTGAGGCAATACAAGTTGAAGGTTTTAAAAGGGCAAGGAAGGCCCAAAAGAACATGGATAGAAGTGGTGAGGAAAGACTTAAAAACTTTGGGGCTTAATGAAGCCATTGTATTTAATAGAGTGGAATGGAGGAATAAGATTCATGTGGCCGACCTCTAATTGGGATAAGGTCTTGATGATGATGATCTTTAGCTCAAATGATATAGAGCACTTGGGAAATGGGTTTAGCTCTGAGTTTCTCAAGAGGTGGTTCAAATCCACCAAGATCCTGAACTTTGGTTCATGGGAACTAGTCTTATGAGAAGTCTAATTGGTGCTGTTAAGGGTATGTGTGTCTATTTCTTTTTCTCAAACAGGTTTTCACCTAGAACGTTGCTTCAGAATAGTTCTGACACGGTTGTATCCTATCGTTTTTCAGATTTCTGATTCATTGCCACTTTGAAACATGGGATTCTTTTTTTTTTATTACAAAGGGTTTAGGGTCTTGGAAATTTGGTTTTCTTGAGAGTTAGAGACACTAGGCACGGCGGCAAACCCTGAATACAATGAAAACTATCTGGAAATCTAATGAAGTCAGAAGATTTTGAGGGTTACACAGGACCCAAAAGAAAGGGCAGGCCTGAAGCTCCCGCATACGTGGGGTCTGGGATAGAGGCGGATTACAAGAGTCAATAGTATGTAGCTTTACCTTGCATTTTGCAAGAGGTCAAAGTCATGCGATGACAGCTCTACCATTGCGCCTTCACACAGGACCCAAAAGAATTCTGTAAATTTATCCTCTTTGTTGGCCTGCTCTGATTTGAGATGCCATTAAGCAATGTTAGATGGCTCCAGGGTACCAAACTCATGGTATCAAGTTGGTAATGCCTCATGTCATATGAATTGCGCAGTCTCGTAAACATGGACTTAGTCACCCGCTGGTATGTAACGGGTAGGTTTGTTTCCTCTGACAAATTCTATCTGATGTAACATGCAAGTACTCAGATGATTGCATCATAGAAGCCGTCCAAACATAGTTTTTTAAAATCATACTCACAAAGTTTAGATTGAGGAATAAATTGGCAAGCCAAATATCTGTAAAATTCAAAAAATGCTCATGAAATATTCATACTTTCATAGAGGCCATCCAAACATATTCAATCATACTCATGAAGCTTTTCATTTGAATTTTAACTACTTTTATAAATGCTATTTGAGAATTTGGCAAATTATTGATGAAATTTAAATTTTATTAAGTAAATTCATGTTAACTTTTTAAAATTTAATTTGAATTTGAAACTGTAAAAACTTATGGATCGTTGGGACAAAGGTCAGGTCATCAAAAAGTTAGAACGTTTAAATTTTTTTTTTTAATTATTCAGAGAATTATGTGAGTATGCTTCAATTGATAAATAGGATAATGGTAGCCTTTTCAACCGCCAGAGAAATCTAATACTTTTGTGGTGAAGATCATCTGTTGATGCTATTTCAGGATGTTACCTTTACCAAAAGTTGTTTCTATATACATATTATATTCCCAGGATATAAATGATTCTGAAACATCAGTTCCTAAAACTGACACAGGAAGCCCTCAAATTTTGGTTTGCATCTTTTTGACCCTCACGCTGCATAGTGACATGCATAGCCAGCCTACACTTGCTGAAGTCAGGCACCAGTGATATGGAGACTAGAGAATACAACAAAACTTGGTTTTAAATTGAAAATTCAATAATAAAAGCTGTGATTATTTGTATGATTTAGAACCAGATAAATAATAAGAAATACATCTGAATGAAAAGTCAATATTTTCCTGCTTAACTTTGAAAATAGGTTGTATATTCACCTCATTTCCATGACAACTGGTAACTGAAGCTTGCAGAAGCATATTGGACCATCCATCCACTCAACAAGAGATTGAAATAGTCACATTGTAGGTAGACCATTTCTCATGACAAAATACTGGTGCTACTCTGCATATCCTAGTTTTCAACTAGAGAACATGACGGCTTCCATATAATGTTTCTCCATATAAGAAGAGAGACATTAACAAGAATATATGGGAAAATATAGGAATTCTGTGGTAGGCTGGAAGACCTTTGAGAGACTCATGGCTCTCTATCAGGCAGTCTGTTAAGAATAGAGTGCTCTGGCTTATGATCACACTCAAAATCGAGATGAACAAATGCCCGCTCAACTTCGGGAAGATCCTCTATCTTTATCTGCAATGATTCTCCAATAGCGTGTGCTTCTTTTAAAGGTAAATCTTCCGGCAGTTCAATGTCTACCTGTTACATTACATCATACTGTCAGAATGAAAATCACCTCCAGATGCAAATAGAGAATCTAAGCATCCCCATATATTCACAATCATAAAAGGGTTTTTATCTTCATGGTTGGAAGACCCAGGGCCTCTCATCCTCATCTTCATTAATCGGAGAAAAACTGGATAAGTGGTTTTGTCTCTGTTTAGTTTTGAGTAGCTTAAATTCCAGAGAAGAAAATGAATCATAATATGGCTCATAAAATAGAGTACAGCAGTTGTCCATTTGGTACGAATTGAGATGCAGAACTCTTAGGAGGAACTGGAAATCTTATAGGGAGTCATTAGTTAAAGGACACTCTGGAAGAGAGTAAGTAGTAGAGATATGTCACACCCTACAAAATTCCAGTAAAAGTAGACGCTGGCTGGGTAGCTGTAAACATGGCTTAAAGTCTGAAATTTCCACATTTCCATAATGCATAAATTAGTAAGGGTTGGTCAAGCTGGAATATGCAAGTCCGCAAAAGACATTTGAGATTCTTATTCTATTATCATGTGGCAGGTTTCTTTTACGATGAGCAAGAGTTACTGTACAAGGATACTTAGGACCCGCTTGAACTTCGAACTTAAAAAGACTTACTGAAACTCCTACTTAAAAGTATGCAGTAATATTTCAGAAACCAGAAGCTAGGGCCTGCCTGTGTGGTGGCACAAGAAGGGGCCTCTCCCATGGTAGATCATAGGTCTGAGGCTGCTCATTGGTGTCGGTTCCGCAGTCAAAAGAATATTTCTAGAAATCAAGTCTACATACTATCAAGTTGTGATGACACGTCAATGGTCTTCACCCTTCTTGTGACTAAAAAAAGGACAGCCCCGGTGCACAAAGGTCCTGCCTATGCGGGGTCCGCGGAAGGGGCGGACCACAAGGGCCTACAAGCATCAAGCAATTTTGATTGTGATGGTATTGATAAGTTGACAGTGTCAATCACTAACCTCCACAAAATAAAGAACACCAAAGGTGTAGGCTCTAACTGTGTCGACACGCTTGATTTGAGGGTGATGTCTTATGACAAGGTATGTCAGTTTCTGGAGCATTTCAGGGGGTGCTGATTGTCCCACCAGGGAAACTGCAAGAAGAAGGAACTATCATAGGCAAACAGAACCATTACAGGCCAAGATATATACAGCAAATATATATTAGAACAAGCAGTATATAATAACTTTTTAGATTTCTATGTACAAACTAGTTAGGTATCATTTGCTGAAATGAGTTCACAACGATTGGTGATGCTCCACTGATATAGTAGGTAATCAATCATGAATTCAATCAAGCGGTTCTTGAAATGTGATCAGATTGGGCTTCTAGGACTACAAACTGACTTGCAAAGTGAGATAATTTTTAAGGGAAAACTTCCCTAATAATTCTCAAGTTTCAACTTTTTTCAGATGTATGGAAAAACTAACAGACTTGCAAATGAGATGATTCTAAGGGGAAACTCCCCTAAAAATTCTCACACATCTACATTTTCAGAACCCCATGGGAATATAAAACTTCTTGAAATGCTCCTCATATAAAGTGCTGAAATTTTCTATCCATTTGTGTTTGCAGTGGCTCTTCCCTTGGTTAGAGTAAAGCCTACTTGACCTAGGTACCAACTCTGTGAAACAGAAGGACAGTAGTTTCTGAAAGTGCAGATTCATTGAGTATAACAAGAAACTACTCACAGGAAATTTCAGGAAAGGAGAAAATAATGGGAAAGGAAACTACTAACTTGTCAACTCAGAAAGGGACATATACGTCATCATGCAACTCCTCGTGAGTATTTCAGCAAGCAGTCTACAAGTCCTTTCAAGGGGGATAGTATTGCTAATTATTGTGTTTGTAAGATTGAAAGAACTTGTTCCTGATCTTGATAGGTATATCTTCAGAAACCATGCTGATGTATGGTGAAATTCCCAATCTCTTACAGGCTACATTTCTTCCTTGGAATTCCTTAATATTAAATTCCCAGACTAGAGTTTATCTTTGACAAGTATGCAGATACTTCATAATGGTTGTCTGCAAGGAAATAAAATTTGCTTTTAAAGGTTATTGGTAGGGCATTTTTTGAACTAGGTTGACATGGTATTCAGAGTTGAAAAGACAGAAGCTAATTCGGAGGAGGGCCTTTTAAATAAGTTCATCACATTGGACAACTTTGATGTGACCAACCAAAAGAAAAAGAGCAAATTTCGAGAAAATACTTATTATAGTGCAGAGCCCTGGTTTACTAAGTTCTAGGACTAGAGATTGTCTTTTGATGAACCAAGAGATTCTCATCATGGTTTTTCTATAGAATTTTCCTTTTGAAGGATGTCAGCAGGCTATTCCATCAGTTAGGCTGACATAAGTGCTCAGAAAGGAGTGGAAATGACTGCAAATACTATGGAAGAATGCAATTTACAGAAACTTATCAGACAATAAATACTTACCAGCCTAGAGATAATATATAGTTTACAAAAACTTCTACAAATCTTCTGACATACAGAAGCTTGTGAAAACAGTACATGATGAGAACTCTTCTATACCTGCATTTTCCAAAACAGTTCCAGACCAATTTGTAATTGTATAAACCGCAAGGATAATGGCACCAACAGGGTCAATCCACCAGTAGAATTTGTCACCAAGAATAGCAGCAGCTAACCCCACAACATTTGTTATGACGTCGAAATAATGATCCTGGATGTCAACATTTAACGAATATGTAAACTTTCCAAGAAATTGTACCATCAATTTCAAATGTCTTGAAATCAAAATGCATGTAATCAAGAACTTGGGATTCTTAAGGGTAAGTATAAGAAACCTGTGCATATGCACGAACAATGTCATTACGTGAGCTTCTGCAATAAAGCCAGAGTGCGAGTTTTACTGCAGTTGCAGATAACATAATTGCATACAACCACACCAACTGCTCCGACGTCATCTTATCAGTGGGTTCGTTTTTTATCAATTGCTCTACAGCCTGTACCAGTACTTGAAAACCTGCAAATGAGATAAGAAGTTCCCCACCATAATTTAGAAACACACACAAGCTATTTTGTGTCTGTCAGTGACTATCTAGCCGTAGCAAGGCCATGAACTGTCAAGCAGAATTTATCATAATTAGGGAATTTGTAATGAGAAGGGGAGCCTTGGTACAACGGTAAAAGTTGTCGTCATGTGATCTTGAGGTCACGGGTTCAAGACATGAAAACAGCCTCTTGCAAAAATACAATGTAAGGCTGCATACTATAGGTCATTGTGGTCCGCTCCTTCCCCAGACCCTGCATAGGTGGGAGCTTTGAGCACTGGGCTGCCTTTAAGGGTACTTGACCTTTAATCTATCAAATTATCAATTATATAGCAGTTCATCTGCTCATTTAGGAAAATTTATGCTCTTTGATGTCCAAGTTGTGGTAGTTGGACGTATAATCTGACAAGAAGAAAGAAAGTCCGACTCTCAACTCTGGCTTAGTAAAGCGACAAAATGGATGAGTATATAAAAATTCAACAATACTTTGGATTTTCTAGGGAAATACTTCTAAGTGTAGAATTATCTCCATGTATCAGTTTTGGAGTAGGAGGGTCAGCAATCCTTCTACATGGATTAGATAGCTAAGAAATAGTTCAAACTATGGGTCAATTGTTGACTTCTGCAGGTTCACTAGATTTTGTCCTACTAATCTGAACAAAAACCTAAGTGAATAACAAACTTGACGAACCAATCTTTCGCTCAGCCAAATAAATCTATTTGCCCTTGGGCTACATCAAGTGCCAGTTTCTGGATACGGATAGCAGAAAAGAAAACGACTTAGTATATATTTTGAAAGCTGTTTATCAATTCTATAGAGTAATTATCCGTCTGAAGTAGAATTTAATTTTTACTCCTAATATGTTTGAATCAACACTAGAAGGGGATCCCTGGTGCAATGGTAAAAGTTGATGTCGTGAGACCTTGAGGTCATAGGTTCAAGTCATGGAAATAGCCTCTTGCAAAAATTCAAGTTAAGGCTGCGTACTATAGACCTTTGTTGTGCCTCTTCCTTGAACCTCTCATAGGCAGGAGCTTTGTGCACTGGGCTGTCCTGTGTTTGAATCAACATTGGTCATTCAATGGAAAAGTACTTGGCAAGAAAAATGTGTCAGACACTGTATTTGCTCCATTACTTTCGGACTCTTTATCACGTGGACTAGAAGGATTTATTTCTAAGTATCTTTTCATTCTAATCCTACTATTTTCAGGAAAGTTATTTAACTGAAAATGACAACTTTTATATTGCAGTGGATGGTAGGTTTATAAACCTAGCTCACATCAAGATCCGTCTCTCTTCTTCCATGAAATTTACTGAGAAATGGAAGAACACTGGTTCTGCTATGTAAGAGAATACAAAGCACTTGAAGTAAAGGTAAAAATACATATAGTAGGTCCCTTTTGTCTCAAACGCGCCCCTCTTATTGGAGCAAGAATATTGGTCATGCTCACTTGTCAATATGGGTTTTGGTTTCACTGTACCAACAGCCTTAGTGAAGGCAAATTATATGTATGATGCAACCGGTCTCATCAAGCTTGCATCATAGGCGTACAAAAAAGTGGATGGCAGACCCACTTTCTGCATTTTTTTTTCATGGCCGAAAACATTCATCAGATTCACCTAATCTTAGATGGCCTAGGTACAAAATCTCACATGTATTGCATGAATATACGCCCTTCATTTCTGGCCGTTTTGAAGACATAAAAATAGACGGTATAACACCGGAAATACCCAAACCAGGACATTGTCTATGTTTTCTCTTCAAATGTACTAAAATGAAGGGCCTTGATCCATCCAATGCAAGTGAGATTTTGTACCTATGCTATCTGACATGAGGTGAATCCGATGAACCGTTTGGATCATGGAAGGAAATGCAAAAAGTGAGCAGACCATCCACTTTATTGTACGCCTATGATCCAACCATGATGAGATTGGTTGCATCATATATTCCTCCTCTATTACCATACAAAGAGTTTTAACCATTTTGCTCAGCTCTATCACTGATGTGTTCCTCTTCCTACAGCCTGTCAGCATCTGTTGTTTAGTCTTCTCTCCCACTAAAAAAATGAAAGAGAGATGAGCAGTTGCCTTTTAATCATGAAATATATCCAAAATAACCACAACTCTCACTGCCTTTCAGTAATGGTTTTGACCACCAGAGAACATGGTGAATATCTAATGGCTAGATTTTCCAACGTCAGTTTGAATAAGTAAGCTTCAGTACGTGTATTTGAGTATCTGTAAACCGCTACTAATCTGAAAACATAACAAAAGACTCTCGCTGAATCTAACCATCCTACACAAGACATAAATACTACATCCAGTTAAACAATGACTTTCACCAAATCGCCAACAACAATTTGCAGAACTGAGAGTGACTACATACCTAGAGTGGCCATGACTGCAGCAAAGATGATAATCCCAACTGGTTGCACCCGTAGCTTGCCAATAGGATACTTGTAGATATTTATATTCTTCATTGATAAATGTGTGAACCAAAGAATACCACCTGCCATGAGATCTAATAAGGAATCTAGTGTTGATGCAGCAATAGCTAATGATCCACTCCTTACTGTAGCATAGATCTGTATTTTACAACAGACGTCGTTAGTTCAAAAAGTTTGGCCTGAAATGAATCCAAAAGCATGAGTAATATTCATATCAAAATATCAAACTGGCAAATAAAATTCTCTTTGAATATCATTTGGTTTATATTTTGAGATGTTGTGGGATAATAAAGAACAAAAAAAGAGGAACACAACCTTAAATAACAGCAAAATAATATTTGCAGTATTAGATATTTTCATTGCAAGCTCCTGTGCTTTCTCTTCACGGTCACGGAGTTGCTCCTCTGGAGCTCCATTCTGTGTATTTAGTTCATCAACGTCCTCAAAGGACCTTAAAGTAGAAAATTGTCTTTCATAGTATTCTTTCTCTCCTGAAAGAAAAAATACAAGTCATCGAATTTTGCAGAGATAATATTGAGATAAAGATAAAAAACAAAGAGAAATTGTTAATGCAGACCAAGGACTAACTTTTGAATGGAGTTCCCAATAATTTAGTTGTAACTCAACCAAATGAATCAGTATTCAATATAAATAGCTAATTATTAGCATGTGTATTAAGCTAATATTAATACTCCATCATTGGAACAAATCAGTATTTAAATTGTTTGAGGTTTGACATTTCACATGTCATAACAAATAAGTTAGAGCTAAATGTCCAGGAACCAGGCTGGAGCACCAATGTTTTAATGTGCACTGAGGTTTTACAGGGTTCACATTATCCCATCTGTTACTTCTGCACAGATGGTTTTGGCAATGAATTGTTGAGAATCATCTGCAGATTAAAGAATCTTGATACCCAGTTAGAAGTTCTACATTTATGGTAATTTCCTTATAGGTAAGTGATGACCTTGAATTGCCAACCTCTTGGTTGCCTGACAACTCACTTAACCAAAATTTTCTTGGTGAGTTGCTTCATCTCTAGTTATGTTGGAACAGGAATTGATAAAATCCAGGATTTGGTTGGGCCACAAATAAAAAATTAATTACTAAACTCTAGTTGGATAGGTAGGACATTAACCAGAAGCATTTTAGAATGTACATGTACTTGATTTTCTAAAGTGTGGCTGTTGACTGGTTAATCAAATGGCATCAGCAGGAAGAACAAAAAGAGATGAAGAAGAATCAAGGAGAGTAGAAGTGAACTCAGATTTTGTGTAGACTCTATCTTACATAAAATGTCTTCTTAGGAGAATTTTATTCCATTTCCTTTTGGTTTCATCATTTTCTTCTCCTTTCACATGACTTTGTCTCACAATTTTGCCATGTTCAACACTTGATCATATGGATTTTCTGGATTTCAGCAGCAGAGTAACTATGGGGAAAGAATATAAAAGAAGCATGCCTGCAGAAAATGTTGGATAAAGTTGTGGACGCTGTTAAAAACATACAAAAATCTATGTTGCAAGTAATTACCAGGAAAAGAAATAATGAAAGACACTGCCGCATAAAGGGCATTCAAGTATTAAAGAATGCAAGGCAGCCCGTGCATGAAGCTCCTGTCTATGCAGGCTCTGGGGAAGGGGCAGACTACAAAGGGTCTATAGTACACAGCCTTACCTTGCATTTTTTCAAGAGGCTGTTTCCACGCCTCCGAGCCAGTGACCTTAAGGTCACATGGCAACAACTCTACAGTTGTGCCAAGGAATGACTGACCTAAATTAAAATTAGCCAAAAGAAACAGTCAAAAAGCCCAAACATCAAGTGGAAAAAGTAAATAAGTATAAGTTTTCAAAAGCAAACAGTAGTCACTTCTGGTAATGGACTATTATGGAGCTCTACCAGATAATTTTCACAGTTGACATGAGGGAGCCAATGAAATTAGAATTTAAACTGAACATGAAGAAAGCCACCCAACCAAAGAAAAATTAGGACAGAAAAAGGTCAAAACCACCCAACCATAGAAAAATTAGGACAGCAAAAGGTCCCCAACTTTGTTGTCTATCCATTAAGGAAGCCAGAAAGGATTCTTTGAAGAAATGCAGTTCCCTGTATTCTGGTCATTCTGGCCCATTCTTTTTGGTTTTGATATTTTCTCATCAAATTTTCACCATTTAATGTTAGATGTCCTTAAGGGCCGAATTGGTTGGAGAAATACAGATGAAGAAACTGGTAGACGTTAACAAAAGCCAAACATCTGTTCACATGGATCACATTGACAATACTTGACATCCGTAATTTGTTTATAAAAATTAACATGGTGTTGACAAATTATGTGTATTGAAGTATGTGTAAATGTCTATGCTGAGCTTTATTAAGTGCTCCCATGATTTTCTTGTCCTTAGTTTCCCTTGAGGTACTTAACTTGAGAAAACCTTCTGTCATCTTTTCAGGACCAACACTTGGGAATGCACAGAATGCTGAAGTATTACACTCAGGTCGACAAAAGCACATTGGAATGGGACTTCCAATTATGCTCTCGATGGAATGGGTCACCTTGACTCCTGTCACAAATTAGTGAACTTATGTCATGACGAAGCAACAAAAACACAGAGAACGTAAAGTATTTTTCTGGATATCTTTAGTAGAAGTTGAGGAACCAAGACCAACCAAGAGTGTTTGCAGAAGATGGGAGTTTTCACTCAAATTAAGAGGGCGCAACTAATCTTAGGATCAAAATTTTCATTGCTGGAATCCTCTACCTAAGAAACTGCTCTTACTCTAGGATATGTCTGATCTTGCTAGCACAAAACAAAGTAAATTGCTTCTGCCTCCACTTCTAACTGAAGCAGCCGTACTGAAAAAGCTATCTATGATGGACAAAACCAAAATACCTGAATTAATCAGTGACACTCTCAACTGAATCAAGTACAAGTAACAAAAAGGAGCCATATCAAAGTTAGGACTATCAAAATGACCATCACTGGGAAAACACTTTTTTTGAAGTGAAGTACAATATTTCAACTACAAAATTTCTTGAAGCCAATCAAGAAAGATCTCTGTACAAGCTCATTCAAGAAATCCTTAATTCGCAGCTGAAGTAAATGAAGAAAAAGGGACTGTGTAGATTATAACTCTGGGCACAAAAAAGACGGAAGCTGAGATCTTAATTCAGTGAAAAGATGAAATTCATTACATATACTAAAACATTCTGCACAAATTCTGAATGTATAATGTGTCAAGTACTCAACCAAGTTAGTTAAGTGCCCTGTCTCACAACCAGGAGGTTTTGGGCTCGAATCCACTGACCATTAAAAAAAAAAATCTGCACATATCATAGTTCAAAGGCAGCAAATGTGATTGCATTAGCTTGCCAATATTGCACAGCGTCAAATCTTCATTATGGCATGTTATTCCTCCACCTGTACTACTATCCCCACATAAATTCACTTATTGTCACCAGCTCACACTCTCCAAATGCATAATGGAGGCAGCCTGGTGCACGAAGCTCCCGCTTATGCGGGGTCTAGGGAAGGGACAGATCACAAGGGTCAATAGTACGCAACCTTACCTTGCATTTTTCAAGAGGCTGTTTTCATGCCTTGAACTCATGACCTCAAGGTCATATGACAACAACTCTACCGTCGTGCCAAATGTAGAGTGGGGGAAAAGAAAATTAAATCAACCATGCATAGTAGTAGCATTTATAATACTCTAGAAAAAAAACCAGCCATGACCAAATAAATCACCTTGTGAAAAACCAGTCATCAACTTTGTTTCTTTGAAGGTGCTAATTACAGTACGAGCATGGAAGCACGAAAATCAACTCTACGTTGGTCTATTGCTACCCAAGAAAGCCACAATTTGGAATCCAGATCAGTCGGGAAACAAGGAGTCTAAGCATTTTGTTCATGAGCTCCAATCCCAACTTACCCATAAAAAAAACAAGAGAACGAACAATGGAGTCCTGAAATTACAGTCACAGAGCAAAGAATGAGACTCCATTTGCCTCCAAATAAGAAAAAATCTTCCTTGCAACAACCCAAGACAAAATCATCACATCCCTACTCAAACAACACCCTACATGATCAAGAAGTTGACAGCCAATACCGAAATCATAACAAAGCCAGAAAAAGTCTAAGGCCAATGCCATTCACAAAACATAAAACATAAAGATGGATGCTTCTCTGACAATGATCACAACAAGAAGAAAACCGAAACAAATCTAGACCTCACCTTTTCTCAACCCTTTAGCTCTCGACAGGTCGATTTGGAAAGGACTCTCCGGATCTATTCTACATCTCAAATTTTCAGGCAACTTGACCAAGAAATCGCCTCTCAATGTAGTCACCGAAATCCTCCTCTCAGACCCACGCCCTTCTATAAATGGCTTCTGAATGTCAGAATCTTTTTCCATTGATTTGTAGCGACGGAAGAGAGGTGTTTCAAGGGATCCCAGCTCTTAAGGAAGAAGATATGGGCAAGCGTAGCCTGCCGAAGCTTCAAGCAGATACTATTATATGCTAGAAACAAAGCTTCTTCTCTCTATCTATCTGTAGCCACGTTTATTATTTTATGGAATTTTCTGTTTATTTTCTTAGACTTTCCTTCTAAATCATTATTTCCGAATTTTGATGGTTTTTCTTTTGGTAAATCTTGGTGAGTTGAAGAAGAACAAGAAGAAGATAACGACCGTAACGGCTTGGGTGGAAGAATACAAAATTCCGTCTGTCAAGGCCAGACGTCTGACCAGGAATGTTCAACAAAGTATGATTCTCATGAAATCACGGCTATCTTTATCCATCGACCAACTTCATGACAATCCCTGGACTGACTTATCCTTGGACAGTGTCTCTCTCTCGCTCTCTCTATACAGTAATTTAAGAACAAACACCCCAAGTCAGTAATCATTATCCATGGATAGCCCAGACCCAAACCTGTTTGTTCTTCTCTGCCAAACAGTCAAACTTGGGCATTTTTTTTTTTGTCTTTTCTTTTCTGAATGGTAGCTTTAGGCCTTTTCCCTCTTTTATTTTTCTTTTGAAAGTGAAGGTGAGGGAAATTAAGGCTTACACTTGGCAACGTCACCAAATTTGGACAGGTATATTGTGAGATTTGCACGCTGGTTGTACGAAAGACAAGCATTGATTAACTGACCAGCCACCCAGTGGCTCGACTTGTTAAGTCTTGCGCATGCTGTGAGTCCTGACAGTTAGATAGATAAAATAATAATAATAATAATAAATAGAGGCATTTGAGGTTCAGGAAAAAAGATACAAAGGTCTGTAGCTTTAGTCTGTATTTTTGTAAGAGACTGTTTTTACATTTTGAATTTGTGATTTCAAGATAATATGTTACACAACAACAATTTATACTCCCTATGTGAGGTCCAGGAAAGAGGCAGGCCACAATAGTCTAAAGTAGACAGCCTTATCTTGCATTTTTGCAAGAGGCTGATTCCACGACGACAATTTATACCATTGCCGGTATTTGAAATCCTAAGTGTTAGATAGATGAGCATCAGAAATCTTCTTAAGTATTGCTGGTACCTGGGATAGAGTGAGATAACTTGAGATGGGTCATGTCACTGTTGGTTTGTACTTGAGATAGAGTTAATCTCACTTCATCTCCTGCCGGATATCTCAAGCACAACGAACACCATGTAAGCCCCATTATTGTGTTTGCGTCTCTGCATCGATCACTGGACGGGTTTGTAGGCTTTCAAAGTACATCCGGGGCCAGACATTTGACAAGCTGCTTGCCATCCGACCACCTTTTAGGAAGGTCATGCACCGAAACCAAAATCCTAAAAGCTCAAACAATAGAAAAAGGGCAGTCCCACCCCCACAAAGTTCCCACATAGGGGGGTTGGGGAAGGGACGGACTACGAAGGTCAATCATACAAAGCCTTATTTTTTATTTTGCGAGAGGCTGTTTCAATGCTCTGAACCCATGATCTCAAAGTCACACAACGATTATTCTACCTTGTGGCTCCCTTCAGAAACATCTATAGAAATCTAAACACAATTTAAATATTCGATAGTGAAAACCATTGGTAAACTGTATTAACACGTATATGTCAACAAAGGAGACTGGTGGTGCCAGTTCCTGCTCTTTAAAAGGCATTTTATTTTCCGCCCATACTGTCTATTAATGAAAATCCTTGGTACGCGTATGCAATTATTTTCCTGATATGTTATGTTTATGTGATTGTCCTATTCTTTCCAAACAAGTACTTAACAGCAACTTTTGGTGATTTGGTCAATAATCTCGTTGACCTTAAATCAAAGTCTCTATCTTCTAACTATTTATACACTCAGGTTTTTGGACTGTACTTAATAAATATTTGGAACAGTACATTACTATTGAATGAACCCTGGATCAGAAATTTATGAGATAGCCCATCAAGGCTTTTTATGCATACAATATTCGATTTAATCTGGTGTGTTCACTACGGTGGTTAAAATCATTTCAACAAGGCCAATCCCTGCATCTTTCAAGAACCTTTTACGTAAAGAATCCACTGTCAAACCATCCACAGCATGCATTTTAATCTCTCTCTCTCCTTCCTGCAGACTGTTCAACACCCCACACTTTTACCATTGCCCTTCTTCGTGTGGAAACTTCTCTAGTAAATTTTCTTACTCTACCATTCCTTTTGCAGAAAACTGCAGTCATAAATAGCAACTCCTCATATAAGTTAAAGGGCCTCTTGGATATTCCAAATACGATTATTTGAAAATCATAGTTATAATATTTCTATAAATTATGTAATCAATATAGCTTTCAGAGAGATCTTTCTGTCCCCATTTGGAATCGCGATTAACTAGAATTATTCTTATTTACTGGCAAATACCAATGATTTTGGTGGCGTTCACGTAGGCTCTGTGCCTTTGACCTTTTGGTGATTGCTTCAAGTGCACAAAAGTTAGGGTAAAGGTTTCATCTTCACACTATTTATATGTTACGGTTCTTTTCACATATGAAGGAGAGCCTTGGGATAAGAACCCCGCATACTCAGGAGTTTCATGTACTGGAACTGCCCCTAAAGTTTGTGGAGCACGCCTAGGTAGTTTCAATGGTATGACTATCCTAACCAATACTTAAAAACATATATTTCGATTGACCATTTTCCTTCTTTTCCTGCCAGCTTCTTAATAAGTTAAATATTTCAAGTGGCCGGCTTTCCATATCCATTGCTTGTAGACGTTCTGCTGAACGCATGTGGATGGAGGGAATCATGTACGTCTGACAAGGCTGGTTAAGTGCACATGGGTCCTAATTAAGCATGGGGGAATGCAGGTTCATCAAGTCTTCTTCCACCCATTTTCACCGGTCAAAATAAATAAATAAATACGAGTCCTAACTCCTATTGAATAGACCTGAGTGGCAAAGAAATATCAGCTAACAAGTTGGGGTAATATTTTAGCATTTGGGGTTGTTTTGCCTCAGCAACTCATAAATGAAGTTTTGGAGATACTAATACGGCAGGAATTGGGAAATCTTCCCTTACATGGACTTTTGGAATCACTTAACGTTGGCATTAGAAACTCTAGACACTTGCCTCTTCCTAACCCTGCACTCACTCTCAATGATAGAAGGGCAGCATTGGTACACGGAGCTTTCCTGTATGTGGGGTCCAGAGAAAGGGCATACCGCAAGGGTTTAGAGCATATAATCTTATCTTGCATTTTTGCAAGAGACTATTTCCACACCTTAAACTCGTGAGACCTCAAAGTCACACGACGATAATTCTACGATTGCAATGAGGCTCCCCTTCCTAACTATGCCCTCACTTGCAATGATGGTTGGAAAGATGGGAACATTTTTGGGGCCAGCATGTGTCATGTAGATGAACAGGCTGGTCATCAAATGTTTTATCTCATTGTCACTAATTTACCTTGACCAGATGATGCTGAATCCTTGATCCATGAAGCCTCATTCAAGGTTTTCCCCAGAAAAAGGTAAACCGTTGTTTTTTGTTGGACTTCATACACTCAATGTGGGACTCAACATTAGCCACGCATAGTCCGTATCTCAGTTTATGATATTTAGGCTTGTCATCTTGCAAAACTCTGCCTCCCTTGACGTTTAATTACGAGCTTCCAGGGCACAATCAATTTAGCCGTAACCCATCACATTACCGCTAATTGTGGAGTTGTCTTGAGGGTCCGCAGGTCAAAAGACAGTAAAGATCGGATCCGTAGGGTCATTCATTATGGGCTTATGACCTTGATAGGTCCTACTCTTAACCACTAATGGATGCAGAAGAAAGATGAAATAATAGCATGATCGTAGAATGATGGATCACCACCAAATATGACGCTGTATGATGATGAATGATCTGATCCATTGATATAGAGTAGGCATGGCAATGATTTGGGTCAAGAAATTCAGACTCAATAACAAATTAAGTAACTCGTCAAGTTAACCTATCTAAATGGAGCTATTCACCCATTTTGGCTACAATTGATGCATAGAGAGGCTCACCATTTCAGACTGATCGCAACCACCAAACTAATGCTTTCTCTCACTAAATTATGTACGGCCAAACCTATTTTAAATTACAACTTGGATTATAGATCTAAAAATCGCGAGTCAACTCAGAAAACTTATCAAAGCTACTCAGCTCAACAGCAAATTGAGCAACTGATCCAGTTGACTCATTGTTGATCATAAAAACTTCATTATTGTTGAGATTTAAACCCAAGACCTCATAAACAACATTATAACAATCCAACCAACTAGATGAGGATCAATTTGTGCATATTATAAGAAAATTTTATATATGTATTAAAATAAATAAAATATTATTAAAAATCTCAATCTGAGTATTTTTCAAGCCACCTAAAAGTCACTTCAATTTACGCGTACTCGTTTCGCTTTCAAGTCAAGTTTTTAAACCATAGGATGAATAATATTTAGAAAATTACCAAAAGTGAAAATTAATAGATTTGGGCTACTAACTAGTCACATGTGCCTCTCCGTACCCTAACTAAATCACAATTGACGACATCATCTATTAAACCAGATAACAAATAATTAAGAAATCTATTAGTCTTCGCAGTCTCCACCAACCCGATAGCGAAAGAAAGAAGAAGAAAGAGTTGGTAGAAGGTCACTCCATTAGCCTTGTGCGAGATTCCAAATGTCCAGCCTAACATTCCCAGATTAAGAGACCAACACCACGTCGAGAAAGATCCCTCGTTCATTATCTTGAGAGAATAGCCACTTTCCCAGTAAAGTAAAACAGGAAAGAGGAAGAAGAAGAAGAAGAAGGAGAAGGAGAGGGTGGGCGTACCTTCGGAGCGTCGTTTTGATTTGGAGAATGTCCGAGCCACGGAATCTTGTAGCTCGTACTTATTTCTCCAGGCTTGGTCAAATCTGTTGAAGAAATGAGCTCTAACTGCGCACAGAGAATTTGCTTGTTCCATGTCTTCTCCATTTGGAGGTAACAGCGGATCGTCTTTTCGAGACCTACCGCTTTCCATGACTGTATTTCAATGGGTTGGTTTCTGCGTCCGAGGGGGATTCTTTCGTCCAGCAGTTATGAGTTGAGATCTAACACTCAACCAGCTCTCTCTGGCTGCACTTCCCATCTACAAACATTGAGAAACATATAGTCATCGTCTCGATTTCTGCAACGTCTCTACCAATTATTAAATGGCCTTCCAAAGGGAGAGAGACAGGATATGGTTCAGTAGGTCGATGGAAGATTTTTTATTTTTTTTTCCCCCTTTTTCTTCCTTTTTTATGTTGTGCGAGGTGTGCAGTTACTGCAGCGTGATACACGTGAAGGCCCCAGAAAGGAATGCACGTGGATGGGGTGGGCATATGCCATGGATTCTGAACTAATTTTATGTGAGAGAGACAGACGGGTCGGTCAGTTTAGTCAAGTAGATCATCAGTTGCCACCAACTGTACAAAAGTAATCCACAGACAGCAGCGGAGAAAATCACCATCCTAGGATAACTCAATCCTGGATTTTCATCACCTAAATGTCAGGAGTCACTGCATCCTCAAGACACGAGTACCCATACACATGAAATACCGATCTATGCTTGGCATACTTGAGTACTAGCAATGCTAGTTGCAGATAGATTGACACATTCTTAGGCCAGGTCAGGTCCTTTATCTCTAATAATCATTTCTTAAGCAATTGAAGTGCAGCCTATTAGTCTAGTCCCATTTGATATTTGCTGCCTTTCAACTCTGGCGGCCGCCAAAGTCAACTATGGTAGGTGTTACCGCCGCCAATGTCAAGAAAGGTAGTTGTTGAATTCCACTGTGGCAGCCACCGGCACTGCCCGAAGACTTTGAATGGGTTTTTGTTGAAAATAAAGCTTTGAAAACCCTATAAATAGAGAGCAATTGAAGATTGATGTAGAACATCATTCCCTGCATTCCTGTTTGTAAATACCCTATAATACTCCATCTTTTATTAAATTTGTTTTCCTCCAGTGGATGTAGGCATATTGGCCAAATCACGTAAAATTTGTATTTTGTGTGCACTTGATCTTGGGTGGGGACTGTAAATCCCCAACAAGTGATATCAAAGCGAGGTTCTACCGCAAAATAAAGGTAGAAAACAGAGTTGCAGTACCGACAGGTGAGAGGGAGAAGAAACTGTTTTTGTTACAGTTAACTATAGTAAAAACATCATCATCTTGCTACAATAAAAGTGCTCAGTATCAAGCATCATCATTAATATTGGCTACAGTGTCTATTATAGTACTAAGTTGTACAGTGCATCAGAGGTGGTTACAAACAGTTTGAGTTTTAACAGGTACGAGTGCAATAGTGTAGAGTTGTAACAATACGAGTTGCAAACAGTAGCGCATTGCAACAACGGCAAAGTTGAAACAGTATGCATTGCAACAGTAGTAGAGTTGCAATGGTGACCAAACTGTGCAGGCATATTTTTGACCAATTTTTCAAGGGGGATAGACTGGTTCTTGGCTAAATCGAACGTTTCGGACGCAGTGGTATTCTCAAATTTGTAAAATTCTCTTTTGAAATTGCTGTAAATACTCTATCTTTAGCTATTTAGGCTAATATGAGTAAAATGATTTGCTTGAAGGGCATTAACTTTCACAAGTGGGAGAGAAAGATGAAAGATCTTATTTTTATAATAAAAAAAATTGCATCTATCTATCTTTGCTACTAAAAAATCGGAGAATAAGTTCGAAGATGGGTGAGCTTTCAAACATTAACAGGTATGTGGTTTTATTTGATAGTGGGTAGAAGATAATATTTTGAATCATATTTAAAATGAGACACATGCTAAAACTCTATGGATTAAAATAGAAACCTTGTACGTGTTGAAAATTGGGAATAATAAGTTATTCCTACTTAATCAAGCGATGCACCTAAGATACAAGGAAGAGAGTTCTATTTTCGACCATTTAAATGAGTTGACTAAATACTTTCAGCAGCTATCCGACGTTGGTGTCAGGTTTGACAATGATATCATGGGCTTGTATCTTCTAAATACTTTGCCTAACACATGGGAAAATTTTCGTGTTTCTCTATCTAATTTTGCTCCAGGTGGCGTTATGACGTGAGAATCTGCAAGAAGCGTAGTTTTAAATGAAGAAATGAAGCGACGAGCTCAAGTAGCCACCACATCACAGTTTGAGATTCTAATCTCAGAAAACAGGGAGAAAAGCAAGATCAAAGAGTAGGAGAAGAATAATAAGGACAGGAGTAAATCCAATCCAGATAAAAGAATTTGTAGTGCAATTATTGTGGCAAGAAGGGTCACATAAAAAGGCAGTGCTACAAGTGGAAAGTTGAGAACAAGGTAAAGAATGCCAAGCAGGAGAGAGTTTTTCACTTCGTACACTCCTGGTGACTTTGGAGTGTTGAAGATGGGTGACAACGGGCTATCAAAGGTTGTCGGTATCGGATCTGTCTGTTTGGACATCAACAACAGGACAAGGTTGATTCTCAAGGAAGTTCGACATGTATCAGATATCTGGTTGAACTTAATATCAGCTGAAAAGCTTGATGATGATGGGTACTGTAGTACCTTTTGCGATGACCAGTGGAAGCTCTCTAAGGGAGAGCTTGTGGTTGCTAGAGGGAAGAAATCATCTAACTTGCATGTGATGTAAGCTTCGATTCCTATTAACTCTGCAAACATTGTTGATGTTGTTGGTTCTTCAGAGTTGTGGCACAGGCGACTTAGTCACATGAGTGAGAAAGGACTAGGTTGTTTAGTCAAGAAGAATTTGCTTTCAAGGCTCAAAGCTGCAAAGTTGAGCAAGCGTGCTCATTGTTTTGCCAGAAAGCAACAACGGGTTTCCTTCAAATGCCTTCCTTCTTCCAAGAAGCCAGGCATGCTTGAATTTGTACATTTAGATGTGTGCAGTCCTATGAAGGTATGAACACTTGGTGGTGCATTATATTTTGTCACTTGTATTTATGAGTATTCCAGAAAACTCTGGGTCTATATTTTAAAATCTAAGGATTAGGTGTTTAACAAGTTTAAAGAGTTTCAAGCTTCTGTTGAGCGTCAAATAGGGCAGAAGCTGAAATGTATTTGCACAGACAATGGTGACAAGTACTATGGACCATTTGATGCTTATTGTAAGCAGCAGGGGATCAGACATCAAAGGACTTCTCTGAAGATTTCTCAACTAAATGGTTTAGCAGAGAGGATGAACATGACATTGATGGAGAGGGTCAGATGCTTGCTTTCTGAAGCTAAGCTGCCCAGTTCCTTCTCGGGTGAAGTGTTATACACAGTAGCTTATGTTATTAACCTATCTCCAATTGTTGCCTTGAATATAGATGTTTCTAACAGGTTATGGTATAAAAAAGATGTCTCTTATGATCACTTGCGGGTATTTGGGTACAAGACATTTGTACATATACCCAAGGATGAGAGGTCTAAGTTAGACGTCAAGACCAAACAATGTATTTTCATCAGTTACGAGCAGGATGAGTTTGGCTACAGGCTATATGATCTTATTGCAAAGAAGCTGGTTAGAAGCCATGACATAGTCTTTATAGAAGACCAAACCATTGAACACATTGACAAAGTCGAAGGATCAGAAACTCAAAGTTCTGATGCTTTGACTGATTTGGATCTAGTTTCTATTTCACATACACTAGGTGTAGATGGTGCTAATGACCATGGTGGTGCTTCAGCTGATGTTTAAGATGATCAGACCGAGGGGGAGCATGAAGCTGCTGAAGACATGGACATTTCATCAGAGACTAATGATGTTCAGCAGGAGGATCCTACTGAAGAGCCAGCAGTTTCATTGAGACGGAGTTTAAGAGATCGTCAACCCTCCACTCGGTATTCACTAGATGAGTATGTGCTCCTCACTGACGGGGGAGAGCTTGAGAATTACACAAAGGTAGTTGAAAGTGAAGATAATACAGAGTAGATTGTAGCTATGAAGGATGAGATGAAATCTTTATAAGACAATCACACATTTGAGCTAATACAATTGCTTAAGGGTAGACAAGCTTTGAAGAATTGGTAGATTTATAGGGTGAAGTATGAGGGTGACACTTCATGACCACGATACAAAGCTAGACTTGTGGTGAAAGGCTTTAGTTAAACAAAAGGTGTTGATTTCGAGGAGATATTTTCTCTTGTGGTCAAAATGTCTTCAATCCGAGTTGTATTGGGTTTGGCTGCAAACCTTGATATAGAGGTTGAGCAAATGGATGTGAAGACATCATTCTTCTATGATGACTTAGAGGAGGAGATATATATGGAACAGCTAAAAGGTTTTGTTACTAAAGGCAAGGAGAATTACGTCTGCAAACTGAAAATGAGTCTGTATGGCTTGAATAGGCTCCAAAACAGTGGTACAAAAAGTTCAAGCAGTTCATGGCCCAATAGGGTTATAAAAAGACTACTTCAATCACTGTGTGTTTGTGCAGAGATTCTCTGAGGATGATTTTGTCATTTTTCTTATTGTTAAACTTAGCTCTTCAAGGATCAGTCAATTAAAGGAGCTGAACAAAGTCTTTGCTATGAAAGACTTGGGACCTGCAAGACAGATTCTTTAAATTTCTATCGTTCTCAACGGGAGGAATAAGCGGTTATGAATGTCTCAGGAGAAGTACATAGAAAAGGTACTTCAGCAATTTCACATGGATAAAGCTAAAGTGGTTAGTACACTTTTTGCTACTCACTTTAAGCTTAGTAAGAATCAAGTTCCTGTGAGTGATGCTAAGAAGGAATATATGCAAGATTTTCTTTATGCTTCAGCTGTTGGCAGTCTTATGTATGTCATGGTATGCACCAAAACAAAGATTGCATATGCAATTAGTACAATGAGTCATTTTGTATCAAATTCAGGAAAAGAGCATTGGAATGCAGTGAAATGGATATTGAGATATCTACGTGGTACTTCTAAGTTGAGTTTGGAATTTGGCACCAGCAAGCCCGTGCTTAAGGGCTACACCGATTCAGATATGGCTGATGATATTGACACAGGAAGTCTACTTCAAGCTACTTGATTACTTTTGCAGGGGAAGCTGTGTCGTGGCAGTTAAAGTTATAGAAGTGTGTTGCCTTGTCTACTACGAAGGCTGAGTTTATTACTGTAACAAAGGCTTGCAAAGAGCTACTGTGAATGAAGAAGTTCGTAATTGAACTTAACTTTATGCAGAAGAGGTATGCGTTATTTCGCGATAATCAAAGTGTTATATACCTTAGGAAGAATTTTACTTTTCATGGGAGGTCGAAGTACATTGATGTTTGATATCATTAGATACGATGAGAAGATTCATACTGAGGACAATAGTTCAGATATGATAACAAAAACATTACCTCGTAGCAAGTTTGAGATTTGCAGGGAACTAGAATGGGCTTCTGCTAGAAGTCTATATGAGAAGAAACCTCCTTTAGTCAATGGGCCTGGAGGGGGAGATTTATTAGTCCGGTCCCATTTGACGGCCGTTGCCTTTTAACTTTGGCAGCCGCCAACGTCAACTGTGGTGGGCACCACTGTCGACCGCCGCCGTCGATGTAAAGAAAGGCACCTGTTGAATTCCATTGTGGTGCCCACCACCACCGCCACCGTCGGCTGCGCTGTCAACTATTACGACACCGCCCGAAGATTTTGAATGGTTTTTTGTTGAAAATAAAGCTCTAAAAATCCTATAAATAGGGAGGAGCTGAATATTGATGTAGAACACCATTCCCTGCATTCCCGTTTGTAAATATCTTGTAATACTCCATCTTTTAGTGAATTTGTTCTCTTCCCGTGGACGTAGGCATATTGGCTGAACTACGTAAAATTTGTGTGTGCTTGATCTTGGGCGGGGACTGTAAATCCCCAACACAGCCAACCTGTTTGAGAACATGTAGATATCTGCACGAAATACCATCCATCATTAAGAAAGATCAAACTCACTTCTTAAGATGTCCCAAAATATCTCTGAAAACTGGGTCTCTAACAATAAACATTCGGGCCCTGATACAAAAGCTCCACATCCATCCATGAGAATGTTCACCTAGTATGTGTCGTTGGTGCAACTCCATATACGAACTTGATTCTTGATTCAACTCTAAGAAGATCTTCATCCAGAAAAACACCTTCTTGTAGCTCCTTGATTTCTACTCTAAGAAGATATTGCAATTTTGAAGGGAACTACTGTTAAATGTTATCCGCAAGAACATAAAGTGCAAATTTTATTTCCATTAACTTACTATTGTATGCATTGAAATATTGAAACAAATAATTCGTATTGGTTCCCAAAACTTTAGGTACAAGGTTTGATTGAACCAAATTGAGGGGATTGATACAATAATGAGGGGGTGAGTATGGGACAAACGTAATAGATCATGAGTGCGGCTCTGGCCCTGCTGGTTTAAGAAGTGGTTGGAGAGCCTTGACAACAATGGTCATATTTGGCCGGAAGTCAGCTTCATATTGAACACAAAGTGCTGCAACTGCTGCCATCTGATGCACGAACAAATAATATAATGGTACACCAGCAGGAAAATACATGTTAGATTCTCGGATTCTTCTTTTCTTTGAAGCAAGAGAGATCAATACATTCTTTACTATAACCTAAGCATGACTTGTTAATAACCTAGGACAAACTAAACATATGGAAACAGATTTAGCTGAATTGCAAAAAAGAAACAATCAAGTTCTTACAAAGAAAACAGAAAATAGAGAAGCACCTTCGCAATGGCCTTTGGAGGGTAGTCGCTGTTTAGTTTGGGATCCACGCATTGCTTAACTTTATCCTCGCTTAATCTGGGAGTTGCCTGTATTATTGTTGAGAGCTGTTAGAGATGAGAAGAGAAGTGGTATAAACAGCCACAATGACGCAACAAAAACAGTTGGCACAGAGGCAGCAAGAATACACACCCAAGTGACAAGACTCTGTTGTCCTTTGGGCATGGTGTGGTCTACTGGCTTTCTTCCCGTCAAAAGCTCTAGAAGAACAACCCCAAAACTGTAGACATCACTCTTTTGTGTCAATTGTCCAGTCATGGCATACCTGCAAAGTCAACAACATACACATGAATGCGTAACTCTCAGGGGAGCCTATAAAGGAACCCACATGTTTTTTAGACAGGCTAACACATAACAAAAGCAATGTGGTTACCTAAAGTATGATTCTTGAGGATACAAGAAACCTTAGACTGTGTTGAAGAAACTTTTGAAGAGATGATATGATGTATATTTAACCACCTGTCTACTTCAAAATTTCACAAACATTTTATTTAATTTCTCATTTTTCATCTAGAAAATTGTAGAAACATTAGTTCACACGAGATTTTAGCCTCCCCAAAGCTTGTCCAAACCATGCCTCCTTGAAGTCATTATGTTTAACTCACAGCATTGGCATCTACAAGATTGTAAAGCGGGAAGAGTGGAAGGTATGTGCAGTAGTCTTGGTTTAGCAGTTTAACACACCGGAGCAACTATACTTTTGCATCCTTAACCACATATACCTACAAAAGGATGATCCCAGCTCTATGTAACTCTTTGCAGAAAAGTAATCCATAAAGGAGCAGCCCCAATGCATGAAGCTCCTGCCTATGCAGGGTCTGGGGAAGGGGCAGACCACAATGGCCTAAAGTACACAGCCTTACCTTGCATTTGCAAGAGGCTGTTTCCACGCCTTGAACCCGTGACCTCAAGGTCACACGACGACAACTTTTACCGTTGCGCCAAGGCTCCCCTTCAAAAAAGCAATCCATGAATCCTAAATAAAAAGCCTTGAAGAGTAAACATGACCAATATGACCCATCAGAAACACTGTTATTATCTTGGGACCAAATTCTCTGCACTAGATGCTAGACCACCTTTACCTCATATAGAGCCAATAGGGAAATGGATTATCTAAGTGATAGTGAGCTTACTCTGGAGCATGATAGCCAAAAGTTCCCAAGACTCTAGTTGAATGTAGACGAGCTGCTGTGTCTGGAGACTGATTTGATAAAACAAAATCACCCATTTTAGCTACAAAATCATCAAAGACAAGAACATTGCTGGACCTGACATCACGATGAACAATCGGAGGTTGAACTTTTTCGTGGAGATATTCAAGACCTCTTGCTGCACCATAAGCAATTTTCACTCGTTGGTTCCAGCTGAGTACTGGACCAGGCTCTGCCCCCTGTACTCCTTTCCTCCCTGTGCCAAAACTAATCATGATTGAGCTAACATATAAAATTCACGGTCAAGTAACCAATCTGGAATATGGGTAGATACAAAGGAAGCCTATGGCAAAACAAATGTCATTGATATACCATGTAAAATGTCATGTAAAGAACCCTTTGTTGCAAACTGATATGCCAAAATTCTATTATTTGCATCCAAATAGTAACCCAAAAGCTCGACAAAATTCTCATTCTTTAGTCTTGAAACCATTGACACCTGCATTAGATATAATAAGAAGTGAACGAACTGCATTAAGGAGCATCCCGAAGCATGCATAAATAGGAACTCATGGCACCTTGTAGGCTTGACAGAAGGTAGAAAAAAAAAATATTAAATGGTGAGTCAACAAGTACAAATCCTTCTCCAAAATCTCACCTGAGCTGCAAAATCAGAATCGGGCTCTTGGGAGGAACTGGGATCTAGCTTTTTTATTGCAGCTGCCTGTCCAGTACTCAGAGTAGCATGGAAAACTCTGCCATATGACCCCTCTCCAATCAAAGCCTTGGGCCCAAAATTATTAGTCAATCTATTCAATTCGTCCAAAGATAAGGGTGGTATTTCAATGGGTAAGACCTTTGCAGGGGCTGCACTTTTGACTGCATTTGGACCACCCCTTGACTCTCTATCATTCCCTAAATCACATAAACATAGCAGTAGATCATTTTCATAGAAAGAATTAAGGAAATCAATTACTACACAAAAAAAGTTGATTGTCTTAACCAATGGTTTCCAGCGTCCTGATCAGTACTGAAGCACCATGGCATATTTGGTTGCATAGCTGGAATTTGGCAGCACAAATTGCAGTTTGCATGGGTGCCCAACTCCAATTTTAGTCTCGAGACACACATATGCTAGACATTATATCCTCAAGCTTAATACTGGTAGGTTGAAATGCATAAACACATGAGAAGCCACATTTCCCAAAGTCCGAACAGTATTTTCTTTTTCTAATGACCAGATAAACTTCCGATGTAAAACACTATGTGCCTATCAAACACTAAGAAGACAGAAAGCAGAAGTTAATTAAAGAATCTGAGGTGGTAACATGTTTGCAGCATATAAGTTACCAAATGCAGCTATGTCAATGGGTCTATGTAATTCTTTACTAGAAAGGGCATATGCAAGGAGAAGAGAGAGAGAGAGAGTAGGCAGGAGCACCATTGTTTCCTATTTTCAACAAGTGGATAAGACAGAAAAAATGCCTTTAGAACACAGAACGCTAGGACCCAACTTCTTTAAATTTTGGTTTTTAAATTTTGAGAAGCCCTCAACAACTAGGAGGGTCCTTCTCCTTAAATATAATATGATTTTTTGTATATGTCCAAAACTTTAAGAGCTATTTAAGTATAAATTTATTTAATAAAAATCAAGATAAATGATATTTGAACTTGGCAAGCAAGACAGGGAATAGACAAACAAATTAATTGAGTGTCAATTCAACCTGTACAATAAATAAATCTAGAGTTATTTGTGTGAGTCATTTCATTTCATGGGGTGGGCCTCACAACTTAAATGACTTGAGCCCTTCACTTAAAACACATATGCAGTTATTTCTCTTAGTAGTTGTACAAAAGTGCATTACTCTTAGGAAAGAGTGGAGAAGAGTCTTTTCTTCTTCTTCATAAAGAGAGAAAACTAAAGTGAAAGTGGATTTTCATTCTCCCCCGTAGAGGGTGAAATTAGAGAGAAATAAAGGGGTCTTCTTGTATAATTGAGAAAAAGATGATTCTCAAGCAAGGCTTAGCTTGAGAAGAACAAGACTCGTACTTTCTTGATAATGGATTTGGTGTATTGGCCTTGCAGTTTTTACCTCTCAATTTAAGAGGGTCTTCCACTTAAATGGATGCATTTTCTTTGATCTCTACTTTTCATTGGTTGCCCATTCATTATTTGGTGATTTGTGTTGGTGGGCTTGGTTATTGTAATTTGGAGTCCTAGTTGTTTGTAAAAATTCTTAAGTAATTCGCGTGGAGGGGAAGACACTCCACATTTGCTCCAATCTCGAAACAGTTAAAGGGTAAACTTTGTACTAAAACTTATTTCTTTTGCAGATCTCATGGCAATTTGAAGAGTCATGCGCCTTGCCTCTCCTTCAAAATCAAAATGGATGGCAAAAGTGTAAGAATTCTGTTTCTTTGCAGCATATCTAAAGCAAATGGCACAACTGTGACAGTATGCTGGTTCAGATTGTACCAGTGAGCTTCTAGTGAACATGAGAAAACTTTATCTAAAAGCATGAATTACATAGAAGTAAAGGTTAAATAACAGAGCTATTAGTGATCATACAAAATATGGACTGTCAATAAGGAGATAGCATGAGTGCAAACATACATAAAACAAAATTTCTGCTATCATTATAAGGTCCTTTCAGTGAGCACTGCTTGGAAAATTCAACATTTTTACATAGCTTGCGACATTCCATCTGACAAAGAAATATTATGTATATTGCACACAGCTGTCGTTTACAAAGACAACAATGCCATCCCTTCTGTTCCACATTTTTTATTAACAAACAAAGGACTGAGTTTCTGTTTCTGTCAACAAGGAGACGGTAGATCGCAGATATTGGAAACAAGGGCAGGCAGACTACCATATTTATTCCCATTTGGTGGAGCAGTGTATTGGTTGGACGGCTGACCAAAATTCTCCTCTCCCTCTCCTCCACAGCACAACATATTGCAGGTCGAGGTGGCAACGATCCAGTATCAATTTGATGGGTCAATTACCCATCCCAGTTGAGTGCTCCCAAAACAAAAACAAGTATTCCTTCAAATTGAAAGAATTCAACCTAATTAAATTGCATTGTTAGTCGCTCACCTGCTCTCCAAAGAACAAATTCATTGTTTCCAAACATTAAAAATTAAAAAAAGTAACTTGCTAGGAATGTTACAGAACTAGGAAGAAGCAACCAAAACCATACAAACCCAACCTTCAACAACGCCTAAAAGGAAATAAACAAATAAAAAGTAAAGGAAGCAAATAAAGATCGAAGCACTCGTCGTCGCTGAATTGGAATTTAGAAAAGAAAATTTTATGTGAAAAAAGAAAACAGAGGACCCATCAATGTTTTAGGTGAAGAAAAACAGCTTTTCTCATTCATTCACCACTACTTTAGCAAGAACACGGGCATATCTGGTAACATGAAGGGGAAAGAATGCCGGATTATCAAAATTCAGACCTATATCGGAGACTTGAAAATGGAAATCACCAGTGAGATTGGGATGCCGCCGGCGAGAGAGAGAGAGAGAGAGAGAGAGAGAGAGAGAAGACGAGCAGGAGAATTGGTAAGAGAGAAAATTGGGATTCCGTTGCCGCTTCTGATGAAAGAAAACGGGAGGGGAGCAGACAGGCTCGGCTTCCCGCGAAAAGCGTCTCGTGGGGTTTAAACCGCTAAAACTAACGACAGCCAGCTCCCCCACACCCTTTTGACCATTCGTGCGTGCATCCACGTTCGCACGTAGCAGACTATCAAAAGATCTCATCTCAACCCTTCATTTGGTAGACCCATTACGATCCTACTTTGGAACACGTGTCCACAGAATAGTGGCGGATCTCAAATCTGTCAACATTCATTTGGTGGGCCACTATGGAATGGACTAGTTTAAGTTCAGTCACTTATCTCTCCATCCAACTGCATGCTCAGATTTCAAAAGACGTGTATTCAATGGCCCCAGCAGCACTCTATGTGGAAACTCTGAATTAATTGGCAGAAGCTTTATATTGGATGCCAATCTCAACTGATTACAGAAATAGAATTACTTGCACTGCTACTTCTTTCGTATTGATTGAGGAACTTTGTTAAGTGTTGTGAGTGTGGAGATTGATTGGCTTGAACAAATTATGTTGTGCTACAAACCAGAGGTCCAGGGCAGAGAAATCTATCCTGTGGCAGCTATTATCTAGCTGTGAAGATAGTGAAATTAGTGTGAGTCCACAGGCATACCTCACTTTGGAGGGAACCATGTAAATCTGTGTATATATATATATATATATATATATATATATATATATATATATATATATATATTTTTTTTTTCATCTTCTTTTTTTAGGTTGCATCCAACATCTGACCATTGATCCATAAGCATAGGCTTAAATTCAGCTAGAAAAGACCAAATTATTGGCTCTGTGAGAGTAAATCTTAAGTATGGACCAACAATCGTCTAGGGAATCTGGTCGTAGACAACTCTGCATCTCCCTAGAACATGCTTGGTTGCATGTTTGAGCACCGCGTTTAGAAGGAGAATTTTTTAATTCAGAAATGGAGCAATGGGAAGAACTGGATTCAATCCTAAAAGGACTCGTGCTTAGACTGCAAAAGAAAGACAAGTTGGTTTGGGTTCATACTACCTCCGGAAATTCACTGCGAAAAGTTATGATTTTTAGCTTATTCAAAGCCAAAACAATGAGGTATCATTGATGATCAAAGGATCTTGTCCTTCCATCTCCACTTAGGACAGTGTGCTTTGGTTGAAAAGTTGCACGCCATCTTAAGAAAAGTAGATGCATTCTCTTCTTTAAAGATGATGAAACTCCTGATCACTCCCCTGGAGTGAATTTTCTCAGAAAATGTGGCAGAAGGCTCTAAATTTGTTTAACATGGCCTGAGTTCATCCCAAGACTAGGAAGATCTTTCAATGTGGAGAATGGGCGGATTCTCTGGCAAAGGGAAGCTTATGTGGGAGATGGTGGAGAGCAAGAAGCAGAGAACTTCCTCTTACTCAGACGTTCATGGGAATGCCTTGAAACTGTTACAGACTTCAAAGCCAAAGTATTTTAAGAGGTGAGAAGCACCAGCTCCCGGCCAATTCAAATTAAATTAGGATGGGTCATCAATAGGGAACCCAGGTTCATCGTCAGTTGGAGGTATTTTAAGAGATTCGACAAGGCAATCACTTCTTCAGTACCTTGGTCCTATTGGTGAAGGAGATTCAACGAGATCTGAGGTTCTGTCTCTGTTTCATGAAATTAGAATGTGGATGGAAACTTTGCTCGAGCCCTTAATCAGCTCATGTTATTAGATGGGCCTCTGGAGCTGCAGATCCTCCATGGGAGTATGCTAACGAATTTGCAGCATTGGAACAATGGAGGTCGAATCCATCAGGTACCCTCCTGTCATTTGCATAGATCTGCCAATCATTGTGCAGAAAATCTTGCAAGGCAAGGGCTTACGTTTGAATATTTACAAGTTCTAAACTGAGATGAGTCTCACGAATGCGTGCTTCATGAGAGTCCAAAATTTTGATTGTTGATTCATTTATTCCAAACAAATCATCCATCCGACGTAAAAAGAGAGGAAGTCCTTCCTTTACAGGATACTTTCTGCTGGACTCTCACTAGGTGAATAATCTGTATCACCCACGACTTCTATATGAAGGGGGGTCTTAGCACAACGGTAAAGTTGTTGTCGTGTGACCTTGAGGTCACGGGTTCAAGGCGTGGAAACAGCCTCTTGCAAAAATGCAAGGTAAGGCTGCATACTGTAGACCCTTGTGGTCTGCTCCTTCCCCAGACCCCGCATAGGCGGGAACTTTGTGCGCCGGGGCTGCCCTTTACACATGATTTTGATATCATTTTGTCACTATGGATGGCGGTCAAGTAGAAATCTATGACAGTGCTACACGAGATCATCTGTTTTCACCATGCATTGGCAATAATCAGTGGAGGAACCATCCCTCTACATCGAGCCCATGTTTTGATCTTACAGTTTGCTCTCCTAGGCTTGAAAGATCCATCACCCAAATTCTAGCAGTAGATAAATATTGTATTTTGTAAGTTCATCCAGTTTTTGAAAGCCTTAGCTGCTAATCTGCACACTGGAAATCAATGCAGAAACCATGATTGGTAAAGTAATTGTTTCACCAGGATCTCATGTCAAGGAATTGGTGATAACTGAATTTCAAGTGTCCCATGCAATGCAAAGATGGTATCTGAAAAGCAAGGTAAGACTTGTATCCTGAGCCGTAAGCTACTCTCTAAAGAAGCTTGATGATTACGAACAGACCATGTTTTCAAGAACCAATTCTATTAACTTCTTAAATACAGAAAACCTGAACAACGGCACAGAAAGAGTATTAGTTTGTCTCAATTCCAAGCGAGTTACAGCCTTCCGATTTACAGATAGATTCACCATGTACTTCACTTGAAGCAGTAAGGATTCCTTTTCCATGGAGTTCTAAATATTTTCAGCATCGATTACTGTTCTTTCCATATATGGCCTGTTACTCTCAGTTTTAGCTCCTGCTGGTCACCACCAGAAAAGAAGAGTGCCAAGTTTCTTTGAATAATTAGCCCATCTTGACTGTCACGAACTTCCCGATGGCTGTCACGGATACTCCTTGGAACTCCTTGCCATGTCAGCTTCCGGCCATTTCCACCCACCTCCAGAGTATAAGTGAAGTTCCTTGCCTCATTGTCATCACCCATGAATCGCAGGAAGGCCATGTATACAGGCGTCATTCCCAGCTGGAAAGCCTCAAAGTGCAAACAGAACTGCTTCCCAAAACAGTTGAACACCTACAAGTACCGTCTTCAAGACATGGTGTCAAACGATACTCGTGTAAAATATAAGATAATTTTGTCCTTTTTAAGGCATCATCTGCAGGCATGTATATCCAAGTATATGAATGGAGACCTTCAGTCTTGCATTTGGACTAGGGGTAGGTAAGACCAAATTGCACCCATTCTTCTAGCATGATCTTACCAGAAATGTGCTATGTTTGCAGACTTACCATAATACTTCGATACAGGTGTATGCATAACTTGTTAACTTTTGATTGGACAAATAGCTACAAAGCTATGATCACATGCCAGACATGTTTGACTTGCATCTATTGTGAACTTTGATCGACTTTGATGGTCACCCATGAAGAGAAAGTTGAAGAGAAGAAGAAAGGAAAGAAGGGAGAAGTCAAACTATATGTTTGGTTTAAAAAACTCGGTTCTGTGCAGCATGTTACCCCAATACATGGTGTTTTATAAAACCTAGCTCAAAGACTCCACTAGTTTTTTTGAAGGTTGTATTTTGGTAATTTTTTCAGTAGACTGTTGTGTCACTACAAAAGCTTCAGTTCAGAAACTTGATTTGCATTTTGTGGGTAGCAAAAGTAGACTATCAGCATAAAGAGTGAAACAAATACTCATATGGAACCATATTGCTAGATTTCAATCGTGAAGAAGCTAACTTACAGTCAGCATCCATGTAGCATTTTCAACTTCATGTGGGTTGGATTTTACGTAACGATGGTTGAAGGTGCATCCATCATGCATGTCGACCTTGTGGTCATCCTTGAGATGCATAACAAGAGTTGGGATGTCACCAGTGACCAAGCATTCTGATCCTGCATAAGGGCAATTATATGGTCGGAACCGACAATGCTGTTCATGTTTGAGCTTGCTGTAGTATGGGAATATATCATAGCAACCCAAATCCTGGTATTTACATGGAAGTTCCAATGATTCTGCAACCTTCTCCAGAGCCAAGCACCTTATGTTACCAAGATCATACCGGCAAGTTGGGCAGCGGTTATGCACCCTTTGCTTGCAGGCTGAACAGAGAGTGTGGCCATTTGGACACTACACAGGAAGATTAAATCGTTGATTGCAAAACCAGGTGATTTCAGGAATCTAAACTACACCTGTGCAATTGCAGAACTATAATAAAAAAATGCATCAGCAATTTAGAATGTATAAGTAAATGATAGATTGACTCTAAGCAAGTAAAGACAGAAAGGACTGCTAGTGAAATTATTAGTGGCAGGTAGCAATTCTCATTCCCTGGTGACTGTCATGAAGCATAAACGAATACCAAAATAAACTACGACAGAGGCACATCCATAGCTTGATAGATACATGTCTTTCTGTATGAGTGTTTTCATATTTTCCCATTTATATCTTGGCAATCATATGCAACACAAGAAAGGAAATAGGAAAAGCACTAAGTGATTTCCTGTATAACCTTTTCTAGTGATGCTTTTACAAGAAAGCTGCATGTTTTCTGGCTGGGAAGACATGTAGCTAAAAAGTATGCATGCCCTAAATTGGCAACAAAAACAGTCTTCACAGGCTGGCATTTGCCTTGTGGTAAATCAAGGATCCTTAGAGAGCATGTCCATCCAGGCCACAGTCCAGCAAGATCCTTAGAGAGCAGTTGCTAGCACTTTCAGACACCGAACATCCAGTTCTTCCATTTCTGTGTATTAGGGGGAAAGAAGAAATTTTTTTAAGCCCTGCTGATAGAAAGAGTTCAATTTTATCTTTTCCAGAGTCTCTATTCTTTTCTCCCTCCTATAATTGAACCCCATCTTTTCCATCATCACAGATTATTCTTTTATTTCAAACCCCTCTCCTGCTATTAAAACTTCTTCCATTCTCCTAAGCCTCTAAAACTTCTTCTGTTTCTCCTAACCCACTTTTCTTTCTGTTAGTTTCTCTTTATCTCTTCCAAAGTCTTCATTCTTTTTCTTCCTGCTATAATTAAACCCCATGTTTTCCTCATCCACCATCATAGATTCTTCTCCTATTCAAAGTTTCGAACCTTTCTCCCGCTATTTAAACTCTAAAGAATGCTAATTGTATGCTCCATATGAGAGCGTCAGTAGACCAAGTTTGCTTAATCCCACCTTTGCGTGATCCAGTTCATTCATGTGATTGCTCCACCTTTGGATGTCTAGTAGTTCAAAAATCACGTGGACTAGATGATTCGAGTATCTAGACCTTAGACCATTGTTTGTCAATGTTTCTAATGTATTTGTTTCCAGGTACAATGTCTAGACACTAGAATCATCAAATCACATGCTTTTTGACCTAAAGATCACGGGTTCAAGGCATGAAAACAGCCTCTTACAAAAAATACAAGGTAAGGCTGTGTACTGTAGCCCCTTGTGGTCTGGCCCTTCCCCGGAACCTGCATAGGCAGGAGCTTTGTGCACTGGGGCTGCCCTTTCGACATCCAAAGGTGGAGCAATCAAATGAATGAGTTGGGTCATGCAAAAGGGGGTTCCAGAACCTCTATAAAAAAAATTTCTCCTTAACTCTTTTTATCTGTTAGTTTCAATTTAGATCTCCTCTGGTTTCTTTCATTGATCACATATAATACTTTTACAAAAGATAATTACATGAATTTGAATGCACTAATGAACTAGTATTTTCTTCCATGCAAATTGTCAGAAACTTATTTTTGGCCTTCTATTATTACAGAGATGATACAAACGTCTTCTAGGCTCCTTCCATCTATAGTATAGCTTGTATCCCTACAGTTTGATGGATAACTTGTTTCTCTGAAGGTTTACAGCCTTATGTGAGATTGATTCGATCTTAGACATACTATATTTTGTAGATCTTATGTATCTTTGAAAGCTAGTTCTGTGTCTTCAAAACCACTTTCAGCACCCAGGTGTCTCATTTATTCTTCAGCAACTGTCATATTAAGGAAAATATCTTATTTCCAGTGATTGAGATTGTATATTTACACCCTTTTATACCTTACAAGTTTTAAAAGCATCTAACCTTATAAGTGAGCATCAATGGTGTAAGCAGCCACTTGATCCATCATATTTTGAATAGGCAATGGCGCAGACACAGCCTAACAGGTGTGTCCTAGAACAAAGGAGCACAAGCGAATGGTTTATAAGGTGCTATATACTTTAGTTTCAAGGGTATGACGAGCCTAAAGTGTTCTATAAACCATTTGGTGTTCCAAACTTCCACTATGGTTGAGCCTGCTGTATAACCATATTTCAGTATACTGGTTGGGTCCATCAAGTGGTAATCTTGCCAACGGGCCCATTTCTAAAATGCCAGTATGATCTACTCGTCTCCCATGGTTGCTGCAGCTCTAGCTTGTAATCGTAAAGCTGCCAGTTTCCTTTCACATATTGTCTAACACCATATCCACCCACAATATGTACAAAACTCAGTGTCTGTCTGAGCAATAGCAGTCTCAGTGATAAAGCTACCAGTCACATTTTGTCTAACACCTACCCATCCCAATTGGTATGCTGTATCTGTTTGTCGGACTGTAACTGATTTCACAACACATAAAAGCACATCACATACACACAACAAGGATGACGTAGGAGGAGAATGAGTTGAAATTAGAATGAAAAGGAACGTGCTAATCATTTTAGTTCAGCCTACTGTTGGTGAATTTCAGATCTATGTCTAGAAATGCAGCAGAACGTTAAAGATGATGTAGAAACTGAGCTGTTTCAGAGGCTAAAAATCAATTGGAGATCACAGAAACCAATCCAGAGACCTACGAACTAATGCCCAGTGTGGGAACTTAAAGCAATTCAAATCAATCACTTCCCTACAACTCTAATTGGATCCAAATAACTTCCTGCTGCAACCCAGGGTTATTACTTGTTACTTTTGCATTGGTCACGACATATTACAGACATCTTTCTTTGAACTATATAGGGAACCTAGAAATCCTTTAAAGCACTTAATTATTATGCTGTTTATCATGGGTAATTTCCTTGAGCAAGAGCTACAATGAATGTAGAAGGATAGGACGTGATGTCTTGAACTATGATTTGTAAGTATGACAAATCCTGACAGGAAAATGGAGAAGTGCATAGTGCATGCGATGACAGTTCAGCTCCTTAATTATTATGGACTTCAGCCAATCAATCAAACTTGACAAGTAGTTGTATGGCTTCGAGTCATCCCAGCGATAGGAAGACATGGTAGGAAAGAAGAAAGAAACAAAGAAGAAGGGTGTAAAAGAATCTACAAAGGCTAGACAGTATTCCTGACATAGACCTACAATAAGAAAGAGCCAAAAAGCGAAAGATAACAAGTGAAAATTTTGAAAATGCATAAGCTGCATAAGAAAAAAACAGCATCGTAGGCTCTTGAAAGAAAGATAGTACTGATTTGGACCAGACACATCTATATCCATCTGTCTTGGCAGTTTCCACATAAATTTGGCACCCTAATGCTACATAGACACACACAAAGACCAATGCACAATGTTTTTGTTCTGTGGAAAAACATAACAGGCCTATCTGTCAAAGCTAGAAAACCAAGGATGATGTCACTTAACTGACAATTCAAAAATCTATACCAAATGACACCTTCATTTAGGACAGAAAGGCAGGACTACATGAGAAACATTCACAGTTTGCAAATTGATTGCTCTTTTCTAGTCTCTGAAAATGCATATCAGTCCACACACCAAAGAGTTTGATTTTGTTTTAATCAACTTGACAAGCTGACAATATTTCATTATCACAGAACCTAACAAACTTATCAAAAAGTGTCACTTGTACATGAAATTCATCTAAATAGCACCTTCTGATAAATGCATATGTAAGGATGTCTGATAAAAAAACACATATATTTAACAGCAAGTTAGATCTATAAAATAAGAGTAGTTCAGAGTGAAGTGATTAAGACTCAAAAAATTTCTATGAAAGGGATTATGTCCAAATACAAGGAGATTTTTGCTGGGATTATGAAGGGGGCACGGCCATATCTGTGACTAGAGAAAAGGACATCAGAGTTAAGCTGTAAAGTAAATAATGACACAACGCAGCATAATATCTATAATTAAAAATAGGAAAAAACAATAAAAGGACTAACAAAATAAATTGACAACCCACAAGTAGCATTACTCAACATATCTGAGGATTTTGTCACATTCTCTGATAAATGGAAACCTTATGGAAAAAATACATAAGCAGCTACGACAAAAAAACAAAATGTGGACGTAAACTCAAACTGGAAGCAATTAGAGGAAAGAGTGAAACCTGGTGAATTGGGGGGTACATGAGGCTTGTGCAAACAGGACAATCAAGTAACTCATGCACGCCATTAGTTGATGAGATTCCAGGCTTTCCACTTGAAGCAGCAGAGGCTTTTGTTAGAGGGAACTTCTCAAATTCTGCTTGTGTAGTCAACTTATCAGAATCTGCTGCAGCAGAGTGAGACTCGGCAACTTCCTTGCAGATGCTCTTTCCCAGAGCCATGTCTCCAATTACAGAATATGCAAGCTCCAATTATGTGAATCTGAGAAGTAGTAGGATCACCACTTCTTTTTCTTGCAAATATCCAAGAGTGTTTTATCCTGACAAGCAAATTTGATATTAAAAACTTCTAATTCAGCAAAAGAAAAATCTCTTTTACATTAGTATAATATACATTTTCTAAGAAACAAGAGTCTCAATATGGACACTTTAAAATGCAACAACTGTGGTTTGACCCTTTGTGACATTGAGGTCATGGATTCAAGGCATGGAAACAGACTCTTGCGATGCGAGGTAAGGCTGCATACTATTGACCCTTTGTTGTCCACCCCTTCTCAGACCCTGCATGCGAGGGAGCTTCGTGCACTGGGCTGCCCTTTTAATTGTGGTTTGATGGGGGAAAAGAGATTCAAGATCTGATACTTCAGGTTGTAACTACTAATTCTTGGAATGGAAGATATATAACTTTCAATAAGAAATCAGAGTTTATTGTTTGAGTTCCTTGTCAGAAGTTGAGCTTTTGACTAATTATATGCTAGTGGGAGAGACTTGTCTTGCTTTCCTCTTTGAAAGGAGCTGTAGAAGTTCATTGGGGGACTACAAGAAGCTTTCAGGAAAGTGATGAGCATACTTGAAACTTGCAAATCAAGCTTAGAAACTAAAAAACCCAGTTTAATATTTCCAGTAAACTAGAACTAGGTACCAGTTACCAGCTTAGAAACTAAAATATGCCCCTTGGTTGCTTGGTTGAGATTCCAGTTTGTAGTTCTCAACTTCCAAATGAACCTCATTCATTTCCAGTAGGATTCCTTGCTTCGCAAAGTTCAGTTTGACATAGTTCTATCAGTTACTGTATTTGAGAAAAACATGTAAATCCTCCTCAAACCCTCACATATGCCTGGTGCAAGGTGAGACAAGTTAAAAGATAGATGCAAGAGTGGGATATAAGAAAAGTGAAAATCAAAATGAGGCATCAACATATTGCTGTTTTCCTTGGTTTGGAACTCGCAAGATTGAAAAACTAGTAAAACCTGTCCCCCATTCCGCATCTGCCGGTCCCATTTTTCATTTTCCTCTCCTTTTTCATATTCTAGTTCACAATAGATACGTTGCTGAGGAACCAGGTAACTCAGAACATAAAATTTGACTAGGAAATGATGTAGAATCATCCAAATGGATCAATTTCAAGAGCTTTACATTCCACAGCATGACACAAGAACATGGAGCACTCCGTTCAACAAGACCTGAATGTAAAGAGCGGTTCAGTGTGGATACAGTAACTTGATTGCTCTGTCCAACAACTCTTTTCCTTTCCAAAACAAATCACAGCAAAATGGCACCGAAGCTCCAATTCAAGGAAGAACCACATGGGCACCTCAAATTGAATATTTTTGTTCAAATAAAAATCTTCCAAGGAGAACAAATGATCAAGAAGAACACAAACATACCCAATTTTCCTCTCTAAAACACCACATCTCCTAACAATTCAAAAGTGCATAACATAGAAAAACAAAGGGGTGAGTAAAAATGAAAGCGACCGTAGCAGAAATACCCAACAGAAATTTCCTCTTTTCCGATCGAGTCTGCTTCAAGCCACGGAGTAGAACAACATTGCCAGTCTCCTCCAGGTAAATGAAAAGAGATACAAGACAACCCCGATAAGAATATAGGAAATATACGGGCTGGAAGCCTTCCTTCAGCGATTTCGGGTGCTAGTTTTCCTGCAAGTCGAGGCGTCACGCGTCGGATTTTAATGTCGGATTCTCTTTGGCTTTCATTTTCACTTTGGAAGATCCCTCGAGACTGATGCGGCTTTTCCCACACGCTCCGTTTGAAAATTGTTTGAACGTTGACGTCAACTTTTCCGCTTTCTCTCCCCAGTAAAACCAAATCCTGTTCCCTACTCAATTTTACCAGTTGGCAATGCCGGTGTAGGGCGCGACCGCACCCCACGGGCCATGCAACTCCAGTTCTACCGTTCGTCTGGTTCCTAATTTCGGATATCTGATGGCTCAAACCTCGTGCAGAAATGGAGCGTCCAACGGATGGTGTTTTGGTTCATTCAATGTAGACCGTTGGTTATATAGACAGTGGGACCGAATATATTGGTAGTATAACATGAAAGCGTCATTTCGTGGATGTGGCATGCCTTTTGCATTGTAAGTGTCCAAAGCTGAAGAAGTGCAAATCAATGGCTATGAGGTAGCTCCGGTGCACCAAGCTCTTGCGTATATGAAGTCTAGGAAAGAGGCAGACCACAAAGGTTAACAATACATAATTTTACTTTGCATTTTGCAAGAGGTAACATAATTTTAAAGTCGCATACTTTGCATTTTGCAAGAGGTATCATAACCTTAAAGTCGCACGACAACAACTGTACCGGGTGCCACGGCTCTTCTTCATCAATGATGCGTAAGGCCCACGTTAAAAATGTAGAGAAGTTGCCCGGCTGTTGAACTGGTGTACAGCGTTCTATTCTAGCATTGGTCTTAGTTTTACTGGTCATCCGAGAAACAGGGTGAGACTATACATCTTGGCAATAGCACCCTAAAACTAGGTACTGCCTGTCCTATCTTACTTGTTACCCTGAATTTTGGGTACTTTCACCAATGCCAACTTGTGGCCTTTTCTCCACTGTTGATATTTGAAGCGAAAAAGACAGTAGACGAGGAAAGCTCATCTTATCCACTCAAAATTTGGCTTGTATCAACCTAGCTCTATGGTATTAGATGACGAGGGAGACCAAGTACAGCCAACTTGGTTGAACATAGTGGGAAGTAGCTAATTGGACTGACTTGAGTCATTCTCCCAGGTTATGTACCACCAGTTGCTATTAAGATACAGATGAAATTGTTAGTACCTGAGTAATTCACTCCACCTAATTGGTTGGCTCTGAAGTCATTGATATCACTTTCTTTGTCTGTTTGTTTGAAAGTTGAGAAAGAAAGGGAGCTTGGTACAACGATAGAGTTGTCTTTATATTACCTTGGAGTCGTGAGTTTAAGGCAGCCTTTTGCAAAATGCAAGATAAAGTTGCTTACTATTAACCTTTGTGGTTCATCACTTTCTCAGACCCTACATCCGTGGGAGCTTCGTGCACTGCACCTGCCCTTTTGTTGAAAGTTGAAAATGCGGCTTGCCCCTGTGATTTGTCTAGTCCTCATATGATTCTAATTTTCAAACTGTAGTCAGATTTATTGAAATTAGTATCCGCACCAAAATTAATTATAGGAATCAGAAGTAGGCACAACATCTATACTGAATCATGAATCATACAAAATTTCTGCTCATATGATCTTCGTATACTTAGCTAATTTCAACAAGTTTTAAGCTATGATTGACAAAAAGAACTTTATGTTCATATGATCTTCTTATCAGCATGTTTTAAGCTATGATCCAGAAAAAGAAGGCAAATAAATCTATGTAAACATGCAGAAACTTAGGCATAGTTTGAAAAAGTTCGGAAAGAAAAACACTTCCTCGTAGCTGAATTAATACCCCATATATGTTGGGACCTGAACCATGGTGCTCTTCTACAGCTTCTTTGGCTACATAAGAGTGCTCCTCAACTTCTGGAATTGAGAAAAACATTGGCTCCGCACTTTTGGATAAATTCATTTTTCATCCTATCTAAAATGACCAACAAGACCAAACGCCTTGCTTTCGCCCAGCCTTACTAATGGAGGGGCCCTTTCTGAGTAAGTTCAGAGCAGAGCCTACCTGTTTGCTGCTGAGAAGAAGAAGGGGCCGGTTCAAGGGTTGCTCTTGCTTCTGTTCTGAAGCCAGCAAGTACTCTTTAGTGAGGCTACGAGGGAAGTTAGCTGGGAGGTGTAGAATAAGAATCACTTCCTTAGAGTCTAACAACGTCCTCAGTTCCAGGAAAAAAAAGAAAAAGACAGCACGATACATGGAGCTTCGCATATGCAAGGTATGGAGAAGAGGCAGACCACTAAAGGCTTGTAGTATGCATTTTATCTTGCATTTTTTCAAGAGGCTATTTTTATGCTTCAAACTCTTGATCTCAAGGTTCCCCTTCTTCCAACATCGACAACTTTTCTGTTGTACCAAGGCTCCCCTTCTTCCAAACTATATATCTATATTTGTTGCTAAGGTTTTGGCGTGTTTGTTCTTTTTGCAGGAATAAGGAGATACCAAATTATCGTTTTTGCAAAGTAAACATCTGCACAAAGCCAAAGTTCATTTTTTTTTCAAAAGCTACGTAGATGGTTTTGCTGTTGTCATAGACTAAGTTATATTTTGAGAAGTAGAAAGATTATAGCATGGCCGTTTTGACAATTATTATTAACTCTCAATTAATTTATATGCTTATCTATGAATTTTACTTATAAAAAATAGAATAATGTTTGGCAGTGGATAGTAATAATATCTTTGCTCGGATTTACTACCAAGCTTCTCCATAGTATTGAAAATAGAATAATATTTCATGATACTTACACAAGAAGGGAGCATTGGCGCAACGGTAGAGCTGCCGTTGTATGACTTTGAGGTCACGCGTTCAAGGCATAGAAATAGCCTATTACAAAATACGAGCTAAGACTGCATACTGTTAACTCTTGTGTTCTGCCCTTTTCTTGGAACCCACATATGTAGGAGCTGCCCTTTCATGATACTTACACAGGATGATACAAGTTAATGTTCAACTCATCTATCAAGTAGAGCTGTTTGGCACAAGATAACTATCCGTGAACAAGCTTCTCCATAGATTGGATTGTCTAGGCAAAAAACTTTTCTAAGAAATAGTTCGCAATTCTTGTATTCTGTCCTTACTTGGAGTCACCAAATAGCAAATGTTAGGATGATATTATTTGCATTTAGGTACCACTTTTTCTGGAGCCCATCTTTGCATGATTTGATTTATTCATGTGATTGCTCAAGCTCTGGATATCCAATGGATCAATAATAAACACGGGAAATAAATAATTGTAGCATCTAAAAGGTTGTAAATTGAAAACACATGGATTAGAAACATGGACAATCAACGATGATGCTATAATCATCCCACGAATGTGTTTTTTGATATATCAAATGCCCAAAATTAGAGCAATCACATAAATGAGTTGAATCACGCAAAGGTGGGCTCTAGAAAAAGTAGTTTCCAAACATTCCATATATGGTATATCTATTTAGCATTCCTCTCCAAAGGAAAGCTTATATTATATGTCCCTGGGTGGTCAGCCATGGATGTTTCAACAAATGTTCATCACTCCAACATTTAGGGAGTTTAAGATTCCGAACAACATTTACATACATTAACTAAGGTCCTCTACCTCAAGAGCCTCTCCTTCTAGGCACTCATAGATTATGAGTCATCCGTAAAAGTGCAGCTTGCCTAGAAAAAATAAACAAAGAAAAGATTCCAAATAAGGGCAGCTCTGGTGCATCAAGCTCTAGCGAATGAGGGGTCTGGAGAAGGAGCGCATTTTACAAGAGGCTGTTTCCACACCTTGAATCCTGACCTCAAGGTCCCACGGCGACAACTCTCTTGTTGCCCCAAGGCTCTCCTTCAAAGAAAAGATTTCGAATAACTTAAAATATTTGAACCTTGTTAAACTCATTTTTCTTATGGTTGTGATTGACATTCTTATGATGGGTTCAACATGGTAAGTCTCCTATTTGAATGCCTAACCTCACTCAATATAGTTCAGCACTTTATTATTGGGGAGCAAGAGCTAGCCGGAGCAGGAAAAAGGCACCCTTGCATTATCTATGCAATATTTCTGTCAATGACAATCATTACTATGCACATTTGGAGAAATTATAATGCTTGGGCAGGCCACTATCTTTTGAAAAAGTAAGGGCATGTGTAAGGAGGGGCAGAGGCTAAGGAGGAGCTTTTCATTGGAGAACAAGTAAAAAAAGCCATACGGGGCTTACTTTGTTTCACAGTGATGCAAGCTGTTCATCTGTTCCGGCTTCCCATAGACAGTTTAGGTATAAGAAATCTAATCTATTGGACATCCATGACCATGACCTTGTCTCTGGAGGACATCTGTGATTGTACACAAACTAGACATGGATTAAGGCTAGTTCAGGAAGATCTCTCATGAGAATATTTAGAACAAAATGAACATGTATTAAGGCTAGTTCAGGAAGATCTGTCGTGAGAATATTTAGAACAAAATGGACAGGGATTGAGGTTAGTTCATCCTCCATGTCTCGAACAAGGGACATGCCCCAACCATCTAGTGTTACAATTGGGTGCCATCCCTGCTTGGCTAAGAGTAGACAAAACGCAAGGTTGTGTCCCACCTGCCGGTTGTACTGGTGTTGATTTGATTTCCTTAACATGAGCATAATGTCACATGCTTTCCTATTCTTCTATTTGGTAGTCTACCTTAATATCACAGTCGGTCATGGACATGTTATTTAGAGTGTCTGTAAGAGTAGATGCTTACAAGCATCCTAAGAAGTAGATGCTGGCTTTTTCAAGATCATAATTTTATAGATCTAAGTGAGTCAACATGTTTGGAATGACTTAAGTAGGCAAGAAATGAATTTCATGAGTATTGGTTGTTTTTTTAGCCCATGTTTTTTTGGGTAAAAAATTACTATTATCCATTTCTGTTTTAATTTTAAGCCCAAAACTAGTGACTAGTATTGTCCTAATGCATTGATTTTCTGTGAAGTTACCTATTTTTTGTCCAAAAAAATGCTCTAGACCTAGTGTCTACTTCTTAAACACTTATGACCTTCTTCTCCTATTGGGACTCTCAATTTATGATGGAGTAAATAGTCCTATAGAGTTCCATCACTGTTTTATAGTGGTAAAAGAAATTGACTTTTCAGGCAGAGTTAGTGAGCCATGTAACAGGCGATCATTTTGCACGGTTCGGGGGACACTTGAGGCTGCATCATGACCCTATCCAATTTTTGTTCCGATTCCCCTTCGTACTACCCAAAAATAAGATTCTTGCCAATTTTTTCTTTTGTGAGAAATCGAAGTAAATTAGTTCCTTGTTCCTGCTGCCCGTAATTTCTTCTTATCTGTGCTTTGTAAACTGGTGCTTCTTGACAAAAGCAGTACCCACCTACAACAAATTTCATTGCCATTATGGTTGAAATGAAACACTAAACTAGTTGGGAAGGATATAGACTATTGCTTTTAGCATGACAAAATAGGAATATGAACTATAATAATATGATAAAAGCATTAACTAAACATGGCTTGTAAAGGGCAGCCCCGGTACATGAAGCTCCCGCCGAAGCGAAGTTCGGGGAAGGGGCGGATCATAAGGGCCTAAAGTATACAGGTTTATCTTGCATTTTCCAACAGGCTATTTTCACGCCTTGAATCCGTAACCTCAAAGTCACACGACAACAACTTTTACCGTTGCGCCAAGGCTCCCCTTCTAAACATGGCTTATGGTGAAGACAAATAGACGAGATGTACTTCAGATAGCATTTTTTATCCCCTTTGATTCTTTCTTCTCCATTTTAGCGATCTCTTCTTCAAGCAAATAAGGCTCTCAAATTATAAATTATTTTTAAATTATATTTTATGTGTTTTTTCAACTATTAGACATTCAATCAAGAAATCAAGTATTACAACAAAGTGACCCTCTTGAATTGACAAGCGTCCGTTCACCATTCTCTTGGTGCCTATTAGGACCATGTTACGGGAAGCCCAGATCCCTCTTCTTTGATCGGACTTAAGATCCCGGCTACTAATTCCGGCCGGCCCGTCAGCTGACTTGCCCTTTCCCCACCAAAACCCCTTTTTAAAAAAATTCCATTTCCGCGCCCGTCCACATAAACCAAAAACCCTCGTACAGGAATCCTCATTTATCCTGCCATCTGGGATCCACAAAATGGATCCCCGACTTGATCTCCTCCAAAGGCAGAGCTAGTTAGGGTTTGATCTTGCGATCTTCAGCAGCCATGGAAGAACAGAAAGTCTTCGATCTGATAAAGGAGCTTGTTCTCCGCCTACTCCCACCAATTCCAGCCAATGCTTCCGATGCAAACCACTCGCCTGATCTCCAGAAAACCCTAAAATATGCCATGAGGATCCTTGGAAGCAGAATGACACCGTCGATCTCTATGGATGAAGCTGCAATGGCTGAATCAATCAAGCGGCAGCTCGTTAATGAAGGTAAAACTTCTGATGCCCTAACTTTCACCGATCTTTACACGAAATTCTCTTCTAAGACTGGTCCTGGAAGTATCAAGAATAGATGGGCGTTGCTTTACCTTCTGAAGGTAATATCTGAAGATAGGAAAAAGGAAAAACGGTCTGAAACTAGGGTTTCCTCTAGTCTTTTTGCTTCCACTGCTTCCGGTGGGCTTCCTGTGTTGTTTGATGAGTCTGATAGTGCGAGAGTGTTTAAAAGTGGCGGGATTCAGAAAGGTTTAGATAGGGTTAGGGGTGGGGGTGCCGGTGGAGTCCTGTTGATTTCCAAAGATCCGGATAATATTCGGGAAATTGCTCTTATGGAGTTTGCAAATTTGGTGAAGGAAGAGTCTGAAGTGCCGGAAGGGGTTTTGGTGAAAGATATTCTCTATGTTAGTCAGGGAATTGATGGGAAATATGTGAAATTTGATAAGATTTTAGATGGGTATGTGTTGCCGGATTCGTTAAGAGTGCCAAGAGCAACGAGGATTATGGTTCAGAAGCTATGTGAACTGGGGTGGTTGTTCAGGAAGGTGAAGGGTTATATAACGGAGAGTATGGATGGATTTCCTGCAGAAGATGTTGGAACGGTTGGGCAGGCATTTTGTGCTGCATTGCAAGATGAGCTTTCGGATTACTATAAACTGTTGGCTGTGCTTGAAGCGCAGTCATTGAACCCAATCCCCTTGGTTTCAGGGATAGCCAAGTCGGGGAATTATCTCTCACTGAGGAGATTAGCGGTCTGGTTTGCTGAACCAATGGTGAGGATGAGATTGATGGCTGTTTTGGTAGACAGTTGCAAGATTTTGAGAGGTGGTGCAATGGCTGGGGCGATCCATGTGCATGCTCAGCACGGTGATCCAATGGTTCAGGAGTTCATGGGACGTCTTCTTCGCCGTGTTTGTTCTCCACTTTTTGAAATGGTTAGGAGTTGGGTTTTGGAGGGGGAGCTGGATGACATGTTCACGGAGTTCTTTGTCCTGGGTCAGCCTGTGAAGGCTGAGTCACTCTGGAGAGAAGGATACCGGCTCCATGCTGGGATGCTTCCAGCTTTCATCAGTCAGTCCCTTGCACAACAAATATTGAGGACAGGAAAATCCATAAATTTCCTTCGCGTTTGTTGTGAGGACCAGGGGTGGGCAGATGCTGCATCTGAAGCAGCAGCTGCAGTAGGAACTACAACTATGAGAGGGGGACTTGGCTATGGTGAAACAGATGCTCTTGAAGCTCTGGTGGTGGAAGCAGCAAAAAGGATAGACAAGCATCTGATGGATGTTATGTACAAGCGGTATAAGTTTAAGGAGCACTGTCTTGCTATTAAGCGATACTTGCTTCTTGGTCAAGGGGATTTTGTTCAGTATCTAATGGATATAGTTGGGCCAGAACTATCTGAGCCTGCTAACACAATCAGTTCATTCAAGCTAGCAGGATTGCTGGAAAGTGCGGTCCGTTCATCAAATGCACAATATGATGACCCCGATGTATTGGACAGGCTGAGAGTAAAGATGATGCCACATGATGCTGGAGATAGGGGTTGGGATGTATTCTCCCTGGAGTACAATGCAAGGGTTCCCCTGGATACTGTGTTTACTGAGTCAGTCATGGGCAGATATCTGAGAATATTTAACTTCCTTTGGAAACTTAGGCGAGTGGAGCATGCTCTGATTGGAGCATGGAAGACAATGAAGCCAAACTTTATCAGTTCTGAACTTTTTGTGGGGCAGGAAAGTGCAATTACGATGCACTTTGTATCAATCTCACGGCAATGCCAAGTGCTTTGGGATGAGATGAATCATTTTGTTACTAACTTGCAATATTATATCATGTTTGAAGTTTTGGAAGTGTCATGGTCTTTATTCTCCAATGAAATGGAAGCAGCAAAGGATCTGGATGACCTTCTTGTAGCGCATGAGAAGTACCTTAATTCTATCTTGGAGAAGTCTCTTCTTGGGGAAACATCCCAGCAGCTTTCCAGGGCTCTTTTTGTCTTATTTGACCTCATATTGCAGTTCCGTAGTCATGTGGACCGTTTGTATGAAGGCATTAATGAGCTGCACTCAAGGTAATTTCCTGCCTCCAATGTAAATCAGTGCCAAAAAAAGTTTTAAATCACTATTTTATATTTACATGTTGTTTTATATGGTAAAGCTTCTTACTTCTGTTCAATTCATATCTTATGTCCAGTCTGCGGAAAAATGAGTCTAAGGGGAGAAGAAAATCAAAGTTAAAGTCAGATGATGTACCATCAAAGGTGGGTACATGGATTGGTGAGGGCAGAAAGGCATTAACAAAATTTGCTGGAGAGTTACGTCACAAAATAGGAGAGGACTTGGACAAAGTTGCAAAAGAGTATTCATCATCACTGGACGGCTTCATTGCTCAGTTGCCTGTGCAGCAACATGTTGATTTGAAGTTCCTCCTTTTCCGGCTGGACTTCACTGAATTTTATAGTCGGGCTTCAGCAAATGCATAGGACTAATTCTGTATGAGAAGTGACCTTCAACTGCATGGACAATCATTGAGCACCATAAGAATTGGAGAGTGCAAGGGCTTCCATCTGTTGTTGATTGTGTACGATATGACTCGATATCATTTGGCTGGATTTTAGGATTGAGAACTAATCCTCATTAACATGCCACTAGATGCTGGTAGTATTAGCATACTGATCGCTACACATTCTCATAGACAGTTGAAAATATGCCTTGATTTTTGTATGTGATACTTATTATTGTCTTCTGCAGGTATACTTTTATCCCTTGTGATAGCTGTTGTGGAGGTTTTGTGTGGCTGCCATTTAAGGTATATTGCTTACTAACCTAGGTTGTTCTATGGAAAAGTTTTAAAGATCTTGTATTTCATGAATATTATTCTTACATCAGTCTTTTCACGCGAGTAACATGGCATAGTTTGTATATTTCTATTGTATATTCTCTTTCGGCAAAATAATGAGCATATTTGGTGCCATTGTTTTCTGAATATGCATTCTGGTTGTCACTTTCCTTTTTGAATTTCAAATGCTGTTTTAGTTTTGTATTAATGTTTCTTCTGAAGTTCCTGTCATCTTAGTATTAGGATATAGAAGGTTTTTGCTTTCTATCATCCTCTTCCTCTTTCTGTCATTATTCTCTGTCTACTTTGGAGCCTGATTAATTGTGATCTATTCACATTTAACGTTGATCCAGTGCAGTAAAGTACCCGAACCATTGAGTGGCTTCATGGTTGATACCTGTAGTTTTCCACTCGCGAGTTAACTAGTTCTGGGAACAGAAGTTTGCACCTTAGCATCAATTTTGAAGTGATTCATGAACTTCAATACGAGTCTAATCTCTGTTGAAATAAGACTGCATGAACTGAGCTAAAAGAATTCCAGGATCATATACTTCTTGGTGGAGCATTGAATTAATCTAAGAAATTATTTCTTAAGCAGCTTATTGCAAAAATGCATGATAAGTCTGCGTACTATAGACTCTTCGTGATCTGCCCCTTCCCAGACCCCATATTCACAGGAGCTTTGTACAGCAGGCTGCCCCTTTATTTCTTAAGCAGCACTAGTAAAATAATTACTTTAATGTATATGTGCATGAAGAATCATGTTCATTATATAACAGAGGAAATGCCTACATGGATTGGTGCTGATACTTCCTTTACCGCTGGAGAGAAATTACAGACTATGCTGGATGCAATTTTGGAAGTGTTGATTGGTAAAGGGTAAGAATGACGAAAGAGGCGATTATTGGCTGGGATTTCTTCAAAAAAATGGAAAAAAGTAAAAAAGAAAAAGGAAGAAGAAGGGTTTGGACTTTTCTTGATTTTGTTCTAAATTCAAGGAACCAATGAAGAAGCAGCAGTCTTTTGAAGCTTAGAAAATACAACTTGACTGGTGGTGCTTATTTGGCCACATCTTCTGGTGGTAAGATGCTTCGGCAAGTGATTAGTTGATAACCGTTCAAAAGGAATAAAAATGAAAATTGATTGGTTGAGTAGATTCTCAAAAATGTCCATGATTTTTTCTAGCATACGTAACAGTATGATACATGAATAAGTTCATCACGAGATCTAGCATAAATCATATACCAGTTTTTACCTGCTAAGATATGTATTCAACTGATTGTATTGTAAGATACAGATGCTCTGGCCGCAGCCCATTATCGTATGTCGAATAAATTGCTTTGAGGTTCCATTATCTTGCTATTGACATTTGTAAGATCCAGCATGTTTGTAGACCACAGATATATCCCGATGATGAAGAGGCAAATACATTAGGAAATGCCTTGCTTCTAAGATCAGCAGGGACTAAAAAATGGCAGGGACTGGAGCAACCATGGCTCGGTTCAGCCGATCACTTGGATGACCTGGCAAGTTCTTTATTTTGTAGATATTGTAGGTTTATTTCATGGAGCCAAACTTTGATGCGGACCAAGAAGCATGGTTAAAAGTAGTCTTTGCCTCATTGACTAAGCAGCGAGAAATGTGATCAGACTTTCATATTCGAGGCATAAAATTTCTACTGTAGAATTAGTGATGATTGAAATGCCACTGACACACTTGAAAGGAGCTACAATTTTGGCTTCAGTTGATTGAGTATAATGGCTTGATCCACTAGAGTAATTTTATCTTGTGTTTGAAGGGAGGTGAAGTGGACTATATGTGACATTAAGGTATTCTTGTTCCCAAATGGAAAACATGTTCAATTATTTAATTGGCTGTCATCATATGGTTGAGGGCTTTTAAACACTGGCTCAAAATTGAAATATCAACCCCCAAGATATGGGGCAGATAGAAAAAAAACTTATTGTTGTCACTTTGTAAGGTAGCATTTAGTGTTGCTTGATTCAGAGCAGCTTTATGAGATTTTCTTACTTGATAAGAACTTGCCACAATCCGTGCACATCTCAATCGACACTAGGAACGCAAGGCTCCAACTAGGAGTAGACCACTTAGTAAAAGCAAGCAGTTCTCTGCTTTCATGCTACCTATGCTATTAATTCTACCCTGGCTTTATTAGTTGAACCATTGAGCAGCCCAAATCCTGAAAAACTTATAATAATTATATTTTTTTTGTGGGAGGCTAGATGGAAAAATTTATTTGCAAGAAAAAATATATGTATACAAATTACCCCTTGTTTTGATGGAATTTAGTTGGTGGATCCAATATGATTGGTGTTGCGAGGTGGTGGAGCATGTACAGGAAAGAAGTCTTTAGCAGGAGAATATATGGGGTGTAGAGTTGACACAAGTAGTATCTTATTTATAATAAGGAGGCAGAAAATGATACAAATACTACTGTTCATGTCTCCAAGGAAGATGCTCTCCTTGGAGATTGGGAGAAGAGAGAAATAAGATGCAAAGAAAAGCCCCCAAACGGAGTTGCCAAATAGCAAGTGATAGGAGCTTGGGAGATGAGATGACAGGTGGTAGAAGGATTGGAGAACCAACAACTATCAAATCCTCTAGAAGGAAGCCAACAGGTGCAGAAAGATAAGATTGTGAGGTATTTGAATCAGTTCTGCTGCTTGTGGCCAGTTTGGTGCTCCATTTCTTCTTTCAAATGTATGCAGTCTTCCATTGCAGGCGCACTCAAAGATAATGTACCTGTGACTGTGGTTAAGCTCAGTTTCTCGTCTTTCATTGTGATCTTTGGAAAATCTACAGCTACAATGGAGGCCCGACTAAATGAAAAGAGTAGAAGTTTTACTGTGTGACCTATGCAAATATACACTGGATTGTAAAAGGAAATGCTATTTCCACGAGCAAATTGTCTAATGTCACTAACAAAAGACCTAAAAACCAACAAGTTTTCTGTCTCCCTCGCCTTCTTCTCAAACCCGCCTTCATTTTTTAAAATCCTTCTGGGGTTTCATGAGAGGTTTCAGTGGGAATGGAAGATGCAAATTTGCATATAGTGAAGCATGCTTCTTTCTGGAATGCATGATTTTATATGTCGTAGGGCATTCTATACTTCCTCTTAGAATACCCAAATGCCCTAAAAAGACAGAAAAGTTCAAGAAAACAAAAACTAATGTGGTTTTCTAAGGGTTCGATCTTGACTTGCAAAAGAAGAAAATGGTTGCAATTTGCAAAAGTTCATGCCGTTGAGGGGAAAACGAAAGGCTTTCCTGTGGAAGAGTTTTAGCTGGATCAAAAATCTCTGAAATAAATAGATTCCTCTACATCAAAGAGAGTTTCTAATGGTTTTCCTTCACTAGAAGGTATCTAAAATGTGGGCTCGAATACCCCAACTACAATACTGTCTGTAGTACGGTGATTAGAGGGCAGAGCGCTAATATTTCCCTTTCTTTTTTTTGGGGGGGTTCAAGTGAAGAATAGCTGCCCAGAAGATTCATGGCAGTAGCAAATAAATCCGTGGCAATAACATTTCTCATTGCAAAACATGAAAGGTCCTGAAATTTCCTTGATGAGCATGGTTTTGATTGCCTTGAACATTGGCGTAGATTCTAGTACAAGATATCATAAAAGGTCCTGAAATTTCAAAGATGGAAATGATGGAGTATGGTGGGATAACAATGGTGACGGAAGAATATCACAATAAAATAGTAAAGCTTAGCAAACAAGATCTCCTTCAATTAGAAGTTTGGGCAATAATATCGTATTGACGGATGCCTTGTGCTTTTATTAGAATACAGTCCTCTACCCTTTTCCCTCCTTGCACTTTCAAGTTCCATTGTTAAAGAGAAATTGCACAGGGAGATTATTTAAGCATGTGGAGGCTGTCTGCTTGGCAAGGACACTTGTCAATCATTTCCCTCATGTCTATGGACCTACAAGGACTTTGTCTCGTGACCTATGCAAGTACTTTATCCACAATAGGACATTCATTGGCTGAAGCTAAGTACATGGCATCGGAGCAGGCTTAACATGCCAGGCAATAAAAAGGCAGCCCCCACGAATGAAGCTTCACTGTATGTGGGGTTTGGGAAAAGAGCGGATCACAAAGTCACACAACGACAATTCTATTATTGAGACAACTTAACATGCCAAGCAATATGGTTAAAAATAATATTTGAAAATGCGGGTGAAGAACAACTGGTTTTATCCTTTCCTTACTGTGGTGCAGTTTTTCTGCCTATTTATTGGTACTGTTTAGAGGGATTATGTTTTTTTATTGTTTTCAGTCTTTGGATGTAAGACTGCCTCTTGGATAGCTTCTGTATTTTGATCACCTCTGTCAGAAAATGGATTATTACCATTAAAACAAATGTCCTAGCACTTTCTCCTCACACTGGTGGGCTCTAATAGAGATACTTTGGCCCAATTATGATCTGGACCTCTCTGCAGTGCATATCTACATTCTTGGATCACTCATAGAAGGGTGGAAAGCTGTTTTGTGGTCTGCCTTTTCTTTGAATCCTGCATATGTGGAAGCTTCGTGCACCAGACTACCCCTTTTAGAAGAATGGAAAGCCTTGTAAAAAAGATCTATTTTCACCGAGTACAAAAAGAAAAGAAAAAGACGCGGTGCTGGGACAATGGCAGCATTACCATTTCTGTTGTTTGGGCAAATGCCAGCCACAGAAACTGTTAGTCTTCGAAGAGAAATCGTATGCCCGATTGTTAAATGAGCAATCACCCCAATATATATAAACTCAACTGCTAATGGCTAGAAGCCTCCAATGGGCACATTTCTTATACACAGCGTAAATAGTAAATGTTAAACATGATGAACGGTCCAGATCACCTGGGTTGCTTCCTCGTCCAGCGTGCCATTAGAAGAACTATTGCTTAATAGCTACGCCAAACTGATGACCCACATTACACTCAGAATAAAACCCCCTTGAATTGCACAAAGGACACCCCGAAGAGATAAGTCCAGTTCTATTATTTAGGAACATTCTAAAACTGTATAAATTTCCCAAAAAAAGAAAAATAAATGATTGAGAAATGATAACAAAGATTGTTTTTAAACTCTGGGAATGGCCAGATTGAGTAGCGACATGTACACGGCATGTTTGTCATTATTAGGATTGTTTATATACTGCTCCATCATATGAATGTGGAGAAAGACAAACACCTATTGGATAATTTGCCCCTCCACCACGAACATTTCACCAATCAGATTGGCGATCTTTATAAGGTCTAGCAGCAATTTCCTTTTGAAAAGTAAAAAACAGTATTGCAGGTTCCCCCTAATAGTAATGCCCCATCCCTTGGCCCTTTATCCAATTTAACTCTTAATACAAGATCATTCAAGTCTGAATTATCTTTCACATTTATAGGATTAAACAAAGGGATTCATAAATAAAGGCAATAATGCCACCACCATCTCATAAATTGTTAAGGCTTGCATAAAAGAGATAGATCACTTGTTCTTATTATAAGATCATAATTTGATCAGCATATTCTGATAAAAAGAATAGTCTTCTCTTTCGATCATAATAAGAAACAGAAAGTGTTCAAATGGAACAAAGGTGATAACTGTTTAGGCTTCTGCATTATTCTTTAAAAAGTGTTGTCTACAAATACCTAAAATTTGATGCCTAATACCCTATGAATAATTCAAACTATATAAGAACAATGATCAATTTTAGTTTGAATGGTTTGTTCCAATGTCCTATTATCTTTGCTATGAATTATTGGGTCAAACTAAAGATATTAAGCATAACAAAGACTTTGTTCTTGGAGATAATTTTATTTATTTTTTACATTAAAAGATAGTTCGGACAGGTAACTACTCCAAAAAGACAACCAATTCTGCAACAAAACCACTATAAAAAAAGGCTGATAATAAGTTCTTTCAAAATTAATAATTTCTTCCTATATTAGAGGTGCTCCAAAAATCTCCATGATAAGTAAATAGCTCTACTAATGAATGGATTCCGAATCAAATTGAAAGCCGAGAATCCTCAATTTTTCTCTCAGAAAAAATGTGCATAGTGACACTGTTTTGATAGAATCGGTCTCCGACCGTCTGGACCAGAACCCTGTGCCTTATCGCGTGGAATCAAATTACGGAGCCTGTTCTTTTTATTTCCCCCACAAGATTCCCCCTGTTATGGGAAATGGCAGCTGTTTCTTGTGACCCAAAACGTGTACATGTGGGCACACGAGGAAGGAACTCTCGAACTCTCTTTATTATTCAAGAGGAAAGGAGAGTTAGTGTACATTAAAGTACAGAAGGATCAGAAAAGAATTCCACACTTGCAAGTTAAGAAAGGCGAACAAGGAGGGGCAGAAAAACACTGACGCGGCATTACAACATCCAAGAGAATGTTTCCCTTGCAAATTTTGCTCTCCATTTAAACACATCGCAATGGAGATATCTTCCGAATTCATAGCTGGAACGCTAGTAACACCTTACTGTACAGAATCCGGAAAAGAACAGCCTGAGAAAGAAGAAAAAGAAAGAATTCACGACAATGGAGTTTTAAGGGTCGACCATATAAATCATATCTGAAGCTCAAATTATAAAACACAAACTGCCAATGGTAAAAAAGTGTAAAGAATTAATGGATTCCATGCAACTGCCTGATAAAGAACAAAGTTTCCTCATCGGATTCCTTAGCGCCTGTGGTTGGCAAGAGATGGAGGGAAATCGAGTTCCACGGAATAAGGAATTTTCAGTGTAAAGTGATCTACGGCTTGAAATTGAATTATGCCAAAGACCTAACAGCCTTGAATGGCGTAAAATTTTGGGTCATTGACATAATTCATTTCAAGCCACAAAACACTTCTCCACAGACTAACTTTTCCAGTAGAGATCAATTTGTGTTCATTTCCTGCCAACCAAACAGCCACTAAGAGATGGAAAGTATAAAATTCGTAAGACAAGAAACGGGTAGCTGAATGAAAAATATGGGGGGCAACCTAATGAATTGCCCATTAGAAGTAACCAAGTGCTTGTGATTTTTAGATATTATAGAGGATCTATAAGCACCTTTCCTTTCCACCCTTGCTTCCCAACTTTTCTTATGACACATGAGTAAGCCCAAAATGAACTCATTTGCAAGTTCAAAAAGCTTGTCCTGGAGGACAGTACTAGCAGCCAAAATATAATGGCAGAAAGTTAATTCCTGGCAACATTGTTTGTTTTTCACATGCGAATGAGAGGCATGAAGGTAGAAGATGTGAAAATGCTGAATCTATCAAATATTTGGCATCTGTTATACCATTTAAAACATAAAGCCTACTGGAGTCTCCAGAGACTCCACTGCATGTGCTCCATCCGAATGCTACGACAGGTCCTGCTATGTCCATTCTGGTACCCGGTTCTAGAGATTGCTCAATCCGACAACTGGAGTTTAGGGAGACTCAAGTCCCATGTATGGACATAGAACCCAAGGTTTAAGTGAAAATATTGGGGGTCGGAGACTTCTCCTCCAAAGCCAATGCAGGCAGATTCCAATTTCGGGGAACTTGCAACAAAGACTAAACCCCAAGGATCTTGTCCTTTACTTGGATTCGGGTCTTCATCTTCTACTAGAAGGTCAAGCACTGGCTTGAAGAGCACTGGGGGCTCAAAAGTGGAAAGTAAGGTCTCCTGGCATATCTGAAGTCATCCACAATCTCACTAGTTGGTAATTAAGCAGTTAAAAGGTGACAAGAGGTGCTAGCTTCCAGCGGCTGCAATTGACACAAGGGGCACTAGAAAATGAAGAGGCACAAAGAAGTTGAGCAAATACCAACTGACAAAGTATATTGACATAAGGCTGACAACAACTTATTTAGCATTTTCAGGGACAGCCCAAGATGCTCCCACATATGCAGGGTCCAGGGAAGGGGTGGGCCACAAAGGGTCTATAATACGCAGCCTTACCTTGCATTTTTACAAGAGCTCGTTTCCATGCCTTGAACCTGTGACCTAGGCCACACAATGACAGCTCTACCAATGTGCCAAGGCTCCCTTCAGCCACAATATGGACAATAATTTAAACGGAAATGATATTCCTGCCCTACAACTCAACTTACTGCACCCCCTCAGTGGTATTTTGGGTATTTTAGTTTGGTTTTCAATTTTATTTAACTGATCAGAAGCTCACACGCACTAAAATGCCCAAAAAATACAAGGGAGCGCGAGTAAGTTAAGTTGAGTGGGCAGGAATCTCATTTTGGTAATCTAAATTTTGTTTCTGCTCCAACATCATAATTAATTTCTCCTGAACTGACAGCAGGATGATGGTTTTTTTTGGGAGATGATAACAGATCACACCAGAAGAAACAAAAGAACCAAAGCACCAGTAGAGATTGACCATATAGAACAGGAATCTATTTGGTGGGCAAGAGACCTAGCTTGGCCCTCAAGCCTCTTAAAACCGTCTTCCTTGGTCTCCTACACTCAGGGAATGCTGAAATTTAATGTTGACCAGTCCTTCCTTGGCAGTCTGGGGATTTCAGGAATTGGGTGAGTTTTGAGAGATTGCTTCAGCAATGCTAAAATTAGACTTTGCAGGTCCTGCTCTCTTTGGTGATTCTCACCAAGTCGAGATGCAGGCAGCGGCTCATGTTGTTTTCTTATGCAGAGATTTGGGTTTCCAAAATATTATTCTAGAAGGAGAATTAAGAAATCTCATTTCCCTAATCTAAAATTTGTTTCTGCTCCAGCATCACAAGTAATTTCTCCTGAACTGACAGCAGAAGGGTGGTTTTTTGGGAGATGATAACAGAATCACACCACAAGAAACAAAAGAACCAAAACAGCAGTAGAGATTGACCATAAAGAACAAGAATCTATTTACATGTCTACGAGTCACTAGGAGAGAGATGGCGGAAGAGTTAGTAGCTGAACTGTCATACAGTAAGTTAACAAATATCCTGGTATATAGTTATGGAAAGGCATATCTAGTCCATGATTCATTGGCAATGGACAGAATTGCAGCAAAAAATGCTGGATTAAAGAGCAGACTTTACTGCATTGATGATACAATTAGGCAGAAGGTGAACTTCAGGCGTAGGACCCCTTGCACTGATCCTTGGAGAGTCAATGAAGAGATTACTAATGCCACTGAAGTTTGGCAGGATGCAACTCAGAGTTTAGCCGAATGATATCAAGACAATCAGGACAACTCCAACATAGATCACAATAGAGGTACATCTCTGCCACCAGTGTTGGAGAACCTCTTCATTTAGGATCAGGCTCAAAATATTCACTACGATAAGATGAGAATTACACAATTCATCATGACTAAGGATCATATTTGGAACTCATAATGGCAAATCCAAAAAAAGGGAACAATGGGCACTTTACCTATTGACACATCCGGCCTTTTCAGATGGCAGGTTCCAGCATGTCAGACTAGTATGAAATTAGAGAAAGTTGCAACAGATACTGGCATCTCAGCCAAATCACATCAAGAAATACAGCTTGAGACTGAAAGGAGTTCTTCTAGCTTAAACTCAGCTCTGTAACTGAGGCAAGGCTTCAAGGGGTCATACTGTAAAACAGCCTCTCAATCAGATAAAATAAGAAGAAACAAAGAAATGGGTATTGCAACATGAAACAAGCAGGGGTTGCAGATGAAACGATAATGGCAAAGGTCTTGTTAAGAGACCAAGTTGCAATCACAAACTGGAAAAGCAGACTAGGTACATGCCATCAAATAGTTATACAAAATGGGACTATAAGAATGATAGGCCCTTGGTCAAGAGGCAAAAGGTCGTATTTACAGGTGAAGTGATGCTCTTTAAGAACAGAAGGGGTAACAATGAGGTGGCAAAGTCCTTGCTTGCCAAGCAATTCAATTTCATCACGTTGGTAGTTTTGCTTGGATCTTCTGCGGCCATCAAATTCCATTTGTAATTGAAATACTGGTAAAAAAGACAAAGGCAGTGTCTAATAATAGCCTAATATAAATCACAAAAATCTTGATTCTCTCTGATGATTTCTACATGAAAGAAACACCATCTCCAGTACTTTATTTCTTTGCTTCCAAATGCCAACATAACAGCTCATGGAACAATCACCACTTCATATATCCTCTATCTGAACATCAAGAAATACAGCTTGAGACTGAAAGGAGTTCTTCTAGCTTAAACTAAACTCTGTAACCGAAGCAAGGCTTCAAGGGGTCATACTGTAAAACAGCCTCTCAGTCAGATAAAATAAGAAGAAACAAAGAAATGGGTGTTGCAACCTGAAACAAGCAGGGGTTGCAGATGAAACGATAATGGCCAAGGTCTTGTTAAGAGACCAAGTTGCAATCACAAACTGAAAAAGCAGACTAGGTACATGCCATCAAACAATGTCAAATGGTTATACAAAACGGGACTATAAGAATGAAAGGACTTGGTCAAGAGGCAAAAGGTAGCATTTATAGGTGAAGTGATGCTCTTTAAGAACAGAAGTGGTAACAATGATGGCAAAGTCCTCGCCTGCCAAGCATGGTAGTAGACATGGTCCATTCTCGTGGATGACAGTAGGCCCCTTGATGAAGTTTGAAAATAATTCCTTTCCTTTCACTGAAAAATAACAAGAACTTTTCTTCACTCCTGAGACTCCTTCAGGCAAGTGTGAATACTGTTCCAATGTATAGGCGGGTTGGCCTCAATCACTCCAAAATCCTCTTGTTAGCTGGCTACACCTAAGGGCACTAAATCTTGTTTGCTTGATGCAAACTAATGATTGAAGTAACACAATTTCGTTATTTTTTGGTGACAAATTTCACATTGAGTCATGTGCTTCGACTGCACTTTGAACTTTAATTCCAAGTATAAAAGAGTTGACTTCTTTTCTATCATCTCTAAGAATCACCTAAGCTCCTATCTGGGCTAAGTTTGAAGCAATTCAATTTGTCAAGTTGGTAGTTTTACTTCGACCATCAAATTCCATTTGTAATTGAAATACTGGTCAAAAAGACAAAGGCAGTGTCTAATAATAGCCTAATAGAAATCACAAAAATCTTCTGATGATTTCTACATGAAAGCAACACCATCTCCAGTACTTTATTTCTTTCCTTCCAAATGCCAACACAACAGCTCATGGAACAATCATCACTTCATATATCCTCTATCTGAACATCATGGGAGGACCACCATACCAACTACCAATTAAATCATCCCCATCCCACTAGCACGTGTAAATAGCTTCTTTCAGTTCTTTGCAAAGTCATCATGATGCAATCAAGTTTCTAGATCAATTGCAGTACCCAAAGAATTTTTGTCTAGTGCAGATTTACATTGTGATGCTTTTCATTCTCTTCCCATAGAGTATCATCTCAAATTTCAGTCATAAACTGAAGAATTGCTTAAGAGAGCTCTAGCCTCATCTTAGGCATCATAAATTCAATGATCCCATAGCCGGGAATGAATGCATGAAAACTCCAATGCTCAGTGAAGGTCTGACACTCAAAGAAGTTTGTACAAACTACACACCCTGCACCTCTATATATTAGTTATAAGGATTTTAATGAACCTGAATGACCATTGAGTTGACCAAAGGATCTCTTTTCTTTTTGCTTTTAACTGAGTTCTGCGTTGATCGGCAAAAAAGTTCTGATGTTGTTTCATGTTTGTTTGCTCTTGGAAAAGTGACTAGAGGAAGCTTTAGGGAAACCACTGCACTAATGGACACAAATTGAAAATCTTGATCAAAGAATATGAGACACGAAATCTTGAACAAAACACTAAGACTATCAGAGCAATCCAATAATGCAGGCATAAGACACAAAAGAAATACTTGGCATTGCAACAATAACTGCTGATAAATTCCTGTGCGTGCAAGTGTGCGACTGTTCATAAGAAATGCAAACTAGCACCACAATTTCATTAGACAATAGCAAAAGACGAACACAAAGCAGACTACCAGGAGAAAGAAAAAATACCTACAGTTCAGAAAAAGGATAGCCTTCGAGACGGATCGAACACCAAAACTCAATCGAGGTAAGCCCTAATATCTGACATCACAGTATCACGATCATCATCCAATCTGCCAGCTAACAATCCCGCTCTAATCTCAGATATCAATGTATCACCTTCATCGTCCAACCTAGCAGCCGCTCCAGCACCATTTACCCCAAGACTCGGCCCTGCAACAGGCCAGCTGGACACAGTGTCCCCACTATTTGCTGGCCCACCCGAGCTCGTCTCAGCCTGCGCTAGCTGAGTAGGCGACGACGATGAATCAACTGAATTCCTCGCAGGAAACACAAGCCGATGCCTCCTAGCAATATGCCTCAAGGTACTCCTCATCCCAAAAAGGTCATCCTCCTCCATCAAACTGCCAAACCGAACCGAGAGTCTAGGCTCCCGGCGAGGCCGCCGTTCTGGCCCATCGGTCGGAAGACGAAAGCGGCAAACTGGGCAAGAATTGTGCTGAGAAAGCCACGGCAAGATGCAATCGAGATGGTAAATGTGTCTACAAGGAAGCTGCTTTGCTTCAACATCTACAACAAACTCATCTTTACAAACAGCGCAGAGAAGCGAATCGGAAGCGAGAAACGAAGTGGTGATCTTGATAGTGGGAATGGCTTCGACGGAGGATTTCGAGGCCGGGGTGGATCTACGGCTGCGATCGTCTTGGGGGTCGGCGAGCTGATGGATGAGACGGTCAATATAGGGGCTTCCGATCTGGAGCTCGAAATTGTCGTCGGGATCGGCGTCTTCGTCAGAATCCTCATCGGAGACTGTCAGGGCTTCCGGGAAGGAAAGAAGTGGGAAAGGGTCGAGGTAGGAGGAGAGGTGGGAAGGGAAAGGGGAATTGGAATTGGGATTGGGGTTAGGGTTAGGGTTAGGGTTTTGAGGGGGAATTTCCATATGTTCGAGGAAATCACCCTGGCAATGGGGGCAGATGAGAGGGGGAGAGGAGGAGAAGAGCGTGACGCTCATGTCGCATTCGTGACACCAATACGTCTCCCCGCAGCGAGAGCTTCCATTTCCGCTTTCGGTGGTGTTTCCGCAATTAGCACCGGCGGTGGAAGACATTTTCCTTTCTCCCTCCTCTCCTCTCCTTTCCTCCTGCTACTGCGTTTGTTTTTCCCTGGATCAAGAACGACGACGACTGGATATCTTCCGCTCGGGGAGACGCAGACGGACTGGCTTCGCAGGTTCCTTCAAGTTTCTCTCCGAGTACAATTACGATAATACCCTTACATTGTTCTCGAAAATATACCTTTACAGGGACAAATGTTGGAACCGATGAAAAGCGAGATGTGGACATAAATCATTAAATTTCATTTGCATCAAATGTTAAGAAACGTCGCTTTGGCCGAGTGGTTAAGGCGTGTGCCTGCTAAGTACATGGGGTTTCCCCGCGAGAGTTCGAATCTCTCAGGCGACGTAAATTATCCAATTTTTCAACCCATTTTTTGCTTTTTGTCCACTTAATAATTTACAGATAACAGCGTTGTGCGTTTACTAAACGAACAATATTAAGTGCACTTCCATTTTCGTAATACGATATCGAAAATGGCAGCGCCACTGAGCCCCTGTGCATGCGAGATTTGAAGGAATAGACCACAAAGGGTTTATCATACGCAATCTTAAATCTCTCAGGCGACGTAAATTATCCAATTTTTCAACCCATTTTTTGCTTTTTGTCCACTTAATAATTTACAGATAACAGCGTTGTGCGTTTACTAAACGAACAATATTAAGTGCACTTCCATTTTCGTAATACGATATCGAAAATGGCAGCGCCACTGAGCCCCTGTGCATGCGAGATTTGAAGGAATAGACCACAAAGGGTTTATCATACGCAATCTTATCTTACATTTTTTAATAGGCTTTTTACGTGCCTCGAAACAATAATCTCCAAGTCACAAGGTAACAATTTCGTCAAAACTCCCCTCATTAAGCGACTGCAAAAGATGATAAGTGGTGATGCTTTTAGCAAGTGCACAGACTATTGTGATATAACTAATGCAAATATGAGTTGATCCTATAGGGACGCGTTTTAAAATTTTGGAGTTTTTAATAAAATTTAATTATTTAAAATTCAAATTAATAGAAAAAATCAAACTTCATCTTTAGTTTAACAATGAAATTCCAGATGTCTAATTTTAGAAATAACAGAAAAAGAAACAATAAAACCTTAATTAAACTAAAACTACAAAAATTAATAAAATTCTAATCCCCTATCTTAAATGCTGTCTATTTTCTTCACTTCTAGTATCCCAAACTTTAATTCAAACTCTATCAATATATTCAACATGTCCTGGATTAATGATCTGATAGATGAATTTGTCAAATTTGTTAAATTTTTAGAGATCTAATCTAATTAAAGAATTAATGGATTAGATATGTTTTTAGAACCCAAATTGAAGATCAGGAACATCAATTACACAAGAAACTATCCTAAAAATATGTTATATAATTTAATTAAAATAAAAAAGAAATAAGAGTTTTCACGTGATTAAACAAGAATCCTTTATTTGGTTAAATATGAATAGATAAGATAGTTCTTGAATTAACTACGGAATAACACAGAACACGAATAACCAAAACAGAGATAACATAAAATGCAAATAGTAACAGTAACAGGACAAAACATGTAATTTGACATATTCTAACGAGGACAAAATTAGAATTTTTCTCAAAACTTCCTTAAAATTTTTGTAAACTCCAAATCCACCTGAGAAGTCCACTTTGCCAGAGAAGATCCCCAGAAATGATGAGATGTGCGACAATTGGGCGTCGTCCTGTTCTGGGTTCGTGCATGGTTGGGTGACAGGTGATGGGTTGATGAAGACAACGAGATGATAGTGGAAGTGGATGATGGATAAAAGAGGGAGAGAAAGGGAAAGTTGAGAGAGGGAACTGGCGTCTGAGTTTTGTAGTCAAAACAAATATATATATATATATATATATATATAGAGAGAGAGAGAGAGAGAGAGAGAGAGAGAGAGAGAGAGAGAGAGAGAGAGAGAGAGAGAGAAGGTAGATTGGAGGAAAACCCTACATGGGTTTTCTTTTGGAAAGAAGAAGACGATACCGGGAAATAGAGGAACTTCGGCCGGCAAAATAGAGGACGCAATGGATGGTTGGCCTGTATGGAGATCGTCTGTTTCTGGAAGTGGAGGCGTTATGGCGTAAATGAAAAGACGAAGGAGATGAGTGAACGGTGAAGCAACGGATTGAGATGAGAGGGAGAATTGTACGTGAAATGTAAGGAAAAGAGAGAGGGTAAAAATTTCTGTGCAGTGAAGTGGAGAGTAGTGGGAAAGAACAGTGCAACTGAGAGAGAGAGAGAGAGAGAGAGAGAGAGAGAGAGAGAGAGAGAGAGAGAGAGAGAGAGAGAGAGAGAGAGAGAGAGAGAGAGAGAGACTAAATGAACAAAGGATAAGAAAGTGGAAGATGGTAAAAGACACAACAAAAGCAAAGGAAAAAAAACAAACCAGAACTCCCCAAAAACCTCTTTTCCAACTCCCACGGTTCCCTCTTTATAAGTTTTTATCTCTCCTAATTCTACTCCACCTCTTCCCTTTAAGATTTAGTTTCCTATTAGAAAACGTCATCCTCTTCCAAATTAAGATTCCTCTTCCATTAGGAAACCTTCTTCTTTTAAGAACCCTTCATCACTTGTCTTATTGATCTTCAAACTGATCTACACCATTGAAATTAAATATGAGTCATCTAACCCTCCTTTAGTTGATCAGCAGGACCAAAGATTATATTAGAGTCATCTAAACCATACATTAAGCATCCACTTAGCTCAATTGATCATCTAGTCATTAATTTTGACAATTTATGGTTGGATGGTTAATTTGAGCTAATTTTTATATTTTATCCAAAAATTATCAAATTAATGAGTTAGATGGTCTAATTAAATGCTAAACTAGGGGTTTTTTTACCTAAAATTAAACACTTAACACACTCCCCAACCAGCATTTTGCTGGTCTTGAGCAAAACATACAGAAAACTATTTGACATAAAACTGGTATAAGGTGCTACTTTCGTAGGTACTTACAATTGCATTTAGCACATGCAACAGGCCCTTGAACTCCTAGGTTACCCCTAGTGGATGAGTTAGGCCTCGTGAGGGTTTGCAGTGGATATATCTACAAAATTTAATAAGGTCGAGTTCCTTATTTTATCTCAGAGAATCCTCATTCATTAGTAATTGTACTAGTTTTTCACAACTTAATGAAGAGGATTTGACAATTTTACATATCATACACATATTAAATACATTTTATTTGAGCTATTTCTTAAAGTACATATGTGAGTGTACGACCACATAAATCTTGACTTCTAACTAGATATGCTTACATTCCATTGGAAATATGCCTTGACCTAAAATCCTCACAAGTATACGCTGAGAAATAAAACTCTTAAATAAGGGGTTTAAACATATTTATCTCATTATGTGATTGAATCCAACAAGTTAATGGTTCACATAATTCTTTTAAACGCTCATGAGGCAAAGGAAAGTGATCCCTAAGAGTGGATGTTATTATGAAGAATATTAAGGGTCTTTTACCTTAATTCTTTCTTTTTATCTCCTCATTAAGGACAGGTTTGGAAAAAAAAAAAAAAAAAAGGTCTAAAGATTTCAAAGGTTCAAAATTGAGTAAATGTCTTCAATGAATATCTGCTAGGACAACTTTTCTTTTGAGTTTGTACTTGAAGTGAATTTCTCTTTCATATTTTGGTCTTTCTTTTTCTTCCTTGGAAGGAAGACATCTAATTTTTTTCTTACTTCTTTGACTTCTTGTCCTATTTTTGAATTTTTTCCACTCTACTCATTGTGAAGATGGGTAGTGGTTATTTATTTTACTAGGTTATTCTGGGTAAAGGTGAGTGGGGTTAAGAAAGAAAGGGCTTAATAAGAGGCTCAAAAGGCTAACTAGTGGTATACTAGATTGGGTAGGCTTTGTGTCTCTAGGTTGAGCAAGGATGGCCTATATTATTTCCTACGTTTCCTAAAGCCTATCAGATTCAATAAAATTTTAGAATTAAAGCTATTACTCCTATTTATTCTTGATATTTAACCAAAACAACGATAACAGGATCACACTAATGTATATACACTGAAGATTTTATGGAATTACTTATAACTCTCTAAAAGAAGATAGTCTCAAACTCTCACTAAGTTATATGTCTCCACTAGTTTTTCTTAGGGTCTCTAAGTCATACCTCTATATTGATTATTTGCTGTGTGTAAATGATTTCCGATAATTACTTTCATAAAATGCTTCAACACATGAATGATATGCAAAACTAATAATATGCATTCCTATTAAGAGGTGAAAATAGTATATTTACTAACTTTTGAACATCCAGTTCTCATCACAGTAAGGGGACTCTACTTTAAAAACTTTTTTTTTCAAAGTTAAAAAAAAAACTCAAGAAAATTCAAAATCTCTATGTGCATCTACACCCCCAAACATGAATGAAACATTATCCCTAATGTTTGGAAACGTGGGATGCCATATGGAAGTTAAGTGATGTAGAATCTAAACCTTTAGGTTGCCTCCCAATAAGCGCTAAATTTAACATCTTCAGCCAAACATAATGATGAGTGCAATGATGATATGTTGCAAGGCTCTTGAAGTGGTAATCTAAGGTGGATTATGATACTCAGGTGTTTCTAAAAATGTCTCGTCAATTTCAAGGTCAGGCAATTCTAGGAAAGGTTTTGACCATTGACCTTTTAGATTTTTCCATCATTTTTAATCTCAATGGCCCCATGAAGATAGATTGTGCGTACTATATAAGGTCTAGTCCATCTAGATCTAAGGTTTCTTGGGAATATATGCAATTTAGAATTATACAGTAAGACTTTTTGACCTAGTGTAAAGGATTTTCTTAAAATATGTTTATCATGTACAGCCTTCATTCGGTCTTTGTACAATCGTGTAGACTCATATGCATCTTTCCTTAATTCGTCCAACTCATTGAGTTGGAGTTTTCTATGGGTTCCAGCAGAATCTAAGTCAAAATTTAGCTTTTTGATAGCTTAATATACCTTGTGCTCTAACTCTACTAGTAAGTGGTAGGCCTTTCCATAGACCAAGCAATAGGGTGACATTCCTATAGGGGTTTTATATTTTGTAAGATAAGCCCATCAATAAGTCTCAAAGACTAATCTTTCCTATTTGGATTGGCTGTCTTTTTTAGAATCCACTTTATTTCCCTATTAGATATCTTTACTTGACTACTAGTTTGAGGGTGATATGGGGTAGCTATCTTATGGTAGACATCATACTTTTTCATTAAGTTTTCAAACACTTTATTACAAAAGTGTTTTCCCCCATCACTTATTATGAATATAGGAGTACCAAACTGTGCAAAAATATTTTCTTTTAAAATTTTTACCACAACCTTGTGGTCATTGGTTTTACAGGGTATAGCCTCCACCCACCTGGACACATAGTCCACTCCCACTAGGATGTACAGATTTTCAAAAGAATAAGGAAAAGGTCCCATAAAATCTATGCCCAAACATCAACAGGTTCTATGACAAGGATTGAGTTTAAGGGCATTATATGTTTTCTTCCTAAACTTCCTAAGCTTTGACACCTTACACATGCTTTGTAGTAAGCATGCGCATCTTTAAATATGGTAGGCCAATAAAATCCACACTGCAAAATTTTTGCATATGTTTTTCTAGAGCTGAAATGGCCCCCACATACATGATCATGCAAAAAGGAGATGATTTGATTATGTTCACTATCTGGTATGCATCTCCTAATTACTTGGTCAAGACAGTACTTGAATAAGTACGGGTCATCCTAAGTAAAATATCTAACCTTAGTTAAAAATCTCTTTTTTATCTTGTTTGGTCCAATGATCAAGCATTTGTCTTGTAACAAGATAATTAACAATATCTCCATACTAAGGTAACTGGGAAACATGCAATAACTGTTCATCTGGGAATGACTTAGTTATAAGCCCTTGATCGCTAGTGTGCTCCACCACTAATTTGGATAAGTGATCTGCTATTATATTTTTTGAACCTTTCTTGTCCTTAATTTCTAAGTCAAACTCTTGTAGTGGTAGTAGTAGTAGTAGTATCCAACAGATCAACCTAGGTTTTGCATCCTTTTTAGAAAAGAGGTACTTTTAGGCCGTGTGATCTGAGTATTCTATAACTTTAGACCCTAATAGGTAAGATCTAAACTTATTCAAAGCAAACACTACAACCAACTCTTTCTCAGTAGTGGAATAGTTGAGTTGCTCATCATTTAGTGTTTTACTAGCGTAATATATCACATGGGGAAGTTTATCAATGTGATGCCCCAAAATAGCTCCAATGGCATAATTTGACATGTCACACATTATTTCAAATGGTGCATTCCAATATGATGGTTGAATAATAGGTACAGAAGTCAATTCAGCCTTAAGTCGCTCAAATGCTTTCTTACAATCTTCATCAAAGTCAAAAGGCATTATCTTTAAAAATAAAGAGTTTAAACAAAATTTAATTATCTAAAACTTAAAAAAAATAATAAAATAAACTAACTATTCATTTTTATTCAAATGATGCAATTTACATAAATTTCAAGTCCATTAAACATAAAATGAAACTAATTAAACATTTCTAAATTACATTGTCAGTGGAGAGCACTGTCCCTTGATAACTCTGTCAAAATATGGATAAAATAAAACTTGAATAGAACAGAGATACATATGTAAATAAAAGGAAAGGACATAAATGTAATTAAGTATAAAGAGGTAAGGGGAAAATAGGAATTAAATTAAAAAAACCTAGAGGAGGGGGGGGGGGGGGGGGTTGTAAAGGGAGGAGAAGAGAGGAGGAAGGAGGAGAGGGGAGGGGAAAAGGTGCAAAACCCATTTCGGGTTTCGAGTTTTTGTCTCTAGACCGTCCAACAATGATGCCTAGGCTGACCGACAACAGAGAACACTGGTGGTCGGAAGTCGGTGAAGGGGGAGATGTGGATGAGCAGCCTGGGTTGTTGTTGTTGTGTTGGTTCATGCTACCCGAGTTGGTCTAGGTGCAAAAGATGATCTAGGTAGTGTGCACCTAGACTTGCCGGTGCTTGCCTGGGTAGAGGAGGAGAAGGCTGAGTCAGAGCCGTGCGGCCTGGCTTGGTGCTGGTGTGTGGAAGCCGACTGCAGTGGAAGATGGAGAGAGGAGCTAGAGACGAGAGAAGCAAAAGTGAGTGGTGTGGCCGAAGATGAGGAAGAGGGGAGAAGAAGTGGGTAAAAGAGAAGAGGGACGTGAGGAGAATTGTGAGAGATAGAGGAAAAGAGAAGAGTGAATAAAGGAGAAGAGAGAAAGTTGAGAGAGGGAGTGTGGGATGGGGTCTCGATGGTGCGGACAAAACAAGGGGTAAGAGAGTAGAGGAAAAGAGGAAGTGAGAACATGGGGTGAAGAGAGGGAAGATCGAAAGAGATAGGGAAAGTGAGAGACTCAGAAAGAGAAGGATTGTGGGGGAGGAGTTGGTTACTTGCCTCCCACGCTCTAGCTCAAGAGGAGTTAGAAGAGGGTGGAGAGAGAGAGAGGTGGGAACGAGAATAGAGAAGGAGAGGGAGAAGAGGTTGGTTCTCTTGAGTTGGATCCTCTCTTACGGCTTAAAGAAGGAGGTTAAGAATAGAAGAGAGAATAGAGGAGAAAAGGAAGGTGGAGAGAATGGGAAGAAGTGAGAGATTTGTGCATGAGATGGGGATGGGAAAGGAAAGAGAGAATGAGGAAAGAAAGTGGAAGAGGAAAGAGAGTGGAAGAAAGAAAGTGGAATGGGTTTGCATGCCTCTTTTTTCTTGTTCCTTGCTAATTTGGGTCCCCTCCTTTTTCTTTGGAAACTCCTTTAAAATTGCAAGTTGCCTTCTTCATGTTATTTCCTTTTTGCATGATTTCCAATTAAGCTCAATTATCTTTTAGGAAACTATCTCATCTATCATTGTGAGTGATCTGGCCTATCCAATCCTCTTTAAGATTATCTGCACCATTAACTTTTAATCTTAGCCATCAATGTGTCTTTTGGTTGATCTGCAAAATAAAAGACTAAATTAGGATATCTGAACCATACATTAATCATCTAATGAGCTCTAATGATCATCTGACCATTGATTTTGAAAATTTAAGATTTGGATAGTCAATTGGAGTTAAATTCAAAATAAAGCTAATTTTTGCAAATTTGAACAATTAGATGATCTAATTGAATGCTAAATTAGGGGTATTTTGACCAAAATTGAACACTTAATACTTTGTTAGAAATTACACAGGGGCTTGGCAATTTTGCTAAAGTCTTTGATGAATTGTCTGTAAAAGCTAGCATGTCTTAAAAAGGAGCGAATTTCTTTTACCGTCCTTGGTGGAGGAAGGTTGGCTATTAAATCCACTTTTGCCTTATTGACTTCTATCCTATTGGGTGATATTATGTGACCTAATACTATCCCACTCTATACCATAAAATGACACTTTTTCCAATTTAAGACAAGATTCTTCTCCTAACATCTTACAAGGACTAACTTCAAGTAGTGCTCATCAAATGATGACCCAAATACTGAGAAGTCATCCATAAATACCTCAAGGAATCTTTTTACATATCTGAGAAAATACTCAACATACACCTTTGAAATGTAGTTGGAGTATTACAAAGCCCAAAAGGCATACGTCTGTAGGCGAAGGTTTCAAAAGGGCAGGTGAAGGTGGTCTTCTCCTCTAGCATTTGGTTGTAGCTACAATATCCATCCAGAAAACAGTAATAGCTATGTCTAACTAACCTCTCTAGCATTTGGTCAATGAAAGGTAGAGGAAAATGATCTTTCCTTGTGACCACATTTAACTTTTGATAATCAATACAAACTCTCCACCCAGTGGTCATGCGGGTGGGGACTAGCTAGTTGTCCTCATTTTTTACTATTGTGACCCCATATTTCTTAGGTACAACCTGAACGGGGCTAACCCAAGTACTATCAGAGATAGGGTATATGACGCCAACATCTAAGAGCTTTAGGACTTTGTCTCTAACCACGTCCTTCATGTGGGGATTCAGTCGCCTTTGAGTTTCCTTTGAAGGTTTTAGATTTTCTTCTAGATGTATTGTGATGACACAGGTTTTCACATGCATTTTTAACTGCAATAACTAAGTCTTAAGGCGAGATCCTTATTTGAAAATAATGCAATGCAGCAGAAAAATCTTTTTGTTTTAAACGCATTTTGAAAACCCCGAGTGTCATTTTCACAACAACCAAAGTAGTATTTGAAAATTTCTGTGATCATAAATGTCTTCCCAGGTCTATCCAGTCACAGCTCATGGCCCACCTGTAAATAAATACAGATACATGTCCAAAAGGTAGAGTATTTACTTACATTCATACTTGTCCTCTCTTCATTCACTTGATTGTAGCACTAACATGTTCCTGATGCTTCTTCTACTCATGAGTGGAGCTATCCTGAAAATTAATATATTTGGGTGAGTATTTTCTCATACCCAGTAGGTGATCTGATAATACTATTTTGAAAACACGATAGGTAACATGCATGATTCCAAGAGCTTTTAATGTAAAACATCAGTAATTCCTTTTGGGTAAGCATGCATAGTTATAAATCATAAGCTTATTAATGCAATTTCATTCATAGAATCCGTATGCAAATCACATCATCTAAATATAACTAAAAACCATAAAATAGAAATCAATAGATCCATATACGAAGATCTTGTCAAATGCATCAATCCAGTTAGTCAAATATAATAATTATGAAACTCTTAAAATAGTCATCGTTCACGCAGATGCTAGTATCATGCACATGAGACTCTCAGCGCACACGTCACGCCAACTGGTCACGAGTACTCGTATACGACCATCTCGATGCCATATGCATATCAATCACACCGAAATCATAGGGCCACTATGCTCATACTCAACATACATCTATAATCCACCATAGCCTCCACAACGACTATAGATGTCCCCGAAAGGGTGCCGTGAACACCTCCAGTGATCGTCCCTATTTACCACAGCAGCCAGGGAAGGGATAATGCCTTTTTGGCAATGATACCATCCACCCTTTTGGTGGTAGAGGCCAGGAGGCCAACCCCGTACCTCCTCTCAGCATAGTGCCCACCAGGCCTGTCAACCCATAAAATATAAAAATCATGTCCTCTTTGGGTTCCTCACACTGCCTTGCCCTCACACTACCTCACCAACATCTTTTGGGCACTCCAGCATCTTTTGGTAACCCTTAAGGTTATGCATTTAATTGAATCTCAATAATAGCAAATCATGCAATTTATGCACTTATTCATCGTAAATAATGCAATTTATGCAATCGTTTGCAAAACATGCATGCAATGCATAAAATTTGCTCATGCTAGTATCGCATTCAAAGTCATAACCCCACCTAGAAGCCTGACAGCCTAGAAGCTAGTCAGCCTAGAAACCTGTTAGCTCTCTTTGGCCCGCCCTCATCAGCCCTCCCTCATCGGCCAAGGCTACACTTCTCATAACATGCTTGTATAAGCACATCATAAAAGCATACTATATGCAATGATAGGTTCAAGTGCTTCAATGCTATAAATCATGCAGACAATTCCGTATGCTCGTATAAGAATATCATATTTCAAAAGCATCATAAAGGCAAGTAAATCACTTAGAGTTTGGGATGCATTTAAAAACTGAGTAGTATAAGACTAACTACAAATCAAGTATGTTTGGAAATGCATTAAAACGTAGCAGTATCAAATTGCCTATAATTCAAATGCATTTGGGCACGCATTAAAAATGCAGTAGTATCAGACGACCTACCTCGATGTCTCTCGAATTACGTTCTTTATTATTCGACCTTGACCCATCTTAGTGAAACCCTAGATATTCATTAATAGCAAGGATTCAAGTATTATTTTCAACCTTTATGGGTCATTACTTAGACTTATAGATTAACGGCTAAATCAACCTTTTTGGATCTATAGGCCCTTGCTTAGTGTGCTTTTAGGCTAGATCTCTAAGATCTTTATAGTTCTTAGGCTATAGTTATACTAAATAGTCCTATGAGCCTAAGTTTTATAGTCTCATTAAGTCTGCGTCGTTAATACGAACGCAACGGTTCTTTCGAATTGTCAATCAGAGTCCTACAGCCTTTGTAATTGTATTTTTAATGTCCCAAATTCACAGACGAACCAGATTCGTCTACAAATATGGCCCGCATGTCATGGTTCTTAAGACGCTTGCGTGCCCTGGTCGAACCAGGACCCACACCTGCGCGTCGCATGCGCCCAAAGGCCGCGCCAGGGACCGTGTTCGCACGCACACGCATGCCCAAGCGACACGCTATGACACACGTCCTGGATGGCATTGCATGGATGCATCTTTGGTGTAGGCGCGGTACGCCTCGACTCCCAGGGTGCTCGTGCGTCTCGGTCGAACCGGGACCGCGCCTGTATATAGTCGCACTCCCCCTATTTGACGTCACACGCCCGAGATTCGTCCCATGGGGCACATCTGGCGCGCATCCTTGGGACAACTGGTACGAATGGATTGGCAGGTCCATTGAAGACATGGTCTTCTCCGGCGATGTTTGGTTGGGGAAAACGCCAAATCTGACATGGATCTGGGCCGGAAGAGAGGAAAATGAAGGAAAAAGAAAAGGGGAAGGGAAGAGGAGGAGGGACCTCGTGTTGTTTGGCTTGATGGATCGGTAGACCCATCGAGTCTAGGTTTCCTCCGGGATTCCCAGCCAAAAAACACCTAGATCCGACGTGGATCTGGGCAGGGAAGTAGGGGAAACAGAGAGGGGCGGTGTGAGAGCTTACCTGGGAAGTCTGGGAAGATGCCCCAACGCCGAAGATGCATTTTTCTCCCATTTTTTCCGAAGCCCTAGACTGAAGCAGTCGGAGAAGAAGAGGAGAATGAGGAGAAGAGGATGACTAGGGAGGAGGGGAACGCGGGCTTTATAGCCTCGCAAAGGTGGTGCTGCCCAAAGGCAGTGACGCCATTATTGCCGCCCTACAAAGGTGGTGCTGGAAGTCTCTGAAAGAGGAAGACGATGGGGGTGCCGTTATCAAAACGGCCCCTGCGTTTTTCGTTCTTAGTCGTTTTGCTATCTAATTAAAGTTCTACCCTCCATCTTTAAACGCTTATAACTTCTTCATACGAACTCCGTTTTCGGCGTTCTTTGAGGTGTTGGATTCCATTTTTTTTATTAGAATATAATTACATGAATATTTCTCACAAATTCATTTATTTTCTATTTTAAATTAATTAAAATATTTAGTATAGTACTTTCCACATATTAATTTCTAAATTTAGTAAAAAAAGGCATAAAATGTTTGGATCATTACATGTATCATATGCATGCCTACGGCTGGACTTATCCCTTTTATGTCTACTATTGTCCACCCTAGAGTAGTTTTATGTTCCTTAAGAACATCTAAAAGCTTACCCTCCTGTTCTTTATCTAAGTCTGATGCTATTATTATAGTGGTTTTAGGTCCAAAGATGGTGGTTGCTCTATTGAGGGTATGAGGACAGATTTAGTCGATGGGAGTGGTTCCACATAAGGACCCCACTTAAAGGTATCCATGATTGGTGCAACATCTAAAAGATTGTTTACCTCCTCAATAGACTTTTCTATATCAAATTCTCTATTAAAGTGCATCAGACAAGCCTCTAGTTGGTCTGAGATGGACAATGGTGAATGAATCTCATTAATTAGACTCTCTATCAAGTTGACATCACAGGGATCATCGGGCTGTTGATCGGCATTAAAAACATTAAGCTTAACCTTCATGTTGACGAATGAGAGTTTCATTACACCATTCCTACAGTTAATAATGGCGTTGGACATTGCCAAGAATGGATGTCCAAGGATGACTGGGATATGACTACCAGGATCGGATACAAGTTGTGTGTCTAGTACAATGAAATCAACAGGGTAGTAAAACTTATCCACCTGTATCAAGACATCTTCAACCAAACCATGACGTATCTTGACAGATCTATCAGTTAATTGCAGTATGGTAGTGGTTGGTTTTAACTCACCAAGTTTTAGTTACTCATAGACAGAGTATGGCAACAAGTTAACACTAGCCCCTAAGTCAATAAGTACCCTATCTATGACATGATCTCCAATGACACAAGTGATTGTAGGACATCTTGGGTCTCTAAACTTTGGTGGGGTCTTATGTTGAATCAAAGAGCTCACTTATTTAGTGAGGAAGGCTTTCTTTTGCACATTAAGCTTTCACTTTGTTGTGTAGAGCTCTTTTAAAAATTTGGCAAAGGCAGAGAAGTCTTTAATTGCATTGAGCAATGGTATATTGATGTGTACATGTTAAAATACCTCCATTAACTCATTGAAGTTTGATCCCTTCCTAACTTTATTCAGTAATTGGGGGAAGGGGGCTTTAGGCACATAGGGTGCCTCCACAATAGGTTCTACAGGGTTGTTCTGTCTTTTCTCTTTTTTCTATATTTTTGTTCCTCTTTTTCCTCTACAGTTTCCTTAGCCTGCCTTTTTTCGTTATCAATTTGACAACCACTCCTAAGGGTGGTTATAGACTTGGCATGCTTATGAGGGTTAAGGTTTTGAGAACTTGACCCTATCTTAAATTAACTCTTAGGGTTATGGACTAGTTGACTAAAAAACTAACCCTTTCCTCTATTATGTAGTTCAGCTAACAATTGGCTTACCTGCATCTCTAACTTGGCTATGGCTTGAGAGTTGACATTAGCTGACTGTCTACTCTCATTTTGCAATTGGTGTAAGGCCTTTTTAGTGTAATCATTACCTTTTACAATTTGTTCTAGCATGGTATGGATGTTTTCCTCTGAATACAGTTTCTTTTGTTGTAAAGGTTGTTAAAAGCTAAGTGGTTGATGGGGAACTATAGTTCTAAGAGGAAATTGGACAGGGGGATTTACAGATAACCCCCCTTGGTGGTTATTCTTTGACCAAGACAAATTGGGATGCCTAGCCCATCCAGGGTTGTAGGTCTCAGAATATGGGTTATCGCTAGGTTGGTGATATTCATTCAATGCATTTGCTTGGTCTATAAGATATTCAGAGAATACTTTATTAGATGGACAAGCTAAGGTTAAATGGGTTGGACTAGAACAAGTAGTGCATACCTCTTGTGGAGGTTTTTGGGATAATGTAGTAGCCATGAAAGATTGAAACATAGTTTCAAGTTTGTCGATTCTTCCACCTAATTTTTTTTCAACGACAGAGTCGAGCTTATAGGATAGATCAGTATGCGCTCCTATCTCATAAATACCTCCTTTCTTAGTGGGCTGGTTAGTTCTCTCTCCTATTTGAATAATCCCATTGTTGAGAATTATCGGCTATAGTTTGAAAGAATTCCCATGCCTCACTTTCATCTTTTAACATGAGGGTCCCTCCACTCACTGCATCTATTATTTGCCTATTTTGAGGTGTCAATGCCTCATAGAAGTATTAAACTTGCTGTAATTTCTCAAATCCATGGTGAGGGCATTTTTGTAGTAGTTCATTCCACCATTCCCAACATTCATAATATTGTTCATCATCCCTTTGTTGGAAATTTATAATTTCACGACGCAGGGCATTTGTTTTATGAACATGAAAGAACTTATTCAAAAACTTCTTAGACAATTAGTCTCATATATGTGTGGAACCTACCTTCAAGGAATTAAGCCATGACTTGGCTTTGTCCTTAAGTGAGAATGGGAATAACGTAAGCCTAATTGAATCATCTAAAAAAATTTGGAACCTAAATGTGGCACAAATATCAAGGAACTCCGTGATATGTAGGTATGGGTCTTCTCGGTCTCGACCATAAAAAGTAGAGAGTAATTGAATTACTCTTGGCTTTAACTCGAAGTGGTCGGCATTAGTGGGGGGTAAAGATATGCAGGATGGTGTGTTAAGTTGGAGCGGCACATAAAAATCTCTAATCATCTTACACTCAATCTCTGCTGGTGGTTCAGCCATAGGGATAGGAATTATGTTTCTTTCCCCTTGGTGTTGGATGCATTGAATCTCTGGGGTTAAATGTAGTAACTCAGGGTTCTAAGATTGATGCCCTTGTATGAACTATTTATAATCTAAAATGTCCTACTCTAAATGCTAACTTTAACTCTATGTGATGCAAGCAAAAGCCAATATATTGATTTTCTTGAATTTGTGTGGGGACAATGCTTTTAATTAGCCTAATCTAGAGCTCTTCCTCTCCTTTAGATTTGACTATTGCTTACCAGTTAGGTTCTGTAGAAGATGATTAATACAACCCTCATGTAAGGAGGCATTTATACCTCACAAACGTCAACATGCGGAGAGGGAAGAGTGAGGCTCTATTAGACAACCCTCAATAACCACAATGCTCAAAAGTCAGTGGAGTGACAATAAATCACGTCTTAGTAAAAGGGTCCTACGAGCATGTGATGGCCCTATAGGTCTCTTTTAATTGATTTTAATTTGAGTTGAAAGGTAGGGTAGTGCGCTTAAGGTGATTATCCTAGGTGGGCCAAGTAGTGGTGATGAAATCCACCCTTGATATTATGGGGGTAGGGTGCCCTTGCTAATTAAATTATACACTTCATGGCAGTTCGATTAGAGCGCGCGCGCACACACACACACACACATCACCTTAAAGCATTAACCGTGTCCTATGAATGCAATTAAAATGGTAAACTAATGCAAAATCTTAAAAATGCAACAATTATAAAAGATGTTTTATATATGAGTTATACTACCAAACAATGCAAATTTACTCTAAATGCAAGCCATAATTTAGGAAATAAATGAGTGAGGAAACTTACAGTGGGGTTTCTGATGAAGATCAAGTGTGGGTCACCTTACCCCACACTTGCCCTGTATTATACAACCCTTTAAAATAAAAATAAAAATTATAATTTACAAGGATCCTCATTACAAGATTCACTCAAAAGAAAAAAAAAAAGTCCTATTCTAAGAAAGCAGGAAAATTTATATTTTGATGAAGATTTTCTTGCCAATTTCCTCCACTTTCCTATTTTTCTAGAAAAGAAAATTAGAAATAAGTACCAATTTCAAGAAATTAGGTGGTTATGCATTGAAAAATGCACCTAAAATTGCCTAAAATGCTGAAACTCAGCAATTCCTACAATTTTTTTAATTTTTAATTAAATTCCATAAAAACTTCATTGCAGGTCCCTGGCAACTGCGTCAAAAACTTGTTGATATTTTCACAAGTGCATGGTCTATTGTGGTATAGCTAATGCGAGTACGAATCAATCCCACAGGGATGCGCTTTAAGATTTTGGAGTTTTTAATAAAAATTAATTATTTAAAATTCAAATTAATTGACAAAAATTAACAGAAAAAATCAGACTTCATCTTTAGGTTAACACTAAAATTGCAGAGATCTAATTCCAGAAAGAATAGAAAAAGAAACAATAAAACCTTAACTAAACTAAAACTATAAAAAAATTAATAAAAATCTAATTCCCTGTCATATGTGCTGTCTAATTTCTTCACTTATGGTACCCCAAAATTTGATCAAACTCCAACAATATATTCAACATGTCCTGGATTAATGATCTGACAAATGAATTTGTCAGATTTGTTGAATTTTTAGAGATATAATCTAATTAAAGAATTTAAGAATTAATGACTTATATATGTTTTCAGAACCGAAATTGAAGATCAAGAACATCAATTACATAGGAAACTATCTTAAAATCATGTTATAAAATTTAATTGAAAATTTGAATTTAAACAAACAAGAAATAAGAGTTTTTCTGTAGTTAAACCAGAACCATTTATTTGGTTAAACATGAACAGATAAGATAGTTCTTGGATTAACTACGAAATAACACAAAACACGAATAACCAAAATGCGAATAGTAACAGTAATAGAACAGAACATGTAATTTGAAACATTCTAATAAGGGAAAAATTGAATTTTTTCTTAAAACTTACTTAAAATTTCCGTAAACTCCAAATCCACAGGAGGAGATGACTTTGCTAGAGAAGATCCCCGGAAACAATGAGATGTACAGACAGCTGGGCGCCATCTTGTTCTGGGTTCATTGTTGATTATTTTACCGCAAGTGCACGGGTTATTGTAGTGTAGCTTATGCAAGTACGGGTCGATCCCATGAGGACTTGATTTAAAATGGAGTTTTCAATAAAATCTAATTATTTAAAATTAAAAATAAATCACTCGCAATTACTGGAATTATTAAAATGAGAATCAATGTTCAAATCTAATAAACTTCTCAAAAATACAGAATTTCCAGTTCTTAAAGAAAACAAACAAAATCAAATAATGAGAAAAAACTACTTCCCTAGATCAATTTTCATTAAAATCTTCACTTCTGGTCTTCTAAAAGCTGATCCTCCTTTACAGATATCTTCAACCCGTTCTTGATTAGTGATCCACCAGTCGGATTTGACAGATTCTTCAAAACGGTCAAGATCTGGGCTAAATTGTGATTTCAAGATTTGGACGGCTCAGATTGATTTCTGAATTTCAGATCTAAGATCAGAAGCGTTGGTTATGTCTAGGGATGTCCTAAGAATGAACCTGTAAAATTAATTTGAGTTCCGTTAAGAAACAAAGGAGAAATCAAGGATTTTGTTTTGATTAAGGCTAAACCGTTAAGAGGTTATGCCTTAAATGATCTGTCTCAGATTAGGCAGTTCCTGGATAAGAAAAACACAGATAAAACAAAACCGGAATAAAGAAGGACACAGATGGAATTAAACTGGGGACACAGATGGAATTAACAGAAAAGGCCAAAATTGTAATTTCGTTTAAAGAAAGAGGGCAAACTTGGAATTTTGTGAAAATTTGGTTTTTAAGAGAAAAAAACCAGGAAACCCCAACGAATGAAGATGGGGAAGAAGGAGAGGAAAAGAGGAAGGAGAAAAGAGGAAGGGAAGAGAAGAGAAGAGAAGAGAAGAGAAGAGAAGGAGATGGGTGTGGGAGAAAAAACCCGTTTCGGGTTTCCGTCTCCGGGACGTCCGGAGGCGAGAAAAACGCGAGAGCCGTTGGGCTGGGCGCTCGATCCAGCCGGTGAAGAGAGAAGAACCCAGGTGCTTGGCTGGTGATGAGTTGGGCGTCGCACATCTGGTCTTGGGCAGATGCCGGGCCGATGGTACTCGCCGATAAAAAAAATGACGCCCTTTTCTGGGCGTCGTCTGGTTATAGAGTCGCTTGGCCAATGGGATGCGGTGGTGCAATGGATAAAAGAGGGAGAGAGAGGGAAAGTTGAGAGTACTAAGGGTGTGTGGTGGACTGTAGAAGGAGAAACGTGGTGTTTGGTTGGGAAGGTGTGGAGAGTGGTGACGGGTCACCAATGGAGAATAGGACTGGAACGATGAACCGGGCAGGTGATAGTGATGGGTCGAAGTAGGGGCTGTGGAAAAGGATGTGCGATGTGCGGTGAGCAAGGAGAACAAGAGAGATGGGGGCCGGTGATGGGTGCGACTAGATTAGGCTGGGCTTTGAGCGGTAGGAGGAATTGGGGTGGTGCGGTAAGGACTGAAAGCAGATATTTGGACGGTGAAGGTGAAGTAGAGATGGTGTCAGAAAAGATGAGAAGGGTGCTAGGTAGAGAGAAGAATGTAAGGCAAAGAGGAGAGTCCGGTGATGGGTTTGGTGCGGGGGAAAGAAGAACAACGAGAGAGAGAGAGAGAGAGAGAGAGAGAGAGAGAGAGAGAGAGAGAGAGAGAGAGAGAGAGAGAGAGAGAGAGAGAGAGAGAGAGAGAGAGAGAGAGAGAGAGAGAGAAGTGGGCGATGGTGAAGGAGAAGGATGCGATGAAGATGGTGGGTGGTGCGGTTGAGAAAGAGAGAACAAGGGAGAAGGGAGAATGGAGAAATGAAGGCTGCCCTCCTACGGTTCAGCCAAGGGGGTGAAGAACGTGAGAGAGAGAGAGAGAGAGAGAGAGAGCTTAGGATGAGAAGAAAGAAAGCAAGAGGAGGAGCTAGGTACGGTTGGGAAAGAGAGGAAGATGGGAAGAGAGAGAGAGAGAGGAGAAAAATACGTTGAGAAGGGAGAGGGAGTAGAAGGAGAGGAAGAAAAAATATATAAGAAGAGAGAGTTGGGTACGTGAGAATGAGGAAGGGAAAAAGAAAAAGAAAAGAAGGAAAGAAGGAAAAAGAAAGAAAAAGGAAAGAAGGAAAAAAGGAAAAGGAAAGGAAAGGAAAAAGGAAAAGGAAAGAAGGAAAAGAGAAAAAGGAAGGGAAAAAGGAAGAGGAAAAGGAAAAGGAAAAGGAAAAAGAAAGAAAAGAGAAAAGAGAAAAGAGAAAAGGAAGAAAAGGAAAGAAAGAAGTGGGGGAAGGAGTTGCCCTTTACATGTTCTTTCCATTTTGTCCATGATTTTTATTCCATCCATCTCTATGGGTGATCTGGTCCATCCATTGCCCTTTAAGATGATCTGCACCGTTATCTTTTAATCAGAGCCGTCCGTGCGTCCTTTGGTTGATCTGCAAAAGAATAGACTAAATTAGACTCATCTGAACCGTACATTAGTCATCTAATGAGCTCTAATGATCATCTGACCGTTGATTTTGACAAATTAAGGTTTGGATGGTCAATTGGATTTATATTCAAAATCAAGCTAAGTTTTGTAAAATTGAACAGTTAGATGATCTAATTGAACGCTAAATTAGGTGAATTTTGACCAAAATTAAACACTTAACATTCATGCTTAGTTAGTGATGGGTAGATTTTGTGCTTGGCTAGGCAACATGTGATGGGTTGATGAAGATGACGAGATGATAGTGGAATTGGATGGTGGATAAAAGAGGGAGAGAAAGGGAAAGTTGAGAGAGGGAACTGGCATCTGAGTTTTGTAGTCAGAACAAACAAAAGAGAGAGAGAGAGAGAGAGAGAGAGAGAGAGAGAGAGAGAGAGAGAGAGAGAGAGAGAGAAGGTAGATTGGAGGAAAACCCAACATAGGTTTTCTCCTGGAAAGAAGAAGACGATATCGGGAAATAGAGGAACTTTGGCTGGAAAAATGGAGGACGCAATGGATGGTTCACTTGTATGGAGATCGTTTGTTTCTAGAAGTGGAGGCTCTATGGCGTGAATGAAAAGACAAAGGAGATGAGTGAATGGTGAAGCAACGAATAGAGATGAGAGGGAGAATTGTGAGTGAAATGTAAGGGAAAGAGAGAGGGTAAAATTTTTTGTGCAGTGAAGTGGAGAGTAGTGGGAAAGAAGGTGAGGCTCAGAGAAGAAGTAATGTGAGAGAGAGAAGGAAATAAGAGACTGGATGAACAAAGGACAGGAAAGTGGAAGACGGTAAAAGACACAACCATCATCATCATCATCATCATCAAGACCTTATCCCAATTCGGGGTCAGCCACATGAATCTTATTCCTCCATTCCACTCTATTAAATACTATGGCTTCATTTAGTCCCGACGCTTTTAAATCTTTCCTCACCACTTCTATCCACGTTCTTTTGGGCTTCCCCTTGCCCTTTTAGAACTTTCTACTTGTATTGTCTCACTTCTTCTAACCGGTGTTGTTGTTGGTCTCCTTTGAACATGTCCAAACCATCTAAGTCTAGTCTCCCTCATCTTGTTATCTATTGGTGCTATCCCTAACTTTCCTCGAATATTTTTATTTCTAATTCTATCCTTTCTTGTCTTACCATTCATCCATCTTAACATCTTCATTTTTGCGATGCTTATCCTATGAGTATGATGTTCCTTAACTGCCCAACACTCTGATCCATAGAGTATGGCTGGCCTTATGACCATCCTATAGAATTTTCCTTTTAGTTTGAGTAGCACCCGTTGATCACACAAAACTCTAGATGCACATCTCCATTTGTTCCAACCTGCTTGGATTCTCTGGGTAACCTCCCTCTCAATCTCTCCACTCTCATGAATCATTGATCCTAAGTACTGAAAGTGGTCTTTAACAGGGACTTCTTGATTATTAATCTTGACTGGTGTTCTACTCCTACTCTCATTGCTAAAATTACATTCCAAATATTCTGTCTTAGTTCTGCTAATTTTAAATTCTTCATATTCTAATGCTTCTCTTCATAACTCTATCTTTATGTTTACACCCTCCCTTGTCTCATCAAGTAAGACTATATCATTTGCAAATAGCATGCACCAGGGAATGTCCTCATGCAAATGTTTTGTTAACTCACCCATAACCAATGTGAAAAGATATGGACTCAATGCTAATCCTTGGTGCAATCCTATAGTGACAGGAAAATCACCAGTCACACCACTAGTAGTCTTAACATTTGTTACCGCTCTCTAATACATATCTTTAATTATGTCTATATATCCCTAAGAAACCTCTTTACCACCCAACACCCTCCATATTAACTCTCTAGGAAATTTATCATAAGCTTTTTCTAAGTCGATAAAGACCATGTGAAGGTCTTTCCTCCTCTCCCTATATTTCTCTACTAATTGTCTTAGTAAGAAAATAGCTTCCATGGTAGACCTCCCAGGCATGAAACCAAACTGATTCTCTGATAACTTGTTTCATGTCGTAGCCTCTTCACAATCACTCTTTTAAAAGTTTCATAGTGTGGCTCATAAGTTTGATCCCTCGATAATTAGTACAGCTCTGTATGTCTCCTTTATTTTTATAGATTTGTACAATAGAGCTTTTCCTCTACTCATCAGGCATTCTCTTTGATTTTATAATCTTGTTAAACAACCTGGTCAACCAAACTACCCCAATATCTCCCGTATGCTTCCAAACCTCTATTGGTATACCATCAAGCCCCATGGCCTTTCCTAATTTTGTCTTTTTCAAGGCCTCTTTTACTTTAGGTATTCTAATCCTACATTGATATGTATAATATCTCATGTTATTTAGATTTATAGTATTTTCAATTCCTATATTCTCAGAGCCATTATCATTTAACAATTTTTGAAAGTATGTTTCCCACCTTTGTTTAATCTCATCATCTTTGAGTAATACCCTTTGATCATCGCTTCTAATACACCTAACATGATCTAAGTCCTTGCTCTTCTATTCTCTTACTTTTGCAAGTTTAAACACATCTTTCTCACCTTCTCTTGTTCCTAGTCTATTATAGAGTTTATTATATGCTTTGAGTTTAGCCTCACTTACTATTCTCTTAGCAACCTTTTTAGCATTCTTATATTGTTCATAGTTTTCATTATTTCTAATCTTCTGCCATGCTTTAAAACTCATCTGTTTTTCTTTAATAACTTTTTGCATTGTTTCACTCCACCATCATGTTTCCTTTGCTAATAGCCTTTAACCTTTAGATACTCCTAAGACATCTTTTGCCACTTTCAAAGGAAAGGAAAAGAAACAAACCAGAACTCCCCAAAAACCTCTTTTCCAATTTCCACGGTTCCCTCTTTATAAGTTTTCATCCCTCCTAATTCTACTCTACTTCTTTCCTTTAAGATTTAGTTTCCTATTCCTCCTCTTCCAAATTAAAACACCTCTTCCATTAGGATACCTTCTTCTTTTAGGAACCCTTCATCCCTTGCCTTATTGATCTTCAAACAGATTTGCACTGTTGAAATTAAATCTGAGCCATCCAACCCTCCTTTAGTTGATCTGCAAGGCCAAAGACTATATTAGAGTAATATAAACCATACATTAAGCATCCACTTAGCTCAATTGATCATCTAATCGTTAATTTTGACAATTTACAGTTGGATGGTCAATTTGAGCTAATTTTTATATTTTATCTAAAAATTACCAAATTAAAGAGTTAGATGGTCTAATTAAATGCTAAAGTAGGGTTTTTTTTTTTAGCCAAAATTAAACACTTAACAATAAGTTTGAGCTTTTTAACTCTCAAAATTTGGTGACCCTTGCTTGGATAGTCTAGTGCCAAAAAAATGAAAAATCACAACCCATTGATTTCCAACTTTTTCAAAAATAATTAATTAGAATCATTTGATTAGTATGATTTTTCTCTTATAGACTAAAGAAGGGAAGGCAAAAAAGATGAATAACATAGATCTCACAAAAATAATTTCCTAAATTTTTTTTTCTCCACTTGCCCATGTCTCTTAAATGAAGTTTTCTCAAGTCAAATCAAAATCCTAATAAAAAATAGAAAAAATAAATAAGAAGTCTAGTTGGTAAAAAATTCTACCTAATAGAAAAGGTTAACTGAAGAAACATTCATCAAAGCAACTTCTAAATATATTAAAATAGATAAATATAAATTCCTTCTTATTTAATAATGACACCTCATTAGCAACATATTCACTCTTTGGAGGAAGTAGCATTGAAGGGTCAAAAACCTATATCCCATACTACTTGGAGGAAGCAATATTCAAGAATTTGAAACCAAAATCTCATACCATTAGTGCACCCCTTTCGTCCCAAACCACAAGTTAAAAAAAGGGCAGGCCCAGTGCATGAAACTCCCGCCTATGCAAGGTCTGGGGAAGGGGCGGACCACAAGGGCCTAAAGTACACAGCCTTACCTTGCATTTGCAAGAGGCTATTTCCACGCTTTGAACCTGTGACCTCAAGGTCACATGACGACAACTTTTACCGTTGCACCAAGGCTCCCAAACCACAAGTTAGCACCACTTAATATCATAATACACTACCACACTTCTACAATCGACATCCACAGAAAACTACTCTTGGCGGCTCATACTATAGCCTAGGTGCCCTCTACACTTCCGTAATAGCTTTCACTTTGGCACAAGGTAGCCTATTCCCAACTTGCCCTTTCCTGATTCAAAACCTTAATATATGGTTGCTCTGATATCAAATGATAGAATCACAAGATCTTGGTTCAATTCAAGGAGAAATAGACCTCTTATTTTGGTTCACTTAGAAAAGAACCAATCACTTAAGGCCTCATTTGGATACAACTTTTTTTAATTTTTTTCTTTTATTTGACCACATATATAATATAAGTAGAATGTTATTAAGTTGGGTGTGACATACCCAAATGCAACTTTTGATTTATTTTAAGATAATGTAAAATTTACTACCATTAACTATTGTTGTCTTGTGCTTTAGTGCTTAAACTTTTATTTTTGCAAGTTAGTCCCTCAATTATTGAAATTTTTTTCATTATAAGTCTTATTGTCAAATGTCTCTTTACAAGCGTCAACACACATCAATGAACATCTGAAGTCCCACAACATATATTATAATGTTTAATAAAAAAAATTTACAACATTTTTTTGAGGGCCAAAGTAAAAACATAATAGTTTAGGGACTAAATTGTTGTTTGCTAATAGTTTTGCATCACACTGGAGAAGATGACTAAGATAAATTCTTTCGATCATTTTTTTACAATAATCTAAATTATTTCTTACAAAAATCTTTTCCAAATATAAGGGTTTCATAAATCAGATCAACTAGAACTTAAATCTAAAATTCATTTTTCAAAAATTCAAAGAAAAAACATAAAATCAAAGTTTTCAAGTTGCTAGTTATGAAGTCAAGACTTCTTTTTGGTGAAGCTTCAAATGCATTCTTCATTGAAAATCATCCATATTTTAAGGGTCTGTAAACTAGTACCTCTGCATTCTAGATCAGAAAACTATATCCCAAAACTCCAATAAAAAGTGCATCATATAGAGATTTTAATTTTGACCGACAAAAAAAGCTTTGCTCATCTTCTCTAGTAAGATTTGAATCCATTTTTTGTTGGAGAACACCCAAATTATAAGATTTCTATATCATGGCTTTAGGATTCCACATCTTAAAACTAATTTTTAACACTTCAAGAAAAAGAGCATTATATGGGATTTTAAATCTCATGGGTAAAAGCCCCAATATCTTCTCTAGTGAAATACAAAATAATTTTTAAACAACACTTTATTCCCTAAACTATTTTTTTCACTTTGCCCCCTAAATAAATATTCTAAAATTTATTCTAAAAGATTACAATACATTATGGGCCCACTTTAGACATTTGGTAATGCTCATAGACATACATTGGATAGAAGGCCTTGTAGTAACAATATTTCAATAGTTAAGGGATTAAACTACAAAAATAGAAGTTAGGGGCTAAAGTGTAACAAAACCATAGTTAAAAGTAATAAACTTTTCCTTTTATTTTATATGAAAACCAAGAAAGTTGCATCCAAACACAGGCTAAGCATAAGTTTTTGAAGATGGGATTTATTAGTTGTATCCAAACACAGGCTAAGCATAAGTTTTTGAAGATGGGATTTATTACTCACAAGATTTTATTATTGAGAATTATTAAAAAAGCAATTATCTAAAAACTTTGGAAAAAGAAATGGACTAGCTACACGACCATGCATTGTAACACTAAAACTCCACGTCTAAAATATATAACTTATATTTATAATAAAATATTTTACTTAGAGAAGGTTTAAAGATTGGAGAAATAAATAAATTTTAGTAAGAATATATAATTTAAGTTGACCTAGGTACCAAAAATATTTAGCATTACTATAGAAAATCTAGTGTTTTAATCACCCTTAAAAGTTGGAGGGTAATTTGCTTTCTGTATAGTATTTTTTCTATATATTCTTTTCAATATAATTTTCTCAATTTAATCAAATTAAATCAGAATCTTTATAAAAAAGAAACAAATAAAATAAGAATTGTAGCTAATAAGAAAGTCTGCCTAACAGCAAGAACTACCTAGAGAAACGTCATACTAAGAAGCATCTATCAAATCAACTTCTAAATAAGAGAAACTAGAGAAATATAAACTCTCCCTTTGTTTATTAATGACACCTAATTAGCATCATGTTTTCTCTAAGACCATTAATATCATAAGAGACAAAACGAAGCTATTTAGTGTATCAATAAAATGAGAAGACAAAGCAGTTAGGTATTGATATTGCCACTCCCTTAACTAAAGATGGCAATGGAATAAGTTAAACTGGAGATCCACTCTAATCCGTGCCTACTTGGTGCAGAGTGGTAAGAAACTAGTAACCTGCACCCATGGTAGAGCTAAAGAGTGTGACCCGAGGTGAACTCAGAGTGGTGAGAAAAACCAACCGATTCATCCGCAATCCGCTCCCGATGGGTTAAGTATTAAATTTCATGCCCGCTAAACACTTCATCCTATGTATTTTTTCCTATAATATGTAACTTTAGAAACATAAAATAAATTTCAACTGTAATTTTCACCATGAAAAACGGGATAGATGTTAAATGTGTGAATCTTTTAAGTGTTTACTAGCATTTTAAAAAATTACAGGCATTTTCTCAGACAATTATATGCATTTAATGACACTTGATAGAGGTGAATGGAGGAACAAGATTAGTGTAGTTTACTCCTAATCAAGATAAAGCTTTGGTAATAAAAAGGCCAGTCCCAGTGCACGAAGCTCCCACCTATGTGGGGTCTGGGGAAGGGGCAGACCAAAAGGGCCTATAATACGCAGCCTTACCTTATCTCTTTACAAGAGACTATTTCCACACCTTGAACCCGTGATCTCAAAGTCACACGATAACAACTTTTACCGTTGCACTAGGGCTCGTGATGAATTATATGCATTCTATTAATCTCCTGAAGATGAATTCTTCACATTCTGTCCCACCCCACAATGAAGAGGGGATATTAATGATCAGGGCTGGCCCCAGCGGAGTTCAGCCGCCCTGCCTACCCCATTGCCATCCCTGCCCTTAACCTTATGCTTGCACACCCTTTTATAGAATTCCGTGCCTTTTATGGGTAAAAGAGGTTTTCGAGGGTACAACAGTCCCAAGACCCTCTAATAATTAATTTTGAAGGAAGAATGTGTATAATTTGCCTCCTAGAGCAAGTTATTATAGTGTATTTCACTTTTGCATGACGAGGCACTTTTTGCTTGATCCAACTCATGCTACGTGATTTCTGCATATACGGGGTCTAAAGAAGGCGGGATCACAAGGGTCAATAGTTTCAGTTTTACTAAACTCTCATTTTATTTTTTTAAGGGCAAGAAATGATAGAGCAGTGGCCATAATATTCTCTCTCTACTCGTTCATTATACAACCGAAGGAAAAAAGGAGCCGGCCTTGGTGCACGAAGTTCCTGCATATATGGGATTCAGAGAAAGCCAGACTACAAAGGTCAATAGTACTCAAGCTTATCTTACATTTTAACCTCAAGATCACACGACAACAACTCTACCTATGCCCTAAGGTGGCCTTCATTATACAATTGAAAGATGGCAAAAAAAAAAAAGGTTTAGATACATTTAAAAGTGTGAGATTTGGCAGGGAGGATATCTGAGTGAGGCCGAATCAGACTAACTCTTTAAATCTGTGATAAAATGCAAAAAATTAAATCTCACAATAGCAACACCAATTTCACAACTTAAAAAAAAAAGGAGAAAAAAAAGAAAAAGAAAGAAACTTTTTTCACAATAGGAAGATTCTTAACTTCCAAGAGTAACTTTGTTAAGCTTGTAACTCCACAAACATGCAAGAGTTTCTGCTACAATAGGAAAATATTTAATCGTCAAGAATGACATTTTTAAGCTTGTAGTTCTTTGCACATGCAAGATGAAGAACAAAATTCGAAGTGGTGAGGCCTGCCATTGCCCAGAAAAAGTAATCAAGGTGCCCGTCGTTCAAATTATCTGGTATCCACCCCGTCAGTCTTGTAGCAAGTGCAATAAGGAACGAATTCAAGTAGTTTCCAGCCGAAAATGAAAGCAAACGGAAAGCGGTGCACATACTTCTCATGCTCTCAGGCGCCTGCTCGTAAAAGAATTCCATCAGCCCAACGAAATTAAAGACCTCAGATGCACCCAGTATAAAATACTGAGGAAGCTGCCAAGCTATGCTCATGCTATTACCACTCCTAACATTTTCTAGTCTCTTCAATTCCACCATTGCAGCTATTGACATAACAAGAATCATCAAAAACTGACCAATCCCCATCTTCTGTAGCTGCGAAAGTCCAAGTCCACCGCTTATAAATCTCCTTCCAAGTGTGGGGATGACTCTGCCATAGATAAAAATCCAGACCATGACGCTAAGCTTTTGGAAGGCAAAGAGAGAAGCTGCAGGAACAGAAAACGTTCCAATCTTGGTGTTCATAGCGTTTCCTTGCTCAATGAAAATGGTGTTTGCTTGGGCATATGCGGTCGAGTAAACTACACTACATACCCAAATGGGGAGCAGGCGAATTAATATTTTCAACTCCACCTGAGTTACTGCACAAAATTTCCAGGGGTCTACAGAGTTGCCATTTTCCACATCCAGCTCAGAAATTGTAGCAGCCTCGTCTAAGAATCTGAAAGCACAATGTCAATTTTTTAGAGGTTTTTTCTCTGATATAACTGGGAATTCGCATATTCAAAGCTAGAAGGTTTTTGATTTATCAAAATATAAAAAATTTGAATTAAACAACCGGCAAAAACATTCCTGAATGTATCCAACAAGTATAGGAACTGCTGTTGCTAATAAAAAAAAACCCAGGGATATGATCACCAAAGAGAAAGGAGAAGCAATACAACTGCATACTACAACTGCAGATTTTTCCAAGTCTCATAAGATTCTAAGAGGTGAAAAACTTCATAGCAACAGCTGATTCAACGACTGGAAACAGAAGAATCCAAGTATAGATATGCTGATGCACCTATCAATACATATATATGCTGATGTAGAGTAGAATTTCAGGACAGCTACATTTTTATTTCAGAGAACATGATCGAGACTGGACTGAAGATTAAATATATTTTTATAATCGCCTATATATAAAGTCAGAGATATGCTTCTATTTCAAACACAGTTGATGTTATAACACAAACAACATTGATAAACAGTAATGTCTTTGTCAATGGCATCATCTTATGGCTATCCAGCCTTTGACATTTTATAGACTATGGGAATTTGCTACTGTTTTCCATGGGGCCTGACTTGGTAAACCCAGCTGTTACATATGCGTTTCAGTAAGAGGTTGCTTCGTTAATTTTAAAGGCTTCTCATGCTTCACTTGCTTAAGTGGTCATCAAACGGGTTCTCTCAACTTGTTCAAGCTGATCTATTAATACGATGGTCGTTAAAGGGAAGCCCTAGTGCACGAAGCTCCCGCATATGCAGGGTTCAGGGAAGGGCGGACTACAAGGGTCAATGGTATGCAGCCTTACATTGCATTTTGCAAGAGGCTGTTTCTACGCCTTGAACCTGTAACCTCAAGGTCACGCACGACAATTCTACCATTGCACCAAGACTTCCCTTCTATTAATACGACGATCGTTGTGAAAATAAAAGTACCTGAGTTCGTCAGTATGCTCTAGTTTTGTAGTCGTTACAGTAGCCGCACTCGTTTCCGGCACCTCGTACAGTTTACAACTATTAGTAGGGACTCTCAAGCTCTTCTTCCTCAGGCAGGCAACCAATACTTGAAGAATTTTCTTCAATGGACTTCCATTTGGTCTCTGCACTCTATATACTGATCTTCCAGAAAGAAAAGTCCCTAAAGCTAGAGCTAGACACAACGTCGTAACTCCGTATCCGAACCCCCAGTTGATATTCTCTTGCATCCACACTACGAGAGTGCTTGAACCAAGAGAGCCAATATTGTGACAGAAATAAAACCAACTGAAGAAAGACTCTCTTTTTTCTTGCTCCATTGGATTCCCATCCTCAAACTGATCTCCCCCTAAAGGTACCAACGACGACCAAATACCGCCACTGCCGAAGGCAACAAAATATAAACCAAAGAAGAAACCCATTTTTTGATCGATCAATAAGTGACCTGAAGTTCCTTCAGAAGATGGTGAGAGGGCGGCTGAGAGTGTGATGACTACCATCCCCTGCTCAAATGGAAGTTAGAGAAGAAGAAAATGAAATATGAGAGGATTTAGAGAGCAAACCAGGAACATGAAACAAAAATCATGCTAGTTAATCTAATTCAAAAGTAATACTTTATAGTATGTGGATGAAAATGGCAGGAAAAAGAACATATTTGTAGAGAAATGCATACAACCAAGAATATCGTAAAAGAGACCAGCATAGTCCTGTATCGTCCCCAGTATGAATCTGCTAGAATAGCGGCTAAAACGGGAGTGATATAGCCTGTTCCAATCCAAGTACTGACACTAGCTGCAGCAGGGGCATTCCCTTCATGGAAGATCTTGCTCAGATACATAACTAGATTTATAGAAACGCCATAATAAGCCAAGCTTCCCAAGCATTCAACAACTGCAAGTTGCACAATTATGGCTCAAGTGCAAGTAATTAGCTGAGCAAATATGCATAGCTGTGATCAATTCATGCGTTAGCTTCAGAAACAGTCCAACCGAAATGAAATGACCACATGTTCTTGATTCGTAAAAACATACAAAAATGTTTGATTCTAGAAATACAAATGTTTCACAGAACACTATCGGTATCCAGAAAATCTTTTGTTACAATTCTAATTTGAGGATTTTGTTCTTTCAAGTAAATAAGATGTAATTGTGTAAATTATTAGGGGAACACTTTTCAGGAACGAAAGAGGCCCCGGTCTTTCATCCCTTCCTATTATGGATAGTAACCGCGATCCTATTCCTATCACAACGATGGCCTGGTCGGACACTATCTATTGAAGCCAAAAATAAGAAGGAAAGAAAAATGTTTCACCTAAAATGATAGCAGCAGCTCGCCAGTTGCCTGTTTTAAGCCGTAGTGCAGGTCTTCCATGAATATCAAGTGATCCATCCTCTGTGTATTGTTTCTTCAATCCTTCCTGAAAATATCGCAAACCCCAATTAAAAACTGAAGCCGAGAACTGACTAATCTTGTAGGAAATACCCAGAAGCAAAAACTGAAATGGAAGTGGTCTAGAAACTACAACTTCCATTTTAATGCGACTGGACTGGATTTCCTTTCTGGAAAGTTGGGTGTGAGTCAACTCGATAACCCCCAAACTTTGGTTGGGGAACAGTGAACAACGCGCCTTACCAAATAAGGTAGGTGCTCATGCAGTCGGCTCACCAAATGGGAACTTGCAGAGAAACCAACAAATGAGGAACACCCAAATGAATTTCGAAGTAATGGGCTTATTTTAGAAGAATATTGTGCACGAATCCATTGCATACTAATGAATCATAGAGGAGAGGATGGAAAAGAGAAAAAATCCTTAATTACTATATCTGAAATGAAATTAGGAGATGTAGAATCTATAAAGACCTACAGCGTCTAACAATGGGGTTGCTGCTCCGTGTTCTGTAGCTTCCTCCATGGTGAATTACCTTTGAAACGGCTAGTTGGACTTGATCCTCTACTAACAGAAACAATGAGTTTGTGGATGATGAAAGCTCCCAAGGGGTATAAAAGCGAGCTTTTGATCATGCTAGTGTCAGGATTTCCATTCCTTAACAAGGCATGACGCTGCATGACATGCAATGGTGGACGCAGGATCTATAATCTGTCAGCATCTATCATTCAGGAAAGCTACTGTCCAACCACGGGAAATAATAATGTTCCACTTGTTTGTCTCAAAGCATTTGTTTTACTAAATATTAGCCCACAAATGGGTATCTTTAAGGACGGACTCAATAAAGTCTGATATGGAAGAGTTACTTATAAGGATGAATGCTATATACGACCCCTTCTCTTCTTTGTATAATTATTCTATTACCATGGTTCAAAACTCTAGGTAAAGTTGTCATCGTGTGGCCTTGAGGTGATAGGTTCAAGGTGTGGAAACAACCTCTTGGCAAAATGCTATATAAGACTGCGTACTATAAACTAATGGAATGTAATCAAGTCATTACATCATACTCTAACACCCCCCTCGAGCTGATGCAGAGATAAATTTGAGATTAGCTTGCTAATTAAATGTTGTAAATAAAGAATAAATTTCTTAAAAATAGACGAAAGAGCATGATCTCAAGTACAAAAAAAAAAAAACTCTCTTAACAGAAGGAAGTCGATTTGAGATCATCAATATCTTCTCCAATGAAACCGACTTGATTTTATTTTGATGGATAACAAATCAGTAATAATAGGCATCATGTCCCAATGCACTGATAGCAAAATTGTGACGATTGAAACAATTCAAGATTATTCAAATGATCAATAAAAATTAGAAATCAAATCCATCAAAAGATGTCATATTGAAGGCATATAAGAATAATCTTTTAATAAGAAAATCAGATGACATAGCTTTCATATGAGTGACGATATATCTAGATTGGTAATTTTGACAAAGCATTCAAGAGTATTGAGAGAATCGAGTTTCAGATAAAACAGCATGAATAAATCGTTAGTCAAGGATAAAATCAATAATGAGAGAGGTAAATTGAATGCAATTGATGGTTGTCAATACAATTATGACCGTGGCTGCTCACAATTATTACGCGTCAGTACTCTAGTAAATTAGTGCAATTTGTGATTCGTACTACAGTGAATCAGTATCATCATTTAAGTACTCTTTACCAACAGTTTTAGTACTGTTATTACGCGTCAGTACTCTAGTAAATTAGTGCAATTTGTGATTCGTACTACAGTGAATCAGTATCATCATTTAAGTACTCTTTACCAACAGTTTTAGTACTGTTTGTAATACTGTTCACTAACAGTATTTTATTATTTTTTTTCTTTTGAATGTGACCCCAGTCCCATGCAGTAAAAAGCAGCTGTTTATAATGATGTGTTTGGCCCAAATATCAGCTGACGAATGGGTGACACTTTAGTCACGACCAAATAAGTGGAAACCTCATTAGATGACGATCCAAATGATAACAAATCCCAAGTTTGAAAGAGGGGAAATGATATTCCCACGCCCGCATTATGACTATTGCCACAGCATCGTTTGAGTTTTTTTGGTAAAAATAGATACGATGCGTACCTTTTTGACTGATCTAAACCATTCTATCTTAACAATCTTGCCATAGAAGAATCATGTCCTAAAAGTCACATGTTATGAATTCTCTTGCTATTTATGAGTATTGTCAGTTCCTTTTACCATCCAAAAGAGCTCAAGAAAAACAATAGTAGGATCATCAGAAAAGAATGTGAACTTTGGGATGGCACCTACATGGCAAGCCCATTAAGATGCATGGCTCAGATCGTTCACTCCTGGTCTTTGGGATAGCTCGTATAGGGGCATGAAAATATCAATTTCCTGACTAAAATACAATGAACCGGAGCATGCATACCTGGAGTATGCTTGTCATTTTATGTCCAAGACAAAGATAGCCGATCTATTGGAAAAAGACGGTAGCTGTTGGGACTCTCTTCTTTCTCAGGCCTCCACCTTATTTTTATCCTTAACTTATTCGTGGATTTGGGCTACATTTATACGCAATGCCAAGTGTTGACCGCCAGAAAAGCACAAGAATAGAAGACTGACTACGCGATGGTATTGTAGAGAATTAGGCTCATTTGGCTGTAAAATATAACAATAAGTAAAAATAAAATTTTTTCTCAAATGTATAAGACGAAATATGCATATATGTAAATTGTGATTTTATCAAGTTTCAGCTCCAAAAGTTACTTGGCTGACGACAAAAATGTCTATTTATGCCATGTAAAGAAAGGGCAACTCTAGTGTGCGAAGCTCATGCCTATGTGGGGTCTGGGGAAGGGGCGAACCACAAGGGTTTATAGTATACAGCCTTATCTTGTATTTTTGCAAGAGATTATTTTCATGCCTTGAACCTGTGACCTCAAGGTCACACGATAACAACCTTTACCATTGGCCCATGTAAATAAAACAAGCTAAAGCAGAAGCGAATGTGGAGAATCAAAAGTGCGGTGCATATCTGCAAAGATAAAAAATTGAAGGGCATGTAAAAGGAAGAATCGAAAGGGTATGTGAAAAAAGGAAATTTTTGGCAGAAAATTGGTGAATTTTTAGTGGTGGATATACCGTCACTAAAGAAAAACATCTGCCACTACAAAAATATTTTGTTAGTCTCTCCCCTAAAACTTCTCTCATAAAGCAAATTACTCACACACTCTAATTTACGTTTCCTCAACATATATATATATATATATATATATATATATATATATCATACACTCGTACTCCTGATCTAATTGCCACAAACCTGCAACCACGTCTAATGCAGGGGAGATGCCGAGTTATCTGAATAATTTTCGTTTCAATACAAGTAGAAAATGAAGGAAAACATTAAGGAAACTTAAAGTTTTATTTGTTCCAATAGAAGAATTACGAAACAAATCACTCACGCCTACACTCCTATTCTAATTGCTTCAAACCTACAATGAAGTATCCTTCAAAGACGGGTGCCAAGCGTCTTAATCACTTTCTTTTCATTTCAAGGAGAAAATCAAGGAGATTTATTTTACATAAATCATGACTTCGTTTTCAAAAATCATGATAAGATTATCCAAGCAGTCAAAATTTAAAACACTATTTTCTTTCCTTGCAATTTTAGAAAATATCGACATAATTATAACTGTGAGAGGTAACCAAATGATGTCTTAGGTCCAACACTCAAAGTTTAACCAAAAAAGTACATGTATGCTCGATGCCTTTGATCCATCACTAAACGGATTCCTGAACAAGGCTTCACAGATGAAAGGTCTAGGATCACTCCATCAGAGGTAACTACTAATAGTACGATGAAGGAAAAATACTAACCGACTTTTAGATTAAAGGGCATAGTCATGTTAATGGTGACCACAGAATTCTCTGCTGGCCTTTTAATTCTTCTTTGGTGCTAATGCAAAACTTGGTAACATTAGATCTAGGATTACTGTACATTGGATTCTGCATTACAGTGCTAGTCACAGCAACAGAGTGAGGCTATTTATCACGGGAATGCAAGCCATGAATTCAGTTATACAAGGAAAACGCTTTTTGTCCCATTATTTTTTTTATATAAAACAATAACAACTTCATTTCATGGTATTTGTAGCTTATTAGACCAACAAAATCATTCAAGCACAGATAAAATGGCCCTTCAACATTTCTATCCGTGCTATATAAGGCTGCAAATAGTAGGAGAAAAATTTATAATCCGGGAATGGCTTGATCGTGCCTAAGAAAACTTAATCCGTATATTATTGGCTGCTTAATTGTGTAACAAATAGACGTGCCCAACCAGACGTGGAGCTCAACCCCCCTATCAATAGATTAAGCTTGGCACCTTATTAGTGGCACATCTCAATTGGCATTGGTACCTTATTAGCATCAACTGGAGGTGGAGCTTCTTGGGTTTCTTGTTTGTTTCAAAAGGTGTGTAGAAGGTCCCGAGTCAAAAGTTTCGTAGTAAAGAAGGGCTGTCCGATAATTAACCCCCAAAGCCATGATAGCACGCAAGGTGAAACTGAAACATAAACTCGAGCCATCCTACTACCTCATACATTGATCTTCGGCTATTTTCCCAATGTGTGTCCACTGGAGCTATGTTGTTTTTAATTTGTCCCCAGTCACTTGCAGCCTTAAAAATATTATTCAAACATGGATAAAATCGTCCCAAAAACTTCGGGTATTTGCTCTAAGATAATTTTTATCTAGTATCGGGTAGCTACAATAACAAGGGCAAAAAGAACTAAAAGGGCAGCCCGATGTACGAAGCTCTCACCGATGCAGAGTCCGGGAAAGGGGCGGACCACAATATTCTATAAGTAGACAGCCCTACCTTGCAATTTTGCAAGAGGCTGTTTCCACGCCTTGAATCCGTCACATGATAACAATTTTACTGTTGCACTAAGGCTCCCTTCAAAGGTAAAAGGAACTGTCCCTGGAAAAGCCAGTCCATGGGTATTCATCCCTATAACAAACATTCCCTAAGAAACGTAAAAAACATCAAATAGTGATATTCCAATTAATATTAAAGATATTGATCTTACAGAGAAAAGCCTAGACAGGAGCCTCCATTGAGCTCCTAGAAGGAACCTTAGTTTACGAGGACACACGCACCTATATCTTCCACAAAGGCACCTTTGATTGGCGTCTACCATGGATACTTCTAAGCATCTCTGGCTTTTTAAGCAACCACCAAGAATGGCCTGTGGACTTAGAAGGAAAATGCTTGGAAGGGTTCTATGGTGCATGCACATAATAAAACCTGCATATAACAAGCAAGCATTTTTTTTGACATGCACGCCCTTTGATTCTCTTCTTTCATGTAAACGGCCCTATCTTGTATCGAATGGTTTTTCGTGCCATACACCATGTTGTGCTAGCACTCCCGTCACTAATGGGAGGCCCCTACCCTCTCTTAGCCCTTCAACTTAAAGTACTCTACGTGAGAAGGGCGTGATGAACCTGTCAACATTTTTTTATCATTCCGTTCAACCGATCCAGTCTCTCCCATGATAGGGTGGTACCAAAATCCTCATCCAACAGCTACCTCTATGATAGCCTACCACTATACAATATTGCCTAAGTTTCTGTATCACTCTACTTCAAAAAAATGGATCTATCTTGTGTGTCAAGCAAAAGATTTGAATTAATAAGGCAATATGACCAATGTGGTTTCAAAAATAGGCCAAACTCAATGTGCATGGCTGTTGATCACTGGTCACCAGTAGTCATTTTAAGATACACTCACTCACTTGATGAGCAAGAACCAAGATAACTTCCTTCATTAGGGGAGTAATCGTAATAGTTGGTTGTTTGGTTTTACTTTCATTCAAATATATGTTCCCCTCAAGTAAAGCCTGTTTCTAGCCATATTAGGATAGCCAGCCAACTGTAGTAGTGCTATAGAATAGGGGCAAATCAGAAATGCCTGTTTATGTAGAAAGGAAAAAGTGCCCTCTTTAGGGTTATCCATCGGATGTGATTTTTGTTGGCCTCTCATCTTGGGATAGGGTGAATCTGACAAACGGAATGAATCACTCAAAAAATGGAGAATAAGGCCATGCATCCCACTAATGATATTCCAGTGGAATATTACGAGCACCCACCATGTAGAAGCACCTCTCAAAATGCCCAAGCTCATGGACTATTAACCTGTACATTTTACAACCATCTTGGAAAGGTTTTCACTTGCGAACCCCCAACTCTTATTTCTGGTCATTCACTTGTTTGGCTTATTCATTAGCCAAATAGCGACGTCTCTCAATCACGCCACACAGACACTTTCAGTTGTCTATACACTATGGAAGAAGCAGAGGAATACAAATCAAACGTGCAAAGCAGCTACATTTCTAAAACATATGCTCGACTGACCATAATTGCTTCAAAGAAAACAAGCATCATGACAATGACCATACTAAGTACACACATCCACAAGACAACTTGAAAATGTTAGAGAGAAAGTTCTGAAACACAAATTGGACTTAGAATACAGCAGGTTTCTTTGCTGGATCTGTGTTTACGGTGGCCAGGCAAGTTTAAATATCCCAAAGTAAACCTGATAATCAATGCATGGGAATGAGAAAGAAGTTATTCAAATAGTTTCTAGTCTAGTACATCTTCCATTTCATTTGATAATAAACAACTCTCCCATACCACCACTATGTCTTTACAGAGCAGACTCACAGGCTGCATTGCCTAGCAGACTGAAACATCTCATTACTATGGTTTTTCTTTATTATGGGGCAACTAGGATCCAACCTGAAGTTCTCAATATAGCATGGAAGAATGCATCTCAGCTTTTTGAAGTCCCACTAGGTTTAGATTTTATTAAATTTAGTGGAGTCGTACCTGAAGTCTTAGCCAGATCATCTCACAAACAATTTCCAACTCCTGGTGATATCTTCCAAGCAAAACTGCAGCACTCCAAGAAACTCACATAACTATATCCATCTTAGATTTGTTGAGGCACATGCACCCAATGACTTGCATTCCTCCTTGAAAATCTGTGTATTGCTCTCAGCACTTAACCCCAACCAACGGCATGAGATGTGTATTTCCAAAAACACTCTTTTATTGGTTCAGAGATTCAGTATTCCAACTTTGCAACTAAATAATACTACTTTAAACATCTTCCCAAACACCAATTTTTACACTGGAAAAAAGGTCAGCCGTTTCAACAGATTATGACAGTGAGTCAATAGATTGCCTGAGTAGTCTTCTTGCTTCTTACACAAAAAGGCATCACCCTCAGCAGCCAAAACCCTCTCGCATCTAAGTCATCACAATTATCAAGCTTGTCAATATTACTACAGACAAAAAGCTTTTGCTGCTGCAGGAGACAGAAAGGCTCAAGCTGGCAACACTTCACTAAGGACAGCCTCCAATGATTTTAGAGGAACATACCATGAGGTTCCAAGACCGACCCCTAATCGGGATAAGGTCTTGATGATGATGAAACCATGAGGTTCCAAGATAAAAATCAGTTGTCAAGTTTCAGAGCTTGGCCTAACCAGGTCCCACAACATATGCACTTCTGTGGCAGATTCCTATTACGACTTTTACCTTAGCATATTTTTTTTTCCCCTATTCCAAGAGCATCTCATTGTGACTCAACTTTTTTAATAGTATATAGAGACACAGTAATTCTCTCTCTACCTTCATCTACCTTTTGAAAGGAGAACTATGCATCAAAGGTTCACAAAATTTGCAAGAGACTGCTCAATGACTGCAAGGCTCCCTCTAAAGTTAAATTGCTCCTCCCATTAAGCCAGTTCTCTTATTATTTTTCCAGAACCAATCCAATAGATTCTTTTAGAGGTTTTCAATTGCAAAAGGGAGAGTAACCAATTTTCCCTTCTTCAAAGTGATTGTGACCCATCCCACCAAAGAGCGTCATCCAAGTGATTATGACTTTGTTGTTTTATACATTATGTGTTCATAATATTCTTAAGGAGCTGCTAAGTGTAATGGGCTCGATCCAAATCTCCCATACAGCTAGTTCTTTTTCTATTTTTTCAGTACCATGTCCAAAAGATTTTTTTAGAGGTTTCCAACTGCAAAAAAGGAAAATTAGCAACTCTAAAGGAAGATTAGAAGCTGCCCCATCCTCCAACCCAAAACTCTGGGGAGAAAAGAACCAGCCAATTTCATCAGCTTTTGCCCTTCTCCCAAATTTAGCTTAAAGCATATACAACTTCAAGATGCTGTATCATTCAAAGATTTGTGTCTCCTCCACACTTTCATCAGCAGAAATTATGTCTTTTGCAATTTGTAGTGAGAAAAGGATTGAAACTTCAACTAAACTGTTTTCCTCAGCAATACTACGCAGAAGACTTTGAGTGTCCACTGCATAAATTAAGGTATGGCGTTGTCATGATCCTGGAGAACTAAAGAACCCACTAAAAGTTCATTCAGAGTCCCATCATGAGGATGCTGTTGACTAGAGTCACATGTCCACATTGCCAAATTATCATTTGACCTTGTAAAATAATAAGAAATTCCCACTCCATTAATTTGCTTAACTTACAGCAGGTTTCTTACTTGCATCTTCGACTTCAAACACTGATTAGCTATTAACACCCCATGGAAAATAAGCGTGTCCTCAAAAGAATGCACCTTGACTATCACTTAGAGATCTTTTGACCACCCTGATAAGACTTTAATATATTATACAAGCTCCAGATCATTGTTATTCCTTTCAGCTTCGTAAAGTTCCAAGGACACAAGTCCCAGAATACACAATGAAAAGTTATAGGGAAACACCTCAGCAGGACCTGGTTCTCTCCATGATCTAAACTGGAAACAGCTTGATGAACCACTTCTTCGAAATCTTTTTCTCAAACACTTCTATTTCACACTGCCCAACTACTTGAAACAGAACCATCTCTCAGCCTTCCGAGCTGTCATTGGAACACACCTTAATGGAAAAGAAAGAATCATTTTTGGTAGGCAAGCAGTGGACATAAACTCAAGACCTTTGGTTGTGAGACAAGGCATTTAATCAAGTCAGCTAAGCGCTCAAGTCCAATGGGAAAAACGGTTCTTCTTGCTTTTCTCCCCTCTAACAATTCTTCATCCTGTCAAAGCAATGTATTGAAATCAGTTTCCTCCTTTAATTTTCCACTTGATGGAAAATTTTCATATTTGCAGTCCTCAGTGAGCCAAATTGCTTGGCATCTTGCTTTCCCAAGTTAGGCATTCTCACATTTGTTGTTCAACTTATCACTCTCCAGCATTTCTCTTCCTAGCCTAAGCCTCAAAACTCTCCTACAGTCTAACCCTCAGAACTCTCAACAGGTTGATCTCCCCACTACTTAATAGTTTTATTACTCATGCAACAAATTTTTGCAACTTCCAAGTATCTTCTATGTTCAGAAAGTACAAGGATACAAATTGTAGAGTTCCACAAAAGGCTAGGGCCCTATAACTAGAGTTAGGCATCGGATAGTGTCCGTGACAACTTACAGTAATCTAGATCACATGACTCAGTGTATCATAATTCGGAGTTCTTGACCTCAATGATTGATCACTTTGATACTGTAGATGCCAATTGGTAAATACAAATATTTATATAACATCTTTTAAGTTCTCAACTAGTTTTTGATCACCAGTTGTTCGGCTGATGGTTATGAATGACAAGAAAATTTTGATAGTTTGATGGTCGGAACGCACACTTGCTGTATTTCTACCTGCAATTTATCTTGCTTCATCAATTGTTACTCCATTTCTTCACAATATCATGCAAATAGGACTGAAAATACTAAGAATTAGCCACCAAGGGTTCCTCATTCCACTGCATTCCTCACCTTTAAGAAGAGCAAAAATGAATGATTTACATACACATCTATGCATAATCATCTTAAGCATCTTTGGCCTAGTTTTGCTTATACCTGATGTTCAGCTTACGGCCCAGAACTGGATATCCAAAACCTCAAGTTTTGACTCATTATCATGGTGCTGGGTCAATCAAGTGATCAACCAAATACAGGATCAACTCCTTATCTTTGCATCTAGAGGGTCCTCTCACAGTTGCAGCTTCTCTGGTTGGCCTTCTGCATTTTTCTGGCTCAGTACTTTCTACTCTACAATGAATTTTACAATTACTAATATAATAGTTACCACAAGTCAATCTAGCGAAACAAATGCCAAAGGCAGGTTCAACTTGAAGAACACAAGAAGTCCTACTGAAAACTTATAAAACAGCGAGAAGCATACTAGTCAGCATCTTGAGTTGTTCGTCAGCAATGCAATTATCTAGACCAAAATTGCTATTAATATCTCACCCTTGCCACCTTTCTTAAAATTCGAAATTTCTATCATGATATAGAGTATACAGAGTTTCGCATATCGGATCCATTAATCCTTAACTTGTCAATAGTGTGAGCCCGTCAAACAATGATTCAGCACATAAGAAGAACCAACTCAAGTTCGTACGACTGCAGACCAAAACCATACAGCCCATGAACTAAGAAACTAAGACCGGAAGTGTTGAAACATTCTACACGTAAGAAGCCTACAGTGTAAAAAGAAAAAAAGAAGATTAAATTCCAAACCCAAATACAGCCCGGATCCTGTGGAAAATCAACTCCTTCCAGCCTCTTTCCGTATTCTCAACCACTGTAGAATTTCCATATCTGTAACACGATACATTTAAGAATTAGAACAAGAAACACCCTATAATGAACAGAAAGAAAATAGTACCCCGAAGAGTAAACAGCAAACCGACCTGTCTTCCTCAGGAATATCAGTTTGTTTCAACCTGACAATCGTAACCCCGGGTTCAGGTTCATCAAATATCAACCTCACCTGCAACATTTCCCATCACAATCGAAACCCAATTCATACAGATTAGTAACCAACTGAAACTAATCAAAACTAAAAGCCAATTGATCAATATTAACAACCAACTGAAACAGATCACAGATGGGTACCAAGCAACAGAAACAACTCACACATATATACCAAATGAGACTAATCGCCACTATAACCTACTTGCAACCACAGTCGAATCGAATACCATTTGAGACTATTGACACCCAATTGGTTCACACTAAAACAACCGAAATTCAACAAAAACCGACATCAAAGAGGAAAGTAATTACCGTTGAATGGATCTCATCACGCCAGCTACCAAACCTCCATTTCTGCACAATCAACTTCCCTTCTTGAAGCTCCTGATTAACCCCAGTAACCGACCCATCAAAAATACTAAACTGCCCACCGACCTCCTTGCTAATCTTGGCATTGCTCTGCGTGAACCCCTTCCACCTATTCTCATCCATTAATATCTCATACATATCTCTCGCCCTACAATTGAACTTCTCCGTCATCGAAATCGTCTTAAACCCTTCCTTCTTTTTATCCTCCTTCACTTCCTTCTTTGCAGGAGCCGGGGCAGCCGCGGCGACAGCGTTCTCTGAGGGGGTCGTCTGAGGCTTCTTTTTCACTTCCAACTCATCTTTCGCCGGCCCACCCTTGGCCATGCATTGAACATAAATCTTAACTTTCTCGAGAATAATAGGCTTTCCTTTGGAAAAGAAGGCCTCTTTCAATCTTTTTCCGATGGGTCCATCATCTTTCACGGTGATCTTCACCTCTGGATCTTCATCGGCATTTTCATCGGCAATGTAGGGGATCTCGACATTTCCATCGACTTTGAGGAGGCTTTTGCCATCGGCATCAAGGGCTTCGCCTTCCCAGGAGAGGGAAACGCTGATTTCGTAACCAGGAATGATTTTTCCCTTGCGGACGTTTACGTAGGCTTCTCCATCGACTTTATCGACTGTTGCGGTCTTGATGAAGAGATTTCCTTCGCCATCGAGGATTGTCAAGTTCTGGAGGAGTTTGGAGAGGACATTTCGGGACCATTCGAGGCAGTTAGTTTCTGCCCAGTGCCAGTTATGGACGTTTGCCCCGTCGGGTCGGTCTTCTACGATCCATCGCTTGTCGCCTTCGCCGAATTTCGCCATGAGAGAGAGAGAGAGAGAGAGAGAGAGAGAGAGAGAGAGAGAGAGAGAGAGAGAGAGAGAGAGAGAGAGATTAAAAAGCTAAAGGGATAGGAAAATAGAGCTCGGGTTGTGGCCCTTGTGGTAGATGCTGTTTGAAGGAGTATCCGGAGCGGCGGCGAAATGGAACAGGAAGTGGGCGGTAGGAGGGGAGGGTTTATCCGGATGGTTCCGAGGGCAGAAGTGTGTTGAAGTGGAGAGGAGGGAATTTCAGCAATTAATGAAAATATTTGGAACGGTTTTACGAATTTCAGCAGCTGTTTTTGTCACGAGGATAGCTATTCGCGGATAAACGTTTCCACGGATAAGTAGTCATCTTATTTTCGGAAAATTCAATCCACGAAAAAGTTTATTCATGAGCATCCATCCTCTACCAAACAGCCTTTTAAGGTACTCTAATAATGGCACTTCTCAATTTCTTCAAGCAAGAGGGGTGACTAACAGACAAGTGGGTCTATAGAGAATTGTGTATGCAACAAAAACGGTTGATGTATTGTAATTACATGTGTAAGGTTGAAAACTTTTCTTAATTTAGAACTTGAACTAATATTCTAACTTGAAAGAATGTTAGTTTTCAATGCATGTCAAGGTTGTCATATTTTAAGAAGATAGAGATGATTTTCATTATCTTCTTTTCTTACTTACAAAATGATATACAAATGCATATTCATTTGCAAGTAGGAAAGAAATAGCAAAATTATCTTCAACTTCTTCCTTGCTGGTTGGCATATGATGCAAAACTCTCCTCCTTTTTTATTCGGGCTTGAGATAGGCATCGGCAGAGTTACTAGAGAATCCAAGTGAGTTGGAACAAATAGAAATGTGCATCAGAGTTTTGTGTGATCAACAAATTCTATAGGATGACCATAAGGCTGACCATGCTCTATAGATCAGAGTGTTGGGCAGTTAAGGAACATCTTGTTTAGAGAATGAGCATCATGGAAATGATAAGTTGAAATAGATGAGTGACAGGACAAGAAAGAATAGAATTAGAAATGAAAATATTAGAGAAAACTTAAGGGTAGCACCAATAAGTAATAAGATGAGTGAGATTATTAGATGGTTTGGACATGACCAAAGGAGATAAAAAACAGCACCAGTTAGAAGGAGTAAGGAAATGCAAGTAGAAAGTTCTAAAAGGTTAAGGGAAGGCTCAAAAGAAAGTGAATAGAAGTGGTGAGAAAAGATTTTAAAACTTTGGGAATAAATGAAGCAATGGTACTTAATATAGAGGAATGGAGGAATAAGATTCATGTGGCCGACTCCTAATTGGGGTAAGGTCTTGATAACGACGAACTAATATTCTAACTTATAATCAAACTTTAATCATGTGTTTAGCAATTTTAACTAAGATAAATGTTTAAGGCATGTAATTTGTTATAATCGAAATAACAATCCATCTAGTTAGTCTACCATTAGTCAGGAATTCAAGCTTATAGAATTCTTCTTCTTCCTCTCTTGGAGGTGACTCCAAACTCCACCCTTTGAGAACTATAGAAAGAAGAGAGTTCTAGGAATTTTTCCAACTTTAGAAAATGCATAAGATCTTTTCTTTTCTTTTCATATTCCTCCTCTCTATTCAAGGTATTGTATGAGGAGAGCTTCCTAATCCATCTGAATTAGGAAAACTCAAATCCTAGTTGAACTCCTACTATCGTAATTGGTATGACCTTCTAAAAATCTCCTTGGGATGATATCCCTCGAGCTTTAAAAAACTCTTTACTAATTGAATTAAAACCCTTTCAAATTAACTAATAGAATATTTTTTATTATCTAGAAAGATGATGTGGTATCAAACAAATCCACCCATAAGAACTACATACGACATTATAAGAAGATAAATTACACATGCACCCTTATAAATGAATTACTATTTTATGCTCACACTATGCAATGGTCCCATCCTTAAATGAACTTCAAAGTATGTTTTAAATCTTTTTCCTTAAATGTCTTACTTTAAGTACATATAGTAAAAATAATTTGAAAAATATTTTATCAAACATCACCAAAGTCTTGAATTTTTCCAAGTTCATTTATTAAATACCCCACTCTAAATATCTTTCTCCATAAGAGAGTGAGTCTCATTCTCATTTCACATTCCCACTTGAAGACTATTTTAGGTTTACATAGAATTGGAATTTCATTTCTCCTTTATCATAATGCCCAACCAACTTCTCATGAAATTTCTACTATGCTGCGTGAGGTTTAAGAAATCATCTCATACCTCTTTATGTGCCATCTAAAAACAAATCTTATAAAAAAGACCATCTTTAATTGTATTATTGACAAACCATGATGATGCAAGGTTAAATTTATTCAAACCATCATATAATATAAGAATTAATATCAACTAATTAGTTTCTGCAAGACAAATTTTTCTAATATGATGAACCCACGTGATCGTAGTCTCAGGACACCTAGATATCTGTAACATAACGAGAAACTGTGACTAGCAAGTTCATTTTACCCTTGACAGCAACGAGAGCTGGGGATCATCCAGAGAATGAGACTTTTGAGCATGGCCTATTTAAGGCTGGCCAAAAGACATTGATTTGGTACCACGGAAAACTTTGTTATTTATACCCCTCCACGGCATGTATTTCTCTTCCAGAATAGAATACCAAGTCATAAGAAGATTGGGCAAACAATGGGCATGGCTCTGTAGACTTGCGTTTGTCAATCAAATGCATAGATATGATCATCTTCACATGGTTAATGGAGGCAAAATTCCATATCTTTAACTTATATATTGCAAGTGGGACGTTTCTTAACTGATAATGAGATAGTCTGTGAGCTCTCAGACTCTTATAACTTTGTAATGTTCCCTACTAAATTGCTTACTACCGAGTGCTTCATTCCGAAGAATTTCAACTTCAACTCATACATGAGACTTGGCCTTTTTGCATTTTTCCAATTTTCTAGTCACTCATTCTATCTCAAACATGTTGGAGACACCTTCCATAGAACTTCAAACTGTCTTTTTTTCTTCTTCAGTGGGTTAGATCTTCAAACCTAATAAACAAAGCAGCTTACAGCCTTGGAAAAACTTGGTAGAAGCTTATCGGGAAGGAATCCCACCGAGGTTCGTCTTCATTCTTCTGCTCAATGTTGATAAACCATTGTTAAAGGCAACCCTCACATTGATCAGCTTGACAATTAACAATCCATATTGCCGGATTTCTTTATGTAAGACGAACAAGTGCTATTAAGGATATTCCCTCAACAAAATTTAGTCAAATCGTTAAAAAAATGCCAAGTTCGCCGAGTTTGATTCCTCTTACGCTCAAGCTTGAAACTTATGACCCACAGCTGAGTGGAGAAATTTCAGAGTTGAAATGGAAAGTAGTTGAGAACCCGAGTGCTGGCTTTATATTGATTATTGATACAACTATATCTTTAAGGTTCCAGCCTGGGATCTTTTTTCATAGGTTGTCTTGAATTCCTTTCTCTACACCTTAACGACAGAAAAGCTTGATCACTGAATCTGCACCAGCAGTGTATAACCATGGCTGTCTAAGATATAACTTACAGTCCATTACCCTGCATCCAGACAATGAAAAGACATTAGTTGATTGCACTTTGTTCAAATTTCCTTCAATTATTAGTGACGCAAAATTGCTTGAGAGATTGTAAGCACACAGACCATAGTGGCTTCACCTTTTCTGATGACAGAACAGAAACGTGGCTAAGGAAGACAACAATGAATCACAAAAGTAAAACGACAAAGTTGTAATACAAAAGATGCTTCTAAAACGAATTTGTATGTCCATTTCTGTCTGCCACAAAGCTTCTGCATGCATTAACAAATTACCACGTGAACATTTTGCAAAAATTATTAGCCCAAGATAACAAAGATAAATGAGGGGCAAATTACAGATTTTAAGTCATGGTGATTTAGAAAGGATAATGTGTGGATTAAAAGAAAAGACAGGTTTAATGTTTTGAAGTAACCAAATGCTAGTCATTTAAGCAAATTGAAACCAAAATTAAGTAGACTGGCCAAGAGAAGAGGGGAATAAACATTTTTCTAAATGGATTCTCAACATATTTAACACTTTATCTTCTACAACTGATTGAAACCCAGACCAACTATAGAAACAACTGGTGTGTGGCTTGAAATATTCACCATAGAAATTTTGTGATAATCAGACAAGCTTTGGTGTCAAGGATAGATATGCGACTTCTATCAACACCTCCCAACTGTTACAAAATGAATGCTAACTAGTTACAGTTTTCCCTAAATACTTAAATATAATAAAGAATCTCTGGACAGAAGCATTCCTTGGGGCTGTTAGTTAAGATGGAACATAATTCTATGACGCTTTCCATGTTTTCATCCTTTGATGGAATGAACACCTGAATTCATCTGTAGGTGAAATCCAGCATATAGATTCCATTTCTCATGAATTCTCTACCCGGAATATGATATCTTTGTTAGTTAGCTTTCCTTGGTGGATTTTTAGTGGGCTCAGTTAATTCTGTATTGAATAATGACTTCTTTGGCTTTTCCTTTCTTCCTTTTCATAATAAATAGTAAAGAAGACTACAAAGACCTACTTGTTAAAGCACTTGACCGTTGTAGTAGTTTCACTAAATGATACAGGCAATTAATTGCATCAACACAATCCAAGCACCATCAAAGCACTTCTCTGAAACCCAAAGATAAACTTAAATTAACTGACCTCTCCCTTCGGTGCTTGTATGCCCTCGAAGAGTTTCCAATAGAACTATAAGAGGATTCTGGTTAAGGTCTGGATAAACCATGCATGAAAGACATATGCTGTGGAATCATCAGAGTATGAGGCAAAGAGTGGATATGTACGATGGTGGGCCACATTTGTAATATCCACACCTGCATAGTTCCACTTATGACATGTAATACCAAGCGTGGAAAACCATGATGTACAAAACTGAAAGAGATGATGAAAAAAGAATCTATCATGACAAGAAGTCATGGTATAGCGTGTGCTACCTCGCTGGGTTCGCAGGAGCCGGTAACGATGGGGTCGTCTCCTTCACCACTAGGCAATAGAAAAAATGCTCATCTCTGATATCTCTCTCAAATAAGGCACCACTGACAATGTGGAGACCTTTAGCCTTCGCTGTGCCATATATGACTGCTTTATTGCTGTCATCCATAATCACGTAACTCAGACCACGACAAACTCTACCAAGCGCAATATGAGCTATTGCATTCTAAAGGTGTTGTGTGCTCATTTCACTTAGAGCATTGCATACAAGTTTAGGATACTTATGTGATGACCCGGGTTTTTTCATGCATTTTTAAATGCAATATCTAATTTCTAGGGCGGGAACCCTATTTGAAAACCATTTTATAAAAAACGATGCAATGCAGCAGAAAATCTTTTCTTTTAAACTCATTTTGAAAACCCCGAATATCATTTGCTTTCACAACAACCAAAGTAGTTTTTGAAAATTTCAGAAATCATAAATGTCTTCTCAGGTCTATTCACCAACACAAATTTCAATTGTAAATAAATACAAATACATGTCCAAAGGGTGGAGTGTTTACTTACAGTTATACTTGTCTCTTCTTCTTTTAGTTGATCGTAGCACTAACATTTCCTGATGCCTCTTCTAGTCGTGAGTGGAGCTATCTTGAAAAATTATATATTTGGGTAAGTATTTCTCATACTTAGTAGGTGATATGATACTACTATTTTGAAAACACGGTAGGTAACATATAGGATTCCAAGAGCTTTTCATAGAAAACATCAGTGACTCTTTTTATGTAAGCATGCATAGTTATGCATAAAACATAAGCTCATTCATGCAATTTTAACCATGAAATCCTTTCTCATAAGCTAGTATTTAACAATATAAATATGATCAACAATAGCTCCATATACGAAGATCTCGGTAAATACATCAAATCACGAATCAAATATAATAGTCATGAAACTCTTAAAATAATCATCGTTCACGCAGATGCTAGTATCATGCACATTAGTCTCTCGGCATACACGTCACGCCAACTGGTCACGAGTACTCGTATACGACCATCTCAATGCTGTATGCATATCAATCACACTGAAATCATATGGTCACTATACTCATGATTAGCATACAACTGACTTGTGTGGCTCGGTATCTAGAGACCTACCCACCATAACCTCCAGGGGACTATGGCTGTGTCCCGAAAGGGTGCCGTGAACACTTCCAGTGGTTGTCTCTGTTTACCACAGCAGATAGAGAAGGGACAATACCTTTTTGGCAGTGATACCATCCACCCTTTTTGGTGGTAGAGGCCGAGAGGCAAACCCATACCCCTCAGCATAGTGGCCACCATGGACTGCCTCATCCGGCGATCTGTCCACTAAAAAGCATATCTATAGATAATCCAAATCTCATACATAATAAATCATGCAATTTAGGCATTTGCTTTTGAAAACATGTAAGCAATGCATAAAATATGCACATGCCAGTAATCGCATTCAAAGCCATAATTCTGTATGCTTGTACAAAAACAACATATCTCAAAAAGCATGCTAAATACAGTAATTAAAGCCAAGTAAAGCATTCAGATTTGAAATGTACTTGAAAACTTAGTAGTATCAGACTACCTACCTCGATGTTTTCCGAAGTCGTGTCCTTCATTACTCAACTCAACCCGACCTTGAGTCTCATTTTTAAACTCCTGGATATGAATGGATAACAAGGAGTCCTTATCAATTTCTAACTATTTATAAATTACTATTTAGATATCTAGATTAATGGCTAGATCTGCCTTTTAGGGTCCATAGGTCATTGCCTAATACAGTGTTAGGCTAGATCTTATGTATGGATCTACGATTCAATGGTTAGATCCTATAATTTGTCCTCTTATCCTAATTTTTATAGTCTCATTAGGTCCACATCGTTAATACGGGCGCGATGGTTCTTTCGGATCGTCAATCGAAGTCCTACAACCTCCATAACTACAGTTTTAGTGTCCCAAAATCATGGACGAGCCAATTTTGTTCACGCGGGGCCCGCGGGTCGCGGTTCTAGGGACTCTTGCGTGCCTTGGTCGAACCAGGACCCATACCCTCACGTTGCGCGTGTCCAAAGGCCGCGCTAGGGACAACGTTTGCATGCGCCCGCATGCCCAAGTAACGCTCTATGACGTGCGTCCTGGATGGTGTCGTGTGGACACGTCTTTGGCGCAGCACGGCAAGTCTCTGCTCCCAGGGCACCCCGTGCATCCTGGTCAAACCAGGACCCGTGCCCCACATTACGCGCTCGAAGTTCGTCCCAGGGACCACGTGCCAGGCCCTCGTTGTGCGCAGCGTCCCTGGGACGCGTCTGGCACAATGGGTCGGTACACCCATCGAATCTGGGTGGCTTCCAGCAATTTTCGGCCGGGGAAAAGCCAGATCCGACATGGATCTGGGCTGGAATGTAAGGAAGGAGAAGGGAAGAGGAGGAGGGCACCTAGGAGGTGTCTGGCTGGATGGGTCGACAGACCCATCGAGTCCGGGTTTTCTCCAGGGTTTCTAGTCGGAAAACACCCAAATCCGGCTTGGATCTGGGCAGGGAAGAAGGGAAAAAGCTTAAGGAGGTATGAGGGGCTTACTTGGGTAGGCTGGAGCGTTGTCCATTGCCAGAGGTGGGGTTTCTTCACGCTGAACCCTAGCTTCCAGAATCCTCCCTTGAACAGTTGGAGAAGGTGGAGGAGAGAGGATGATTGGGGAAGAGGGAAAATGGGTTTTTATAGATGAGGGAGGCGGTGCCGCCATCCTTTCCAGCACCGCCCTACAGAGGTGGTTCTGGAAAAATAAAAAATGGCGGTGGCTAGAGGAGGAAGAAGACCGGGGGGGGGTGCCGTTATCAAAACTGCCCCCTACGTTTTTGGGCCTTTTTCGTTTTAAGTTCAAATTACAAACTGCCCTTAATCTTTAAACGGCCATAACTTTTTTCGATGTTCTTCGAGGCGTTGGGTTCCATTTTGAACGTAGAATCTAATGATACTAATTTTTCTTACAAATTCCTTTATTTACTATTTTAAATAAAATAAAGCATGTCACATGGTTAATTTCATATAGAATGTCCAATTAGAGTAAAATGCTCGGGCCATTACAACTTATCATAGAGTCACAGGGTGTTTGTTTGTAAGGTGTTAAGGCATCCTAGTGCATGTCCACCCGTAATAGTCAATCCTACTATCCAATGGATTCACAACTTAGCAAAATCCTTCAAGAAATTTAAGCACAGTTGGCTGAATGGAATGATCATGTGATCGGCTAGCATACTAAAATGACAATGCGTTTAGATGATTAGGGTTCCCACATAGAGGCATTAGAGCAGCGACCCAAACCTCTCATAAGTAATGCACATCCTAAACTTGCCATGCAGGAGCGAGTTAATCACAGAGAAGGTGGTAATCAACATCATCGCGATTATGAGACACATATTGCTAAAAGTTAGGCCATGGAATCTGTTAAGCTTGAGGCCCCTACCTATGATGGTGAACTAAATCTAAAACAATTTCTTGATTGGCTTTTGAACATGTATCATTACTTTGCTTCGAACATTGTCTTCAAATGATTGTGGTTGTAAGGTGAATAACCTATTCCTTAGACATGCAATTATCAAAGTAATATAAATCAAAAGGGGGGCATCTTTTCTTGACCTCATTCCTAAAGTTGCCAGTGCTAGTCTTTCAAGGGTCATCAACCTATTAGTTTAGTCACGATGTATTACAAGATCACGTCCAAGATATTGGCTAATAGACTAAAAAAGTGCATATCTTTTTATTTTCTCTAAACAAATAGCTTTTATGTCAGGGCGCAACATTATGAATGATACTTTTGTTACTTATGCATGTATTGATCTTAAGCATAAATCAAGGAAAGGTAGGATGTTATGTGAACATGACATGTCAAAGGCTTATGATAAAGTTGAATTGGAAGTGGTGATGGAAGTGATAAGAAGAACGAAGTTTCCTAAGAAATGGTGTGATTAGATGCTTACTTGCATGAGTTCTCACCAATACTTTGTGCTTAATAGGATCTCTTTTGAGTTTTTTAATGGATCTAACAATTTGAAACAATGGAATGCTCTATCCCTTATCTCTTTATTTTTATGTTTGAGTCTTTCACTCAACTAGTCAAGGTGGTGGTGAAAAATGACCTCTTTAAGGGATTTTAGATTCCTAGATCCATGGTAACAATGCATATCCCTTAAAGACAGCCTTGTTGTAGGTGAACTGTTTGAGGGGCAAGGCATAAGGATCAAAGTCCATCTGAGATGCTACGAGCTTTCCCCCTAGGCAAAGGGTGAAACTTCTCTAAGTCTCACTGCATCGGGGTGCAGATGGAGGAGCAAACTATACAACAATATACTTTGGACATTGGATGTCTAGTTTCTAGCTGCCCATCTCTTATCTTGGTTTGCCTTTTTGTATGGGAAAACCAAGTGCAACTCTTTTAGCACCACTTGTGGAAAGGTTCCTAAGAAACTGGTTGGTTGGAAGAGAAGTTTTGTCTCATTGAGTGCGAGGATCAATTTACTTAATGTGATTATGTCTTTGCATCTTTTTTAATGTTAATTTATTATAAGTGCCCTTCTGTTGTGGTGGACCAAATGGAGAAGATTATGAGAGTGTTTCTTTAAAGGGGTCCAAGTAACAATAGGAAGATACACCTTATTAGATAGGATATTGTTTGCTTCCTAAAGCCCAAAGATAGAGAGGCATAAGAACGTAGAGTTTTTATCAAAGTGGCTTGGGAGGTTTGCAATGGGTGGAGAACAATTTGTGACACTGCATCATTGTTAACAAATGTAACCCAAGTGGCTCCTCACAAGTTCAAAGACATGAGGTGACTGCTGGTTCATCTATGTGGAAGGAGATTACAAAGGAACTACCTTAGCTCGTGTGCTTGGCTAGATTCTCTATTAGTGATGGTTCTAAAGAGGACTTTTGGGCAAATCTTTGGTGATGTATCTTCACTTATAGTGGATCCCTAGAATTAATAGTTCTTGTCATAATAGAAGAAGGTGAAGGATATGATCAATGTCAATAACACTCACGGCTTATGAGATTTGAATCTAAGAGGTATGAATTTTAGATTCCTTACTACCGAGCTCTTTGAAAAAGGGATATGATCATCTAGATTATGGAGATTTCTAACATTATCTCTGCTTTCTCAGTTTACAGCTAGCTTATACATTGTTATTTGGAAAGACCTTAGTTTAAGAGATTGTGGTTATTTGCTACTCCAACTAGAGTTCTAGCTTTTAGGTGAACTCTATCTTATAAATTGTTAACTTTTGATAAGTTAGTTGCTAGAAGCTGGTTGGGACCTTCCATTTGTCTTCTGTATGATGTTGCTCTTGTATCTAGAGAGCAAATTTGGTGCAAATGCACTTACACTAAAGAGATTTGACTTTGATTTCTTAACTAGTTTCACCTTAGTTGGTATATGCTTGAGGTTTCAAATCAATTTCTTGATCAATGGGCCATTTTCAAATGCAAAAAGAGATTTAAGGTGATTTTACACCTGCAAATGCTCATTGTTCTTTGGTGTTTGGTTTGAATGAAATAAAATATTTCACCGTAAGAGAACATCTGCTTGCTTGCTGAAAGATGCAATTGCTAAGTGGGTGAGTAAATGAATAGCTTGCACAAAGACTTCAATGGCTTTGTTGTAAGGGATTTACATGGGAAATAGGAAGATGTCATTACTTCTTGATGTGGCAAAAAAAGGAAAGGCTATTGTGGAAGCCTCCACCTTCAAATTATTTCAGGTTGAACACAGACAGTGGGTCTATTGAGAGATATAGGTGCGTCAATCATTTTCGATTGCTAAGAGCTCATTGAAGACATGAATGCCTAGGCTACAGAGGTGATGGCTATGCATACAGGGGCTAAACTTTGGTTTCAATACAAATTTCAACCTCTCATCATTGAAGCATATTTTTCCAACAAGGTTAGAAGGCTCAAGAATAATTCATATGGATTGCAGTAGATGTGGGACAAGATAGTTCAAACTCAATTATGGCTTAGGAACTGAAATCATCAGTTCTCTCCCTTTAAGAGGGGAGCCAATGTGACGACCCGGGCTTTCCCATGTATTTTAAAATGCAATATCTAATTCCTAGGGTGAGATCGATCCCTATTTGAAAACATTTTTTTAGAAAATGATGCAATGCAACAATGGTTCTTTCGGATCGTCAATCGGAGTCCTACAGCTCCTAGAATTGCATTTTTTGCTTCACGAAGTCATGGACGAACCAGATCGTCCATTTAGGGCCCACGCATCACGGTTCCCAGGACACGTGCCTATCCCGGTTGAGTTGCGACTGCGGTCGCATGTGGGCGCATGCCGGAGCTACGCTACAACGCGTCCTAGTCAATGTCCCGCAGATGCGTCTTTGACACAGGTGGGCCGCGTCTTGCCACCCAAGACACCCTGCGTGTCCTGGACGAGCCGAAAGCCCGCCGCACGCTTGCGCGCGTGCAATGCTTGCCCTAGGGGGTGTGTTCCTCGTGTGTGTCACTCGGTGCGTCCCCATGACATTCTGGCTCGACGGGTCCGGAGACCTATCATATCTGGGGTTTTTCGGTGGCTTTTAGCTGGTAAAATGCCCAGATCTAGCGAGGATTTGGGCTGGGAAGAAGGGGAAACAGAGAAGGGAGGTGTGAGAGCTTACCTGGGTAGTCCGGGAAGATGCCCCATCATCGGAGATGTGTTTTTCTCCCGTTCTGGCCGGAGCCCTAGGCTGAAGCAGCCGGAGAAGAAGAGGAGCATGAGGAGAAGAAGATGGCTGGGGGGAGGGGGAAGCATACTTTATAGCCGTGTTAAGGCGGATCTTGCCCTATGGCGGTGCCGCCATTTCTTCTGGCACCACCTTGCAAAGGAGGTTCTGGAAGTCGCTGGAAGGGGAAAGACACTGAGGGGGTGCCGTTATCAAAACGGCCTCCAGCGTTTTTCGTTCTTTTCCTATTTTAAATATAAATTACAAAAAAGCCCTTAATCTTTAAACGCCCATAACTTCTTCATACGAACTCCGTTTTCTGCGTTCTTTGAGGCGTTGGATTCCATTTTTTTAGTAGAATCTGACTGTAGAACTATTTTTACCAAATTGGATATCTAAAAAATATCATTTTTAATATTCCAAAATAGGACTTTAAAATTCAGGTTATTACAGCCAATGACAAAGCTAACGAGTTGGGAAGGAAGGAATTCAGTTGAATAAATTGAGGGTTGCTTTTAGTAGAGAAAGCTTTGCCTTCTGTTTGTGATCTCAGGCCAGATCTTGAATGATTGTAACATTTCTTTAAACTTATTACATCTACCATTCATATAAACATATATAGGTATATGAGATTAGACCTTTTCATTTGATTTCTCTAGCTTTGGATATTTTGTAATCAAACAACATGCAAATTAGATGGCACTGCCATTTAAAAACTATATTTCGATCACAAAAAGAAACATGTTTCAACTTTTAGAAACATGATTTTAGGATGTGAATCTAATTACACATTTTTCGTCTATAAGATATCCAAAGGTATGACTAAGCCAAAGGAATTAGATGAACCAGTATTTGCCTAGGTGATCATTTATGAGGGTATGACTCAATTAAAGGGCAATAAAAGTAATGTACGTTTTTTTGCTTTGCATAGTGTGTAGATTTGGGTTGTAAGTTAAGGCCTTTTACGACATTGGTGCAAGAAGAGCTTCTTCTCTAATTCGATCACATGTTCAATGCCCCTATTTTCTCTCAAAGGCTCACGCACTTCCCCAACAGATTCATTCACTTGCATTCCTGCTGGTACTAAAAAAGCTCCAACTTATCTTCCTTAGTTGTTTCTTTGATATCTCGCTTGCTCTAGAATTAGCAACTTTGCAAGAGAATAGGATAGAAATTCCCAGTGCAGGTAATTATTACCATTAAGATTGAGCTGCCAAATGATATTTATTCTTAGGGCAGATTTGTGGAAAAAAAGAAGAAGAAGGTATTCTGGAACCAAATGCTCTTGGATGGGCAGGTGAAATAGGGCGAGATAATTTTTCTCTTTCATCATTGAATTTAGCCCTATTAGTAAGGCATTTTTTGGTCATGAGAACCTTGTGAATTGGGTTATAGGTTATCCATAAAACCCATGCAAAAAAAAAGAGGTCTAGGTTGTGAGATGGATCTTAACCAAGCTTCTTCTTTTTTCCTTTTGAAGTTTGTATGAAATTCATCAAGTAAGACTACAAATCAAGGTGATCTATAAGGAAAATTATATGGAAAAAATACACAGTTTCCATAGTATACAAAGTAGTTCCATTATCAAGAGAGATAAGCCAACGCCTTGTGGCTAGAAATAAGAGACTTATAAAGCTAACAAAAGCATACCTTGTATAGCCCTAGTATCCACCTTTGAGTTGCCAAACCTCAGAGTATGGGAGAAATCCATTGTAAAATCCTTGAGGAGAAACTAAGCTTCATCTAGGTGATGTGATATTCTCCAAAGGAGTTGAATATGGATTCTTAGCCATATAATTGCATTTGTGTAGTCCTCTCTGTGATAATCTTTTTTTTTTTTTGGTAAGAGGGTTCTTATTGGCATTAGGAACTAGGACTTGATACCTATGGTGGCTGCCAAAACTTCACAGTAGTGGCATTAGCTTGCTCAACTTATCCAAAAAATTCTAAAAGCTTAGCTCCTTCATTGTTTCTAACCAATCTCCAACTCCAACGGGCCATGAAGGTCTAAGACTAGAGTTGTCAAGTCTAATATTAGAGTATGTTTCTAAGCAATCCTCCAACTCCATGATTAGCGAAGCATTGAAATCATTCCAGTTTCTTGAAATGTGATCCATGTAGTCTTTGGAAAGCAATTGAGTTGAAGCCACCACGCAAAGCCCACAAAGCATATAAAACCCCATCTATTCCATATTTTCCAGAGAGAATTAGGCGAAGAACCTTATCAAGTAATTTATATTGAGCAACACATCTTTAAGCTTCCACTATAAAATGAGATCACCAACACTCCTTGGAATACGTATTTTAATTGAAAGAGTAGAAAAAGGCCGTCCCATATAATATCCTTTGAGAGGTTTGCCATGAGCTAAAAGTGGTTAAAAGATTCTGAAAATTAATTAATGCTAGAAATAACATATAGGCGACAAATTCCATCCTCTTTGCTGCATCACCTCTCGTGTGAGTGGCTTGCCAAACGAGGTCTACCAAATGAAAGTTATAAACCTAGGAGGAGATTTCATGGCCACATGAAGGATGTGTTCTGTTACAATTCATTAGATTTGAAGAGAGAACTATAACAATATTTTATTGTGAATTCTTAGCTAGGCTCTTAATTTGGGCTAAGTATTTGGAGCCTAAAAGGCCATTAGTGTTATTATCCTTAAAGGCAAGGGTGTGAATGCTACTGCACAATTTTTTTACAAACCAAGATTGCTTATAGTCCTAAAAAAGGATTCTAATCCTTTTTTTGGTCAGCTTCCATTTACTTTTACTAAAAATGATTTCTTGAAGTTCCTTAAGTGTTCTTTTGTCTGTATAGTCAATTTTTTAGTGGGTAAGGAAGATGCTAGAGATTTTTCTTTTCACTTTTTGGTGCTAAGGAAGATGATGGGATGTCCCACTAAATGTGTCAAACAGGCAGGTCATCATGGGACGAGTGTAGATCAATCAGGTGCAAGTAGCACTACTCATTTTGCCCTCAGGTTATAAAATGTTATTTCATACTCAACTCCTTTACAATGGGCAAGTTCGTGGGTAAAATAAGTAATTTTAATTAGGAATTGTCAATAGTCATTAAACACTTTCGTTTTGATAGATCTACTTGTTCACGATATTTAGAATACCAAAATAGGTAACACATGTGAAATCGAAGTATTTGGATGATCCTAACCACTTGTTTTGGGTCACTGAAAAATCAACAAAAATGGATGGTAGTAACTTGTGTCAAAAAAGATTATGGTATACAATCATTTAATTAACATGAATTTGAGTTCTAGCCTACATGTGATGTTCCTGATATTATGAACAGCTTAGATCATCAATAAAGTTTTACATTGCATGAAAAAATAGGGCTGTACACCTTCCTCTCCTCCTCAATGTGTACAATTGCAATAACTAAAGTACTTTTTTATGAGCTTTTTCTGGAAGTAGATAATAACTCAATCTAGCAAGTCACTAACTTGCTCTGTAAAGCAATGAAGAGTCAAAAAAATTTATGCTGTGATTAATTTAAGCATTTGTGATAATGTATTCTGGTATTTTTAAACACTTACGCCATCGTCTTATTTACAAATGCTGCTGTCCCATCGTTTTAGTCATAATTTTTTAAGATCTAATCGATTATATTGTTTGGAATCTTGTAGAATACATATGTACTAAAAATCAACCTTATTGGATGTTGCTAACACTACTTTTTGTTGTAGTTTGAATCACGACCATTGAGATAAAAAAATCAATAGCTAAATCATAAGATTGGCACAATTTTTCATACTAAGGCTAAATATACTTACATGAATAATATGAATGTTTAGAGCTAAGAAAAAATAATGTAAAGACAGTGATTTTCTTTTCTTTTTTTTGAAAAGGTACATAAACTCTACATACTCTTCAAGGAAGTTGACCCACTGCAATTTTGCATAGGCAGGCTAGGTGCAGGTCAAATTTTCAACGGTCTGTGAATTAGGGGACCCGTGACCTGGTTAAATAGGTAGGGATTATGGGTTAAACGGGTATTGCTGGCCAAAATTGACACTTGTATGTCTCACACTATTTCTACTTAATGCAATTTCGTGCTAAAAGAGAGAAGGAAAAGATATATGTTTGGCCAATGTGCCCCGCAATTGTTGGAAACTTACTCATGAGATCCTAGCTCGCAAGTGTATGCATAGAACTTTGAGGGATTGTTGGAGTCAACCCTTTTGTAGAATGCACTCTTGAATTCATACGATGAAATTGTTGCGCTTAGATACACGGTTAGATCTCGCGTAGATTAGAGATCTGACTATTATGATTGATAGATCTAAATCAGACACAATCACACACATAATAAAAAAAAACATAAGGAATTATGTAGTTTGGCAAACTCGGCCTGCATCCATAGGAGAAGAAGAATTACTATCGCATTAGATTACTGGGAAGAGAAGGAGGAGGTTCAAAGCCTCCGTGAGTCTACCCCAACAGAAATGCCCCTTGTTAGATCCTCCTTGTCATAGATTCTGTTGAACCATAAACCTTTGTTATTATGGTGAATTCAAGAGCAGATTTCACGAAAGGGTGGATCCAAGCCGTCTTAACTAACGGCCCCAAGAGTTGATGGAAGTATTGCCATATCCACCTTGTTTACTGCATTAACATTCCATGCAAAGTGTCGAGCCATTAATTCAGATTTTGTATACAATGATGAAGAATTCAGATTTAAGTAACGCAAAATTGTTTTAGTTTCTACTCTAGCTCATCAAACATTGCATACAATTAACCCCAAAAGCATGGGATTCAGTACAATAAGAAGAAGAAGAAAAAATAAATAAAAAAAATGGAAACCTTCTGGATAGCCAATATTGTGTCAGGTGGGTGCCGTCGCCTGTCCAATAAAAGCAAGCAAGACGTCTTTGACTGAAACCAACTGATTTAACACGTTCATTCCCCAACCCCAAAAATAAAGAGAGAGAGAGGAAACGTAATACATCCATATGTCATGTAGACAATAAAAGGATCAGAAAATAGTCCGGTGCAATCTAGTTGAGTTGATGGTAAGTGCAGATAGGCGGCTAAAAAACATTCATTGGACTTCCTAATGACACAGTTTTGGCTATAATAATAAAAACAAGTTTTCCACTTACTCCTTGATAATCAACCCCATTTATGGTAATAATGGTAGAAGAAGCTTCACTGGAGCCTATTCACATGATGTTAAATGGTGGTTCCAATTGCCTTCTACCATGCTTCATTTGAAGACCACAAAACGAAACATTCCAAACCAGATGAGTAGAGTAGGCTGTACCTGATCAAGCATTTGAACCATTATGGAGCCTGAGTTTTATGTTTGATTCATCTTCATAAGGGGGCCAGTGAGATCAGAGATGGAGATCGGGTACATCCATCTGGCTAGGCCTTTAATTGAGCTTCCCAGGTGCTTCTCTGCTATGTAATTGTTCATTCCCTGCATTGCATGGGCTAATTGACAAAGAGATCTTACGTGGTGGACACGCTTGCGTATTTTCACTTGGAAAACAAAAGCAGACAAATGAGCTAGTGGGGCCCGTTACTTCAATCCAAGCAAGGTAAGAAGAGATCGCTATAGATGAGTAAAGCATGAAAATATACTCTTGAATGATTCCTAACTTTGTTAATAAATGAACAGCATTAATACTTGACTTCCTAACTATCTGTTTGATGGAGGAAAATTAGAGGAGGATGTAATAATTCGTATATGGGCGCAAAACTTGGTGCATGAATCATCCGATGATATAGACGGTTTGATCATTCAAAACAATACGTCCCACCTGCACTTCTGTCTGCTCCCATTTTCTTAGTGGAAACGCAGTCGCATCTGACAACTCAATCTATATGATTTTCTTTATTTTTTCTAGAAGGCATGATTTTCTTTAGGCATTATTAAATAGACGCTCCATGTGAGACCGTTTGGGTACCACTTTTTCCGGAGTTCACATTTGCATGATCAAACTTATTCATATCATCGGACCCACTTTCGATGCGTAATAGATAAAAATTAATATGAATTGGAAGATTCTAACATCTAAAAAGATATAACTCAAAACGGACGGATAACAAACTTTTGGTAGTGAACAGGGACACAGCAATCATCCTATCCACATGTTTTTTGATCCATTACACATCTAGACCTTCACCAATCATACAAATGTTTAGATCATCCAAAAGTAGGCTCCATAAAAATTAGTATCCAAATGCTGTTACTTTGGAGAGTCTATTTAGCATTCTTCTTTTCCTATTATATTTGAAGGAAGTTTCTTAAACTTCCCCTTCCCACACATCCGTCATTATATAGCCAGTAAAATCCAGACAAAGAAAGCCAGCAAAGAAGGAAAAGCTCCAAGAAACAAGGTTTAAAGGAAACATATATGACTGCTTTTCAGCTCAAGGAATTATGAGAGAAGGTTACCCTTGGCCATTCGCTGCTTCCCTCGCCATACGAGCTCTTCCTTCCTGCTATATGGACAATCTTATAACGGCGAGCCCTGGTCACTTGTCTATGGTTTCCATCTGTTCCATGGAATGTTTCCGAAGGAAGAAAGAAAGAAAGTTGGATTTTCGGATGCAGTTTTAGGAGGTGGGAAAGTCGTCCAAGTCACAAACAAGGGAAAACGCTCAAGTCGTGGAAGCTACAAATATGGCCTAATCATGCATCTTTCTCTAGTTACGTGTGACTCATCTCATTGAAAACTTCCACACTCTGGAGCGGTGGCCAAGCACGCATTATCCATCAACCCTGGCAGTCAAAGGCAAAAAGAACTTTCTTCACAAGAATGGAACGTCCAGTGAAATTTCTTCCTGTCAACGCTTTGACACGATGATATGCCTGTGTATGACAAGTCTTTGCCTTGCACGTTATGTGTATAGTGACACCAACATAACTCCATCATTGAGGTTAGTGCATGCATGAATGAGGTTATTCTAATTGTTTGACAAATTGACTTTGCTCATTCCGTTAATAGAATTGTTGGGTAGTAAAATATTAAATTTGGATGGCTAGGATGGTTCTGATTTTGGATCGACGATTGTCAAACGCACCAGAAACTGTTAGGTAGAGGTTAAAAGAGTATAAGTAAAGATTGATCTTACCTTATGCTATAAGGCGGCAGTGCCACATTCGACCCAGAGAAGCTGCAACAGCTAGCTGCAAGCTATCTCGAGTCTTGTTCCATTTCTCGAATCTTAGACCAAGTCAATCTAGCATGGAAGTCGTCAAAACTTGGGAGGGCATTTTGGGCATTGCACGAGTGACTTGAGTTTTCTTGGCTTCTTCCCCAAGCATACAAAAATAATTACTTGCAAACGAAGACGTCAACAAGGCGGCTTGAACACAACTATAAAAGGAGTGCCTCTCTCACATGCTTGGGCATCACATATACATTTATCTTGTCTTCTCAATCTGCCCTTCAACTCTGCAACTTGAGCCTACAATAATGGCGTTGGAAGGATTCTTTGGCGATAACTTAGGTGACTTTCTGATGAAGATTGGCTTATTCGCTCTCGTCCAAGCTCTGGTCTATCTCATCCTTTCAAACTCTTCAAACATCTTCAGCCCCAAGAGATCTATGAGCTTCAGAACTGTTCGATCGGTCAGTATGCGTCGGATCCTGGCTGCGCTTTCTGACCTCCCACCCGAGGGCGAGGTTTCACCCACTCCGGCGAACTTGCAGTCGCGCAGCAGGGATGTTTCTTCTGCCAAACGCAGAGAGTAACTCATCAGGAAATTTTCGTCGGAGAATCTGGGAGCTAGTTGCCATTCTTTTATTATTTTTTTGTAATTAGATTGAAGTATTGATTATTATCTTGTGTAAAACATGACGATTATTGTAAATATATACCTTCATACTGATGATTAAAGTAATTTCTGTGGTTTTTTATTTACTTTGGTATGTGAGAGAAATAGGCGAACTTTTTCCTAACATTAAGCTTTTGAGCCCATAGTAACAAAGATTGGATTCATGAAGAAATCAGCAAGCCAAATAGTAGTAAAGTTCGGTAAATGTTCATAAAAAATCTAAAATATTTTTGAGAGAAAATTATTTTTTAATATGAGTTTAAGCTTTTATTTAAATGTTTAACTATATTTATGAATACTATTTGAGAATTTGACAAATAATTTGTGCAATATAAGTTTTATTAGGTCAATTTATGTTAATTTCTTAAAACTTTTTTTGAATTGGAAAATTTTCAATTATTCAGAGAATTTTGTGACAATGTTTGGGCCCTACATTGTGCTAAGTGACATTGTTGAAAATTATACTTGTGGAAGATTTTTTTCTTGGTTTGGGATAGTCATTGTTTCATTTCTTTTGGTAACTTTTGTGGGCATAGGAGAAATGGTGACATTTTGTATTGATTTGGAAATACCTCAGCGTTTTGTATCTTTTAGTAAATTTTCTATCATGTAAAGAACTGACCACTTTACTTTCATCACAACTTCAATTTGTAGTCGAAACGTTTCATAAATGAATGAAATCCAGCTAGATTACAAAGTGGTCTCAAATGAAGGGAGGGTAACTCGGGGTACTAATTGATCGGCTTATATGTCTTTCGCTTTGAGTGCTAACATGTATTGGAAATTTTGGGTCGCCAGTAATCTCCCTTCCACGTTTCGTTATTGGGATCTATATTGCAAATTGGATCCTTAAACAATAAGATCTTAACCATTAACCATCTAGATATCAAGATTGACTATGCAAAATCATAGGACATGATCTTTCTAAGCTCAAGTTCATCAGCTTTAGATTGCCAAATGTTGGGTCCAAATTTGGAGTAAGATTCCTAAATTATCTTCTGCTCAATGGATAGAAAATAGAACACGCATGCTGAAAGAAACTTGTGTCAGCGACCACCAATGCAAATCTAGGGCATTGAGTCCCAAGATATCTGTCAATCTTAATTGTTTGAAGATTATCAATATTGTTAGATACGCTCGGCACATATGTGCTGGATCTGAAAAAGATATGTTGAATTACACCACCTAAACACATGCACACAAATAACTGACCTTAATCATCTATCACATGAATTTAACATTGAAAATATATTATAATTTGTATGGTCTGATTTCCCTAAGTAAGAAGGACTATTGAATAGTTTTAATCTCTAACATATGTATTAACATACTCTTGTGGTGTAAAGGTGATCTAATAACCAGAAAAATATTTACCACATCTCAAATTTTCTTACCATATGACTGCATTGTTTTCATTTACTTCATGTACAGAACAACATTGTGTGTTTTTTCACCATCTCCTCCTTCCATCAAAACCTTAGCCTACTCAGCTGGGTCCATATACCATGTTAAATTCTACACTCAGGAACTGACTTGACAATGTAATCCAGTTCCCACAAGTAAGATCACACATGCATAAATTGACAATCCTCCCAAAAGAATCAGAGAGAGAGAGAGAGAGAGAGAGAAGTCCCCTCTATTATGCTATAAGGAGGTCACTTCGCACTCTTCTTGTCTCTATTCCTCTTTTCAAATGCCTAGATTATAAATTTCTACAAACCAGGGAAGGAAAAAAAACACTGAGCTCTCCCTCTATTTTCTTCTTCTTCTTCAAAGTTATCTCAATCCAATAATGAGGCTCCGAGAGCATTGGGTGGCTCCAAATCTGTCACCCTCTACTTCAGTGAGAGAGAGTAACAACAATGTTGTCTCGTTTTAGGTATCTAAAAGACCGCTACGAAGAATCCAAAGAGAAAGATCAACAACCCACACTTTCAAGTCTGCAAAAGGAAATGGTTGCAAAGAGAGGTGAATGGACAAATCCAAATATTCAACTGAATAAAGAAGTTGTTACTCAACCAAATCTAAGCAAAAGTGATGTTAGTTCCTCTCTCTCTCTCTCTCTCTCTCTCTCTCTCTCTCTCTCTCTCTCTCTCTCTCTCTCTCTCTCTCTCTCTCTCTCTCTCAGTTTCCTTTTTCTTCTAATCAATGCTGCACTTTTCTATTTTATCATCAAAACCCAGTACATCATTTTTATTTTATTTTGCACTTTTTCTTCTGTATATGTGCTTAGTTGGAAGCTTGCTTGATGCGAGTGATATGATCCTACCTTTTTGAGCTAGGTTTAATGCTACATTTTTCACATTGTACATTTTGATTGGATAAAAAAGATTGAGATATAATACAAGTTGAAGTGTGCTACCATTGGTTTTATTTTGTAGGATTTGAAAGGGAAGGGAAAGGAAGAAGATGACGCTAAAGAGAATATCAAGAAGTAAAAAGAAGAAATCGCTAAATATTGTTTCGTTGCAAATCTCTAAGCAATATTAACTATAGCTCAAGCTGTTATTTTTCTTAGAGTAATCTTGCATGCATTTGTGTCTTTAGTTTTTCCCCTTCACCATGATATGCTTTGTCCTCCATACATGGATTTGGTTATCGTGTCGTTCTTTTTGATAATTTTATTTATAAAATTGTAGTTGCAAAATAAATGAATAAATGAAAGTGGTTCCTTCATGTTGGGCTAACAAAGCTCAGTAGTTGCATGTTCCAACATGAAAGAGACACTAAATCCCACTTTGATATGTTGTCTATGCCATCACTTCTTCTTTTATTTTTTTCTATATTTGTTTTATTTATTTATTTTTCTTGCCTTGTTGCAATGTCATCATAGCAATGAGAGTATCTCTAATCCAGAAGTAGCTGCCGCACTTCAGCTTCTTTCCTTTACATATGATAAAGGTATATATGTCCTCAAAGCTAACAATCTTATCATTAGATCTATTACTTATGTGGTTTCTAAATCTTGTATTTTTCTTCAATTATAAGTAGCTTTTGGAAGGTGGGGACGGAGCAAGACAACAATTCCCTTGGAAAATAGGAATGTAAGTTTTCAATGGGAAGCAAATAACAACGACAATGGTAGCAATGCTAGAAAAGAAAAAATCAAGAAAGAGATGAAGTCAGTCTCCAAGCCTAGAGAAAATAAAAGTAAGAGAGAGAAAGAAGAAAATAAAACAAGAGAAAAAGAACAGGAAAGCAGTAAGATTTGTGGGAGAAGGGGAGGAAAGAAGAAGACATCTAGAACTTTGATGGAAGGTTCAAGGTGTAGATGTGTTAAGAGGGATGTCTCATATTGGTTTCAAGCATTTATAATTGAAGTCTTGGTAGGTGCAAATGTTCTTAAGCATCTTAAGAGCCTTTGCAGTGGTCTTTGCTCAAGGGTGTGGACCAAGTTTGTGCCTTCATCTTTGTCATGCACGCTAAATGTTTTCTATAGATCTAAGCCATTCATAATTTTTTCATACCAAAAGTTAGGAGAAATGAATGCATTTGGATGATCCTAACCACTTACTTTAGGTCTTAAAAAATGAATAAAAATTGATGCTCATAATTTTTTACTCAAAGGAACATAAAAAAAACATCTGATGGGCATGATTAATCCCTATATCTAAGCCATTCTAAACATGATGAATGGCTTAGATCTACCAAAAAAAAAAAAATCAGCATGCATGAGAAAAAGGAGATATGGACTTCTTACCCTCTCTTAATCATAGATCCTACTATGAATCATTCCCAAATTGCATATAGGTTTCTCTCCCATGAAAATTAGTAAATTGGCTTAGCCATTAGAGCATGATGCTTCACTTGTACTGCAAAAACTTCTAGAATAGATTCACCTTATTATTCTAAGTTTCTCAATTCTCCGTGAATGCTAGTGTGCTATATACTATGTTGGGGTTCACAATTAGCCTACTCAAGCTTTCTTAGTAATATTATTATCTTGGCAAAGATGGAGGGGTTTGATCTTGCCACCTTGTCTTTTTTCCTGCACTAAAATGCTAGACTGTGGACACAAGATTTCTAAATCAATAGTTAGCATACTTGTAATTGGTCAAGTTAGTAGTTTGGCTAGTAGTGGACTATACATCTATTTGTCTATGGACATAAGCGCTTTATAAATATATATATATATATATATATATATATATATATAAGATAGGGGATTTGGTGGTTTCATTGGCAATTAACCCTTTGATCCTCGACTAGGTCTCCCTAAAGAAATAAAAAGTGCAAAAATGTAAATATGATGCAAATAATGCAATAGGGAGCAACAACTTCAAATGATGTCCTCATGTAAATGAATGCATATGATGCAGTGCTTGAATGTAAATAAAGAAAGAAAAAGGTGGGTGGCTCAGTCATCCCTTAAGAAAGGGAAAATGACACTAGTGAACGTGAATCAAATGATGCAATGAGGGACATTAATACCAAACAAAATTCTAAAGTAAATGATGTAGTGCAAGGACATGATAAAGAAATAAAAACATCTGATAGCTTAATGGTCATTAGGCCCTTAAATAGTGCGACCTTAATCAAACACCCTAATGAAATATAAAGTGTAAGAATTTGAAAATGATATAAATAATTATGTGGAGACAACAATGCCAGATGATGTCTTGAAGTAAACATTGCAATGCAAGAATGTAAATAATGAAATAGAAACGATGGCCGGCCTTTTAGTTCATCATTAAGCTATGGGTCCTTAACAAGGCTCCCCTGCAGAAATATAAAAAGTATAGAAAAGTAAATATGATGCAAATAATGCTACAGGACAATGGAGTATTAAAGTAAATGATGTAGTGTAGGAATGTAAATAAAGACCAAATACTTTGTGGTCCATGGTTCTTAGAAGTTTAGCCTTGGTTTCTAAGTGGAAAGAGACCAAAAGTTGCATCTACTTAGGCCATAGGAATGGGTTTCATTAGTCTTGTAGCATAAAAGTAGTTAGTGTGTGAAATGAGTGAAAGGATTGCTTAGTAGCTTCATTAGAAGCAAGTGGAGAGAGAGAAAGTAGCTTGGGTAGATACTGGGCCATATTGTTACGTCCCTTTACATCCATAAGAAAATACACATGAATATAGACAAATTTAATTATGTTAGTGCCGACTGCTCATTACTAGTTTCTCCTACAAGCTAGCCTTCTAGAGCGATGTCCTACTAGGACAACGTTAAGCTTTTAAGTTCACATGTCACTTACATTGCACATTCATATGTCTTTTAGAAAGTGGGATGGACTCGAACAAGGAAGCTGATGGAAAGTCTCGAGTCCTCATAGTACAGAACTTCTCACTCAATGACAAGAATTGGTTTTTACAAAGAAAGATGATATTCCCACACCCCACTGAGCATACTTGTACTTAAGGGTCTATTTTTATGATAATCTTAACCATTCATCTTAGTTGTTTAACAATAGATGAGGTTTGACAAAAAATCATATTGAATGATTGTACTATTGTTTTGGGATGGTTAGACATGCGCTCCTCTCTAAATAGTAGGATGAACTATAACTCTAGATGGACCCAGATTTTTGAAGATTTGAACCATTCGTAATATTATCTTTAACATAGACTAAACATGATCTCAATATCTCATCCTTGGATTATCCTAACATCTACTCTCGGTTGTAAGATGAATTGTGAAGCCTTCAACTACCTACTACTTGATATTATGAATTGTTTAGATCTTCAAAAATATGACCCCCCTTGGACTTATAACTGCTTGTATCATTTGGTGGAGGGGCTCATGAGGTAAAGAAAGGGGCGCACACACACACACACACATATATACCTTGCTTTTTTAGTTCTAAAATTGATAGTAGAGAAATGAACAATATTAAAAAGAGCTAAAAAAGGGAGCAAATATTCCCACACCACTTCAAAACTGATGTCACACCCTCTTTTTGGGTTTGGTCATACTTTATCTAAGAATTCCACTTTCATGATAATCTCAATCATTCATCTTAACTGTTTTGTAGTAGATGAGGTTAGACCAAAAAATTATATATAGTGGATGATTATACTATTGTTTTTTTAGTTCTAAAACCAATAATATCAAAAAGAGTGCAAAAAATCAATGTCCAAATGGTTTAAAATATGTGATTTTTGAGATTCAACCTATTTATATAAAGATACTTAAGATGAATGGTTTGATTACTAAAAAATGTAGACCCTACATATACTTCTACCATAGACATGGCATTAGTACAGAAGATGTGGGAATATTAGCTTCCTTTACAAATGATTGGCAAATGTTGACTTCGTTTTGTCATAAAATACATGAAAATGAAAATTTTGACATTTACTTTTTGGTCTAACCATGCTCAATCAATCATTTGGTCAAGTATGGAGATTTTGGAATTAAAGAAATTTTTGTAAGAATTTTTCTCTAAGGGAAGGGATTTTCTCCATCTATTGGCTCTGCATTGCTTGCTAGACTTTCTCTCTCTTTTTTCACCTCTTTTTCAACGAAGGAACATGGTTCCTACATACCAATACATTCTCTATATGGAGGGGACTGGGCATCAAGTCATGCTACAACTTTGTAGCTTCCTTAGTTGAAGTGATAGCTTGGTCCTCGTAGCATCTTATATATGTGACAATGACATGGAGACAACTTGGTGCTTATGTCCAGTCCCACCCTTTATCCTTTTTCTCATGTAAGATTTAAGCTCATATCAATATATCCCGCATGGATATGGCTCATTATGCATGTGATGTGTCCATGATGTCCTGAGACCAAGTGATTTGGTAGGTGGTTTTACCTGTAGCACCAATAAGTAGCTAGCACTATAGCTTGACTTGGCTCAATTTGTCTTGCCTTGTCTTCTCTTATTTTGAATAGAGGGAAATTTTGGTGGAGCTCCACTATTTGAAGAGATATATACTGGCTATATTGTGTCCCTTGGTTAGATTCCATTGATATTTCCTAAGAGTGCCAAGTAGCATATTGATTCATTTCTCTTTTAATGAATGCTAGAGTTATCAGTGCATACGACTGCCAAACAATTATCTCATGTCTGCAATGGATATCAGGGCCACTAATTTTTCATTTTTGAAATTAAGCATGTCAATAGACCAAGAGATTCTTAAGTCTTCTTGTAAGAGAAATTTTCTTTTAGTAGCAAAAGGTAGGTGTGTTTGCAATGTGCATCTGGTAAGGGAAACTATACTATTATATCTTAGGCTAACCCTATTTATTTTTTATCAATCTTTTATTCTGGTTATCTAAACTAGTATCGTACATGCTTTTATCAATATTTCAAATTTTCTTGTAGAAACATAGCATTTGCTACTCGATTTGGTACTAGCCATTGTAAAATTGAGATCACATTCAGGCGCCTATTTAGTTTGCCATTGTTGTCACAAAAATTATTAGTGAACAGTAGCACTCTGCCCTATGAACTCCACTAATAGGCTAATAAGGTGCTAATAGGATAACAAAGTCCTTGACTGGTCCACTTACTAATAGGGCAATAAAAGAGTATACACCATGATTTAAGGTGAACAATAAGGAAGCTTATAGGGCTAGAGTAATCTTGATGTACTGCAATAATATAGGCAGCCTTGTGATTTACGACTAGTCTATGCTTGATACTTGCAAATTGCCATGGTAATTCTTTCAAAGTCATCTAAAAAGAAGGAAAAATAAAAACTAATGAATTACATGGCAGCTCACCATCTCCACCAGAATATGCTTGAAGGTCAAGTTGTCACTTTCTCCTTTGGCCAGATTTAGCAATATGTGTGAATGATATGCATTGGAATTCCCTACTTACACCAAAAAGAAAGAAAGAAATATAAAAACCTAACAAATCACATTGAGAGTGTCTCCTAAACTAGTCAGTTAGTCAATCGACCAAGAGTAGCATAAGTCCAAAGTTGTAAATCTTATAACAGTGGCATTCTCAAATATTATTTATAGATCTAATTGTAAATACAAACAAAAATCTTAAATTCACATCTTAATGATCCTTTATCTTTATTTTTTCTTGTCATGTATGCGGATATTTTCCTAAATTTGCTGGCCAATTTATTACCTAATCAGAACCTAATAACAGTAAATATGTGCATCTCTGATCATATGCATTCCAGCAACACTATCGGTAAAAAGAAAATAGCAAAAACAAAAATAATAAAAAGACCATCTAAAAAAGTGGAACTTGGCATTGTTGTCCATGAATTGAAGGCTTTTTATCCATGCTTCAATGCTGAGTGTAGATTTTCTTGATCCAAACCAATAGTCTTTATTATTTCACAAAAATGGCTACGACAAATTAAAAGGGTATTTTGGTCAAGTGGTGCTCATTGTAGGGATAATCTTAAATATAGCTCTAGAGGAATGCTAAACTGTCCACACTGAGGGGCAATAGCAACCATATTTTGTGAAGCTCATCTTTACATGATTGCAATCATTCATCTCATTACTCAACATTTAGTTTTCTTATATATAAAAAGATCATATTATATTGATGATTCTAGTTTCTTAAAACTGGGTTGCTTGTAAAGTCTCTAAAGTGTTTGTTTTTTAACACCCTTTCTTAAATGTTTTTTAGATGCTAAAATTATCTATGGTCAATTTAGCTTTCCCAATAGCTCAATATTGTTGTATCAAAGAGTTCCATGTCATCCCAATTTCGGCAAAAATATGAAGCAAAAAAGACCTTTTCTATTAGCTAAAAGCTTAAGCTGATGATAGAAAGTGAGCTAAAAATATTTGTCTAACACACACATCACCTAGAAGGCTCCTTTTTGGGCTTTTGCATAGGACAGCTTATCTATCTTGTCTTGAAAATCAATATGGGAGCCTCAGGATTCAAACTCAAGGCCTTTCAGTAAGTAAGGCTCCGATGCTATGTTTGATCCCATTCAACCTAAAAGCTCATTCACAGGAACTGGATGGAAATTATAAATTCCAAACCATCCAAAATCATCAGTGACCAAAGAAAAACCACCATAGATCAGGACCGTCAAATTCAACTTTGACAGCTCCAGCTTTGGCAATCCAGGACCTGCTGGAGGGGGTGGGATCCTCCGGCTTCGTCATGGATCCCAGGTGCTTAGTTTCAGTCGCCCTATTGGCCACAGACTCCGAAGAAGTAAAGCTTCTTTACATCAGGAATCCTTTGATGTGTTGGCTAGCTGATACACACAAGAACTAATCTTTGAAGGTGATCAAATTAAGACTATATCTCGTGGATGGAAGGGCCGAGAACAGTCCCATGAAGATCTCTCAATACTATAAATCAAATCCTTCAACTTCTTCTCAAAGGAGAAGCTTTGCTTCATCATGTTCTTTACGCAGCTAACGGTGAAGTAGACAACTTGGCAAAGCAAGGCGTCGATCTCCCCATCATACTCTTACCTAATTTCTTCCCTCTTTCTATTTTCACTGTTGTTCTCGCTTGTTTTGGCCATCCCGGTCTTTTATGATCAACAAAGATCCGCACCTTAAAAAGAAAACCTTAAGCAGACATACACACTGGATGGCCAACCTATGTAGTTCCCGTCGTTTAAATTTTGAGGCGCTCGGAACCAGCTGGGCGAACATGATACTGACATTCAGGCTTGTGAGTCTTGACTGTATTACCAGAGAAAATGGGAAAACTCAGGCTTGTTTTTGGGAATACCGTTGTTGACCATATCACGCTTGGTGGAGTAAGAGTTCAGAAACGATTTTGTTAGAGGATTGAAATAACAATACGCCAGAGTGTTAAGATGAATGCTGAATCTTGCTTCCCTCGAAGGAAAAAGAACACGAAGTTACTCGGAAAGAACAAGGATAGGAAGAAGGTCAGATAAGATTCATGTAGACTGCATACGTAAACAGAAAATGTAAAATGAGCACATCTTGTTCTAGTTTGGAACTTGTCTGTGGTATAGCACGGCACAGTGGGGTCAATCTTTGGCGGGCTCCCGAAGACTGGATGATCCGTGGACCAAGACGATCTCCCTCTATCTTTTATGTGGAATTCTAGGAACCATCTTGTCCTACATTCTTTTTGTCTGTCTAGTCTCACAATTGGGACAATCTAAAGGAGCATAGTTTTAAATGCATAGGTATGGGTCTGGTCAATAAAAGAGCCCTATTATGTCATATATGATTCCTCCTTTCTAGAAGGAGAAAAATTTCTTTGTCAAACCAGCATCCATCGATCTGCTTCATCGAATAGGCTAGCTACACGTGCTGGCGGTCCAAGGGAAAAAATGGCTCCACCTAAAGGTTATATTGAGGGATGTTGCCAGAACCAATCAGTGAGGAATGTAAATAGACTTTTGATCTGATCAGCCTCTGGATCAGTGGTTCTAGATGGTTGACATTTGCATAACCCAGCTGGGGAGGACCTGGCAGCTACATACTTCGAACCTAGAAACCCAAGAAGTTGAAATGAAGTCAAGGAGGCGGCAAAGAGTTGTTTCCAGGTCACTCCGCCGGCACCATCTAGTAAGGCTAGGGTGTCATTATCTTTTAACTTGCATGTTAAGGGAATATCAGACGACAGAAATCAGTTATATACAGTGCCAATGATCATATAAACAGCGGTGCAGAGCCATTCATTTCCTCTATAGTTTCTGAGAATCTGAATAGACAGTAACAGGATACCGAAACGATGTTGGAAGGCTTCGTTTCTTCCAATTCGGAAGGAGGTCTGAAAGTGATCATATTTCTCACAGTTCAAACATTGGTGTATCTCATCCTTTCAAACTCATCTAACATCTTCTCCGCAAAGGCCAGATCAGTCAGTTTTCAAACAGCTCGTTCCGTTAGCATATGCCGGATTCTAGCAGATCTGTCTGATTTCCCAGCTGGAAGCGAATCAACGGTGGAGAGTTAATCATCAACATGTGGAAACATCCGGGCAGCGGGACTTATTGTTGTTCGTCTTTGCACATATCTAAATCTCGATGAGAATGGTACCAGGAGATGTCCCGCTGCAAAATTCTGTAGTGAGCCCAACTTCACGGTGTTACTCGGGGTGGTCTATAAATTGTCGATGGGTCCAGCTTCATGGTGCTACAGGGTGGTCTAGTTCCGAAACCTCTTATAATGGTGTTCCTGAAGTGAAAAAAACAAAGTAGCCTGGTGCATACAAATTCCATGTATGTCAATAGAAACATTACCTCGTTGTGTATAATAAAAGTCCAAGTGAGTGTTAGATTGGCCAAGTGTACGCCTGGTGGCACCCTGCCACGTAATATGTTAATCAATCCTGTCTCACGACTCTCATCTGCTCAGTGAAGCCATGGCTGCCATAACAAAACAAGAGATCTCATGTAAAGCATGGGACCAACACTCATGAAATGGTTGCAGGATTGCTGATAAGATTGACAATCGCGATCCACATTAAAGTAGTTGGATGCCAAATGACGACTTCCATACCTTGAATGACTACCTGTTTGATGAAAAGCACTGGCCTGAATATTATATATGGTCATTGCATAACAATCTCTCAATCGCAATTCTCCATCTCGATGTGAATTTCCATCTCAATCATACTATAACCAACAAGCTTGAAAACATTAAAACATGATCAAATAAAACAGATCATCGTCATCATCAAGACCTTATTCCGATTGGGGGCTGGGCACATAAATCTTGTTCCTCTATTCCCCTCTATTAAGTATCATGACTTTATTAAATTCCCAAATTTTTAAATCTTTTCTCACCACTTTTATCACATTCTTTTGGGCCTTCCCCTTGCCCTTTTAGAACCTTCAACTTGCATTGCCTCACTCCTAATTGGTTTAATTTTCGATCTTCAATGGATATATCCAAACCATCTAAGTATAATCGCTCTCATCATGTTACCTATTGGTGCTACTCCTAAGTTTCATCCAATGTTTTCATTCCTAATTCTGTCATTTTTTATCTCACCACGCATCTATTTCAACATCCTAATTCTAGCTAAGTTTATCCTATGTACATGATGTTTCTTAATTGTCAAGCACTCAAATTCGTAGAGCATGACCGGCCTTATGGTCATCATATAAAAAATAAAAATAAAAAATCAGTTTGAGTGGCCCCTATCAATTATATACAACTCTTGAGGCGCATCTCTATTTGTTCCAACTACTTTGGATTCTCTAGATAACTTCCCTCTCAATCTTTCCATTCTCGTGAATCATTAATCTTAAGTACCAAAATGTTCTTTTTGGGTTACTTCTTGGTTATCAATCTTTACTGGTGCTCCACTCCCGCTCCTCTTCTTGCTAAAATTACATTCAAGATACTTTGTCTTAATTGGGCTGATTTTAAATCCTGTAGATTTTAAGGCTTCTCTCCATAACCCTTACATTTGTGTTTGTGCCTTCTCTTGTCTTATCAATTAAAACTATATTATCTATAAATAACATGCAATATAGAATCTTCTCATATAAATGTTTTGTTAACTTATCTATAACTTACTTTAAAAGGTACGAGCTCAATGCCAATCCTTTGTACATTTCAATAATGATAAGAAAATCACTGATCTCTCTGTTAGTGGTTCTAACATGTGTTAGCGCTCTCATACAAATATTTAAGTATCTCTATATACCCTTGTGAAATCCTTTTTTTGCCCAACACCGATCATATTAACTCTCTAAAGAACCTACCACAAGCTTTTTCTAAGTCATTAAAGATCATGTAGAAGTTTGTCCTCCTCTAACTATGTTTTTTTATTAATTTTCTAAGTAGAAAAATAGCTTTCATGGTAGACCTCCTAGGCATGAAACCAAACCAGTTCTTTGATGTACTTATCTCATGTCATAGCCTCTTCTTAATCACTCTTTCAAAAAGTTTCATAGTGTGGCCCATAAGTTGGATCCCTTACAAATTAGTACAACTCTAAATGTCTCCTTTATTCTTTTAAATTGATACAATAAAGCTCTTCTTCCATTCATCCGACATTTTCTTTAATTTTATAATATTATTAAATAACTTTATCAACCAAACTACTCCAGTATTTCACATATCCTTCCAAACCTCTCTATTGTTATAAAATCAGGCCCTAAGCCTTTCCTAATTTTAGCTTTGTCAAGGCCTCTTTTACTTGATGTATTATAATCCTATAGTCGTATCTATAATGTCCAATGTTATTTGGGTTTACAATACTTTCAATCATTATATTCTTGGGACAAATGTTATTTAGCAATTTTTTATAGTAACTTTTCACCTCTGTTTGATCTCATCATCCTTAACGCATACCATTTGGTCATTACTTCTAATGCACTTAACATGGTCCAAGTCTTTAAATCCTCTTATTTTTACAAGTTTAAATACATCTTTCTCACTTCTCTTAATCTTAATCTATTATAGAGATGATCATATGCCTTGAGTTTGCCTCGCTTAATATTCTCTTAACAACCTTTTTAGTAGTCTTATATTGATTGAAGTTTTTGTTATTTTTAGTCTTTTACCACGCTTTAAAATGTACTCATCTTTCTTTAATAAATTTTTACACTTTTTCACTCTACCGCCAAGTTTTCTTTGCTAATTGCCTTTTACCTTTAGATACTCTTAGGACATCTTTTGCAACTTTCATAATGGACTTGGCCCCATTAATCCACATGATGTTTACTTCTATTTCATTGTTTCAGTTTCGTTCTATTTTCAACTTGTTTGTGAATGATGTTATTCTCTCCACTTTTAAGTTCCCACACTTAGTTTTTGAATACTTATTAAGTTTATTTCCTTTCTTTCATATTTTAATGCAAATATCTATAACCATTAACCTATATTGTGAGGTTAAACTCTTATTGAGTATCACCTTGAAATCCTTACACATTGATCTTTTAGTATTATTAAGTATAAAAAAAAAAAATCTATTTGACTTTTATAGAGTTCACTTTTAAAGGTTATTAAATCTTTTTCCCTCTTCTTAAAGACTTTATTTGCTAAGTCTAAGTTATATGTCAAAGCAAAATCAAGGATAGCCTCTCACATCTCATTTCATTCTCTAATATCATACCCTCCATGTACCCTCTCATATCCTTCATTTTCTTTTCCTATATAATCATTTAAGTATACGCCTATAAATATCCCTTATGTGTTGGAAATATCTTGCATGACTCCATCCATATCTTGCAAGAACTATCTCTTGATTCTATTTTCTAACTCTACTTCCCATTCATATATGCTTATAACAGTTATAATCTTCTATCATATAACACATTTTATGGTCATAATTCTATCACTAGTTCTTTTAACAGCTACAACTTTATTATTTAATGATCAAGGCTATCACTTATAAAAATGATAAGTAGATACAATGAAGGGGGTATAATGTAGTTTAATTACATGTGTTTTTGGATCATTTCTCGAACTTCATCGACAACTAACCGGGCCTTGTGACCCCCAATTACCTTTGCTTTCATTTCTCCATCTTTCGTAACTAGATCATCCCATTTCGAATTCAGTACTAATCCAATCCATACATGAAGAAATGCATATATAAAAGAGGGATTGAAAATTGTACCCGACAGCAGAAAATGACCTGAAATGTAGGCATTTTCTGGACAAAACCCATCACCAAGCCATCCATCAATAAGAGAAATCAGAAAAAGGATAACCGCATAGAAAAACTGTATGCATGTGCAGAAAGAAAATACTTCACCAAGGAATCAGGCGTACAGATATGTTTCCACGCTTCACGAGAGCTTGAGGAACTTTGTTCATGCCACAAGGTAGAATTTGATTATATTAACAAAGAAAGATATAAAACATAAGCCATTAGATAACTTCAATAAATACATTTCAATTGGCTGCTGAAAAGGCCTATTTTCCGTCGCGGCAGGCAGACAATCATTAATGCCAAAACAAGGCTAAAAGTATATTGAACATAACTGTCCTTTTGGCATGAACTGAAGATCTAGAATAGATACTGCTAGATGGATGGTCGAGATCAAAGAAAACATAGGGGGCACTACTCTCATCTATTCCAGTGAGATTGAAGTCTTAGCTTTGTCTGCCTCACTCGCCAAATATATAATTCCGAAGTAGCTTCTGAAAACCTCTTTCTGCAGTACTATTCAGCTAATAAAATCAACCTCATTACTGAAAAACAAAGAGTCTCTTAATCGGTATGATATTTTGCGGCCAGTTTCTCCAATTCAGGCTTCAAATGGATACATTTCCGGCACCAAGCAGCCATCCTACCCGATACAATTCAACAATCAACACATATTTAAGCGCACACCAAAGTTTCATTTCTATCAGCATTTGGAACCCAGGGATACATATGATATGGAGAAAAGGAAAAAAGAGCATACCGATCAATGATTATGGGCTGGCAACGTTGTTGGGAGTCGAGGAGGTAGCGAAACTACGAGAAGTTCTAAGTTGTTGGGGTGCAGAAAATCAGCAACAGGTGCATTTTGAATGGACACCAAAGTTCTTTGCCATTTTATTCCTTAGGATCCGTAGATAGTGATGGTCTAGCTTTTGGATTGTCATGTTGTCAAATGTTTCAATAGCTTTCAATTGATCGGGTCACGTGAAAACAAGGTTAAATCTCTCGGTCTGTTAGGATACCAGTCTCTCCACCGAGAGAATAGGAAATATATTAGCTCCTCGATAATTATTGGACAGCCCTAAGTATAAGTAACTCCCAGCAGCTTTCATTCAACTGCTTGTCACACATTAGGCAATCCCAACCCTTCATTGTCGGAACTTTCATCCTCGTCCATTTTCTACGTTCGATAACATTAATGGCTATGATCATGAAGTAAAGAAGAAGACATTTGATGTACGCTGCTTCAAAATGGACGTAGAAGATGAGTGTATTGGATGACTCAATCCCACGTTCAAGCTGCAGAGCATCTGATATCTATACTCCACTTTTTAATTAGACACACTCCCATCACCACTCTTTAGCAAGCTACAACAACAACTGAGAGGAACGGCCGTGTATCGTTGAATGGATTAGCCACAGTTTCTTGGAGTTTAAATTAGATGGCAAATGACTGTCCAATTTCAACTTAAAGAAGCATACGCTAGGACTATCTAATGCATGAAAACTCTGGTGCATATCTCGTCTAAGAGGAATCTTGGATCTTCCCAAAGGTTGGAAAAATTGATGAACAGATGAGCTTTCTGAGTTACAAATGAGGAGCTTTATCCTATTTATACTTGCCCTCCTCATCCACCTCCTCGCTTAATGACTTGGATTAATTCATATTTCAACCATCTATTAGTTGAGGACCATTTTAGAACTCTCTCAAAGTTTCTACATAACATTCAAAAACTAGACCTTCTAGAATCAAGCCTTGCACCACATATCCAAAAACAGGGGCCCAAGTCATTTAAGCCACATTCATGAGTTGAACAGACCTCCCTTAGGCATGCGGGCCTTGATCACAAGTCTTGCTAAGCAAGTCAGTGACAGGTAGCAAGCCTCTGTTTATTGTTTAATCGAATTACTCTCACCAGTGTTGAGGTTTTTTAACTTAAAATATTCTCAAATTTTAACTTAAAAACTAACAACATATAGGTTAGCGGAGTTTGGGTTACTGGGTCTTGCTCCACCATGGGCTCACCAGGAAAAATCATTGATGCAAAACAAAAAACAGGCCCAGTTGGCTTAGTTGAAGACTAGCCTTTTATACTATGACAGTTTTTATGAATTTTAAAAGAGGCACTCTGCCAACATTTCAACCTCGACCCAATTTCTTAATTTCAATTCCAAGACTAGCCTTTCATAGTGGAAAAGGGTGGTGAAAATGTATAAGCACTTGAGAAAAACAGTATCAGCATCTCTCTCTCGAAAGAGTATAGTCGTTGGAGAATTACAGAGCATGTCTTACCTTTCAAATTTCATTTTGCAGTAGAGGTTGAGAACAACATATCATTTCTTATTAGGATGCAAAATAAAATAGTTAAGTATGGACTGGTTTTTTATTTCAAGCATGCCACCTTCCCGTAAAGACCATATCGTTTCTTGAAAAGGGCAATAGAGAAAATCGTGCTTTCTTCTTCCTTCATGCCAATTGGAAAACCCTTTTCGTGTGATGAAGTCAGAAAATCCATGAGATATTATAAACCGAAAAACCTTGTATTTTTTTCTTCAAACAAGTTGAACTCGAACTATTCTCTGCCACAATTCCCTTCGACAGCCCAACCAGCCAATGTTCTCGCAGTAAAGGCCAACCAAGCCCAGTCCCGCCTAACACAGCCAATTCGAGCCCACCACAGTTTACCAGTCCAGACAAACCGGACCCAGCCTAAACTAGACCAGTCAATCCCAGCCCAACACCCCCGCCCCCCAACAAAAAAAAACATTTCGCAACCCCAGTCCGCCATGCCCAAAAACCCTTTTCCCAACTTCTAGCACGAGGAGGTCAGAAAATCCATAGAACCGAAAAACCCTATATTCTCCGCGCAGGCCCGTGAGACACAAAAGAACTTCGCCCGGGGCATTCTAGACACCATTAAAGGGCAGCCCTAGTGCACAAAGCTTCCGCCTATGTGGGGTCTAGAAAAGGGATAGACCACAAAGGCCTAAAGTATACAATCTTACCTTGCATTTTGCAATAGACTGTTTTCACACCTGGAACCCGTGACCTCAAGGTCACATGACGACAACTTTTACCGTTGCGCCAAGACTTCCTTTGCATTCTAGACGGAAATTATGTGTGAATACTTATTTATCGCCAGTCACATCAACGACCAGTCATGATATTTGCATTCGAAGAAAAATCTTGGGCAAAGTTAGCATAAGTCACTTTCACATGACAATAAAGCTTGTCTTGCATAGAAATTGAGCACATATTGTTTGAAAGGGTAATGGCAGAACTCTCTCTCTCTCTAAAGAAATTGGTTCTCTTAGCTTTAAAATTGCTCTTTGTCTCACCATTTCAATCCAAACAAAATGGAATTTTGTCGCTCACCTCACCCTAACCTACTCCGGATCACTTGGATGTGCAACCTATTGGAGGTTGGGGTAGAATACGAAAAACCCATATTAACTTGGTTTTCCTCACTGCCCAAGACCTACCTCAAGTCACATCCTTTTCTCCACTATGGTTTGAGTTGCTGAATTCTTGTCATGCACCTTCTCGAGTAAGTACACAGATCACGGATTTGACCTGCCTCATTTTCATCCCTATAATTTTAGATGGAATGGAATGGCTCACCAGGCAAAAGAAATGATGCAAAATCAAAAACACTCTCTCCCAGAATAATGAATAATTCTACCTATAAAATCAGAGAAAAAAAAAGCCTTATCTTTTAAATGAAAATTTTGCTAGAAATCTTGTCTACATCTTAATGCATGACATTAATGCAAGAAAAAACTGGTAGAGAAATAGAAGATGAATATATATATATTGCTAGAAATAATTTTTTCCAACATCAGAATGCCATCATTAGATCTTAAGGTTCCAATGATGCTGCAATGAGAAGTTAGCATTTTAAATCTACTCAGCACAGTGCATCCTAGAAGAAATGTGAGGCAGCGGATGCAAACTCTTGTGCAGCTTTTCATAACTTCAGAAAAGAACCCACTACCTCCTGCCAACTAGAAAAGGTCAGATGCCCTTTGATACCATGTAAACATAATACATGTCTTGACGACAAGGAATACTTGTCCAGTTCTAGGTACACATCCTATGAACTATTTGACATTCAAAAATATCACTGAGAAACGAAAAGGATTCAGAAATAGTAAAATGTAAGTGCTAGTTAGGTGAACCTAGATCACAAACATGAGTAAGTGATTCATCATCTGCTGACTCATCCACAAGTCTCAACTAGATCAACCAGTAATTAAGCACAAATTACCTGTATAAAGCAAGCAGCCCATTTTCTTACTTGTGGACTTATTTAGAAGGATACATAAGATATTTCAAGCAGCCTACGCAGATTTAGCTGAATAAATTAACAGAAGTTATGAAATAGTTCGTCATCTTTAGATGGTATAGTTCTTCTAGGTTCCCTTCCAAGTACATGTGCTTCTCTAGATACAATTGTGTTATTTATAGTGTCTTTTGGCTGAATCAGCAGAAAGTAGACGTCATCCACCATTGAGCTATCAGACTAGTGCCTAAAACTGATTTGCCATAAAATAATATGTTGCATAAGAAAATGGCAGACTTAATAATATCAACTTAGCAGTCGAAACTCAGAGACTCGTACCTCTGCAGTTAGTCTTTGCACTGTCAGGGCAGCATCTGCTCTTGCATTAACAAACCGCCACTGCCGGTTATACAACAACCTAAACAGGTGCACTTCTTCAATCTTATTCTCCCCCATCTTCTGTAATACCCGCTAGTTTTTAATTCAAAAAAATGCTTAATTGCGTAGAATTATAAAAATTTTAGAAATTAGAGATTTAGAAAATTTTAGAAATGAAATCTTGAGCTACAACCTCACCCTACATTAGTTCCCTCCACTTAAACTAAACTTGTCCTTGAGCTTAACATTGTGCCTGCTGGGCCATGAACATCTTCTTTGTATTTGTCTTCAAATCCTCTTAGAAAGTTGACTTCTCCATCTTTTTCCAGGACATAAACGTTGTCCTTGCCTTTTTCAGTCTTTAACTTCAATCTGTCTGCTATCTCTTTGGACGTGTCGGTAGTGCTTCCTCTATTGATGATAAGATCACATACTTTTTGATTCAGTGTACACTTAGTTCTAATTTGAGGGTCATCACTTTTCTTAGGAGAATACATAAGATTATTATCTAAAATTGCTCCACCTTAATTTGCATAAGTCAATTCCTCTAGATCTTCACTGATCCCACCAACATTGTAGCATACATTACCCTTAGTTTCAACGACCAGAGTTTGGCATTGAGGACATTGGCTAGATTGATGTCCTAATTCTCCACATCTATAACATTTCATTGGTTGCAGTGGGGCATAAGGATTATCTTTGATCTTCTAATTTGTTTATCTTGCTCATTTTTCAAATCTTTGTCTGTGATACCTGATGATTGAGGAGTTTCTTAATTAGAACTTTTCCTTTGATTTTGCTCAACACGACCATCCATATGGAGTAGCAATTCTTTCCAATTAAGAAATATTCTTAAAAGTTGGTTAGTGTCTTATGTACAGTTTTTACGGGGATCCATGTACAACATGAGGATGTAAGAGCCCAACCTGCAAGAGTTTTATAACATGTCAATAGATAACGTTTGTATTTTGATTTGTACAAGTTTATCCTCCCCCATTCACCTCATTAATGGATGCCTAGGATTAATATATATGTCTACCATCTAATGGTTGAGGACTATTTTAGAACTCTCTCTAAAAGTTTCTACATAAATAACAAGGACTCTTTCAGAAACTAGACTTTTAGAATCAAGCCTTGCACTATAAATCCAAAAATGCAGGCCTAAGTCCTTCAAACTACATTCATAAGTTGAGCAGACCTCTCTTAAAGCCTATAAACCTTGATCACGGATCTTGCTAAGCAAGTGCGAAATAGGTATCAAGCTTCTCTTTACTGTCAAATCGAATTACTCGCACCAGTGGCTCACCAATACTATACTGGTACAAGAATCAACTAAAATACATTATCCATCACAATATACACTGCGCCCTTGATGACCTCTGTTGGGTTTTGCCATATGTAATACTATTACACTCCTCTGATACAAACATATGTCACTGAGCCCTGCCATGGGGAAAAAGACTCGTTGCAAGAGGAGAATTCACGTGGTGGACTTCATTTGGAGGAAAATCGTTTCTTTCTGAAATGTTCCCGTTTTGTGTTGAACGAAAAAAGAGAGAAAAATAAATACCTCCAATCGAACGCTTTAAGGCATGCTTCCATTTCTCTTTCGCTTTTTCTTTTTTTCTCTGCGGCAGCACAGCTTCCCCTCAAACTCTTCGATCCATCCTTGTCTTTGGTAACGTCGCCTTTTCTCTCATCTCTTTCTCCTTTGATCGCGTTTATAGCTTAAGTTCTCTCTTTTCTCGCGCTTTTTTGTCATTTTATTCCCATTTTTAACGATGTTTTTCGGATTTTCAAGCTTGTGATCGATTGACTGTAAGTTGTTGTTTTATGCTGATTTTTTGGTTGATTTAGTTGGCAATCAGTTTTGAGTGCTCATGCAGCAGAAAGTTTCAAGCTTAAAGAAGCTTCTGAGTTCGTCTGTGCATTTTAGTTCTCTCATGCTCTACTTGTCGATCTGTCGGGATCATCTAGAAAGGGAAATTACTGATTCTTTAAGAATCCATCACATGTATTCACTGCGTTATATGTAAGTGAAACGAACACGGGGTTTATCAGCTTTTGCTGAACTCGGTACAACTCGTAATCTTGTGATTCGTGCAGGATCAAAGAGAAATGAGTTCAATGAACATGGGTGGGTTATATGTGAACATTTGAACGGATACGACTACTTCTAATGAAACCCTAAATCTTAAAATCCTAATATTGTTAACTTTAACTAGGTAAACAAGGTAAGGAGTCGAAGAGAAAGGATTTAGCTTGTCTTAGACCCGTCGAATAAGAGATTTTCTTGCTCCATTTGTCAGTACGCTCTCTCATCTTTGATCAAATCAAAGAGTGTCAAGATTTTTGCGGACTGAGGTCTGCTTTGATCTATCTCTGGGTGAAGAATTCCGGAGTAAAATTCCCTAATTTGACATTTTTTGGCAATAGTGGAAAATTTATGTTTTGTTTTTAATTTTTCATGGTGTACTAAAGAAGGATTCTGATTTTCTTCTGCGAAAAACAATTTTTATTTGATGTTGTATAATTTCCTGACTTGTTTGTGGCGAATCATTTGATGCATTTGCATGCAATAGCTGAACCGTAACAAAAGATGCTTTGCTGTCCTCTTTTGAGAATTTCGGATAGTGTAAAGCTTGAAATCATTTGAGACTTATATATATATATATATATATGCTCTTCAGGCTGGAGAATGTTAGATTAAGCGTATCCCTTCTGGAGCTCTTTAATTTTCAATTCTTCTGTGTTTTCAATATCTCAAATTTGTAGGTTTGTTCGTTAGCAAGAAAAGGAGAGATTTATTTGATTGAACCCTCTAGCAGAATTGAAAATGCTTAACGTATAATCGTGATTTTCCACCTTTATACATCTAGTTTAGATGTTTTTTTTTGTAAGTTGAAATATCTTGCATCGTGTGCTGCCAGAGAAATTAAACTGTGACATAGTATTTCTTTTTCCCCTTCCGTTTGGCATTGGAATGTGAACCATGGAACAACAATTTTTTGAGTTCGAGAGTTGAGACTACTCTGTCTCTGCTGGTATTTGTCTTCTTTCTTTCTTTTTCCATTTTTTAACCCTTTGAATGGCACTCCGCTGATATTTGTTACTTTTCCTTGTCGTTTGGCTTTGAAGTGCGTAAGCTATCAAACTGAAGGGAAGTTATACCTTCTTTCAGCTGTGGACTTAAGTACCCTGTATATTTTAATACCTTATCAGTATGTCCTTATATTTTCATCAGTCTGTTCAAAGTTTCTGGCAGTCTTAGATAAATGGAGGCTGGCACTAGGATCAGTACCCAAACCCAGATTCTTTACCCGCTGAGAGTCTGTAACATAGAGATCACTGGGGAATTATAACATTTTGGAAGTCGGATGATGCCAATCTTGCTGCTTGTTTGTCTCTATCCCCTCTCAAATCTTATAATGCATCTTGATCATTTGCCCCCCATCTTCTTTCCTTTAAACAACGGAGTTTGAGTGAAGGGCAGAGAACTACCTGCTTGCCTCTTCTCATAAAACTCCGAACATCAAATCTTGCCTTTTCGGGGAGAGAAATGGATCCATCCATTTTCCTTTTTTGTCACCCTGTTGTAGCATATATTTTGTGTTTCTTTTTCAAACCTTGTTCAGATTTTCGAGGATTTCAACTTTAGAAGGCAGTTCATCGTAAGTTCCGTGGATTCAGTCAAGTCAAGCTTTTTAATCCTTAAATAATTGAAATAATATAATAAACATTTTGTGATGGCAGATGTGGCATTGTTGAAAGTTTTGCTGAGTTCAAACTTAAGATGACAGTGCAGCTTCAGTTGACTGCTGATTCAGTTCAATACTCATTCAAGTCCATCAACTGTAATTTTCTGCTTTCAAATAATGATATACAAGTTGTTATGTGCAACAAGGTCTGAGTGAATGCTATAACTTATTTGTATTTAACTGAGTAGTCCATATAATAGTGTTCTATAATTATAGATTCACATTAAACTTAAGTAATTATATCCACAAATCACAAATGTTCAAGGGTAGATAAACAAAGAATGGTATGGATTCTATAATATATTTGAGATTTTAAAAGATGATTGACTGCTCTAGCTCAAACTTGTAGGGAAATACTTAAGAGAATCTGACGTTAAAGCAGAATCTTTTCCAAAAAATGCGGCAGAAATCTATCATAAAGTTTTTAGACCCTTAAGCTTCTGCTTGAGTCTTTAAGGAGAATGATGTAACAACTCCATTGAGTGGAAAAACCAGCTGAATTAGTAAAACGCGAGACGAACTTTCCAGTATTCAAGCAAGGTTATTGTGTTTAGAAATACTGGGTTGAACCTGAAATGTGACTTGTCAGTTCTCCAAGTTGAATTGGAGTACTCAGGCCACTCTGTTCTTGATTGTGCATAACATCTGTGTATCGTCACAGATAAAGAGGTTCGTAATGGCGGCTGTGAGGCTCCCCACTGCCTGCACCTTCAGAAGTCCGGCCTACAACAGAAATATCAGTGCCCTTATCAAGATCCCTGCATCTTTGAGTTCTGTAAAGAGCATCACAAAATCCTTCGGCTTGAAGTCATCTTCTAGCTTCAGGGTGTCTGCCATGGCAGTGTACAAAGTGAAGCTGATTGGACCAGAGGGTGAAGAAAATGAGTTTGAGGCCCCGGACGACTGTTACATTCTGGATTCAGCTGAAGTTGCAGGTTTGGAGCTCCCTTACTCTTGCCGGGCAGGGGCATGCTCTACGTGCGCAGGGCAGATAAAATCTGGGTGTGTTGACCAGTCTGATGGATCCTTCCTGGATGACAACTTGATGGAGAAGGGCTTTGTGCTTACCTGCGTCTCTTATCCGAAGTCAGACTGTGTCATCCACACACACAAGGAATCGGAGCTCTACTGAGTGGTATTATGTTTCTTAATGGATTGAATTGGAAGAGAGCGAGAAAGAGCTGGTTTTGCGTCGGACAGATATTGCTGCAGGGAATTTGTGTGGTAAAGAGCAGGCCTAGACCGATTTCCTTTGGTTGCTTTTTAAATATCATGTTATTCTCTCCAAAATGTTCTTTTTAGGTTATGTGAGGGCTGTGGAATTGGTCCGGTAGGTGATAGGATTTCGGTTCTCGTGTTGTTTTGGGTTTGGTTGAAACTTAGCCTTAACCATGGTGTCTACACACGTAAGTGCCAGGATTACTTGCGCGGCAGAAAATTGTGTTCAGCCAAGAGTTGGGTCGTTCTGACCGCTTTTACTGTGCCAATATCATAGACTTGGCAATTGTCTTGCTCTATGATCTGTTCATGGGATGATACTAACTGCAATGATTCTGGAGTCAAAATGGATGCTAGAAATGTTGGAAAATGAAAGGACTAATGAGGATTAGGGTCATCCAATGGAGAAGAGGCTTAGACTTGACTGAGTAGGATGTTTCCAAAAAGGAAGCTGCCTAGATTTATGTTTAAGCCTTTATGCGAAATTAACGTTTATGTCCTCATTGCCACAATTTTCTTTGAGCAAAACCGCCCACTCTCTCTCTCCTCTGATTTTCTGTACATGGAGCTGCTAAGATAAATGCAAGGGAAATATGAAGAACTGATTGAAAACGGAGAAAATGAGAACAGATTATACCTGTTCCTGAACCAGAAATTGCGGAGAGCAAAGAACAAATACTGGATGCGAGAGCGAGAGCGAGGAGCTGAAAATCAAATGCTTATGACATTCTGATCAAGTAGTCGTTTCTGGATGTGAGGTTACATATTTTAATCTCAACTTTCTGTAAAACATTTCCACGGAATACTCATTGATAGGTTATCGACGGACCGGTGAGGGTGACGGAACAATCCATTCAAATAGAAGAGATCCCGATTTTGACCATTAAATGATATGGTTTTGTATGTTCTTGATTAGCTTTGCCTCAAATAAAATTGTTGGGACGAATTTAATTCATGGTCCATTTATTTAGATATTACGGGTATATAAACCAGCTATTTTATTTGGTGATATTTCAATTAAAGATGTTGGTCATGAGTGCAGAGATTCCAGGTTATATGGACTTGGTTTGTGTAGGTTAGTCTCTTTTGAGAGTATGCTGAGCTGCGCTAAAGTTTTTGCTGGTTTATTTTCTCTAACCCAGCAAACTGCAGAAGTGAATGTTCCATCTACGTCTCTAATTGTTTGGATTAGAGTCCATTATATGCTCTTAAATTCATGCATAAATAGCAAATGTTTAGGTCACCATTTTATTGTTGGATGATGCTTAGTTACAGTTGGAAGCCAGATATTCAAAACTTTCAAGGTTTAAGATCAACGAGTTTTCAAAAACTTGCCGAGTTAACTAAACAATCTAGGTTCAACTTCTGTGTCAAGGCAAGAATAGATCTAACTTGCTGGATAAAACCACAGGTAAAGAGATTACACTGTACCTACTCTGTTCTTGGGACATCCTTGGCAATGAAAAAGAACTCCTTTCAAATGGTGATTTCCTCATTACTATTTTGAAATCCATGCTTGTACCATTATTTTTCCCTCTCAAACTGATTTCTGCCAGAGAATCCCTTTATTCCGTAATGCATTTATCTTACTCAAACCTTAGATTCCTTGTCTTTATTTTGTTGTTCTTAAATTCTACGTTTAACGTCATGTTTCTCCAATCCTTTTTTTGTGTACTTTTAACCCAAGAAGACACTCAAACGTCGGTTTTTGGTTGTCAATAAGTCATCTCAGTATAGGCAAAGACAGAATAAGAAGAACGACAAGTATAGGGCCAGACTGGGAATAGCATATATTTTTTCTTTTTTCTTTTGAAGTAGTTGTAACAGTAAATAATTATTCTGCTTGACAATAAGAGGACCTAATACGACTGCAGATGTAGTGACTGCTTGATATATAAATCATAGTAAATTGCTTCTCAAAGAACTGAAGCCCAACTAAAATAGCCAGTCAGATTGCTCATACACAAGAGTTGTCTTCTCAAGTAAAAGAGCTGATAGGCTATTAGATATGCAGATTTAATTGTTTCTATCACTTGTTCTTCGATTTTAATATGTCAATGTAGTAGGACATATTTGGTTACAAGTGGACTTGCTTCATAGTCATTACAAAATCAAGAGTTGCAAACTTGAAGTTGCTGTACAGCTTATTTGTTAGTTTAGCTGTTGGATGTTAGCTGTTACAAGATAACTCCTTTTTCATACAGCTATTTGATGCATCTGCAATGCATAATCTAGTGATCAAGGAATTACATACAAGGTTAAAAGTGCATAGCTCTTAAAGTTTACAAACAACTGAACTCTTGAGTCCAACCTCAGATTGTTTATGCCAAAAAAGATTTGCTATATTATATGCGCTTTTCAAATTGAAAAAGATTCAATCAAAACAAAATAATTATAATTTGAAAACCCACTATGAAAATATATTAGGCATAAACTTTTTCAGGGTTTTTTTCTTTTTTTTTATGTCACCTTTTTCTTGTGTATGTTTGTGTTAAATGGCAGACAAAAAATTTGTAACCTATTTACAACTTGCTCAAAGCAAGTGCCTAATACTAGTTGGTGAAAGAGATGGGCCGAGCATATGGTTGCCCACATTTCCTTTCCCAGAAACGTGTATGTAGACAAGAAAATGTCACGAGTCTTGTGACTAATAGCCTAATCGCGAGAGGCATGGACAAAGACTAGAAGCCAAAAAGCCTAGAGGTGGCCAAAGGAGACACCTGTACTGCTGTGAAGCTTGGTTGCTGGTTAGAGTTGGGCACCTTCCATTCCATTAGGGGATAGCTACAAGTAGGAGAGGGCGTGGCTGATTTCAAATCAATTCTAGAAAAACAATAGAGCAGCGGCCTTCACTCATAATAAAGCATTTACCACAGACCCAAGGCTTAGGATTGTCCAAATTTTGGACTCGGTTCACCTATCTGCCTAACTTCTCTTGCTCGTCTCATTTGGTGGTTTTGTTTGCTTGGGGCTAGAGAAATCAGTCTATGTCAAAACATTCCAGAACGATGGACTTACAGTTGGATAAAATGAAGATATGATAATTCAGGCGTGGGAACCGAACCTAGAACAGGGATTCGAATCATGGAACAAGAGAGGTTCACTTCTAAAGAAGGAGAACACGAGTATATATGACAGCAAGAAATGTTCATTATGGTTTCTCATGGTCCTACCAGAACTGCATAATCGTGCTCCTTAAGCGTCAAACATTTCTCATCAAGATGCACAAGCTCTATGTGGGCACAATCGAATCCGTTAGGCCAAATGCAGGTTTGGGAAATTGGTGTGATCATTTTTATTGTATTTTAGAGAGTTCCAGTAAGTGTTGGCTCACTAAGGCGTGCAAAGAAGTTGACCCCATTATATGGAGGGAGGTCCATGGAAAAAAGATGCATTTGAATGATTCTAACGTATTGTTTTTGGTCTTTAAAAAAAAACTTGAAAAATCAGTGGGTATGATTTAAGTGCACATAGACTAGGCTATATGATTCCAATTACTGTGAAATTTGGTATCCTGATTCCAATCAAATCCGTTAGCTTAGTTCTTCCAAAAGAAGTTACCCTCTATCACAAAATGGAGGATTGACTTCTTCTCATACCCAAGTGGGCCTACCCTTACTAGTACTCATCCTATAATATTTTCTTTTGAGTTCTCATAGTAAAATATTCTGTAGTTTCTCATTAGTTTAAGTGACTATAGTTTCTCAAATAATTTAATTTCAAAAGAGAAATACTATCTGGACTGAATTTGTGAGACTGAGTTTGTGACCCTTCCATTGAGAACCCACTTTTAAATGATTTTATCCATTCATTTTCTTAGCCCTTCCTTAAATAGACTACTTAAAAAAACAGTCATGTCCATTAGTACTTCTAGCCACTAGTTTTGTCTAGTTTTATCAATTTAGAAATCCAAAGATCATGATTTAAAATCATCCAGTGGCATCAAATTTTACAATTGGGGACAGAGAAGAAGTTCAATTGATTAGATCATCGAAAGGTAAAGCCTAAACCGAGTCCATCTCAGACCGGATGCCATTTCTCATTTCCAAAATGTCTCATTCGTCGGTTGCAGATCCCCAGACATCAGATCCGATCCAAACAACGGAGTACTATCATGACTGTCAGCCAGATCCATGTTTATAGTGGGGCCAACCACTTCCAAAGGCTTAGAAAATTGGATAATTCCGAGATCAATTTTTGTTTAATCATCCACTTGGAAGTTGTAAACAATACCGAAGTAGCATGATCCTTAGATGGAGGCCATATTCATCGCAATGCCCAATTTCCACTCATCACGCACGTGCCGTGCATGGACCCTATATCAAGATTAGTGCGAGATATTTTGCAACATCCAAAGTTGGCATTTTCTCGTTGGTTCAAAAAGCATAATGTCAAAATGTGTTATGGTCTGGAACGTCAGGGATGAGCTCTCATCCTTACACACCCTACCCCATTATAACATAAAAAATATAATTCAAAGTCTTGAAAAAATAGATTATTAAGGATTTATAGTATGCAGTCTTATCTTGTATTTTTACAATAAGTTATTTTCACAAGTCAAATCCATAACTTTTATATCACATGACGACAACTCCGTCGATAATCCAAAGGTTAAAAGAAGAGAGATAATAACAAAATTAATATTTCATCAAAGGAAAGGGAATTGGCTCTACTCCTTTGACTCTATTTCCAATGGCCAAACTAGATGTGCAAACGGTGCTATTGACCAATGAGAGTTGAAGTACAGACGCCTATCAAGATAAGCCAATTGATTAATCCCTATACTAAAGTTTACATTTATTTTTCATGGAAGAGCTCAACTTGCCACTGCACTAAGTGTCCATTAGTCAACAATTTGTATTAGATAGATGATTGTTGCTGCAACTTATCTTTGTGGGAAGCTGTCTAAGTATGGACCTTGCAGATGAATTGTAGGTTTGAATGGATGATTCTAGCCACAGTTTCTTGGAGTGTTAAATTAGACGACAAATGACTGTCCAATTTCAACTTAAAGAAGCATACGTTAGGACCATCAAATGCATAAGAACTTTGGTGCATATCTCATCTAAGAGGAATCTTGGATCTTCCAAAAGGTTGTCCTGGTAGAGTTATAGCTTGCCCAGAAGTGAGGTTAGACTCCCATCAAAAAGTGGAGTGCAGACATGGGGCCCCCTTTTCTAACTTTTCTCATCTGATTATCCTGACAATATCTGATGCTCACCTCTCTCTTCTTGGGACTTGCTCACCGGTGTGTTTAGGAGTGCCCCCATCTCTGTTGCTCCCCCGTGTTTTCAGGATTATAAGCATGCCTTAACATCTTCTGGATAACATATGATTCTTAGTGAAAGACATAAGAAGATATTGACATGAGGATCAACTCACATAACTCTATTTTAAGAGTTCACGATGACGATCAACTGGCGTAACTCCCTGTCAGAAACGTGTTTTATTACTTCTTTTAGTCCCAATAAAGACCAAGCTCTTATTTATTGGGGCTCTCATACATTCACCCCTTTACCTTCCCCAGGCTATCCCTTTTCTCTATCTCTATACCAGAAAGGATGGCCGAGGTGAATATATCAGCACCAAGCCTCTACTCTTTTCAAAGCAGTGCAAGTAATTTCCGGAAGAAACCAAATCCAACAATGTGCAAATTTTATATTTGGAGCTGGGCAACTAATCTGATGGAACCAAAGTCAAGCCAATCAGTTCATCCTGTGTGATTAGTAGCCTGCTGACTGACAACCACAACACGAATGAGAAGCTGGCCGACGGCAGAAATCCTTTAACCGTAGGTGACAGTTTACAGTTCGACTATCATGGGGCCACAACAGAACTACATGCAGTCTCATTTCATATCTTGGTAAATAAAAGTTATAGCTCCCTGTCTTGAAGATTCGGAGGAGGCAACAAAGGTGTTAACTGGCTCTTACTTTAACCAGCTCCTATAACAAATGGTTGAGTAATGAAGAACGACAACTTTACCTATTAGATTTGGGAGATTGCAACCGACAAGAAGCTAAAACTTTTTCACTGGCACATCATGCTGTCTTTTGATCAACTAAAACATATCATTATATACGGAAAAGAATCATGACATGAAAATTATTCCTATGTATTCAGCTTTCATGGTGCAATGGTAGAGTTGCCGTCGTGTCACCTTGAGGTCACGGGTTCATGGTGTGAAAACAAGCTCTTGTAAAATGCAAGGTAAGACTGCATACTATTAACCCTTATCCCGTATATGCGGGACTTTCGTGACTTGGGGCTGCCCTTTTTGTATTCAGCTTTCATGGATCGGAGGGTGCCACTCAAACTCAAAGGAAAATTCTATACAATAGCAGTAAGGCTAGCCATATTCTATGGATCAGAGTATTGAGCAGTTAAAGAACAATATGTAAATAGGATAAATGTCGCCAAAATGTGGATGTTGAGATGGATGAGTAGCAAGAAAAGAAATGAAAACATTAGAGGAAACTTAGGAGTAGCACCAATAGGCACCAAGATAAAGGAGATCATAATTAGATGGTTTGGACAAGTCCAACGGAGACCAAAAAGGGTACTAGTTAGGAGTGAGGCAATCCAAGTCGATGGTTCTAAAAGGGCAAGGAAAAGGCCCAAAAGAACATGGATAGAAGTGTTGTGAAAAGTTAAAAACTTTGGGACTAAATGAAACCATAACACTTAATAAAAAGGAATGGATGAATAAGATTGATGTGACCGACCCCAAATCGGGTTAAGATCTTGATGACGGTGATAATTCAGTTTTCATGGGGGTTTTCTCTTAAAAAGATGCTACGCTTGCATCTACATGAATTCTGAAGGATTATACCACCCTCTCTAACTACCCAGGGGTCCTCAGCCACACTCTGTATGGTGCTCCTCAGCATCGGATCTGCAATGAAGTAACACGTAGAAAATCAAGTACCTCAATTTAACAAATGAGAATTAGAAACAATCATACATTAGAAGACTTCAGGAATTTTTGTAATGAACAAAATGGATAAAAAAATTGCAGACCTTTACAGAGAAGTCCTTGGAGCAGATTCTTTAGCTCAGGATCTAGGTCTGCTGGGAGGGGCAATGGAGTATTAAGTATCTGAAAAGAAAGCGGTGAAATTCAAAGCAGTCAGATAAAAGAATATAATGGAAGGTAAAACATGAAGCAGAAGAGGAAGATCATCATAACAGCAAATACCTTGTCATATGTATCTTGTAGACTGTCACCAATAAATGGCCAATAGCCTAGTACCATGCAGTACAGTGTAGCACCCACTGCCCATGTATCTGCAGCTTTACCATGGTAAGGAAGACCTGTTCAAAGAACATAAATACAGAGATCACCAGTCAGATACATTGTAGCGATGCACTGGCATGACTCACTGAATTTTCTTGCATTTATTGAATTCCTTATGTGAGGTCAAGTCTTACCTGAACAACACTCTGGTGGGGTGAATGCCGGTGTTCCAGGGGACCTCCAAAGTTCATCATTGTTGTCCTACGGAAGCAAGAAGGGAAGGATAAGATTAATACTCCCAACAACACAAATCATGATCCTAATGCGTATAATATATTGAACTTGGCGGCTACAAAAATAGAGAAGGGGCCTAACATGCGTAACAATACAGTTACCGACTCCAAAAACTGAGCAATACAAATTTAAATTGCCTATACAGTATAGGAATTAGGAAGAACAAAAACCGTAACACAAGTTAGGGTACTGGTCCAAAAAGAAGTCCCATATGCAGAGGATACGGCATATCTCATTTCCTCAACTTTTACATGGAAAGATAATTCTAAGATTTTCTTTATTTTTAGTTCCACAACAGGGCAGCCCTGGTGCACTAAGCTCCAGCCTATGCGGGGTCCAAGAAAGGGGCTGACCACAAGGGCCTATAGTAGGCAGCCTTACCTTGTATTTTGCAAAAAGCTGTTTCGACACCTTGAACCTGTGACCTCAAGGTCACACAACGACAACTTTTACCGTTGCGCCAAGGCTGCCCTTCTAAAATCATCCACAACAAAAGCAAAAATATTAGCTTAAGGAAACAGAATCTATTCTGTCTCAAATGTGGAGAATTTATTGTTCAAAAATGGGCAGCCCCATGCACTAAGCTCCCATCTATGCGAGGTCCGGAGAAGGGGGGACCACATGGGTCTATAGTACATAGCCTTACCTTTGAATTTTCGCAAGAGGGTATTTCCATGCCTTGAACTCGTGACCTCAAGGTCACATGACAACAACTTTACCGTTGCACCAAGGCTCCCCTTCAGGAGAATTTATTGCTGTGTAAATAAAATTACACCATTTGGATCTTAAAATGGTTTGTCTAAAATAATTAACATTAAAAAAAATCCTCCATCCAAGAGGAAAGAATGAAACGAGCTGGACAGTGTACTTTAAATGTGAACTCAAACAACATGACAAGACCAAATATGAAAAAGTAGACAAAGAACCGTTTCTGAAAGCAAGTAAAGACACACACTGGGATACAACATATTTCCTTCCTTAGCAAATAAACCTTGATTAGACCCCTGATCTTTCTCCTGGCCAATTTCAGAGGAAGTGGCAGAAATGCTCTAATTGAAATGCATCGAAAACATTCTATTGCCTTTCCTACAACATAAGTATGAAGGCAGTTAGAAGCTTTCTTGTTTACTTTGAATGCTATTAACAACAAAGGCACAACTTTCTTTCTTTCTCTTTTTTGGACACCCAAACCCATGACCTACCAGAAGAGAGGAACCTTATTGCGCTACTGTGCAAAATGGCCTTTAATCAGGACTCAACTTTCATTGATCTGTTCTATCCTTGCAAACAAATGATTATGGCTCTTTAGCTAGAACTAACTTTCTCAGGACAAATACGCACAGCGATTGCAGATGCACATATGCACACACAGGCACAAAAACACACACATGGACACCAACACAGAGAGAGAGAACGAGAACAAGGAACAAATGATTGTTTTGAAGATAGTCATACATCAAGCCATCTATTATGAATTAGTCTCTCTAGCTTTTAAACAACTGGTGAACAATTTTCACACAATGGTATCAGCTTAAGAAGCTACCAACAAAGTCTCCTACAGAAAATAAAGGGAGGAATGATAAATGCAAGTGCACATTTGCAACTTATCCAAAATAAGTGCGCATTACAAATCCACCTCAGCACTTTTCCACAGCTAAATTGTCGGGAACACAACTGATCTGTATTCTTACTGCTGAGAAGAATGCAAAACACACACTTGTTTGGAATAAGTTGCATGTGTACGCCTGCATTTAAAATTTCTCAAATATTTAAAAGAATGTCCGTTAAAGAACAAAATATAAGCAACATAGGAACCTAAAATATTAAGCACTAACTACGGAGACAAGCTTTACCTCAAAGACATGGCTAACATTGAAATCAGCAATCTTCACCACTCCACTTCCAGTGACCAATAGATTCTCAGGCTTGATATCCGCATGCACAACATTCTGCAAATAGATAGTAATTGTCAAGAGGACAATAATAATCTGTTTAATGTCGGATCTTGTCAGGGAAAATATTTGTTCATAGTCAAACAGTAAAAATTCAACCTAATAAACATCCAGATGGCAAATAAGAGAAAAAGCCCGTAATCAAGGGCTACCCTTGTCCCATGAAACAAGAAGGGCAAGACACTTGCAATCTTTCATATCCAGCTGCTACTGGAAAATGGGATATAGAGTATGCAATGTTTCCATTGAGTGCAAACAGATACATTCAAGAGAATACAATCGGCACATACTTGTAACCTGGTTAAGTAAGATCAGAACTCCATGGAGGAGAAGAACACAACTCACTCTTTAACTACTGTAACAAAATAACATGCACATTTAAAAGGACGTACATGATCATGGAGATACATAACCCCAGCAATTATATCCCTGAAGTATCTACGAGCATATCTCTCTCCAATTCCACCAGCTGTTCCAGATGCATCACACACCTCCTTGCCCTCAACATACTCCAGAACTATGCAAAGAACATTTACAAGTTAAGATAGAGGACTTCTTTGAGGAATGAACAACTGTAAGGGAACCTTAATTGAAAGATAGATTGCAAATGTAAAATCATTAGCTACTGTAAAAAGGACTAAGGAGGAGAACGTTCAATTGCATACCCATATAGAGATAATCTGATTCAGGGTGATCCATTACTTCGACAAGATTAACTATATTTGGATGCTGCAACATTTTCATGATTGAGACCTAGAAAAAAGAACAGGAAGCTCAACATCTCCTGTTATTAGTTTCAGATCTCAAAATGGTGAAGTAGCATGTACTATATGTTTCAAGATGCACTTTTGCCTGGCAATATAAGCACATTTTATTTAGATGATTAACCATGCAAACTGTCCTCATATCCATGTTACATAATCAGAACTCATGCCTCATGCTGAATATGAAGCTATATATACAGAATCGTGCTAATGATATGTATGTATCTACAAGCACGTATGCACACCTGTTGTATGGACACATATATACATGCAAAATCTCTACCATGGAAAGCTTTCCATTGGAAAAATGCATGCAGGCCCACTTTCTTTTTTTTTCACTGATCAAAATGCTAACACTGTCTAGTTTACAAGTACAAATGTCCAACAACAAGGTCATAGTGGTAACAAATAGATGAGATGTTTGGTATCTTGTCTGGGAAAGGCTAAATGGTTTGGATCATTGATAAAATAAAGAAAGTAGACCAGCATGCAGTTTCCAATGGAAAGACATGGAAAACTTTCCATGGTAGAAACACTCAAATACAAGTCGCCCTCTCTCTTCAGCAAGCCCAGAAAAGAAAGAAAGAAAGAAAGGGGCCAAAAAGGGAAAGTTAGACAGTAGACTATAGCAGCATTTGTTGATCTCCAAAATCTATTCAGCAAGACAAACTCTTTATTCTTTGCACCAAGAATAAAATGATAAATGTCCTCCATTCTGACTTTGTAGATAGGAAGCATGTCTCCAATTTTTTCTTACAGCACATTTGATAATGTTATCAAAGCAACTAACTAAGATGACAAAAGAGCTTTATCACAAGTAAATCGACCACTCTTCGTATCATTTTTTAATACAAAGTAGCAGTTGAATTTCACCCATCCTTCTACTTAAGCTCCTTCTTAGGCTTTAAGAACCCGTTGGAAGACTTCACTGCCGACAGAAGTTTGAATATGAAGAAAGCTAGGTGAATAAAAGATAGCTAACGAAACCTCTGTGTGGAAGAGGAGCAATCAAGGTTAACAGCTATACTGTAAAGATTATGTAACAAGAGCAAGTATAAAAAGTTGCATCCATTTCAAAAGGAGAGCAAGCATATTTTGGTTTCTCCATAATGATCACTGAGATTGTGAATTCTCAAGCTCTATTTTTACTTGAAGGATTCTGAATAAAAAGAGCTATATAAAAGGGCAGCCCCGGTGCACGAAGCTCCTGCCTATGCGGGGTCCGGGGAAGGGGCGGGCCACAATGGCCTAAAGTAGGCAGCCTTAACTTGCATTTTTGCAAGAGGCTGATTCCACGCCTTGAACTCGTGACCTCAAGGTCACATGACGACAACTTTTACCGTTGTACCAAGGCTCCCCTTCAATAAAAAAGAGCTATATGATTGATATATTTAGCACTATGCACAATCAGCAAGGATTGAAGCCTCACCTCCCTAAGGATATCTGTCATTGCCGTTTCTGAAGGTGCAACTCGGACCTTTGACAAACGAGACTTGTAAAATCCCTGCATAATGAACCATCAGAAGAACAGAAATACACATGGTGTTCATCTACACTCCTGGAAATATTTCGAGACCTAAAGGCTGCTGGACTGGCAATTCAAAGCAGGTATCAACCCTCACAATTTCCTTTTGAGGTTATAAATAGGAATTTTGGTGAGTTATGACTATAAAAGAAGAGGGGGGTGTAAAAGGAATCATAGAGGGACAAGAAAACTTTAGTTAAAGTCAAAGGTTGAGAAACAGATTCTGACCTTATAGTTGTATGATTGATATATCAATGGAAAGCAGCGAATCATTGTTTTCTCGTTGTTGTTTTACATTTTATTATCAGCAAAGATTGTTAGATGTTAGGGCTTAACCATGTAACTAAATTTATTTCAGTGTTCTGATACTATCCACCTCTTAGCAATTCGACCTCAAAGACCATGCTGATCCAGTTCCTTGACTTAATAATGCTTTTAAGTCATGGTGACTATGGCATACAAAGATCTTTCTGTAAGAGAGTAAACTAAGTAAATGCATTAATGTAAAAAGTCACCCTTCAAAAGACACCAACAAACACCTGGAAAGTTCACAACATGCTTGAAGAGAAATGGAAAGGTAACAAATTCTGACAATGTAACAAAAATAGTAAACTCTTTACATTGCAGGTAGTGGGTCAACTATAGTGGTGGTAATATGTGTGAATTTTCTTAAGAAATACTTAGAAAGCAATGACAGTAGAGATTTGAATCATATTATCTTGGCTGTATTTGATAAAACCAATGCAAAAGGAAAGTAAGGGTACAAAATCACTGCTGGAGAGAAAAGACCAAAGGATGGAATGAAGCATTACATTTCCTTCGCGTAAGGTCTCAAACCACAGAATTTCCATCTGACTTCCACCAGCATTTATGTCTACATATAAGGAAAGCTTTGGCTTCTCCAAGAATATGAAACTTTTCAAACGCTTCAAGACTAAGGCAATAACTGTCATCAACGAAATTGGTGATTTGTCCATGCCTAAACCAAATATATGAACCAAAGAATGTCTTCCTATATGTACACTGCTCATATAAGTATAAAGGAGCAAAACACAGAAGGCACTGACACTGTTAATAGCTATAACAACTTTACTGAAGCATGCAAATGTGATGCAAAGAAAGCTGATCCAAAAAATAATCAAATAACAAAAGTAAGATTCACGCGAAGTGCTAGTGAGGAAACCATTTTTTTACAGCAGAACAGGGCATGTTCATTTACTGAACAATTTCTGACTAAAATAAAAGCATTATCATAAAAGTTGATCTAGCCGACATCGTCTACATACCAAGCAGTAAAATATTGACATCAAAGAAACATGTGTATCTGTTCAAATAGTTATATGTAGATGAAATACAGCAGGCTAATTAGTGTCAGCAAGGATTTTATGGTCCAGCTAAGACTAGAGGGTTCTCTCATAGATTAAATAATTTAGACTGACACCATGAGAGAGCCATAAATATTGGTATGAACAAAAGGGATAAGGATACCTTGATAGCATACAGTTCTCCATTGATGATGCTCCGATACAAAACCTGTTTCAAGAGATGAATGTTGCAAATTTATTCCATTGCCCTGAAGGAAGGCCATTGTAACTACAAATCACGCTGCATAATTACCACTTTTCCGTAACTTCCAGAACCTATTTTGCTCTGTCGAACATACTCATTGATCATTTTGTTCCCATTTAAATACTATGAAAAAGAAAAAAAAATCCAGATATCAGTAACTGTCACAGGCATTGCATGCATCAAACAAAAGATGCAGGCCATAATAAGTAGAGGCATCAGAAGAAAAGTAAAGGTAGTTAGAGAAAATTTTGACTTGTTCCAACAACTGATTCTTACAAATGGAATTTAAGTATTTACCATTGAAAATCCACAGAATTCAATAGAACAAGCAAACAAATAGAATTCTTTTCAACCAAATTCCAAAAAAAAAGAGATATAAAGGTGGGATTCACGGGTTACCCGACTCCTCCTAACGCCTGTAGTTTCTTTCACGGGAACTTCTCTGCAAATAATTCGACCTTTCTCAACAAAAGACGGCAACTTTTTGCAATCTTTACTACTGTAAGACTTAGCGGCCCCTTCCGCATAGGAAAGGCTGGTGGTGGAATCTCCACGACAGTCGTTCAACAAACATTTATGAGAGAAACGGTTGGTTAAATGATGACTGTAATCAACCGGTTTATCAGATTTCCTCAGAACCGCAAGACAACTGCAGCATCCTGTTTCCCGGTCCAAGTCCGGAAGCATGAAATTAGACATGGAAATTCCCTTATCAAGCATGGATGACGACTACCACAAATCTCCAAGCAGCGGAAAAACTGCACCACACCCACCGAGATTCAGACATACAGATCCTTGCAGCAGAAAGAGCAAGAGAAAGAAAGAAGAAGCCAAACAGCTGGGGTAATAAAATCTTCGCCAATCAAATCCATACATTTCATCTTGCAGAAACCCACAAATTTTTTCAAGAAACCACCTAGATGAAGTCGAGAAAGATCGGGGAAGATGAGAAAAACAAAATTAAAAGAGAATTACAATACCTGCAGGAACTCCCAATGCCAGCAGAAAAGCCCCACGATTGCTCCAGTGAATACCAACTTATGTGAGAAAAATGAATGAATTTGGCGAAACGAAGCTGCTCGAAATGGCGGATAAAAGAGGGTTTTGTTGTGCCTTGAGAAAGAGAAGAGAGAGAGAGGCTGTCGTGTGCCACTGTCAGAAATCCACACCGGAAATTTAGCAGCTGCTCCCTTAGACTTCCACATGTAACAGAATCCAACAAATCTTCGTGACTCGCGAGACCTCCCAATGCGATCTCCCACTCCAGGTGGGGCTTTGCATATGAGACAAAAGTGTACCATCGACAATTGGACCTCCAGACCTCCATTGTGGGTCCAACTGTTGACAGATCTCCACCACCCAGTCCCCAACCTTAACTTTACAGCAAATATGTACGAAGTCGTCCGAAAACTACGTATTTCTGTCTCCTTTAGAGTTCCGTAAAAAGGAACAGTCCGGTGCAGGAAACTCTTGTCCATGCAGGTTCAAGGAAAGGACAGGCCATATTAATCTAAAATAAATAATTTTATTTTATATTTTGTAAGGAGTTATTTTTACACTTTAAACTTATAATTTGAAAGTCACGTGACAGAGTTCGATACTAAATAAAATACTACTAAACAAGTTACCATTCTAGTGGGAAGCAACAGCTAGGCGCGAAAAAATATGCTAGCATTTTAATGTTCAGGATAAAAAAAAATAAAAAGTTAACTACAATTACATCTATTTCTCACTTTGTCAGCTGCGCAACTGACTATATTTGCCCATCGCCGACGAGTTCACCATATGCAAGCTTCCTTTGCCTTTCGGAAGCGACGAAGTTCTTAAAAAGGTTGACTGCTTATATTCTGCAAAGTTGCTTTCACACATAAGACCTTGGAACTTCAAGGTCCCGCAACGACAGCATCTAGGTGGTTAGAATGATTCAACCCCACTGACCGTTTTGGTCAGACACTTGCATCAGCATCCACCTAAACCGATATTATCTGATAATTATATGAGTTCTTAGTATGCTGTCTGCTCATGCAGATAAGTGCAGCCACTACAAGCTAAAAGGTACGTGTACGACCGACATTAATGGCGGTCCAAAGTGGCTTACCTTGCACCATGTCCTACGTAAGGAATTGTAGGCCGACATAGACCTCCCCCGAACGCTCACCACAGCTGGGAAACAAGGTCGCCTCCCTTTCAATTATTTGACCCATCTTCGGTCACTGCAGCATCTTAAATAGGTTTTATAAAGTTGAATTTAGACCGTTGTTTGTACAAATTTAGTAAGTGTACGTTCTTAACTAGAAATAACTAGAAAGGAACAGTTTACTAGGGTTAATAGTACACAATTTTATCTTGCATTTTACAAGAGACTATTTGAACACCTTGAACCTTTGACCTTAAAATCATGTGTACAACTCTACTGTTGCAGCAAAGCTCTCCTTCAAATAGAAATAATGAGATAAACCCATTAAATCATCCAAAGATGAACCCCCTTCATGCCAAATAGGAGGTATTTATTGGAAAAGTGCATATATGACTTTGGCCTAGCATTTCTCATCTCAAATTCCATGCCCAAAAATCTTCTCCATTAAATGCCTACTGGATGGCTTCTTCTTCCTCTTTTTGTAAATTTCAAAGTCAGTCCATGTTCTATCATTGACATGGAAGTAGAAAAAAGGCCAAGAAATTGAAGGTACCTTTAATAAACGCTTACATGTGCGACTTTTGCCTACTTCGACATAATTGGATCCGTTTATGTCATTGCTACAACTTTTGATGTCTAGTAGCTCAAAGTACATGTGGATTTTATTGTCCTATTGTTAAAAAGGTTGTAACAAAAAATGAACGATTTAGAAAATGCAATATGAACTAATCATCCAATTTATATGCAATTTGGACTTTAGACTCCAAAAGTTAGGCAATGACATGAGCGGCTCCATCAAAAGTGGTACAAGCATGCTCTCATAAAGGGCATGTAGTTAGCATTCCTCGGGAATTTTATTGGACAACATGTTAGTCAAGTTTAAGATCACTAGATCTAGCTCAAGTTGTCGGATCTTGGTTCGACCTAAGCCTAATCTAGCTAGATATCGAGTCAAAACCTTGTTTTCACCTAATCTAACCCAAGTTTGTCTGGCTTGAGCTAGGAAGCTTTAGCAAGTTATTAGGATGAGTTATGACGAGTTTGACTTGAGCTAGGATGACTTTGGTCATCTTTGACTAGTATTTTTCTGTGAATATATAAATATTAAAATAATCTACATGTGGGCCTAATTCTAGTGAAACCTATTTAGGCCTAAAGTAATAGCCACTAATAAGAACATGCTTCAAGGTCTATTTTGTATGCCATCGAACATATTTGTAGGCCTTCCATGCATATCACGAAGATACTATGAAACCTATTTGGAAGTCCTCATTACTTACCATGAAATTTATTTACATGACCAACATGTATACTATGAAGCTTTTTTGTAGGCCTTCCATAGTCTTAAATTGAAAATGAGTATAGATAGCTTCTAAGGTTCACCATGTAAATCGTTTTGTTTGAAAATTTATGTAGTTAACGTACAGGTCTTACCATATCTGTGGCTTCTCACTTGAAAATGAGTATGGATAGTTTCTAAAGCATGCCATGTAAATAGCTTTTTATTTGAAAATGAGTATGAATAGCTTCTAAAGCCTACCACGTAAATAACTTTTTATTTTGAATGGGTGTAGGAATGTGGTTAACTTCTAAGGCCCATTGCATAGATATCTTTTTATCTAAAATTTTGTTTGAATAACTTTTATTTGTAAATAGATATTTTTATTTGAACTATATGAAGATAGCTTCTACAGCCTACCATGTAAATAACTTCTTACTTAAAATCATGTGTGATGACCTGGGTTTTCTCATACATTTTTAAATGCAATATCTAATTCCTAAGGTGGGGTGCATCCCCATTTGAAAATCATTTTATAAAAAACCATGCAATGTAACGGAAAACCTTTAGTTTTAAACTCAATTTTTGAAAACCCCGAGTGTCATTTGCCTTCACAACAACCAAAATAGTTTTTGAAAAACTTCAGAAATCATAAATGTTTTTCCCCAAGTCTATCCAGTCACAGCACACAGTCCAACTGTAAATAAATACAAATACATATCCAAAGGGTAGAGAGTTTACTTACATGTATAATTGTCTCCTATTTGATTCACTTGTTCGTAGCACTAATATCTCCTGAGACGTCTTCTATTTGTGAGTGGAACTATCCTGAAAAATGTTAAGGATAGGGTGAGTATATACTATACTCAGTAGGAGTCTATCACTACTAGTTTTGCAATGCATGCTATGTTTAAAATCATATTCTCTTAAAAACATGTGTATATTTAAACAATCATGTTCAATATTGATATTAAAAACCACTGCCAAACCGGAATACTGACGACTTAAAGAAATATCATAATCCAAGTCAAAAGTATTATATATCATAAACATAATGATATGCATCAGATGCTCAACTAAATCCAACTTATGAATATCTGGTATGGTATGGTCGACCAACTTTATATCATGTCATATGCAATGCAAATAAGTCCACGAAATCATAGGGTCCAACTATGCCCACGACCTCACCACTATGTGGTCCCCGGGTACCTGAGGACACTCTGTCATAGCCTCAACGGGGCCTATGACACGTCAACCCAGTGCCGTGACACCAGTAGTAGCCCCATGTACCACATACAGTCGACGTAGGGACGTTGTCCTTTTTGAGCGTGGTACCCATCCACCTAATAGTGGTAGAGGCTGGAGGCCAACCCAAACCTCTCGGCATAGCGCCCACGAGCTCATCAGCCCAAATCATATCAGATCAAACCAACGAAAACCTCTTGTTCAAAACCCGCCCTCTTTGGGTCCCTCACAACTGCCTACCCAGCGTCTTTTGGGCACTCCAGCATCTTTTGGTAACCCTCAAGGACATGCAATCTTTTAAAAACTCAATGCTCACCAATTATGCAATATATGCATTTGTTTACAAAACATATCTATGCATAATGTATATGCAATCATTTGCAAAACATATCTATGCATAATGTATATGCAATTATTTGCAAAACATATCTATGCATAAAGCGTTTATCATATGTATGCTGAATTAAGTCATGCTAAACAAGTTATATAATTTGTACTTAAAACATGCATAAAACAATCATGGTCTTTTTTAAAAAGTCTAGTAGCGATAGAGCACCTACCTCAAAATCTCCTAGAGTCGCGTCATTTAACACTCAACCCATCCCTGGGTCTCATTTATAAACTCCTGGGTATGAATGGATACAAGGAGTCATTATTATTTTCAATCCATTTAGTCATTAGATCACTAGCTCTGCCTATTGGGTCCAAGGTCCTTGCCTAATTCACTGCCAGGCTAGCTCCTATAATATGGACCTACTTATTCAATAGTTAATTTCTATGAATGGTCCTATAATCCTAATTTTAAAGTCTTATTAGGTCCACGTGTCCCGGTTCCCAAGACACCTGTGCATCCTGGTTGAACCACGACCACCTCACGTGCGTGTGCCCCTAAAGGCCATGCCAGAGACCGCGTTTTGCACATGCACATGCATGCTCAAGTGACGCGCTATGACGTGCATCATCACACGGACGCACCTTGTAGCATGGCGCGTCTCAGCTCTCAGGGCACCCCGTGCATCCTGGTCGAGCTAGGACCCGTGCCCCATGTCGCGCACGTACCCAAAGGCCGCACCTTGGACAGTGTTCGCACGTGCACAAGCATGCCTAAGCGACACGCTATGACGCGCATCATCACATGGATGCACCTTGTAGTGTGGCGCGTCTCAGCTCCCAGGGCACCCCGTGCACCCTGGTCGAGCCAGGACCCGTGCCCCATGTCGCGCATGCACCTGAAGGCCCTACCTGGGACAGTGTACGCACTGTCGTACACCTAAAACCCGTCCTAGGGACCCAGTCCCAGGTGCACATGGTGCTTGGCATCCTTGGGACGCCTAGCTCTTGCAGGTCAGGCCCAAGCCGTCGTGGGGTGTTTTTCCGACCAAGAACCCTGTTGAAAACGACCAGAAAGGACCAGATCCGGCATGGATCTGGCCTGGGGGAAGCAAATGGAAAGGAAAAGAAGGAGAAATGGCTTACCTGGGCAGCCTGGGGACGCCCTTTTTCCGGTGGGTGTGCTTCTTCACTAGGAAGCTCTAAGAAGGGGGGAAAACGTTGTTCCGTTGCGACCAGATGGGGAAAAGGGGAATGGGGAGATGGGTAAAGGAATGGTCGGCGAGTCTTGGCCTGGCCGTTGTCGGAAACACAAAGGAATGGGTTTCCGGTTTTTACCGGAAACCCCAGTCTCAAATGACTGGAAAATCGCCGGAAAACGTGGTTTTTTGGAGAGGAAAGATGGGGTTTTTATAGACCGGCTATGGCGGTGCCCCTCAATGGCGGTGCCGCCATTGGTGGTGGCAGATTCCTCTAGAAAAATTGGGATCGAGGGTTTCTGGGAGAGTCTAGAGGTTGAAGACGACAGTGGGTGCTGTTATCAAAACGGCCCCCTGCGTTTTTCGTCCTTTTTTCGTTTTAAACGTGTTCTGTTTAAATTACAGATATGCCCCTAATCTTTAAATGTCCGTAACTTCTTCATATGGACTCCGTTTTGGGTAATTTTTGAGGCGTTGGATTTCATTTTTCGAGTAGAATCTACTGGTACTAAGTTTCCTCACAAATTCCTTTGTTTACTATTTTAAATAAAATCAAACATTCAACACAGTTCATGTCCTATAAGATGTCCAATTTTTGTCAAAATAGCGTAAATTGCTCGGGCATTACATCATGTGTGGAAAATGAATAGGTTCTAGGGCACATCAGAAAAATACTTTCTTATTTGAAGCAGTTGTGATAGCTTCTATGGCTTATAATGTAAATAACTTCTTATCTGAAATAGGTGAGTTGAGATAGCTTCTAGCATCAACTGTGTAAATAACTTATTATTTGAAATAGGGGGGATAGGTTCTACACCCAGTATGTAAGGAGCTTCCTATTTAAAAATGTGTGTGAAAATAGCTAGCTTCTATGGCCCAACATCTAAGTAGGTTCTTATTTGAAACTATGTATAAAAATAGATAATTTCTAGGATCCACTATATAAAGCTTCATATTATAGGTGGAGAAGCCCATTATGTAAAAATCTTTTTGGAAAAATGGAAATGGATAGCTTATAGTGCCCATCACGTAAATAGTTTCTTCCTTAAAAATAGGTGTGGATATCAATTTTCATTAGTTTGAAAATAAGTGTAGATATCATTTTCTGATGCTCAATTCCCATTTTCTCAACTCTTGCAAACTCAGGTGAAAATCAACAGCCCCTTTGTTTTCTCTCCAAGCCAAAGATAGCTTTCAACTTACACTAATAATATATTAAAATGCAAAACTCAGCCTTACTCTAGATGGAATCCACTAACAATATGTTGGGCTTAATTTTGTGAAACTCTTGTTAGCTCAAGTATAACTAACAATGATTTTGCAAGAGCTAAGCTGATATCAGTCTAACTGGGCCTAACTCAGATTTGACTAATAATGATCTAGCTCAATAATGGAAATTTTGGCCAAACTCGCTTTAGATCGGCCTAGCTATGGTTAAATTAAGATTGACTAACATGGAAGCTTTCATCCAAATTGAAGAATTGCCTATGCTGCAAGATTTCCTGTGAGACAGACGCACCCATGATCTCCAATGTTTGACTTGTCTTTAGTGGTAGCAACAATTATTTGGGAGTGGCAAAAATTAATATATATATATATATATATAACAAAATAAAGAGATAAATGTGTCAAGCAAACCATAACAAAGTTTTCCAATATAATTTGGAAAGGTACATATTTTGGTAAGGGATCTAGAGGTTAATGCTCCTGAATGGACCTTAGCCAGAAGCACCATACACTTGTAATAAAAGGGGCTCACATTTGGATGATCCTATCTATTCATCTCATTGCTCTAGCTTTGGATGACCATTAAAAAAAAGACCACAATGATTATATGACTCTAGCATTACAAAGGTTATATTTCTAGGAGTTGAATTCAAACTATTATTTAGACACTAAGTTTCTAACAACCCATTTCTTATGATAGAAAGTAAAGTTTTTTCTGTGTTAAATTGTCAAATCTCCTTGGTTTTAAAGCTAGTAGTCATCCAAAGCTAGGAAAATAAGATGAAGTGGTCAAATCATCCTAATGTCACATCTTTCATGAAAAATGAAGGTCACTTCTTGATAAGGCTCATTTAAGGCCTTTGGCTTAACATTATTGTGCTTCTTGCTCCATACCAATAAACTCACACTTCACCAACAACAAACCTAAATAGCTTTTATCCTATGCAGGATGAATATTTTATTGGCATGCTATGATTTACCAAAAACCAATGGTTCAACATTTTTCTATCAGAACCATAAGTAGGCTTTTTGGACAAAGGGCTTAGGGATGTCCAACGAAGACAAGGAGAGTTGGTAGGTTGGGCTTGTCACAAGGAACTTTGTTCATGGGATTGTTCTTTTTATAAACTAATTCTAAGAAAACTATTGAAGAAAAATAACAAGTTTCACAAAGGACTATCACTGGAAGTCATTTCATTGATTTGTACCTCTCCCTTAAGCAAGCAAGTGCTTTGTTTGTTATTGTTTTTCAATTACACAACAAATAATGATTTCAAGGAAGAAAATACATTTTTTTGGGTCCACATATGTGAAGCCTTGGCCGATGAGGGCGGGCCAAGAGGGCTGGCAGGCTTCTAGGCAAGGTGAAAGACTGAGAGTTAGTCCCACATCGCTAGGGGGAAAGTTACTGGGCTCTTGATAAGAGTGATGAGGACTTTCCTTGCAACGAGGCCTCTCGATGGGTGAAGCCCAAGAGGGGTGAGGGACCTAAGGGAACAAAACCTTGAGGGGTGAAGCCTGAAGTGGCGAGGGACCCAAAGAGGACAATATCATATCCGCTGTGCACTCTGATACACGGAACGAGGCCTTTTCCCCCATGGGGGGAAGAACAAAACCATGGGTGGGCTGGGTGATATGGGCCCCAGTCTGCTGACACGGACAATATCATTGCAGGGTGTGGGCCCTCGAGCTGTTACAACATATGTTCAATTGACAAGCTTATTCCATGAACACTAGTTTTTGGGGCCGCAATAATTAACAATATATGCAAACCAAAAGTGAGTTTTAAATGGTCCCTCACACATTGTAACAACAGCAAAAAAAAAAAAAAAAAAACACTTAAACAAAAGGGGGCAAAATTGATACTAGCACCCCCCACGTAAGAGACCCATCAGGTCTGTCTTTTCCAAAAAACCCAACATACCAGAAACTCGACGAGAGGGAGGAGAGAAAGAAGAAGAGAAAGGGAAGAAGGAAAGGAGAGAGAGGGAGAAGAGGAAGGAGAGAAAGCTCGCTGGGAAAGTCTGCCACGCCGGCGAGCAGGGAAACGAGTTTAGGGTTCGTTGGGTGTTGGGGTTCACAGACCTTGCCGCAGAAGACGACAACTCTGATCATCAATTGAGCCGACCATTCTCCTCAACACACGAGCAAGAACCAAAACCCTAAGGTTTTGGAACAATCCATGCATTGTTGAATACCGAATTGAAAAGGGAACCTTTACACGCTAACTTTGGAGGGCTTCACGAAGAATCTGAGCCAATCCAGCCTATTCTAGAAAGGGAAAAACACAGAAAGGCACTTGGAAGGTAAGATCTACAAAACCCAGCTTTTAATTTATAGTGTTTTGCTAAATCCATGTGTTTTCACTCTAGATCTAGAATTTCGGATAATCCAACCATCCAATCCCCAATCCAAGTGTAGGGATAGGTAATGTAGTGCATGATGTAGCTATGATCACACAAAAACGTCAGATCTAGGCTGAAATTTGATCGGACATCTCAGCCGTCTGATCGGGTACTGTTCACGTAGTACCCTTTTGACGTCTGAGTAATGATCAGACACCACAAACGAGTTCTAAAGCACTGGAATTGCTAGGATATGGCACAAATTGAAAGTTTTAGACTGAAATTGATTTAAAATTTTAAATCGTTTGATTAGATAGTAAGAAAATAAAGACTTGACACTTTTGATTGGTGGTTAAATGCTACCATAATGTATCATAACCTCTAATAAGTTAAGATACTTGGAAAAATGCAAGATATGGCCACTAGACAATAAAAATAACCTACATTTACTTAAGATGAATGTGGATAACTAATCCATGGCTAATGGTGTAGATTGGAAATCCAGTAACTGTTGTCATTCAGCTAGCTATAAACCACTAGCTAATGAAACACCCTTAGCATAGAAATCAGCATTGTCACTTCGCCTTATAACGACTAGTGTCAGTAACTAACTTAGAGGGAGCTTTCATATTAGAAAAGCTAAGAGAAGCCCCAAAGTCGTATATCTGAATATGTTTTCATGTACTTTACAGAGGCATGATTGATTTGGGAGCTCGTACGCAAATTGAGGAAAGTATTCGAATCAGTGAACTAGAAGAGCATCATTTGAGGTAGGTGGAATTGAGATTGCTAAGATTTTTGTTGTATACATATTTGTATATGAAATTTGAGCATTGAAACAAGTCTTTTCAATTTATATGAAAGGCAAGATGAATGTGCATAATAAAATTTAACCTTGATTAAACTGTTCATGCAAAAGCTATACATTATTGTGAATTATGTGTAAGACTGATACTAGAAAATTGTGAGTTGGCTCGTAAGAGCGAAAGAGGTCGTTATGATGTGGGCAGGCCTTCGAGCTGGACAAGTTACCGATACCTAGGGTTTAACCCCATTGTTTGGGGAGTTTGATGCATTCTAAGAAGTTGTTATGATGTAGGTGGCCCTTCAGGCTGGACGAGCTACTGGTCCTTGAGATGTAGCCCCATTGTTTGGGGAGTTTGACACGTCTTGAGGGGACGTTATGATGTGGGCGTGCCTTCGGGCTGGATGAGCTACTGGTTCTTGGCTGGACGAGCTATAGGTCTCGAAGGAGTAAAGCCTTGAGGTGTGTCTTTGAGTTTGGTGTGTCTTTGGGTTTAACCCATTGTACTAACTCACTATGCCAAAGAGGATAATATCGTCTACTGTATACTTGATACACGCGACAACGCATTGGCATTCGATAATGTGAAATGACTCGTATGAGCAAAGACTAGTATCAAGAAATAAAAATGATTAGTGAGCTTAACATGTGACTGCATACTTGCATTTCAAGAATGTTTTAGTACTAATGCATTGATGTTTTTTCATTTTGGCATGAATTTATAATACTGATGAATCTTGAATTATTTCAAGCTAAATGATAGTTAAATATTAGTTGCATGTTTCAGCATGGACAAATTAAATTATATAAAATATCATGATTTGATTTATATATAACTGCTTCTTATTCCACCTACATAAACGCAAGTTTGCTGAGATATTATATTTGTTTATAATATCTCAAAGTAGAGGATTCCCAAGAAGTAGAAGCTTACTAACAGGAGTACACCTACGAAAAGCTCTTGACTTAGATAAGTAATGATTGGTTTATGTTTGAAGTCATTTTTTCTGAGATGGGAAAGAGACTGTTATATATATGTAATTTTGGAGAGTTGGATAACTTATGTGATTTGGTTGTGGTGTGGGGTTCCTAGTTGTGATTTTATTGGATTTGATTTGTCTCTATTTGGGAATGTATGAAAAGGAGACAGAGTCTTCATTTATATTTTGAAATTGTCAAAAATGTTTATCAGGTACTTCGCAATGACATGCGTTAAATGTCATATGTCTGAAAAACAGAGGAAACTATGTTGGATTGTCGGTAGAAATGAGCACTCATTTCACATAGAATTGTTGTTTTTCATAAAAGAAAATTGACACTCGGGATTTTTCAAAGCGAATTTAAAAGAAAATATTCTTTCGCATTTGTTTACACTTAAAAAATAATTTTATTAGAAATTGAGCTCGCTAAGTTAATGTCTTTTGGACTTAAAAAGTGTTATAAAAATCTGGGTCATCACACACATAATCAAATATAGCCTGGTGGTTAGGCTGATGTTCATCTCCTCTAAGTAGGTCACATATAGGAGACATAGGGATCTGGCATATTTTGGAAATTGTGTGCATTTAAAAAGTCTTTGAGTTATCACTTTTAAAAAGAAGAAGTTAGTTTTAAGTGGTCCATTATAATTTGATATTTCCTCCTTGTCCTTCTAAATTATAAAGAAAAACATGAATGCCATTTTATTGACGAAAATCATATGCATTCTATAAAGATTTCAGCCAAAATGGCCACGAGCATGTTCCACGGTGTACCATCTACATGTAGCCGGATATCAACCGCATAAATGTCAAATAATGAACCTCTTTGTTTTAATAGTCCAATTTAGACCATTGACTACAGGGCTATGATCATTCGTCCAAGTTGATGACTTGATACCACAGGGCTCCAATAGGCACCAGGGTGAGTGGCCTCCTCCCCATTGCACATGGGAGAAATGTGAAGGCTTGGTCCATGATCCAGAGCCATCTGGTAGTTCGGTAAGTTTGTCCCCTTCTTCTCGTTCGCTTTCTTCAATTCTTCAGTAGCCATAAACCAGCTCCGACGCGTTCCATCAGTCGTTTACGAAACGACATGACTACGTTTTCAATTGAAAGTGGAGTGCATATCCTGGATGCCGGTCTCTTGTGAAAATGGAGAATAGTTCAAAGTACAAATTAACTATCTTCTGGTCAAGTCCATTATGGCGTGTTGGACGGGATATTCAATAGATATTTATGTACTTCCTCTCATGCACGTGGACCCCTTTTTTTCTCTTGATTTGGTTGACTGTACACTCCTTTATGAGGGAAAGTTCTAAAAAGTCATGGTCATCAAACCCATGAGTTCATTTTACCCTTCAATTTCCTGAGGTTGGACGAGATTCACATTCAATTGTCAATGAATTAATTACCTACTCATTTCTGTTATATTATATCAATCTAGCTAAGCTGACCGCAGTATGGTTTTATGACTATGATATGAGGCTGCTGGGTATACAAGTATTTAATGTGGAAGAACAATCTGCTTTGCCTTTCATTTCTTGATTTCACTCTTGTTTCGTTCTTTTGATATCTGTACTTCTAGTACATGCATATGGCAGGGACCCTTGTTGATGGTGCCATCCGTAAGTATCTCAAAGCTAAACAAGTTGACTTAAAATGCTGCCACCAAAATTAATATTAATAGAATTCACAAAAGTATTTCTTCATTGTGGAGAAGGGGAGCCTTGGCGCAACAGTAAAAATTGTCGTCGTGTGACCTTGAGGTCACGGGTTTAAGGCGCGAAAACATCCTCTTGCAAAATGTAAGGTAAGACTATGTACTATAAGCCCTTGTGGTCCGCCCTTCTCCAAACCCCACATAGGGGAAGCTTCGTCCAGCGGGGCTGCCCTTTATTTCTTCATTATAGAAAAAGATCAAAGATGTCGCTTGTGTTCTATGGGCGATCGGTATATTGATCTCCAGTTAGCACATCCCGAACTATTGCTATTGTGCCCACCTTTGCAAATGATCCTAACCACTCATCGTCTTACATCAGCCGGTCAGGGTTCATCCACAAAAGGAGAAAATTTAGTTGATCAAGCTCATTGTGCTCAAAATCTATGTTTGTATTTGTGAGCACAGGAGTTTTAGCATTGTCGCACAAGGAGCCTCTTTAATGGGTGACAAGGGTGCAGGCTGTTCATAGGTACATGCATGTGTCCAACACTAAAAAAAAAAAAATACTTTGTATTTCTCCCTTGTATAATGGCTCTTCCTCGTTGCCTACATTGTTGCACCTTTCTTGGGAATCTAAGGCAATCTCTAGTAAACTACATACAAATGAGGAATGCTGGTACAGAGAGTGACAACACCCCACCCAATATACCATTGTTCCATGGCTTTGAATAACTATTTGTGCAAATCTATGCCAAAAGAGAACTTCTAGCATTTAAGAAATGGTGTTTTTATCTTGCTAGACACACAGATAGTTTGAAGATCTCCGTAAGCAACGGTTTGCCCGCATCGAACTAAAAACACAATATGTTGGATGTCTCTGACTCCCTTTTGGTATGATTTTTTGCACTATGAGATATTCAGAGTTAGTAGAGACGTTAGTTCAACGTAATGCATTAATGTTATGAGCGCTCACCACACGAAACTGGAGTTGCATGGTTGTTAGGGTTGTTGTGCTCTATACCAGCATTCTTCCGCGAAAATTTAAAAGAAACAAGCGGATGGGTTAGCCAACAATAAAGACTGGACAACAAATTATGTCGAGCATCCTTTGCCCTACTTGCAATAGACCCTAGAGTCTTGCCATGGTTCTAATCTAGGCACGTAACGTATAGACTAATTAGCCTCAAATGTCCCAAGTAAACAAAAGGCAGCATCGGTGCAACAAGCTCCCATGTATGTGAAGTCTGGTAAGGAGTGAACCACAAGAGTCAATAGTACACAATCTTACCTTACATTAGAATTTTTCCTTCAATTTACCTCGGCCGTCCTTTAGAATGGTTTTATAACTAAGTAGAATAGTCATAACTCACAAATGATGGAGTCCATTAAGTATACACGCTCTTTTCCTTTAATGGACATTTATTCCAGCCTGATCAAGAGGATCAAATATAGATGCACAGAAGTCTTACACCCAAAGATAAAGGGAAGCCCCGGTGCACGAAGCTCCTACTTATGTGGGGTCTAGGGAAGGGGCGGACCACAAAGGTCTATAGTACACATCCTTACCTTGCGTTTTCGAGAGAACCTTTTTTCACACTTTAAACCCGTGACCTCAAGGTCACACAGCGACAACTTTACGGTTGGGCCAAGCCTCCCCTTTTCTTATGCCCAAAGATAAATAAGTAAATTACTCCACCTCAATAGAGCAATAAAGATACATAGAAAACGGGGGAGGAGAAACAAGGGAGTTAGAAGAATCTCTTTCTAACTTCCGAAAGAGAAACAACCTCCCAGGCCAATGCATCAACTGCTTCATTTGCAACTTTTTACATGTATAAATTGAACCTGTAGAAGTGCTAGATCTGCTTGGACATTAGCGACGATATACGTACTATTGAGCGTGAGAAGAAATATCCCATTTTTTAATCTTGGTAAAACTTTTTTCTATAAATCTATGTTATTCATCATGTTTAAAATAGTTTGAATAGGTTAGAGATCAAATTCATGTTCTTTTAATGTTTTTATTATATATTTTCATGAGCAAAAAAAATAATGGGCATCCATTTTGGTTAATTTTTTCAAAGATAAAAAATAAGTACTCATGATCATTCTAGAGAATTATCTACTTTTTGGTACGGAGAACATAATAAATGGTTTATATTTACAAAAAAATCATCGTGTATAAAAGAACAATGGCGTAAGCTTCTTCTCATGCTCAGGAGCTCAATAGCGTGTAAGCGTATCGGAACTCTTAACACAATGTAGCATCTATGATCAGCGTTATCCAAGCTAATTAATTCGTTGGTCGACTCCTATCTATCATGGAAATGCCTGAGGATACTTGATGATGGTGCCATCTCAAAATATCTGAGAGCCGATTGAATTGGACTTCTAGAAATATCTAAGTAGTAGGTGTTTATGAACAAGATTAAGGGTCCATTAAAATACCGTCACGAAGACATTAATAGACTTCACAAAGTATCTCTTCATCATGGAGAAAGGTAAGATGTTGCTTGTGTTCTATGGGTGATGCGATATATTTCATGGATGTGATCGGTATATTGATCCCAACTCATTGTCTTACATCAGTCGGTCAGGGTTTACACAAATGGAGAAATTTTAGTAGATCAAGTTCATTGTTCTCACAATCTATGTTTGTATTTTTGAGCAAAGGCCTTTTAGCATAGTGGTGCAAGGAGCCTCTCTAATGGGTGACCAGGGACTGCTCAGAGGTGCACACATGAACACTAAGAAGAAAAAAATACATATAGTTTCTCTTCTTTTATAATGACTTTTCCTCGTTACCAAGATTGTTGCCCCAAAGGCAATCTCTAGTAAACTACATAAATGAGGAATGTTGGTATAGAGCTTGAATCATGCTATTCATCTAACTTCTTTGGCTTTGGATATAGATTGGTGCAAATTTATGTCAAAAGGGTACCTCTAGCATTTGAAAATTGGTTTTTTTATCTAACTAGACACAAACTCTCGGAAGCTCCCCATAAGCAATGGATTGCACTCATCAAATTATAAACACAATTTGTCAAGTGTCACTGGCTTCCTTTTGGTATGACTTTTTGGGCCATAAGATATCTAGAGTTAGTAGAGACATTAGATGAATGGCATACATCAATGCTATGAGGGCTCATCATATAAAAGTAGAGGAGTTATGTGGTTGTTATAGTGTTGTTGCAGGTCCTTTAGTGGGCGCCCTAGTGGATCCTAAAGCAAGTCCTCTGAAAGTAGTTCCTATAATCTTGTTCTGATTATAGTAGAGAAGTCTAGCATTGTTGTTTTATATATGTAAGCAAAATTGTTGAACCATGTAAATCTTTGCATTCATTTTTTTAGTCTTTTATTTTACTTTTATGTTCCACTAATTCCTAAGTATACCCTACCTACGCTTCTAACACTTGGTATGAGAGATCCACAATCGAGCTTGTTCTGCATAACATCAAGATGTTGATATCTGCATGTGAATGAAATGATGAGTGGAGGGAATACAAGTTCTATAACATTTGAGGGTTCTTCAGGTGATGGAATGATGGAATGTAAACTAGTGAGAGTTAGGGACGTTAGGATCACTATATATGATTGTTGTAGTTATACTATATGGGTGTTCAACTTGCACAGATCTGTGGAAGAGTCTTCTCTAGTAGAAAAGTTTGATGTTAACAAGTTAAAAGGGTCAACTAAAGAACATAAAAGGGGTGATGTGGTAGCTAAAGGAGAACTACATGATAATCTATATCATTTGATGAGAGATATTGTGGTTGGCAATGCTATTGTCATAGATTCAGTTCTGATGCAGCACAACATTCGAGCCAAACAAGCAAGGAAGGACTAAAAGTACTCCTTGATCATAATTTACTTGTAGGTCTAGAATCTTAATTTAGAATTTTTTAAAGAATATGTCTATAGTAAATACCATAGAGAAAGTTTTCTTTCATCTACTATTAGAAGTAAAGGTGTATTAGATTTGATACATTCTACCATATGTGAGACTTATGAGATAACCATCAAATTTTATTCCTTTTCTTGATGACTTCTTTAGAAAAGTATGGGTGTATATGCTCAAAAGCAAGAGTCTTTTTGCAGTCCCATCAAGAGGGCTAAATTATATCCACTGAAATTTTTGCTCCATAAGAAAATTGAAAGCTTGATTGGTCCAAGGAATAAAACAATAATAAACACTTGAGTTTTGGGAGATGGATATCAGTTAGATATCCTAGACGTAAATTCAGGTGTTAAAGAATGATTAAGTGGAAGTAAAATAAATTTGTGCTTTGAGAATGTTAGAGCAATAAAGAGAATATCAATCACACATGAACATAAGCAACTTTATAGAGGTTCAGTGGGCTTATATGGTGGTTACTTTCTCTCCTTCAAGGGTATCCCCTCTTTGGGGCTTTTGTTATTTTACAGTGAAAAGATACAACCCAAGACTTACAATTGCTTGGTGATAGAACCAAATTGAGTGCCCCAATCAATTCTAAATCAAGGAACTGACTCATTCCTCACTAGGAGAGCACCTACGTTGAACAAACCAAGGAGATAATGTTTTCCTCACCAACAGAACACCTCTCTTGAGCAAATCAAGAAACTAACTCATTCCTTACCAAGATAACACCTCTTTTAAACAACAACAAGTAAGAAGAAATATTTGTACAAAGACAAGTTCAAATACAATTATAGTACTTTGACTTTACCAATATAAAATTGAAAGAATTTCCTAAAGGGCTTGTTGAAGATGAATTCGGAACTTGGTTGTTGATATTTAAGCACAATGAGATTGCTTGAAGCGTTCTAAAAATTTACAGTGAATCGCACTCTGTTTGATCTATAAAACAAAGAACTTGAGCAAATTTCTTGATTTTGCTTGAATTACTTGTTGTTCTTCTTTGAATTCGGTTGTTGTGGCTTCATATTTATATTTGAGCATTATACCTCTATTGTAGATCATCTCCAAATGCTCCTCCAATGTTCTTCAATGTCAAAATCGCCATTAGAAATGGCTATATTGACTTTAGAATCAAATGTGGCAGTTAAGAAGCTTTACTTGACTTTTGAAACAAATGTTTGAAAATTAAAAATCTCATGATCCACCAATAGAATAAATGATCTCATTTATTCATATTGAAGATAAATGAATCTACTTTATAGTTGCAAAGTTTTAGTAGTCGTTGACTTTCATAGTAAATGATTGGAAAATGAAAAGTCTAATATCCATTAGTCCAATTTATGTTTAGCTCTATCCGTTTTGAACATCAACAAGTTTAAATTCCTCTTGCAAATTTCAGGTTGATATGACATAAGATGAGTGAGATCCATTCAAATGTATGTAACACTGTCTAAGCTGTGAAACTATTGGATCCATCTATAAACAAGCCATCAATTGAAGGACATAGGTAAATGATGTTTCTAGCAATAAGTTCCATTCCCTTACTTTGTCACTAGACACCTCTGTTTTTTAGTGTATGAAAGTTAGTCAATGGCAGTTAAGATTTTAGTAATGCTTCTCCATCGACACGTGATGCGTAAATCAATGGACAACCAACTTAAATATTAAAAAATCCAAAACTTGACCTTCAAATGGTGTTTGATCTTGAAACACAAGGATCAAAGTTCATGGTGTCACGACCCCAATCCCCAGGGCCGCGATTAGGCTTAATCAAGCCTAACGATTGGGCGAGCCAGGCCTACGTGGCCTTGCTTCTTTTTTTTTCATAATTATATCACAGCGGAAGTGTTGAGAGAGCTAGGTGCTCTTGTCCTGGGCAAGTCACAATTTACTAGTAATATATATATATATATATATATATTTCTCCTTTAACAACCGAGTCCTACCGAAATTTCGGCAGAGTCTCTCCTATTTTTCGGACATTATGCATTTAACGCATGCTATGCGGTTCACCTGATAAACAACATAGCAGTCATAATTTACTGAAGGGAGCTCAGTCTCCATACTATCTATCATAGTAAGACATACATGATGCATAAGGAATCAGTGTCAAAATAAGACATAACTCGTTTAGCACTTATATACATGTGTTTATATACAACTCAAAATTTAACAGCTTCAAGCAAGCTTTCTTCGACTCACTCAACGACCTTTCTCTTCTCTGCCTGATTGGTACCTACAAAATAACAAGGTGAGCTGCGAAGCTCAGTAAGGGAAAAGAACCAAACCCATGCATATCCAGTCATTTTCATTGCCACGCTTAAAAACACATTCACTATAACATGAGCATGCATTTTCCATTTTAACTAGTCATATATAACATAGTTAGCATGTCTTATTAGAGCAGAATTACAGTTTTTTCCCAAATTCTAATATGACACAACAGTCATCGCATGCAAACAAGCACACCCCATAAGGATTTCCTATTCGTGTCCAACCACAGGACATTCAATAGATGAGTGACTAAGTCATAGACCTCATTCTAAAGTTAAATGCAAACTATAAGCGTTACTTCCAACAAAGCTGTATACTCAGTGATGATTTTCTCAGTAATATTAAACCTGCCTAGCATTACACTAGGATTCAATAGTCATCTCCCTCAAGGATTACCATCTTGGGCAGCCCACTATGTGTATCATCATCAAGGCAGCCGGACCCTTAGGATTTACCATCTTAGGCAGCGCCAAAGTCAGGTTCCCTCAGGGTTTACCATCTTGGGTGGCTCCACCTTAGTCGAGATCAACCAGGCAGCCCTTTCCCTCAGGGTTTACCATCTTGGGCGGCTCCACCGTGATCCCAAAAGACCAGGCAGCCCTTTCACTCAGGAATTACCATCTTGGGAGGCTCAATACCTGACAGCTCATCCCTCAGGGTTTACCATCTTGGGCGGCTCCACCATGATTCCAAAGAACCAGGCAGCCCTTTCCCTCAAGGTTTACCGTCTTGGGAGGCTCAATACCAGACAGTCCAATCCTCAGGATTTACCGTCTTGGGCGGCTTCACCTTAGTTACAAGCAACCAGGTAGCCCTTTCCCTCAGGAATTACCATCTTGGAAAGCGTCATCATAGCTTACCGGGAGGCCATCAAGGCTTACTATCTTGGGCTTGACCATTTTATAACAATTTGCATCATCACAACAGTTAAGCATAGCAAATCACACTATAACATGACCTTTTTAATAAGATATTACAATTTCTATCATCCATTAAACCAAGGTGGCAATATATACATTTTACACATGTATAAAGTTAATTTCAAGAGAACATAACAACAAGAATTTAAAGAATGCAAGGGTTTAGGGTCCTTACCTGCTCTCCACGTATAATTCAAAGTCCTACTGGTAGAACCGTTCACACTGTTCCCAAACCTCTGCAACAAATACAAGTTCTAAGTAAATTATAGAATTTCATGCCATTTTCTATAATCACTTCTAGTTCTACATTCACCATGTTCTTAATCTAACCTCACATATCTAGATCAAGGATTTGCACACCAATTGGTCGCTATCCAATTGGATCAGCACCATTGGTCTTACATCGATGGTCTAGATCAAGCGCGTACCTCTAAAAGTTTCAATTTCCAACATTTTAGGTAAGTTATTTCACAATTCAATGCTTTTGGCCATAACTCATGGTCTGATATCCTTTCCTGACCTCTGACATTCGCTGATCGAGCATTGGACGGCCAGATAGGATCTCCTATCACTTTATCTGTGATTAGTCAGTCATTTCTATGATAATTCATCACCAATGGTTACTTGGAGTTATATTTAACCTAAATTTACCTTCCGATCACATTTTTAACGGTCGGATGTTAAGGTTCCAAAATTTCCCTATGCATCTACAAGCAATTTCGTGGACCAATCGATTCCTGATCGACGATCCGTCTTCGTGGATGAAAAGATCACGCGCGAATCATCCATATCTGAAAATTTTTATTTTTCACATTTTTTTTGGGGTCGCCGGAAAATGTCACCGTCGCCGGAGAAGATGACCGGATTCCGGTCGTCGCCGGCGACACAGGTGACGTTGTTTTTCAGCCAAATTTAATGGGAATGCTTAGAATTTCCTGAATTTTCGTTTTCTAGTGTTTTCCCCTTTTGATTTTTGCTAGAACTATCACTTTTTGCCAGATTTTTCAAGGGTTTTTAAACTTACCCTAGGTGCTGGTTTTTGAAGATTCCGGCGTCGTTTCTCGACGGATCTTCATGAAACCAAAGGGGTTTCACTCTGAAACGTCTAAGGAACAAGGTGAACGGGTGGATTTTCGATCCAATCCCGTTTTGTCCCCTGTATGCCTTGAATCCAGCGGTGTTTTTTTTTCACCGTTCAGTCCCTCAGAAAATGATGCATTTGCGTTGAAGAAGAAGAAGAAGAAGAAATGGGGAAGAGTAGGGAGAGGTGGAGGCCTACCTGGGTTGAGCATGTACCATTGCGACCCAAGGATGGTAACCTACCTCCCTTCCCGTAGCAGTTGAGGCTGAGTTGCGTCTCACCGGAAAGAGTGGAGTTAAGGGAAACAAGGGGAAGGGGAGAGATAGGAGGGCAAGAAGCTTGCCGGAAAGTGATCAAAAGAGGGGGGAGGACCAAGGAAACTGGGAGTGGAGGGTTGCCGGAAAGGTGCAAGGGGAGGAGGGTAGCCGGCTTTTCCCCCTTCCCGTCTGAAGACGCGTGGGAGTAGAGCTCCACGCGGTGAGTTCCACTCCCGCGTGTCGAGTTCCTCCCACGTGGTCCTTTGGCTGACACGCATTAGAGGGGGTGCCATTATCAATCTGGACCCCCCTCTGCCTCAGTGGTAAAACCCCTGGGTCTGTCGCTCCCGATCTCCGTTTCGCGCGTTCTTAGTGTCGTTGAAAAGCTCTCTCCGAGCACAATCTCATGATTGACTTTTCATCATTGATTTCTAATGTTCTTAATTTTTATGTTTTAATCCACTATTTAGGACATGGGTGCGAGACATGGTGTGCAGATGCCTCTCAATCATCCCAAAATATTAAAAAATTCTAGGAAATGAAATCTAAGTTACTCATGCTATGGTTTGAACTAATGGCTTTATTTTGGAGTTTGTCTTGAATGCTAATGATTCAATTAAGCATAGCACTCCTTTGTCAACGTTCTAATAAAGGTTTTGTTATAATAAAAACATGGAGAGAGAGAGAGAGAGAGAGAGAGAGAGAGAGAGAGAGAGAGAGAGAGAGAGAGAGAGAGACTCGACACTTTTCTCATTTTGTGAAATTCAAGGCTTTGGTTAAAAACTAAAATGGAAAAAAGATTTAACAAGTGTCTGAGAATCAACAATGAAATGGAGTAAACTACTTCAAAAGAATTTGAAGAGTTAAGCGGTAAGCATGGAATTGACCGACATTATGTAATTCTTGGCGCTCCATGGCAAAATAGATTTGCAGAGCAGATGAATCAGACTATTAGAGATTGAGGTAGGAGATGTGAAGCACAACTGAGCTAGATCAACATTTCTACAAAAAGGCAATTATCATAGCTTATTACTTTGGTGAACTATTCTTCTACCACTACACTTTCTTGCAAATTTTCAAATGAGGTATGGTTTGGCCAACCTGTTAATTGTTCATTCTCTCATAAGGGAAGCTAGTCGTGTGAATCTCGCAAGGTATGGTTTGGCCAACATTTAATAGAAAATGTTGCTCTAGTGGAATTTGACTGTGAATCTCACAAGGCATGCATTAAATACAAAAGATTATTGGGTGAACGTTGTGGTTGTTGCCAATAAGTTCTCAACTTATTCTCAAGCTTAAGTGAATGCTGTGAGAAACACATCCCTAGCCGCCCTGTGCTTTTGATGCAGTCATCTTGCACATGGTGGAAAATGATATTGATTCTACTATATGACTTTTAGTTTTTGTAGCAAGGATGAGTACATTACTTTCACATACTATGTTTCCTTGGTCTTTTACTATCATAACATATATTGTCAAGTGCCTACTATCACAAACTTACATTGCAAAGCCCGTGCCCAAGGCCTACAACCTCTAAGGATGGCTCACTTAGGATGTGGACCTGACCTAAAGGACTTAGGTTTGTTGTTGAGGAATCCATTGAAGGCCTGCTCAGCTCATGGGTTCAGCCTGAAGGACTCATATCCATCTAAATGATCCATAATCTAGAAGCCCCCAACACATCACGTAAATATCTAAACTCTAGAATTGTCCAGGACCATCCTAAATATGGTGGAACCATGGACTTGTGTAGAGACTTCTAGAGAGAACTCTAGAATAGTCTTTAACTGTTGGATGAGCAACATTTGTAAAGATCTCCACCATCCATTGAGGAGGTGGAAGTAGGTAAGCACCTATAAATAGGGGAGCTTCCTCACTTGTAAGGCATCCAATGATCCATCCAGGAGTGTGATCAAGGAGTGATCCAAGAAAATTGTAAGCATCTTCAAGCAATAAAGCTACAAGTTCTTTCAAAGTTCTCTTTCAGTTGTTCTTCTCCTTTGAGTTTCAGTCAAGCTTACGTAGTTGGTTTGGGGTGAGAAGCCAATCTAAGTAGCACACGGGAGTCTGAAAATCTTAGCCAGTGACACTATGCAACTAATCACATCACTAAAATATCAGGTGGAACGTAATCCATCACGGGTTGATATCCACAGCTCTTAAAGCATGGTTTTAATATTTGATGCTTCCAAATATCACTCTCATGTATATTCTATAACCCTTTGCTGAGGCTTTAGATAATTTTTCTTTCTCTGCACAGTGTTAATATATTCTAACATTGATGTAATCACTTTAAGTTTGCTAAAAAGTCATTGTCATCAGTTTAGTTGTTGGATTGCATCTGGCGGTTTGTGCATGAGTTTATATTTTGGCCATCATACATCCACATCATTAACCATGACAAACGCCACTAATGGGTTTTTAGGACCTATCTAATGGTTATAAAACTGCCTAAAAAATGTGCCCTAATAAATAAGGGGAAAGATGTCAACAAATGTCTAATGCAATTAGTTGTAAACAGCTTGGCATCTTCCCTAGAATACACTTGGTTGCATGTTTGAGTCTCTGCTAGAGATTAGATTTAGATGTGCGATACTAATTTGCTTTGTCATTCTTCATATGTAAAAAATAAAATAAGGGAAAGGATTTATCATGTCATTATATTTTTGTATGATTCTGAAAAAATAGCACATAATGTTTGAGAAGGGTGATTTATTTGGGTCTTTTGGAAAAATCCACAGGTTGATCTTAGTATTGTAGTCCAAAGGGCATGTGAAATCACATGCAGCCTAGGAAATTATTTGTATCCTTTGTGTATTAGTAATTAAGAGAAGATAGAGGCAATTGTGAAGTCTATCAATGCCAACAGCATTGAGTTCTCGGAATCAGTAACTCTTCACCTCTATGACTCTTCATGTTGACTACACATTGGTCTAACTAAGAAACACAGTTTAGCAATCACCAGTATTAAACTTTTCTAGAGCAATGCTTAAGAAATACTGATAAATAAAGTAACTTGTAGACTAAAATCAAACCGTGGTCAAGTGGGACAGATTGCTAAAACTCTCTTCCCTCAAAAAACTATTTTTAGGTACTAATAAACTTGTTTGTAATGAATGCTCTTTGTAAATCAGTCAAAAACATCCCAAATGTTTTGGTTGGCCAGCTTCCTCTAGTTCAAGTTGAGTTTTGAGCTTGTGACATTGTTTTAGATTTAGCAAACCCTTTTCACTTGATTTCTTGATCTCATGATGTTGATCACTATATTGACATGAATATTGTTTGCATTTAGGCTGAGAAACAGATCCAGGGGTACAAATTCATGATGTTGCCATCAAAAAATTTCATGGTCTTTCCTAGACTTCTTGGTTCACATTTATTCTTACTAGGATGGAAGAGTGTTATCGCTTCAACCTTGCAAGGCCCATCCAGTGAAACAAATGCATGAAAAGGTTGAATAAGAGTTCTCTCCATTATTTTCATGTTTTTTTAAAGTGTTATATGATGTTAAAACTTTCACCGTTTTGCACGAAATAGAAAATGAAGAAAAATCAGTTGGCTTTGATTAGTTGGCAATATTGGGTTGTAGTAGCCCAAGGGCCATCAGCCTAGACTTACAAGAAGTTGTCTTTGATTCCCTTTTTCTACACCTCATTTCAAGAAAAAACCTAGCTTCTAGTATATTTTCATTTAAAGATGCATGTCTTCATGGCTTGGACTAACTAAACGAGGCAACCAAGATTTCAAAATTAAGTTAACATAGAAAGTAAAATCCACAAATGTATTTAAGGATTTCTATCAACTAAAACAAGAAACGAAGAAAAAATTGAGTTTCATTTCTAATCATGCTTACAATTTGAATGATGACATAGAAACTTAAAGTCCAATTATGAAGATTTATGTCACTAATTATGCGATTATGCTGCCGACCCCTCATTGGTACAAGGTCTTGATGATGATGATGATGATGATGATGATGATGCGATTATGTTGAATAATCCAGACGAATGATCTACTTAGCATAGATGGAATGATCTTGATAGGAATTAAGGGTTTATTTATCAATTTGGTAATATTAGACATTCTTAATAGAAGTTCAAGTCTTTTCATTTGAGTTATTACTTAGATAATATTATTTAGAAGTGTTTCTATATTAGGACTCTAAGTCTATTAAACAAGGTTAAGTTTGTTAGGTAACTTTTGGGAAAATATCCTATTGGTTGTTGATTTATATTTTTCAATAGTCTTGCTGTCTATCATTATATATAATGAGAGAGAGAGAGAGAGAGAGAGAGAGAGAGAGAGAGAGAGAGAGAGAGAGAGAGAGAGAGAGAGAGAGATGCACACAATAGTTATAAACACGTGTACGTGCATGTGTGACTTAGAGGGAGAGGAGCTATTGATGAGAAACCAGATATACGGCCTGGATCATTAAAAAGTATAAACTAGGCTTGCCATCCATTTTTTTTCATGGAGAGATGAATGGCTTGTAAGTATTAAAATACCCTTCTAAGTATTAAATTTAATAGATTTTCCACCACTTTTTACTTTTTTACATACCCTTTTCTATGTTAATATTTACATATATACCACTCTTTTCATTTTTTTAACCATATTTTGGTGAATCTGTCAACCATTCCACCTATAGGGGTATACACACACATATAAAGGTAATGAGAAAAAGATTTGTTGGCTCATTCATCAAGCATGAGTCTTGGTTCTCCTCCAATTGAACCAATTCTACTTTGACCATAAAAATTTGGTGGCAGGGCACTTGATTTAGGGATTTTTGCTAAAAGTTTGTGCTTTTTGGCAATCTTTCTAGTTGTCTTGGGAGATTTTTGAGATGTTTTGGTATTTCAATGATTTTTTGGGTAGTCTGTCTAGTTTTTCTGATAGTGTCTAGACTTTTTTGGGAGAATTTTCCACTTGAGTTTGTTGTGGAAGTTAAATTAGGAAAATACCCTCTTCTTTTATAAGAGAAATACCTATTGGTTATTGATTTCTACAGCTATAAGTCTTGAGAGTTTATATATGCATACGTAAATCTTTTATTCAAGATAATAAGAAAAGGGGTTTATTGGCTTCGTCATGAGTTAGGACCCTACCGCAATAGACTTGTCATCGTGTGACCAGGTTTGAGGTGTGGAAATAACCTCTTACAAAAATGTAAGATAAGGCTACCTACTATAGACCATTGTAATCTGTCCCTTCCCCGAATCATGCATATGGGCACCAAGCTGTCCTTTTATCAAGAGTTAGGAGATTCACAATTGAACAAAATTTGCTTTGACCATATTAGATCTCATATCTCCCATAGGGAAGATTTCCTAAACTTTCTCAACTATCAACCTTCCGCTACAAACCAATAATATCTTTTAGGAGACTTCTTAGAACAAATAGGCTTATAATATGGACACCTCGTTTCAAATAGCCTAGACTCTTACTACATATTTGACAGCTTGGGAAGAATAGTGCTACCCGATGCAACAAGATAGGAAGTTGTAGTATGATGCCCCACCTTTATATGGTGAGAGCCTCATTTATTGACCAAACATGTTTATTTGATTTCTTTGACTTCCAGTAACTTGTACATCAATCAACAATGATTGGAAGATGTGGACATTTGAAAATTTTGTTGTTTACTTGTTGATTGTTGACCATTATTTAAACAGAGATGCTGACCATTATTTGAACAGAGTGAAGACATTGTTTACAACCTAGTGTTGTGAATGAAGAAGGTCAATATTGTTTAAGGGGTTAATAGCATAATTTAGTGGATAAATGAAAGCTCCTAGACTAGGGAGAATATATTTTGGGTTGTGATGGGGGCTTTGGTAAGTTTCCATAGGCAAAGCTATAAATGGCTCTAATGCATTTTTTGTTGCTAGTATTATAGAAGCTTGAGGAATAAGCATGTCAATACCACATTAATATATGTGAAGAGAATTGCAAATTGTGAGCCAATGAGGAATAAAGGTTACAAGTCCTACATACCTTTCGCTAGTCGCTTAACCAGAGATTTAGGTTCTCATCTCTTAGTAGGAAGAATGTACCTATTAGGTTTGTGAATATAATATGCTAATGGTCATATATCAGATTTCTTAAGAAATGGACTGCTTGAACACGTGTTACTATTTGTAATGACCAAGTACATTTGCTTGACACTAAGGTTTCAAACAAAAGCATGTGCCACATAAAAACTATAGTTGATCTAAGAAATAAACAACTAGACAATAAACAAAAATGATTATTGGAAAATATAAAGACTATAGCAATCAAGGAACTTTAAGTAATAGAAAGTGACCAAATTGGTTGAAAAAGGTATTTTAAGGTTTCAATTGACTTTTTTAGAAAGCTTTGGACATAAAACATAGAACCAAAGTAAATAATTGAAAATGTGAAGTAAAGCAAGCAAAACTAGATTAAACTACATCAAGTTAAAAATCTACCAAAGTCTCCTCTTTGTCCAAGTCCATGTGAAACTAAAATTATAATGTGTAGAAAGATACAAATGAAAATAGGAAGTTGGCTGGAAATATGGTTGGAATGGGCAAGTTGCATGGCACTAGGTAAGTGGATGATTTTAATTCATACTAGTAAATAATGGAAGTGGAAAGGTTTAGTGGAGCACTAGGATATTAGTGGCTTCATTGCAAGGCACTAAGGGTATGCAAGGGACTTCAAAGCTTAACTGATAGTTGACAATAACTCTTGCTTGTTCATCATTATGAAGTAAAGGTTGACCCTCATCTAATCTTGGTCAAGGTTTTGTTTATTATTAAAATCAAGAAGTCATAGGCTAACATAAAAAATCCCTCCCGTGGAAACCATTGACTCTTATTGTACTTCGTTGTTCTATGGAGCAAAAGAAAATCCTCATATGAGTATCATGCACTTTCTTTCTAATGTATGTTGTTGCCCTTAGAGCAAACGGAGTCTTTGTTATTATTCCTTGTAAATGTCATATATTTCTTAGTGGATGAGATTATTTAAAGGAAATAATAAGAAGGCTTTATTCTTTCGCCATGTCTACATGAGAATCACTCTTTAATGAATATTATCATCTTGTAAGAAGATTATAAAATTAATCTCCTCTTTTCATCTTAATCTTTATTTTTTCTAAGAATGAAAATACTAGTTGATTAATGCATATGGTTGCCCTTTAGTGGTATAGTTTCCCTATAATCTAAAACTAGGTGATTAATTTAGTTATCTGGGTCCCAGTCTCTTTAATGGATATGGTTGTCCAACAAACTAAAATTAGTGGATCTAACAAGTCCTATGGGACATATTCCTTCTAATAGATTTGGTTGGTTATGAACTAAAGCTAGTTGGACCATTACATTTAGTGGGTCTCATTCTTTTTAATGAATAGGGTTACCCTACAAACAAAGACTAATTGAGCTGTTAAGCTATGCAGGCACTGCCTAAGACTTAATCTAAGATACACATTAAATAATCATTATCATATCCAGTAACACCCCGGATTTTTAAGAAATTTTTTTTTTCCTTTTTCCTTTTTTATAATCATACTAGCATTTTTAATAAGAGCATTTAGGATCCCATGAGAAAAGTTTTATTTAACATTTTACTAAAACATATCTTAAAAACACCCAGTGTTAGTTTTCCTTTCTCAAAATGGCATACATAAAAATTAAAACATAAATAGATTTAAAACAATACGCGTATCAATCAACATCAAATAAATCGGTGCCTTTATTTTAAATCAAATAAATGTCCAAAACACAATAAGAATATGGCCTAGGGTCTATCCATCATAACATCTCATATAAATGTCCAACATATGTCTAAACATCTCAATCAAATCCATAAAATAAAAGTATACAGTCCATAATTAAATTCAAATGAAAATCATGTTTATTAACTCACATCACTGTTTAAAATTCTTGGAAAAGGATCTTCTACAGCTCTCACGGTTTCTCAACAACCTTGCCTTTCCTGTTATCGCGCTCGAGATCTAAGGCATTGCAAAACAAAGCAATGCCTCAGCAAGCTATCGCTTGTGTAGGTACATAGACAATTAATGTAATAAAATGAAATAAATGAATAACAATAATGTTAAAATAAAAAGTCTATCATCTATGAAGATAGCTGTATAATAAGTTATGCCATCATAAATGCCAATTTATTCTATATGCTAAAACATGCATTTCACAGAGTTAAAACATGACATGAAATCAAGGTAAATGAGCATACAATAAGAATAAGGGCACCCTAAGGTAATGGGTCCCACGACATCGCACTAATATAACTGATCATGAGTACTCATAGCCAACCTCTGAGTGCCGTTACACCCAGACATATCATCCATAACCATGCTCATCATACACGCACACATAATAAGAATATGGGTCATCATGCTGCAGTGGCAACCCTCCATGGGTAGCAACCGCCACCGCTCTCTGTCGACACCCTAACGGAAGACTTAACGTCTGTCCCCATGGAAAGGCTCAGACCGTTAGTGTGGACCATCCATGTTACCAAACCCCTACCGAATGACATCTATGGGTAGGTGTCTATCATATCACAATATCATCACATCATAATCTCGGAGGGTGGGTGGCCGGCCCTATCCCTCCTAGCATGATGCCCACCGAGTGAGAGCACTCATCATCAAATATAAAACACGAAAATCATATGAATATGCTAAAACTTAAGAGCACTCATAGCTCGAAATCCCCAAGACATGCCCCTCATCCTGGGGTTAGCCTATAAAAGGACCAGCTAATAAGCCTTTATTCTTATTTCCATGTCAATCCATGCATTTCTAATATAAAATAAGAGATAAGTCACTATTTAAGCATAATTAATTACCATCATGCTCATAAAAATATTTTTCATGAGTTTATTCAATAAAAGAATTCAATTTGTAATAATCATAATGTACTCAAAGTTGCATGAAATCCATGATAATATAATAATTGCAATTTAAAACACAATCACGCATGATGCTATGTTTATGCATGGTTTAAAAATCAAGGCAAAGCATTAATTGTCGTCACCTACCTCAATGTGAGACCACTTAGCTTGCTAATAATCCACTTAACTGGTATATTCAAGTGCACCTGTACATGTTACATCACTATTTTAAAAAATTTCTAAACTAAAAGTGGTCATTTATAAGTTTTTCAGTTAAAACTAGTTCCACATCATCAATACAGTCACAACGCCTCTTTCGGATGGTGATTTGGACTCCTCTAGCTCCCAAAAATCAAGTTTTAAGTTCATGTATACATAAATAGGGCCTGCCCGACCACCACAAGGTGGTTTGTACCGGCAGCTCTAGTTTACACCGGTTTATATTGGCGTAAACCGGCGTCTCTGGTTTACGCCGGTTTATACCGACATAAACCGGTGTCACGAAGACGCCCGCAACCAAGACGCCTAGCTGAGACGCTCCGCGTGCGTCTTAGGCACCGTGACGCACCGCCTCGTGCGTCACGGTCGCCAGGACGCCACGCGTCCCAACCCCATTGAGACAGGGAATGCCGTCTCTCCCGCACGCGCATGACGTCGCGTACGCGTGCGACGTCAACTTCCTTCGACGTCGTCTTTGGGGCGTTCTACTATTCGTCTCGGCGTCAGCGCCAGGGCACCGACGCGGTCGCTGCCTCCAAGGAAGACGACCAGATTCTGATCGTCTCCGGCAAGCCTACAGGCATCCATTTTGCACAATTTTTGCACCGTTTTTCTAAGAATTTCTTCTAGAATTCATTTGTGCCCTCCTTTTGCATTGATTTTGCCAAAAACCATGTTTTTTAAATGATTTTTCCCAAGTTCTTAAAAACATCCCATGGTACTGGTTTTCATGTTTTCTGGAGAAACCCACCATTGGATCTCTCCCAAATTTAAAGGGTTTGATCTTGGGTCTCTTGTGCACTAGTTGGACGGTGCGATTTTCAAACAGATGTGGTTTCATCCATGAAATCATGCTCCAACAGTAGCGTGTACAGAGTTCCCAGGAAAATTTGATTTTTCCTGATTTAAATGAAATTCTAATTTATATTTCCTATTTAATAAATCCAGAAATCAGGGTTTAAGGCTTACCTCGCATTGTTAGCTGTTGATGGACGTTTCCAGAGTTCCACTCGCCGAAAAAATTCAACTTTGCGGAGCTAGGGTTATTGAGTGAAACTCAGTGAAAAAGCTCAAGGTGGAGCATTTTGGCATCTGGGGAGGGGTAGATATAGGCCTTAGCGTCCTAGGGGAAGAGAAACTCTTCCCTTTACGCCTCTTTTCATTGATTTCTCTGGCGATTTCGCTGAATCTGGTAGAGGCGTGTGGAAGACGGGGGTGCCATTATCAATTTGGGCCCCTATGTTATACGTCTCTGCCAAATGACTAAAATGCCCCTATAATTTCAACGGCTCCTAACTCCCTTGTTTGAGCTCCGTTTTCTGCGTTCTTTATGGCGTTGAAATCCTATCAACGAGTACTTTCAAATTCTTAAGTTTTTAGGAAAAATTTCCATCTATAAATTTTTAATTTAATTTATCTAGTAATTTCTTAATTTATACTGAAAATTAAGGATATTACACACCCCCATAATTCCCTATAGTTGATCATGTCAATAAAGGGCATACTAAGATACTAGGAAAAAAAAAAATAACGCAACTTTGTGTCTCCTTGAAAGTTGACTAGTGCGCCAATGTAGCATAGTGGTTAGGCTAAGGGCCTCTCCCATAAGTAGGTCATGGCTTTAAGGTAGTGCATCACATCCTTTTAGGGCATGTGGGGTGCTTGCACATTGAGAGGAGTGTCCAAATGATACATTTGGCAAGGGTGTACATTTGGAGGAGTCATAAGAATACATACAAAAAAGGATGTCTATATAGAGACCTATTGATTGTGCGAGTTACTAGTTCAAAAAAAAAGTTGACTATTAAATGGCATGGCATATATGTTTCCAAATACTAATACGCTAAAAGAAGACTAATATATTGCCTAACATAGTGCTGTGCATCTCCTAAGACATATAAGATGGATATTTACATTAGAAGATATACATCAATAATCAACCATCTCATGTTGTAAAACCTAGCTAACAACCAATTAAGTTATATGAACTATCTCACGAGTCCTTATGAGTATAGTGATAATGAGTATTGACTAAACATCAGGACCTCAATGTGAAAGAACAAGAAAACTTAAGACACACATTATTGTTATTGCACATATCAACATGCAACCAGTGGTGTTTTCTTTTATTTTATTTGAAGGAATGTAACTAACGACAATTAGAGCTCGAGGAATGTACTCTTGACACTTAACACAATGAAATATACTTGAACCCTTTTCTCCAGGAAATTTTTTGCCTTCATCTCTAATTATGTGTGATTGTAGGTATTGCTTACTCTATGTCATGCACATTGTGAAATTTGATGTCATGCCCATCTTAGTCTTAACAGCTTTGTTTCATATTATTCATTGCTGTTACTGCAAGCAACTAAAATCATGGGTTAAAGCCACCATTACTATTTAAATAGGAATTGTTTAAATCAAGCAAGCTGTTGACTGAACGAGTTTCACTGTCTCAACCTTTCTTCTCTTCTTTGTCATGGTAAGAGGTTTTTGCTCTTCCTCTTGATCTTCGATTGCAATTACTTCATGTTCTATCTCCTTATGTTCTTCTTTCTCTTGATCTTTCTTAGGTGCAGTCACTGTAGGTTTGCCATGAATGCCGCTCATACTTTTAATCCTTCCTTTTCCTAAATGATATTCACAAAGAGCGTAACCAACAAGAGTTTGTTGGCTACATCTCCATCCCCTTCCATTAACACGACTCCACCTCGAACCTTCCATCAAAGTTCCAGTTGTCTTCTTCCTTCTTCCATGAATCTTAGTGCAGTTTGACTCGTCTGTGTTTCCTTTCTTTTCTTCTTTTCCTTTCTTGTTTGTATTTGCTTTGAGCATGGAGTTTTAGTTCTCCTCTTTGAAAATTCTCTTTTCTTCTTTCGTAACACTGCCACCATTCTGACTGTTATCTACTCCCCACTGGAAACTTGTATTCCTTTTCTCAAAAGGAATTGTTGTTTCTCCCTCTTTACCTTTTTCATAAACTACTTATAATTCAAGAAAACCCAAGAGTTAGAAACAATAATAAATATGAGATTGGTTTGATAAAAATACAAGCTATAAGGACATACATACCTTGATAAGAAGTAAATGAAAGAAGCTGTAGCGCAGCTGCTATTTCTGGATTAGAGATACTCTCATTGCTGTGATTGCATCCCAAAAGGGTAAGATAAATAAGTAGTTAATTTATTAAGAAAAATAAATCATAAAAAATGATGGCATATGTGTGTGTGCCTCGTGTTAAAATACAAACTACCAAGGTTAGTTAGTTCAGAATAAAGGAACTGGCTTTCAATTATTCATTCATTTTCCAACTATATTTTTATAAAATAAATGAATATAAAAAGAAAATTAGCAAAAACCTAAGCATGTCATGATTCAGGACTAAAAGAAACATATATGCGAGAAGATTATTTTTGAAAATAGCATCTTGAAGCTAAGTTTTTGTTATAGATATTTGAAACAGGCAAAATTTATTTATTTATATTGTACCAGTTGATATTTGCCTCACTGTCCTGGTCTTCCTTTCCCTTCCCTTTCAAATCCTGCAAAATAAAAATCACAAAAAGACACACTTCAAGTTGTATAATTCTTAATCTTCTTGCCAGGGATTAAAATAACAATGCACTAAATTCTAGCTCGTAAGGAGAAATACACTCACATGAGTGAAGTTGTCTTTTATTAAGCAACAGACGTAGAAAAAGGATGGATTGGACTTTTGATAGTGAAATAGACAAGTGTGATCTTGATTAGAATAAAAGGAAAAAGTAAGGGCTTGTGTGGAAACTTTTTCTTTCAATTTTTTATTTTTTTTTTGTATTTCATAATAGAATATATGTTTCTTTCCCATTGTGAAATAGAAAAATTCAAGGAAATGTCTTCTATTATGAAATAGAAAAAAAAAAAAAGTTTCACAAACAAGCACTAATGATAGGGAACAAAAAGGAGAGAATTAGAGAGATTGGCCCGACGAGGGCAAGGAAAGACTGCTAACCTCCACCTGGCGAAGATCTTGTTCCGTTCCAACTTCTTCTTTGTCTAGATGAATACCTTGGTCTATCCATTGATCTCTCTTTCCAATCATTATCTTCTGTAGACTCGAAGACGAATGTTGTTGATCTTTCTTCTTGGATTGTTCATATTTGTCTTTTAGATACCTAAAACGGGATAATGTTGTTCTCACTATTTCTATCACTGAACTAGAGCCAAACTGATTTGAAGGAACCCAATTCTTTCGAATTCTCATCATTTCATTAAAATAGATGGGGATGAAGACTGAAAGAAGAAAGTACAGAGGGAGAACGACAGAGATTTTTTTTTTTTTTCTTTAATTTGAAGGAAAAGATAATTTGGGCATTTAAGAAGAGGAACAGAAGTGTGCAGAGAGACCACCTTATAAAGGAATATAAGTGGGCTCTCTCTCTCTCTCTCTCTCTCTCTCTCTACACTTCCATAGTTACAAAGTTTGAAGTCAAGAAAAAGTGAAATTTTTTAAAAAGAGTTTGAAAAAAGATAAAGGGCAGTCCCTCCGGTGCACGAAGCTCCCGCCTATGCAGGGTCCAGGGAAGGGGCGGGCCACAATGGCCTAAAATAGGTAGGCTTACCTTGCATTTTTGTAAGAGGCTAATTCCACGCCTTGAACCCATGACCTCAAGATCACATGACGACAACTTTTACCGTTGCATCAAGGCTCCCCTTCAGTTTGAAAAAAGATGGAAAATTTAAAATTATATAAAAAGAAAACAAAACCAACCTATCTAACAACTTCTTAAGCATATAACTGTATTATTGCAAACAAAATTAAACATCACATCCTAGACAAAACTATAATATTATAGACAAACTTGAAGCTTAGGGTGGAATGTTGAAGAAAATCTATCAAACAGAAAGTCATAAAAAATGAAAAATTGTACAATTCAATCTTATTTTAAAAGAAACAGGTTTTTAACTAGAAAAAATATAAAAGATGAGCTTTGTTGAAGAAAACACTTGTCTTTTTAAAGTTCGATACAATGCAAGAAAAATAAATAAATTTTTTTAAAAGAGATTATTTTTTAACTATGCTTGCATGCAAAGGACCTAGCTTTTATTATTGCTTCACACATGTAGTCATATGATCTTACTTGTTGGAACCGAATTACCCTTAGAGCCAATTTATGAGTAGAGAGCACATCTCAATATTTTTGAGAAAGTCTAGAGATACACTTTCCATTTCCTTCTCTATCTATATTTTAAATATATTTTGGCTAATTTGTGTGTGCCTACAAATTATATCTTGCGAAATTTGATATTTACACCACTTATTTGAATTCTTTTTAAAATTTCTTTCAACAAATTTGTCCAAAATAAATACCTGGATTGGCCTAAACACTGGCATGTTTCGCTCCAGTAGGCAAAATGGAACACCCACCAAAATGGAATTGACAACTATTCTACAGAGTCTGAGATTCTGACGATGGGAGATGGAGCTGGTAACCTGAATTTGGTCTACACTTTAAAGATTAAAATTTGTATATTTGAGATGTCCATGATCTTTCTCCTTTTCTTTATGGAAGTTCTCCACTTTTCCTTTTGTTGCTTATTACATCGTCTCTACATCTGCCCAGGATTAGAACCATTCATTGGATCCCTCCTTATTTAGGAAATCGAACGATGGGAATTAACCAATTTATTTTAAAGATTAAGCTGATGTGATGCACGGTTAAGATCGTTACTTGAATGCATGTTTAGGGTGGTGTAGTCCATCTTGTCTCGTTCAGGTATGGCACACATGCAGGAGGAAACTACTACAGAAAAGGAAAAATGATAAGAGGATGCTGGTTGCGTGGGCAATAAGTTAACACATTTGACAATACTAATTTTACTTGAACAAAAAGTTCATGGTGGACCCCTACAATTGGCCATCTAAACCATTCAACCGGGATCTTGAGCTTATAAAGACCATGTCCTATGATTCTCACACAATCAATGTTGACCTCTGGACGGTTAAGATCTTATTATTCAACAATCCAAGTTAGAGATAGAATACTTGTAGTTAGGCTCTATGTACAAGGCCCCAACAAGGAAGAAACCTAGAAAGAATGGAAAGGAAGGAAGATTGCTGGCAACCGGAAAATCTCAGTCCGAGTTGCAAATCTATCTGAAGACAAATAAGCCGAGTAATTAATACCCGCACTTATGCTCGTTCCCATTTAACCCTTGCTGTAATCTGGCTGGATTCCATACATGTAACGAAAGGTCGCGACTGCATATACAATTTACTAGGAAATAAAGTGGGCCCGTCTCTCATACATACCCACGAAAATTACCTAAAGTGAAGCCCTGGTGCAAGAAGCTTCTGTGTGTGCAGAGATGAGTAATCTTATCTTGTATTTTTGTAAGAGGCTGTTTTCACACTTGGAACTGTGGCCTCAAGGTCACAAGACAACAACTTTCTCGTTATACTGGTCACATCTTATTTGACATCATTTATTTTGTGGGCCAACCACTGATTCGATGGACTTCAAGATCTCCTCGATCGATCTATAAATTTACTACCATTCAAAGAAGAAAAGATATTCAATCGCGTTCTGCAAACGTGATCTCCAATTTGTACGGCGATGAGCCACATACGATGAACGGTTTAAGATCACCAACATTTGGTTTCCGGTTTGCCTCACTTGTGCACTCATCTTGATGGATATCACAGCATATCTAAATAGAGACATCACTAATATGTTGGGCATTGTTTATATAGTAAGTTGCTGAATAGATTAATAGTTTTAGGGCCTAAATTATGTAAAAATCGACCTAATGTAAATGTGGCACAGTACATGAACGGCTTGGATATCACCATTGATGAAAATTGTTACTGATTGACCTGAGAATTGACCAAAAATAGGAACGGCTTAGATAGGGTTTTTTTTTATATAGTTTTCGACTATATGATCAGTGAATATTATGAGAGAAATTAGAGAAAAAATAAAGGTGTGACCTTTTATGGTTGCTGTGTTTAAGATAGTTAATCATAAGTATTAGTATAAATAGGCAAAGTTTTGAAACATCTAAGCAAAGGCCTTGAACAATAGCTAGACCCTCGAGGGACCAAAGCTCAGTCACAAGTTCAAGGAGCATATACCAAAAAGGGTTATAGCTAGAAATCTTGGGAGTATAGACTTGCCAGACCTAAGATCGTGTCGGTTTTATACACCTTAAAAAATATATTAGAAAAAAGTTTCTTACCTTGTAAGAATTTTTTAAGATTTAGATGTGATTTTAGATGATTCTATATGTGATTTTGGACGGCAGAACGAGGAAAAAACACCTATTTACAGTTTGGGCAGGCAGCCAATGAGGTTTGGACACCAATACAGTAATTACAATAACTATGGCACTAATAGAAATTCCAGTGCTGCTGGACACCTTCTAAAGGCAGTTTGAGATATTCCAATTCTTGCATCAACTATGGCTTGAGGTAGCTTGTGTGTGTCCACCATAGCTGGTATTGGATTCTACTTTTGCTTTAGATGGAGTGACTAGTGCCATGCAAGCTCTGTCACACTGGTGGCTGTAAACTGGCACAATTAGCGTGCCTATAGTGCATATGCTTGTAAAGAGTATTTATTTACGTTATAATACTATTTAAGTGAATATTTTACTTCATTCACTTAAGACATTATAATGTGAATAAAGAACACACATATCATTCGAATTTAATAAAAATAATCTCAAGACATAATTTCAAAAGAAAAAAAAAGTCAACTGCTTGATTCTTTGTAAAATTAAAATCTTGGAGGTTGGGCAAATTTTCTAAATCTCAAATACTTAGATATTTGTCTATTGTTAAAAGCTTAAAAAATTCTAGAAATGTCATATTAATGCTAAAAGCTAAAAGTCTAGTAAGAAAATTTTCTGTTTAGGTTATCTAAAAATTGATTTTGTTAGCTAGTAGCATTCATGTAAATCTTCAAAAAACTTTGATTGCCAAATAATATGTCTTGCCTCTTGTATTCTCTCTAAAAACTTTGTCTGTAGCTTAAAGCACTTGGACTTTTAAGCACAATCTTAGAAATCCTTTAGATGCTTTTTTGTGTAAGTATGAACATCAACTTGGATTAGTTAATTAGTGCTAGTTTGCACCTTCTTGAGCCTTAATCTTGTGAGATCACTTTTTCTATTGAAATAGTAAGTGAGAGTGTGGGAGTGATTTGCTATGTAATTCTTGATTTGTGAAAAGCGAAACAAAAGTTAGTTGAAAATGTTGAATTTTTTATGTTACAATATTTAACCATAAAACATCATCATCATCATCAAGACCTTATCTCAATTAGGGGTTTGCTATATTAATCTTGTTCCTCAATTCCGCTCTATTAAGTTATATGGCTTTATTTAGTCCCGGAGTTTTTAAATCTTTTCTCACCACTTCTATCCATGTTCTTTTGGGCTTTTCCCTCATCCCTTTAGAACCTTCTACTTGCATTTCCTTATGCCTAACTAGTGCTGTTTTTGGTTTTCGTTGGACATGTCCAAACTATCTAAGTCTAATCTCCACCATCTTGTTACTTATTGGTGCTATCCTCATGTTTTCTCTAATTTTTTTATTCCTAACTGTAATATCCTTAATTTTTAGGATAAAATAGAAAAATTTTATATAAATAAAAATAAAAATTTATAGATAGAAATTTTTCCTAAAAACATAAGAATTAGAAAGTGCTCGTCGATACGAATCCAACGCCACTAAGAACGCAAAAAACGGAGCTCAAACGAGGGAGTTATGAGCCGTCAAAGTTGTAAGGGCAAATTGGTCATTTGATAGAGACGTGTTAGACAGGGGTCCAAATTGATAATGACACCCCCGTCTTCCACACGTCTCTACCAGTGTAGAAAAAATCGCTAGAGAGACGTGGAAAGAGACGTGTGGGGAAGAGTTTCTCTTCCCCAAGACTCTAAAACCCTATATCTATGCTCCTCTAGGAGCCAAAACGCTCCACTTTGAGCGTTTTCTTTGAGTTTTTACGCAAAACCCTAGCCCTGCAAAACTTGGATTTTTCAGCGAGTGGAACCCCGGCGACACGAGCAACACCAGCCAGGCGCAAGGTAAGCCTCAAATCCATGTTTTTCTGTATTTATTAATTAGAAAATTAATTAGGAAAGTATTTTAAAAAAATTAGGAAAAAATCAGATTTTTAGGAACTTGTGTGCACGCTACTGTTGGAGCGTGATTTCACAGATCAAACCTCTCCGTTTGAAAATCGCACCATCCAACTAGTGCACAAGAGACCCAAGAGCAAACCCTTTAAATTTGGGAGTGATCCAACGGTGGATTTCTCCAAAAAACCCAAAAAAAGTACCTAGGGATGATTTTAGGAACTTGGGAAAAATCATTTAAAAATCATGGTTTTTGGCAAAATCAGTGCAAAAGGAGGGCATAAATGGATTCTAGAGAGAATTCTGAAGAAAATGGCACAAAAATTGCGCAAAACGGAGCTTTGTAACTCCGCCGGAGGCGACCGGAATCCGATCATCTTCTCCGGCGTCGTCAACGGCATTGGCGCCTTGGCGCTGACGCCAGGACGCACTCGGTGACGCCCGAGGGACGACATCACACGATGTCGTCATCGCACGCATGCACGACGCCGCGCGCGTACGGGGGAGAAGCCAGTTGGCGGTCGCGGTGGGGCGGGGACGCAGCGCGTCCTGGTGACCGTGACGCACGCGCGCATCCCATGCGGCGTCTGCGTCGGCGTGCGTCTTCGTGCGCCGGTATACGCTAGTGTAAACCGGCGGAAAATGGGCGCCGCCGGTATAAACCACCTTATGGTGGTCTGGTAGGCCCCATTTAAGGGTAGTTTTCACAAAAACTTGATTTTTGGGAGCTAGAGAGGTCCAAATCACGATCCGAAAGAGGCGTTGTGACCGTATTGACGACGCGGACCTAGTTTTAACTTAAAAACTTAGAAATGACCACTTTTTCTTTAGAAAAATATTAAAATTGTGATGTGACATGTACAGGTGCACGTGAATATACCAGTTAAAGGGAGTTATTAGCAAGCTAGTAGTCTCACATTGAGGTAAGTGACGACAACTAATGTTTTGCCTTGATTTTTAAACCATGTTTAAACATAGCATCATGTGTGATTGTGTTTTAAAATGCAATTATTATTTACCGTGGATTTCATGCGACATTGCGTACAGGATGGTTATTCCAAATTGAACTCTTTTACTGAATAAACTTATTTAAAATGCTTTTACAAGCATGATGTTAATTAGTTATGCTTAATTAGAGACTTATTTCTTATTATATATATAGAAAATGCATGGATTTACATGGAAATGAGAATAGAGGCTTATTAGCTGGTCCTTTTATAGGCTAACCCTAGGATGAGGGGCATGTCTTGGGGATTGCAAGCTATAAGTGTTCTTGAGTTTTAGCATATACATATGATTTCCGTGTTTTATATTTGATGACGGGTGCTCTCGCCTGGTGGGCGTCATGCTAGGAGGGATAGGGCTGGCCACCTACCTTCCGAGATTATGATGTGAAAGTTTATGATATGATAGACACCTGCCCATAGATGACATTTGGTAGGGGTTTGGTAACATGGATAGTCCACACTACCGGTCTGAGCCTTTCCGTGGGGACAAACGCTAAGTCTCCCGTTATGGTGTCGACGGGGAGCGGCGGTGGTTGATACCCATGGAGGGTTGCCACTGCAGCATGATGGCCCATATTCTTATTATGTGTGCATGTATGATGAGCATGGTTATGGATAATATGCTTGGGTGTGACGACACTCAGAGGTTGACTACGTGTACCCCTGATCAGGGATGTTAGTGCGATGTGGTGGGACCCATTACCTTAGGGCGCTCTTATTCTTGTTGTATGCTCCATGTTATTGATTCATGTCATGTTTTAACTCAGTGAATTTCATGTTTTAGCATATGGAATAAATTGGCATTTATTTGAACATGGCATTATGATATCACTATTTTCATAAATGTTAGACTTTTCATCAATGCTGTTCATTATTTCTTTCATTTATTACATTAATTGTCTATATACCTACACAAGCGATAGCTTGCTGAGGCATTGCTTTGTTTTGCAATGCCTTAGATCTCGAGTGCGACACTAGGAAAGGAAAAGCGGTTGATAAACCTTGAGAGCTGCTGAAGACTAGTTTTCCCTATAGTTTTAGACAGTAATGTGAGTCATTAGAGTGGATTATCATTTGAATTTTATTATGGACTGCATACTTTATATTTGTATGTGATTTAGATCTTTGGACATTTATATGGGATGTTATGATGGATAGACCCTGGGCCATATTATTATTGTCTTTTGGACGTTTATTTGATTTAAAATAAAGGCGCCTATTTATTTGACGTTGATTTATACGCGGATTATTTATTTATGTTTAAATTACATATACGCCATTTTGAGAAAGGAAAACTAACACCCATAGTTTTTAAGATAGGTTTTAGTAAAATGTTAAATAAATCTTTTCTCATGGGATCCCAAATGCTCTGATTTAAAATACCATTATTATTCCTCAAAAAAAAAAAAAGTCTTAAAAATCCAGGGTGTTACACTAACTCTATCTTTTCTTATCGTGCCACTCATCCATCTCAACATCCTCATTTCTGCTATGCTCAACCTATGAACATAATGTTCTTTAATTGCCCGAGACTCTAATCCATAGAGTTGTAAAGATACGAGTATGCACCAGGAATGTCTAAACAATAATCTAGGAGAAAGATAACACTACCGATATTTCAGTTTGATAAGAATATAATACAACAATGGATTGTCTCACAGTGTGCTCTCTAGCAGAGCTGCAATGGCTTCTGGACATACAAGAAAAAACAACAGGAAAGAAGATCTACAAAGCAACAAAAATCTTCAATGCAATTGGGAGGCTTGTGGCATGCCAATTTATAGCCTTCTCCACCAAATAGCTTATCGATTTGACTTTTCAACAGACCTCTAACATGATAGCTGTATAACATCAATAGGAGGTGGCTGCTGATCATTTAATGCGTTAAGCAAAGAGTAGTTGCAGGTGATTTTTTAGTGTTGACAGTCAACCTTCCATCGTTAGACGATGCAAACCATCGGACCCTGCCGCTAGGTGGCTTTGCCCCCTTGGACCCCCATCGGGGCTATAGCCCCGGGCCTCGCTACTCGGGGATGCTGCCTCCGAACCCTCGTTATTCCTTCTTATAATCATTGTGGTCCATAGTGACCTCATCAACACTAAGTTGGTCATACAAATCTCATACCATTGTGATATACCAAGTGGTATCTTATTGAGATGGGCATTGTTATATACTAATAAGAGCATGCCCAGCCTTATAGCTATCCTATATAATTTTTTTTTTTTAGTTTGAGTTATACCTGCCAATCACACAAAACTTAAGATGCATATCTCCTTTTGTTCCAACTTGCTTGAATTCTCTAGAATCTCTTTACTCTCATGAATCCTCAATCCTAAGTACCGAAAGTGAATTTATAATCCTAAAATATAATTAAAATGATTCATACGTAGATAAATAGTCTTAAAAATTTGTGTTGAATAATTTATTTATATGACAAGGCTACCATAGGGAGGAAAAGACTCACTATTTTGGAATAACTTAATCATCATCATCAGTATTCTAGAATAACTTAATCCATAATTTTTATTCTCATTGCAAAATACCCATTAAATGTACGAGCGCAACCTAGATTTCTGGCGATACAAACTATTTGATGTATGGAGCTTGTCCTAGAAAGTCCTTTCTCACAGATCAGCACAGCAGACAATCCTAAAATTTGAACACTAACGATTTGTGCGCGTCTTTGTTTGAACTTAATTTGGTGGTCCATACTTTTTGATACATGGTTGTCCATTTTACAACAGTGAAGGGTAGAATCGTCCACCACATCAGATTTTTGGGGCACCCGCCAGAGTAATGTTATCCATTTTGGTCGGCTGACCACCTACAGAAACTCTTTGACAAGTACAATTTAAAAGAGGAAGTAATTTGAAAAAACTGACACGACCCCGCCATCGACCATGGCGTCTTCCCCTGCAGATCACCACGTTCGTCACCATCCTAACACACCCGCCTTCTCTTCTTCTTCCGTCCCCGCCTTAAATTCTTCCAAACCCTTTCCTTCGTCTCCTCCTCCTCCTTTGTATACCGCAAGTTCCAGTTCAAAAAACCCAAGCCTTCTTATTCACATGTCCAAGACCCAGGAACCCCAAGTTCCTCCCCCTCCTCCACCTCAAGGGATCGCTTTTCCAATTCCTTCTTCAAATAGGGACTCTACCCCAAGAACGTCAGATCTCATTCTAAGCCGTTCGATCCGTTTGTTACTGTTGCAAATACGGCGGGGTTTTCTCCCGCCGCGAGGAAACCCACGGTCGTTGGCATTCCTCATCAGGCAAGGTCTTACGGGTTTCCTGTTGATTAGGGGGTTCATGCTATGAGGCGGCCTCGGGTTCATCAATTGCAGATCGTTTCTCGACCGGTGGAAGGGGCTAATTCTGGTCCCGTCAAGAGTGTTCCTGTTGCTGTTCATCCAAAGGTTTGAAAAATTCATCAAATTTTGATTTTCGAGTCACTCAGTTATTTATTTTAGTTCATTTTCGTTGATTTTGATGGTCTGTTGTGGGTAATTTTAATCGACAAGTTTCTTGTGGCGTTGCAATATTAATTGACTTAAATCATTATATCCGAACAAGATGACACTTTAAATCAGTTGTCAACAGTGGGGCTTTCCCTATCTAATGTCTTCGTTTTAAATGTCAGTTGATGGGTATCTTTTCGATTTTTTCTGGAATCACTAATTTGGTTCATCTGATGCTTGGTTTTGTATTTCTCTTCTTGTCTCATTCTTCATCACAGTCAGTCTTGCGATCGACATTTCTATCGGCAATTGTTCTTGAGAATGGTATGTGCAGGATGAGTGTTCCCTTGTATCCCGCATTTATGGCTAACATTGTTTCCAATATGGTCTGGTTTAGTTTACTCAACTGCCCACTATGTCTACGGCTTCTGATTATAATCATTATAAAGAGTTAAGGTAATTCAATATTTACTGTATTCGGGCCTTAATTTGTAGTTTTGTGCTATTTGAACCTTATTTTCCTTTTAATTGGTTTGCAGTGATAAGAACAGATGATTCTGTTGTGATGATTAATAATTGGATAGTAAGTGGACAGTCTTTTGCTTGTTTTGACTGCTGATTAAATATTTCTCTGGAAACTTGCTTATGATTTTACTGTTGAAGTTTTTCAGTAGTATTGTTGTCATGCCTCTCCAAAGAAATTTTTGAGTAATTAGATCATTTAACATGGCTTATTTAAACTTACAGCGAAATTCATGCATTCATTTGTTTGGATAGGTAAGTGAATACATTTGAAGCATGAAGGAGAGCATTTTGTATCGATCTTGGACCTGAATTTTCCTGTCATTCTTCTTACTACTGTCAGGATCTACATATCGATAATATCTAATTAAGTAATGGTTACGCTATTGATGCATGTGTTTGAATGCCTTTTCTTAATTTTAGTTGAAACTTCTAGTGCAATGTGTTCTTTAAATACTATTACATCACACATAAATGGGAAGCTCGTGCTTTCATAAGTTTGTCATAATCCGTAGATCCACATGAGCATTCAACGAAGTGTGGTAGGGCATCCTTTATACTAGAGGCTGTAGTGGACAGTGTTATATCAGACGAGGGGACTTTGCAGACCATGCTTATGTAGGGTTGCATGCCCATAAAAACAAGACTGAACCTAGATCAAACAAGAAGCAAAGCTAGTCTTCCCAGAAAAGATGGGACATGAACCAAGAAAGCCTAAAGTTTACAAACAAGTTGGCAATATTATAAGGCATTTAGAGATCTCCATGCAAGGCTGCAACAAATTGGCAGCATGTTTCAGAAAACATGAATACGACAGTTAATCAGGGCCGCACCATGAGGAAAAAACCAAGTCCGCACCACTTTGCAAAAATCAAGGTCGTAGATATCATCACTCAATAATTCGTGCACCAAAGAGGAGTCACTCTTGCATCCTAACAGAAAAGCAAGATAGCAGCTAGCATTATTGATCATGATGTGGGAATTGGGCTGCAACCAGCAACAGCTCTGACTAAGGCTGCAATGCGTCAAATGTAGTGAGGGAACATAATCAGGCCTTCAATCTTACCGTAGCCACTTTCGTCGATTCATTACAAAAGAGTGATACTGTCAGTCACACTTCCATGCAGAAAGATGAAGACAAGCTTGTGAGTTCTCAAACAAGATAAAATTGAGGGTTGTGAAAATCCAGTTTATGGAAGACAGGAATTAGACGAAATTCTTTGGATCTTGTCTTTGGTGGCATACTAGGAGAGTGAGAAGCAAGACAAATCTAAAACACATGCGCACACACACACACATGGAGGGAGGGAGCTGAACTGGAATAAAGGAGAAGACATCAAGGTAGCAGGGTGGGTGATATCAATGTCTTTATGTCTTCTCATTGTATTATATATGTATAAACACCTAGTGCCAGTATAAGTGAAATGATATAGGAAATGATTATATTGCCTATTATGTGGTAGCCTAACATATATCATTTCATCTGTGTATGTGCATCCAGGGGCAACAAATTGGGTCATAACTAAGTCTTTGGTCCAGTTAATGTGACACTTGAAAAGGCATTTACTTAATCAAAGACTTTGCCAAACCCCAATTGAGTTGCCACCTAGATACACACACGGGGAAGATATAGCATATACTAGGCTACCATATCACCTTGCCATAAATACTAAACATAGTTGATAATATTTAACATCTTACAAGGAATCTGTGATTTTTTCCCCTTTGGGTGGGTGTCATATCCCTCTTTACAGAAGCATGTTTTGCATTTAGTTGTTCTTTCACTAATGTAACTAAACTATGATCTCTTATTGCAGGTTAGATTATTGGATAGCCCTTCTGGTTCTCTTTATGCACTTTGCAGGTCATGGGTTTGGAATGTTGTATCTCAACAAAGTCAGGTTGGTTTATGCTATCTTCTTAAGTGGTTAAAGTCTTATTTGTATTTGCCTTGTAGATCAGGGAATATGCTTTTTGCTGTACTATAATAGTGTCTACTTGGGATCAGTCCCTCCCTTTTGACTTAATGATCTTTTCCTCTTCCCATTTGGCTTTCTTCATGTGATTGTCCAGTTAGTGCCCCACAAATTCTCGTATGCCACTATTTTGTTCTATTATCATATCAATCAAAACTACATAACTTGCTGTATATTCTTGATTTGCCTGGTGTCTTGAACTAACTTAGTCAAATCATGAAGCTCCACTTCTGATGTTTCAATAAGTTGTTCTGTTCTACTATGAAAGCTAGATTAGCTCAGGATGATTTCTTATGATAACTGGGCAACAAGATAAAAAAAGAAGAAGAGATATGGGAATATTTTAGAATAACAAACTTTAGCATCTCAGCTACTTCTAGAACCGCAACTAAAATGAAAAGTTATAACATCCATAGCTTTATGCCAGTAAAAAGCATGTATAATTCTTTATGGTGTATTATAATTTATAAAATGGCTCTGTGTTTTTCCTATGAGCTATCAAATGGGAAGCTGTGTAAATATATAGGCTATAGGCGATTTTGTATTAACAAACAACTTCATGAATAGGAATTTTTATACAAAACCAGTCTAATGCTTCTAGGGAGATTGTAAAGAGTTCCATAGTAAGTACGAGTTGGAGGTAGGATCCTCTCTCTGGAATATTTGATAACAACGACCAATCACTGTGGAACTTGCATTTGCAGTGCTGCATCAGGATAAAGAAACTTCAGCAGGTGGATATTTCTTAATGGAAGAATGGTTACATAGTAATATATTTAACTCAGACTACCCGTTCTGCATTCAACATGTTCTAGGTTCCTATTTATGGAGTCCTTGGTTGTCCCAGCTTGATCTGATTATTTATTTTCCTTGAATATTTCTGCCTCCTTCTGAAGTTTTGGCTGTACATACGGGTATGGTTTCCTGAAATCCAAGCCATTCATCATATAGGTCCTTTCTTAGGTAGGCTATTAAACAAGAATACTATCATTGGATGATTCTAACTACTAGTTTATTTTTAGTTGCAAGAAATATGGTTGTGATTTTACAACTCAAAGCAAGAATGGGCTAAGATCATCTTGTGGCTTAGATCTTCCAAAACTATGCCCATGTCCATATGACAGGGACTACTTCTTAGTCTCCTAAAAGAAGACTACACTTGTTCTCTCTCATATAACCATGATTGTCGTTTTCATATAGTTACTGGCTGAAACACCAAAATTTCAGATTTTCATTGGAAAACATGCTACCAAGAAAAACCTTGTTTTGGCACAGATGGAATTTCAGTTGTTTTCAATCGGTACCAGTGGGTTTTGGGGACTTTCGGGTGTATTGGCTGGTGGATTCTGATACTGATGGACTTCTCTTCCTCCTGTTGCTGTTGCCGCTTCTTCTTCTTGTTGACCTCAGCATGGACAAATGGAGATGAGGGCTTGTACTTTCTTCTCTCTCTCTCTCCCTCTCTCTCTCTCTCTCTCTCTCTCTCTCTCTCTCTCTCTCTCAACCATTGAGCCCTCACTGGAATAATGGAAGTAAGGAGCTGAAAAGTCCATTCTTTTCCTCCCTCTTTCTCCTCTTCTTGACGGTGACAACTTATTTCCTTTCTTGGATGATGTGCAATAACTCATTTCCATGTTTGACATGCGAATGCTGCATAGAGTTTCTTATCTTTTTTCCCTTTTATCTTACCCTTATCTTGACAGGAAACTACAAATTATCCTTTTAGTTTCAAAAATGGGACTTTGATAGAAACCAAAAAGATATTACAAGAGGTTTTGCTTTGGAGCGAGACTAAACCCCTCACCAAAACCAAGCAGACTTCTTTGATACACACACAACTACACACACATGCTCTTATGGATACAACCATGCTTACAACCATACAAAGACATTGATATGGATTCTTTATCTCCTTACACACTTGTTGATTAGTGCCTAATCTATGTCATTTGTATTTGCAGCTGCATCTTGAAGGAGAAATAAAGACTCTTCCAAGACCCTCACCCACAACTATGGATGGCAGTAATGGGCCAAGGAAAAGTGCAAGTGATGACGAAGATAGTGAAGCTTTTGAAAAGGAAGAGGTTAGTTCTTCTGATATTGATGGGACAATTACACATAATTTCATGTTTTTCTTCTTAGTTTACCAAGATTTGTCTATCAGTTGTTGTATAGAAAGCTTATTCTACTCTTAAATCTCTATCCCTGTAAAATATGATTTCCATTCTAACATTATGTGATAATTTTAGCTTCGCATGCAGAGACATAATGACAAATTAATTGATCAACTACTTTGAATGATTCCTACTTTATAAGATACAATATTTGCCCATGCAATATGCGAAGTGACCTATTTGTTCACTTATCAAAACTAGTGATTCAAGTGGGGCTTACTTCTTTAAGAAACACAAGGCAAGAGAAAATTTAGTTCTATTCAATACATAGAAACGTGTAGCATACTCAAATTGGTTATTTATGAAAACTAATAGAAGTGAGAGATAGGAAGCGGTAAAAAGAAGAAAGGGATAGAAAAGAAATTTGTATAAATTTTGTCTTGTATAGGGTAGTACACAACCACCAATAGAAAGGAAGAGGAGAAAAAGTAGTGTGAAATTTTTAAAAGAGATTTGAAGGATATGATTCTTATTGTTTAGGGAAGAGATATAGAGTGTTCTAAAAAAGTACAAACACCAATAGAGATATTTTTAGGATTAGATCAAATCGTTGTGGCCCACTTATTCAACTAAGAAACAATCAATTCTTTTAGTAGCCAACTTATTCAACCAATGAAACATGATTAAAATAAAAATAAATAAAAAAGGCCTATGTGCTGCAAGGAAAAATAAGGTTCAAGGAAGAATGCTTACATGGCACAAGGAGAAGCTTTAAAAGGCAAAAATAAAACCCTATTTGCTTCATATATAATAGATATATGATCTTTGTACCATCTTTTACACTTGTTTAAGCATTTGAACATTATCCAAAGGAAGTGGCAGAAATTTAACAAGGACTAAGATGATGTCATGTTTGGTCTGCAGTATGTGAATGTGAGAAGGGATAGCCTTTGTAATGCCCTAGATTGGATGGTTACCAGGATTTGTGATCATGGTCAGAATTTTGATAATTTAGGGATATATTATCAATTAGTTGGCACTATCATTAGCAACTCTTTACTCAGTTTCAAGCATAGGTGCTCTCCTATAGGATGTATGGTTTAGGTTTCTGCTGGTGAAGGAGCTCCATATAGTCTTTGGCTATGACTGGAAACTTATATCTTCACTTTCATTTGCTCCAGTGATTTTGAGTTATACAGGTTATCCCTGTCAATATGGGCTTTCCAAATCTTCTGGGTCTCCTCATTCTTTGTTTATCCTTGAAACAATCCTTAGAACTTCGGTGGATCAACTTGTGACCCAGCTGATTGATAGAGTTGAGTATGTGAAGTCTACAATAAGATTGTTGTTGATAACTTGCGGTTTGACATATTCAAAGGTTTTATTTGGTTGATCTAACTAGTTTGAGCCAGTTTTGGTTGACTGGAATGACAAAAGAATTGGTGAGAAGACTTGTTTCGGCTGCTCTCATCACTTATGCTCTAAGATTCCTTCTGAAAGATGAGTGGACTTGAACGTAGAAACACTTGGTTATGATTTGAGGAACTTAACCAACTTGATCCTAGAAACCCACCAGTAATGACCAAAAATTACTCCATTACTGTAATGTCCAGTGATTGATAGTTTGCTTCTCATCAATCACTGTTGCAGTTTTGCTATGGCTTTTGAAGTGCTAATTTTGATGGTACAAAGACTTGGAACTGGTTAATTTTAACAGATAAAAACTCTGGAAAGAAGAAGTAGCACTTAGTATCTTAGTTGCAGGAAACACTATCCAAGTGGGGAAACCAAAGTCCATCCTGGCTCTCTCTCTCTCTCTCTCTCTCTCTCTCTCTCTCTCTCTCTCTCTCTCTCTCTCTCTCTCTCTCTCTCTATATATATATATATATATATTAAATTTCTGTAATTTTCTAATTTTCACATTTCCTTACCAAAGTCCGTACTATTGACCCATTGTGGTCTGCCCCTTCCCCAGATGCTGCCTACCCTCTCTCCTCTAAGACTATCTTGTTTCTCTCTTTAGTTTCTTGTTCTGGCAAATAATCTTAGTATTATCTTCTTTCTTGGGTCTGCTACGGTACAATTTTCAACTTTCAGAATAGAAATTCAAAAAGGGATTAGGGAAGCTGGTGAGACGAAAACGAGATGTCTCTGTAGACTTAATGATTCTGTATGTGACAGTGGGCAAGATGGTATAGGTTGTTGGAAGTGCTACCATTCTGGGAAAAAGGTTTATGGTGCTGTGACATTCCTTCAATTTGATCTATGAATTTGCAGATTGTAGGTTGCTAGAATTGTAACAATGATCTATATATTTGGACTGAAAACAACAGAAACTTGGTACTTGTGACCCGTAAGTAGCAGTTTCTTCTGGCACTTAACTATTCCTTTCTAAGAAAAAATCAATTTATATAAGCAATTTGATAATGCTACTCATCATAATTTCTTTTCCCAGGCAACATGAACAAAAGCTTATGATTTTATTTCATGTGTGAAGAAGTAAATTCTCTTTCTATCTTATTTCCAGTGTGTAGATTCTGTTGAGCATTTATCTGCACCTGATTTGTTGGAGGGACATATTAAGCAAGCTAAAAGGGTCAGGATCGGTGAGTTTCTGCTTCTTCTTCACATTTATGAAACTTTATTGTTCTAAGATCAGATCCCACCTGTTGTTTTTAATTCCATAGCTTGGTAGCTGTTACAAGTTCAACTAGGAACTTCTCAGATGATGGGAACTGATTTGCAATGCCTGTGATTGATGTTTTTGTAAAGTAAATGAATTAACTTCTAACTTTTTCAATTAGTAATCATGGAGTGCTTGATTTGAAATTTGACAATTATACTGATTGCCTGTTAAAAATTGTATAGGACCTAGTCTGGAGAGGGTACTGCTTGTTAATTAGACGTGCTGAAGTTTCTAGAAAAAGGGACGAATGAACCCATTCTTACTAGGAACCAATATGCAACCAATATGCATATTGTCATGTATCATATATGTCTGTTAGAATTGCATTAGGCTACATTGGCAGACATTTAAGGACAGTCACTATTACCTTGGGTCAGCTTTTTATTCGTGTTAACTCGAGTTCAATGGTGGACGATACTCTCTACCCTCTGTTTTTAAAAGAAATTAAGAAAAAGGAGATAATTGATTCAGAGAAAGGTGAAGAGTCAAATGTATAACCTGAAAAATGCCCAGGTTATTTGAGGTTCATAAAGTACCATCCAAAGAAAAACTAGTAACACAAATGCCAGTTACAGGATGCTGTTCTTAAATCTGTCTAAGAGAATAATGATGTGAACTGTTGACTGCTATATCTTGGGGTAAACAAGTGGCAGTTTATGTAGCTACAAATTAACACGTCTTTCTTGTAAGGATGTGCTAAAAGTATTCCACCATTTAGTCTTATGAGTTCTTTTGTGGAGCAGACTTCTATTTATTTCATTTATAATGTTTGGAGTGAGCACATAGATTACCTGCACATTATCATGATTGAAGCAAGAGAACATATGAAAGATTTATTTACATGGGTTGGTGATGCATGTACCATAATAGCAATTGTAATTTTTACACCTTCAGATCTCAGCTTGATTACACGTCAGTGCCCTGATCAATATAAGCTGAGCGTGTATGTAGACTAGATATTTCTAGTTTTCTTTTCTGAAGAAACAAAGGGAGTTCTTTCACTTCTCTGGAGATGGGTTGCATATACTAATTGCAATGTAAATGCACCTTGAACTTTTGAGTAGTTGGCAAACTAAATCTATATGGCTCTCCAAACTATTTCTCTCCCATGACCAGTGTGCCCATTAATAAACAAGTGGACATTGATCTAACTGTTCTCAAAGAATGCTAATTATTCTTAATACTGAAAATGGTATTTAATCTCTCGTATAAGGAGACTCTCATTAAAAAGAAAAAGAAAAAAAAACTATCGGACAGTGATCGAACATATTCAGTTACCAGTATGATATTTTTTGAGCTAAATCTCTTTCTATTCACATATAGTACCAAAATCCCATGTTCATCCAACTTGGACAAAAAGTAGCCTGACATTTGATAAAGTTAATTAGCCAAGAGTCTTGTTTTGTCTTAGCACATATTCGTTAACTTGTACGCTAGTCTCTTACCTAACAAGCTTATTTTCCCAAAATTTATACCTCTTGAAATTTTTTGTTAATAATCATAGAACCCTAAAGAATATGCCTGAAAAGATATTTATCACAACTAGGCATCATGAATATTGGCCACTATCATGAATTCAATGAACAACTTGATCCCTGAACTCATATATGAATGCTGGGAAGTACACGTGCCATTGTTCTTCAATCCAGGTACCTTCATGAATGTCTTATGGTGCTAATGTCTCGTATCCATTTGTAAATATGCCAAACTAGTTGATAGTAAAACTACATGACCACCTCATGCAGCAAAAGGGACATGGACCAGTCATATGCATTTAATAGAGGTCTCTTTTAGGCATTATGGTAATTACCCACCTTGGTGTGGGCATGAAAACTCTTACTAATCCTTGAAATAGGATTATTCTTAAATATCGACATCATATGAATTGATCATTTACATTCCCTCAGGCTAGAGCCTTTCCTATAAGCAACACTCTGCATAAGATCTTGGGTGCAATGGATAATTGGCAAGGGCTGCTAGAGTGTTCCCTCGAAAGTGACGCACTACATTAGAACGTAGGTGTACTGAAAAGTAGGTGTGGGTTCATGTCATGGGGTTGGAGAAGTGTGTGGGTAAATAAGCTAGCTCAGGAGAATAGGATTTGTAACTCCGCCAATGCTGGTCCCAAGCCCGGATGAAAAAGGAGGAGGGTCTTGTGTCAGGTGCTAGCCGGCAAGGGAGAAGTTGAAGATGATTTTGTTATTTCTTTCGTACAAATGAATATGCATTTGTATATTAGTTTGTGAGGAAGAAGTGAAAATCATCTTCAGCTTCTTAAATATGGCAACCCTTGCGTCAGGTGTCTGCTGGCAAGGGTGAAGCTGAAGATGATTTTGTTACTTCTTTTTGCTTGCAAATGAATATGCATTTGTATATTAGTTTGTAAGGAAGAAATGAAAATCATCTTCAGTTTCTTAAAACTTTGGCAACCCTAATATGACATGAATCAAAAACTGACATTGTCTCGAGCTAGGGTGTTCCCCATAAGCGACGCGCTGCATCCTATACCAGGTGCGGTGAAAAATAGGCAAGGGTTGCTAGGGCGTTCTCCCAGAAGCAACGCGCTACATCAGACCCCGGGTGTAGTGATAAATGGGCAAGGGCTGCTAGAGCTTCCCCAGGTGCAGTGAAAAGTGGACATGGGTTCATACCATGGAGGTCGAGAAAGGTGATAGTAAATAAGGTATCTCCAGAAAATAAGATTCGCATTGCTACATGGATTATAGGGACACTGACAGGTAAGAGTTTCGAGTTAGTAGACGTGATGAAACGTAGGAGAGTCAACATCGCTTGTATCCAAGAAACCAAGTGGAAAGGGACTAAAGCTAGAGAAATAGATGGGTATAAATTATGGTACGTAGGAAAGGAAAATAACAGAAATGGAGTAGGAATAATAGTGGATAAGGAATTAAAGGATAAAGTTGTGGACGTTAAAAGAATCAGTGATAGAATTATAATAATAATAATTGTTCTAGGAAAGCAGACTATAAATGTTATAAGTGCATACGCACCACAAGTATGGTTACAAGATATAATCAAGAGACAGTTTTGGAAAGATATGGAGGGAGTCATGCAAGAAATTCCCAACACTGAGGGGATATTTATAGGAGCAGACTTAAATGGCCATGTAGGAAAAGATAAGGAAGGATATGATAGAATACACGGAGGGTATGGTATAGGTGAACGAAATGAGATGGGGGAGAATATCCTCAATTTTGCTTTGTCATATAACCTGTCCATTGCAAATACACTCTTTAAGAAGAGGGATAAACACTTAATAACCTTTAAAAGTGGCTTCATAAAAGCCAAATAGACTTTTTTCTACTTAGGAATAATGAACGATCTATGTGTATGGATTGTAAGGTGATACCTGGTGAGAGTTTAACCTCACAACATAGGTTAATGGTTATGGATATCCATATCAAAATATGGAAGAAAAGAAATGAACTTAATAGGTATCCAAAAATTAAGGGGTGGAACTTAAAAGGAGAGAAAATAACCTCATTCACAAATAAGTTGATGGTAGAAGGAAATTGGAACTATGAAACAGAAGTAAATACCATGTGGATTAATATTGTTGAGGCTATTAAGAAAGTGGCAAAAGATGTCGTAGGAGTATTTAAAGGTAAAAGGCAACTAGTAAAGGAAACATGGTGGTGGAGTGAAACAATGCAAAAAGTTATTAAAGAAAAACAGATGTGTTTTAAAGCATGACAGAAGACTAGAAATAATGAAAACTATGAACAATATAAGAATGTTAAAAAGGTTGCTAAGAGAATAGTGAGGCTAAACTTAAAGCATATGATGAGCTCTATAATAGACTAGGAACAAGAGAAGGTGAGAAAGATGTGTTTAAACTTACAAAAGTAAGAGAATAGAAAGGTAAGGACTTAGATCATGTTAGGTGCATTAGAAACGATGATCAAAAGGTATTAGTCAAAGATGATGAGATCAAACAAAGGTGGGAAACATACTTTCAAAAATTGTTAAATGACAATGGCTTTGAGAATATAGGGATTGAAAATAATATAAATCTAAATAACATTGGATATTATAGATATGAATGTAGGATTAGAATACCTGAAGTGAAAGAGGCCTTGAAAAAGATGAAATTAGGAAAGGTGATGGGGCCCGATGGTATACCAATAGAGGTTTGGAAGCATATGGGAGATATTGGGGTAGTTTGGTTGACCATGTTGTTTAACAAGATTATAAAATAAAAAAAAATGCCTGATGAGTAGAGGAAAAGCTCTATTGTATTAATTTATAAGAATAAAGGAGACATACAGAGCTGCATTAATTATCGAGGGATCAAACTTATGAGCCACACTATGAAACTTTTTGAAGGAGTGATTGAGAAGAGGCTACGACATGAAACAAGTGTATTGGAAAATCAGTTTGGTTTCATGCCTGGGAGGTTTACCATGGAAGCGATTTTCTTACTAAGACAATTAGTAGAGAAATTTATAGGGAGAGGAGGAAAGACCTTCACATGGTTTTTATCGACTTAGAGAAAGCTTATGATAGAGTCCCTAGAGAGTTAATATGAAGGGTGTTGGGCGATAAAGGGGTTTCGTAGGGGTATATAGACACAATTAAAGATATGTATGAGGGAGCGGTAACAAATGTTAAGACCACTAATGGCAAGACTGGTGATTTTCTTGTCACTGTAGGATTGCACCAAGGATCGGCATTTAGCCCGTACCTTTTCACATTGGTTATGGATGAGTTAACAAAACATCTGCATGAGGAGATTCCCTAATGCATGCTATTTGCAGATGATATAGTCTTATTTGATGAGACAAGAGAGGGTGTAAACATAAAGCTAGAGTTATGGAGAGAAGCATTAAAATCTAAAGGATTTAAAATTAGCTGAACTAAGACAGAATATATGGAATGCAATTTTAGCAAGGAGAGGAGTAGGAGTGGAACACCAGTCAAGATTGATATCCAAGAAGTTCTCGTAAAGACCACTTTCGGTACTTAGGATCAATGATTCATGAGAGTGGAGAGATTGAGAGGGAGGTTACCCAGAGAATCCAAGCGGGTTGGAACAAATGGAGATGTGCATTTGGAGTTTTGTGTGATCGGCTGGTGCCACTCAAACTAAAAGAAAAATTCTATAGGATGGCCATAAGGCCGGCCATGCTCTATGGATCAGAGTGTTGGGCAGTTAAGGAACATCATGCTCATAGGATGAACGTCGCAGAAATGAGGATGTTGAGATGGATGAGTGGTAAGACCAGAAAGGATAGAATTAGAAATGAAAATATTAGAGGAAAATTAGGAGTAGCACCAATAGGTAACAAGATGAGGGAGATTAGACTTAGATGGTTTGGACATGTTCAAAGGAGACCAACAACGGCACTGGCTAGAAGGAGTGAGGCAATACAAGTAGAAGGTTCTAAAAGGGCAAGGGAGGCCCAAAAGAACGTGGATAGAAGTGGTGAGGAAAGATTTAAAAACTTTGGGACTAAGTGAAGCCATGATACTTAATAGAGAGGAATAGAGGAATAAGATTCATGTGGCCGACCCATAATTGGGATAAGGTCTTGATGATGATGAGAATAGGATTTGTATTACCACATGGAATATAAGCACATTTACATGTAAGAGTTTGGCATTAGCATATAAGATGAAACGCAGGATAGTCTACTTGTATTCGAGAAAACAACTGGAAAGGAGGTAAAACTAGAGAAATTGATGGGTATAAGCTCTAGTATGTAGGAAATGACAATTATAGAAATGGTGTAGGGATAGTGGTGGATAAATAATTAAAGGATAAAGTTGTAGACATTAAAAGAACTAGTGACAAGATTATACTAATAAAACTTGTTTTGGAGAGAAGATCATAAATGTTTTAAATGCATACGCTTCACAAGTAGGGTTAGAAGATAGAATCAAGAGATAGTTTTGGAAAGATATGGAGGGAGTTATGCAAGAAATTCCCAACATAGAGGGGATATTTATAGAAGTAGACTTAAATGGTCGTATAGGAAAAGAAAAGGAAGGATATGATAGGGTATATGGAGGGTATAATATTGGAGAAAAAAATGAGATAGGGGAAGCTATCCTCAATTTTTCTTTGACATATAACCTAGTTCTGGCGAACATGTTCTTTAAGAAGAGGAATGAACACTTAATAACCTTTAAAAGTGGACCTTATTAAAGCAAAATATACTTTTTTCTACTTGGAGAGAGTTTAACCTCACAATATAGGTTAATATTTATGAATATTTACATTACAAGGCAGAAGAAAGGAAATGAACTTAATAGGTGTCCAATATCTAATTAGTGCAACTTAAAAGGGGAGAAGATAACGTCATTCGCAAACAAGTTGATGGCAGAAGGAAATTGAAACAATGAAACAGAAGTAAACACCATGTGGACTAATATGGTCGAGTCTATTAAGAAACTTTTTGAAAGAGTGATTGAGAAGAGGCCATGGCATGAGGTGAGTGTAGTAGAGAACCAGTTTGGTTTTGTGCTTGGGAGGTCTACCATAGAAGCTATTTTCTTCCTTAGACAATTGATAGAGAAATATAGAGAGAGGAGAAATGACCTCCACATGGTCTTTGTTGACTTTAAAAAAGCTTATGATAGGGTCATTAGAGAGTTAATTTAGTAGATGTTAGGCAAGAAAGGGGTTTTATAGGGGTATATAGATTTAATTAAAGATATGTATGAGGGAGGGACTACTAGTGGAGAGACCGGTGATTTTCTTATCACTATAGGATTGCACCACGGATCGGCATTGAGTGTATATCTTTTCACATTGGTTATGGACGAGTTAATGAAACTTCTACAGAAGGAGATTCCATGGTATATGTTATTTACATATGATATAGTTTTGATTGATAAGACAAGGGAGGCCGTAAACATAAAGCTAGAGTTATAGAGAGATGCATTAAAATCTAAAAGATTTAAAATTAGCAAAACTAAGAGTATATCAAATGCAATTTTATCAAGGAGAGGGGCATGAGTGGAGCAGCAATAAAGATTGATAAAGAGAATCCAAGTGGTTTGGAACAAATAGAGATGCGCCTCTGGTGTTTTGTGTGATTGGCATGTGCCCCCCAAATTAAAAGGAAAATTCTATAGGATGACTATAAGGTTGGCCATGCTCTATGGATTAGAGTGTTGGGTAGTTAAGAAACAACATGTACATAGGATGAGAGTAGTTGAAATGAGGATGTTGAGATGAATGAGTGGCAAGACAAGAAAGGATATAATTAGAGATAAAGATATTAGAGGAAACTTAGGAGTAGCACCAATAGGTAACAAAATGAGGGAGATTAGACTTAGATGGTTTGGACATATCCAATGGAGATTGAAAATTACATCGGTTATAAGGAGTGAGGCATTCCAAGTCAAAAATTATAAAAGGGCAAAGGGAAGGCCCAAAACAACGTGGATAGAAGTGGCGAGAAAAGATTTAAAAACTTTAGGACTAAATGAAGACGTGATACTTAATAGAGGGGAATGGAGGAACAAGATTTATGTGGCCAGACCCTAATCGGGATAAGGTTGATGACGACGATGATCAGCATCATATGAGATAAGGTCTCTCTTTTGTACTGTTTCAAAATGATGCAAGAGCATCTCATCTATTCATTAACTTGCTCAAAAACTATAAAACAAGGAAGAAGAAAGCAAAAGTTTAAAGTTTAAAGTTGAGTAGTATCATGCAAAGTGTTTTTTCCTCTAAAAATTAGGCTGTCTGGGTTTGTAGGCTTGTTTGCTCATTGTCTTTATATAGTGGGCTAGGGTTAAGTAGCATTTTTCACTTAAGTGAAGGGTATAATGGTCTTGATCATAGTTTACTTGAGGGACAAGAAAAGTGATGCTCCCCTTGTATCTGTAAAGGGTTAGGGCTTTCTTTTGTGTAGATCTGGTTGATAGTTGAATAAATTGATGTTTTTCATTTTTTCTTGCTCTTCTTCTTCTCTCTTTTCACTTCTAGTCTACATGTGGACTGTTTCTTATGATTTGTAGTTAAGTTTTCACCTCTGGTTGGACAAACAAGGTGGAAATCTTAATTAGAAGAAGTGCTTTTTGGAATCACTTTAAAACTAGCAGGTTTTCTTCCTTGGACTTGCTGGAGTTTTCCCATTCAAAACCCTAGTTTCAACCCTTTTCCTCTTTCTTACATTGTTTGGTATCAAAATTAGCTCCATGTCAAGTAAGATAGGTAGGTCCTACAAATATTGTTTAAGCAAAGGAGAATTTGATGAGCTATTACTTAAGATGGCTGCATAGCTTGAAGATTTTTTTATCCAACTAACTATTTTTGAGGAACGTTACAAATGTCTCAAATCCGACAGTTGTGGAGGAAATATTAATTCTAGTTCCAAATTCTATGGAGAATATGCATTTAAAAGAAGAGTATCAAGACACTTCCAACGTGTTTGATATCTCATCCGCATTAGATGAATCTTTTGTTGGCGATTCACACAAAGATGCATTGAATACAATTGATATTACTATAACATCACATATTCAGTAATTGGGTGATGAAGACTATGATGGACCTATCTTTGACAAATTTCTAGATGAGGAAGATTCATTGATCAATGTGTTTGAGCCACTAGGAAATAAGAGCAATGCGAATGATTCCATTCATGATGAATATCCTCAGGATAATTATGATTTGTTGGATAGTTCCTTGTTTGATAAAGACCATGGAGTTTAATATGTCTTTAATCTCGAAGGATGCCGAAGATGATACACCTTGCGAAGATGTGATGGAGCTTCCAACCAATGACCAGTCTTTTCCTTTATTCCATGGTAAAGAAGACCCTAAATTAATTGCATATATTGATGGTTGTTGAATATAGCATAGTATTGTATAGCTTTACTTAGCCTTAGCCTTAGTCTTAGTTTTGTTTTATTTTTAGTCCCACATTGTACAGTTAGGAGCATGTAACTATCCTTGTTTAGTATATATATGTGTTAAGTGTGAGGTGCAAAATCACCAACACACATTCACCCATTCTAAGGGTTTCTCTCTGTCTCTCTCTCTTGGCTTTACTTTAACATGGTATCAGAGCCATAAGAGAAACCCTAATTATCTACCTTCTCCTTTTTCTTTTTTTTTCCTTTTTGGTTTGGCCGTGTATCCATTCTAACAATTCCTTTGGTGACCGTGCTTCTTTATCGGTCACCCCTCTGTCATCTCTAGTGTTCCAAGATAGCTGCTACTGCCACCAGATTGTTGTTGCTGCCGATCTTCGCCGCAGACCACCCAGACAAGTAATCATGGCTTCTAAAATTGGTATTTTCGCTTCTGTAATTTTTGGATCTCTTGTTATTACATCAGAGAAATTAATTGGTAGTGAAAATTATCTATCTTGGTCTGCCTCTGTGGAATTATGGTTTATGGGTTAAGGTTTTCAATACCATTTGGTCAAGAAAGAGGAAGATATTTTTGTTGCAGACAAAGTGCAATGGAAAAGGATTGATGCACAATTATGTAGCCTATTATGGAATCTGTGGATCCCAAAGTTTTACATCATCTTCGCGCCTATAAAACATGTTTCAAATTTTGGACCTAGGCCAAGAGCTTATACACGAATGATATTCAATGTTTTTATAAAGTTGTTTTTGACATTGTTCATGTTAGATAACAAGACATGGATCTTTTGACTTACATAGGAAAGATTGCGTCCCTTAAGGAGGAGTTCTTGTCTTTAATGCCTCCTACTGATGGTGTAGAAGCCCAACAAACACAGACCGATAAGTTTTTCATGGTGTTGACTCTCATTGGGCTTCGCCTTGATCTTGAATCCGTCAGAGATCAAATTCTGGCTAGCCCTTCGGTGCCCTCATTAGATGAAGTATATGCCCGTCTGTTGTGTATCTCCTCTACTCAGGCAGTTACTTTTGATGGCCCTTCAGATTCCTCAATTTTGGCTTCTCAGGCAAACACTATAGGTGGCCGTGGTGGTGGTTGTAATTGAGGACAGCGTCCTCAATGCACATATTGTAATAAGATTGGACACACTCGGGATTGGTGTTACCCATTACATGGGCGACCTCCTCGCACTGCTAACATCATCCAATCATCCGACATCCAATTACCTGACTCATCTGAGGGCTCGACATCTCAGAATATTACCTTGACTGGTAGTGACTATGATGCATACCTCTAGTATCAAGCAGCTAAGTCATCTTCTGTTGCTTCCGTCTCTCAGACTGGTAATCCCAGTGTTTGCTTTACTCAGTCTTCTTCTATTGGCCCGTGGATTCTAGACTCTGGAGCTTCTGATTACATATCTGGTAACAAACACCTTTTCTCCTCTCTTACTTGTTCTTCTACTTTACCTACTGTCACTCTAGCCAACGGTTCTAAAACTGTAGCTAAAGGAATTGGTTTGACTCATCCCCTTCCTACTGTTGATTGTTTAACCGCAAATGCACGGGCTATTGTAGCGTAGCTTATGCAAGTACGGGTCGATCCCACGAAGACTTGATTTAAAAAGTAGGAATTTCAATAAAATTTAATTATTTAAAATTAAAAAGAAATCACTCAAAATTACTGAAATTATTGAAATGAGAATCAATGTTCAGATCTAATCAACTTCTCAAAAATACAGAATTTCCAGTTCCTAAAGAAAACAAACAAAATCAAATAATGAGAAAAAACTACTTCCCTAGATCAAACACTATCAAAATCTTCAACTCTGATCTTCTAAAAATTGATCCTCCTTTACAGATATCTTCAACACGTTCTTGATTAGTGATCCACCGGTCGGATTTGTTAGATTCATCAAAATCAAAGAGATCTGGGCTAATTTTTCTTTTCAAGATTTGGACAGTTCAGATTGATTGATAAATTCCAGATTGAAGATCGGATGCGTTGATTATGTCTAGGGATTTCCTAAGAATGAACTTGTAAAATTAATTTGAAATCTGAGAAGAAACGAAAGAGAAATTGAAGATTTGGTTTGATTAAGGCTAACCCGTTGATTGGGTTAGGCCTTAATTGATCTGGTAGAGAAGGCAATTCTTGGATAGGAAAAAGACGGATAAAACAGAACCGGAATAGCATGGGACACAGATGGAATTAAACTGGGGACACAAATGGAATTAACGAGAAAGAACATGTTTGTAATTTCGTTAAATGAACAAGGGCAGAAATGGAATTAAACTAAAAATCTGGTTTTTAAGAAAAAACCAGACGAACCCGATTAAGAAGGGGAGCCAGAGGAGAAGGGAAAAAGGGAGAAGAGAGGAGGAAGGAGAGGAGGAGAAAGAGGGAAGAAGGAGGAAGGAAAAGTGGGGAAAACCCAAACCCAAATCTGGGTTTTCTCCTCCGGTGCCGTTCGATGAAGAAGATGGAGGAGAAGCTGGCCGGAGGAGGGGAATAGAGGGGTTTTGGCCGGTGAGAAAAAAAACATATAGAGCAAGGAAAACCTAGGCTAGCTTGGTGCGGTGAAGGGAACAAGAGCAGAGGAAAGAACGCGATCCGGCAGGTGAAAATTTCCAGTGTAGAGGCAATGGGACGTTTAGAGGACGAAGAGTGATGTGCCCCTAGGTCTGTGCGACTAGCTTGGACAGAAGGTGCGGTGACTGGGGTTGTCGTGCCAGAGGAGCGCGAGAGAGAGGAGGTCTGGGCGGAGGAACTTGCCGGGGATCAGAGAACGGTGATGTGGTTGAGAGAGAGAGAGAACTGAGAGAGATTAAGAGTGAGAGAACGAGAAGAGTGGGAGGAGGCAGGTTGGGTTGAAGAGAAATAGTGAGAGATGTCCGTTGGGAGAGGGAGAGGAAGCATGCAGAAGGAGGGAGAGCAGGGGTAAGTGCGTGAAGATGGGAAGAGAGGAGAAGAAGTGGGTAAGAAGGAGAAGAAGAGGGAGAGAAGGTAGAATGGAGAGAGACGTGAGAGAGAATGAGAGAAGAGGAAGAGAGAAGAAAAGAAGAGAGAATGGAGGGGAAGAGGAAGGAGGGGGAGAGGAGAATAATAGGACGCGGGAAAGATAGGAAGGAAAGTGGGTACGTGAGAATGAGGAAGGGAAAAAAAAAGAAGTAAGGAAGAAAAAAAGAGAAAAATAAGGAGGGAAAGAGAAAAGAAAGGAAAGAGAGAGTGGGAAAGGAAAGAAAAATAAAGGTAAAAGAGAAAAAGGAAAAGGAAAAGAGAGTGGGGGAGGGTAGGTAGAGAGGGAAGAATAGGAAAGAGAGAAGTAGGGAAAGAGGAATTAAGGGAATGCAAAATTGGGTCTCCTCCTTGGACTTTGGAAACTCTTCCAAAATTGTAAATTGCCTTCTCCATGTTATTTTCCTTTTGTTCATGATTCCCAATTAAACTCCATTATTGTTTAGGAAACTATTCCATCCATCTTCATGGGTGATCTGGTCCATCCAATCCTCTTTAAGATGATCTGCACCGTTAACTTTTGATCTTAGTCATCCGTGAGTCCTTTGGTTGATCTGTAAAAGAAAAGACTAAATTAGAATCATTTGAACCGTACATTAGTCATTTAATGAGCTTTAATGATCATCTGACCGTTGATTTTGACAATTAAGGTTTGGATGGTCAATTGGAGTTAAATTCAAAATCAAGCTGAATTTTGCAAAATTGAATGGTTAGATGATCTAATTAAATGCTAAATTAGGGGTATTTTGACCAAAATTGAATACTTAACACCTACTCTTCCTCTCACCTCTATACTTTATGTACGTGAGTGCCTGTTTAATCTTATTTCTATAAGTAAAATGACCCGCACTCTTAATTGCTCTCTCACTTTTTTTGATGAAACTGTAATCTTGCAGGACCGGGGTACAAGGAAGACGATTGGTACAAGGCGTGAGTGTCAAGGTCTTTACCATCTCACATCACCTACAGCTCCTGCCGCTTGCATCTCTTGCTTTTATTCACAATCGTTTGGGCCATCCTAGTCTCTCCAAACTTCAAAAGATGGTCCCTCATTTTTCTACTTTGTCTTCTCTTGAGTGTGAGTCTTGTCAGCTTGGAAAACATACTCGTGTTTCGTTTCCAAAGCGTCTCAATAATCAGGCTATGTCCCCCTTTGAACTTGTCCACACTGATGTTTGGGGTCTTAATCGTACTATTTCTAGTTTGGGTTTTTAGCACTTTGTAACTTTTATTGACGATTATTCTCGATGTACTTGGTTATTCCTTATGAAGAATCGATCTGAATTATTCTCAATTTTTAAGCAATTTTGTGCTGAAATTTAAACTCAATTTAATGTTGCTATCCGTGTTTTCCATAGTGACAATGCACGAGAATATTTTTCTACACCTTTTTCTTCTTTTATGTCTCAACAAGGAATTCTTCACCAGTCATCATGTGCCCACACTCCTCAACAAAATGGAGTCGCTGAACGCAAAAATCGTCATCTCATAGAGATAGCCTGCACTTTACTTCTTCACAGTCACGTTCCTTTTTGTTTCTAGGGGGATGCTGTTCTCACTGCATGCTACTTAATTAATCGTATGCCTTCTTCTGTGTTGCATAATCAAATTCCCTATTCCATTCTCTTCCCCACACAACCTCTTTATCTTCTTCCTCCTCGTGTTTTTGGATGTACTTGTTTTGTACACAACCTTGCACCTAGGCAAGATAAGCTTTCTGCTAAGGCCACAAAATGCATTTTTTTGGGATATTCCAGGCTTCAAAAGGGGTATCGTTGTTATTCTCCTGACACTAATCGATATCTTCTCTCAGCAGATGTAACTTTCTTTGAGCAATCACCATTCTTCTCATCCGCTGTTGAGCCACTGTTCATTTTTGAAAATTTACCTCTTCCCTATATTTCCACGCCTGCGGATGATGTCTCTCGTCCTCTTCAAGTTTATCATCGCCGGCCTCCTCTTGAAGTTGTTGCAGGTTCCACTAAAGTCCCTGATGACAATCTCCCTGTCTCCCTGGCTTCACCTACTTCGGCCTCGCATTCGGTTGACAGCTTGCCTATTGCTCTTCGAAAAGGTGATCGATCTACTCGTAATCCTCATCTTATCTATAATTTTTTGAGTTACCATCGATTATCTTCAGCCTATTATGCATTTATTTCCTCCTTATCCTCTATTTCTGCTCCCAAAAGCACCAGTGAGGCTCTTTCACATCCTGGGTGGAGACAGGCCATGGTTGATGAAATGAATGCTTTGCATACGAATGGAACTTGGGACTTGGTTCCTTTGCCACTTGGTAAAACTATAGTGGGTTGCCGTTGGATATATACTGTTAAGATGGGTCCTAATGAACAAGTTGATCGACTTAAAGCCCGCCTAGTTGCTAAGGGCTATACTCAGATTTATGGTCTTGACTATGGTGACACCTTTTCTCCAGTTGTGAAGGTTGCCTCTGTTCGATTATTCCTCTCCATAGCTGCCATGCGGCATTGGCCTCTTTACCAATTGGATATTAAAAATGCTTTCCTTCATGGTGATTTAGCAGAGGAAGTTTATATGGAGCAACTGCCTGGCTTTGTTGCTCAGGGGGAGTCTGGTTTAGTGTGCAAATTGCGCCGTTCTCTATACGGTTTAAAACAATCTTTTAGAGCATAGTTTGGACGATTTAGCTCTGTTATTCAGGAATTTGGAATGCTTCAAAGTGAAGCAAATTATTTTGTTTTCTATCAGCACAACTCTTTGGGTCAGTGTATCTATCTAGTGGTCTATGTGGATGACATTGTCATCACAGGCAGTGATCAGGATGGCATTCAGAGACTTAAGCAACATCTCTTCCATCACTTTTAGACTAAAGACTAAAGACCTGGGAAAACTAAAGTATTTTCTGGGAATTGAGGTAGCTCAGTTTAGTACAGGTATTACCATTTCACAAAGAAAATATGCTTTAGATATCTTGGAAGAGACTAGCATGTTAGATTGTAAGCCCGTGGACACACCTATGGACCCGAATGTTAAGCTTGTACTAGGACAGGTGGAGCCTTTAGCGGACTCTGGAAGGTATCGGCGACTTGTGGGTAAACTGAATTATCTCACCATTATTCGACCAGATATCTCTTTTGTTGTCAGTGTAGTCAGTCAATTCCTACAGTCACCATGTGATAGTCATTGGGATGCTGTGGTTTGCATTCTTCGATATATTAAAGGAGCACCAGGTCAAGGTTTGTTATATGAAGATAAAGGCCACACTCAAATTGTTGGGTACACAGATGTTGACTGGGCTGGTTCTCCTTCAGACAGGCGTTCTACCTCCGGATATTGTATTTTTGGAGGTAACTTAGTATCTTGAAGAAGCAAGAAACAAAATGTAGTTGCCAGATCAAGTGCAGAAGCTGAGTATCGAGCCATGGCTATGGCAACATGTGAACTTATTTGGTTGAAACAACTACTCCAGGAGATGAAATTCGGAGGGGATGGAAGTATGAAGCTCATATGTGATAATCAAGCAGCCTTACATATTGCATCTAATCCAGTTTTCCATGAAAGGACCAAACACATAGAAGTGGATTGTCATTTTATTAGAGAAAAGATCTTGTCGGGATGTATTGTTACTAGTTTCGTCAATTCAAATGATCAACTAGCAGACATCTTCACAAAATCTCTCCGAGGACCTCGAATTAAATTCATTTGTAACAAGCTTGGTGCATATTGACTTATATGCTCCAGCTTGAGGGGGAGTGTTGAATATAGCATAGTACTGTATAGCTTTACTTAGCCTTAGTCTTAGTTTTGTTTTATTTTTAGTCCCACATTGTACAGTTAGGAGCATGTAACTATCCTTGTTTAGTATATATATGTGTTAAGTGTGAGGTGCAAAATCACTAACACACATTCACCCATTCTAAGGGTTTCTCTCTATCTCTCTCTCTTGGCTCTACTTTAACAATGGTTATGCAATTCTTGACACTGGCTCATGGCAACAATGGTAATTGAGGAATTTAAACGATGTGTTCTTGATGGTTTGTCACTTGAAGGATATCAACTTCATGACTATTTGAGGGTTAAGATGTTACTCATCAAATTATTGAACTCGAGGACAAGTTCTTTTCAAGTCGGGGTGTATGATGGAGGAGTATCTCATCCATTCATTACAAAAAGAAAAAAAAAAAAGGAAGAAGAAAGCAAAAGGCAAAAATTTAGGTTGGGTAGCGTCATGTTATGGTGCTTTTTCCTTTAAGGTTTAACTTGTGCAGGGTTGTAGGCCCTGTTTTAAGTGTGTAATTATATTTTAAGTTGTCTTTATGTAGTGGGCCAGAGTTAAGTAGGTTTCTTGCTTAAGTGAAGGGTATAATGGTCTTTAGTCATAGTTTGTGAAGAATGTGAACAGATCTGAAGAGAGAAATACATGATATGGTTGAAACCGTTGTTTCTGTCATAATTTTAATGTTTATAGTATCTCAACTTATAAATGTACAGCATAAGATCAAATGGTACAAGGTAAGTGAGTTGACTGTTATCTATAGCTCTGATAGAGGCTACCTTTCATGAATAGGTTTAGAGATTTAACGAGATATGATATTATCTCAATCATCCCGAATATTACTGCTTACTTATGGTACTGTTTCGACAGTTTACTTGAGGGATAAGAAAAGTGACGCCCTCCTTATGTTTATAAAAGGGATTAGGGCTTGCTTTTGTGTAGTTTTGATTGATGGTTGAATACGATTAAGGTTTATTATGCTTCTTATTATTTCTAGCTAAGTTTTCACCATAATTTGGACAAACAAGGTGGAGAGGTGAAGCACTTCAAAACCAGCTGGTTCTTGCCCCATAACTTGTTCAAATTTTTTCTTTTCAAACCCTTCTACTCTTTCCTACATTACACAACACAGCTGAAGTTATTATGTGAATATAGAGATTGCTAATCACCTCCGATATGATTGGTTTCATCTTGCTCAATCAGGTTAGTTGATCTAAGCAGGTCACAAACCAATCTGTCATCAATCAGCATTGAATGGAGAAACATATATCACATATGCAGAGGTGAATAGCAATAATAACAGCTAACAGGCAAACCTGTTACAACAAGAAAGAAAGGCACATTCATCTTTCATTGCATACAAGCACGAATGTGTTACAGCAATAATAACAAATGACTAAATGTTCTCTAGGTGATATAGTATGGATATGTTCATGAGGTTCATCTAAAATTTAAATGAAGCATTGCCTCATCATGCTAATCACCGGATGAGAATATGACATGGTTTGATTTTGTGGTAGTTGTATAATCCACATTGCAATGTGAGGGTGAAGCAAATATGACTTCTCAAGTTGGACACGAGGGAAAATGTCAAGTCATCTAGGCAACTGGACTAAAAGTGAACTAGCTTTAGATTATGTTCAATGCTGGCTTGAAAAACTTCATTTGTTTTTTTACATGTCATCCATGTAAAAGGGTCCAAAAAATGAATGTAACTTGAATGCAGCTATGTTGTTCATGGGTTTTTATTTTAGGATGGATTTGAATAAAGAAGGTGGTATGGACATTGGAAAGGAAGATTATGTAGTGTTTTAGCTAGCATGTTGATGCACAACCTTGAGCCTTTTTCTTCTCAATAAGTTGCTTCTATTGCTTAAGGTAGCCTTCTATTTCTTGAGGTAGCATGGACTGGATCTAATTAGATTTGGAGCTGTATTTGTTCACAAAATTTTCTAGACGTATTTTTCATACTTCTCTCTCTCTATCTCGGTTACCATCTTTGTTTCTTTCCTTTTCTATTGCTTTCAATGGTGTAGGAACTTCTATTGAAAATGTGGCCAAACAGTTCACGAATCTACGAGATCATCCAAAAGCCTTTAAAGAAGGTGAAATGAGAAAGAAAAGAATGGAGGAATGACATATTTTGAACTAGACACAAGAAAGCTGTGTTTTCTCAAAAAAGGACGAGTTTTTGAATGTTTTCCTTGAAGAGAAATGCAATGCGGACTGAGTATTGGGATTGACTCCAAAACCCTGCCTCAGTAAGTCCCACCTTTGGGTGATCTGACACAATCATCTTCTTCAGTGTATCCTATCTAAGGTTTCTCCAAAAATATGCCCATTGGATGTATTTAGCCACCAGTTTTTCCCCTTGAAAAATCTAATGGTTATGATTTAAACATAGAAAACTCATAGCTAAAATATCCAATGAACATGACTTTTGGTGTCTAGCCAATCAAAGGGAGGCCGAAGAAGATGATTGGGTTAGATATCCAAAGATGGGGGTTAGATATCCAAAGATGGGGCTTAGCTAGGTAAGTTTTTGGAGTCAGTCCCCGAACTCAGTCTAGATAGAATTTTGCTTCTTTAAATGGAACATACTTAGTAGGTGTTTGGGTTGAGATTTACATGTTAAGAGTTGTTAGTTTAGAAGTTTTTCATGGTTAGTTTTAGTTTAAGGAAGTTGTTTACGCATAGGAAAGTTATGTTGCTTGAGTGTTTCTTAAATTAGAAGGCAGATTCTAATTTTAGAAAGAGGCTTTCTTGCTAGAATATGAAAGGGAGTAAGAGAAATCTATAAAAGGCATGTATGGGATATTTTCTTCAATTGGTCATTGAATGAAATTTGCTTTCTCTTGCTGATCCTCTTCTTCTTCTTATTCTTCTTCTAGTTCAATTTTTTCAGTCCACAATCTTGGAAGAGGTGTTTTCAGGTTAAGAAACACTTCACAAGCTACTGGTTTTTCTCCTAAAACTTGTTGGATTTTCACCCACAAAGCTCTCCCCTAAACCATAACTTTCACCCTAGTCCTATCCATCTTGACCCTTTTTTGTTTCAGGTCTAAAACCTTCATATCCAACCCCTCAAAACCTGTTTCGAAACATTTTAAACCCATAAAACCCAGAAATCTAAATCCTAGCCATTTTTTCTTTCCTACAAAACCCAATTCATTTTTCCAAAACTTTTCTAAACCCAGATTTTTAACCAGTCCAAAAAACTTCTAAACCCCACATGTCCATCATATTTTCTTTTTTCTGGCCTAAAACAAGGCCCTATAACATATTCCTTTTTCATTCTAAATCCCTACTTTTTCCCTATTTTCCAGTTTGCAACAACCATGTTAAATCCTAACTTCCAACCTTGTACTTTATCTTCATCAATTGGTGTTAGATCCTATTGGCTCCAAGAAAACTGTTAGATGCACAAGTCAAGTAATAAGATTATAGTTCAGCTATCCAGGAAACTACATAAAGAATGATGTATGAGATTCTCAAAATCTTGAAGCAAGCCAGGAAAATGATTGTCAACATTGAGAGGCTAGAATCGATAGGATGATGGAGGATATTCTTTGAAAATTTGAAGAAGAGACTTCAATCCATGAGAAAGGACTTGAAAGATGAACTTTTGGCCCACTTTGTAGAAAGCCACAACATACTCAAGTTTCTAGCCAGTTTCTCCTGCATTAGTGGACATGCTATGAGGGAGAAGCTAGTCATAATCATTATCAATCATAAGTTGGAGCCACAATATACTCAAATACCTTCATAAAACAATCTTCCAGCCCTTCTCCATAACCTCCATGAAAATGAAAGGCTTAAGGATAATTGGTTGGAAATTGGAGCAAAGATTTAGAGATTTGGAAGTGTTAGAGTACTTTGATTGGGTTACATTGGTAGAAGAGGTTTCTTACTACAAAGAAATTCCAACCCACAAGCGAGTTCCTCTAGTTGCACCTCGAATTAAAGAGCGTGCAACTGAAGATCTAGTGCATCCAACTTTTCCAACCGGCATTAGTACATGCAACGACATGTAATGTTGATAGGGGAAGAATTCTTCAGTTTCAACAATTGGCTAGCCCTCTATGAGCTTCTTCACTAGTTAATTCCTTGTATTGGCACCATTTCCCACTATACAAGATTGGTATAAGCTCTTAACAAGGAATAAGCTACCAAATAAGGAACAGCTCAAGCTGAGCTATTCTTTGTTCCACTCCATCCAACCCATAGGACAAAGGGATAACAACTGAAGAATGAGGAGTGCCCCTCTTGAGTTGAATTATATTCTTCTCTTCGGCTTAAAAAAAAGAAAGAAAGCCTTTTTATTTATTTATTTTTAATAGTATGCTTGCCGCCTATTGGTAAACTGAGTAGCTAGTACAAAAAGAGTTCAGATGTTTATCTTGAACATAAGAAGGAAGAAGATCTGCTGCCAATTTTATTCACCTAGGAAAAATTCGGATGTCTTAGCCTACCAAATAAGGAAGAAGTCGGCTGCAAAGCATCTTAATAGTCTCAAACCTGCTATAAGATGCATTGCACATCCATCCCTTCAGGACAGTTTTTGAGGTGTTTGTCAAAACCCAAGTCGTTGATGGCATGCATAAATGGAGCTCTTATCAACCTCCAAATGATAGAGAAGTTCTTTATGAGGAGTGTTATGGTTCATTGACAAGCTGTTGTTTATTTATACACTAAAGTTAGAGGACAACAATTGGCTCAGGCATAATATTTTCACTATAAAATATACCAATGAGTGTCACCATGCTAAGGTAATTATCAACTCTGGAAGTTATGAGATTTTTAGGGGAATGATCAACGTGAAGATGGAGGGGAATCATCTACCTTATAAGCTTCCATGGTTGACCAATGGCAATGAAGTGTATGTTACCAAAGGTGTCTTCTTTTTCTATTGGAGACAAGTATCAGCTATCAGGATAGCATGAGGTGTGATGCAGTACTTATGTTATAGCCACTTTCTTTTGGTAAGGCCTAGGCAATTCTATCGTGGCACTACACATGTCCAAAAGAAGAATATCTATATGTTCTCCAAGGATGGAAAAAAATTCACTTTGACGCTGTCCAAGGGTGAACAAGAGACTATAGAGAGAAAAATGTCACATGCCTTTCTCGGCATGATTTCAAGTTTGAACTAGAGAAGATTGATGTTATGTTTGTTCTTGTTTCCATGGGCCATAATTCCAATCATCAAGGTGCAAAAAATCTATTTGCATTTGAAATATGGGATATTTCTTGGGATGATCTGTCTCCTAGTTTCTCATTCTGGATTGAATGGTGAGCTGAATCAATAAAATGGGGGCGTCAATCTTTCTAAAGATGGATCATCAAAGTGGAATATCATCTTCATCCAGCTCTACAATCAATGGAAGATGGCGTTTAAAACACTTGAAGATGTTTATGAACGAGCTAGAGTCATGAATCAGGTTATACGGCCTTCATAGGAACATTCATGGTTGTTTGTTTTGATGACATTCTTGTCCACCAGATGTTGTTCTTCCCCACCTTGAACGTCTATGAGAAGTGGCAGGGGTTATCTTGGAAGAAGCTATTAGCCAGCCTTAAGAAGTGCACCTTGGTGACACATTGGGTTTTCTTCTAGGGTTTGCGATGCATGCATGAATGCATTAAATTGGATGTTACATTGGGTCAACCCATTCTCTATTAAATTGCCCTCATTAATATCCATGAGGTATGGTCTTTTCACAGCCAAGCACCTTTTTTTATACATTTTTGAATCATAATGCCTCACTAGCTTTTACAGGCGATGTTTGCAGATTTAGTTATCTTATGGTGCCTATTAACTATTTGTTTCAAATTACCACCTGAGTGGACCCTTCAAGCCTCAAAAGCTTTTGAAGATGTTAAGACTTGACTCACTAATTTGTCAGGATCGATACCTAAATAAATATATAAATATATATATGTAGATTTTACAATTCTATATATAATAATATATTTGAACTACTTCTTCTAACCCAAGTATATCAAATAAATCTCCACAATAAATTCAAAATAATGGTTCATCTTTTTCAGCTAGTCAAGACTTACTAGTCACAGCCCAAACACTACTAAGTTAAATCATTATATAAAGTTCAAATATTATAATTTATTACAAATGGACTAAAGTCTTCAAATAAATTAAAACTATTTCTAGTTCTTCATACTTTGAAAGTTCGAGTTTACCCAATCTCCTTTACGCCAATTTCAAGCTTTTCCTTCAGCTCTTCTCCTGTAGGATGGTTTGGTGAGTAATATAAATTACCCAGGAGAAAATCTAAACCTAGCCAAAAACTCTGAAAATCTTGCTATGCAAGGTTTTTTTTTTTTCTTTTAAACATATACATGCACTATCAAACATGTCATTGTCACATCACAACCTCTCAATTCATATCCACTAGTTATGTAATAATCAAAATGGCATCATATTGGATAATACTAGTAACATCCATGCATATAAAGATCTGAGTTAAATTCAATCTATATTCCTTGAATGATTAATTCATAAATAAATCCAGTCAATAATAAATATATATCTGAAGGGCACTTAGTATCCTGCCATAAGCATTGGCATATCCAAACAAAATATAAGGTTGATTATACACACAGCAAAACCAAAGTTTCAACCTGCGTTCGTTAGTGGGTACCACACCAACTACACTAACTACATCGGATAGCCGGATCAGTCTTATACAAGGGTAGTCCTCCCGGGTAACATACCCTCGTCAAACATGCCAATTATAGGTTGGTACCTGTTAAGAAGTCGGTGGCCAACTGACTCCCTAGTATAGCAACCATGGGATTTGATATAACATCCTTGAGCTAGGATCAACTCTTAAAGAGTTTCCTGATTTCTTAGTCAAATTAAATTGCTCAGAAGTATGAATTCATGAAAAAAAATGTGTATAGATTTATTATTCTTGCCAGTACAAAACATATGTATAACCTCCAAGGTTAATCAAATAGAATGTCAATATGTTAATGCATAATGTCAAATATACTTTCAAAGCAAACCAGAATGTGAATTTACACAATTTTCTTGATAATAAATAAATGATTACAATTACTATACATAAATAAAAAGGAGGACAAAATCAATTCTAAGGGAACTATATATATTCATGTGTTATCAAATAATGTCCACATATTAAACTAGTTGCAAAGTCACAGTACACGATTTTATAATTATTTATAAAATAAACATTATTCTAAATAATTATAAGTGCATTTTGATGCTATAGATATAACCAAGCACTACAACATAGTTCAACTGATTATAAGCAGCCTATATGTTATCTCGTGATGATGACTTATAATTTTTTTTATATTTTTTATCTATAATATTTAATGCATCGTCAATCTATACGTTGTTAGATACTTATTTCATATGGAATGTTTAATATACCCAACCTTAAGTTCGGTTGGTTGGTTTCATGGCATGATCTCTTATTTAGAACAATTCTATGTCATATGCATGACTAATATTATGCCACATGATATCATGTCCTTGTCTTTATTTGAATGTTCAATGCATTGTGTTTGTTTCTGACTAGACTGATAATTGTTATACAACTGATCAGTGCTAGGCTACTTGGCGTTCTGGGTCTTTATAGTTGACTAGATACATGGTGAGATTATCCAGGCTAGAGCAGATTGTTAAGTGCTTGATGGGGCACTTCATAATAATGCCTCATACCACGCCCATGCAGATCATCAATTTCATGTCGTGGTTGTTTGTGCTTATGTATTTTACATTTGATATTATATTAGTTGTACAAAGAGTACAAGGCATAGTTTAATATTCATATGTAAAACTATGGGTCAATGCTTAATATCCAGCACGCATGAACTTAGTTCAACTCTCAATGTGTAAATATTGTCCAAAATATTTTATGCATGGATTCAACTTAAATTATGGAATGTTTGTCAAATCCAAGATGACATGTGTTCCTATTATTAAATAAATGTTTACACGTGATCATCATTCTATATTTATGCGTTAGACTATAACTCAGATTTCACTATTTGTATGTGTATTTAATAATCAATGCTTAGCACATGATGTACCTAAATCTTCTTCTCCTCCAGACCTGCCATGTGCTTAATTCAATAGAGTGCGCATGATCCTTAATCTAAACTTTATCCATTTGCTTATAATTTATTGTGTGATACACCTAAACAAGATTTAAAATCTAATGCGTTCAACCTCTATCCAATGCCCATGTTCTTTAGTATCACTTGGTGCATAGTGCAGTTGGTATAATCCAACGCACCACACTCCAAGGATGGCTTGGTGCATCTCACATAAATCAGAGTTATATATTACTACATCATCAAATGTTTACTATAGGATCTACTGCAAGATGTGGTAATACTTAAACTAATGCATAGTTTAAGTCCAAAAACGGTCTAACACTTAATATTCTAAATTAAACTAATGCATAGTTTAAGTCCAATTACGGTCTAACACTTAATATTCTAAAGCACATTTTTCAGATCCAAATTGCCGCGTATTAGAACCCAATCTAGAACTCTATGTGCTTAGGTGCTACTTTGTGCTTGAGTATAGTTTAATACTATATGCTTGATCCCAGCCATATCTTTTATAGGCATGCAATTGATTGGTGGCAAGCTGCTTCAAGTTATTTACTTTGTGTAGGTACCCATGCAATTACATCTTATTATTCCAGCAACACACATATGATGCAGCTGTCATGATCATAACTTTATTCACTTGAGTTTAAATTTAATGAACTTTTATGCTTGTCGAAACGTCATATGTGTGCAGAATTTTATCAATTAGATTTTTTTTATTTATTTTCATGCAATTAACAAATCCCTAGTGAAATATAACTCAAAAAGAGTATTACGCTCAATTCTCAATACTAAAATAAAAAGCCAAATTTCAATCTCAACCGTCCATTTCTGTTTTACATGTTAATGCCCCAAAAAGAAGATCAAGGAAAGAATTAATTATATAAGATAAAAAGGTCATGCAAAATTTCCTAGATCTAAAAATAAAAAAATTTCGATTTGTACATAACCATATGAATTATGCATAAATTCCCTAACTAAAAATCACGAAGACATGGTTTTAATCTCTATCACTACATCATGCCTTAATACTAAATTAAAATGTAAGAAAAACTCAATTATAACATGTAACTGCATAATGCGTCCATATTTAGATAGTATATTATAGAAAATTTCAACTTGAGCATGCATTCACAAATCATGTGAGAACTTTGTATCAAAATACTCAACAATTATCACATTATCTATCAGTCCATCAAACACATGTGCCTTCATATCTAAGGAAATTTTTACTACAATTACATAAAAAAAACACAATCGGCAAAGATCGGTACTTTTTTTTTTTTTCAAAAGAAAACCAAGGTCTAAATCTAGATTCCCTACTTCAAAATGCGATTTCCTTCAACGCAAATTCCTCTGGTTCTTATTGATTTGACGAAAATTCCAGATCTAAGCTTTTCCTCCGATCTTCTTTTCCTTTCTCTTTTCTTTTCTTTTATCTTTTCTTTCTATCTCATGCACTCCCCTTTTTCCACTCTAACTATTTCACGTTTCTAACCAATCTTTCTATTTTTCTTTGTTTCCTTTATAGATACTTTCCTTGTAACAATTTTCTCAATTGATTACATGTTTGTAACTCTTCCAATTTTATTTGTGTATTTATTCCTAACCATTGGATTATCATCCAATGGTTCAAATATGTAACTCCTCTATTGGTCTCATTTATTTCATAACTTTTGGATCACCATTGATTATTTTCACATGTTTTGTTCATATGGAAACCCTCCTTCACCATGTGGGTTTCCTTATATGATTTGTCCACATATAAAAATCGAAATAATTAAATAATTCATTACTAAAATATCACTAAATTTGATTTTCCTCTTAAAAGTTGTCAATGAGGTGACTTGAAAGTCCAAACATCACCTTGAAAAGTCGTACTTGGGACCGCTTAGCTACTCTTAGCTTTAGCTTGCCAATCCTTATCAAATTAAAGTTTTATTTATCACTTATATTCTAATTACACACAATTGATTTAATGAGTTATGATTTGAAATTTTGTTTAAGCTTCATTTTAACTTGTTTTTACAACATAATAGTCAACAATTGACTTCAAGTGGGCCATTACAATCTTCCCACCTTTTAGGAATTTCGTCCTCGAAATCCCATTACTAAACTTATGCTATACATCAGAAAACAGATAAGGAAAACTACTTCTCATATCTTCTTCAATTTCCTAGGTAACTTCCTTAGTAGAATGATGTTGCCATAAAACTTTGACCAAATGAATGGTCTTGTTGCTTAGAGTCTTTTCCTAGAAATCCAAAATCCTTAGAGGTCTCATCTCATATGTCAAGTCTAGCTGTAATTTTGCAGGTATTTGATCAAGGATATGCATTGTATCAGGAATGTACTTCCTCAGCATTGACACATGGAATACATTATGTACGTCTGACAACTGAGGTGGTAATGCTAAATGATATGACCTTCCCTATCCTAAGTTGTCAGAAATATTATCCACCTCAGTTGTCAGACATACATAATGTATTCCATGTGTCGATGCTGAGGAAGTACATTCCTGATACAACGCATATCCTTGATCAAATACCTGCGGAACTACAACCAGACTTGACATATGAGACGAGACCTCTAAGGATTTTGGATTTCTAGGAAAAGACTCTAAGGAACAAGACCATTCATTTGGTTAAAGTTTTATGGCAACATCATTCTATTGAGGAAGCTACCTGGGAAATTGAAGAAGATATGAGTAGTTTTCCTTATCTGTTTTCTGATGTATAGCATAAGTTTAGTAACGGGATTTCAAGGACGAAATTCCTAAAAGGTGGGAAGATTGTAATGGCCCACTTGAAGTCAATTGTTGACTATTACGCTGTAAAAACAAGTTAAAATGAAGCTTAAACAAAATTTCAAATCATAACTCATTAAATCAATTGTGTGTAATTAGAATATAAGTGATAATAAAACTTTAATTTGATAAGGATTGGCAACCTAAGCTAAGCGGTCCCAAGCACAACTTTTCAAGGTGATGTCTGGACTTCAAGTCACCTCATTGACAATTTTAAAGAGAAAAATCATGTTTAATGCTATTTTAGTAATTGATTATTTAATTATTTCGAATTTTATGTGGACAAATCATATAAGGAAACCCACATAGTGAAGGAGGGTTTCCATATGAACAAAACGTGTGAAAATAATCAATGGTGATTCAAAAGTTATGAAATAAATGAGACCAATAGAGGAGTTACATATTTGAACCATTGGATGATAATCCAACGGTTGGGAATAAATACACAAATAAAATTGGAAGAGTTACAAACATGTAATCAATTGAGAAAACTGTTACAAGGAAAGTATCTATAAAGGAAACAAAGAAAAATAGAAAGAAGGGTTAGAAATGTGAAATAGTTGGAGTGAAATAAGGGGAGTGCATGAGATAGAAAGAAAAGAGAAAGGAAAAGAAGATTAGAGGAAAAGCTTAGATCTGGAATTTTCGTCAAATCAATTAGAAGCAGAGGAATTTGTGTTGAAGGAAATTGCATTTTGAGGTAGGGAATCTAGATCTAGACCTCGGTTTTCTTTTGAAAAAAAAATAAAAATTTAGGGATAGATCCTGACAAATTATTTTTCAAATGTGTCAAAAATATTTAGAAAATCTATTTATAAAAACCCATGATGTCACAACAAAAGTTTTTGAGTTGGATTGTGACTCTTCTAGACTAGGGAGAAGTGGTATTTTTAGTCAAGAAAAAGTGTCAAGTGGAGTATTTTGGTGAGAAATTGAGTGGAGCTACTCTTTACATGTATAATCTAGAACTCTATATGATTGTAAAAGCTTCTGAATATGGGTGGTGTTATCTTGTGCAAAGAGAATATGTCTTATACTTTGACCAAGAAGCTCTTCAGTATTTGGAATACTAAAACAAACTCCACAACTATCATGCTAAGTAGATAGCTTACTTGCAGAGTTTGAACACAAGTTGAAAGTGGTAAATAAAGTTGCCGATGAACTTAGCGAGGAACATGTGTTATTGGGTTCTATGACAATTGACATTATGGAGTTTGACTTATCAAAGAGCCACTTGGTGATGATAAAAGGGAATTATTTATGCATTCTTAATACTTCTCTTCCTCAATTGCTCATTCAAGAAGTGTAGCATTTGTTATTTTGCACGAATAAGATCATTGCCTTAGCTCGTGATTGCTTCTGTTGGTCAAAAATGGATTGTGATATTTCATATTATGTCAAAAGTACCCAATTTGTCAAACCTTCGAAGTGAATTTCTGCAAATGTGGGTATTTACTTGTCGTCCCCCATTCCTTCTAATCCATGGGTAGAGATCTTGATGGACTTTGTTCTTGGCCTACCTCTGATGGCAAGTAGTAGCTGTAGCATTTTCTGGTTGTCATCTGCTCTCTCTAGTTGCCCTAAGACCGTTTCCTTGTGATAGTTTCAATTGGTCGATTATGGATCATGATATTTCAGATTATGTACGAAAAGTGCCAAATTTGTTTAAATCTCCAATGAAATTTCTGCAAACGTGGCTCTCTAGATGTCATTGTCCTTTTCTTCTAGTCCATGGGTGGAGATCTTGATATAATTTGTTTCATCCAATCTCAAACGGTGTGGGGGTAGTCATAGCATTTTTATGATGCTCCATTCTCCAAGATGGCACATACCATTCCTTGTAAGGCTTCTCATGATCCAGTCAAAGTGGTTAATTTGTTCTTTAAAGGGGTGGCTCGTTGAATCTAGTTCTAGTCTAAATTCAAGTTTTCTTGGATAAACAAGAATAAGTGGTGATCAGCAGAGGTATTTTTTCAGGTAAGAAACACTTCTCAATCAGTTGGTTTTTCTCTTAAATCCTGTTGGAAAGGTAAATTGACTAGGGTTTGTATTTGGGTTTAGGGCTGAGTTCATGTGTTTAGGATGTTTAGAAACAAATTTTGAAGACATGGATTTGAAGGTTTGGTATTTGAAACTAAAATGGGAACAAGATGGATGAGATTGGGTAAGGGGAAAGAGCTTATCTAGGTAAAAATGCATCAGGTTGTAGGGGAAGAACCAGCTGGTAGTAAGTCTTTCATAAGCAGAAGACACTTCTTCTAATTACCTCTAGATTGTTTATCCAACAACGGTTGAGTTTAGACTCGAACTAGAAGAGAAGTGTCTGTAACCATGCAAATTGCGCTGGGAACAAGCACGAGCATGGATTGGATAGGGGTGCCAGATAACTAGAAATTAAACGATAGAGGGATGAATTATAATCTATAAAGTTAAGGTCTAGGTACCTTTCGAGGTCCTAAATCCAGCTATAGCTCAGATAATTAGTTATAAGTTCATATCATCATCAAAGCCTTATCCCCATTAGGGGTTGTGTAACATCTGGAGTTCCAGCAGTACATATATTGTTCACTTTGGCCTTAAGCCTCACGCTTTTACTCTTCCCAGTAGGAAAAATGCTTATGTACTAAGAGAGATACCCATGCCTTATAACTAGCCCAGCTCCCTCTCCCCGGGTGATGTGGGACTAACTCTCAAGGTCACTCATAGCCTACTGTCCTACTTGAGTCCCTCACCCCCCTCAGAACGCCCCACAGACACTATAGTATCTCTCCACAACTCTAGTTTTATAATTATTTATAAGTTGGAATCTGCAAATTAGGGTTGCAGTATCCAAAAATTGACTCTTAGAGTTCTTGATCCAACAATTAACTCGTAGGAAGAACAACTTCACCTATATGAACTGGCTTTTAGAGCTAACTTATCTCAGATAAGTAAGGATCAGAGTTCATTAATTCTGAACTGGTTCTAAACTCAAGACAAAAGAAAAGCTGTAATTTAAGTCTTCTGCAACTCAGTCATATTCATGTAATGTGAATATCTGTAGTAGATTCTTTTGGTACTCGAATATTATGGGGATCCTGTGTAATACAATCAGTTTATGGGTGTTTGAAATAGGGTTTAACTGTGAACTCAGAAGGTTGAATTCCTCAATTGGTGAAGGGGATTAGCTTGAGGCAATGGAACATGAGTTGAAGAAGAGTAAATCTTATGATTGGGATAGGAAGATTAAAACATGAAAGGCCTAGATTAAAACAAAGAAAGCCAAAAAATGGATAACTAGAAACATATAAAAGTAAATGGGGAAGATTCCAGAATTACCTCGGGAGTTGGTCTGCAATTCCTGTCCTTAGGTTCAGAGAAAATTCTTTTCGCTTTAGCCAAGCCCAGCAAGAGTTTTGCTGAAGGTAAAATGCTGAACTGTACAATGGCGATATAAGTGCAAAGGTTAGACCGTTTTGTAGTCCCAGGAAAGAAAGAGTTTCGAAATTTGGATTGACGTGGATTAAAAGAGGAAGGTAGGAATGAGATAAGAAAGTTCTCTAAAAAGATTTCTTTTCAAAAATGGTTACAAAAATTGCATTATGTAGAAGTCTGCTGCAACATCTACGTTAGGTGAATGCGGGATTTTAAAGTCTTATGAAATAAGTGAAAGGAACGTTATTAGGTTATGTTGATGTCTAATAATTTTCAAATATTTCAGCACTTTCATTCAATCTAATACAATATTTTATTTGATCATTGTCGAGAAAGGAAAATAGGTCCCTGTTTAGTCAATTGTAGTCAAAATTGGGTGTCTACAGAATCCAGGATTACTTCCTTTCATATTCTGACTAGAAAACCTCTTTCTTAATTTAGAAAATACCTTTAGTTTAAGGAACTCTCTCAGCAACATAATTCTCCTATTTGTAAACAACTGTCTAACAATGAAAAACTTCTAAACGCTAGGAATTCTCAAACATAACACCTATTGAGGACGTCACAGTCAAAGAACCAACTCCGAAAGGTTGTCTTTTTGTGATTTTAATGCAAAATTTTCTTTTGTCTAGGTCACAGTCTCATTCCTCCAGTCTTTCCTCTTTCTCCTTTTCATATGTTTGAAGGCATTTTGGCGATCTCTTTGCTGCATGAATGTTCTAGCCACTTTTTTCACAGATGTTCGTACGTAAGTTTCTTTAATTTTCTGCTATTTGTCTTCGATACACTGCCATCATAATTCCTTTCTATTTGATGTAGGCCCTCCCAAATTTCTGGTGTTCATTTTGCCAAAGGAGTCCTCCTATAGTCCATCTTGAAATCTGATATCGCAAATGGAGAATGCTTCTTAAATGAAAAAGATGTCTCAAGTGAAAAGGCTTTAGAAATTAAGATAGAGAGGGGCTTTTCAGTAATGTTAGGACCTTGAGTAAAGGGAATTTCTTTGGTGTTGAAGAATTTGTCAATCCTTTCACCTGTTCTCACCTTTGTTTGTTGGTAAAATAACCTAACTTGCACTGCAAGTCCCTTTTGCTGGCAACATTGTTATTTTACTAGCGTAATTCAGCAAAAGGCTTAGGTGCTCTTGTATTTCCAGCTGGCCTAGGATCTCACCTAGGCAATAGCTTGTGATGACTACTCGCTTCAGACCAGTAGAATGGATTGACTATGAGTTGGCTGTTGGAACTACCATTCACTCAGGTCAGTCGAATGCATTTACTTTGTTGCAGTCAGATAATGCCGCCTTCTAGGCGTGGATGCCTTGTTTGAGGCAGGTTATTTCTGAAGTTCACTTAGATGCCTTTTGGTTTCTTCCTAGTTACTTGTCAGCTATGACCTTTCACTTGCTGCAGTCCATTAAGGTGTGAAGAATCGATAGCCATCTAGCTTCCAAGGAACTGCCCAAGTGATTAAAGTGGCCTAAATTTGGGGGTTGATGAGATGACCTTTCTATGCAATCCAGGTTGGCTGAAGATTATATATAGAAATAGATGTGCTCTAAGATCAGGAACATCTAAGCATGAGCACCTGGCTGAGTGGCTGTGAGCTGTGTCAGTCTCAAACAAAGGGTTAAAGATTAGGTAACATCTTTTTGCTGATGTCTGTTAATGTCGTTTGCTGAAAATTCTAGGTTTGATACTTCAATCATTTATTCCTTTTCGAATGGAGAGTAGACCTGAAGTGCGAACTTCTTGGTTGGGGAGAGGAGGCTCATAAAGCCTTCTTACTGTTTTCATACGAGGCAAACCATGACGTTAGTCACTCGTTGGAGTCATCCTGTTTACATATTGTTAGTTTGAATCTTCAAACTGCAAATATTTCCAAGAAATCATATGGGGAAAGTGAGCTTTCTGGTTATTGATGTTCAAAATAATCTAGTCTAGTTGTATCGTGAAGTCCTGCGCTTCATGAAATTGTGGACTATCACATTAGCTTTCCGTAAAAACACAGCCGCCGATGATCTGGTTTTAGATAATCCAACGTATCCTCCAATGCAGTTTGCTTGTCTTTGCAGATTGAGAGAAGAACGATTGCGGCGGATTCATCGTTACAGGCAGTGGCTTTCTCGTCTGCTCCCCCGGACTCTGAGCAATGCAGAAGCGAGGCAACAACTGGAAGCTGACAGGGTATTACAAATTCTGAGACACCCTTGCTGTACATTGGGCTTTCCTGAAAATTGCACGGAAACACAAAAGCCGGAGTGGCGTTATCTAATAAAGGAGTCGAGATTGTAAAGATGGAAAATTAACTGCCATGGAGTTACATCATGGGCTGTCAAATGTGATTTCGCCATGAATTTAGTGGAGAAATCAGACTCACCCTTGATGTTTTCAACGGATGGTTGGAAAATAAAAATGCAGTTGGTATGCAGTTGACAATTTCCCATTGGATGATTGGATTGATTATGTGTATTCTAGCAATGATGTACGATCAAGGCCTTTCATTTACTGCTCAACACTGGATGCCCATAACTTAAAAAGATGATCGAAACGCCAACTGCGCGTGTAAAATTTCCATGAGTCAGAGGGTTGTGATTGTGGCCCACAAATGGACTCGACGTTTTGGGATCACCAATATAAACACGAAGACTTCAAAAGATAATATAGGCAGATTCTAACCCCAGAAAGTAAGGCCTTTTCTTTCTTTTGATTTCTGGTGGGTTTCATCTCAGATCCTTTCCCGGAGACATCTCAAAATAGCAAATGAACGAGTATCAGAGCATTCCAAAATCTCCCTAATCCATTTTCACGACACAAAAGCTCTGAGAGATGAGGGCATGGATTATCAGATGTGTGGCTTTTGGGCATGGCCTGGCTAAGATAGGATTAGATCAAGGGACTGGATCATACCAGGATTTCCAACAACGGGCACAGCCAATACAAAAAAGGGCCTGGAAGATAATGGCCTGGCTCTCAAAATATGGGCCCCACTTAACGGTGTTGCTATGTACTATATGATCTCACAATTCTTTGGCCAACTTCTCCACTGGATAATCCCAGCCCCTTATCTTTCAGAGATTTGAATGGATGGTTCAGATAAAACCATTCAGCAATCAGAAGCATAATTGTTGCATGCATGAATTTTAGCCAATTACCGGTGCAAAATTAATACTCTTTTCAAAGTATTCGTAAATCCCAGTGGTAAAAAGTAAGGAATGATAGTATGCTACTTCCAGATTTTAATTTTTACAGCAAAAGCGGCGTGCGCTAATATCATTCAACTGTCCCAATTTTAGGTGTGCGGCCCATCTAGGAGGTGACCTAAATCATGAACGTCCCAGATCACCCAGAAACACGGTGTGCATATGCTTTTGTGAAATTGAACCAACCTTCATGGATTCACACTTGCAACTTCTCGCCTCTATACGAGAAGCATAATCCTTGTTGATTCCGAAGAGGGTAAAATAATTAGAAATTTCATTTAGTAGGCTGCTACTGCATGATCCTAACCGTAGGATCATTCACATATTTGCAGATAGTCCACTAATTAAAGAGTTCTGATCTTCAATCCGTTAGATTCGATTCAAACTATTCTCCAGTGAACGTAAGGCTTTGTCCTTCGTTTGATTAAGGGTAGGTCCCAATCAAAGGACCAGAACTCCCCAATCTACTTTAGCACATTAGCACAAGAGAGTCTCAACGTTGAAGGTTACAAATTGAAAACTTATCAACGATGTGTGCGTGAGTGGGTGCGTCTATTAGAAATGTCCAAGTTCTTTATTTCTGGACCTTTTATGATTGTAAAATGGATGGTAAGAGGATTTTTTTTTTGTTTTTTGCTTTACACGTTCGTCAAATGGCCACGGATGAAAGGTACAAAAGTGGGCCCAAACATCATTTTTATAATTTTGATACATGCGTATCTATGAAAGAAATTCTCATCATGGAAACCATGGCTTTTTGTATGGCAAGGAGGTCCAAAAAAGTTTTCAATATATATTTCACACCATCAAAATTTCATTCATTAGAAAATCCTAGCAAAAATTGGTTTAGATCTTTCGAAATACGAGTCATTGAATTTTAAGCTTCTGTTTTATATGGAAAGCCAAGAAAAGATTTCTACGATAGAATAGTATTTTCTGACCCTCAAAACAAAATAATAATCATAGCAAAGAATTGTTTCTTTCTTTCATAATTACAAAATTCTCCGAATAATTAAAGTTTCAAAAAATTTACACTTTTCACAGTCGTAGTTTATTTCATGAATAATTCAAAAGTTACTATGTTTTGTAATTTTTTGCAAATTAACATGAATTTAGTACATAAAATCTCAAATTCATGATTAATTAGTAAAAGATGTGCAACTTTAGTTACAACTCCACATAAAACATTTAAATTCATATTCTAGTAATGATTTTCTCCCAAATTTGTTTCCAAACTATTCACAAATATTTGTTGAATTTTACAGATATTTTCCTTATCAATTTCTTCCCCAATTCGAGCATTGTAACGATGGTTTTTATTGCCGCGTCTTCTATTTATAATATCTTTCTAGAACATAAAATTAAGTATGAAGATTGTGCAGGGAAGAGTACTAGTTTCTGTTTCTTAGATGCTAAAGTCATCCAATCCGCGAGGTAGGTTAACTAGTACACATGTAAGTTGGATAGATTATATTTATGAATGGCTCAGATCAACTAGTTGGGGGTGGGAATTGAAACCATTCGGATTGACATTAGTAAGGGAAAGAGTTCATGTTTCAGACTTTTCTACTACTATATTCCTAACTGATCATGGTACACGATTAGATTGAAGACTGGATGATTGACTTCAAGATCATTGTTAATAGATTAAGGCGGAAAATAAAAGAAGGTCCTAATCCGCATGATCTGGTCCGTTGTTTTGATCCTATCTTAGACACACCATTCGTAGAGATGAATTGAATGGATGGGTTGCTCCTTTTTATAATAAGTTAGAGTGGGACCTACTAAATAGACCAGACATCCTAGATGGTCAGGAGTACACTCTTCATTTTCGTCCTCTACGTACGGTGTAAGTTGGATGGGATCGTTTCAAAAGTCAAATTTAACATCTCCTAGAGTGGGACTCACTTAAAAGATGTCTGACAATCTTTTTTGCAGACGCTGCTTGTTCATGACTACTTTAGGCTTGCTTTTGGAGAGACCTAACCCACTCATATTATTGGGGATCTTTGAGATTACTCCCACACCATAAACTTCATTTATTGAATGCTCGCAGCGCTATGTTTCTCTATTCTTTAAATCATAATTATTGAAATAAAAACTAAATTTAAAACAAGTAAACATTATCAGATTGACATAATTTTTCATCAGCAAGATGAACTCAATGTCGCAAACAAGACGAACGCATTTGGATCTGAGAATAAAAAATGATTAAAAAACCAGTGTTTGCCTTAGTGTTTGAGAATACCTAGTGCAATTATACATATCTGGTTTGTGGGATATAAGAGGATGGTTAGAAAATCAAAATGCAATTGATGTGTAGTTGACGGCAAGAGGAATGGGAGGCCAATTGAAGGCCCTAAAAAGAGCTTACCTAGAAGCGTCCCTCGTTTGTAGTTCAATTATTTCAATTCGATCAATTGATAAAATTGAGGGAACAATCTTAAAATTGAGTTTCTTACCTAAAATATTGAGTTGGTCCAATTACCCAATTACCCTCCATCCTAAACTTTGAGATGTAATTTCAATAATTTCTCAAACATGTAACCATTAATAACAAGAGCATTTTGTATTTAGATCAAAAGCAAAAGAAAAAAAAAAACACCAATTAGTAAGACGATGCCCCATTATCATGGCAGATGTTGAAGAGGATGTGTGTAGTGTGAGTGAAAACCATATGAAAGTTAAATGACACGTTGAAGGATCCAAATATTCTTCAACAAGTAATTCTAAGATAGATAAAGATTGCTTTAAACTTGTTTTTTACATAATGAACACAGCCCATAAGCTTCCCCACACAAAATTCAAAACTTTGATCAATCACTCTGTAGTATGACCTGCGCCAGTTCTTTTGGATGATGAGAACACCAATGAAACCCCAAAATCCCAAAGCATAGCAAGTAGCCACGTATGAATAAAAGAATATATCATTCTATCGGACTTTAGATTTTCCTTTTTCATTCTTATTAACTAATTCTGATGGGATATTGATTGAGCAGTTTTGGCGTAGTTGCTGTCCACAAAGACTTGGGTAGCCAGTGAAACTACTCTCAGTGAAGGTTGTAAACTGCCTCTCATATGGAATTTCGCCCAACAGATCATTAAAGGAGACATTAAGAAACTCAAGGAAATTGAGTTCTATCATTTGAAGGGGGATTCTTCCAGTCAGTTTATTGTGAGATAGATCCAAACTCTCTAAGTTCTCCATGTTTTGGAAGGATGTTGGAATAGGGCCTGTTAGATGGTTGTTGGACAAATTCAGTGACTTAAATTCTTTTAGTAATCCCAATTCTGGTGGGATGTTGCCTGATAATTTGTTGGATAACAAGTCAATTCCTTTCATCTGAATCTAGAATTTCTCCAATGTAAGGCATTAATATACCCTTTGTAGTGAAATCATATGGCATATCTTCTCACATATATATCGTAGTTAAAGTAAGATTGCCAAGACAGGTTGAAATCATTCTAAAAAGATGGTTACATGAGAGATCCAAGAGGCGGATACTCATTTGACATAACTTCTTAGGAATGCGGCATTCAAAACCATTTCTTTTAAGAAGGAGGATTTCCAAGTAAGGAAGGTCATGAAAAGAACTTTCGATATTTCCTGACACATTCCCAATGTCCAGATGACGTAACACGGAAGAATTTGATAGGGTTGGTGATATTGTTCCAGTGAGATGGTTTCCGTGGAGCTCTAAAAGCTCCAATTTTGTCGCATTGAAATTTCTAGGGAGCGTCTCCCCATGCAAGTTATTCTTTGACAAGTCTAAGTACAACAATGGGGGTAGTTTTGGTATCTCTCCAGACAAGTCGTTGTTAGCTAGATTTATATAATTCAAAGACCGAATTTTAACAAGAGACAAAGGAATGGTGCCTTGCAAAGCATTGTCAGACATATCAAACCATTCCAAATATGGGAAAATACTACCAATCATACCTGGAAGTGCCCTGTGAATATGATTGTTAGAAATTTGAAGGGGTTGAAGCTTAGACGTCATATTATACTGAGGTTGAGGGAGTGGACCGATTAAACTATTATGTCCCAATTCCAAGTCCGAAATATTGGTGTTATATAACAACTGAGAAGGAATGCTAGTGATTAGGTTTTTCGATATATCCACATTTTGCAAGGCATGATGTATGATGGCGAAGTGAAGAAGACTACGACCTTTGTATTTGTCTATGCTGCAGTTTGACAATCTCAGTTCCTCTAATTGAAAAGATGGGACCCAAGTTGGAGGTATGGGTTCAATCTCCAAATGTTGATTGTTGGAGAGGTCAAGGGAGTGGAGCTTGGAGAGGTTGGAAAACATAGACAAAGAGATCCGTCCGTCTAGTTGATTATATGACAGGTCAATATCTTCAACCAGAGTTAAATTGCTGAAAATGGATGGAATGCTCCCCTGTAACTGATTGGAAGACAAATATATGAATCGAAGGGAGTGCAAGTTTCCTAACCATGAGGGAATGCTCCCCTCTTTAACTGATTAAGACTCAAATCTATGTGTTGAAGGTAATGCAAGTTACCCAAGAAGGATGGAATCTTTCCATGGAGTTAATTACCAGCGAGATTTAGAGTTTTGAGGAAACGCATCTCTCCCAAACACAAAGGGATTTGATGGAAACCATTCAAAGATTGATCTAGTTATCTCAAAGAAGTCATGTTCTCCAAATGCAGGTCACGACTCTCATTCATTTCATTGACAGAGAGGTCCAATATTTGTAGGTGGATCATTGACCGAAATGCTGCAACAAACATAGGCAAGTAATTATCCTGCGTTAATTAGAGCAATAAAATGATATGTCTTATGCTTGTGTAGTTATTTTCAAGAGGTATTAAACGCAAGACTTTGCTGGGAAAATTAACGTAGTAGTATGTACCTTCGGCCATGATCCACCCACCAATGCGATTCCTCGCTAAATGAAGTTCTTGTAATTCTTCGAATTGAGCAAACCAGGTGTTATTTGGATACCATCTCCCACAATCATAAGGCCTTCCGTGGTAAATGTCGATCTTAACCGCACGATTTGTAGAGTCGCTGCACGTGATGCCTTCCCATTTACAGCAGTTCTCTCCCACCCAGTTCTTTCCCTCCCAGCTGCGCCACCCAGAGCTTCAAATATTATAATTTATTACAAATGGACTAAAGTCTTCAAATAAATTAAAACTATTTCTAGTTCTTCATACTTTGAAAGTTCGAGTTTACCCAATCTTCTTTATGCCAATTTCAAGCTTTTCCTTCAACTCTTCTCCTGTAGGATGGTTTGGTGAGTAATATAAATTACCCAGGAGAAAATCTAAACCTAGCCAAAAACTCTGAAAATCTTGCTATGCAAGGTTTTTTTTCTTTTTCTTTTAAACATATACATGCACTATCAAACATGTCATTGTCACATCACAACCTCTCAATTCATATCCACTAGTTATGTAATAATCAAAATGGCATCATATTGGATAATACTAGTAACATCCATGCATATAAAGATCTGAGTTAAATTCAATCTATATTCCTTGAATGATTAATTCATAAATAAATCCAGTCAATAATAAATATATATCTGAAGGGCACTTAGTATCCTGCCACAAGCATTGGCATATCCAAACAAAATATAAGGTTGATTATACACACAGCAAAACCAAAGTTTCAACCTGCGTTCGTTAGTGGGTACCACACCAACTACACTAACTACATCGGATAGCCGGATCAGTCTTATACAAGGGTAGTCCTCCTGAGTAACATGCCCTCGTCAAACATGCCAATTATAGGCTGGTACCTGTTAAGAAGTCAGTGGCCAACTGACTCCCTAGTATAGCAACCATGGGATTTGATATAACATCCTTGAGCTAGGATCAACTCTTAAAGAGTTTCCTGATTTCTTAGTCAAATTAAATTGCTCAGAAGTATGAATTCATGAAAAAAAAAGTGTATAGATTTATTATTCTTGCTAGTACAAAACATATGTATAACCTCCAAGGTTAATCAAATAGAATGTCAATATGTTAATGCATAATGTCAAATATACTTTCAAAGCAAACCAGAATGTGAATTTACACAATTTTCTTGATAATAAATAAATGATTACAATTACTATACATAAATAAAAAGGAGGACAAAATCAATTCTAAGGGAACTATATATATTCATGTGTTATCAAATAATGTCCACATATTAAACTAGTTGCAAAGTCACAGTACATGATTTTATAATTATTTATAAAATAAACATTATTCTAAATAATTATAAGTGCATTTTGATGCTATAGATATAACCAAGCACTACAACATAGTTCAACTGATTATAAGCAGCCTATATGTTATCTCGTGATGATGACTTATAATTTTTTTTATATTTTTTATCTATAATATTTAATGCATCGTCAATCTATATGTTGTTAGATACTTATTTCATATGGAATGTTTAATATACCCAACCTTAAGTTCGGTTGGTTGGTTTCATGGCATGATCTCTTATTTAGAACAATTCTATGTCATATGCATGACTAATATTATGCCACATGATATCATGTCCTTGTCTTTATTTGAATGTTCAATGCATTGTGTTTGTTTCTGACTAGACTGATAATTGTTATACAACTGATCAGTGCTAGGCTACTTGGCGTTCTGGGTCTTTATAGTTGACTAGATACATGGTGAGATTATCCAGGCTAGAGCAGATTGTTAAGTGCTTGATGGGGCACTTCATAATAATGCCTCATACCACGCCCATGCAGATCATCAATTTCATGTCGTGGTTGTTTGTGCTTATGTATTTTACATTTGATATTATATTAGTTGTACAAAGAGTACAAGGCATAGTTTAATATTCATATGTAAAACTATGGGTCAATGCTTAATATCCAGCACGCATGAACTTAGTTCAACTCTCAATGTGTAAATATTGTCCAAAATATTTTATGCATGGATTCAACTTAAATTATGGAATGTTTGTCAAATCCAAGATGACATGTGTTCCTATTATTAAATAAATGTTTACACGTGATCATCATTCTATATTTATGCGTTAGACTATAACTCAGATTTCACTATTTGTATGTGTATTTAATAATCAATGCTTAGCACATGATGTACCTAAATCTTCTTCTCCTCCAGACCTGCCATGTGCTTAATTCAATAGAGTGCGCATGATCCTTAATCTAAACTTTATCCATTTGCTTATAATTTATTGTGTGATACACCTAAACAAGATTTAAAATCTAATGCGTTCAACCTCTATCCAATGCCCATGTTCTTTAGTATCACTTGGTGCATAGTGCAGTTGGTATAATCCAACGCACCACACTCCAAGGATGGCTTGGTGCATCTCACATAAATCAGAGTTATATATTACTACATCATCAAATGTTTACTATAGGATCTACTGCAAGATGTGGTAATACTTAAACTAATGCATAGTTTAAGTCCAAAAACGGTCTAACACTTAATATTCTAAATTAAACTAATGCATAGTTTAAGTCCAATTACGGTCTAACACTTAATATTCTAAAGCACATTTTTCAGATCCAAATTGCCGCGTATTAGAACCCAATCTAGAACTCTATGTGCTTAGGTGCTACTTTGTGCTTGAGTATAGTTTAATACTATATGCTTGATCCCAGCCATATCTTTTATAGGCATGCAATTGATTGGTGGCAAGCTGCTTCAAGTTATTTACTTTGTGTAGGTACCCATGCAATTACATCTTATTATTCCAGCAACACACATATGATGCAGCTGTCATGATCATAACTTTATTCACCTGAGTTTAAATTTAATGAACTTTTATGCTGGTCGAAACGTCATATGTGTGCAGAATTTTATCAATTAGATTTTTTTATTTATTTTCATGCAATTAACAAATCCCTAGTGAAATATAACTCAAAAAGAGTATTACGCTCAATTCTCAATACTAAAATAAAAAGCCAAATTTCAATCTCAACCGTCCATTTCTGTTTTACATGTTAATGCCCCAAAAAGAAGATCAAGGAAAGAATTAATTATATAAGATAAAAAGGTCATGCAAAATTTCCTAGATCTAAAAATAAAAAAATTTCGATTTGTACATAACCATATGAATTATGCATAAATTCCCTAACTAAAAATCACGAAGACATGGTTTTAATCTCTATCACTACATCATGCCTTAATACTAAATTAAAATGTAAGAAAAACTCAATTATAACATGTAACTGCATAATGCGTCCATATTTAGATAGTATATTATAGAAAATTTCAACTTGAGCATGCATTCACAAATCATGTGAGAACTTTGTATCAAAATACTCAACAATTATCACATTATCTATCAGTCCATCAAACACATGTGCCTTCATATCTAAGGAAATTTTTACTACAATTACATAAAAAAAAAACAATCGGCAAGGATCGGTACTTTTTTTTTTTCCAAAAGAAAACCAAGGTCTAAATCTAGATTCCCTACTTCAAAATGCAATTTCCTTCAACGCAAATTCCTCTGGTTCTTATTGATTTGACGAAAATTCCAGATCTAAGCTTTTCCTCCGATCTTCTTTTCCTTTCTCTTTTCTTTTCTTTTATCTTTTCTTTCTATCTCATGCACTCCCCTTTTTCCACTCTAACTATTTCACGTTTCTAACCAATCTTTCTATTTTTCTTTGTTTCCTTTATAGATACTTTCCTTGTAACAATTTTCTCAATTGATTACATGTTTGTAACTCTTCCAATTTTATTTGTGTATTTATTTCTAACCATTGGATTATCATCCAATGGTTCAAATATGTAACTCCTCTATTGGTCTCATTTATTTCATAACTTTTGGATCACCATTGATTATTTTCACATGTTTTGTTCATATGGAAACCCTCCTTCACCATGTGGGTTTCCTTATATGATTTGTCCACATATAAAAATCGAAATAATTAAATAATTAATTACTAAAATATCATTAAACTTGATTTTCCTCTTAAAAGTTGTCAATGAGGTGACTTGAAAGTCCAAACATCACCTTGAAAAGTCATACTTGGGACCGCTTAGCTACTCTTAGCTTTAGCTTGCCAATCCTTATCAAATTAAAGCTTTATTTATCACTTATATTCTAATTACACACAATTGATTTAATGAGTTATGATTTGAAATTTTGTTTAAGCTTCATTTTAACTTGTTTTTACAACATAATAGTCAACAATTGACTTCAAGTGGGCCATTACAATCTTCCCACCTTTTAGGAATTTCGTCCTCGAAATCCCATTACTAAACACACTCACTATCAGCAACAAGACCAGAATGCCATCAAAATTGATATGCACACCCTTCATTGCTGATCAGCCAGCATAGAGAAGAAGACGATGAGAGTGATTATTTTGAGGCAGGCTGGCTTTCTTTATATATAGCTTCCCTCCTAAACTCAGATTTTGCCTTTTTCCACCAATAAAAAGTTCTTTGAAACAGGGAGGTGCAAGGAAATTTCCACTTGGCCTTTAACAAACACAATCAACAGTAAGCGATATACCCCAGAAAAAGATCGCCAACAGTTTGATACAATGGCCCTAAATTTTGTTCATCTACTCCGTGCATACTTTTTTAACTTAAATTATGTAGCTGGTAACTCAAACCATGTGACCAAAAACCCCTTTTCTGGCCTTACCCTTGTTATACAGACTCCCCTAACCATTCATTTTCTGTGATTGAACGTACTTTACTCTATTTAAAGCTAGAATTATCCCATCCTCTCAATTTTTTAGCTATTTGAAATCCAAATTCTGATAAAAAGGCGGGGCCCATCATGTCCTTAAGATGTTATAGAATTTCCTGCTATTGTTGATTAATTCACCAACAGGTGAATTCAATAGTGCATTAGGAAATGGTGGAATCTACCATAGAATTCAATTCCATGTTCACTAACTGATCCCAGCCCTTGATTTGCAAGGGTTTCTTGCAAAAAAACATAGGAGCTGCATTTTTAATTTTTTGACCAACAAAATTGGCCTGTATATGGATGAGTTGTGCTAGGAACATAGCACACGATTAGATCAAAGACTGAACGATTGACTTGAAGATCATTATTTTCTAACTGAGTTGTACTTTTCTACTACTCCATTCCTAGTCAAGCCTTTTCTTGCGTCTCTACTAATTATGTGGAAAAAGTGGAGGTAGGGTCCAATCCTCTTTCATCTTCTTCCTTAAGAAGTGCATGAAAATTGAGTATTCTTTTGTCCTGTCAATCACGTTATTTTGGGATGTGTTCTTATTTTTCACCTTAAACTAGATATAATGTGGAAGTCAATAGTCTAGTCTTCAACCTAATCGTACACCATACACTTGGAAGAGAGTGGTAAAAGAGTCTATAATGGTCCCAAACTGGCACCCACTAAATGACCAGACTTAGTCACACGTTGGTGGGTCCCAAGATGGATGAATGCAAGAATGACTCCAGTGTATGCATCAGCAATAGGACCCTTGATCTGGTGGGCCACCAAAATATTGAACACATCCTTGTTTATCCAACAATGACAAGATGCGCCTAAACTTCCCCGTCCATGGCATAAAGTGTGGCTACAGATAGCTCCTTGACAAATACTTTTGGAACTTGAGTCATGTGCCATGGACGAAGATGCCAAGTAGATGAATAGTTTGGGCTAACAATTCTACAAATCCAAACCATTCACAAAGTGGGTCCCTAGCTAGCTGTGCACCACAAATCTCTCATGTTGGATGATCTTGGTCAACTAAGTACTTCTTTACTGTGAATAGAGGGCCTTTGAAAAACAACTTGAAGTGTCTAGTGCCAGAGTGATTTGCGTCAATTTCCATTCCATGCAACAAACGAATATATACCAATGTGTACTTGATAGTGGGCAATTATTGGATTGGAAAGAGTTCATTTGCTCCATCTCCAGTCAAGGATCCTCGGCTTCTAGATCAAATTATATGAATTTATTTCTACTTTAAAGTCCAAATATAATCGCGCGTGTTTACCATTAAAAAATATAAATAGTCCGAATGGTGTGATGTATTACAATTTGGACAAGGCCTGCTTAAGATAGGATTTAGAACAACAGTCGAAATTACTTGAAGCAAAATAGAGTGGTAAAAAGTACTAAAATAGTCCAAATGAGCCCATTCAAAAGGATAATTGTTGCATGTATGAATTTTAGCCAATTACCAATGCAAAATTAAGACTCTTTTCAAAGTATTCATAAATCCTAGTTGTAAAAAGTAAGGAATGATGGTATACTACATGCTCAACTTTACAGCAAAAGCAGCATGCCCTAATATCATTGTACTGTCTGGATTTTAGGGGTGCAGCCCATCTAAGAAGTGACCTAAATGATGAATGTCCTAGATCACCCATAAACGTTGCATATGCTTTTGTGAAATTGAACCAACCTTCATGGATCCACACTTACAACTTCTCACCTCTATATTATCTCTTTTTTCCATTTGTTTGCTTAGAGAACTTGAATAATTATTAAGGAATGAATCAATAATACAACTGTATGAGAAGCGTAATCCTTGTTGATTCCCATGACTGTACAATAATTGAAAATTTCATTTAGTAGGCTAGCGGAGGAACCTACTGCATGATCGCAACGATGGGATCATTCACATATTTGCAGATAGTCCACTAATTAAAGAGTTTAAACTATTTTAAAGGAGGAATAAATGTCAGGCTCTGCCTGAAATGGTTGCTAGATTTTATAGACAGCAGCCTGTTTTTGCAATGCCCCGAGCATTTTACACTATTTTTGCATCCATTACAAAAATGAATTGGACATTCTATATGAAATTAATCATGTTAAATGTTTTATTTTATTTAAAATAGTAAACAAAGGAATTTATAATAAAAATTAGTACCATTAGATTTTACTCGAAAAGTGGAATCCAATGCCTCAAAGACCGCCAAAAACGGAGTTCATATGACAAAGTTATGGGCGTTTGAAGATAGAAAAACATTTATGTAAAATACACTTAAAACAGAACGACCCAAAAACGCAGGGGGCCATTTTACTAACGGCACCCTCCTCAGGTCGTCCCCTACCCCTATCTTCTTCCTCCTCTAGCCGACATTCCAGAGGCTTCCACCACCGCCTCTGAAGGGCGTCAAAAAATGGCGGCACCGCCATTGGCAGCACCGCCTTTCACCCTCTATAAAAACCCCCTTTCCCTCTTCCTCGGATCATCTCCTCTTCCTTGTCTCCGGCTATCGAGCTAGGGTTTACAGAAAAATCGAAAACCCTCGTTCGGTTTTCCCTGCAAGTTCTGGCCACGCCCGAGTCATCCCTACAGGCCGGCCATTCCCCTCTCTTCACCTCCCCTCTTCTTCCTCTGGTCTCATCGGAAGTTGGGGTTTTTCCCCCCTTCTTCGTGGTTTCCAGCGACATGGAGTTTCAAAGCGGAAAAGGGAGCACCTCCAGCGAGGGGTCCCCTCCTAGAAGACCCAGGTAAGCTCCTCTTTCCCCCTCTCTGTTTTTCCCTTCTTCCAGGCTAGATCCGTGCCAGATCTGGCGTTTCCCGGCCGAAAAACACGCCGAGGAAAGCTGGGTTCCATCTGGCTTTGTGCGAACCAAAGGCGTCCCAAGGAAGGGTTCCAGGCATGCAACAGTGCGTGCACGGTCCCTGGTGCGGCCGTCGGGTGTGCGCGACGTGGGGCACGGGTCCTGGCTCGACCGGGACACACAAGGCGTTCCGAGAGCCGAGACGCACGCGCCTGGAGCTGAAGATGCGCTCGCGTGACGCTCTCTAGAACATGTGCTACAGTGCGTAGCATGGGCGTGCGCACGCACACGTGAGGCTGTCACTATTCGACCGGGACGCGTGGGCATCTTGGGAACCGTGACACGTAGGGCTGCATAGACGAATCTGGTTCGTTTGTGATCGTGCAATGCTAAAATTGCAATTTCAGGAGCTGTAGGATTCCGATTAACTATTCGAAAGAACCATTGCATCTGTATAAACGACGCGGACCTAATGAGACTATAAAATTAGGATCAAATGACAAATTATAGGGTCTAACCATTGAATAGTAGATCCATACCATTGGATCTAGCTTGACATTATATTAGGCAAGGACCTATGGACCCTAAAAGGTAGATCTAGCCATTAATCTAGAGATCTAAATAGTAATTGATAAATAGATCAAAATTGATAAGGACTCCTTGTTATCCATTCATATCCAGGATTTTATAAATGAGACCCAAGGTCAGGTTGAGTAATGAAGGACGCGACTCTAGAAAACATCGAGGTAGGTAGTCTGATACTGCTACATTTTAATACGTATCTTAAACTCTGACTTGCTTTATTTCCGTGCTTGCATGTTTTTAAGATATGATATTCTTATGCAGGTATACGGACTTGTCTTCATGAGTTTTATCCTTGAAACCACTTGACTCTATTACCAGATTTAGCATGCTTTTTGAGATGTGATGTTTTTATACAAGCATGCAAAATTGTATTCATGATTTATGGCTTTGAGTGCGATATTAGCATAAACTGATTTCAGCATTGTTCGCATGGTTGAAAAGAAATGCATAAATTGCATAATTTATGTTGATATTTGGACTATGTATGTTATTGGGCTATTGAGCCTAATGGGCACTATGCTAAGGGGTACAGGTTTGGCCTCCCGGTCTCTACCACCAAAAATGTAGATAGTATCGCTGCTAAAAACGGCATTGTCCCTTCCTTGACTGTTGTGGTAAACAAGGACGACCATTGAAGGTGTTTACGGCACCCTTCCGGAAACATATCCATAGTCGCCGTGGAGGCTATGGTAGGTAGGTCTCTAGATGCCGGAGCCACACGAGTCAGCTGTGTGCTGGTCGTGAGCATAGTGACTCTATGATTTCGGTATGATTAATACGCATATAGCATTGAGATGGTTGTATACGAGTACTCGTGACCAGTTGGCCTGATATGTACGCCGAGAGACTTGTGCATGATACTAGCATATGTTTGAATGATGATTATTTTAAGATTTTCATGAGTATTTTATGTGACTCGCTAGTCTAATGCATTTGCTGAAATCTTTGTATATGGACCTATTGATTTCTATTTTAATCATATTCATATGACGTGATTTGTATACGAATTCCATGATTGAAATCGCATCAATAAGCTTATGTTTTATGCATAACTATGCATGCTTACGCAAAATAAATCATTAATGTTTTACATAAAAAGCTCTTGGAATCATGCATGAAGCATACTGTGTTTTCAAAATAGTAATATCAGATGACCTACTGAGTATGAGAAATACTCACCCTAATATATTATTTTTTTCAGATTAGCTCTACACAGAAAACTGAAGAAGAGACAAGCATACATGTAAGTAAACACTCCACCCGTTGGACATGTATCTGTATTTAATTACAGTTAAGCTATGAGCTGTGACTGGATAGACTTTGGAAGACATTTATGATTACAATATTTTTCAAAACTACTTTGATTGTTGTGAAAGCAAATGATACTCAAGGTTTTCAAAATGAGTTAAAATAAAATGATTTTTCCGCTGCATTGCATTGTTTTTATAAAATAGTTTTCAAATAGGGAAGTATCCCGCCTTAGGAATTAGATATTGCATTAAAAAATGCATGAGAAAACCCAGGTCATCACAGTTTTGTACTTTTTTCTTTGATTTTTTAGCAATCAAATTTTAGGTCTATGTTCAATTTGATCCAATTTATGAAACCCTATATTTGTGGAAGATTTAATGAGAAATGAGTTTAGATTTTACTTAGAAATGATCATCTAAATCTGTTGTGATCATCTTCCTTAGCGAGATACATAACTATTTCCAAATAACAGTTTAATCCCTTGGTTACTGTTTCTATCAAGTTAGTCATCGAACAAATATTGTACAAATATATTCTAAAACATTATAATGTATATTGTGGGACCCATATTAGATGTCCTTCCATGTCCATTGATTTCCATCGATAGATATAAGATGGAAGGACTTTTGATAAAAAATAAAAATAAAAATTCCAATACTTGAAATATTAATCTCCGAAAATAAAAATTTAGAGACTAAAATGTCATCAAACAATAATTACGAATAGTAAAATGTAGTTTTCACTTAACATAAATACATTGTTTCCCATAAAAATTAAGAGCTGGAAAAATTAGATGAAATAGGCTGGTGGGACCCTTTACTTGAAAGTAAGGGATCACTAAGTACGGCAACATCTTATATTATTCTTCTTTCCTAATAAAGCTAAATTTTATAAAACTTAAATTCACATCCCTAATAATATTTTTTTCTTCAAATTTTCAAATATTAGTCATTCACAAGTCTTTTTGCAACAAATTCATAGATATTTCCTTGTGTCTCTTTCTTTAATAATTAACATGGATGTTTTCAACCAGTCTACACTCGAGATCATGATGAGTCATCCTATGGTTGTAGTCTTCTTTGAAAATTTTCTTGCATCTTCTTCTCAAATATTTTCTTTGAAAAAATTGCAAGATAGGAAATAAAATCACTTTATGTATAGAACCAACAATCTTAGAATCCTTGCTTTTCGTTATAGGTTTTTATCATCTTATTTGATGTTCAAAATCACATTAATTGGGTGTTGAATTGACCCACTGATTTGATGTTTCATCTATTAATTTTCAGTTCATGTAGAGCTACGAGAACAACAAATCAAATCAGTATCATTTAATGATTGTGGCTAGTAGTGTATGGCCTATCTAAGACATTATCTAATTAAATGATGGTGGACTTTGCTCACCCAAAAATGAAAAATCTTTAATATGGAAAGGATAATCCTTTGTCATTCACATGATGGTACAGTGATTAGGCCTTTTGTTTAGTAGGCTACAAGAGCGATTTGCTCGATAATTGTGACCCTTTCACGCAATGGTATATAGCTAACTGCAAGCCCTTGACATCCAAATCCATGTCGTGATTGATACGCACACTCCTCGTACTTCCAAAGCAAAGAGAATACGATGAGAGAGATGAACGTTAATTTGGGGATGGATGAACACGGCAGAATAATTTGGCGGATTAAAAGGGTGTGATCTGACAATCTCACTTGAAAGTCATCAACCTCACGCCACCATAATTGACTTTTGTCCGTTGAACGAAGACTCTTTGATGCAGCAGCTATACAGGAACTAAACTTTTTCTTTCTTTCTTTTGTTATTTAACTGTTGTTGATTGATTGGGACGTGCTCTTATTTTTTTTCTTAAACTGGAGACGAAGATGTCATCAAACAATAATTAAGGATAATAAATTATAGTTTTCACTTAATATAAACACATTGTTTCCCACAAAAATTAAAAGCTGAAAAAATTAGATGAAATAGGCTGATGGGACCCTTTACCTAAAAGTAAGGGATCACTAAGTTCGGCAATATGTTATATTATTACTCTTTCTGAATAAAGCTAAATTTTTATAAAACTTAAATTTACATTCTTAATAATATATATATTTTTTATTTTTTTGACTAATTTTTGAAATATTAGCCATTCGCAATTCTTTCAGCAACAAATTCATGGATGTTTCCTTGCATTTCCTTCTTTAATAATTGACACGGATGTTTTCAACTAGTCTACAGTTGAGGACCACGAAGAATCATCCTGTTGTAATCTTCTTTAGAAATTTTCTTGCATTTTCTTCTTAAATATTTTCTTTGAAAAAATTGCAAGAGAGTTAAGAAAATCACTTTATGTGAATCTTTGCTTTTCTTTATAAGTTCTTATCATTCTTTTCTAATATTCAAAATCACATGAATTGGATGTTGAGCGATGTTTCGTCTATTAATTATCAGTTCATGTGAAGCTATGAGAACAGCAACTCAAATCAGTATCATTTAATGATTGTGGCTTCCTATCTAAGACATAATCTAATTAAATGACGATGGACTTAGCTTACCAAGATATCAAAATCTTTAATATGGGAGGGATAATTCTTGGTCATTCACATGATGGTACAGTGATTAGGCCTTTCGTTTAGTAGGCTACAAGAGCAATTTGCTGGATAATCATGACCCTTTCAGGCAATGATATATAGCTAACAGCAAACCCTTGACATCCAAATCCATGGTGCAGTTAACAGTTATATATAGGAAGGGTCCAATCCTCCTTGGTCCCGGCACAGCTCAAGGCGGAACAATTGCTAAAGAATCTCGGAGGAACAGAGACATAGGCGGCACAATGTCATAAAAATTGATACGCACACCCCTCGTACTCCCAAAGCAAAGAGAAGACGAAAAGAGAGACGAACGCTAAGTTGGGGATGGGTGAACACGGGAGAATTATTTGGCCGATCAAAAGAGAGTGACCCGACGATCTCACTTGACAGTCACCAACCTCGCGCCACCATTATTGACTTTTGTCCGTTGAACCCAGACTCCTTGATGCAACAGCTATACAGAAACTGAACTTTTTCTTTCTGTTGTTTCCTTGTGGAGCCCAGTAATAAGAGAACAAAAACTCAGGTGCCTACTTTGTAATAAATATAAAATCACTGAGAAACAAAGGCTAGGATTATATGATGTGAGGCGTTAGACATGGCCTGTTAAAGAAACGGTTTAGAAGAATCGCTGGGAGATGTTGTAGACTTTCCTGCCATCCAGGACTACAGGTGAATTCAAGAGTGCATACGAAAGGGAGTGGAATCCATCATAGAATTTAATTACATGTTCACTAACAAATCACAGCCCTTGATTTGTCAAGGGTTTGCTTGTCAAAAGACATACAGCTGCATTTTATTTTTCAACCAACAAAAATGGCCAACATACATCCACTTTGTTATCTTTCACCTAATCGCATGATCCAATTGGACAGCGAGAGGCATGAATTTTAGCCAATGGAGCTCGGAAGTTGGAGAGTCAGATGAGCTGTGTGTATCGGCGGCATGTGCCTCCCAGACAAATGTGGGGAATTACCGGTGGCTAACCCTTCAGTTGGCTAGACAAAAATCATCTCAGCTTCAACTCCATCTTGACTTGAAATGATATTAGGAGTCAATAGTCACGTCTTTCCTTGCATCTTTAATAATTACGTGAAAAAATTGGAGGTGGATCCAATCCTCCTTATGTAACTAGTGCATGAAAATTAAGTATTCTTTGGTCCCTCCTTCATGCCAACTAACTGTTGTTGATCGGTCTCTCGTTCAACAACTACGTAAGAATGTAAGGCCTTTTCTTTTGTTTGATTTTTGATGAGTCCCATGAGAATGAGCCAATGACAGAAAAGTTCCCAAAGGCAAGGGTGTGGACTTTTGGGGCACGGTTAGCTAAGATAGGATCAGATCAAGAGACTGGATCACTGGGCGATTGGGATGTGATCTTATTTTCCAGATAATGTGCTAGTCAATAGTCCAGTCTACAATCTAATCATGCACCGTGGGGTTAGCAGATAGTGGTGAAAGAGTCTATAATGGTCCCAACCTGGCAACCACAGAAGGACCAGACTTCTCTTTGGTCGTATATATGAATAATAGTCATATGTTGGTGGGTCCCAAGACAAACCAATGCAAGAGTGACGCCAGTGTATGCATCAGCAATAGGACCCTTGATCTGGTGGGCCACCAAAATATCAAATACAGCCTTGCTTATCCAACGATGAAAAGATGTTTCTAAACTACGCCGTCCATGGTATAATGTGTGGCTCAAGATTGCTCCTTGAGAAATACTTTTGGAACATGAGCCATGGGTGATGGTCAAGGATGCCAAGTAGATGAATTGTTTGGGGTAACAATTCTGCAAATCCAAACCATTCACAATGTGGGTCCGTAGCTAGCTGTGCACCACAGATCTCTCACGTTGGATGATCTTAGTCGACTAAAAACTTCTTTATTGTGAATAAAGGGCATTCGAAAAACAACTTGAAGTATTTTGGGCCAGAGCGATTTGCTTCAATTTCCATTCCATCCAACAAAAGAATGCATACAAGTGTGGACTTCGTAGTGGGCCATTATGGGATTGGAAAGAGCTCATTTGCTCCATCTTCATTCAGTGACTCTGAGCTTCTGAATCAAAATTACATGAATTTATTTCCGCTTTCTAAGGTTCGTCATTAACACATTACCAAGCTAAAATTAGCACTATTTCATCATACAACGGTCAAATTGACATGCGAATTACTAATAACTATACAATGTCGGAGCAAGGTTAGAGCCAATATCTTGTGTCAAGGAGCTAATAGATTAGAGGGCAAGGGTTGTCTAAGCTTCAACTTTCCTCCAAAAGATATATAGTCCCAAAGTTCACAGTAGATGCTTTCATCATGGGATCAATCTATACTTGCACATCTATATTTCAATATACCTGTGTACTTACGGTAATTTCAACAGAAATAGCTAGCAGGTTTCTAGACAAGTTCAAAGGATGAATTCTCTTACGACCCAGTTTTTTATGGACTGCTGCCGTGCTCTTCAATACCATTCCTCAATAACGTTACCGAAGGACGAGATTTCAACTCCTCAGTCTTCTTCGAGATCTGCTTGCATATCCTGCTCTAGTTATTTTGCAGAAGCTTTGGCCTCTACCTTAACTTGTCCAATTGACGTTCATGATTGGGTCTCTTTCTACGCACAGAACTGACAATCACCCTATCAACAATCACGCATGGGAAATAAAATCTTTTCTTTCAATTAATCTGTACCATAAGTCATGCATAAATATCAGTAAGGTCTACTTGTTGATGATCCTAAACTGTTTGGCTACTAGTCAGCCATAAAAACGTGAGGCAGATGGAAAGTCTCCAACGTCTAATGTTTAAAAACCAGGTGATCTAACATGGGAATCGGCTGATTTGGATCAAATTGCAAGGCAACTTGGTCAAATTGCCCAAAAAACTTGGATGATGATGTCATCATAAAATTGGCTCAGCGGATCGGGGTGAGTGGGATCAGAAAACTCAAACGAGTTTTTGAAAAGATTGCAGAGTTTCTCGGTGACTCAATGATTTTTAAAATTTTACCCCCCTCTCGACGGATGATGGTGAACAAGAGAACTTTTGTGTGATCTTTCACTTCTTTAATAAACAAAAATCTCTGAAATTGATTATACTAGATAGAAGACATTGAGAAGAACAAAACCTAAGTCTTAGATTTTCAATTTTCATTCAAAAGTGATTAAATGAAGAGCTTAAAGTCTGCTATTCGTTTCAGTTTGTGTGAACAGTAATAGTATTTTGAACTTGAAATTTTCTTTTATTTGTTGTTCTTTTTATTGGTCTAAACCATTGATTATGTTCTAGTATACTTACAAAGAGTTTTATAATAGTTTTTAGTTAGAAATCAAAATTTAAATTCTTGATTTCATTGAAGAAACTTAATAGGCACTATTGCAGAAGTTAATACATGGTATGTTTATGATTGAATGTAGGGATTTTTGCCAAAAAGCCATTACATTATGGCGTGTTCTTCCAGTTCGATGCGGTTTCAATTCAGTGCTGTTTCAACTGATTGGCCCGTCAACACTGCCAGCAACGGCTCCAACAGAGATTTCAGCAGATCAGTCTCCGGCAGCAGCTTCACCAGTGTCTTCAGCTTGCTCCGTTTCCCCTGCAACTGCTTCAACGTCTTTCACTGTGACTGCAACTTGCCACCAGATAAGTTTTCATTTTCCCAATCTCCCCCCCACCGGCAACCCTTTTTTGTTCTCTGAGATCTGGGTTCTTAGATCTTCTTCTCCGCTCCTCTGCTTTTTAGACATGGAGATTCTCATATTCGGGATCTCAAATCTGAACCTTCTAGTTTGGTCTGAGCTCTCTGATTAGGAGGGTTCTCTAGTATGGATTCAGATCTGGGCTCCTCCGATTTGGGACTGGGTCGCTCCTCGGCCTGAGATGGATTTGGACTCATCCACGACCTGGGCTGGATCTGGATTGGGCTGGATTTGGATATGACCAAAAACCCCTTTTCTGGCCTCAACCTAGTCAAGTCTTTCCTTGTCTATACTAATTATGCTAAAAAATTAAGGGGCAGTCCCGTGCACGAAGCTCCCACCTATATAGGATCCAGGGAAGGGGCAAACCATAAGGGTCTATAGTACATAGCCTTATATTGCATTTTTACAAAAAGCTAATTCCACACCTTGAACCCGTGACCTCAAGGTCACATGACGACAACTTTACCATTGCGCCAAAACATAAGATGTGTTTAAATTGCTCGGAAAAAAAGAGAGATTCAAGGAGGTAACTACTAAAGAACTGACCTCTTCATGATCTATATATATATCATACCGAAGCTAAGGAAGAAAAAAGGATGAAAATTCAGAAAAAACAAAGAAAAAGGAAGAAGATAAACAGTGCACTCTGCTGGTGAACATGGGGCTTTAGTGTATGATTTTTTTTATTCATCACTTAGCGAAAATATCCATGGTGGATTTCATTACATTCACAGATACCCAAATGTTTTAGAAACCATGTCTCACTGTAAAATTCTATTAGAAAGTGGCCGAAGTCAGCAACCAAAGTAGTGCACTTAATCACAGTGTTGTTGTTAAAATTTATTTTTTTACAGATTGGATTGCTAGCCTCACTCTCTAGAAATATAGGCTAGTTTTATTCTTTATCATTTTGTATTTTTTTTAAAGTTAATTTATTCATCTTTGTTAAAATTGTCCAAGATATTTATTCTGATGTTAATATTTTAGTTTAGATCGTTTAGTTGAGGTTATTAACACATTGTACAACATATCACTAGAAAACCCCAAGAAAGACATTGAGAAGAACAAAACCCAAGAAACCCTCATATTTGAGAAAGATATGGTGAAAAATGAGTTTAGATTTTTGTCAAAAAATGATCATCCAAATTCATTAAGGCATCTTGTTTAGCAAGATACAGACTATTTGCTAATAAAAGTTCAGTCCCTTGACTACTTTTTTCTTAACTAATAATATTTTTCTTCCATTTTTACCAAAATTTTTGAATATTTCTCATTTTCAAGTCTTTTAGCAAAAAATCCATGGAGATTTCCTTGAACCCCCTCATTTAACAATTGACACGGATATTTTCAACCAGTCTACGCTCCATGACCCCTATGAATCATCCAACTAGCTAGTCTCATTTGAAAATTTTCTTGGTTCTTCTCAAATAATTTCATTGGGAAATTGCAACGCAGTGAAGGAAATCGGTTTACATAAGGGAGCAACAATTTGGGAATCATATGGGAATCCTTTCTTTTCTTTATAGGTTCTTATTGTCCCTATCTAATGTCCAAAATCACACTAAATGGATGTCCAAACCAGATCTTATCAGATGAAGGGTGGGATCATCCAAATCTAAGGCTGTTTCATGGAAAGGTAAAGTAGGAATCACACCATTCACACATGAGTTCTTTAGACTATGGTCCAAATGTAAGTCTGGTTCATGAAAAGGTAAAGTACATGAATCCCTATATGTAATGGTTAGATTTATATATCTGTTCGTGAACTCAATGTTCCCACTGCAGATGATTTTTTGGTCTCCATTATGAAGGCCCATGACCGCAATAGTCAGCAAGAAAAGTCTTCTTGCATCAATCAATTAAAAATTCCTTGATAATTGACACTAGTTGTCCGTCTCTTTTATAATGGATGAAGCCTCTGCGCTCCATTTTACAAGGTACAAGAGGTCTGAGAAACAAAGGCTAGGATGGTGTGATGTACCCCAATTTTGGACAAGGCCTGTCTAAGATAGGATTTAGAACAACATTCCAGACTACTTGAAGTGAAATGTGACCTTGAAATCACTAGTTCAAGGCGTGGAATTAGCATCTTACAAAAATGTGAGGTAAGGCTGCCTACTATAGGCCGTTGTAGTGTAACACCCTGGATTTTTAAGACATTTTTAAATATATTTATAATAATAATAATGGCATTTTGAATAAGAGCATTTGGGATCCCATGAGAAAAGTTTTAATTATCATTTTACTAAAACAATTCTTAAAAATTCCGGGTGTTATTTTTCCTTTCTCAAAACGGCATACATGTAAATAAAACAATACGCGTATCAATCAATGTCAAATAAATCAGCACCTTTATTTTAAATCAAATAAATGTCCAAAACACAATAATAATATGGCCAAAGGTCTATCCATCATAACATCCCATATAAATGTCCAACATATGTCCAAACATCTCATTGAACTCCAAATATGAAGTATGTAGTTCATAATTAAATCCAAATGATAATCCTATTTTAATTACTCACATCATTGTTTAAAACTATAGGAAAAAGATCTTCAGCAGCTCTCACGGTTTCTCAACAGCTTTTCCTTTCCTGATGTCGCTCTCGAGATTTAAGGCATTGCAAAACAAAGCAATGCCTCAGCAAGTTATCGCTTGTGTAGGTACATAGACAATTAATGAAATAAATGAAAGAAATAATTAACAGCACTGATGAAAAATCTATCATTTATGAAAATAACAGTATCATAATGTCATGTCCAAATAAATGTCAATTTATTCCATATGTTAAAACATACATTTTACGGAGTCAAAACATAACATAACTCAATGTAAATGAGCATACAATAATAATAAGGGCATCCTAAGGTAATGGGTCCCACCATATCGTACTAACATCACTGATCAGTACTCATAGCCAACCTCTGAGTGTCGTCATACCCAGGCATACCATCCATAACCATGCTCATCATACATGCACACATAATAAGAATATGGGCTATCATGCTGCAGTGGCAACCCTCCATGGGTATCAACCACAGCTGCTCTCCCTCGACACCATAACGGGAGACTTAACATCTGTTCTCATGGAAAGGCTCAGACCGGTAGTGTGGACTATCTATGTTACCAAACCCCTACCGAATGCCATCTATGGGCAGGTGTCTATCATATCACAATATCATCACATCACAATCTCAGAGGGTGGGTGGCCGGCCTTATCCCTCCTAGCATGACGCCCACTAGGCGAGAGCACCCGTCATCAAATATAAAACACGAAAATCATATGTATATGCTAAAAATCAAGAGCACGCATAGCTCGCAAATCCCCAAGACATGCCCCTCATCCTGGGTTAGCTTATAAAGTGACCAGCTAATAAGCCTCTATTCTTATTTCTATGTAAATCCATGTATTTACAAAATATAATAATCAATAAGTCTCTATTTAAGCATAATTAATTAACATCATGCTTATAAAAACATTTGAAATAAGTTTATTCAATAAAAGATTTCAATTTGGAATAATCATAATGTACTCAAGGTCGCATGAAATCCACGATAAATGATAATTTCAATTTAAAACACAATCACACATGATGCTATGTTTAAACATGGTTTAAAAATCAAGGCAAAGCATTAATTGTCATCACCTACCTCAATGTGAGACCACTAGCTTGCTAATAATCCCCTTAACTAGTATATTCAAGTGCACCTGTACATATCACATCACTATTTTTAAAAAAATTCTAAATAAGAAGTAGTTATTTATAAGTTTTTAAGTTAAAACGAGGTCCGCGTCATCAATACAGTCACAACCCCTCTTTCGGATCGTGATTTGGACTCCTCTAGCTCCCAAAAATCAATTTTAAGTAAAAATACTTCATAAATTAATATTATTAATTTATAGGGTGTTGGGCGGGTGCACTGGTTTACACCGGCGGCCCTGGTTTACACTGGCGCCCAGTTTACACTGGGTTACACAAGCAGCTCAGTTTACACCGACAACGCGGAAATCGGGGCCGGAGAAGACGACCGGCTTCCGGTCATCTCCGGTGACCCTATAGGTGTTCAAATCACTTGGTTTTTGAACCATTTTGTTCAAAATTTTGTCTAGTTTCGATTTCTCAAAAAATCATGTTTTTTAAACGGTTTTTCCCAAGTTCCTAAAAACATCCCTAGGTACTGGTTTTTGAGTTTTCTGGAGAAAGCCACCGTTGGATATCTCCCAAATTTAAAGGGTTTGTTCTTGGGTCTCTTGTGCACTAGTTAGACGGTGTGATTTTCAAACAGAGGTGATTTCATCCTTGAAATCACACTCCAACAGTAGCGTGTACAAAGTTCCCAGGAAAACGCAATTTTTCCTGATTTTAAATGCATTTCTATTTTATTTTTACCTATTTAATAAATCCAGAAATCATGGTTTAAGGCTTACCTTGTCTGGCTAGGGTTGATAGTCATCGCTGGAGTTCCACTCGTCGGAAAAATTGAAGTTTTCAGAGCTTAGGGTTACTGCGTGAAATGCAATGAAACGTTCAAGGTGGAGCGTTTTGGCTCCTAGGGATGGGTAGTTATAAGCTTAGAGTCCTAGGGGAAGAGAACCTCTTCCATCCACACCTCTTCCCATGGTCTCTTCGGTGATTTTGTTGGAACTGGTAGAGAAGTGTGGAAGACGGGGGTGCCATTATCAATTTGGACCCCTGTGTAACACGTCTCTGTCAAATGACTAAATTGCCCTTACACTTCAACGGCTCCTAACTCCCTCGTTTGAGCTCCGTTTTCTGCATTCTTGGTGGCGTTGGAATCGTATTGATGAGCACTTTCATATTCTTAAGTTTTCAAGAAAAATTTCTATCTCTAAATTTTTTTAATTTAATTTTTTTAGAAATTTCTAAATTTATACTAAAAATGAAGGATATTACATCCTTCCCTCCTTATAAAAATTTCGTCCTCAAAATTTAGCTACATACTTCTATGTAAATAACTCTGGATGGATCTTTCGTATCTCCTCTTCCGTCTCTCAAGTAGCTTCCTATAATGAATGATGCTGTCAAAGGTCTTTGACCAAGGTAATAATCTTATTCCTTAACTCCTTGACTTTAGTGTCCAATATGCGTACTGGTCTCTCCTCAAACGTCATATCAGACTGTAGCTCTCCTAGGCTCTGCTCCAACACGTGTGAGGGATCTGGCACGTATTTTCTCAGCATAGACACATGAAAGACGTCATGTACATTTGCCAGCTGTGGTGGTAAGGCTAGCTGGTATGCCACTGACCTAATTCTACGTAAGATCTTGAAAGGTTCAATATACCTGGGGCTAAGCTTCCCTATTGCCAAACCTCAACACCCCTTTCATAGGAGAAACTTTCAAGAATACATGCTCACCTTCAGAGAACTCTAAGTCTTTTCGCCTCTTGTCTGCATAACTTTTCTGTCGACTGTGAGCTGTCAGTTACCTCTTTCGGATGAGTTGGACTTTCTCTGCACATTCTTCCTTTAACTCAGACTTCATCACATGTCTTTCTCCTACATCACTTCAACATAAGGGTGACCGACAAGGTCTGCCATAAAGTGCCTCGTATGGAGCCATACCAATACTAGCGTGATGACTATTATTATAGGCAAATTCCACCAAAGGTAAATGATCTTCCCAGCTACCCTTCCAATCTATAACACAAGCTCGTAGCATATCCTCAATAGTCTGGATGGTCCTCTCGCTCTGTTTGTCTGTTTGAGGATGGAATGCTGTGCTGAATTTCAGTCTCAACCCTAACGCCTGTTGAACGCTCTTCTAGTATTTTGAGGTAAATCGCGTATCTCAATCCGATATAATCATCAAAGGAACACCATGTAGACTGACGATCTCCTTAACATATAATTTCGCTAAACTATCCACGGTCTGATTCTGTCTGATAGGAAGGAAATGAGCGGACTTGGTCAACCTGTCCACAACAACCCATATCATGTCATGACCGCTAGCCGTCCTAAGAAGACCTAGAACAAAGTCCATGGTAATATGATCCCACTTCCACTCAGGAAGGTCCAGTGTTTGAAGTAGTCCTGATGAATGCTGATGCTCAGCCTTGACCTGCTGACAGGTCAAACATCGTGCAACGCACTCACTAACATCCTTCTTCATACCATTCCACTAGAAATGTCTCTTGAGATCCTAATACATCTTCGTACCCCCAAGATGAATTGTATAAGGGGACTGGTGTGCTTCTTTTAGTAACTCGCGCTTCAATTCGTCATCTGCTAGTACTACCAACCTTCCCTTAAATCTGACTCCTCCATCTGGTCCCCTCGAAAAATCTGTCTTATCTGTCAGATCCTGTGTTTCCTTATCTTTGTCCTGTGCCTCTAAGATCCTGTCAAAGAACTTAGACCGAGTTGACAAATTGGCAATCATCACTCCAGACTTCCTACTCAGGGCATCTGCAACGACGTTAGCTTTCCCAGGATGGTACTATATGGTGAAGTCAAAGTCCTTGAGATACTTCATCCATCTGCGCTGCCTCATGTTCAAATCACTATGAGTAAAGAAGTAGTTGAGGCTCTTATGATCAGTGAATACCTCAAATCTCTCACCATAAAGATAATGTCTCCAGGACTTCAACGCAAATATCACCACTGCTAATTTCAAATAATGTGTTGGGTAATTTACCTCGTGTGCCTTCAGCTGTCTAGACGCATAGGCAATTACCCTCCCATGTTGCATCAACACTGCTCATAATCCCTTGCCATAGGCGTCACAATAAACTACATAACCGCCTGCACCTGATGGTAAGGTCAATACCAGAGCAGTAGTAAGTCTCCTCTTGAGCTCTTGGAAGCTCTCCTCGCAAACCTCGGTCCATACAAATTGAGTGTCTTTCTTGGTCAGGGTGGTCAATGGTAACGCGATCTTAGAGAATCCCTCTATGAAACGATGATAATATCCTGCCAAACCGAGAAAACTGCGTATCTCAGTCACTGTCTTGGACCTCTCCCAGTGTAGTACTACCTCTACCTTTGCTAAATCCACGGCCACTCCATCTTTAGATATGACGTGGCCTAAGAAAATTTATTTCCGCTTTCTAAAGTTGACGTCATTAACACATTAGCACTGATTCATCACACAATAGTCAAATTGATATGCTAATTACTAATAACTATTTAGAAAGTAAAGAATCATGAAATCATAATTAACAGTAATAAACTGTACTTTTCACTTACTATAAATAAATTGTTTCTTATGCATAATTAAAGTTGAAAAAACCAGATGAAATAGGCTAGGGCAACCTATAGTGCGACTCTTTATGTGAAGGTAAGGCACCACCAAGTAAGGCAACTTATTATAATATTTCTCTTGCCAAATAAAGCTAAATTTTACAAAACTTAAATTCACATCCCTAATAATACTTTTTCATCCGTTTTTACTGAATTTTTCAAATATTTGCCATTTGGGAGTCTTTCAGCAAAAAATCAATGAAGATTTCCTGGAACCCCTTTTTTAACAATTGACATGGATATTTTTAACTAGTCTACACTCCATGACTACGGCGAGTCATTCAGCTAACTAGTCTCATTTGAAAATTTTCTTAGTTCTTCTTCTCAAATAATTTCATTGAAAAATTGCAATATAGTGAAGAAAATCTCTTTACCTAAGAGACCAACGATTGGGAATCCTATCTCTTCTTTATAGGTTCTTATCATCCCTATCTAATGTCCAAAATCACACTAAATGGATGTTGCGTTGGTTCTCATTGGCGTGATTTGTGGTGCAAACTAGATCTTATTGAATAAAAGGTGGGATCATCCAAATCTAAGGCTGCTTCATGAAAAGGTAAAGTATCTCCATCCTGAAAAACCATGACCACGATAGTCAGCAAGAAAAAGTCTTCTTACAACAATCAATTGAAAATTCCTTGCTAATTCACATTAGTCATCTGTCTCTTCTCTTCGGAGGGACAATCAAGAGCTACCCATGAGATGAGAGAGAATTTTCTTGAGTTTGATTTCTGGTGGGCCTCATTTGTAAGGGTCGAATGCTCCATGATCCATTTTACAAGGTACAAGAGCTCTGAAAAACAAAGGCTAGGATGGTGTGATGCACCACAATTTTGGACAAGGCCTGTCTAAGATAGGATTTAGAACAATGGTACAAACTACCTGAACCAAAATGGAGTGGTAGGAAGTACTAAAATAGTCCGAAGGGGCCCGTTTAGAAGACATGATCTCATTGATAGTCTTAGTATCAGTGGTCCGACCTCAATTTCATTACTTACTGTATGTTTAATAGTCAATAGTCCCGACCTTGATGGTCCAAACCAGTTATTGTGGGACCACAATAAAAAAGGATCCCTTCTAGACATGACTTTCAACAACAACGATCAACGGACCTTATTTCATTGCTTGAATCTCTTCCTCTAATAACTTGGTAATTATAAATTGGACCCAATCGCGCACTCTTGGTCTATTTCTGCGGCCATCCATCAACTAAGAATTCTTTGCATCTTCTTCCTTCATCAGCGCATAGAAACTTTTATCCCCTCAATCACTCTAATTATCAATTGTTGGTTGACAATCAAAGCTCATTTAGTTCCTGGTGGGTCCCTACGCGAATGGGTCCAAATCTCCTCAATCTATTTTACAGCATCTTAAAAAGCTTTGACAAACATGGGCTATGATTGTGTCATGTGCGAGTTTGGGCAGGGCCTGCTATGATAGGATTTTCAATTCGATGGGCACCGGCACTACAAAAAGGCGCCTAGAAGATGAATGGCTGGGATCTCAAAATATGGGCCCTGCTTTACTATGTACTATATGATCTTACAATTCTTTGCTCATCTTCTCCACTAGATGATCCCGGCACTGTTATCTTTCAAAGGTTTGAATGGATGGGTCAGATGAAACTATTCAGCAATCTGAAGGATAATTGTTGCATACATGAATTTTGGCCAACCAATACAAAATTAAAAGGAGTTTATTTAACGGCGTTTGTATGGCGTTTTTGAGATATCATGGCATATCTCAAATGTGCATCTTATTTAACCGCGCTATCTGTGGCATATGTGAGATGTGCACCTTATTTAATCTCGTTATCTGTGACATATGTGAGATGTGCACTTTATTTAATCACGTTATCTCTAGCATATCTAAGATATCGGTTTTATTTAACTTTTGTCATGTTGATATGTTTGGTGTTATTTCAAATATGCCAAATGTAGATTCAAGTGTATATTTGCTCCTCTTGTAGAGAGAGAAAAATAAATAAAAAAAACTGTGTTTTTTAGAGAGAGAGAGAGAGAGAGAGAGAGAGAGAGAGAGAGAGAGAGAGAGAGAGAGAGAGAAGAGGCCATTTTCAACATTTCTTAGGGGGGCTTGCATTCCTCCATGGGCGCTGATGATGTGAACCGCTTAATGGACGGTTGTGATTATCTAATCATAGGATCTTGTTTGTTGTTTGCCATTGATGATGCGGACCACTTAATGGAAGGTCCAAATTTGCCGCACGGCCATTGATGATGGGGACCGCTTAATGGAATTCAAATGTGCCACAAATGACACGCCATTAATCAGGCTGATGGTCCCACTAGATGTACCACTCAATTTGGCAGAAGTCAAACTAAAGTTGGAAATCCTCATTCTTTGTGTCTATGATAATATAACGAATCCAAGGGCTAGAATTGTTTGATATGTGAGATTTTCTCCTCATGACCTGTCTAAGGTGGGGTCCAACAGATGAGTGGAATAGATCACCAAATTGTGAGCACTCCTCTTGTACAACTAGCTGTGCGTTGTTCCTGCCATCTAGCAAGAGGAATGCCATAGAGCCCCACTTTTGAGTCCAACTGCCTTAGACGATCTAACCTATTCATCTGCTTGGCCAAATTTTGAATTATAAAACCCCACTTTTGGACAATCCAACCATTCATCCACTACCCTCTTCTGAGGGTATTACACATACAATTTTGTAGCATTTGGTGCCACACAAATGCATATACAACAAAGGTACCATAAAATCCCTGGGCCTTGAGAATATCATAGCATAGATGAATGGCCCAGCTCATTGATCAATATTAAGGTGCTAGTTGATATCATGACATATGCTAGAAATGCAGCTTATTTAACTGTGTTCATATCTGAGGCATATCTCAGATATCATAAAAAATATCACTAGAGATATCACCAGACATATCACATAACAAATATCACATATCTGAGATATCATACAAGATATCACAGAATATATGACATATATCTCAGATATCACAGAAGATATCATCGGAGATATCATAGGAGACATGCCAACAAAATGCCAAACAGGTGCCATTAAATAAACCCCCCTAAGACTCTTTTCAAAGGATTAGTAAATCCCAAAGCTAAAAAGTACCCAATGATAATATACTACATGCTTTACAGCAAAAGCAGCATGCGCTAATATCATTCAACTATCTGGATTTTAGGTGTGCTGTCCATCTAAGAGGTGACCTAAATGATGAACGTCCTAGATCACCCAGAAACGTGGCGTGCATATGCTATTGTGAAATTGAGCCAACCTTCGTGGATTCGCACTTACAACTTCTTAACTCTAAATCCTCTCTTTTTTGCATTTGGTTACTTAGAGAACTTGAAGAATTATTAACCCATTCATATTTTCAGACGCTACTTGTTCATGACTACTTTAGGCTTGATATTGGAGAGATTTAGCCCATTCATATTATTGGAGATATTTTAAATCACAATCATTGAAGTAAAAACTAAATTTAAAACAAGTGAACATCATCCGATTGACATAATTTTTCATCAGCAAGCTGAACTCAACATCCCAACACAAGACGAACGCCTTTGGATCTGAGGGGTAAAAAAATGATTAAAAAGCCAGCATCTACCTTAGTTTTTGAGAATACTAAGTGTAATTATATGTATCTGGTTTGTGGGATATAAGTGGATGGTCAGAAAATCAAAATGTAGTCGGTGTGTGTGTAGTTGATGGCAAGAGGAATGGGAGGCCAATTGAAGGCCCTAAAAAGAGTTTACCGAGAAGCGTCCCTCATTTGTAGTTTAATTATTTCAATTAGATCAATTGATACAACTGATGGAACAATCTTGAATTTGAGTTTCTTACTTAAAAAGTCTATTGAACTGATGGAGCCAGTTGCATTTTGTAGTTAGATAAAAAGAAAAAGAAAAAGTGCACCAATTAGTAACATGATGCCCCATTATCGTGACAAATGTTGAAGAGGATGTGTGTAGTGCCAGTGAAAACTAGATGAAAGTTAAATGACATATTGAAGGATCCAAATATTATTCAACAAGTAATTCTAAGATAGACAAAGACTGCTTCTAACATCATACATTGTGAAACTTGTTGCTTACATAGTGAACAAATCCCTGAAGCTTCACCACACAGAAGTCAAAACTTTGATCCATCATTCGGTAGTATGACAAGCGCCAGTTCTTTTTGATGACGAGAACACCAATGGAACCCCAAAATCCTAAAGCATAGCAGATAGCCACATATGAATAAAAGAATAAATCATTCTGTAGGAGTCCAGATTTTCCTTTCTCATTCTTATCAAGTGATTCTGATGGGATATTGACAAAGCAGTTTTGCCTCAGTGGCTTTCCACAAAGACTTGGGTTGCCTATGAAACTACTCTCAGTGAAGGTTGTAAATTGTCTCTCGTATGGAATTTCGCTTGACAGATCATTGAAGGAGACATTAAGAACAGCAAGTGAATCAAGTTCAATCATTTGAAGGGGAATTCTTCCAATCAATTCATTGTGAGATAGATCCAAGCTCTCCAAGCTTTCCATGTTTTGGAAGGATGCAGGAATAGGACTTGTTAGAAGGTTGTTGGACAAATTCAATGAAATAAGTTCTATTAGGGATCCCAATTCTGGTGAGATGTTGCCGGATAATTTGTTAGATGACAAGTCAATTCCTTTCATCAGACCCATAGGAACTCCCATGTAAGGCATTGACATACCCTTTGTGATAAAATTATATGATGCCTCTTCTACCCACATTGGTACATCTAAAGTAAGATTGCCAAGACAGGTTGGAATGATTCCAGAAAGATAGTTACGTGAGAGGTCTAAGAGGCGGATACTCATTTGACATAACTTCTTAGGAATGCGGCCTTCAAAACCATTTCTTCTAAGAAGGAGGATTTCCAAGGAAGGAAGGTCCTACAAAGAATTTTCGATATTTCCTGACAAGTAATTATTCCCAATATCCAGATGACGTAACGTGGAAGAATTTGATAGGGTTGGTGATATTATTCCAGAAAGACGGTTTCCGTGAAGCACTAAAACCGCCAAATTTGTCGCATTGAAATTTCTAGGGAGCATCTCCCCATGCAAGTTATTCTTTGACAAGTCTAAGTACGGCAATGGGGGTAGTTCTAGTATCTCTCCAGACAAGTCATTGTTAGCTAGATTTATATAATTCAAAGACTGAATTTTAACAAGAGATGAAGGAATGGTCCCGTGCAGAGCATTCTCGGACATATCAAACCGTTCCAAATATGGGAAAATACTACCAATCATATCTGGAAGTGCCCCATGAATATGATTATTAAAAATATCAAGGAATTGAAGCTTAGACGTCATATTATACTGAGGTTGAGGGAAGGGGCCGATTAAACTATTATGTCCCAAGTCCAAGCCCGAAATATTGGTGTTATATAACAACTAAGAAGGAATGCTACCAGTGATTAGGTTTTTCGATATATCCACATTTTGCAAGGCATGATGTCTGATGGCAAAGTGAAGAAGACTACGACCTTTGTATTTGTCTATGCTGCAGTTTGACAATCTCAGTGCCTCTAATTGAAAAGATGGGACCCAAGTTAGAGGTACGGGTTCAATCTCCAAATGTTGATTGTCGGAGAGGTCAAGAGAGTAGAGCTTGGAGAGGTTGGAAAACATAGACAAAGAGATCCGTCCATCTAGTTGATTGTCTGATAGGTGAATATCTTCAACCAGAGTTAAATTGGTGAAAATGGATGGAATGCTCCCATGTAAATGATTGGAAGACAAACCTATGAATCGAAGGGAGTGCAAGTTTCCTAACCATGAGGGAATGCTCCCCTCTAACTGATTACTCCTCAAATCTATGTATTGAAGGGAATGCAAGTTGCCCAAGAAGGATGGAATCTTTCCATGGAGTTGATTATAAGATAGATCTAGCACTCTCAAAGAAGTCATGTTCTCCGAAACACAAACGAAGCTCTCATTCATTTCATTGTAACGGAGGTTCAATATTTGTAGGTGGATCATTGACCGAAATGCTGCAACAAACATAGGCAAGTAATTATCCTACGTTAATTGGAGCAATAAAATTATGTCTTATGCTTGTGTAGTTATTTCAAGAGGGTATTAAACGCAAGACTTTGCTGGGAAAATTAACGTAGTAGTATGTACCTTCGGGCACGATCCACCCACCAATGTCATTCCCCTCTAAATGAAGTTCTTGCAATTCTTCGAGTTGAGCAAACCAGGTGGCATTTGGATACCATGTCCCACAATCACGAGGCCTTCCGTACAAAATGTTGATCTCGACCACACGATTTGTAGAGTCGCTGCACGTGATGCCGTCCCATTTACAGCAGTTCTCTCCCACCCAGTTCTTTCCCTCCCACATGCGCCACCCAGAGCAATTTGAGTAGTGGTTAATGGAGTGCTTAATTTTGATGAGAGCTTGCTTTTCTTCGGCTAAACATGCTTGGCTGCTCGACCAACAGTAGCAGCTAAGGGCACTCACTAACACTAACGAGGCCACAGTGCCATGAAAATTGATATGCACACCCTTCATTTGATCAGCAAGCAGAGAGAAGAAGACGATGAGAATGATTATTTTGAGGCAGTCTGGCTTTCTTTATTTATAGCTTCACTCGCAAACTCAGATTTCGCCTTTTTCAACCAAGAAAAAATTCTTTAAAACAAGGAGATGCCAGGAAATTTTAACTTGGCCGTCAACAAAGACGATCAACGGTAAGCGATGTACCCATGAAAAAGATTGCCAAGACTTTGACACAATGGAAGTCAATAGTCTAGTCTTCAACCTAATCGTGCTTGGAAGAGAGTGGTGAAAGAGTATAATAATCCCAATCTAGCACCCACTAAAGGACCAGACTTCCCTTTGATTGTATATATGAATAATAGTCACACGTTGATGGGTCCCAAGATGAATAAATGCACGAGTGACTCCAGTGTATGCATCAGCAATAGGACCTTTTGATCTGGTGGGCCACTAAAATATTAAACACATCCTTGTTTATCCAACGATGACAAGATGCGCCTGAACTATGGCGTCCATGGCATAAAGTGTGGCAACAGATTGCTCCTTGAGAAATACTTTTGGAACTTGAGTCATGTGCCATGGACGAAGATGCCAAGTAGATGAATAGTTTGGGCTAACGATTTTGCAAATCCAGACCATTCGCAAAGTGGGTCCCCAGCTAGCAGTGCACCCGAAATCTCTCACGTTGGATGATCTTGGTCGACTAAGAACTTCTTTAGTGTGAATAAAGGGCCTTCGAAAAACTACTTGAAGTGTCTAGTGCCAGTGCCAGAGTGATTTGCGTCAATTTCCATTCCCTTCAACAAACGAATATAAATGAATGTGTACTTGATAGTGGGTAATTATTGGATTGAAAAGAGTTCATTTGATCCATCTCCAGTGAAGGATCCTCAGCTTCTAGATCAAATTATATGAATTTATTTCCACTTTAAAGGTTGAGGTCATTAATACATTAGAAAAGCTATAATCAGCACTAATATATTAAGAGTATCTACACAACATGGGGGCAATAGATTGGACGGCAAGGGTTGTACAAATTTCAACTTTTCTCCAAAAGGCATAAATCACTGAGAAACAAAGGCTAGGATTATCTGATGTGAGGCGTTAGACATGGCCTGTTAAAGATGGAATTTAGAAGAACCACCGTGAGATGTTGTAGACTTTCCTGCCATCCAGGACTAATTCACCAACAGGTGAATTCAAGAGTGCATACGAAAGGGGGTGGAATCCACCATAGAATCATATTCACTAACCAATCAGAGCCCTTGATTTGTTAAGGGTTTGCTGTCAAAATATGTACAGCTACATTTTATTTTTCAACCAACAAAAATGACCTACGTAAATTCACTTTGTTATCTTTCACCTAATCGCACGATCCAATTGGACAGTAAGATGTGCTTGTTTGGCATGAATTTTAGTCAATGGAGCTTGTAAGTTGGAGAGTCAGATCAGCGGTGTGTATCAACGGCATGTGCCTCCCAGGCAACTGTGGGGAATTGCGCGTTGGCTAGCCCTTCAATTGGCTAGACAAAAGCCATGTCAACTTCAGCTCCATCTTGACCGTTCCTCTTGATCTGAAATAATATTACAAGGAGTCAATAGCAGTCTTCCCTTGCATCTCTAATAATTACATAGAAAAATTGCAGGTGGGTGCCGTCCTCCTTAACAAGTTAGTGTTTGGAATTAAGTATTCTTTTGTCCAGTCAATCACACTATTTAACTGTTGTTGATCGGTCTGTCGTTTCAACAATGACAACATACAACAGCCATGCAAAAAAATAAGAGCTTTTCTTTTGTTTGATTTCTGGTGGGTCCTGTGAGAATGAGCCAACGACACAAAAGTTCCCAAAGACAAGGGTGTGGATCATCTGAAGTGAGTCTTTGGGACATGGCCGGCTAAGATAGGATTAAATCAAGGGACAGGATCACTGTGCAATTGGGACGTGCTCTTATTTTTTGCCTTAAACTAGAGATAATGTGGAAGTCCATAGTCGAGTCTTCAACCTAATCATGCACCATACACTTGGAAGAGAGTGGTGAAGGTGTCTATATGGGTCCCCACTTGACACCCACTAAAGGACCAGACTTCCCTTTGGTCGCATATAAGAATAGTTGTCACACATTGGTGGGTCCCAAAACAAACGAATGCAAGAGTCTAAAGTATGTAATAATCCGATAAACAACCGATTTCATTTGGCATTCATCTGCAAACAAAGAAAGCTAATCTCTTCTAGAAAACGCATGTCCAAATTAAAATGATTTTTCTACGAATTTTCGGTGTGAAAGTGTAACAGCTCGAGGGCCCAGACCCTGTAACGATATTGTCCGTGCCGGAGTGCCCATACACCCCGCACGGTTTTGTTCTTCCGATTGCCGGGGAAAAGGCACTCGTTGCGAGAAAGTCCTCATCACTCTTATCAAGAGCCCAATAACTTTCCCCTAGCGATGTGGGACTAACTCGCCTTTCACCTTGCTAGGCACTGCCAGCCCTCTTGGCCCGCCCTCATCGGCCAAGGCTTTACAACCTCTCCCCCTTAGGGGACACGCGTCCCCGCGTGTCTTACCACACACGAGCGCCCACGTGCGGCTAGCCACCCACACCGGGTCAGGGTCGCTACGATACCACTTGTACGCAGAGGGCCCACACCCTGCAACGATATTGTCCGTGCCGGAGTGCCCATACACCCCGCAAGGTTTTGTTCTTCCCCAGTTGCCTAGGGAAAAGGCTTCGTTGCAAGGAAAGTCCTCATCACTCTTATCAAGAGCCCAGTAACTTTCCCCCTAGCGATGTGGGACTAACTCTCAGTCTTTCACCTTGCCTAGAAGCCTGCCAGCCCTCTTGGCCCACCCTCATCGGCCAAGGCTTTACAACCTCTCCCCCTTAGGGGGCACGCGTCCCCGCGTGTCTTACCACACACGAGCGCCCACAGTTTGGTATCAGAGCCCAGGTTCATTCCATCATCACTACTTTAAGAGTCCAAATTGAGTTATAGCAAATGAGTGTTTTGATTGAGATAGAGATAGGAGAATTACTGACATGATATTATATCGAAACATTGGCAGATGGCTCCTCGACGGAAGACAAGATCCACCCCTATTCCACCAGTCGCTACTCCTATTGCGACACCTGAACAAGGGGATTCAGAGGCTGATATAGTAGCCCGTGTGATTCAGGAGCTTATGCCACAGTTTGCTCAACAGATGACACAGCAAGTATAGGCGGCAGTACGGGCTATTCACTCTGCCCGCCCATCGATGACTGCAGCAGCACAGGGAGACACTTCAGCACAGTCATCTCACCAGGCACGGACAGCTCCTATGCCGGGAGATACAGAGGGAGGACCCTCGAAGCGGCCTGATTCATCAGCAAAATAGCTCGAGAGATTCCAGAAAATGGTACCCTCCTTCCGTGGGCAAGGAGACCCAGCAATAGCAGAAAGATGGTTATTTCAGGTCGAGAAGGCCTTTGAGGGAATGAAGATCCAACCAGAGGATCAAGTAAGATTGGCGACTTTCTTGTTGATTGATGAGGCTGGGTTTTGGTGGAAGACTCAACAACAAACCCGCTTCCTATCCTCACTACCACTATTATGGGAGGACTTTCGGAAGATCTTTGATGAGCAGTATTTTCCCCCTCATGCCTTACATGCCATGAGGAAGGAATTCGCCACATTAGCTCAAGGGAGTATGACGGTTCCGCAGTATCTGAACCGTTTCACTACACTGCGGAGATTTGCGTATACATCTTTTGCCTCAGACAAGGAGGATACAAAGAGATTCGTTGATGGGCTACTACCACAGTTGAGGCATGAGGTACTCATTGCACGTCCGACCACGGTGACGCTAGCTGCAGATGTAGCTTCCATGCTCGAAAAAGACTTAGCAAGGAACAGGGGAGAGATGAGTCAGCCCTTTAAGGGCAAGAGACCCTTCATGTCACACGGTCCCAAAGGGGTTCGGACACCGGTACCCTCCCGAGACGTAGGAGAGACCAGAAGTAGGAGAGTGTGCCCTCGTTGTAAGGGTCGACATATGGGCGACCATGCCCAAGAATGGGCTGTCACAAGCATCGGGGCCACAGCGGTTCTACCATTATCGGCGGCGACAGCACTAACCAGCCCAGGGCCACATTCGGGATGTTTCGGATGTGGTGAGGTAGGGCATGCGATCAGAGATTGTCCAAGAGGTCAAAGAGACAAGACACGGTGAAGACAGATGTTTGCTACGGAGCGGTGCCACGTAGTCGGGACGTGTCTTCGCTTATTACATCAAGGTGCACATGCCTCGAACCAGGTGTGGTGGAAGGTACTTTCTTAAGTAGTTGATAGACATCTAGAGTTCTTTTTGACTCGTGGTCCACACATTCGTTTATTTCATATGCGTTTGCATCATGCCTCGATTTATGTACATACGAATTAGCATTTGGGTTAGATGTATTGATGCGACGTGGGAGACAAGTAGAGGTTACGAAATATATTGAGAAGGTACCAGTAGAGATATCAGGCATTAAGATGGATGCTAACCTTATCCTTTTAGATATGGTGGATTATGATATCATCTTGGGGATGGATTGGTTAGCTACATTTTGGGTTACGATAGACTGCCGTAAGAAGCGAGATCGGATGTTGTGTAAAATGGATCGACCAGTGGTGGTAGTACAGGGCAGGAGGAGTGTTAGTGGCCCTTGTGTTATCTCAGCCATGAGAGCAGCTCAATGTTACGCTCGAGGTTGTCGAGTGTTTTTGGCCTGTGTCTCAACGACTGACAGTGAGCAGCCACGGATGGAGGAGATTGATGTGGTGCGAGAATTTGCCGATGTGTTTCCAAACGAGCTGCCAGGATTGCCCCCATGCAGGGAGATTGATTTCACTATAGATTTAGTGCCGGGCACAGCACCTATTTCTAAGGCGCCCTACAGGATGGCCCCTGCAGAGTTGAGAGAGCTCCAAGTACAGTTGCGGAGCTTCGGATAAGGGTTTTATCGGAATGAGTGGGTCTCCTTGGGGAGCACCGGTCCTCTTCGTTAAGAAGAAGGATCTTTGAGGCAGGCATCGATCTATCTGGTTCCGAGCAGTGTTACCATAAAGAATAAGTACCCCTTGCCTCGTATTGAAGATTTATTTGATCGGTTGGTACAGAAGGTATTCTCTAAAATTGACACGAGATCGCTACCACCAATTGAGGGTTAGAGAAGAGGATATTCCCAAGACGCATTCGGGAGTCGGTATGGCCATTATGAATTTGTGGTAATGCCTTTTGGTTTAAATCAATGCACTCAGTGTTCATGGACTTGATGAACGAGTATTTCGAGCTTATTTAGATCGGTTTGTACTGTCTTCGTGGATGACATCCTGATCTACTCTCCTAGCCATGAGGCCCATCGAGAGCATCTTCGCACGGTGTTGGACGCGCTTCGCCGTCATCGCTTGTACGCGAAGCTCAGTAAGTGCGATTGGTTAGAACAGAGTGCGGTTTTGGGACACGTGGTATCCAAGGATGGTGTATTTGTGGACTCGGCCCAAGGTGGACCAGCTTGTACATCGGGGAGAGGCCTACGACCGTGACAGAGATTCGTAGTTTTCTCGGTTTGGCTGGTTATTATAGATGATTCATTGAGGGGTTCTCGAAGATCGCTTTGCCTTTGACCACCTTGACTAGGAAGGATACCAGGTTCGTTTGGACTGATGCTTGCGAGAAGAGCTTTCAAGAACTCAAGAGGAGGTTGACTATTGCGCCAGTACTGGCCTTACCTTCAGGGTCAGGCGGTTATGTGGTGTTCTGTGACGCATCAGGCAGAGGTTTAGGAGCGGTATTAATGCAACATGAGAGGGTTATTGCCTATGCGTTGAGATAGTTGAAGACTCATAAGGTGAACTACCCAACCCATGATTTAGAGTTGGCAACGGTGGTGTTCGCATTGAAGTTTTGGAGACACTATTTATATGGAGAGAAATTTGAGGTATACACGGACCATAAAAGCCTCAAGTATTTCTTTACTCAGAGCGATCTAAACATGAGACAACGGAGATGGATAGAGTACCTCAAGGACTTCGACTTTACCATACAATACCACCCGGGGAAAGCCAACGTTGTAGCTGATGCTTTGAGCAGAAAGTCGAGGGTGATGATTGCTAACCTCTCGACTCGATCGAGGTTCCTTGACAGGATTCTTAAGGCACAGATTAGTGATGCTGAGATACAAGACATGGTTGATGAGGTTGATTTTTCCAGAGGGCCAGATGGAGGTGTCAGATATAAAGGCAAGTTAGTGGTGCCTGCAGATGATCAGTTGAGGCACGACTTACTCTAAGAGGCGCACCAGTCTCCATATTCTATTCATCCCGGAGGTACGAAGATGTACCAGGACCTTAGACGATACTTCTGGTGGAATGGGATGAAGAGAGATATTGGTGAGTGCGTAGCAAGATGTTTAACACTCGTCCGGTAAAGGCGAGCATCAACGACTAGCGGGATTATTACAGACATTAGACCTTCCAGAGTGGAAGTGGGACCACCTCACTATGGATTTTATAGTGGGCTTGCCACGGACTACTAGTGGGCATGATATCTTGTAACAGCTCGAGGGCCCACACCCTGCAACGATATTGTCTGTGCCGGAGTGCCCATACACCCCGCACGGTTTTGTTCTTCCCCAGTTGCCCAGGGAAAAGGCCTCGTTGCAAGGAAAGTCCTCATCACTCTTATCAAGAGCCCAGGTAACTTTCCTGGCGATGTGGGGTGACTTCTCGGTCTTTCACTTGCACAGAAGCCCGCCACCCCTCTCCCGCCCCTCATCAGCCAAGGCTTTACAACCTCTCCCCCTTAGGGGACACGCGTCCCCGCGTGTCTTACCACACACGAGCACCCACGTGCGGCTAGCCACCCACACCGGGCCGGGGTATGGCTCTGATACCACTTGTAACAGCTCGAGGGCCCACACCCTACAACGATATTGTCCGTGCCGGAGTGCCCATACACCCCGCACGGTTTTGTTCTTCCCCAGTTGCCCAGGGAAAAGGCCTCGTTGCAAGGAAAGTCCTCATCACTCTTATCAAGAGCCCAGTAACTTTCCCCCTAGCGATGTGGGACTAACTCTTAGTCTTTCATCTTGCCTAGAAGCCTGCCAGCCCTCTTGGCCCGCCCTCATCGGCCAAGGCTTTAGAGAAAGACTTTGAACCGTGTAAGATATTGGGACTTCATTTAGGTTTTTCTTAGGACGAGTGCTGCAACGAAATTTTTCTTGAATTGCATGTAGCGATGGTTGGGGAGCCATACCCGTCCGCAGTTTAACCAGTATGTGAGTGATTTGATTAAGCTTGAATCCGTGCGCACTCGTGCTTCAGTTGTATTTATTTGGCGGATCCAGTCTTTGATAAGATCAAGGCAAAAGAGCCTCATTTGAGAAATGATATCCAGACTGTCTCTGGACTGACTTTGAAATCTCACCCGGCTAAACTCGACCTTTGGATTATCTGATTCATTCGTCTCGTTCGACTTCTTATCTGGGCTCTATGCAAAATGTCATGTTCCTTGAATGCTCCGCTATGCAGCCTATTCAAGATAAAATATAATTACTGCTGCTTGCGAAAAAATAGTCCAAATATGTGTAAAGGGGAAAAATAAGAAGCCTTCCGCTGACTCATAAATAACAAGGCCCAACACAGCAGAAACACTGCTTCCACTTACTCTCATCTTCTTCCGTCTCAACATCCTCTGTGACTTTATACATCCATTGCTTGCGTTAGCCCCTCGATTTCTCCGTCCTTTTCAAACACCTCTCTTCCAGCAAGTGAAAGCCTCAAACTCGTCTCTTGTCGCATCCTTTTCATTTTCCTTCACTCATTTGTATGATTGTCCAACTGCACTAATGCCTTCTAGCAACGGCAGAGTGGCGCAAGAAGAGTTTCTAACTTTCTTTTTCTTGCCTCCAGCAAAGAACTATGAAGCAAACGATCTAGAACTTGGAATGCTATTTCCAAAATCTACTTAAAATCTTCTCATTGAACCTTTTAAATTACCCGCAAGGACTAATTCCAAAATTAGCTGCTAAGACCAAATGGAGACATTTTTCGAGCACTAAGAGTACTTGCTCAAGAAGAATAAATGCCTCTTTTTTCATACATGATGACACTTTTTTAGTAGATCTAAGCTGTTCAAATAACCCATGAGAAATCAAAGCATTTAAATGATCTAATCACTTGCTTTGGTTCTTTGAGAAAAATCAATAAAAATTGAATGGGCATAACTTCTGTCTAAAATAACCATAGGCTTAAGACATCCACGTTGACATGTTCTTTGAGAAAAATCAATACAAATTGGATGGTCATAACTTCTGTCTAAAATCACTTTGGGCTCAAAACATCCATGAAATTTGACGTCTAGCTTGTGTGAGTCATCCTTCAACACGATAAATGGCATACGTCTACCCTATAAAAATACGTTTTGTCATGCATGGGAGAAGGAGGGCGTATTTTTTTCCTCTTAAATGTTTATTCCTGCGTCTCGTACTTGGTCTCATCCTTTCTTTTAACACGAATGATCAAAGGACCCCAGTTACATGTGGGCGATAAACATTGCAATATCACTTTATTATTTAATATTCTAAGCAATTACCAAAACATAAGAATTAAAGGGCAGCCCTGCGCACGAAGCTCTCGCCTATATAGGATCCAGAGAAGGGGCAGATCACAAGAGTCTATAGTACGTAACCTTATAATGCATTTTTACAAGAGACTATTTGCACACCTTGAACCTGTGACCTCAAGGTCACGTGACGACTACTTTGCCATTGCGCCAAAACATAGATGTATTTAAATTGCTTGGGAAAAAAGAGAGATTTGAGGAGGTAACTACTAAAGAACTGAACTCTTCATGATCTATATATATCATATCGAAGCTAAGGAAGAAAAAAGGATGAAAATTCCGAAAAAACAAAAAAAAGGAGGAAGATAAACAGTGCACTCGGTTGGCGAACATGGGGTATTAGTGTGTGATTTTCTGATTCATCACTTAGCGAAAATATCCATGTTGGATTTCATTACATTCACAGGTACCCAAATGTTTTAGAAACCATGTTTCACTATAAAATTCTATCGAAAAGTGGCCGAAGTCAGCAACCATTGTAGTGCACTTCATCACGGTGTTGTTGTTAAAATTTATGGCCTCACTCTCTACAAATATAGGCTAGTTTTATTCTTTATCATTTTGTATTGTTTTTAAAGTTAATTTATTCTGATGTTAATATTTTAGTTTGGATCATGTAGTTGAGGTCATTAACACAATGTACAACATATCACTAGAAAACCCCAAGAAAGACATTGAGAAGAACAAAACCCAAGAAACCCTCATATTTGAGAAAGATATGGTGAAAATTGAGTTTAGATTTTTGTCAAAAAATGATCGTCCAAATTCACTAAGGCATCTTGTTTAGCAAGATACAAACTATTTGCTAATAAAAGTTCAGTCCCTTAATTACTTTTTTCTTAACTAATAATACTTTTTCATCAATTTTTACCAAAATTTTCAAATATTTGTGATTCGCAAGTCTTTCAGCAAAAAATCCATGGAGCTTTCCTTGAACCCTCTCATTTAACAATTGACAAGATATTTCCAACCAGTCTACACTTCATAACCCCTACAACTCATCCAGCTAGCTAGTCTCATTTGAAAATTTTCTTAGTCTTCTTCTCAAATAATTTTTTTTGGAAAATTGCAACATAATGAAGAAAATCGCTTTACGTAAGAGAGCAACAATCTGGGAATCATATGGGAATCCTTCTTTTCTTTATAGGTTCTTATCATCCCTATCTAATGTCCAAAATCACACTAAATGGATGATGGATTGGTCCTCATTAACGTGATTTATGGTCCAAACCAGATCTTATCAGATAAAGGGTGGGATCATCCAAATCCAAGGCAAAGTAGGAATCACGCCATTCACATATGTAATGGTCAGGTTTATATATCTGTTGGTGAACTCAGTGTTCCCACTGCAGACAAATTTTTGGTCTCCATTCTGGTAGCCCATGACCACGATAGTTAGCAAGAAAAGTCTTTCTGCATTAATCAATTAAAAATTCCTTGATAATTGACACTAGTCATCCGTCTCTCCTCATTGGAGGGACAATCAAGAGCTACTCATGAGATGAGAGAAAATTTTCTTGCTTATGATTTCTGGTGGGCCTCATTTATAATAGACGAAGCCTCTGCGATCCATTTTACGAGGTACAAGAGCTCTGAGAAACAAAGGCTAGGATGGTATGATGTATCCCAGTTTTGGACAAGGCCTATCTAAGATAGGATTTAGAACAATGGTCCAGACTACCTGAAGCAAAATGGAGTGATACAAAGCACTAATATAGTCTGAATGAGCCCGTTTAGAAGACCGGATCTCATTGATAGTCTTAGGGCCTGTAGTTTGACCTAAATTTCATCAGGCACTATGCGTTTAATAGTCAATAGTCCAGACCTTGATGGTCTAAACCAGTTATTGTGGGACCACATTAAACAAGGACCCCTTCTAGACATGACTTTTAATAACAACGATCCATGGACCTTATTTCATTGCTTGAATCTCTTCCTCTAATAATTTTGTAGAAAAGGTAATTATAAATTGGACCCAATCGCACGGTCTAGGTCTCTTTTTGCAGCCATCCATCAACTAAGATTTCTTTGCATCTTCCTCCATTAGTGCATAGAAACTTTTATCCCCTCAATCACTCTAACTATCAATTGTTGATTGACAATCAACAATGAATTTCAGTTAACAGTGAGCTTCTGGATCAAAATTACATGAATTTATTTCTGCTTTCTAAGGTTCGTCATTAACACATTACCAAAGCTAAAATTAGCACTAATTCATCACACAATGGTCAAATTGATATGCTAATTACTAATAACTATACAATGAGGGAGCAAGGTCGGAGCTAATATCTTGTGTCAATGAGCTAATATATTAGAGGGCAAGAGTTGTTTAAGCTTCTACTTTCCTCCTAAAGATACATAGTCCAAAAGTTCACAGTAGGTGCTTTCATGTACTTAAACCAAAACAAAAAATACAGTAACCCACTAGGTGAACTAGCCTCTTGCAACGGTAAAAGTTGTTGTCATGTGACCTTGAGGTCACTAGTTCAAGGCAAGGAATCAGCTTATTGCAAAATGCAAGGTAAGGCTGCCTACTATAGGCCTTTGTGGTCCGCCCATTCTCTAGACCCCATATAGACGGGAGCTTCATGTACCGGGGGTGCCCTTTTATGAACCAGCACGAGGTAGAGAAAACAATCTACAAATCATGGCAGTGGACTGTTTTTGGAAGTTATATTTACAAGTGGATACCATTTTTTGTTTAAAAGAGGAAAAGAAAAAAAGAAAAAGAAAACATATACAGACAATGTTCCAATGTTCAACATTTCAAACCACCTTTATATCAATTTTAAAATCCTGATCTTAGTCATAAACGGAAGTGATGGTTGTTGCATACCATTTTTATTAAAAAAATTTGAGGCCCAAAATAGTGACAATCTGTGTTTCCATTGGCCTCAATGCTATGATTTATAATGAACTACCTTTTTTTATATGGAGATCATGATTAATAGCTTATATCTACAAAAAAAATTAATATATAAAAAAAAGGACATAGATTTTTACTTATAAGCAAGAGAGTATGTGTATGCCTACTAGACTCTTGAAAACAAAACTCATAGAAACTAACTCTTAAAAAACGGCCTGCAAAAGTTATTTAGATTAAGTCTTGGTAGGTGTAGACGATCTAAACATGCCTTCTTCTCTTAATAATGGTGATTATGTTCTCTAGATCTGCGTCATTCATCATGTTTGTAATGGATTAGTAGGGCTATGAATCAAATTTAAAGCTTTTAAATCATATTTCTTTGGGTCAGAAATGAAGACCATCATAAGCACAACTACAGTTAAAAAACACAGGCTACAATTATATAATGTCTCTGTGATAAAGTCAAATGGGTCATAACTGGGACCCACTTAAATAAAGGGACACCATATGTTAGTCGAACGACACGTAGCCCTCCCCGACCAAAGCCCATGATCACGAGCCATGCACCCTCGTTTGCACCCACCTGAATTGCATATACGAGTCCTGCTATTTTGAAACGTTAAGGCAGCATCTTGTTTTCAGACTTCTCTTTATGGTTTTAGGCTTGATTTTTGAAAATTTTAGCCCATACCCGCACAACCATTTAAATAAAAACTATATTTAAAACAGAAGTTAAAAAGAACGGTGGTAAACGCCTCAGATATGGAAAAAAAAAAAAAAATGATTAGAAAGCCAGCGTGTTTATCGGATGGTTAGATATAAAAATGCAGTTGACAATTTCCGATTGGATGATTGGATGCAATGCTTATTTGATTATGTGTCTTCCAGCACTTATGTACGATCAAGGCCCTTCATTTGTTGCTCAACACAGGATGGCCCATAACTTAAAGATGATCGAAACGCCAACTGCGCGTGGACTCGACGGTTTGGGATCACCAGTATAAACACGAAGACTTCAAAAGATAACATAGGCAGATTCTAACATCAGAAAGTAAGGCCTTTTCTTTCTTTTAATTATGGTGGGTCCCAGCTCAGATCCTTTTCCTGAAACATCTCAAAAAAATGTTAGCGAGTCGGCAAACGAAAGAGGATCAGAGTGTGCCAAAATCTCCCTAATCCATTTTCACGACACAAAAGCTCCCCGAGACGAGGGCATGGATTATCAGACGTGTGGCCTTTTGGTATGGCCTGGCTAAGATATGATTAGATCAAGGGACGAATCACGCCGGGGTTTCCAACAATGAGCACGGCCAATACAAAAAAGGGCCTAGAAGATGAATGGCCTGGCTCTCAAAATATGGGCCCTGATTAACGATATTGCTATGTACTATATGATCTCACAATTCTTTGCTCATCTTCTCCACTGGATAACAGCACCACAATTTTTTAGAGGTTTGAATGGCCTTTGGATCTGAGGGGGGAAAAAAATGATTAAAAAGCCAGTGTTTGCCTTAGTGTTTGAGAATACCAAGTGTAATTATACATATCTGGTTTGTGGGATATAAGCGGATGGTTAGAAAATCAAAATGCAGTCGGAATGTAGTTGACGGCAAGAGGAATGGGAGGCCAATCAAAGACCCTAAAAAGAGCTTATCGAGAAGCATCCCTCATTTGTAGTTCAATTATTTCAATTCCATCAGTTGATACAACTGATGGAACAATCTTCAATTTGAGTTTCTTACCTAAAAATTATATTGAACTGATGGAGCCAGTTACATTCTGTAATTAGATAAAAAAAAGTGCAACAATTAGTAACATGATGCCCCATTATCGTGGCAAATGTTGAAGAGGATATGTGTAGTGCCAGTAAAAACCAAATGAAAGTTAAATGACACATTGAAGGATCCAAATATTCTTCAACAAGTAATTCTAAGATACACAAAGGCTGCTTCTAACATCATACATTGTCAAACTTGTTGCTTACATAGTGAACAAATCCTTGAAGCTTCATCACACAGAATTCAAAACTTTGATCAATCACTCTGTAGTATGACCTGCGCCAATTCTTTTTGATGATGAGAACACCAATGAAACACCAAAATCCCAAACCATAGCAGATAACCACACATGAATAAAAGAATAAATTATTCTGTAGGAGCTCAGATTTTCCTTTTTCATTCTTATCAACTGATTTTGATGGGATATTGACCGAGCAGGTTTGGTGCAGTTGCTGTCCACAAAGACTTGGGGTTGCCAATAAAACTACTCTCAGTGAAGGTTGTAGAATGCCCCTCATATGGAATTTCGCCTGATAGATCATTAAAGGAGACATTAAGAACACCAAGTGAATCGAGTTCAATCATTTGAGGGGGAATTCTTCCAATCAATTTGTTATGAGATAGATCCAAGCTCTCCAAGCTCTTCATGTTTTGGAAGGATGCAGGAATAGGACCTGTTAGAAGGTTGCTGGACAAATTCAGTGAAATAAGTTCTCTTAGGTATCCCAATTCTGGTAGGATGTTGCCAGATAATTTGTTGGATGACAAATCAATTCCTTTCATTAGATGTAGAGGATATCCCATGTAAAGCATTGACACATCCTTTGTGGTGAAATCATATGGCCCCTCTCATACCCACATAGTTGTCGTGGTTAAAGTAAGAGTTCCAAGACAGGTTGGAATGGTTCTAGAAAGATGGTTACGTGAGAGATTGAAGAAGCCGATACTCATTTGACATAACGTCTTAGGAATGCGGCCTTCAAAACCATTTCTTCTAAGGAGGATTTCCAAGTAAAAAGGGTCATGCAAAGAATTTTCAATATTTCTTGACAAGTAATTATCCCCAATATCCAGATGACTTAAATATGAAGAATTTGATAGGGTTGGTGATATTATTCCAGAAAGACTATTTCCGTGAAGCACTAAAACAACCAAGTTTGTCGCATTGAAATTTCTAGGGAGCATCTCCCCATGCAAGTTATTCTTTGACAAGTCTAAGCACCACAACGGGGGTAGTTCTGGTATCTCTCCAGACAAGTCATTGTTAGCTAGAAAGAGAGAACCCAAAGACCCAATTTTAACAAGAGACGTAGGAATGGTCCCTTGCAGAGCATTCTCGAACGTATCAAAGGTTTCCAAATATGAGAAACTACTACCAATGTTTTCTGGAAGTGCCCCATGAATATGATTATTAGAAATATCAAGGTGTCGAAGCATAGATGTCAAGTTATACTGAGGTTGAGGGAGTGGGCCGATTAAACTATTATGTCCCAAGCGCAAGTCTGAAATATTGGTGTTATATAATAACTGAGAAGGAATGCTACTAGTGATTAGGTTTTTAGATATATCCACTAGTTGCAAGGCATGATGTCTGACAGCAAAGTGAAGAAGACTACGACCTGTGTATTTGTCTATGCTGCAGTTTGACAATCTTAGTTCCTCTAATTGAAAAGATGGGACCCAAGTTGGAGGTATGGGTTCAATCTCCAAATGTTGATTGTAGGAGAGGTCAAGGTGGTAGAGCTTGGAGAGGTTGGCAAGCATAGACAAGGAGATCCGTCCATCTAGTTGATTATCTGATAGGTCAATATCTTCAACCAGAGTAAAATTGCTAAAAATGGATGGAATGCTCCCATGTAACTGATTCAGACCCAAATATATGTGTTGAAGGGAATGCAAGTTACCCAAGAAGGATGGAATCTTTCCATGGAGTTGATTACCAGCGAGATTTAGAGTTTTGAGGAAACGCATCTCTCCCAAACACAGGGATTTGATGGAAACCATTAAAAGATAGATCTAGTTCTCTCAAAGATGTCATGTTCTCCCAAACGCAAACGAAGCTCTCATTCATTTCATTGTCAGAGAGGTCCAATATTTGTAGGTGGTTCATTGCTGCAACAAACATAAACAAGTAATTATCCTGCGTTAATTAGAGCCATAAAATGATATGTCTTATGCTTGTGTAGTTATTTTCAAGAGGTATTAAACGCAAGACTTTGCTGGGAAAATTAACGTACTGCCCGCTAAATCAAGTTCTTGCAATTCTTCGAGTTGAGCAAACCAGGTGGCATTTGGATACCATCTCCCACAATAATCAGGCCTTCGCCACCCAATGTCGATCTTGACCACACGATTTGTAGAGTTGATGCACGTGATGCCCTCCCGATTACAGCAGTTCTTTCCTACCCAGTTCTTTCCCTCCCAGAAGCCCGACCCAGTGCAATTTGAGTAGTGCTTAATGGAGTGCATAATTTTGAAGAGAGCTTGCCTTTCTTCGGCTATACATGCTTGGCTGCTCGACCAACCATAGTAGCTAAACACACTCACTATCAGCAATAAGGCCACGCTGCCATCAAAATTTATATGCACACGCATCATTACTGATCAGCAAGCACAGAGAAGAAGACATTGAGTGTGAATATTTTGAGGCAGGCTGGCTTTCTTTATATATAGAAGGAACTCATAAACTCAGTTTTTGCCATTTCCAACGAAGACAAAATTCTTTAAAACAAGGAGATGCAAGGAAATTTCCACTTGGCCGTCAACAAAGACGATCAACAGTAAGTGATGTACCGGAGAAAAAGACTGCCAAGACTTTGACACAATGGCCCCAAATTTTGTTCATCTACTCCGAGCATCCGTTTTTTAACTTAAATTATCTAGCTGGTAGCTCAAACCATATGACCAAAAACCCCTTTTCTGGCCTCACCCTTGTTATACAGACTCCTTCATTTTCTGTGATTGAATGTACTTTACTCCATATAAAACTAAAATTATCCTATCCTCTCGATTTTTTAGCTATTTGAAATCCAAATTCTGATAAAAAGGCCAGGCCCGTCATGTCCTCAAGATATTGTAGAATTTCCTGCTATTGTTGATTAATTCACCAAGAGGTGATTCATCTCCAGTAAAAAGTAAGGAATGATATTATACTACGTGCTCGACTTTACAGCAAAGGCAGCATGCAATAATATCATTCAACTGTCCGACTTTTAGGTGTGCAGCCCATCTAAGAAGTGACCTAAATGATGAACGTCCTAGATCACCCAGAAGCGTGCCTCGCATATGCTTTTGTGAAATTGAACCAACCTTCCTGGATTCACACTTACAACTTCTCACCTCTATATTATCTCTTTTTTCCATTTGTTTGCTTAGAGAACTTGAATAATTATTAAGGAATAAATCAATAATACAACTATACGAGAAGCGTAATCCTTGTTGATTCCCATGATGGTACAATAATTGGAAATTTCATTTAGTAGGCTACCATAGGAACCTATTGCATGATCACAACGTTTGGATCATTCACATATTTGCATATAGTCCACTAATTAAAGAGTTTAAACTATTTTAAAGGAGGAATAAATGTCAGGCTCTGCCTGAAATGGTTGCTAGATTTTATAGACAGCAGCCTGTTTTGTACATTTTTCTTTGATTTTTTAGCAATCAAATTTTAGGTCTAGGTTCTATTTGATCCAATTTATGAAATCCTATATTTGTGAAAGATTTAATGAGAAATGAGTTTAGATTTTACATAAAAATGATCATCCAAATTTGTTGTTATCATCTTCTTTAGCAAGATACAGAACTGTCTGCAAATAACAGTTTAATCCCTTGGTTACTATTTTTTTCAAGTTAGTCATTGAACAAATATTGTACAAATATATTCTAAAATATTATAATGCATATTGTGGGACCCATATTAGATGTCCTTCAATGTCCATTGATTTCCATCGATAGATATAAGATGGAAGGACTTTTGATAATAATAAAACTTTCCAAGACTTGAAATATCAATATGCAAAAATAAAAATTTAGAGACTAAAATGTCATCAAACAATAATTAAGGATAGTAAATTGTAGTTTTCACTTAATATAAATACATTGTTTCCCATAAAAATTAGATGAAATAGGCTGGTTGGACCCTTTACCTGAAAGTAAGGGATCACTAAGTACGGCAACATGTTATATTATTCCTGTAACACCCAGGATTTTTAAGACATTTTTTTTTAATAATAATAATAGCATTTTTAATAAGAGCATTTTGGGATCCCATGAGAAAAGTTTTATTTGTCATTTTATTAAAACATATCTTAAAACTCCAGGTGTTAGTTTTTCCTTTCTCAAAATGGCATGCATATATATATTAAAACATAAATAAATTTTTATGACAATAGATTTAAAAACAATACGCGTATCAATTAATGTCAAATAAATCGGCGCCTTTATTTTGAATCAAATAAATATCCAAAACACAATAATAATATGGCCCATGGTCTATCTATCATAACATCCCATGTAAATGTCCAACATATGTCTAAACATCTCAATCAAATACGAAATATAAAGTATACAATCCATAATTAAATTCAAATAATAATATTGTTTATTGACTCACATCACTGTCTAAAATTCTAGTAAAAAGGATCTTTCGCAGCTCTCACGGTTTCTCAACAGTCTTGTCTTTCTTGTTATCGCGCTCAAGATCTAAGACATTGCAAAACAAACCAATGCCTCAGCAAGCTATCTGACACACCCCCCGTGAAGGGTACACAGTAACGATATTGTCCCATACAGGGCCCGTAGGTCCCACAGGTTTTGTCTCCCCCTTTGCAGGGAAAACCGATAGTTACTGTGAGAGGCGATCCCGCCCTTATCACCCAGCCCAGCTCCCCTCTCTAGGCGATATGGGACTAACTCTCAACCATCCCCCCCTTGGCCTTCGCCGCTTCGCCCTCCCTCACAAGGCCATGGTACCTCACGGTGCCTGAGCCAGCAAGGGTAAATCTCTCCCCCTTAGGGGATACACGCCCTCGTGTGAGGCCTGTATGTGGTTAGCCACCCATCACCACGAGGAGACTGGCTCTGATACCATTTGTCACACCCCACCCAACGTGGGGTCCACAGTAATCATATTGTCTGCTTTAGGCCAAGCCCCGCACAAGTTTGTTTCTCCCCCAGCTTCCCAAGGGAAAACGTGTGATTACTGTGAGGAGTGTTCCCACTCCTTATCACCCAGATCATCTCCACCCCCTAGCCGGTATGGGACTAACTCTCTTGCGTCCCGCCCTCAGACCATCTCAGCTCCCCTCACAAGGCTAAGCCTCGGGCCATCTTGGCACAGTAGCCATCTCCCTCTTATGGGACGCACGCTCCCGTGTGTCACCACACAAACGACAGTGCGACTAGCCACCCATCCCGTGGTCAGGGTTTGGCTCTGATACCATTTGACACACCCCACCCACCGTGGGGTCCACATTAACAATATTGTCTCGTACAGGGCCCGCAAGTCCCACCGGTTTTGCATTTACCCCCTTACAGGGTAAAAGGCCTTATTACTGTGAGGAGTGTTCCCACTCCTTATCACCCAGCCCAGCTCCCCTCTCCAGGCGGTATGGGACTAACTCTCAACCGTCACCCCCGCGGCCTTCTCCGCCATCACGGTACCTCACGGTGTCTGAGCCGGCAAGGCTAGATCCGGGTACCATGCCAAGATGGCCTAAGGCTTGGCCTTGTGAGGGGAGCCGAGATGGGGCAGGACGCAGAAGAGTTAGTCCCATACCGACTAGGGGGTGGAGATGATCTAGGTAATAAGGAGTGGGAACACTCCTCATAGTAATCACGCGTTTTCCCCTAGGAAGCTAGGGGAGAAACAAAGCCGTGCGGGCCCTGGCCCAAAGCGGACAATATGATTACTGTGGACCCCACGGTGGGTGGGGTGTGTCACTATTGCTTGTATAGGTACATAGACAATTAATGTAATAAATGTAATAATTAATTAATTAACAGTACTAATGAAAAGTCTATCATTTATGAAAATAGCAGTATCATAAGTCATGTCCAAATAAATGTCAATTTATTCCATATGCTAAAACATGCATTTCACGGAGTTAAAACATAACATGAATCAAGGTAAATGAGCATACAATAAGAATAAGGGCACCCTAAGGTAATGGGTCCCACAACATCGTACTAATATCACTGATCATGAGTACTCAAAGCCAACCTCTGAGTGTCGTCACACCCAGGCATACCATCCATAACCATGCTCATCATACACGCATACATTATAAGAATATGGGCCACCATGCCGCAGTGGCAACCCTGCCGCTCTCCGTCGACACCATAACGGGAGACTTAGTGTCTGTCCCCATGGAAAGGCTCAGACCGGTAGTGTGGACTATCCATATTACCAAACCCCTATCAAATGCCATCTATGGGCAAGTGTCTATCATATCACTATATCATCACATCACAAACTCAGAGGGTGGGTGGCCAGCCCTATCCGTTCTAGCATGACGCCCACCGGGCGAGAGCACCCGTCATCAAATATAAAACACAAAAATCATATGTATATGCAAAAACTCAAGAGCACTCATAGCTCGAAATCCCCAAGACATGCCCCTCATCTTGGGGTTAGCCTATAAAAGGACCAGTTAACAAGCCTCTATTCTTATTTCCATGTCAATCTATACATTTCCAATATATAATACGAAATAAATCTCTATTTAAGCATAATTAATTACCGTCATGCTCATAAAAACATTTTTCATGAGTTTATTTAATAAAAGATTTCAATTTGTAATAATCATAATGTACTCAAAGTCGCATCAAATCCATGACAAATAATAATTGCAAGTTCAAACACAATTACGCATGATGTTATATTTATACATGGTTTAAAAATCAAAGCAAAGCATTAATTGTCATCACCTACCTCAATGTGAGACCACTAGCTTGCTAATAATCCACTTAACTGGTATATTCAAGTGCACCTATACATTTCACATCACTATTTAAAAATTTTTCTAAATTAAAATTGGTCATTTATAAGTTTTTAAGTTAAAACTAGGTCTGAGTCATCAACACGGTCACAACGCCTCTTTTGGATCGTGATTTGGACTCCTCTAACTCCCAAAAATCAAGTTTTAAGTTCATGTATACGTAAATGGGGCCTGCCTAGCCACCACAAGGTGGTATGTGCCGGCGGCACTGGTTTTACCGGCGTAAACCAGCGTCACGAAGACACCCGCAACCAAGACGCCCATCCAAGACGCACTGCGTGCGTCTTCCGCACCATGACGCACCTCCACGTGTGTCACGGTCGCCAGGACGCTGCGCATCTCGACCCCACCAAGATAGCGAATGCCATCTCCCCAGAGTGCGCTGACGCCGTGTGTGCACGCGCGTCCATCTCCCATTCGTCGTCATCTTTGGGGGATCCTTCTGGGCGTCCCGGCATCAGCACCAGGGCGCCGACGCAGTCGTTGCCGCCGGAGAAGACGACTGAATTCCGGTCGTCTCCGGCAGGCCTACAGATCTCCGTTTTGAGCAATTTTTGCGCTGTTTTTCTCAGAATTTCCTCTAAAATTCATTTATGCCCTCCTTTTGCACTGATTTTTTCCAAAAACCATGTTTTTAAAATGATTTTTTTCAAGTTCCTAAAAACGTCCATAGGTACTGGTTTTCACGTTTTCTAGAGAAACCCAATGTTGGATCTCTCCCAAATTTAAAGGGTTTAATCTTGGGTCTCTTGTGCACTAGTTGGATGATTCGATTTTCAAATAGATGTGGTTTCATCCATAAAATCACGCTCTAGCAGTAGCATGCACAGAGTTCCTAGGAAAAATATGATTTTTTTTCCTAATTTAAATGTAATTCTAATTTATATTTTCTATTTAATAAATATAGAATTTAGGGTTTAAGGCTTACCTTGCGTTGTTAGCCGTTGATGGACATTGCTAAATTCCACTTGCCGGAAAACATGAACTCTGCGGAGCTAGGGTTCCTGAGTAAATTTCAGGGAAAACGCTCAAGGTGGAGCGTTTTGGCACTTGGGAGAGGGTAGATATAGGCCTTAAAGTCCTAGGGGAAGAGAAACTCTTTCATTCACACCTCTTTTCACTGGTTTCTCCCGCGATTTCCCCGGATCTAGTAGAGGCGTGTGGAAGACGGGGGTGCCATTATCAATTTGGGCCCTTGTGTAATACGTCTCTGCCAAATGACTAAACAACCCCTATAACTTCAACGGCTCCTAACTCTCGCGTTTGAGCTTCATTTTTTGCGTTCATTATGGCGTTGGAATCCTATCGACGAACACTTTCAAATTCTTAAGTTTTCAGAAAAAAAAATTCCATCTATAAAATTTTAATTTAATTTATTTAGAAATTTCTTAATTTGTACTGAAAATTAAGGATATTACAATTCCTCTTTCTGAATAAAGCTAAATTTATAAAACTTAAATTCACATCCCTAATAATACCTTTTCTTTTATTTTTTGACCAATTTTCCAAATATTAGCCATTCGCAAGTCTTTCAGCAACAAATTCATGGATATTTTCTTGCATCTGCTTCTTTAATAATTGACACGGATGTTTCCAATCAGTCTACACTCGAGGACCATGATGAGTTGTCCTGCTGGCTGTAGTCCCCTTTGAAAATTTTCTTGCATCTTCTTCTCAAATGTTTTTTTTGGAAAAATTGCAAGATAGCGAAGAAAATCACTTTATGTATAGAACCAACGATCTGAGAATCCTTGCTTTTCTTTATAGGTTCTTACCATCCTTATCTGATGTTCAAAATCACATTAATTGGGTGAAGAATGCTATGAGATGTTGTGGACTTTCCTGCCATCCAGGACTAATTCACCAATAGGTGAATTCAAGAGTGCATACGAAAGGGAGTGGAATCCACCATAAAATTCAATTACATGTTCACTAACCAATCAGAGCCCTTGATTTTTCAAGGGTTTGCTGTCAAAATACACATAGCTACATTTTATTTTTCAACCAACAAAAATGGCCTACATATATCCACTTTGTTATCTTTCACCTAATTGCATGATCCAATTGGACAGTAAGAGGTGCTTGTTTGGCATGAATTTTAGTCAATGGAGCTGGAAGTTGGAGAGTCAAAGATGAGCTATGTGTATAACGGCATGTGCCTCCCAAACAAATATGGGGAATTACCCGTTGGCTAGCCCTTCAATTGGCTAGACAAAAGTCATGTCAGCTTCAACTCCATCTTGACCGTTCCTCTTGACCGGAAATGATATTCCAAGGAGTCAATAGCCACGTCTTTCCTTGCATCTTTAATAATTATGTGAAAAAATTGGAGGTGGGGTCCAATCCTTCTTAACTAGCTAGTGCTTAGAAATTAAGTATTCTTTGGTCCCCTCCTTCATGCCAACTAGCTGTTGTTGATCGGTCTCTCGTTTCAACAATGACAACATACAACAGCTATACAAGAAAGTAAGGCCTTTTCTTTCATTTGATTTCTGGTGGGTCCTGTGAGAATGAGCCAACTGCACAAAAGTTCCTAGAGACAAGGGTGTGGATTATCTGATGTGAGGCTTTGGAGTACGACCGTCTAAGATAGGATTAGATCAAGGGACCGGATCACTGTGCAATTGCGACGTGCTCTTATTTTCCACCTTAAACTAGAGATAATGTGCAACTCAATAGTCCAGTCTACTATCTAATCGTGCACGGTGGGTTTGGCAGAGAGTGTTGAAAGAGTCTATGATGGTCCCAACCTGGCATACACTAAAGGACTAGACTTCTCTTTGGTGGTATATATGAATAATAATCATATGTTGGTGGGTCCCAAGACGAACCAATGCAAGAGACGCCAGTGTATGCATCAGCAATGGGACCCTTGATCTGGTGGGCCACCAAAGTATCAAACACAGCCTTGTTTATCCAGCAATGAAAAGATGTTTCTAAACTACGCCATCTGTGGCATAATGTGTGGCTCATGATTGCTCCTTGAGAAATACTTTTGGAACATGAGCCATGGGTGATGGTCGAGGATGCCAAGTTGATGAATTGTTTGGGGTAACAATTCTGCAAATCCAAACCATTCACAAAGTGGGTCCCTAGCTAGCTGTGCACCACAAATCTCTCACGTTGGATGATCTTAGTCGACTAAGAACTTCTTTCCTGTGAATAAAGGGCCTTCAAAGAACAACTTGAAGTATCTTGTGCCAGAGCGATTGGCTTCAATTTCCATTCCATGCAACAAAAGAATGCATACATGTGTGGACTTCGTAGTGGGCCATTATGGGATTGGAAAGAGCTCATTTGCTCCATCTCCATTCAGTGACCCTAAGCTTCTGGATCAAAATTACATGAATTTATTTCCACTTTCTAAGGTTCGTCACTAATACATTACCAAAGCTAAAATTAGCACTAATTCATCACACAACGGTCAAATTGGTATGCTAATTACTAATAACTATACAATGTGGGAGCAAGGTCAGAGCCAATATCTCGTCTCAAGGAGCTAATCGATTAAAGGGCAAGGGTTGTTTAAGCTTCAACTTTCCTCCAAAAGATATATAGCCAAAAGTTCACAGTAGGTGCTTTCATGTACTTAAACCAAGACAAAAATACAATAACTCACCAAATGAACTAGCCTCTTGCAACAATAAAAGTTGTTGTCATGTGATCTTGAGGTCATGGGTTCAAGGTGTGGAATCAGCCTCTTGCAAAATGCAAGGCAAAGCTACCTACTATAGGCCTTTGTGGTCCGCCCCTTCCCCAGACCTCATATAGGCGGGAGCCCCGTGCACCAGGGCTGCCCTTTTTATGAGCTAGCACTTGAGATAGAGAAAACAATCTACAAATCATGGCAATAGACTGTTTTCGGAAGTTATATTTACAAGTGGATACCATTTTTTGTTTAAAAGAGGAAAAGAAAAAAGTAAATAGAAAACATGTATAGATAATGTTCCAATGTTCAACGCTTCAAACCACCTTAATATCAATTTCAAACTCTTGATCCTAGTCATAAACAAAAGTGATGGTCTTTGCATGCCATTTTTATTAAAAAAAATTTGAGGCCCAAAATAGTGACTATCCGTGTTTCCATTGGCCTCAGTGCTATGATTTATAATGAACTACCTTGTTTGGGATGGAGAACATGATTAATAGCTTATATCTACAAAAAAATAATAATTAATATATGAAAAAAGAACGGCATAGAATTTTTCCTACACATGAAAGAGTATGTATATTATGCCTACGAGACTCTCGAAAGCAAAACTTATAGAAGTTAACTCTTAAAAAAGGGCTTGCAAAAGTTATTTAGATTGAGTCTTGACAGGTGTAGACAATCTAAACATGCCTTCTTTTCTTAATAATGGTGATTATGTTATCTAGATCTAAACAATTCATCATGTTTATAATGGATTAGATCTGCCACGAATCAAATTTAAAGCTTTTAACTTATATTTCTTTGAGTCAGAAATAAAGACCATCATAAGCGCATCTACCTAACGCTACCAATGCTGGTCCCCAGCCCGGATAAAAAAGGAGGGTCTTGCGTCAGGTGCCAGCCGGCAAGGGAGAAGTTGAAGATGATTCTATTATTTCTTTCTTACAAATGAATATGCATTTGTATATTAGTTTGTGAGAAAGAAATCAAAATCATCTCCAGCTTCTTAAAAGATGGCAACTCTTGTGTCAGTTAGCCAGTCAGCAAGGGGAAGTTGAAGATGATTCTATTATTTCTTTCTTACAAATAAATATACATTTGTATATTAGTTTGGGAGGAAGAAATGAAAATCATCTTCAACTTCTTAAAATATGGCCACCCTTGCGTCAAGTAGCCAGCCAGCAAGGGTGAAGTTGAAGATGATTTTAATTGATTTTAATGAAAATCATCTTCAGCTTTTTAAAAACTATGGCAACCCCAACATGACATGAATTGAAAACTGAAATTCGCTCAAGCTAGGGCGTTCCCCATAAGCGACGTGCTGCATTGGATCCCGGATGCGGTGAAAAATAGGCAAGGGTTGCTAGGGCGTTCTCCCAGAAGTGACGCGCTACATCAGATCTTGAGTGTAGTGAAAAATGGGCAAGGGTTGCTAGAGCGTCCCCTCGGAAGCGACGCGCTGCATCAGAGCCCAGGTGCAGTGAAAAGTGGACATGGGTTCATACCATGGAGGTCGAGAAACGTGATAGTAAATAGGGTATCTCCAAAACATAAGATTCGCATCGCTACATGATATATAGGGACACTGACAGTAGGGGTGGCAATTCGGGTTGGCGGGTCGTGTTTGTGGCAACACGAACACGACCCGATTAGAGTTATGGGTCGACACGAACACGACACGATTAATAGTCGTGTCAAAAACCTATGACTCGTACACGACCCGGTTCTTAAAAAATTGACACGACACGACCTGTGTAACACGATTATTGACTGAGTCGTGTTGGATACAAGACACGAAATGACACAATACGACACGATACGACATAACATGACTCTATTTTCCTATTACGACTTGGTAAAAAAACTGCTCCCAAGTGGATGGAGCCATTGAGCGAGCACAACTACAAAACATAGGACGGTTATTTTTCAACCGTCCTATGATATGAGTTTTATACTTTTATAGGGCCGGTTTTGAAATAACAGTCCTATATGTTACGTTTTATAGGGCCGGTTGTGAAATAACGTCTTATATGTTACATTTTATAGGGCTTGTTTTGAAATAGCAGTCTATATGTTACGTTTTTATAGGACGGTTGTGAAATACCGTCTATAAAAATAATAACATAACATATAAGACGATTATGAGATGAACCATCCTATATTACACTTAGTAACCGTCCTATATTACATTTGATAGAAGTCCTCCAATGAATCATCTTTTCAAATAAAGACGAAAAAAACAAAAGAGCCAACATAGATGATTAAGTAAACTGCTACATGGACGACTACTCGGACTCCTGTAGATCCAAATCCTCCCATGCCTCTCGTCGTAGCATCAAGATCTTCAACTTCCAAAACCTCGGACATCATTATTCTCTCAATGATCAACTAAGCAATCCGATCTCCTTGCTTCACATCAAAATCAACATCAGAATGGTTGAACAAAATCACGCCCACTCAACTTCTATAATCGGCGTCAATCACGCCTGCACCCACATTGATCAAATGCTTCCAAGCCAGGCCAGATCTCGGAGCTGCAAATAACAAGCTTTTCCATGAGTATATCATCAAACGCATCAAAAGGTTTTCTATTTCTAGCACATACCTATGCGAGCATAGATTCCTTCGGGTATTCCTATGCTTAAATGGGTAAGAACAAGGGCTTTTCCTCTGACGGGAACGGTTGTTGACACAGAACTGGAAAATAAACAAACGATGGAAGATTGAGATGGGCATTGCTCAAAATCACTGATACCCAGATGGATTAAAGCATACATTACCTTGAAAGATCATATCCTGCTGAGAGAGGAGAACCTTTTGAAGGCAAACTATCATTCTCAGAGAGCCTTTTTACCCTCAAAAGAAAGAGAAGGTTTGGAGAACCTGTGGATACGCCATTTTGGTTGGTTTTCTGAAGTTTTGGGAGGGGTTCGTTGGTTTCAGGGCTTGTGATTTGATCTTGTTTTCCCATTTTTTATTGAAAGCATTAAGAATTCAGGGAAAGAAGGGGACGAGTGGAAAATGAAGGCAAGAAGAGAGCCTTTAATAGAGGAAAAATGCGTTGAAGAGGTTGCCGAAATTTGGGCGCCATTTCTTCCCGCAATATTTAAAACGTTTTTCATTTGAAAGGAAAGGGGGAGAAAGTGAATCCACTACAAGGACGGGTAGGCATTTTGAAGTGAATCCACTTCAGCAGAAAGTAACATGTAATATTACAGGACTAAATATAATATAAGACAGTTCCAGATGAACCATCCTATATTTTAATATAAGACGGTTCTTCAAAAACCGTCTTATAGACCTGGCTGGTGGTTGTTTGCTATAAGCCTCTAACTATAAGTTATAACCTAAAACTTAACTACACCTACACACTATCTCTAATTTTCTTATCAACCATTTTAAGATTAGCTACGCATTGTCAATTACAAACTTACAAGTTACACTTAGTAGAAAATTAGTTAACCAAGTTTTGTAACTTGTACAAGTACAAGTGAAGTGAGAGACTAACTAACTGTCATATATTGTATAAAATTATAAATGCTAATGATTTTCTTATGTTAATTTCACATGTCATCACCAAACACCAATTGATCTAATATATATCTTTTTCATCAAATTCATGAATATCATGTATCCAACTCATATAACTCAATATTTGTTTCTCATTTCTAATTCCCAATTGATGATAATAGATTGAGAATAACTCATTCATCCATAATCTATTGATCCATCATTCATGTAGAGTAAAATTTAGTAACTCTCTTAGTAATATTATTCAATATTTGTGTTAATTCAACACATAACTCCTATTCTCTATTCTCTATTCTTATTCTCACCTCACCTAAATATCTAATGAGTTAATTACATAACTAATAACTATTCCCTTCGAACCCTTCCTATAATCATTATCCACTAATGAGATAATTGCATAACTCTTTCTATACTCATTTTCAAGCTACTGAGTTAATTACATAATTGTTTCTATTCTCATTTACTTATTCTTACCTAATGAGTTAATTACATGACTTTTTCTTTATTTATCCTGATTCCTCAACAACTTTTGAATTGAGTATGAGTTACTTACATAACTTTGCTTTTAGGCGATCCTCAGCGAGATCGGATGAGTTAAATACATAACACTTACTTTACTCATCTTCAACCTCAACAAAACAACTATTTTGCTATCTTTGTAAATAATTACAAAACAATGTAGTTTAGTGATGTAAATGAATGTATATTATCATTCATGTATATACATTTTACTCAAATATGAAACAAAGATCAGTTCATTTCAATGGATGTGTTCTGTTTTTCTTTTGATTGAAGTACATTGTTTCAATGTATATGCTATCTTTGTTTCAATACTGATCTGCCAACTCTATGCAAAGGAGTACGATGGCTACTTTTAGTTATAAAATAGACAATAAAAATTTTGACAATTTATTTTACCAATGAAGAAATCAATGGCTAGAATTATTGAATGGAAGATAATTTTGGAGCATAAAACGTCTAATTCAGAAATCAGTCTTTAGGAATCTAGACCCATTTTGGTCTTAAAGTTTGGTAATTTAATGTGACAGGGGATGTCTAGACTCTAGTCTACGGAGTTGTTTCGGTGTTTAGAACTTGAGGAAGCGCAGAAGGTTACATACTACTCATTCATGGGATTTTATGGGTCTTTTGAAAGGCGAAGAGATGGAAATTCCAGGATTTTCTACAAAGAATCAAGACAATGTCATCATTGGTTTCATCAATACAGGTCTGTGGCTGTATTGGGGACTTACTGAAGTGGAATTCGTTAAATAGACTAATTACCTATCTGTTTAGTTAATATTTAGTGTCTTTATGAATATAGGACGGTTCGGCTAGAACCGTCATGTTTAGTCATTAGTGTCTTTATGAATATAGGACGGTTCTAGCAGAACCATCCTATATTACTTGTGAATATAGGACGGTTCCAGCAAAACCGTCCTATATTGATGGCTTCTAAAAGATTTTATATATAATGATCAAATAAAAATTGGACCGTGAAAACAATAATTAGATACGATTGGGTACATTGAATTAGACCAAATATATTAGGATCGTTCAGATCGGTGGGACCATCCTAACCAATTGACACCCTTAAATTTTAGTGGCTAATTCCTTACCAGCCACCGTGGCCCACATTTTGAGGTTAAAGAGTGGCATCCCTCCTCTAGGTTTATACACCAATACACGGAATCAAGGTGAATATTCACGTTGTGTGGAAAATGGGTTTGATACCGTCAGTGGCGCTTTGCGTCATTATCAAAGGACTAGTAGTTAGAGGCCCTTACTTTGATACCTACACGCGGTTTCTCTTTAAGAGTCTTTAGTACTCACTATTGGGCGGGCCTTGGTGCGATAGGTTATTACTTGTGAATATAGGACGGTTCTTGGAACCGTGCTATATTGTTATGAATATAGGACGGTTGAAGAGCGAGTCCTGTGAATGAAACGAATCAATAGCATATGCTCCCTTTTATCCGAAGCCACTACGACTACAGTGCGAGAAGACATGCGGAATTCTCCAACCCTTCTTCTACAGTCCCTTCTCTCTCTCTCTCTCTCTCTCTCTCTCTCTCTCTCTCTCTCTCCCAATCTCATCTTCGAACAAGAAGATTCAATTAGAAAAGTCTTATTTCGCGTCTATAGGAGAAGAATACCCACTTCACTATTATTGAAGGGTGAGTCCAAGGAAAACTTTCGGAAGGAGGATGTTATCGTAGTTTGAGTTGGAATTGCGGGTCTTGCAGCCGGCTTTTTCTCTTCACGGTCGAGAAGCCTCCTGACCTTCAAGTTTTATTCTTCCTCGAATTTCCTTTGTTGTCTTTGTTGGAAGTGAGATTTTACGCTCTTGTCGGGTTTGGAATTGGGTCATTGGTGGAGCAGGCGGGCAGCAGTCTTGGTGGAAGCTCCTTCACCCATTTTTAAGAATGGTTGGCGGTATTGGATGCCATGGGAGTAGGCCATCATGTTCTGCTTATTGGAAGGGAATGTCGTTGGCGAGAATAGACCCTCTTGATGCGGAAATGGGCTGTTTCTAGCTTGCTTCTTTGATAAGAAATGGAATAGCGGATAATACTGAAATTGATGTATGGGAGTGCGGACAATTGGGATAAACTAATACCGTTACATAGGAAATTGTGGGACTTAGTGTATATTGTTTTGGTAGGCCTTAATCATGTTATGCATCATTTTCTCAACTTCTTAGCGGCATGTTCAACGTGCGGGATGGTCATAAAATCGGAGGATGGAAGAGAAACTCCGCTCCCTACATGCTCAAGGATGAATCTCCCGGGTTGTCATTTGTGCCCTTTGCTATGTTTACCAACTTTCGAGGCCTTCATTATGTTTCCTTGCCTTTTGCCGAAATTTGCACCTTGTTATGGGCGGTCAAAGAAGTTCGTCTTTGTGGAAAGGAGATTCTGTTGGAGTCTCTTACTATTGGAGTGCCTTGAAAAACTTGAATATAGGACGGTTCTAGAATAGCAGTCCTATATCTACCTGATGAAGAATATAGGACGGTTCCCGGATGAACCGTCCTATATTGCATATGGTATATGACGGATTCTGAGATGAGCAGGAAGTTCGGAGCAGATCTATTTTCAATAGTAGGTTAGATGGATCAAGCATCAAGGTGATGAAGATGAATAAATAGGTCGCGTGTCCAAACGAATTAGGCACGACGAGTCACATTAATTGACCCGAACACGACACGATTTTTGCCGTGTCAATTTCGGGTTGACCCGAAAATGACATGAACACGATAAGACTCGACCCGAACCCGCTAAATTCGTGTCGGTTTCGAGTCGTGTTATCGTGTCGTGTCATATTTTTCCACCCCTAACTGACAGGTAAGATTTTGGAGTTAGTAGACGCGATGAAACGTAAGAGAGTCAACATCGCTTGTATCCAAGAAACCAAGTGGAAAGGGGCTAAAGCTAGAGAAATAGATGGGTATAAATTATGATACGTAAGAAAGGAAAATAATAGAAATGACGTAAGAATAATAGTAGATAAGGAATTAAAGGATAAAGTTGTGGACGTTAAAAGAATCAGTGATAGAATTATAATAATAAAAATAATTCTAGGAGAGCATATTATAAATATTATAAGTACATATGCACAACAAGTAGGGTTACAAGATATAATTAAGAGACAGTTTTGGGAAGATATGGAGGGTGTCATGCAAGAAATTCCCAATACTGAGGGGATATTTATAGGACCAGACTTAAATGGCCATGTAGGAAAAGATAAGAAAGGATATGATAGAATACACGGAGGGTATAGTATAGGTGAACGAAACGAGATGAGGGAGAATATCCTCTATTTTGCTTTGTCATATAACCTATCCATTGCAAATACACTCTTTAAGAAGAGGGATGAACACTTAATAACCTTTAAAAGTAGACTTCATAAAAGCCAAATAGACTTTTTTCTACTTAGGAATAATGAACGATCTATATATAAGGATTGTAAGGTGATACCCAGTGAGAGTTTAACCTCACAACATAGGTTAATGGTTATGGATATTCATATCAAAAGATGGAGTAAAAGAACTAAACTTAATACATATCCAAAAACTAAGTGGTGGAACGTAAAAGGAGAGAAAATAACCTCATTTAAAAATAAGTTGATAGTAAAAGGAAATTGGAACTATGAAACAGAAGTAAATACCATGTTGACTAATATGGCTGAGTCCATTAAGAAAGTGACAAAAGATGTTTTAGGAGTATCTAAAGGTAAAAGGCTATTAACAAAGGAAACATGGTGGTGGAATGAAACAGTGCAAAAAGCTATTAAAGAAAAACAAATGCATTTTAAAGCATGGCAGAAGATTAGAAATAATGAAAACTATGAACAATATAAGAATGCTAAAAACGTTGCTAAGAGAATAGTAAGTGAGGCTAAACTTAAAACATATGATGAGCTCTATAATAGACTAGGAACAAGAGAAGGTGGGAAAGATGTGTTTAAACTTGCAAAAGTAAGAAAACAGAAGGGTAAGGACTTAGAGCATGTTAGGTGCATTAAAAGCGATGATCAAAGGGTATTAGTAAAAGATAATGAGATCAAACAAAGGTAGGAAATATACTTTCAAAATTTGTTAAATGACAATGGCCTTGAGAATATAGGGATTGAAAATACTATAAATCTAAATAACACTGGATATTATAAATATGAACGTAGGATTAGAATGCTTGAAGTAAAAGAGGCCTTGAGAAAGATGAAATCAAGAAAGGTCATGAGGCCTGATAGTATACCAATAGAGGTTTGGAAGCATATGGGAGATATTGGGGTAGTTTGGTTGACCAAGTTGTTTAACAAGATTATAAAATCAAAGAAAATGCCTGATGAGTGGAAGAAAAGCTCTATTGTACCAATCTATAAGAATAAAGGAGACATTCAGAGCTGTACTAATTATCGAGGTATCAAACTTATAAGCCACACCATGAAACTTTTTGAAAGAGTGATTGAGAAGAGGCTACGACATGAAACAAGTGTATTGGAGAATCAGTTTGGTTTCATGCCTGGGAGGTCTACCATGGAAGCTATTTTCTTATTAGGACAATTAGTAGAGAAATATAGGGTGAGGAGAAAAGACCTACACATGGTCTTTATTGACTTACAGAAAGCTTATGATAGAGTACCTAGAAAGTTAATATGGAGGGTGTTGGGTGTTAAAGGGATTTCTCAGGGGTATATAAATATAATTAAAGATATGTATGAGGGAGCAGTAACAAATGTTAAGACCACTAGTGGCGTGACTGATGATTTTCTTATCACTGTCGGATTGCACCAAGGATCGGCATTGAGTCCATACCTTTTCACATTAATTATGGATGAGTTAATAAAACATCTGCATGAGGAGATTCCCTGGTGCATGCTATTTGTAGAGGATATAGTCCTACTTGATGAGACAAGGGAGAGTGTAAACATAAAACTAGAGTTATGGAGAGAAGCATTCGAATTGGAAGGATTTAAAATTAGCCGAACTAAGACAGAATATATGGAATGTAATTTTAGTAAGGAGAGTAGGAGTGGAGCACCAATCAAGATTGATAACCAAGAAGTCCCCATGAGAGACCACTTCCAATACTTAGGATCATTAATCCATGAGAGTGGAGAGATTGAGAGAGAGGTTACTCAGAGAATCCAAGCGGGTTAGAACAAATGGAGATGTGCATCGGGTGTTTTATGTGATCGGCGGGTGCCACTCAAACTAAAGGGAAAATTCTATACGATGGCTATAAGGCCGGCCATGCTCTATGGATCAGAGTGTTGGGCAGTTAAGGAACATCATACTCATAGGCTCAGTGTCGCAAAAATGAGGATGTTGAGATGGTTGAGTGATAAGACAAGAAAGGAAAGAATTAGAAATGAAAATATTAGAGGAAATTTAGGGATAACACCAATAGGTAACAAGATAAGGGAGATTAGACTTAGATGATTTGGACATGTTCAAAGGAGGCCAACAATGGCACTAGTTAGAAGGAGTGAGAAAATACAAGTTGAAGGTTCTAAAAGGGCAAGGGGAAGGCCCAAAAGAACATGGATAGAAGTGGTAAGGAAAGATTTAAAAACTTTGGGACTAAATGAAGCCATGATATTTAATAGAGTGGAATGGAGGAATAAGACTCATGTGGTCGACCCTTAATTGGGATAAGGTCTTGATGATGATGATGATGATAAGCACATCTACCATTAAAAACAACAAATATAAGATCTCTGAGGAACAAAGGCTATGATTATATAGTGTCTTTGTGATAAAGTCAAATGGATCATAACTAGGGCCCACTTAAATATAGGACACCATATGTTAGTCGATCGACACGTAGCCCCCGACCAAAGCCCATGACACCGATGGTGGGCTCTAGAAGTCCTTGGCAACAATCTATCGTAAATTCCTTAATAACTGTTAACGAACTGGATAGGTCGCTCTTTTTCATACAGTCAGGAACAATGAAAGTTGGACCCACTTAATGGGCCACACATCGTAGATAGTCAGTAGTCCACTCTTCAACTTCATCATCGACGTACCATGTAAGAGATCGAATCAAAAGTCTCGTTAAACATCTCCTCAACTGTGACCCACTAAAGATGATCGAAACGCCAACTGCTTGTGCAAAATTACAGTGATTCAGAGGGTTGTGATCGTTGGATGTGGCGATTTCTGGCTGCAGTGCAATTTTGTTCCTTACAAATGGACTCGACGGCTTGGGATGACCAATATAAACATGAAGACTTTAAAAGGTAACATAGGGTAGAGATGAATTGAAAGGGAAGGTTTTGTTTCTCATGTACCGTTGTTGAAGAGTCCTCAATTGCATGGGTGGAAGGAGACCCAATCACAAACAGCAGACATGCAAAGGAATCAACAGTGGTCCTCCATCTTGACCATTCCTCTTGTGGGCCTCCACTTGATGATCTGAAATATATAATGTGACAAGGAGTCAATAGACAAGTCTTTCCTTGCATTTCTAATAATTATGTAGAAAAATTGAAGGTGGGGTCCAATCCTCCTCGGTCTTCTTCCTTAACTCGCTAGTGAAATAAAATTATGTATTCTTTTGTCCCCTAAATCCTGGTAATTATCGGTTGTTGACTGGTCTCTCATTTTAACAATAACAACATACAATAGCTGTGCCAGAAGTTATCGGATAAGATATGTTAGAGAAATTATGGACTAAATAAATCTACATTATAATCAAGGGATTATACAGAATATTTCTTCCTGTCTAGATCTTTGGTTCTTATTAACATGTAAATACTATATAATGCATATTTGTATTTCTTTTTAGATTCAATCAATTCAGTATCAATGAAGATTTGGCCTTTTCATTCTTTTGATTTCTGGTGCGTCCTAGTTCAGATCCTTTCCCCGAGACATCTCAAGAAAAATGGTAGTCAACGAGTATCAAAGTTGGCCAAAATCTCCCTAATCCATTTTCATGACCCAAAAGCTCCCAGAAACAGGGTATGGATTATTAGATGTGTGACTTTTGGGCATGGCCTGGCTAAGATAGGATTAGATCAAGGGACCAGATCACACCAGATTTCCAAGAATGGGCACGGCCAATACAAAAAAGGGCCTAGAAGATGAATGGCTTGGCTCTCAAAATATGGGCCCCACTTAATGGTGTTGCTATGTACTATATGATCTTACAATTCTTTGCTCATCTTCTCCACTAGATAATCCCAGCACCGTTATCTTTCAGAGGTTTGAATGGATGGTTCAGATAAAACCATTCAGCAATCAGAAGGACAATTGTTGCATGCATGAATTTTGGCCAATTACCAATGCAAAATTAATACTCTTTTCAAAGTATTTGTAAATCCTAGTTGTAAGAAATGATAGTACACTGTGCACGATTTTAATTTTTATAGCAAGAGCAGCATGCCCTAATATCATTCAACTGTCCCGATTTTACGCGTGCAGCCCATCTAGGAGGTTACCTAAATGATGAACGTCCCAGATCACTCAGAAACACGGAATGTATATGCTTTTGTGAAACTGAACCAACCTTCATGGATTCACACTTACAACTTCTCACCTCTATATCATCTCTTTTTTTGCATTTGGTGGCTTTGAGAGCTTGAAGAATTATTAAAGAATGAATCAAGAATACAACGATATGAGAAGCATAATCCTTGTTGATTCCCAATAGGGAAAGTGGATTAGCACTGTGATCGCTTTGAGTTCCGCTCGAAGTGCAACATGTATACTTACTTGCAAGTTGCTATTCGGCCACAGATCTAGTTCTGGGCTCCTCCCTCGAAGTCTCCTAGAAGTCTTTTGAAATGTAAAGCTAGTCTAAACTAGACGAAGGATTAGGGAGCTGGTGGGATAGGAAGGACAGCGTGTGAATAAAAATAAGCATCTATTTCATCAATCACTTTTTAAAGCCGCATTGAATGAACCCTTATCGGTATAATAATTAGAAATTTCATTTAATAGGCTGCCCGAGGAACCGACTGCATGATCTTAACCATTGGATCATTCACATATTTGCAGATAGTCCACTAATTAGAGAGCTCGGATCTTCAATCCTTTAGATTTGATGCAAACTATCTTCAACTGAACGTAAGGCTTTTTCCTTCGTTTGATTATTGGTGAGTCCCAATCAGAAAGGACCAGAACTACCCAATCAACTTTAGCACATTGGCACAAGAGAGTTTCAAAATGAAAACTCATAAAAAATGTGTACGTGAGTGGGTGTGTCTACCAATAAAAAAATTATATAAAATCTCTACTATATAAAAGGATAGTAAGTGGGACCCAGTTAATAATGTTGGGTTAATTGACACGTAGTCCTGTCCAAAGCGCATGACATGTGAGCGGGTGCAGTCTTTCGCAACATAGGCTCAAACCTCATTTTTTTAAAATACACAGTTGTTTTGTGCAAATGAAAGGAGTATGTGACATTTAATTGGCTGGAGAAAAAAAAGAAAACAAAAAAAAAAATAGAAAAAATGTCAGTTAGAAATTTTTTCTCTGCCAATCATATATCACCGCCATTTCATAACTGCAATTCTTTGCTAAAATTATTGCTCCTTATATGTATGCATGTATGTATGTATTGAAGAGAAATAATGTTTGGAGCAGCTTTTTCTTATTTTCTCGTGAGTCAATGATATTTTTATATGATTCTGTTTTAATAAGATATTCTTCCCTCCAAAACTCACATCTATTAGAAATGTCCAAGTTCTTTATGTTTGGGCGTTTTATGATTGTAAAATGGATGTTAAGAGGATTTTTTTGCTTTACACGGTTCGTCAAATGACCATGGATGAAAAATACAAAAGTGGTCCCACACTTTTTTCTTTTTTTTTTTTTATTGTATGGAAGAAATTCTCACCATGGAAACCATGGCTTTATATATGGCAAGGAGGTCCAAAAAAGGTTTCAATGTTTCACACCGTCAAAATTTCATTCATTGGATAATCCTAGCAAACACTATTTTTAGTTGAAGAATTCACAACTTCATTCTCTGGATAATCCTAGTAAACACTTATCTTATTTGAAAAATAACACTGGAATTGGTTTGGATCTTTCAAAATATGAGTCTTTGAATTTTAAGCTTCCGTTTTATATGGAAAGCCAAGAAAAGATTTCTACGATATAATAGTATTTTCTCACCCTCAAAACAAAAGAATAATGATAGTAAAGAATCGTTTCTTTCTTTCAAAATTACAAAATTCTCCAAATAATTAAAAATTAAAAAAAATTTAGACTTTTCAATGTCCTAGTTTATTTCATGAATAATTCAAAAGTTACTATATTTTGTAATTTTCTACAAACTAACATGAATTTATTACATAAAATCTCAAATTTCATGATTAATTAGTAAAAGAGCAATAATTTTAGTAATGATTTTCTCCCAAATTCATTTTAAGTTACAACTCTACATAAAATATTTAAATTCATATTCTAGTAATGATTTTCTCCCAAATTTGTTTTCAAACTATTTACAAATATTTATTAATTTTACAAATATTTTCCTCATCAATTTCTTCCACAATCCGAGCATTGTAATGATGGTTTTTATTGCTGCTTCTTCTATTTATAATATCTTTCTAGATCATAAAATTAAGTATGCAGATTGCGTAGGGAAGAGTACTAGTTTTTGTTCCTTAAATGCTTAAGTTATCCAATCCGCAGGATGGTTTAACTAGCACAAATGTAAGTTGGATACATTATATTTATGAAAGAGGTCTTAGGAAAGATGAAATCAGGAAAAGCCATGGGGGCCGATGGTATGCTTTTAGTAGTTTGGAAGCATATAGGAGATATTGGAGTAGTTTGGTTGACCAAGCTGTTTAACAGGATTATAAAATCAAAGAGAAATGCTAGATGAATGGAGGAAAAGCTCTATTGTACTACTTTATAAGAATAAATGAGACATATAGAGCTCCACTAATTATTGGGGGATAAAACTTCTGAGTCACACTATGAAACTTTTTGAATGAGTGATTGAAAAGAGATTACGACATGAGATGGTGTATCAAAAAACCAGTTTGGTTTCATGCCTAGGAGGTCTACCATGAAAGCTATTTTCTTAATAAGTCAATTGATAGACAAATATAGGGAGAGGAGAAAAGATCTCTACATGGTTTTTATCAACTTAGAGAAAGCTTATGATAGTCCCTAGAGAGTTAACATAGAAGGTGTTGGGCAAAAAAGGAATTTCGTGGGGATATATAAACATAATTAAAGATATGTAAGAGGGAATAGTAACAAATGTTAAGACCACTAGAAGGATTACTGTAGAATTGTACTAAGAGTCAGCATTGAGTCCATACCTTTTTACATTGGTTATAGATGAGTTAACAAAACATTTGCACGGGGAGATTCCATAGTGTATGCTATTTGCAGATGATATAGTTTTACTTGATAAGATAAGGGAGGGCGTAAACACAAAGTTAGAGTTATGGAGAGAAGTACTAGAATTTAAAGGATTTAAAAATCAGTCGAAGTAAGATAGAATATAAGAAATGCAATTTTAGTAAGGAGAGGACCAATAGTGGAACACCAGTTAAGATTGATAACTAAGAAGTCCATGCAAAAGACTACTTTCAGTAGTTAGGATCAATGATTCATGAGAGTAGAGAGATTGAGAGATTGAGAGGGAGGTTACCTAGTGACAACAAGCGAGTTGGAACAAATAGAGATGTGCATCTGAAATTTTATGTGCTTGAAGGATGCCACTCAAATTGAAAGAAAAACCCTATAAGGATGGCCATAAGGGCGGCCATACTCTATGGATAGAGTGTTGGACAATTAAAGAACATCATGTTTATAAGATGAGCGTTGCAAAAATAAACGATGTTGAGATGGATGAATGACAAACAAGAAAGGATAGAATTAGGAATAAAAACAGTAGAAGGTGAACATGTAGCTTCCGTTCAAAGCCCATGACCACAATGGACACTCCCCGGAGTATTCCCAAGAAGAAGAAGCTACCTTTTCTCCAGCCATAGTCATAAGTTTTTGTAGATCTGAGCCATTCCTTGGGTCTGGATAGTCTAAGATTGGCACATACCAAATTTAACGCTCAGTGCATGCCTTCAGCCTATCTCTTCTTGAGTCTAAATCAAAACCATCCTTTTTTACATTATTTTCTTAAACACCCAAAATAATATATTAAATTATTATCAATTACTTAATTTTTGTTTACCTAACATCTTGAACAACTTTGATCATAAAAAAGGTTCTAGAGGCATTTTTAAGGACAGCTTCCTTTCCCCGGATAAACATGCTTGGCTGCTGGACCAACAATAGCAGTTAAGCGCACTCACTAACTCTAACGAGGCCACAGAGCCAACAAAATTGATATGCAAACCCTTCATTACTGATCAGCCAGCACAGAGACGAAAACGATGAGAGTGATTATTTTGAGGCAGGCTGGCTTTCTTTATTTATAGCTTCACTCGTAAACTCAGATTTTGCCTTCTTCTACCAATTAGAAAGCATTGCTCAGCACATCGAGATGCAAGGAAATTTCCACTTGACCAACAAAGACAATCAACAGTCATTCGTACACGGGAGAAAAAGACCGCAGCCCCACATTGTGTTAATCTCCTCTGTTCATCCTTTTTTAACTGAAATTATCTATCTTGTAACTCAAACCTCATGGCCAAAGAACCCTTTTTTTGGGCCAAACTCTTGTTATACAGAGTTCCTAACCGTTCATTTCCAGTGATTGAACGATTTTTTGGCTATTGATTTCCAAATTGTGAAAACGGGTTGGATAGGCAAAAGATCAGGCCCTTCATGCCAAAGTTGGGCACCACATAATGTCAATCTCCTCGTCAATGAGAATATTATCCTTGACCAAAAGAAAAGGCACAGATGCAGGAAGCACTCTTTTGGGCCCTGCTTGAATACACGCGACAACGTGAATCACAAATTGACGTAGTTGCCAGTTGTGATTTGACAAGCTTTCCAGCTATAGGATAATTCCAACCTTTGTTTAGGGGCGTCCGTCGTTATAATGGGTTGAACTTTTGATCCATGGTTCACCATCCTAAGTTGAGGTGGGATTAATTATTGAGCGAGGAATGTTTCCTCATTTATTCATGAAGGACTCCACCTAGGTTGATCCAGCCCGTTCATCAGATCTTTCGAACTTTAGTATTAGAAAAAATAATTTACTATACTTTCGCATGATTGATAAAAAAAAATAAAAATTCTAGCATCTAAAGCATTGTTTATACAAATCCATTTCCATTTACGATACAGAAAAATTATAGTTTACTACTCTTAATTATTGTCTTATTGTACTTTAGTCTCTAAATTTTTATTTTTCCATCTTAGTTCTTCAACTATTGAAATTTTTGTTACCGTATGTCCTTCCATCCAATGTTGGTCGACAGATATTAATAGATGTTGGAAGATAGAAGATGTAAGCCCAACATTATATATTATAATGCTTAAGAATAAGTATTTATATAATTTATCCAGGTACCAATGTGAAAATTGATTGCCAAAATTCACCGTGGTCATCTTCTTTATTTACATACAAATCTACAAGTAACAGTCTAGTCCCTTAGCTATTGGTTTTTTTTATGTTAGTCCTTCAACAAATCTTGTAAAATATATTCTAAAACATTACAAGGTGTATTGTGCGCCCATCTCAGCCGTCCATCAGTGTCCATTGGTTTTCATCGATGGACATTGGACGGGAAGACTTTCAATAAGAAAAACATTTCAATAGTTAAAGTACTAGTCTGTAAAAATAAAAATTTAGAAAGTAAAAAATCATGAAACCATAATTAAGGGTAATAAACAGTAGTTTTCACTTACTATAAATACATTATTTCTTATGGATAATTAAAGTTGGAAAAACCAGATGAAACAGGTTCGGGCAACCTACGGTGGGACTCTTTATGTGAAAGTAAGGCACTACCAAGTACGGCAACATATTATAATATTTTTTTTATCAAATAAAGCTAAATTTTACAAAGCTTAAATTCACATCTCTAATAATACTTTTTCATCCATTTTTATCGAATTTTCCAAATATTTACCATTTGCAAGTCTTTCAACAAAAAATCCATAGAGATTTCCTTGAATCCCCTTATTTGACAATTGGCATGATTATTTTCAACCAGTCTATACTCCATGACCACAACGAGTCATTCAGCTAGATAGTTTCATTTGAAAATTTTCTTGGTTTTTCTTCTCAAATAATTTCATTGGAAAATTGCAGTGTAGTGAAGAAAATCACTTTACGTAAGAGACCAACAATCTGGGAATCCTTTCTTTTCTTTATAGATTCTTATCATCCCTATCAAATTTCCAAAATCACACTAGATGGATGTTGGATTGGTTCTCATTGGCATGATTTTTGGTCCAAACCAGATCTTTTTAGATAAAAGGTGGGATCATCCAAAGACCGCTTCTAACATCATAAATTGTAAAACTTGTTTTTAACATAGTGAACAAGACCCATAAGCTTCACCACACAGAAGTCAAAAGTATGACCTGAGCCAGTTCCTTTTTGGTCGTATATATGAATAATTGTCACACAATAGTGGGTCCCAAACAAACGAATGCAATACTCACGCCAATGTATGCATCAGCAATGGGACCGACGATGTGGTGGGCCACCAAAATATCGACTGTAGCCTTGTTTATCTAACAATGAAAAGATGTTTCTAAACTATGCCGTCCATGGCATAATGTGTCGCTCCAAATTGCTCCTTGAGAAATACTTTTGGAACATGAGTCATGTGCAATGGACGAAGATGCCGAGTAGACGAATAGTTGGGCTAACAATTTTGTAAATCCAAAACCATTCACAAAGTGGGTCCCTAGCTAGTAGTGCACCAGAAATCTCTCACGTTGGATGATCTCAGTCGACTAAGAACTTCTTTACTGTGAATAAAGGGCCTCCGAAAAACAACTTGAAGTGTCTTGTTCCAAAGTGATTTGCGTCAATTTCTGTTCCATGCAACAAACGAATGCATACAAATGTGTACTTCATAGTGGACCATTATTGGATTGGAGAGAGCTCATTGGCTCCATCTTCATTTGATGACCCTGAGCTTCTAGATCAAATTTACATTAATTTATTTATGCTTTCTAAGGTTGATGTTAAGTGTTTAATTTTAGCCAAAAGACCCCCTAATTTAGCATTTACTTAGATCATTTAACTCATTAATTTGATATTTTTTGGATAAAATATGCAATTTAACTTAAAATGACCATCTAACTATAAATTGTCGAAATTAATGGTCAAATGATCATCCAAGCTAATTAGATGCTTAATGTATGGTTAGATAACTCTAATATAATCTTTTGTTTTGCAGATCATCCTGATTGTAGTATGGATTGTTAATTCTATGGTGCAGATCAATTGGATTGGCTAATGGATGACTCGGATTATGCTGATTAGTGCTAGATCAAGTAAAGGGCATTGAATGTACCCGATCAAAAGAAAGATGGGATGGTTTCCTAATAGCAAAAGAATTCTAATAAAGGGAGGAGATCTTGGATAAGATTTGGGAAGGAAGAGGAAGTTTACTAATAAAAAACTAAAATAAGGAAAGAGAGTGGGATGAGATAAGAAAGGGTGCAAAATTATATAAAGAAGAAGTCATGGGAATACAAAGGGAGTCTGTTTTTGAAAGGCAATTTTTTTTTCGTATCTTAAAGTTTTTTCCCATCTTCCTGCCATTGTTGTTGCTTTTCATGGTTGTTTTTATTTTACTGACTCTCTCTCTCTCTCTCTCTCACACACACACACACACACACACACACACACACACACACACACATCTCCATCTTCCCCCCTCTCGTGCACTCTCTCTCACCTCTACCCAGCTCCCTATACCCGACGCCACACGCATCGCACCAAAGCCTATCGCCAGTCAACCCCAGGGCGACATCTCCACCACCTGTTGAGCTACGCTTCTTGTTGAGCTAAGGAAAAAGAACTAAACTTATGCATATCCTACCATTCTTGTTGAGCTACACTCAAATGCACATTCAAACCCAACAATGGAACATTTATTTCCATTTTAACTGATCATCTACAAAGTAGCTAGCATGTAATATCAGATAAAACATATGGGTATTAGAACAGAATTGCAGTTTATTCCAAATTCAGATATGAAGCAATAGCCATAGCATGCAAACAAGCACATCCAATATCAATTCCCCATTCATGTCCAATCACAGGACATTCACTTCTATTTCAATAGATGAGTAACTAAGTTATGAACTTCATTCTAAATTAAAATGCAAATCATAAGCATAACATTCAACAAAGTTTCATATTCATTTAATAGTTTCCTCAGCAAAATTAAACAGGCATGACATTACCACCATGATCTAGTAGTCATCTTCCTCAAGGTTTACCATCTTGGGTGGCTCCATCGTAATCCCAAAGGACTAAGCAGCCCTTTCCCTCAAGGTTTACCATCTTGGAAGGCTCAATACCTGACAGTTCATCTCTCAAGGTTTGTCATCTTAGGCGGCTCCACCGTGATTCCAAATAACCAAGTAGCCTTTTCTCTCAGGGTTTACCATCTTGGGAGGCTCAATAACAGACAATTCATTCCTCAGGTTTTACCGTCTTGGGTAGCTCCACTATAGTTGCAAGTGACTAGGTAGCCTTTTCCCTTAGGGTTTATCATCTTGCAAGGCGTCATCATAACTTACCAAGAGGTTCTCAGGGCTTACTATCTCAGGATTGACTATTCTATTACAATTTATATCATCATAACAATTACACATAATAAATGAGGATATCATAGCACAGTTTCAGTAAGTACTTGAAATTCATATCAATTCATCTAATACGATAATCTATTTATTATAAACATGCATTGTATTAATTTCAAGTGAACAGATCAACAAAAATGCCTTTGTAGTACGATTCACAATTCAATAATCAATGTCCTTCATATTGCATTCAAAACCTGGCGGAAGAGACAAACATGTTTGACAGTAACACATGGTTGCCAAAGTCCATGGTATCAAGCTCAAACAATTTTCTAGTCGCAATGTTTTCCAACAGGGGCTTCCTATGTACCCTACAGGCCCCCAAAAGTGCTCCCCAGATAGACATCGTAGGTTATATGGGCATTCACTTGATAAACTCATATGCCTTTTCCACCATTCTAACTTCCCCAACAAGTCCACAATACATGCATAATGCTCACACCCTGGCTCAATTCCGTACTTCCTTTTCATCTCTTCAAAAATCCTCAATCCCTCCTCTACTTTCCCAGCCTTATTAGACGCTGATAATACACAAACAAACATAACATATGTTGGTGAAACTGTCATTTCTTCAAACAAAGCAATTGCCATCTCAGAATGACCATGGTTTTCATACCCACCTATGATACTATTCCAAGTTACCAAGTTTCTCTCAAGCATTTTATTAAATGCTTCCTCAAAATCCATAATGCTTCTGCATTTGCCATACATATAAACAAGGGGGCTTCCCATGTAGATGTTGTCCTCAACACAGGATTTAACAGCTAGAGCATGAACTGCCTTGCAAGTTCAAGCACAGCAAGCTCTACGCAAGCGCTAAGCACCATGGAAACCATGAAATCAGTCAGTTCAATGCCTTCCTTTCTCTCCTGCTAGAAAGTTATAAGTGTGTTCTCTTCCTCATTGTTTTGTACACACGCTGCAATCATTGAACACCAAGAGACATTGTTACATTAGAAATTCCATCAAAGACCATCCCAGCATCGGCAATTTGGTGACATTTTCCTTAGAAGTCAATGAGCCCATTGGCAATGGAGACATCTGTTTCGATCCCCAATCAAATAATAAATCTATATAATTATGCCCCAAGTCGAAGATCGGAATAGTCAGAGTAGGTATTTAGTAACACGCAGAATGTTATTGAATTTGGCTCATGACTAGTGCGTCGTAGTTTTAAAAAGGTAGCTACCGTATCAACCTTTTTACCTTCAAGGACAGCATTAGTAATAATTGACCTTCAAGGACAGCATTAGTAATAATTGCATTCCAAGTAGCGATATTCCATTTGGGAATTTTGTCAAACAGCTTCAATGCATCTTCTCGCATGCCAGTTTTAAAATATGTATCAAAGGCATTGCAAGCTACGAAGACATCCGAAGTGTGACTCACCTTGATAGCAAGAGCATGGAGCTGTTCCCAAGTCATGGGTATGCGAAGTGCAACAGAGGCCTAAAAAAAACCAAGGGAAAGTAAAGTCAATGGGTTGTATTTGAAGCCGTTGCATTTGAGAGAAATGTAAGAGGAGGGTTATGGATTGAGGAAGGAGGTTGAGTTTGGAGAAGAAGTTGGTGAGGTGATTGGAGAGGAAGGTGGGAATGGTGGGGAGGGTTTTGATTATTTGGGCTTGAGTGGCACAGCCAAGATGGGTAGACAAAGTGGAGATGGGCGATTTGACTAGTGAGGTGAGGGCTTGGGGTTGAAGGGCCAGCATCTCCGGTGACGTTCATGGCTGCTAGGTTTGGAACATGAAGAGAAGAGAATCAGCTAGTCAAGAAATCTCCTGTTGATTGGTGAGGGTAGTGGAGAAGGAGAAACAAAGGGAGGGGGGAAGAAGCCAAGAGTTAGCCATGGGTGCCATTATTAATTTGGACCCCCTTTATTTGTAAATTTTTTTGGATTTTTGAGTCCTAGTCTCCATTGTACGCACTCTTAGTATTGTTGGAAAGCTCTCATCAAGCACAATCCAATAATCAACCTTTCATCTTCAGATTTTAATGTTTTTAATTTACTTTATAATTACTTGAATTTTCATAAAGAGTTAGCCAGGGTGCCATTATCAATTTGAGCCCTCCCTTTATTTGTAAATTTTTTTGGATTTTTGAGTCCCAATCTCCATTTTACTCATTTTTAGTATTGTTAAAAAGTTCTCATCAAGCACAATCCAATAATCAACCTTTCATCACCAGATTTTAATGTTTTTAATTTACTTTATAATTACTTGAATTTCCATAAAATTTCTACTTTCAAATAAGTTTGCTAACATTTTGCTATGAATCCAAATAAAATTTCAATTCATCTAATCCTTACAATATATACAATTTAACAAGTTCTAAGGATTTAAAATTTACCCAAAACTGTTTTCAATTTGCAATTAGACTCATACAGGGCCCACCTGCTCAATCCCGCCTTGGTCGTCCTTTTTTATAGCATCTGAGAAGATTAATGAGTTAATTCTTATTTTAACCTGATTTAAGGACACGGGTGTGACACTCTATCTCTCTTACTCCCCTGTCACGCCAGCAAAATGACACATCTCTGCTCCACCCCCTCTTTCTCCTTTCTTTTTCCTCTGGTGAGATTAGAGGAGACAACCCAGCACGTTCAAAATCTGTTATTTGCGTTTCTCTTTGTTATGAGAATAATCCATGAACTGTGTTAGCTATCTAGGTTTAACAAAATCAACGGTTCTATTTTAGTCATAGATTTTCTTCAATTTCTTGGTTGTTTTAGATCTGTTTTTCAATTAACTAGTATTGTTTCTAGGACATTCCTCAGCTTACCGAATGCCTCTGATCTTCAATCTGATATCCAGAAAGGGATCTAAATCGCTAAATCTCAAAACACTTGTTTAGACCAAATCTTTGAGAATTCTATGAATCTACTTAATCCATCCTACAGATCACTAATCAGAAGTACCAAGAAGATATTAATGAAGTCTGATCTTAAGTAAAGAGCCCAGATTTGAAGAAAATTGATGTGCTGCTTAAGCTAGGAAAGTTGATTTTTCTTGTTTCTTTTAGTTAAATTTCTGTTCCTTTTGAATTGGACTCTGTAATTCTCATTGATTAACCAATCTGAAGTCTGATTGTAATTTTATTTGATTTTTTTCATTTTTAATAATTAAATTTTATTGAAAACTCCAAATTCCAAAAGAGTTCTCATGGGATTGACTTGTACTTGCACATGCTATACTATAATAGCCAGTGCACTTGCGGAAAAATATCAAACAGTTGACGTCATTGCCACATTAGCAAAGCTAAAATTAGCACTATTTCATCACACAATGGTCAAATTGATATGCTAATTACTAATAACTATACAACATGGGAGCAAGGTCAGAGCCAATATTTTGTGTCAAGGGGCTAATGGATTAGAAGATTTGAGGACAAGGGTTGTTTAAGCTTCAACTTTCCTCCAAAAGATATATAATCTCTTGTCCATGATGCGTGTTTCCTTTTCAAGAATTCAAACAGCAAAACCCAAAGTTCACAATAGGTGCTACGTAAACTAAGACAAAATATACAAGACCTCACCAGATGTCCAGGCACTTGAGATGGAGAAAACAATCTACTAATCATGCCAACGAACTCTTTTCGGAAATTATATTTGCAACTGGATAACATGTTTTGTTTAAAAGAGGAAAAGAAAAAAGTTAATTGAAAACAGATACAGATAATGTTTCAATGTTCAATGTTTCAAACCACCTTAATATCAATTTCAAACTCCTGATCAATTTTATGCAATGACCAGCACTTTTATTTATGACTAAGTGAGGCCCAAAATAGTGACAATCCGTGTTTCCATTGGCCTCAATGCTATGATTCATAATGAATTACCTTTTTTGATACGAAGATCATGATTAATAGCTTATATCTACAATATATATATATATATAAGGACGTAGACTTCTTCTTACACGTAAGAGAGTATATGTATGCCAACTAGACTCTTGAAAACAAAACTCATACAAGTTAACTCTTAAAAAAGGGCTTGCTAAAGTTATTTAGATTGAGTCTTGATAGGTGTAGACGATCTAAACATGCCTTCTTCTCTTAATAATGGTGATTATGTTCTCTAGATCTAAGCCATTCATCATATTTGTAATGGATTAGTAGGGCTTGGATCACTGAAAAAACAAAGACAATAGTATGCATATTTTTTCAATGGAAAGCCATGAAAAAACATTTTTGATGGTGGAAATCCTCTCTCTTTCACATACACGTACAAATACTGTAATATCCACTCTCTCTCTCTCTCTCTCTCTCTCTCTCTCTCTCTCTCTCTCTCTCTCTCTCTCTCTCTCTCTCTCTCGTGAGCAGTCACGCACCCCGGTGATGGATTTCTCTACCCTTTGAATAGCCGGGCCAAAGTAGGATTACTCCACCCTTCTCTTTGCATTAATTTTAAGGCTTATTAACTTGTAAACACCGAAAAATGGCATGAACATGTAGTTTTCTAAAACAAAATCGTGCTTTACAATTTTTCACGAAAAGATTTGATGAGACGATGTCAGATTAAGATCTGGACCGTTCATATTGAGCATGATGATGTGAGGAAAGGACCCATGAAATATCATAGTGATCGGACGGCTAGGAACGCCAAAATCCCCCAAAAAAAAAACAAACAAACATTATGATGGGAGTTTTTGAAAATGTGAAAAAAAAAAAAGCGTAAAAAAAATGATAGATTTTGGTGGAATTTGTAAAAATGAAGGGTGAAAATGAAATGTATGCGAAAAACTGGACAAATAGGTGTAAAAATTGCAAAAAACGGAGCGCCTGGGGGTCCCCAGGGACGACGAACCAGTTCGGTCGTCGTTCCCGGCAACGGCAACCAGCCCAGGTGTTGAGGACGCACACGGAAGACGCACGACACGTGGCACCGTGTCGACATGCGTCATGGCCAAGCATGACATGCGGTGCAACTGCAGGTGTGCACCATGCAGGAGACGCGTGGTCGAAACGCATGCGCCACATGTAGTGAGAATGAGCAGTGCAGAGTGCGCCATGTGGTGCTTCTCTGGCGTGCCACGCCACACTCTGTGAGTGTGCCAGGCAGGGCAACACGCGGCGGGCTTTGAGCGGGCCTTCTCACACACATGCCAAGTGCACAGCACCCACGCACGCGGCGCGTCCATAGACGCACTCTCCAACCATGCGGGTTCCTAACGGGTAGCGCGTCCACAGAAGCTCCCGCCATGCGCGGACAGCACGCGTCGCACGTGTTGCTGGCCCGTTTCTTGATTTTGAGGGTTTTTGACCCTTTATTCATGAAAAACTTGATTTTAAGAGTTACAGAGGTCCAAATCACGATCCGAAAAAGGCGTTGTGAACGTCTCAACAAGGTGGACCTAGATTTTAGACAAAAATCTAGTTTTGAGCAGCTTTTTAATAGCCAAACTACTAAGCACTATTCAATGATTTAGATTAAGCCTATTAATGGATGATCAGGCTTTAGATTTTGGTTATATGCATTAACTATGGCATGATTTATGGCGTGACAGGTACATCAGGGCATACACTTTGATATCGTTTACACGTTTGTTTGGGATATTGCGATACCGAGGTAGGTGATTTCATTTACAATTTTTCCTTGATTCTCAAATGATGACTTGGTGATTTGAGTTTTTGAAGCATATGATTTATACCTTACCATATGCATGAGATTAATTTCAGCATGTAGTTTCTCATGTGCGTGCTATCTTTCGGGTGGTTATTGTATGCATTGTTCTGATATATTTCGTGATATTCCCTTGTTTATTGGTATTTTTGACATATGCAAGTCGCTCTGTTTTGATGTTTGAGACTATTGCTCCTGTGGTAAGATGCATTTCTTCACCCCGTGAGTGCATGAGTGCCCGTAAGGTTGAAAGCGAAAGTGGAATGCGTCATTTTTGTGAGTGCTTGAGTGCTTGTGAGGTGCAAGGGTGAAAGCAGCTGGTATAGAGAGCTGACCCCACATTGCCGTGAGTATACTTGAGACACTCATAGGGCTTGACTGTGTATGATGTTTAATACTTTTGACATGCATTCATGTGTTTCTAGATTTTCTCGAATTATGCATGTCCTGATATCATGATTGATGATACCTCGTTTATTTCATGGACTTGGTATGTCCTTTATCGGGTAATTTAAGGATTTATATATATGTTTGATCATTTTACAATCTTTATGCCTTGCGCCATGTGATTTGTTTTAATTGAGTTTACTTTGATTGTATATCACTTACATAAGCATAGCTTGCTGAAGCATTGCTTTGATTGCAATGCCTCAGATACAGAGAGTGACAACAGGTTGATGCACCGACAGAGCAGGTAAAATGATGGCAATTTTCCAATGAAGCATGGATGATGGTCATAGATAACAAGGTAAGTTCAAGACCTCACTTCAGGTTTTGAGTAAGGGTTGTACCTTAATTAAAATTGCAAGGTGACCTAGATGTAAGAATATGAATTTATGTTGGATGTGATGGTTGTATGGAGACCGTAGGTGTTTTATCGTGATTATATTTTCTTATCCATTGTTGGAGTATATTTTATTGGAAATAGTATTTGATTATGTGGTTGGGTGTGGAGACTGAGTCTCCCATATGTCTGGTCTTACGTCATGTTATCTAGTTATCTGGTATTGCACTAATCATGTGCAATGGTCTAAAATACAGAGGAGTATGACTCCCCGGACTTTGAAAAAAATGCTTTTATTTAAGTTTTTATTTTTGGTCACTTTAGAAATGAAAGTTTTTAAAACCGAAATCCCGACTATTATTGTACTTATTATATTGTGTAGAAAAACCCAAGGTGTCACAAATACATAGGCAAGTATAAACTCATAATTATATAGAGATTTTTAGCTCAATGACATGGACTATAAGGATGAATGGAAGTACAAGAGGGCCCACATTATGGTGATCTGAGCATTCTCTCTCTCTCTCTCTCTCTCTCTCTCTCTCTCTCTCTCTCTCTCTCTCTCTCTCTCTCTCTTCTTCTACATATATTCCAAGCCAAGTAAGCATAAGCACTTGCCATTTTTTGGTGCTTTATTAAATCATTCATCAATGGCTTGGTTATGAATGTCCAGTTTTAGTGATAAATATTGGAATCCCCATCAATTTAAAGTCACAAAGGTTTTACTTTGGGCCAATGGCATGCAAAGGGGTTTCAATATTATTTAAATATCTCGGATAGCTGCTGTCATTTGACCATGGTACAACAGATCTGAGCTGAAAGACTATTATGATTGGCATGGAAATCTATACGATGTATTTGACTCTAAATGATATTTTGTTTACCAAATATTTTCCATCTTTGAAAACACAATCTTTAATGTCTTTGATAATGTGATGAGCAAACTTACAATCCAACTAAAGGGTCATAGGCCATTTGATGCCATCCTCTCTAAAAGTATGGGGTCTTTATGTGGAAATTTTCTGCATCCTAACTTTTCCCAATCTATTAATTATCTTTTCCTATCCCATATTCATAACTCTCTATATAACATGTCCAATTCTTACCCTCCACTTGGCTTGGTTCATTCAAAAAGTTCGAATTTATTGGCCTTAGTTCTCTTCAAAGATAGAGCTTGACCAGAATTTTAAGTGGGCTTGAAGCCCTGGATTGATCAAAAGTAACTCTAACAACTTGCATTTTTATTATATAAATATTTAATTATAAAGAACTAACCCCAGAAGCAAGGTAGCTCAATTGGTCGTGGAGTATGTGCAAATGACTTAAGTCTAAAGTTCAAACCATAAATCAATTAAAGAAGAAAATTAAGTAAATTATGGAAAATTAAAAAAGCCAACTTAGGATTGTGATCTAGAGTATAATGAAATGAAAGGCTAGGATCATGTGGATTTAAGAAAAGAATAAGATGAAGATCTATGGAGTATGAGATAAGAAAGAAATTAAGATACAAAAGATGGTTAGAATAATGCTAGGATCTGAGTGGTAAAAGATCAAAAAGAAAAACCCATAAAAGAACAATGAGAGAGAGAGCATTCTTCTTAGATTTTGCATTTTGGAACAAAAAAACCCATAAAAGAACGATTTCATCCATAGGGTAGGAAATTGTGGTCGAAGGAACTCGTCTAAACTAGCTTATATTTCTAATTAATTTATGTATATGTTTTGACTATTAAAAGTAATGTGGTTAGCACTTAATGCATCGCACCTAGCATGGTAGTTTGCTTGGCACCCAAAGCTTGCACATAGCGACACTTGGTGTCTAGGCTGTGTGCATAGCACCTGACGCATGGGCAGCAGGCATATCGCTTACCACATGAGCGGTGTGCTCGGTGGCCAGCGAATGAGTACCCCACATCACACCTACCAAATCAATAATGAGCCTAGCACCTAAGCATAGGGTAGCATACTTAGTACCTGGCACACGGGTGTTGTTTCATCACCCTTTTAGGCACATTGTAATCCTCCAATACACCATGCCTCAATCAGGCATGGTGCATCATTTTAGTGCACCACAAACAGGCCAGGCCTAGTGCACTGCGCCAATGCACCGCTCACAGTACACATGAGCGTAGATCAGTGCACATGGCAATTGGCATGTGCATAGCACGTAGGCATCGCGCAAAGTATTAGGTATTAGATATAGAGATAAACCATAGTGCACACAACGACAAATAGACATACAAGGTTTTGATGATGTGATATTATGTAAAAAGGGTAGCCTTGATGCACGAAGCTCCTGCATATGCAGGGTCCGAGGAAGGGGTAGACCACAAGGGTCAATAGTACAGCCTTACCTCGCATTTTACAAGAAGTTGTTTCTATGCCTTAAACCTGTGACCTCAAAGTTTCACGACGATAACTCTATCATTGCACAAGGCACCCCTCAATGGTGTGATATCATGTGATTTTGGAATTTTGATCCATGAATGTAAGTTCTACGTGTGTGCATTGTATTTGATCTATAGTAAGTACAATTTGTACTTGAGATAACTGCTACTTGATGAATTTAATAACTGAATGAAGCCATTGTTTTTTGCATACTACATCATATGGTACAATATACAATTTTGAAAATGTTGAGCAGCAAATACACAAATACCGATACCAAGACTTGAATAAGCTAGTCGATGATTTATGCTAATTGAAAGATCACTTGTGAAATGAAATTTTGTAAATAATTTTGTATGATGTATTATGGAATGTAAAAGTGTGACTATTTGTGAATTCCATGAGCAATGTGAAATATATTAATAGAAATTAGGAAACTCTAAAGGGTTATGCCTAGCCTACAATTAGATGGCTTAGAAAAGTTGTACCTAGTCAAAAACTAGGCACTTGTGAGAGTTGAGCTTAACCTGGGAAAAATTGTAAGACACCTTCGGTTCCTATGCTAAGAAGATTAGTTGGGCGTTGGCTTCTAATATAGATACCTGCCCTAAAAGGCTTAGTATTGAGCATGTTTCATGGGGAGGCTACTCTCAAATAGATTCAATGCCCCTATGAGGACTGGGGTAACTTGTGTAGTATCCGCAGCCGAGGGTAGTGGGATGATAGTCCTCTACATGGATAGTATATCGTACAATAATTGGATATTAATTGACATGTTGGTTATCCTAGAGGATATTGACCATTGCCTAGATGGACTTTTGGTAGGATGTTACCACTTAGTGATAGTACAAATTGTGATATGCCAATCTTTGACATAATTCCTAACGGGCTGGCATATGTGTCAATTGATAGAAATATTAAATACTTTTTGAAACATCAGATTTTGTAAAAGCATAAATGCTTATAGTACTTATACCACACTTATGATTTAACCCGTGGTTTTTAAACGGTTGGTTTAGGCTTGTTCCTGTTGAGTCATTGTATTGGCCTCTACAAAATATTTCAGATGAAGCATGAGGGACTGGATAGTAGACTAGAAGGAACTAAATAAGAAGAATATGAAGAAGATAAGCATGAATAAATAGTTAGTTGGACATTTTTATTATTATTTTGATTTTGGACACAATGAACACTTCGGGATGAATTTAATAAGACAAGTGATATGGATATATTTAATTTGAATTATGACTTGAACTTAAATTTCTTATTGTATGGGCTATGAATAGGGAATCCTATAACATATGCATTTATTTGACTATTATATGTGAAGGCTTTTAAATGACATTGGATTGAAGGGTGGAATTGAGAAAATAAGTATATATTATATATTTCAAATGTTTTATAAAAAAAATCTTGTTGGAGAGTTTCATTTTCAAAAATCCTTTTCTGAAAACCTAGTTCGCCACAATATCTATGAGTAATTATCTTGTAAACTGTCATCATCTTGCCAAATGGACTTCCCATTTGTAAGATAAAGGACTGAAGGCTCAATTGCTTCTATGGGACATATATCACACTTATGATTTAACCTGTGGTTTTTAAACGATTGGTTTAGGCTTGTTCCTATTGAGTCATTATACTAGCCTCTACAAAACATTTCAGATGAAGCAGGAGGAACTGGACAATAGACTAAAAGGAACTAAATAAGAAGAATCAGAAGGAGATAAGTATGAATAAATATTTAGCTGGGAATTTTTATTATGAGTTTGATTTTGGAACAATGAACATTTGAGGATGAATGTAATAAGACAAGTGATATGGATATGTTTAATTTGAATTATGACTTGAACTTAAATTCCTTATTGTTTGGGCTATGAACATGAAATCCTATAACATATGCTTTTATTTGACTATTATATGTGAAGGTTTTTAAATGACACTGGATTGAAGGGTGGAATTGAGAAAATAAGTATATATTATATATTTCAAATGTTTTATAATAAAAATCTTGCAGGAGAGTTTCATTTTCAAAAATCCTTTTTTGAAAACCTAGTTCGCCACAATATCTATGAGTAATCAAGACCGATAATCTTGTAAACCTTCATCATCTTGCCAAATGGACTTCCCATTTGTAAGATAAAGGACTGAAGACTCAATTGCTTCTATAGTACGTATCACACTTATGATTTAATCGGTGGTTTTTAAATGGTTGGTTTTAGCTTGTCCCTATTGAGTTATTGTATTGGCCTCTACAAAACATTTCAGATGAAGCATGAGGGATTGAATAGTAGATTAGAAGGAACTAAATAAGAAGAATCAAAAGAAGATAAGTATGAATAAGTAGTTAGTTGAACATTTTTTATTATTATTTTGATTTTGGAGCAATGAACACTTCAGGATGAATGTAATAAGACAATTCATATGGATATATTTAATTTGAATTATAACTTAAACTTAAATTCCTTATTGTTTGGGCTATGAACAGGGAATCCTAGAACATATGCTTTTATTTGACTATTATATGTGAAGGTTTTTAAATGACATTGGATTGATGGGTGAAATTGAGAAAATAAGTATATATTATATATTTCAAATGTTTTATAAAAAAAATTTCTGCAGGAGAGTTTCATTTTCAAAAATCCTTTTTTGAAAACCTGGTTCATCACAATATCTATGAGTAATTAAGACCGATAATCTTGTGAACCATCATCATCTTGCCAAATGGACTTCCCATTTGTTAGATAAAGGATTGAAGACTCAATTGCTTCTATAGTACATATATCACACTTATGATTTAACCTATGGTTTTTAAATAGTTGGTTTAGGCTTGTTCCTATTGAGTCATTGTACTGGCCTCTACAAAACATTTCAAATGAAGTATGAGGGACTGAACAGTAGACTAGAAGGAACTAAATAAGAAGAATCAAAAGAAGATAAGTATGAATAAATAGTTAGTTGGACATTTTTATTGTAATTTTAATTTTGAAACAATGAACACTTGAGGATGAATGTAATACGATAATTGATATGGATATATTTAATTTGAATTATAACTTGAACTTAAATTCTTTATTGTTTGGGCTATGAACAGGGAATCCTATAATGTATGCTTTTATTTGGCTATTATATGTGAAGGTTTTTAAATGACATTGGGTTGAAGGGGGGATTGAGAAAATAAGTATATATTTCAAATGTTTTATAGAAAAAAAATCCTATAGGAGAGTTTCATTTTCAAAAATCCTTTTTTGAAAACCTAGTCCACTACAATATCTATGACTAATAAGACGGATAATCTTGTAAACTGTCATCATCTTGCCAAATGGACTTCCCATTTGTAAGAGACTGAAGACTCGATTGCTTCCTTTTCTATTTTATCTCTGAATGACAATTGATGGACCGAGGGTCTTGGATTATCTGATCAATATCTAAGTTTGGTATTTCAATACACTGAACACTAGGATTGTTCATTCCGATGTTACAGATGACTGTTGGATAAGACCTATTAAATGGTCGTCTGGATCCATATTGTATGGGCTAGCAGCTTGAATAAGAGACAGCAAAAGTGATCCCCGTAACAACAGCAGCGAAATGACTAAGAAGAGCTCTTATAACCATGAAAATAAAGAGGGTCGATAGAGCAAGGCAGAGTGGTCCAGTAGCCAGCATTACTCTATTCTCATAGAAGTCCTCTAGTAGTAATATAGCGTTTAATGTTTCCATATCGTAAATGGCCCTCCCATGCTTCCATATCTTTTTTTGTGACTATGCTTCTGCATATATTACAGCAAATGTTTTCTGTAGAAAATGATATAAAAGGGCTACAACTTCCACTTATATTTATGGACTTTCTCTCTATTCTTCAGCCAGGTGTTTCAGGCATAGTGACAAAATGTGGCGCGTTAACTTGGAACTAGGCTGAGTCAATGCGAGTCTAGACTTTCTATATTTTGCATTTTAGACTAGTCACATTTTCTTGAGTCAAGGAAAAATACCTTCACTGGCAGATATCTCCTGAGAATAAAACTAAATTGTATATGCACATTTTCTGAGTAATCGAGTTCTCCACTGCATTAGTATGGGCTGACTCGTTTTTGCAAACTCCCCATTGTGTCCATATTTTGAGTTTTGACACCTTATTCTTATTTTTAGGAGCTAAAAAGCAAAATAAAAAATAAAAAATCATAAATATGTTATCGTCTTCTTGTAAAAAAATGATACAAGCCGAAAGTTTTACCAAAACGCGTCTTGTTGGAAGATTCGAAAGACATCAACTTGGCATCAGAATGAATGATGTGGAAAGATATGCGAATTCTCCCTCATAAAAATCGTTCTGAAGTAAAGTGGCGATTATCAGAAACTTTGTTACTGTCCTTGTTGTGTGGTCTCCGCACCTTTGGTTCACCTCTAACAAGGGCGGCTGTTAGAATGGTTGCACTAGTTTGGCCAAACATGTGGAAATGAATCAATAGATGGACATAGTCTTCATTTTGTCTTTGTTAGACAAGCTGGGATTGAGTTAGAGACAATCTTCGTGCTTTTCGTTTTCCTTGGATATGCAGTGACTGAACCTACGACCTTGAGGATGAGACATAAAATCTGACCTGTACAGTCTCTCTCTCTCTCTCTCTCTCTCTCTCTCTCTCTCTCTCTCTCTCTCTCTCTCTCTCTCTCTCTCTCTCTCTCTCTCTCTCTCTCTCTCATGTAGCATCTGCTTCTCATTGCGTAGTAAACTTTTCGTTTGTGTTGCTTTGAATGCTATTTTGCTCCATTTTCCATGTAGATTTTCGCTAGAGTCCACCAGTTGAACTAGATTAGATGCTTTCCATTTTGTAAAAGACAGCCTTAGACAATTTCCAACAGCTTGGTTTGAAAATATGGCCTAGTTGTTAATCGCCCAACCTTTCTTTCGGTGAAGTCCCAGAGACCAGCGAGATTAAAGGAAGTTTATAATGCGCATGCCAATTTCTTTAGTTTTTTTTTTCTTACAAAGAGTGCGTTCTCTTTTGAGCTATCTGGGTCTTTTTGTTGGTTTCTTCCTTGTGTAGTTTGCTTTTTACATACAACTTCAGGAAATATTCGGTTTTACCCATCGAAAGGACGGCTCTGCTTCCCGATGCCACTTTTTCCTGTGAACGCCTTCTTGTTTGCTTTTGTAAAGGGTGAAGAAGTGAAGAAAGATGGGAGTGAAGGAGAAGAGTGTTGGAGCCTTAGACTACTGTAAATATCTAGAGTCTGTGGAATCGCTTAGATCGCTGAGCGTGTCGCCTGGAACTTAAACAAAAATCTCGAACCAGAGTATTATGAGAACTTCACACATTACATGATTTTGCTGGGTCGTAACCGGTACCGTGTCCCTTGAACGGATGCCAAGATATGACTGTTTCTGATTGAAGTTGTCGTAGGATGGAAGAAATCATATCTAAAAGATTCGAAATTTGCAATTCCAACGACCTATATTACATCTGGACTACATGGCTGCATCTTGTCCCTCTCAATTTGATATATTCCGTTGATTGCTAAAATATGGTCTCAATAATCGTAGTCCACGTACGTGTGCCAATAAAATCGGTCTCACCTTTGGTAGGTTGGAATGTCCTCCCATGTAAGGAACTAGACCATGATGGATTCTGCAGGAAGGGGAGCATGTAGGTCCAGCTCGTATTCTGGATACACTATGGATGATCAATATGCTTGGCATCAGATGATCCTGGCCATCAGAACAGTGGACTCCTGATGCACACGCGATGCTATATGTAGTTTTCGGCGATATGTGAATCTAGAAACTGCAAGCTTTCGGGGAATTAGATGAACATGATCTGGACTGGCGAAGGATGGGTGTGTAGAATTACGAAGATCAATGGCCTAATGTATATGTGGTTGGTGACAGAAATTACTGACTTTCCAAAGCGGCATCGTTGTAGGATATGCGCAAAAAATGTTCTCCACTAAACTAATGATCATAATGACTAGCGTTCCATATTCCAACTCCTAACCAGAAAAAGAGAAAAAAATCACTAAGGACGACAAAGAAGACTTCCTAAAGGACGAGAATGCAACCTTCACAAGAGGCTTTTCTTCCTAGAATGTGGCCTAGACGATGAACCACTGCAATCACCAAAATTTTAGAAACTACACGTGCTTTATGTTGTTGGAAGGGGAGCCTTAGTGCAATGGTATAATTGTCGTCATGTGACCTTAAGGTCATGCAATCAAGGTATAGAAACAGCCTCTTACAAAATGCAAGGTAAGACTGTACTATTAACCTAGTAGTCTGCCCTTTCTCCAGACCCTGCATATGTGAGAGTTTCGTACACCTCAGCTGTCCTTTTTTGTACTTTTATGTTCACGCGTATCCAGGGCGTGGACACTACATACTTTCCGCTTAAGATAATGCGTTCACAGGCCTGAAGCAAATGGGGCAGGAGGGCTGTTATCCACCTGAATAATCAATGCCATGGATATGAAATTGATAACGGACGTCAAGATTCTTTAGTCTTTCCATCTGGCGTCGGTGGTATATAAATATATCCCTGGTAGAGACCAATGCTTTTAGGGCCATGTGACACCTCATCTCTTCCTTTCACCCTCACAACTTGTCTTCATTGCCCTGCTCTTCTGACCTCGTGAATCTGTGACTTTTTATCTCCGTATAACTTGACAAAGCCTGAGGATCTCAGTTACCTTTCCCTGCAATTCACTTGATAGATAAAGATCTCTCAGTTGTATAATTATCTCATGTCATTCCCTTTTAAGCATGCAATACCACAAACACCTTTTTTACTTTTCTTCATGTGATTATTTTAGCGTTATCTAGGTCAAGGGACGGTCTTAAATTCCCGTGGCACAGTAATTTCATAGGTGGGCACCGTGGAACGTACTTGTATATTGTGCCGACAATCGATTGAATGTCTGTGGGACGACACATTCTACATGGCTCGTTTCACCGGCGGCAAAGTCCTACTAGGAAAGAGAGAACTGACAAAGACCTTCCTTTGGTCTGAAGCCTAAGCAATGAGATGTGCCGAAAAATACAGGAAGCAAGCAGAGTAGATGTACGGTGCAGGACAAAGATCTGGCACTATGAGTGGATGGCTGGGTCTTACATGTGCTAGTCACAGCCCATCAGTATGAGTTTCGGGTGCACTTATAGTTGATCATTATGGAGCCACACTCAGCATGTGATGGAAGACAAACAATTTCAAGGTGGGGGACCTGTGAGGAGCAAAGAACATTGCCATGGCATTACTCTTCTTGCTAGTGATGAAGCCTAAACTGAGCTTTGCATCATTAGAACAAGAAGAATGCCACGAACTGTCGCTGCTGTCTACAAATGGTCTGGACCCAGAAAAAAAAAAACATATAGAAATAGTAAATTGCATACAAGCTCGTAATCTAAGTTATGGGGAGAGTTTAAAGGTTTGGGTGAAATGGAGAGTGGCGTACTTTCTTTCTTCCCTTTTGTGGATGTGTCATGGTAACTTCTGTTTTCCTTTTATTCTTTTTATTGGGACTGTTTCTTCTACCTCCACTTTCTGTTGCTTTTCTTGTTGTCTCCGTGCCCTTTTGCGCAGGTTTCGTTACTTTCGGCTGAACTCGGCAATCTTTGCTACCTAATATGAGAAATTTGGACCATTTCACTCTCCTCTAGCAGATTTAAGTCTTGGCTTAAGATATTTAACATGTGAACTCCTATTAGAGATTGATAGCTATCCTAATCTGGCCCTTGCTATTGGAAGTCGCTGATAAGGGACAAATTATTTCTAGGAGAAGCCAATTCATGGAAGAGCTTATCGATGGATACTGATCTCTGGACCAAACTGCCTATTGATATAATCTGTAAGTTCATGACTGATCCATTTTCTTAAACCAGGGAAGGACTACCACTACATGTACTCTGTCCGCGTCGTTAAAAGAAAGGTGTATGCTAGCAGTCCAACTTTAGCATTCAAATTACGACAAGAAATCGCATACCAACAGTTGAAGGGGCCGATTTTTAATCCAGTCATGTGATTATGCCGGTTTATTCCGTATAATCAGCAAAGAAATAATCAACATAAGCGTAATTGGACTGTATAAGCCTCACCAATGGGCACTAAAATGTGTATTTCTATTAGGAGATTAATAACCTTGAAAATTTATTAAATATTTATTAGGTGGGGTTACGTGTCGTTTCTCAACTGTTTTACGTCTTTTGTCCCCTCAAAGCTCTAACACTCAGGACTCAGCAAGTCTTATGCTTTGAATAATCAGTTTTACATATTAAAAATCTTTGGACTTCGGATCTCATCTTGACTAGAAACAGAAATATTGAATGCGATGGAAACGGGTCTTTCAGCAATCGCTTGAAATTTTTACGTTTTCATGGGCTACTGCGTAGTGATCAGCTTCGTTCATTTGATCATTAGGGTGATGGTGGTCCTGGTGATGGAGCGTGTCCAAAGTTATGCGTTTCAGAAAGTTAATCTGGCCTACAAGTCGACATTAAATAATAAGTATGAGGTATGGTAAAAATCAAGCGGATCTTATTTAGGACAAGTGTGCTTTACTTGCTTCTTGATTGCCTCTTTTTGTAGATCTAAGTCATCCCTCGTGTTAGTAAATGTCATAGATAGGCTAACTACCAAATTTCATGCCTATTAGATAATGTATCTTATATTTATTTTAATTAAAAATATAAAAAAAGCCTTACTTTATCTTACGTTTTTTAAAGTAAAAATCATAGCTAATGAGATAAATTATCTCGAGAATATAAAATTTGGGCACTTCCTTTTTAAGGGGGGTTTATTTAACGACACCTATTTGGCATTTTGTTGGCATGTTTCTTGTGATATCTTCGATGATATCTTGTGCGATATCTGAGATATGTGTCATATATTCTGTGATATCTTGTATGATATCTTAGATATGTGATCTCTGTTCTGCGATATCTCCGGCGATATCTCTAGTGATATTTTTTATGATATTTGAGATATGCCTCAGATATGAACACAGTTAAATAAGCTGCATTTTTAGCATATGTCATGATATCAACTAGTACTTTAATATTCATCAATGATATGGGCCATTCATCTATGCTATGATATTCCTAAGGCCCAGGGATTTTATGGTACCTTTGTTGCATATGCATTTGTGTGGCACCAACTGCTACAAAATTGTATGTATAATACCCTCATTTCCTTATTAAATAATATAATTGAAAGATCTTGAGAAGTCTTCAGAAGAATTTCATAATCGATGCAATGTAGCCCTAGCAAGTAAGAATGAGACTGAAAGGTTGACTTATGACTAGCAAAAAAGTTAAATTGATTGGTAGGAGTGCTTCTTGCAACCATATTATTATTCTCCCTTGGTGAACTTGCAAGATATTAGAAGAGGATAGTGGATGAATGGTCGGATTGTCCAAAAGTGAGGTTTTATAATTCAAAATTGGGCCAAGCAGATGAATGGGTTAGATCGTCCAAGGTAGTTGGACTCAAAAGTGGGGCTCCATGGCATTCCTCTTGCTAGATGGCAGGAACAACGCACAGCTAAATGTACAAGAGGAGTGCTCACATTTTGGTGATCCATTCCACTCATTTGTTGGACCCCACCTTAGATGGGTCGTGAGGAGAAAATCTCACATATCAAACAATTCTAGCCCTTGGATTCATAATATTATCATAAACACCAAGAATGAGGATTTCCAACTTTAGTTTGATTTCTGCCAAATGAAGTGGTACATCTGGTGGGACCAGCAGCCTGATTAATAGCATGTCATTTGTGACACATTCGAGTTCCATTAAGCGGTCCCCATCATCAATGGCAAACAACAAACAAGATCCTATCCATTAAGCGGTCCACATCATCAATGCCCATGGAGGAATGCAAACCCCCTAAGGAATGTTGAAAATGGCCTCTTCCCTCTCTCTCTCTAAAAAATGCAGTTTTTTTTCTCTCTCTACAAGAGGAGCAAATATACACTTGAATCTACATTTGGCATATTTGAAATAACACCAAATATATCAACATGACAAAAGTTAAATAAAACCGATATCTTAGATATGCCAGAGATAACGCGGTTAAATAAAGTGCACATCTCTCATATACCACAGATAATGCGATTAAATAAGGTGCATATCTCACATATGCCACAGATAACACGGTTAAATAAGGTGCACATTTAAAATATACCGTGATATCTCAAAAACACCATACATGTTAAATAAATCCCCCTAAGCCATTTTCAACATGGTCAATGACTTACGTCAATCAAAGAAGCAACCGAGGGCAAGTAAAGCGCATCCAGTACATGTGCTATCACATGTCATGGAAGCATGGGAGAGAGAGAGTGGGCGGGGTCGGTGGAAAGGGGGAGGGGAAGGCCTAATTTGTGTGAATCTGCCCCACTCCGTTTGTTATACTTTATTGTTCTCCATCTAAGATATCCATAATGTCCACATATGCAGATTTTGGCCTTTCTTGAGTGCTCCAAGAGACTCATAAGTTATCATGATCATAACCTGACATTTGTTTCTTTTGCCTCCCATATATCTCTAGGAGCTCTTCTTAGCCGGACGTTAAAAAGGACCAAAGCCTCCAACTTTCGAGATCTAAATCACTAGTCATGTTCGGCTTTCCCTATTCAGGCTGTCTCCAAAAGTTTATATCCATCCAAGTTAAAGGCTCTAAAAGGCCTAAGAAGAAGTGAATAGAAGTGGTCAGAAAATATTTAAAAACTTTTACACTAAATGAGGCCATGATCTTTGGTATATGAGAATGGAGGAACAAGATTCATGTAGCCCTTATTCGGGATAAGACTTTGATGATGATGATTGGAAGCTTCTCATCATTAAGTTATTTGGTTAAAATTTTAAATGAACATAAATTAAAATACAGAAAACGGCATGCTTAAATTATCCAACAGTAATGAATTTGGTACCAAGCGAATCTAAGGCAAGCTAAACATAATGAAATGAAACAAATCATAAAGGAGGGCGCCAGCCAGGTTGTGTTCTTTTCCAAAGCATTTTCCATCTCTCTAGTATTCTTGGCTGTATCTCATCTCATGTAGTACTAGTCCTGATAGCTAACTCGTACAGATGGTGATCCACCCAATCTACATCTCGTGTTTAGCATATATAAGTTGGGGTAAGACCTGCCATGGATACTGATCTTGATGGATTACGGTCTAAAGGTTTCAAATATACCATGATTCTAAATGTGACAGTACCAATATGGAAGTTTAAGGCTTTCGAATGGCTCAGAGATATCTTAAAAGGGACCATATTTTCAGTGGCCTTGGATCATTTGATGGAAATGAGACCAGGGCAACTGACTGGCGTTGGGTGATGATCTGTAAGATTCATGACCACTACATCAGGGTACACCGACACACCGTACATGGGCTAGTGCATTACTTTCATCTACTAGCCACACTTCATCTTCCCAACCTTTTTGTTTCTTTCCTAAAGTCCGCATTACAAATGCTAGATGATAGCTAATAGGGATATATGATTTGGTTAGTTTGGTAGGATTTGACACCATGATGTAACCTTATGTTAAAGATCCCATAGGTTAATTACATGTCATTTCGGCCGTAAGTACCAAGATAACGACTCTGTTCTTTCACGACGATCTGCTTACAATAAGAAGCATATATACCATTGAATACCAATTGTACTGAAGAAGCACGAGTTTACAGTTGCTGCAAAGGTTGCCCCGGGCAGGCTGTTTGTCAGAAAACCGAAGCGTCAACTTCCAGATGGGTGATCTCATTTTCTACCATCCAAACTAAGTGTTATCCACGCCTCGCAGCACCAGTTGCCCACTCAGGCAAACCGTGGGATACGTAACGCATTAGTGGTATACAGTCTCTGGGAGATTGTTTTGTTTCTTTCTCCTAACAGAGTATTTTTCCTTGAATGACAAGGGAGTTGGTCTTAAGTCGGTGGGAGAGAGAAGTTTTGGTTGGTTGAGTTGGTCTCAATGGAAATCGGGACACTTTCTTTCTGGGTAACAATAATTTTATGCTTTCCCAATGGGTGTTAACATTCGATGCACAGTTGTCGCATGGCTTGCGTACAATAATGAAGGAGGATTGCCACTCTAGAGTTTAGAGTGCTAGAATTCCAGATATTTGGGTCCCGTCTTTGATCAAATGCTAGGATCATCTGACAAATTTGACTTTGGTTGTGGCCTATACAAGTGAAACTTATGTTTGAAGTTAAGTGATTGGGATCAGTGATCCCCCAAAATTTTGAGCCCTGCTTGCATTTTTCTTGCCCGTTAATAACATGGCCAAAGACCAGCATATAAATTTTAGTCAAAATAAGAATTTCAATTCATCTCAGAGGTGTTATGTCTGAAGTGGTCTCATGACTCTCATCATATCTTCTCATTCTAATATAATTCTTCAGAAATAAGCAAATGAATAAGCTGTTTGGCGCAGGAATAACAAACCAGTGATTAACTTGGTGCCCAACAACCCTGAGGAAATGATATCAACAGTACACTGCTTGTCTCAGCGAAGGTAATGGAAGTCGGTTGCTCATTTATGCTTCTAAGTAGCCAGTAAAGCATATCATGATTCCCATAAAGCAAGCATCAGCAACCACGCAAAAGAAGTGGAGGCTACCATTACCTTAAATGGAATGGTTGATATCTTTTCCTAAAACTATTAGCATCCTTGGGGAAGTAGGATAGAGTTACCACATGGAGATAGAGGAGACCTATCATTCCTGGACAATAGAAATGCAAAAGTGGGGCCTATGATTTTTGATGATCTGCATTAAATCAAGGTGGACACATATACGTTGGTTGGAGATGGCATCATTTAATCATGATTTGAATGGATCTTCCTCCATTCATTCTAAACTGTTTTATCTTCACTTAGGGCCCAGCAACTCTCTCTATTATTAAAAGCTAAATAATAAGCCTTTAAAAAGAGAGAAGAAAATTGCTCATAGAAGGAAGTATTTTAGTAGAGGATTTCTCCATCGGTGGGCACACAGCTCTAACTAAACGCCAAGTGCAGACACAACTAGTCCACCAGAGAGACCCTAAAGTCCAAATCAAACACGTTTGTCGACTAAAACCATATTCTTTTTTTTATTAAATAGTCACAGGAGTGACTTACATTAACATCTCCAGCATATGAACTACAACTTGAAAAGCAGGGCATCTAAATGGGGCCTTGGCTTACACATATTAAAAAGAAGCTACGTAAGACAAGTCACAAGTTCAAGTCATTTGCTCTTTTTTTAATGGGTTCTTTTGTGATTTTTTTAACGTATGTTACTGTAAAAATCAGATCCATCAGATAATTCTAAATATGTTCTCCTAAATATAGACAATTCTAATTTAAAGCACAAACAAATATAAGCGAAGAAGATCCAATCAAAGTAATTTTTAATGTTTCGGTAATCTAAGAGAGCGAGAACAAGTTGCATATCTTCCAAAAATATTACCTAAAATCAAGAGAAGGTAACAGCCTACCTGGGGACTCTTTGTAGGCGTGTAAATTTATCAGGACTCAATAAAGTGCTGAGTTTTACTTTTGTGTGTTTAAGAAACCCAGATGATGTGCCGGCGTAACTTCGAAGAAAAACCGGTGGAAACATAACACAGATGGAGACCAGACCAGCTACTGATAAGCATGCGATGGGAGATTATGTAGAGAATGAGCACGATTTTTTATTGGGCTCCCAATGTCATGTAGGCAGATGAAATGAAACCTTAATAAGTGAGACCGTAGTTAAATAATAGTGGTATGTTTCTATGACGCGGTATTGCTGATATCGAATGGTTTCGGGATCCTATAAATCCGCAGTATCAGATGCTATCGGCTAGCAGAGCCAGTAATCTCTTAGCAACTCATTATCCTCGAAAGCACCATTACCCACCCCAAAATATTTTTAGATGAAAACCAAAGAGAGAGACTAGATACCATATAAAACTAATATCAAACTAAACCTATAGATGGAAAGACTCATAAGAAGAGGCTACAGACAAAACACCCACCAAATGACAACTTACAACAAGAGGAATGCTAGCGGAAGGTTATAAATTATCTTAGTCTAAACCTTTGAATGATGAATACTAGTAAGTTAAACAGCATAAGAACTGGATAATTTTGGCATCTAAAAGAATGTAGTTTTTTGTCATAGAAAACAGACGATAGAATTTGGGTATAGCAACAGTATAAATTCAACTATGAAAAATATGATTTTTATTATGCTGGAGTCATCCAATCATTGCGAGTTTTTGTTTGCTAGTTATCCAAAGTTAGAGCAATAAGATGAACAGATTACATCATTCGTAGGTAAACCCCTTTAGTACCAAATGTTAAACGCTTCTAACTAAGGTCAACTTAGAGCCTTCGGCCTACCATTCCTCTTACAACCAAAGCAAACCCAATGTTGTTACTTCTAATCTATGTAACATTTACATAATTTCATCTTCTATCTTGTTGATAGACATTATTTTTACTCTATGTTGTTGTTAAACATACATAATATAAACAGTAGAGTTGTACAAGTGTTGTTTTCTAGCTAGAAGCACATAACAAATTAAACTAGCTCTCTCTCTCTCTCCCCCCACAATAAAGCTTTAAATTACCACCACCTTAAGAAATTCTGCCCACATGCAACTGCCCGACTGACACGTTTATGACACCAGGATGGCAAGATTAAGTATAACCGATCGTGGCTCGTCCATCCTAATCCTCAGATTTGTGACCTTATCACCGAATGGATCGGGAGGGGGAAAGGGGTGGGCGAAGAGCCAAAGTCCACATTTTGACGATTCAATTGCCGGTCTAGTTGAACCACCGACAAGGTATCAACGGCCACTTCGAGAATAGAGGAAAACTGGAACCATCAAAACACAGAACAAGTGAGAGCAAGTCAAGCAAAATGCAACGTATTTGTGATAAGCCTCTCCGCAAGAGTCTTCCATCAAGTCACGTCATATCTTAAAATGGGCCCGCAGGCAAACTAGCCGGTGTCAGTGGTGACAGAAAATCCAGAGACTTCTTCTTCCCCTCTTTAGGTTGCCCGAGATGGGGTTCTGAAAACTTGGTGGAGCCATTTTTTGCGCTTAATGGAGAAGAGGCTTGGATGGTGACCCCAGCAAGGATGTCTGAGGATCTATCAACGGCCAGTGTACAACAGGCCTCCAGTGTTCCGTCATCCAAACAGAGCATAAGCTTCCCAATCTCCAAGCATTAATGCATGGTTTTCTTCAAATCTAATTCAAGCAAACGGTTAAATGGGCATCTAATTTGGCTTTCACTGATTTGGAACTTTCGGATTTCACCTTCAATACCATCCCTTCCTTGGTTTGTTTGAAATGTATTTGTCTTCCATTTCGAAACAAGCAATAAAGGTGCACGTGAAAGGGGTCCCAAAACAAGAAATCGAAGACAAATAGGGCCCACTACATAGCTTTGATGCTCAACGAAACTTGTCTATTTTGATTAGTGATAACCACGCTTTGATAATTGACAGAGTGCATACACTGAGTTGTCGGTGCATGTGCTCTGCATTGTATCATTTTGTAAAAAGAAAGAGAGAAATTAGCCACGTAAAGATCACCAACGCTAAGGGGAGACACTTTTATGTGCTACTGATAGGATGGCCCTGATTTATCCTACCTTTGTGGTGATCGAAGCCGTTCATCTTTTGGGCCCATCTTAGATAAGCCTTGTCTCAAAATGTTTTTCAACGTGATAATCTTAGCCTGTGTTTTTCTCTTTTATGTAAATTGGATTGCACGAAAACCAATCTAACGTCTGATGAATAAATTGTTAGGCGCAAAATCTATGAAAGACAACCCAGCAGATCAGATGAACGGTTAAGATGGTATTTATACCAGGTGGGTGCAAACTGTGCGACGGTGGTGATCGACCAAAAAAAATTGATACCCTTGACCTTTACTCGCCAACTGCAAATTTCTGGAGACCACATCTTTCTTCTGTCTTCTCTCTGCTTCCCAGTTTCTCTCCTTTTTCCTCTCTAATGTTTCTTCCCGTCATCGAAGGGTTTTGAAGAAGTGTTCGGCAACTTCTCCGCCATGGCGGATGTGACCAAGCATCTTCCGATCGGTGGAAACAATCTCACCAGTGATTTGAAGGGTTTGTTTGGAGTTCTCAGAACGAGGAGAACCATGATTTTTGCCTATGGTTTCATGTTCGCTTTTGTTGCATGCACTGTTCTCATCGCTTTCAATCCAAGCGGAAACAATTCCCCATGGTTCAGTCGCTTCTTCAGCGGTTCACAGTCCAGTGCTAGTAGTACTGCTTATAGATCGCAGTTCCCCTCTATTTTCTCTTACATTTTCCCTGATTCTCCCTCTTCTGCTACCGGAAATACTGCAGGAAGCTTCAACACTTCTGGATCTAACCGTCCCACATCCCAACCTCCAGTTAAAAAGGAAGTTCCAGTTCGAAACAGGACTGAGAATGCGATCTTTTCAGATTCAAATAGGGATTCCAACTTCACGGCGTCATTGCTGAAGAGAAACGGGACTGTCGATAGCCAAAAAAATCGGAGTTCGGAAGTTTTGGATAAACCCAGAAATCAAACTGGGGCTGCTCCGGAGAGGCAGAAAAATGGGACTCCTGGGGTTTCAGAGAACCAGAGAAATCAGACTACGGCGGTCTTGGAGAAACCCAGAAACCAGACTCAGGCGGTTCCTGAGAAGGAGAAGAATGGAACCACACTGATTTCGGAGATCCAGAAAAATGGCACTTTGGTGGGTTGGGAGAGCCAGAAAAATCACACTAAAACCGATTCGGGTAAGCAGAAAGAGAAGAATAAGAAGGTTCGGGATAATCGGGAAAAGGAAAAGCACCTTGTAGACTCTTTGAAGCACTGTGAGATCTTCCACGGAAAATGGGTGGAAGATGATTCTTATCCTCTGTATAAAGAGGGTTCTTGCCCTCACATTGATGAGCCATTCAATTGTTATCTCAACGGCAGGCCGGATCGGAAGTATCAGAAGCTCAGATGGCAACCCCATGGTTGCAACATTCCAAGGTGCTGAAAACAAGGAAAGTTTCTTTTCTGTTTCATGCCATTCATCTACTTATGCCTCCCTGAAGTTGATCTGTATGTGTTTCTAAATTTAGATTGAATGCGAGGGATATGTTGGAGAGATTGAGAGGCAAACGCTTAGTTTTTGTTGGCGACTCTCTCAATCGGAATATGTGGGAATCGCTGGTTTGCGTTTTAAGAAATTCGGTGAAAGATAAAAGAAAAGTTTTTGAAGCGTCTGGTAAAAGCCAATTTCGAGCCGACGGGTCGTATTCGTTTATATTTGAGGTAGGATAAATCTACATTTGTAATTGGGTTTTACTTGTTGGGCAATTCTCTTCTTCTTTTTGTAACTTTCTTTATGTTTGTAGGATTATAATTGCTCTGTGGAGTTCTTTCGATCGCCATTCCTGGTTCAAGAATGGGAAACCCCTGAACCTAATGGGACGACAAAGGAGACGCTTCGGCTTGACATTATTGAGAGCCATTCATCTAAGTACAGGAATGCAGATATCGTCGTCTTCAATACTGGCCACTGGTGGACTCATGAGAAGACTAGTAAAGGGTATGCCCATAATCCTCTTCTTCTAACAGTTTCTGTATCAAATGATTGAAATTCCCAATTTCACTGTATTTCTTTCTTTTATTGGATTGGAACTCTTAGTTAATCTCTATTTCTCGTTGTAATTATTGAAAATCTATCTGGCAGCTAAGAAATTACTTCGTCTGTATAACAGGAAAGATTATTATCAAGAAGGTAGCCACATCTATGGACAGCTTAATGTCGTTGAGGCGTTTCGGAAAGCTCTAACAACATGGGCAAGATGGGTTGACAAAAATATAAATTCTGAGAAGACCCTCGTCTTCTTCCGTGGCTATTCCTCATCGCATTTCAGGTAATTCAGACAAACCCAGCCAATAACATATGCACAAAATGATAGCACTTAATGAAAGAAAACCCTTTCTCGCAACAACTGAATCGAAACCCAAATTGCTCATAAACAGGTAGACACGAAGAAATAATCATTCTACTGAAACGAATCCCACGAACAAAAGCTCAAAACCTGATATAATTGGAAGGAAAATCATCACTCTACTGTTGTTGCTATTAAAGCTCTGAAAGATAGATAAATAAATAAAAGTCTCATCTTTTTTCCAATTTTATGTTTTTTTAGTGGCGGACGGTGGAATTCCGGTGGCCAATGCGACAGTGAGACAGAACCCATCAAGAACGAGACATATCTGGCACCCTATCCGCCCAAGATGAATGTACTGGAATCGGTGTTACATGGGATGAAAACGCCCATTTCTTACCTCAACATTACCAGAATGACAGATTACAGGAAAGACGCTCATCCCTCCATCTACAGGAAACAAAACCTGACAGATGAAGAACGAAGATCGCCCCTAAGGTACCAAGATTGCAGCCATTGGTGCTTGCCAGGAGTACCTGACACTTGGAACGAGCTCCTCTACGCACAGCTACTAATCAAACTTCATAAACGGCGATCCAACCCATGAGCAATTCATAGCATTATATTAAATTAATCAATAGGCATTGTATTATATGTTTGTCTCATCTTCGGAAGTATAAAAATGAAATTGAAATTTAGAGATAGAGAGGATCCATGTAAAAGAGTTCCTACGATGAGAGCAGTGATCTGGGCTTTGTGGGTGAGGCCACGAAAGATCATTTGTATTATTTCTTTTTTATTTTCTTATTCAAAAGATGAAAGATAGGAAAATGGGGGGTGGGGGTGTCCTTGGTCTGGATCTGAAGATGATGATCTGGAGGACCATTGCTGACACTATTATTCTTTTAAACTTCGTAGATTCTAAAGATCTTTTTGCAGTTTGTTATTTATTAAATAAGGGTGCATTTTCTTTCCTATAGAAGTGGGTTTTGTTGTTACCTTTTCTTTTCCTTGGTTTGTTCTATTCTCCTCTTTAGTTGGTAATTTAAGTGACTGGATTATTGATTGTGGTGGCCATGTTCTCTAAAGCGGTGGAGAATGATTATTATTTCCTTTAACGTGGGTCGAGTATTTTGGGGTCTTGTGATGGTCATAATGACTTGCGTGCCTAATTAGCCACTTAAGGGATTTTACAAAGAGGGTTATGGGTTAGCTTCTTGTTAGTATATGTGAATTTCAAGTCACTGGAAGAAAATGGTGGAAATATCAGGTCAATTTTGTTACACGTTTCTGTAAGTGTCAATCTTCTTGATGGAGCGAAAAGGAAAGTTTGTGTTTGTAACACCCGTGTTGCTCTTCGAAGGGTTTGACTGTACATCCAAATGGCAAATTGGAGTTGCATTTGGGCCTCGTTATGTTGGATATGTAATCCAACAATGGCCGGAACTATAGTTCTGGTACATCAACATATTGCAATGAAGCAAGTTTAGCCCCTGAATACAGTCGAAAAAGCAAAAGGCAGAGGAAGGAGATTCTTCATTCTGAAAAGTTTGCGATTCGGATGCCCCTTGAGAGTAAGACAAACATAATCTATTGGCCTGGAATTTCACCCTATTATCAAGGGAAACTCGGATGATATTACTGAGTTATTTATCAAGTACAGACAAACTGCAAGTTCTGAATCCTGATTTGCTGAACTTCCTCGTTGTGACACCATCAACCATTAAATCTGTAGTACATCCATGAGTGTACAAAAACTAGTCGGTGGAAATGTGCAAGTGGGGCCCAGATGTTCGTCCACCCGATGAATGGTTTGGATAGCAAAATACTTAAAGTGGGCTGTTAAGATTCTCCTATCCCATGAGATTCTTTCATTGGATAATGTCGATTTTTAGTATTGGAAAGTTGAAAAAGTTATGAAGTAAAAGCATACAAGGCCATGCGCGATCAAATAGATAAATATTCTTGCCAAAAAAGATGAAAAGTTGGCTAACCGTTATGGCCCCATCAAATGTGGGGTAGGATAAGCGATTCTCTTAATCAAGTGGGCGAGGTGAGAGGATTGATGAGAAACTCTGCAGGGTAGAATAAGCAATTCTCTTAATCAGGTGGGTCAGGCAAGAGGGTTGATCAGAAACTCTGTAACCTTCCATCAATAAGCTAATTTCTACATGGCTTAGCTGATTGACTGTCGGGGGGCCGCACCGCAACATATAGAAGAATGGTTTGGAATAAGATTACTAAATTATGGGCCCACTTGTGTTTCTTTCAAGCAATAGTAATTTACTGCCCTACTCACTAAACTATACCAAAATGCATTTGATCAGGTGGTTAGGATCCACTGTTGATTTCTTAGTAAATAGTCAAAGATCCATCATAGTGGGCTAGCTTGCATGAATTGTGTAATGGAAAGCCCATATGCATAAGTACAAGCATTAGTAGTGAGCTTCTTTAAGGTGAAGACACCCATTTCTTCTCACTCTAAAGATACATATTTTGAAATTGATTTTTCTCTCTCTAGAAACAATCAGATTTACACTATAAAGAGGGATTGACATATTTATGATAACATCAAACATATCAATTGTAATAATGTTAAATAAATTTGATATCTTACATATACCCAAAATATCGCAGTTAAATAAATCTAATATCTCACATATGCCTAAGATATCGGTGTTAAATAAGTTGCACATTTGAAATATGCCATGATATCTCACAAAAAATGTGCGGTGATATCTCATAAATGCCCAAAAAATGCAGTTAAATAAACCCTCCTTAGTTTGATCGTGGCTGTGGTTGACATTATCAGATTCCTTCACACACTAGCAGGCAAGCATTGTGTATTTGGTTTTCATAACAATCATCTCATCGCTCTCATCATGTCCTTATTGGAAACTTTTCTCTGCTGCATATCTGCGGTTAAACATATGAAAAGGGCGGAATGATGGTAACAACTAAAGACTTCTTAAGCTATATTCTTAACTATGACCTAATATTTTTGTTGTCCTAACCTTTACTCTGACCTTAACAGTGTTCTGGTAATCGTTATGCAACTTTAACATTGTTCGAGTCAATTTGAGTTGGGTCTTTTGATTGACCTTGATACTTAATACCTAATTTTATTTTATTTTATACTTGAAAAGTTTTGATTAATAACAATTACCATGTAACTGTATTTATTCCTTGTTGACACTTCATGCAAACTGATGAGGCTGCTGTTGTTGGAGGTGAAGATTGATGAGGCAGTGTCAACGCAGGAAAGACGTCTAATATCCACAAAAGAATGCGACAAGTGCTGGATTATCAATATTAGAAAATTTAAGAACCTATTTCCCTCAACAGTATCAAATTAGTTATCTCAATGAAAGGAATTTGAGTAGCATTAAGAAAGCTAACGAAACAAGTAACAATCGAAAAACAAGTGTAAGAGAGAGCTGAGAGGGCAAAAGGATTGTGCCCAAGGTGCTTCATCCTTGGTTAGTGTGTCTAAAATAGCATATGATCCTCTAATTTTGTAAAGTTCAATGGGGTCAGCATCTTCTAACGTGTTACATCTCATGTGTTTTCTTTGTAAACAGTTGCAAGGTTAATCTTTAAACGTATACAAAACAGTTTAGGTCAATTAGGGTCACAATTTTTTTTTACCTAGCCCGATTTTCATACCAAAAATCTTGGCCCTAACCCAACCCTTACCGGTCAATTAGAATCAGGCCCCTAATTGACCCAACCCTTTACCCTCACTAGTCTTATTGACACCCACGTCCCTACCATTACACAGCACAGGTCGAGGTGTGGATCATTTCTTATACATACGTTGAAGTATGGATGACGGTGTAGCAGGCTGTATACATCCCTAGTCTTTTAGTAATCTCCCTCTTCAATTCTCTCAATGGCTTTCTGGGTGTAGAATAATTTCCTCTCATCAGTCAACTGCTTGTGTGCTTTTAGTTCCCGCTAACGTAGAGTTGATACTGCTGAACAACCACATGTAAACTCCATATTCTCTAACAGAGTATGATTAAGATATTATTGTTTCCTCAGCAACTGAAACTGGCAGTCATTTCTAAGAGATCCGTGCCCACCTGAGTTTTGCCAGATTGTTACTCCTTGGCTTCCTAGGAGTGAACCAGTTTCCTAAAAATAATTCAAGAGTTTTGCATTTTCTGACCCTATTTCATCGAATACCAAGGGATAGGCAGCTATCTGGATAGCATAAAGAGCTATTTTCGTGCCAAACAGCCCCATAAAAACTATGTTGAAATTTTGGCTCACAATTTTTTTAAGAATTGTTCGTGACAATAATTACAGTGAGTGTCGTAGCTAGGTACTGAGAGCCATTCAGTGCCTAGAAAAGCAACCATTCTGTCGCAAAAGCTGGTAAAAATGTGTTCCGTTGCCGGGACTTGACCCGGGTCTCTCGGGTGAGAGCCGAGTATCCTAACCAACTAGACTACAACGGATTAGTGTGGTCTAGGGGTTATTTTAGTGATATTGAAAGAGATAATTATTTACAAAGATGACTCTTGCAAGCAAAGTTGATGCATTGATCAGGTTACGGTCGAACAGCTTGAATAGTTTATGTTCTATCCACAATTGATGACTTTTCTATACAAGTGGAGTCACCCATCTAAGACTAAGAAGTGCTAAGGTAAATGCATACCGTAGCTTAAGGTGTACCTGGGCGCAGCTCTTTGGTGATCCCAAGTCTTCATCTAATGGACTCGCACTTTAAATAGGCTATGCCCCAAAAACCTCGTCCACCAGAGAAACTAAACTTTGAATGGTTAAGATTTCTATATCATCATTGGACCATTGGAGCACGCTTCTGACAAGTTTATCTAATAATCCAAGCCTGGGCGCAGAAGATAAATGGTTATCACCAAAAACGTTGGCCCCCACACACAATTTGCCTGGCAGTAGACACCCGACAGGTGTATTCCCAAATGTATTAGCATCAAGCATGGACTAGACACAAGCCGTGAGTAAGCTAATTCATGGCTTTTAATCTTTGCCCTGGCTATTGCAAGCCTAAGCATAGATAACAACACTCTGACAGAGGACAAAGTAGGTTGACAACCATAGGCCATTCCTTTTTAGATAATTTCTGTCTTGAGGCCCCAAAATGAGTTAGGGAGAAAAATCATCAACCATTTACAACCTAATGTAGGGCCAAACATCTTATTAAAGTCAATGTGCCAATTCATTAGCACTGCTAAAAAATGCAAGGTAAAGCTGCTTATTATAGACTTTATGGTCTACCCTTTTTTCAAACCTGCATATGTAGGAACTTCGTGTCCCGGCCTCCCCTTTTTTTAATATGCAATCCCTTATCGATGATCCTCTTCTATATCCATCACGAGGAGAAGACCAATTATAGCCTCAACTAGGTTGCATCCAACGGCTAGGAACGAAGCCCATTAACTGATTGAATAACTTTTTCTATCTCCAACTTGCCCAGATCTGCCGACAGGCAAAGAGTATCTCTTGCAACAACCAAAGTACTCATCAACAAGGTAGCCTCCCAAAAGTCTGAGAAATATTCAATCACCTATTGGTCAAATGCTAAGTGAAGAGTCAGACATCAGCTTGAAGATTGAGGGAGCTGCAATTACTTCTTCCCCTTTCTTTCTTTGTTCTGTGCAGTTCAAACATTAATTGAGTGGTGCTATAAGAACCAAAGATGCAATTAACAAGTTAAGAACTCGTAGATAGTTTAGCATATGAAATAATTGACTGGAAAACATAGAACTTGTGGAACTAATCTCAGTGATGCTATACGTTGCAAGGACAAGCAACAATTGACTTAACGTTCTTTGTCCAAGAGAGACGTTTAACTATAGATGAAATGTGTCAATCGGCCAATTTCTGTCAGTGTTCTGCCTCAATTACAAAATTTCCAAGTATCAGATTGATTTCTCATCAAAGTACCTACCCTAACATTGAGGGAAAATATATTACTGTATCTGCAATGGACTTCTCATTCATTCCCAGTTGTTTGTCCATTATTTCGATCTTCTTTCCTTTGCCTTCCAGATCTAACTTTTGACAAAAAGCCTAGTATTCATCCAACAATAGTTAATGTCATAATTGAAAATCAGCAGCCTATTCTCTGAGATACTGTCTCATGATATGTCGTCACAAGTCCCAAGGGATTTTCTTGTCATGTTAACATGGGATAATATCAAGAAAGATCAGGTAAAATTCAACTCCTATACCCCAGGAAGGGCAAATTCATGTTTCTGACCTAAGATGATCGAGCACTAGCTGGTCTTGTGTGGCGCAATTAAGGCTTAATTTCCTGATCAACAAGTGTTCTTCTGCTGCCATTATTTTTCCCGATCAATAAGTGGTTTTTCTACTACCAATATTTTTCTTGATCAAGAGCTGGCCTTCTCTAAAATAAAGTAACGTGTTTCTATTTTGGTTCATCCCCGTACTGGATGTCTTCTGGTTAATTATACAACAATGAGGAACATGATAGTTATAGAGGCACGTCATGCATGAAGGCCTTTCCATGTTGAGGATGCTCATTTTGGGGGATAAAATGGTACCTGCAGCTTCAAGCGGTATTACAGTTTAGCAATCCTACTTAGTCTACTTGAATTGATGCACTTAAAAGCATTTGTCATAACCAGTAAAAGAGACTAATGAGGGTATCTGGATCTGTTGGTGTGTCAACCTAAAAAGGAATCATGTAATGCATCCAATGTAATAGCATAAGATGCCATTGATGAATTCAATTGCTTTCTTGGACTCCCATAGTGGAGAAAGTCTGAGGCCATTGATGCTTGTTCATTAAGTTCAAAAACTTTATGTTAAATGAAGTTCATGAGATACATTGCCCTACGACACACTCCGACGTTGGTGTTGCAGCAGGAAACTATTCCGACAATGTTCACATTTTTTTGTAAATAATGTTGATCAGTTGCACCAGTTAGGCCTGCTAATGGGAGTTTATACTCCTTGATCACGTTTTTACTTGGACAGATAACCCAAATAGTCTAAAACATAATCTAGGTTTTCCTGAAGGGCATTGCCCTGGAACAATACTAGTAGTTTTCTCTCTAGATACTGCACCTAACTTCCACAAGTAACCTAATGACAACGAAAAGTTAATGAGCACTGATGGCTTAACTTACCCTCAGAGTAATGATTTAAAAGTGATAAGTGTTGCCGCACTAAGTATTTCACTTCTTATTGTTGAAGTTGCTGGTGGTTTTAGTCAGACTTTGTGAAAGGGAGCTTTCAACACAACACTCATTGGTCATCCTTTGTTAATAGAAATACTATAATCAACAGAAGCGTAACATCTTGCATACGATCAAGAGGCTCTCGGTATCACCTAGAGCCAAGTCAATGCATTTACTGGAATTGAAGCCTTTGATCTGCTTCCAAATTGTGGGTTCACTTTTCAACTGGTTCAGCCGTTGATTGACCATGTCTGACAAGATATGCAGTTCGTAGTTTTGACCAAGGCAACCTGATTTTCTCCTTCCTCGCGCAATTTTGAGCGGATGGATACTTTGATATGGGGAAAGGATGGTTGTTTCGAGTGAACCAAAACCTGTAATGGTAAGACAGTAGTCTGGAAGACAATCAACGCCAAGACGCGCTTTCATTCTTTAAGAATACTAGGCCAACGGCCCAAAATGGACCTTGGTTAGAGGCACCCAACATTTGGTACTAAGGCGCGCACCTTTAAGTAACATCACTTGTTCATCTCATTGTTCAGGGTTTGGATGACAAGTAGTAAAAAACTACTTATGATAATTAGATGATTCTAGCACTTGTAAAACTTTTCACATGAAATGGACGGTTAGAAATTTTGTAGAACAACTGTGTAAATTCAACTCCTAAAACATCATTTGTATGATGATAGAATCATCCAATCATTATAAATTTTTTCTCATTATCCAAACCAGAGCAATTAGATGAACAGGTGAGACCATTCAAAAGTGAACCCCCCAATGCCAAATGCTGAGCACTTTTGGCTAAGGTCTATTTAAGGCCTTTGGCCTAGCATTTCTATTCTTTAGTCCCGCAAGTTTACACTTTCTTCTCTGACTCCAGAAAAGAGCAAGGAGTACACATTCCTTTCTTATGCATAGTAAAAACTGTTTTGCAGATTGAAACCATTCATCTTGTTCAGAGTGCCAACAGTAGGTAAACATGAGAAAGAAATAACTACCAGTTTTGGGTTGTTGAAAAAAATAATAATAATAAGTTTTAAACCCAAAAAAACATTGGCAAAAACATCTAGTGAGATGAGCCATTCCTAACATGATGAATAAAATATATCTACAAAACTAGCTTTACCATGCAAGAAAAAAGGTCCATCTGCTCCTTCCTCTCCTCTTGTTTGTCTACACTTAGTAGGACCCCCTTTATTTCTTTCCTGCTTAAATAGATTACCTGAAATTATTATATGCCTTTTTAACAACCCACAACTACATGTCTCTATCTTAAACCCTCCCAGATCTTATGATTCTCTCCTTCAAAAGCTCACAAGTTACCAACATAATATAAAAAAGGGCAGCCCCCATGCACGAAGCTCTTGCCTATGCACGGTCCGAGGAAGGGGCGGACCACAAGGGCCCAAAGTACACAGTCTTACCTTACATTTTGCAAGAGGCTGTTTTCAGGCCTTGAACCCATGACTTCAACGTCACACAATGACAACTTTTACCATTGCGCCAAGGCTCCCCTTCAAGTTTCCAACATAATATGCGTCCCCCAAAATCTCCTACAAACTGTCAATAACTTGAGTACATGTGGCAAGCATCTAATGAGATGTGGCTATGTTAAAAGAAAAAAAGCAAATAACAAATATTCCAACTAAATTGAAAGTGTATGTAACAACTTTGCCATTGTCCTCAAAGTGTCTAATTAAAATTAAAATTAAAAAAAGAAGAAGAAGAAAACAACAACAACAACAATTATACTAGCCCGAACATAAGTATATATAACCCAGTGATAAGGTTGAGGTACCTCTCCTATAAGTAGTATCGACACCCAAATTTCTCTTAACATAATTAAAAGAGGGCATGATTTCCATTACTTTGTTTTAACATTATTTTGACTTGTTCTACCATTTTGTTAGTTGTTTTACCATATTCTACTCCTTTATTGTGACACCCCGAGTTTTTCTCAAAACTTTTTCCTCATAAATATAAAAATAATAATACGTTTTAAGAAAATAGATGGGATCCCTGAAAATTAAAATTTTAAATTTTAGAACTTTTAGCGCAGCTTTAAATGAATTTATTGAAAGCGTAAACTCCGGGGGTCAACTACATTCAAAAATGTGATCATAAATAACATTAAACCTTGATACTCTGAGCATGCTTTATTAAAAACCACAATAAATACACGGGCTAATTAAAGATGATAATAAATCAATTCAAATGTCATCAGGTTCCATCCATAATCACCACAATATTTCCATCTAAACTTTAACAATCCTTCATACCATTATATGAGTTCAATCTATAAAAATGTATCAACATCTAAGAAAGTCTCAAAAGTCTAGTCCAAGTAACATACTCTAAGCTATGTCCGAATAAGGAAATGAGATGGGCGGTCTTCCAGTCTTCTTCCAAATCCCTGCTACTCCGCCTACTTTCCCTGGTTGTTATCACGTTCCAAATCTGAGGCATTGCAAAACAAGGCAATGCCTCAGCAAGCTATACTTGTGTAGGTGATTATACTCAAATAAAGTTTAACAAAAATTTACAATAGGATTCTCGTAAAGGAAAAATACTCAAGACATATCAAATAATTGAATACTTGCAATTACAACTTTCACAAAACAAATGTTGAGTTAAATCAGTATAGCATGCAAGGCATGATCAAAATACAAGGTAAGTACATCAAAACCATAATAGTATATATCCACGGGATAATATGCATGCAATTATGGATAACAGAACATTGTATCAAAACTATACCAACATGCTCCAATATACTCAATCACCGGTGATGTGTACCCATACTAACTTTGGTCCTTCCCGTGCAGCCCGCATCAACCCCCGGAGTCTCTCATGGCCTAGGCCCGACTTGCCCTGGTTCACCCTATATATAGAGTCATAGGAACATGCACAAACTATATAGGTTACTATGTTGCAGTGGCAACCCCATCAGGATCTGAACCACTGCCACTCCCCGTCGACACCAAACAAGAGACTTTCTCCGTCCCCATGAGAAGGAATGGACTCATAGGGAGACTACCCATGATACCACCCCTACGTACCTGGCCCTGTATCACTCTAGGGCGGTGTCTAATCATCATCATCATCACAAAATCAGAGGGCGGGTGGCCAACCCTACAACTCTCCTAGCATAGTACCCATCGGGTGAAAGCACCCGTCATCAATCATCGGCAAGATATAAATCTTATAAACCATATAAATGTGCTATAAATAATCCCAATAACACGATTAAAGCCCAGCATACATTGTTATTATCATATTAAAAAGTCATGTTACAACACGAAAATAGGGATCTAATTATGTGCATGAGAAGACATAAAACGCATGTCTCAAAGCTTTAAAAATCCACTCATTGTTACTGAAATCATGAAATAATTGAATGAAATCACCTACCTCAGTAAATGTAGTGCTCAAATCAAGCGCGTGGAAGTATCATGTTGCACACCTGTTACATTATAAATATTTCATCATTTGGCAATTCAATAATGTTTAACCCTCTAATCCCCTAGATTATCTCACATTTGATCTATACCATCAAGATCTAAGGCATAATCATCCATTGATCAGCTTAATTGAGATTATCTCACAACATTCGATGGTTTAACTCTTAAAAAGGAATTTATATCTAGCTTTTCAAGTCAAATCTAGGTCCGCGCCGTCGATACGGTCACAACACCTCTTCGGATCTCGATTTGGACATCTGTAACTCCTAAAAATCAAGTTTTTATAAATGGACGGGTCAAAGGACCCAAAAAAATCCAAAAAACATGCGTCACACGTGCGCGCGTGCGGCGATTTCGTGCGGACGCACTGTGCATGTATGTGCCCCGTCTTCCTGTGGGCACATGCACAGACGTACTGCGCGTGCGTTGTCCTCGTGCGCACATGTGTACCGCAAGCGGGCACGGGCATTCGTTGGTGCGCCGTGCGTGCGTGTACTGCTGGCGTGTGTTAGTATTTTGCACGCGCGGTGCATGGTGCCACGTGTAGCCTGCGTGGGACGCATGGTGTGCGAGTGCTGTGTGCGTGTCGTGCGCGTGGCGTCGTGAATCGGGTGCGTGCCATCTCCATGCGTGGCACCTACGTGGCGTGCGACAAGGGGTGACACGTGTCACCAATGGTTGCCGCCGCTGGAGAAGACGATCGGACTCCGGTTGCCGCTGGCAACGCTTAGGTGTCCAAATGATGCGATTTTTGCACCATTTCACTCAGTTTTTCACGTAGATTCCATTTTCAAGCACCTTTTCAACCAACTCTGTCATTTTCTAGTGTTTTTACACAATTTTTGTCACGTCCCTAAAATTTATCCATCTACTGTTTTATGAGTTTTTCGGCATCCCTAGCCGTCCAATCACCATGAAAATTCATGGCATTGTTCTTCATGTTACAACACACAAGATAAACGGTTCAGATTATGATTTGATACCGTTTCATCGATTTACTTTAACAAGAATACTAATGCCTACTCATTCACTGAAAAACGGCAATCCACACCGTTTTTAAGCGTTAAAACAACAGAAACTATAGGAAAAACACGAGAAATGGTGGAGGGTGGCCTACCATAGTTAGATTGTCAATGCGTGCGCCTGCTAGGCGAGTTCCACATCGTTGCCCTGCTTCGTCAACACGGAATCTAAGGTGAATGGTTTGGCCGTACAAAAGACGGGGCAGACTTTTATACCCTCATTGTGGGTCCCACGCCCTATAGGCCCACGTGTATTTACCAATTTACCCCTCTTATTATTATTATTAAATTATTAATTATTAGGCTTATTACATTTATGTACAGTGATGAGTATGCTTTGGATACTACCAGCCAATGAAAAGACTTGGAAGGGCATGCAAGGGATAACTTGACGAACTGAAACATCTTAGTAGTTTCATAGTGATTGCAAATTTATGTTGATACATAATTGGTGAACTTGATAAATTATTTAATGATGCAATTAATTAACTATCAATAGATGGGTCAATTTATTAATTAACACCCCAACATGAGTAGATGTTTGGAATGAGACTAACCACGAGGAGGTGGTAAGTTGGTTTGATTTCACGGAAGATCAAAGTACATAAACTAACATGTTTAAAGCTAGGATGGATAATCTGAGGCGAGCTAGGTAGATCCATAGTCAAGGGGGACTGATCCTGCATGATGCAATTATAAGTCTAGTGGAAAAGAAAGCATCTAAAGGCAAATTTGGTAACCATCAAGCCAAAATAACCCTGGAAGTAGTTCTGAACTAGGTAATGACATCTTTTGAGACATAGTCAGCTTTACAAGGTAAATTATGTGAAAGGATAGAATATAATGTAAAAGCTAGATAGATAACCTTTGACGACCTGGGTTTTTACATGCATTTTTAAATGCAAAACTAATTCCTAAGGCGGGATCGATCCTTATTTAAAAACACTTTTAGAAAAAACGATGCAATGTAACATAAAATCTTTTGTTTTAAAATTATTTTGAAAACCCCGACTGTCATTTACTGTAAAGATGAACAGGAAAATGAAGAAAATGAAGAAAATCATAAATGTTTCCCAAGTCTATCCAGTCACAGCACATGGTCTAACTATAGCGATCACAGATACATGTCTAAATGGTAGATCATATAATTACATTTATATTTGTCTTCTCTTCATGTTCTTGAGCATAGCACTATCATTTTCCAATGCTTCATCTAATCCTTTTGGAGCTAATCTATAAAAATAATATATTTGGGTGAGTATTACTCATACTCAGTAGGTGATTTGATACTACTATTTTGAAAACACGGCAGACAATATGTATAATTTAAGGAGCCTTTTTCATGTAAAATATCAGTTATTCCTTTTTGTGTAAATATGCATGTTTATGCATAAAATGTAATCTCATTTATGCAAATTTATTCATGGAATCCTTTACCAAAATCTAGTATTCAATGATATACTTATGACTTAAATCATAGAGCAAAAATCAATAGATCCATGTAAGAAGAAGATCTCGGTAAACACGTTAAATCCAACAAGTCAAATATAATAATCATGAAACTCTTAAAATAGTCGTCATTCAAAGCAAATGCTGGCATCACTATAAGTATCATGCACATGGTCTTTCGGTGAGTACTCGTATACGACCATCTCAATGCTATATGCATATCAATAACACTGAAATCATAGGGTCATTATGCTCACAACCAGAACACATTCTGGAATTGTGTGTCTCCGGTACCTAGAGACTAGTCCACCATAGCCTCCACAACGATCATGGATATGTCCCCGAAAGGGTGCCGTGAATACCTCCAGTGGTCGTCCCTGTTTACCACAGCAATCAAGGAAGAGACAATGACTTTTTGGCAACAATACCATTCACTTTTTGTGGTAAAAGGCCAGGAGGGTAACCCCGTACATAACAACCTCTCAGCATAGTGCCCATTAGGCTCAATAGCACAAAGAGCATATATATATAGGAATCTCAATCTTAGTCATTGTAAATCATGCAATTTATGCAAGGATTTTTAGAATATGCAAACAATGCATAAAATCGGTTCATGCCAATAGTCCCATTAAGTCCATTATCCATGAAGACAATTACGCATGCTCATATAACATCAAATCTCAAAACGCATACTAAATGCAGTAATAAAATTAAGTAAATTATTTAGGGTTTGGAATGCATTTGAAAACTTAGTATTATCAAGCTGCCTACCTCGACCGTTGTCACTTAGCTTTCACTTAACTCGCATCCCTCTTTAATGAAAGTCCTAGCGTACCTTAGTGAAGTCCTAGATATTATTTGGAAATAAGAATCCAAATATTATTTCCTATTTTGCAGATCAACGGCTAGATCTATACTATAGTTTATAGATCTCTAATTTGTGGGTTTCAAATTGTTAATTTATGTAATTTAGGGTTGATCTAGGTATATTGATCTCCTAATATATCAAATGGAACAATCTATGAGATTTGATTATCTTTGATTTTGCTGATTTATAAGATTTCTATGGTTTTTGGGCTATAGTCATATAAATAGTTATATAATCCTAACTTTTATAATCTCATTAGGTCCGCGTCATTATTACGAACGCAACGGTTCTTTCGAATCGTCAATGAAAGTTATATAGCCTCCTTAATCACGTTTTTAGCTCGCGAATCAATCGGACGAACCAGAATCATTCATTTAGGGCTCGCGCGTCACGGTTCCCAGGACACCCGTGCATCTTGGTCCAACCAGGACTGCGTTCGCAAACGCCCGAGTGATGCACTATGACGCGTGTCCTAGATGGCATCACACGGACGCATCTTCGGCGCGGACGCGGCGCGTGTCGACTCCCAGGACGCCCCATGCGTCCCATTTGAGTCGGGAACCTGCCTGCACTCAGTGCGCTTGCGACGGTCGCCCTAGGGAGCACATTTTGCTCGTGTGCCATGTGCTACGTCCTTGGGACGCTTTTGGTCGGAGAGGCTGGGTTTCATCCCGATTTTCTCCGACGATTTTGGCCAGGAAACGCAGATCCGACGAAAATCTGTGCTGGGAGGAGAGAAAACCAAGAGGGAAGGGTGAGGACTTACTTGGGAAGCCTGAAATGGTGCCCCACCTTACCGGCAATACAAAGTTCTCCTACGCCTACTTGAACCCCAGGTCGCCGGAAAAACGAAGAAGGGGAAAACCCAGTTTCTGGCAAGACCAAAGGAAAAAAATGGGGAAGAAGAGAAAGGAGAACGGCCGGCCCGAAGGAAGGACTTGGGACGGTGCAAGAAATTGCAGAGAAAACTGGAGGAGGGGTTTTCCGATTTGCAGGAACCCTAAGCTTGAAACCCCAGAAGAGGAGGGCGGTGATCAATGAGAGAGGGAAAAGAGGGCTTTATAGCCTACGAAGGCAGTGCTGTCTAATGGCGGTGCCTCCATTTTTTTGGCACCACCTTATAGAGGTGGTGCTGTTAGGTTGGTGGCTGGAGGTAGGGGATGACCAGGGGTGTTGTTATCAAAATGACCCCCCTGTGTTTTCGGGCTTTTTTCTTTTTTAGGTTCAAATTACACAAATGCCCCTAATCTTTAAATGCCCATAACTTGGTCATATGAACTCCGTTTTCATTGTTCTTTGAGGCGTTGGATTTCATTTTGAGCGTAGAATCTACTGGTGCTAATTTTTCTCACAAATTACTTTGTTTTATATTTTAATTAAAGTAAAACATCCAGTCACCTATTAATATGATTAAATATCTATTAATCTCCAAAATTGTCCAAAATAAGCTAGCACATGGAGACCAACATGATTGATTGTAGTTATAAAAGTGATATGCTAATATTGAAAATTTTGAGTCATTACATAACCAATGACTCCAATCTACCGTGTGGACTGCCGACGATGACATTACTTCAGTTCTGTAGCTAAACCAGCAAGTTTATTTGGTGTGTTTCCTTAGCACTTACATATTCTCATTCTCTCAGTCATATGTTAACATGTTACTCATTAAACTCAAAGAGAAGAGTTCAACAAAACATAACACCTGAATAAATGAAGCCAAAATGGAGAATTTTCAGCAATATGAAAGACATCCACAAATTGAACCGTAATCAATTAACTTTGGATACTTACGAAGGTTTCTTATTCAGTGAAGAAGATCAATAATTTCTCTGGAATATGTCGACGATACATAACAAAGTTGCAAAAATAGTACCTCGTAGTAAATCAGGAATTGAACCTGTCAAAAGGACACTAAGCCACAGTTCAAAGCGAAGATAGATGTCCCTATCCCAAAATTTATGAGAACAAAATTAACTTGTAGATGATTACGTTGGTAAAATCAATTTTTTGTTCTATCAGGAATTGAACCTATCAAAAGGACACTAGCTTGTTTTCGGATAATTCTTTGCACAAAAAATTGAGCACAGAAGATAGATGTCCCTATCTCAAAATTTATGAGAAAGATTAGAACGAAAAATACATCACCAAATGGTAGATGTTCCTTCTCAAATATATGAGAAATCTGACTGTAAACGCGTGAGGCTCCCAAGGAGTGAGAAATGACTGAAGTTGATGCATGCCTTGTTAGTAAATCAAAAAGAAACATATACACCATCAGGGGACTAGAGTATCTAACTGTTATTAGAAACTAAATTAACTTGTAGATGATTACGTTGGTCAAATCATTCATGAAGTAGATCAGCATAAAGGCTGTCAATACAACACATTGATTCGTTTCAAGGGGACCAAAAATGCATACTGAAGCCTCTTTATAGAACTGGGAAACATTATTAACTGATATGTTATGGCAGATTGGCATGGGACCTTCTTAGTAGAAGGCCCATGGAGCCAACACTGAGTCAGTATTCATATGGCTGGAACACTGGGAGGAGAATGACTTCACAGTGGAAATCATAAGAAATCTCATATGTCCCAGGTAGCCTGGTCTTCCACATAGTAAATATTTGATAGGTCTTATGTTTGTTACAGAGAAAAGGCTAGCTACCTATATAGAGCCAAGCCCAATCATTCCAACGGCAAAAAAACATGTTCTAGGTATCTCTACAAAAATAGTTTCTGCAGATTAACGGCTTGCACTCAGAAAAGAAGCTTTTAGATGTTTCAGAAGCCCAATCTCAATTAGACTGCTGATACATATGAAAGGGCAAGTGTTATTTTGTACAATATGTGTCTTCTTTAACTTACATGTTGTCACAGGTAAAGCAGTCAATACCGCAGAGTACCTACCTGTAAACATCAAGTTGCAACCAAATAAGTACTTTTGACATATTCAAATCATGAATCCTGGTAGGTATCCACAGTCAAGAGCGTCGGAAGAAGTTCACGCCATCTTTTTTCATGCATGGTCCAACTTTTTTTTGTAGATCTAAGCCATTCGTCATTTTTGCAGGAAATAGATAATCCTCTAGATTTCGGTGCATTAAGATGATCCTAACTACTTGTCTGCTCTTTTAAAGAATTAATGGTATTATAGAATGTAAAAGTTTTCTACAGCCTCACACGTGTTCGGCCCTACTCTGTGCACTCAACAGACTCTAGTTATTGGTTAGACTGTGAACTTAAAGGTTGTAGCATGTACTGATGCTGATCAAACCGGCAGTCCTCATGGCATATACCAACTACCAATTACTCTGCATGATAAGATTTAGAAATATGCAAAGCACAGGTTAATCATATAGAAATGGAAATCAGGGATGGTTTTTATACCAAGTTGAATGTTCATTGACTTGCCTCCTCCATCTTGTACAGACTGACACATATCGGTGTTCTGTCGAAAAGGAAACGCGGATGCATTACATGGCACAGTTTGCCGAAAGAAGAGAGATGTCTTGATTTTCACATTTTGTAAATCTCAAAACAAGATTCATGGATTAGCTATATTCTAATTAGTTCTACAAGGATCGATGATCACATCGTTAGACACTAGTACTAAACAAAATTCTAACATAATTCTGTTTGGCATATTTGGGAAGATTATAGCTTAAAACCTACAACGGTGCAACTCAATGCTAAAGTTTGCCTGTTTGGAAGTATTCACGGAACATAGAATTGAAGTAATAATCGGTTTGGCAGAACAAGAACCCGTAATAACTCGAAATTTAACCAAAAGTGCAAGTTGGTTTCAGAGAGTCTTAAAGAAGAAAAGATTCAAAAGGTTTGCATGATCTGCATTCATTGAATAAAATATCAAGGGGCACTTCAGCCCTTTTATCCTTGACTTGGCACTCCTGAATTGTGGTGCAGAGGTTGCTGGTGCAAAGAATGCAATCATTCTTTTCCCTTTCTACTATCCAAGGGAGTGTTGAATGCAGCTCATGAACCTAGTGATGTGTATACAATTAATCAAACAGGCTCTGGGACCTATCCTGCATGTAAGAGACAATCACATATTAAATGGGAGCATACAGAAACTTATAATATCATAAATGCTTTCAGTAAATGCAATGGTGCAGGAATCATTATGTCTACAACAAGATTACAAAATACAAGGACTTTAGATGGTCAGACACACAGAAAAATGAAAGTAAATTTTTTACATGGGTGAATGTTGACCGTTACCTTCACTAGGATTTTCAGGCTTTGCACTGCATATATGGTAACTGGCAATTTTTACTGTTTGGTCTCTGCCATTGGACCCGGAATCAGGACCTCTCCCTCTCTCTCTCTCTCACTCCATGGTAAGTGTAGACGCTAACAAAGGGTTATTGCTGACACAGTTCCACCAGTACTAAAGACAGAGGAATCCAGTACCGTTTACGAGGGGTATCGTGCCGAACAGACGATATTATAACCTCCCCATTTTATGGCCTTCACCCTATTTTTTGTCGTGCTAGTGTTTGGAGGGTCCCGGGTAATAGATTGCTCTGAAACTTGGCGGTATTCTATCTAGTGAGCTGCAAAATATAGGGAGTAATAAGCCATGATATATGTCGTACATTAAGGCCGTACCAGTTTCTCTTGGATTGCCTTGTTTAGCTTAGAGTTTGCTTCGGACATTATAAGGCATTTGATTGGAGAATTGTTCTGCAGGTGGATCTCTATTTGATCCTTGTTCCCGTGTTGTTGATGGCCGTCAAATGGTGGTCAAGATCGTTCGGTTGGTGTAAACGCTAAGCAATGGGGTTGTCTATGATTGCACTACTGAATTGTTTGTAGAATCATTATGGGTTTGATGTTTGCATTAAGATTTCGAATGAGTTATCCACGGACAAGGATATTCTTCCCTTGATAAAGTGGATAAGTCACACCCGCTCTTGCTGTGAATGTCCTCAGTGGGGTGTGTACGTAAAGTGAGCTCCTTGGAACGGGAATAACAATATGTGGATTGAGCTTATTGATTAAGTATCCAGGAGAATTTTGTTTAAGTAGTTTTCATCTATTTTTTTGTCTTAATGTTGTTGAGCAATCTCACCCCGAACCCACAGCCATAGGTTGGGGAACAGCGTACTTTTGCCACTAAGTCGGGCGCTCATGCTCAACAGCAAGGCATAACATCAGTGTTCATGAACAAGTTTATTGACTATTTGTTATCAACCATAGTGAACAGCCACAAATCCTACCCAGAGTCGTCCTGGTGTGTGAAGAAGTGAACTCACCCATTTTTTTCTTTCACGATGATTCTTTTTTAAGATTTGAGCTGTTCATTTTGTCGGATATATAAGAATTAGGAGAAGACCCGACAAGAAATCAACGCATTTGGGTGATCTCTATTGCTTATTTTAGGCTTTTGAAAAAAAAGAAAGAACAAAATCAGCAATGTTGTGATTTTCAACTGAAAGAAATATAGGTTAGAAGTATCCAATGGGAATGAAATTTGATTTGTAACCTATCTAGGCCATTCTAAACATGATTATTAGTTTAGATCGACAAGAAAATCACCACTTATAAAAAAATTGGGCTGTTGACATCTGAAAAGAATAGCATTTTGTTTTAGAAAGAGTAAAAAAGAGTGGCTAATTTTAGCATGAGTTTCTCTCTCTCTCTCTCTCTTGAATGATTAATTTCTTATGGAAGTAGCAAATCACATTGTCCATTTGAGGAATGCTAAAACCAAAGCGCCCAGGTTTTTAGTGAAGGGCCTATCTTTGGATGATCTGCAATGTTCATCTGATTGCTCTTGCTTGGAATCTCTCCCAAGCAAATACACGGTTGTGAGAATTCTAGCATCTTGAAAACTGTGTTTTGGCGGTTGAGTTTTAGACTATTGTTGTATAAAATGTCCAACGGTGCATTTTATTGTGATCACGAGGGGAATTTATCAGGAGTTAGGAGCCTAGAACCATACAATTGGCATGGTTTTTGCACAATTTGATATCCAAAGCAGGGGCAAATCAGATAAACTGATTGGATTATCCATAAGTGGAGTCCTTTGCTCAATAGTAGGGTACTTTGGTTTTGGCTGTTATTTGAAGCACTTTGATTTAGCATTCGTCGTATTGCGTTGTTTAGAAGAAACAGGGTACATGCCACTTCCACTTACCCTGATATGTGTGGCTTGTGGGTGATTGAACCGCGTTCGCAGGGACTACTTCTACCATAAACGGGCGGGGACACCCTGTCATATCCAAAAGTGAAAAATGAGAAAGTGCCAATTGTAATCTGAGTCAGCTCGTGTTAATGAAAGGAGCTTTCAAATAATTAGGTAAGCAAGAAGATGATAAAAAGGGCAGTCCCGGTGCATGAAGCTCCCGCCTATGCAGAGTTTGGAGAAGGGACGGGCCATAATGGCCTAAAGTAAGCAAGAAGATGATGTTAACTCAAATAGTCAAAGAAGACATGATCTTTCAAACAGTGGTCTCAACAAATAAGGTTCAATGTATTTGACTATATCCCTGCTACTGGATTGTCCAAAGAAGATCCTTAACGGAGACTGATCTTACTTACATCCATAACAAGTGCTAGTACTACTATTGTTGGCCTCTATCGACCATCCTTTTCTGACCCAACCAGATTTCCCCCATTCACTTTCAGGCCTCACCACTTTTCTGCGGTTCCACCTAACAACCACATGCTATCCCCTTTTTCTAGGCCATACCCAAGCAATTATCTGTCTTCTGCACCTATCAAATATGTTTGTCATCTTCGATGCAAGAGTTTTTAGTAATCAGATATTTCCAAAATGAAAACATCACACAGATTCAGATTACAATTTATAGTAGTAATCATGGGGACTGACTCAATAAACTAACATCTGATAATGATGAATAACCACGCTCTCTCCTCATGTTTGGACTATTGGGTGAGCGATAAGTGCGGTGTGGCGACAAGTATGAACAAGAAAAACTGGTAAACAGTGAAGATTAGTGGAGATGTTAGGCCATCAAAATCAAATGGACAAAGCAGTGATTTCATGCTAAGCAAAAGACGCATGTTTCATAGGAAAACTTCAATCTCCATATCTTTATTTGATTAGAATAATGAGGGTTTTAATTAGATTACGGAATGCTTAAATCATGGATTATGATTCAACGGATAAAGCGGATAGAGAAAACATTCATTTGAAGCCCTAAACGACGATTGCTTCCATTATTTCCAAAGTCAAAAGGCCTTTCTTTTTCACACCCCTTCAAACTTTTCTCTCCATTTCTAAATCTATACTTGCCAATCATTCTCTTTTGCGTGTGGATAATGGAACCCAAGGTGGACGACGGACATGCTTTTCCCTTTCCATTCTCATTTTGGACCTTCACTTTGTAGTATGTAATGAGTCATTTCTGTATAAGCAATCACCTCGAATGTTCCGATCTTGATCGAGTGGTTGACTGACCACTTCTGGGTCACAATAATGTAGCAGTTGATGGCTGGTTACACGCAGCTTTAGTTAAGTGAAAGGGACGTGGCTTCTTATTTATGTACAAATATGTGCATGAAGGAAGCATCAAAGGTCATATTCCTAATAAAGGCATGTATCACTTACCATGTTATAATAACATTGTTTGATTCAACTTCCATTTCAGGTCATGCCCCATCATCCTATTAGTAAAGATATGGAATTTTATTAAGATACAGATAAAGATGAGAGATGGTAGAAGCCGCCTTCTATGCTTAAGAAATGACGATAAGGAGGGTGGAATGGTCGGCAGTATTTTAATCATGATATCCTTAATAGAAAACCCTTATTTGTAAAGAGAAGATGTTGCCTTGCGACCTCCCACAGTGGCCAAGAGCCTTCCACTATCTCACCATCAATCCTTGCCTTTCCTCCCATGGACTGTCCCTACAGCTCTCTCTCTCTCTCTCTCTCTCTCTCTCTGTTACAAGTTTGTAATAACTTTCCATGGATGCTTACATGTAAATCAGCAAGGTGCAGAAGATACCATAACAATAAAATATGCGCTCTCTTTCTGACGATTTGAGAGAGAGAGAGAGAGAGAGTTACAAAATTTCAAGGCCAAATAAGTGATATGTCCAAGGGGAACTGTATTTGTCAGACCTAACATTGGATCTTTTAGGCAACCCCATATCTATGTGGGGCTTTTTGTACTGTGATTGTAAAAGCCACAAGAAACATAGAAGACAAGAATAATTTCTGTATTTCCTGTAAATTTAAGAACGAGCAAAATACACGAACTAGTAATTTGTATTTGCTCTGTACATGGGTTACACGGGAGGGATTTCCTTTCCACAAAGGAAAAACACGAACTAATAATCTTCAACAATCCCAGCCCTCCGAAGGAAAAACATGAAAACCATAAAGCTTCAAGTTTCCTGTCAAAATATTAAGGAAAGCATGACCCAAAGGCCCCAAAATCAGAGTATTTACATACCAAACCCAAAACCATCCACCAACCTAGAAGCAGCTATCAAACAAAACTAATCCAAACTGCATTTGCTGATCAAGAAGCCGCAGATGTGTGGGGTTGTGTGAAGGGATAGAAGCGGGGTTTGTTGAGGGAAGGAAATGGAATATTTTTGTCGGTAGGATTTGCAGAGGCAGAAGTGGTAGTTGTGGCTACTCGCTCACAAGAAGGACACATGGTTAGAGTAGTTGCTGGAAGCTGCATGTAGAAGGGGTGAGATGATTTCAAAGCCCTCAACTCTTGCAGCTCTTTCTGTAGCCTCCTGTTCTCATCTGTCAATGTTTCACAGCACCGTTTTAAATACTCGCAGTCTACCTCCGTCTGCTTCAGCTTCGTTCTGTTTTTCGAAAAAAATAAGAACAAACCCATGAGGGAAAGAAGATAGAAATGTGGTTTTAATGGATTAAAGCCAGAAAAGGTAGATGGTTTAGTACCTTGCTCTTCTGTTCTGAAACCAGACTTCTACTTGACGAGGACGGAGGTTTAGCTGTTTGGCAAGAGCTAGCTTTTGCTTCTGCAACATGAATAAGATTTTGTGAGAAAATATGGAGAGGGGTTTTGCTTGTTTTGCTTCTTACGTTCTGGGTTTTACTTACTGGGTTGAGGGTGTTGTGTTCTTTGAAGCTTTCTTCAAGAAAAGCCGACTGCTCTTTAGAGAGTCTGAGTTTCTTCCGGGTCAAACCGTTTTCTTCCTCATCGCTCGCTCTAGAAGAAGCTCTTTCCGTTTCGAGTTCATTAGCCGTTGCGTCTCCATCTCTCTTGTTTCCTCCTCTGTACCCGCAGAAATCCATCCGAAAAGAAGAAACCGTGCTGTTTGGGGAAGAGACGGCAGCCCCATCATCGTTTTCTTCTGTCGAAGGAAGACGATTAACGCCAAAACCTCGCGCTGTTGACGCCATATGACCAGAAGAGCCGCCTTCAGAATTACCTTTGACCATTTCCCAGAAACAGAATCAGTAAACCGAGAAAAACCTACCAAAATCTCCGTCTCAAAATCTGGAAAACAAGAGGAAAAATTAGAGACTTACCACTATCAGGTGCCCAAGGAAATCCTAGCTGTGAAGAATGAGAACGAGGAACGGGAGCAAGGGGTAGAAGATCGAGTTGAACAGGAGGATCTACCGAGACCCTTTTCTCTCTAGTCCCTTCTCCATCTGCACTTCCTCTCTCACCTTTGTCTCCTCCTCCATCTCCTTCTTCATCTCGTCCATTCGACCCAACACCTAAACCCATACAGAACCACAAACCCTTGCCTGTTTTACTACCTTTCTCCACGAAAGAAAAGGGTTTCGGAGCTTCTCCCAAGCTCAAACCCAACTCCATCCCTTCAGGATAAAGAAAACCCAAATCCGGAAAGCCCAAAATACAACAGCCTGAGGTGGAAATGAAAAAGGAAAGTTGAAGCCAACAAGAAGAAGCTGAAGACTGAAATGAAAAAGGATGAGCCTTTTATAGACCGTATCCGAAGACCCAACCCCAACCTCCCTCTCTCTTGGCTTTGACCGACAATCTCAGGTTGACAAACACACGTGAAAGATAAACAAGAGCATGGGAGATTTCATTGTTCTCTTCCTGCCCAATATTATTATATAAAAAAAAAGAAAAAAGAATACAAACTTAGAAAGGCAGTCCCATCCCATGTTCATCAAATCCGGACACCACAACCACCACAAATTTCTAGACCAAAATCTTTCTTTCACTGCTATGGTAACGCACAATACAAGCAAGCAAACGAACAAACAAACGTTTCCGTTTCCGTTTCCGTTTCCGTTTCCGTTTCCGTTTCCTCTCTCATTAGCTGTCTCCTTCTTCCCTGCTTGCTTCTTCTCGCCTCCCATTTACTGGTGCAATTAAAGGAAAGAGTTTTCCGGTTTCAAGCCTTGGCACTGACCAAACCCCACCATAAGCAGAAACTGCTTTCAAGCAACTCATTTATTGTTCTTCCCCTCGTCAGTTATTGCTTTCTCACCAACACTCGACATACCCATCCTTTAACGTCCACCCTAATTTCATCATCTAAGTCAAACTCGTCTTGACCGTTTCTTAATTTGGATGTTACTGTTTTAAGCTTTCCCTAGACTATTAAATAATTGCAAGTTTCTTTTTGGAATTTGCTTTTCGAGTAATCGGCGGCGAGACTCCGATGCAAGACCGACGACTCACCAACCAACTCAACGTAACTTCCCTTCAAGAACGGCATTGGCTCCGCGTGTCACGTTCCTACGAGTGAGTCTTCGGAGTTTGAACCGGAGGGAAGCGAAGACAATGGTTTGGAAGAGATTGCACCCGATTGACGAAACTCACTCAAGTCACGGTCTATTCAAACGTCAAACGGCAAACAAAGCACAAAAGAGGAGGATGTTGAGTTTTTTAGTCTAACTGCAGGTCATGGGTCTGAGGCATCAAAATAATAAGCTCTTGCAAATTATAAGATAAAATTGCATATTATAAATCTTTTTTAATCTTCTTAACATCTTACCTGTACATAAACGTTCATACATGAACTTTTGGTACTAAAATTGTGAAGCTTTGAGAGATGAATTCCAAGACACATAAGGTAATAAGAGTTAGTTTCATATCGCTGAGAGAGGAGGAATTGAGCGATTTATAAAAGTTCAAAAAACTCTTCTAGCAACAAGGCATTTTTTTAATAAAAGAGTAACAAAACCGTAAAATTGTATGGGCAACCAAAGTGAATAATATCCTTGCTATAGGACCCCATGTGTTACAAAACTATCCATTTTTATCTTCTAAAAGGGCCTTTTTTTAAGAAAGTTTATAAATTTCAAATTTTATTTCTTCATTCAGCGACTACAAATAGTCTTTTTTATTGGTACTAGAGTTGGTCTGGTTATACCTACAACTCAAATGAAAATCAAGCATTTTGTTGTTTAAAAATGCCAAGAGATGATTATATAATTGGTTTATATCAATTCTCTTCAATTAGCTTAGTATAAGAAGCTCTCGCGTAAAAAGAATCCTAGTAAGGGCAGATTAATTTTGTATTATTGTAAGTGGTTATTTCTACGCCATTCGTTACCTTTATATATAGAGAGTTATTACCTAAAACCCTCTCTTACTCTCACCGCAGCAGTATTGTTACGGTGGTCTCGCGGATAGCGCCGGTGGATGAGGGGAAGGGCGGTTGGGTCACAAATGTCATGCTTTTGCGATCATTGCAATTATTGAAGTCATGCGGGACTTTAATGATAAGGAGGGGAGGAGAGAGAAAGAGGAGACGCGAGAGAAGCATGAATTCTTCTTGGGTGGGGAATTGGGCCCACATACCCCCAACCACCTTCCCCTATCACGCTTTTGACGAAGATAAGGTTGTTTATTTTGCTACCCATTTCTTCTCTTATTCCCGTTTTGTATTATTTATCTTACAAACATCAAATAACAGAACAAGGACTTGTCTTCCACGGGGAACCAGGCAGTTAATACCGCAATTGAGCCCCCTAGGTTTAGGCCTCTCCCCTACTCCACCTATACAATAGAAATCCGTCGCTCAACTACTCAGTTATTGCGAATCCGAAAATCATTAAATTATTAGAAGATCCTGACCGTACGATATCTATGGCTGAAAGATTTCGAAATTATCTTTTATTTGTTTCCCCACGTTTTAATTGGGAAAATCCGAGGTAATTGCTTAAAAATCATGATGGGAGATTTTTCTTGCTTTCATTATTTAGAGAATTTTAAAGCTGTTGCATGGAGAAAATAACGTGGCGGTATAATGAATGGACCAAAATGACCCATCTAGAATGGGGGTATTTTGGTACATATACTGGTAAAAGAACCTATTTTGGCCGGTTACGTGGGTCGGTAAGGTCGTCTCCCGTTCCTAAAGGAGAAACGGATTCTTTTCTCATTTCTGGCAATTAAAAAAATTAACTTTAAGGATCGTACCCGATGAATAGTACGTCTTTTCGCCGAGTCAAGGTAGCGAGTGGACCCGAAGACGTGTTTGCAGAAATGCCTGACTGTCACGTGACCGTAGGGTTGCCGGGTGAATTTGATTGGCCGAATTGCCATGGTAGAATGGCGTGGACCAATAGAAAGGGAGGGGATGGGGCAGGGTTAATGATGGCAGTTGCGGCGGGGAGGGACAGCTGCCCGTCAGGAGGGGACAAGTCCATAGAGGCAATGATTAGTACTGGAATGGAGTAGTGGGGACCATCTGTAATTATTAAGGGGTGATTGAATGGTCTCTCCGCTTGGCGCTCGTCCTTTCATCGATCACGTCCCCTCCCCCACTCCTCTTATCATTACCTACAACCTTCTCTCTCTCTCTCTCTCTCTCTCTCTCTCTCTCTCTCTCTCTCTCTCTCTCAAATTCACCCAAAACCAACGGTTGATATTTTCTTGAAAAATTGTAAACACGATTTCTTGGATGAAGGGTCTAAGGATGTTTAATCAAGATCAACGGCATGATTTTTTCATTATCTACCAGTTCGACGGATTGAATTAAATCAAAGTGGCACGTGCGGGGCCCAAAAAACATTACTTCTTCCGCCATCAAACAAGTGCACTTCCCAAAAACATATTTCCAATATATTTTAGTGGACATTTAAGGTTATACGAAGAAATGTTAGAATCTACGTTGTAATAAATTGATTGATTTTGAATAAAGATACAAATCTGCATTTATATAGAAGTTACATGTTGAAAAGTACCAAGATTTAGGCTGTTATTATAGCAGAATAAATTCGTAGGAAATATTATGTATAATCTCTTGATGATACTATGGATCTGTTGAACCAATAATTTCTCTAATAGATTTTATCTGATAACACCCTTCTCAAGCAGATGCAAAGATAATTTTGACATGAGCTTGCTAATTAAATGCTGTATTTAAAGGATTGCTTTCTAATGAACATAATCTCAAGTCAATTCATACTTCCTTTGTTGATAGAAGTAAATCTAAAATCGATGATATCTTCTACAATAAACAGATCTTGATTTCATTTTAAGGGATAAAGATCCCTGGTAATGAGCATTATATCTTTTAACACTGATAGCAAAATCCAATGAAAATTGAAGTGATTTAAGGCGGTCCATCAAAATAATCAAATGATGGAGGCTGAATTAGCCTAAAGATGTCGGATTGAAGGCTTCTCAAATGACTTTGATGAGATTGATCTCTTAATAAAAGAAATTAAAAGACACAGCTCTCACGCCTATGAGCCACGATTACTCCCCATTGTTCCCAATCAGATCTCACAACATTTTCGCTTCTTCTTCTTCAAGTCTGCAATCTTCCTCCACGGCTAATGTCGCTTGTCTAACATGCGGCAGACCTGTGTTTGCTCTCGTCTCTATCTTTTTTCCTCAATCCTTCTCTGATCTTTATTTTGCCATAACTGGAGAGGAACCTAAGATCTGATGTTTCTGATCAAATTTGTCGCCGCCGGCTCGTTCCCGATTAGACGTTTTGATTCTTCTCCAGTTTTTCGAATGAATTTCAAAGCTAAGATTGAGGATGCGCGGCTTTGCAAAGCTGGATGACTTGAACCCAAGAAGGTGAAGGAAAAGATTGTGGTTTGCCTTCGAGGCATAAGCGCAAGAGCGGCGAAGGGAGAGGCAGAAGTTCTTGCACCATTTTTTGCATAGAAAGCTTTTTGTTTTAAGATTTAGGCCATTCTTTTTGTTTAGAGTACAAGCATTCAAAACCCTTAAAAAATCAATGAAGTTGAGCACGAACTAAGGGCCCATGAGAAAATCGATGCAACATGAACAATCCACAGTTACAAACCACTGTTTTTAACTCTTTGAAAAACTTGAGTTCCGATATGAGTCATGCTTAAGAGGAGAGAAAGGCGTAAGGGTCTCTTTCTCTATGTATGGTAAAGCTTGTTTCGTAGATCTAAGCCATTAATTATGTCAGAATATGTAAATAGACAACCTTTAAGAAATTAATGTAATTGGATGATCCTCGCCTCTTGTTTTGGGTTGTCGAAGAACATAATAGAAATGGAATTTTTTTACATTTTAACGAATAAAAAGGGGCTAAGAATATCTAGTGGGCATTAAATCTGATTAGAAGCCTATTTGAGCTATTCGTAACATAATGAAGGGTTAGATGTAAAAAAAAATAAAAATTACCTTACATGAAGAAGAGGCCTGTATGTACTCCTTCCTCATCTCTTGAGCATGTACTCTAGTGGAGACTTAAAACTTAATCTCACCTAGTAGTAGGCATAAATTTTGGTTATTGGCTATCCAATCCATTCATTAACGAGTTAGATCTATAAAGCAAAAGGATAGGCTTTGACTTCTTCATACGCCTTTAGTGTTGAGTCCTAAGTCTTGCCGAACTTTTTCTTATTACTAGAATTCATACGTTTAACTAACCACAAAAAGGTTGACCAACATTTTAGAAGATGGAAACTTAGCGTTCACCAAATATTAGATGACTCATCTTTAAAACTCTCAGCCATTACATGATTCTAGCAAGTGCTGCTTTTAGTTGGAAAATGGACAGTCAAACTGTTGAGTATTAGCCCAAGCAACACGGTGGGTGTAATCAACAATATAAGTTGGATCTTTCACTAGTTCTGGTATTTCTGGGTGCTAAAACCAGTGGCTGATACAAAGGGAAGCTTTGGCACAATGGTAAAATTATAGTCATGTGACCTTGAGATCATAGGTTCAAAGTATAAAAACAGCTTCTTGCAAAATATAACATAAGGCTTCGAACTATAGACCCTTGTGGTTTGCCCCTTTTTCAGATCCCGCGCATAAGGGGAAGCTTCGTCCACCGGAATTGCCCTTTTTAAAGCCAGTGGCAGACGCTTTTCATACAATTTTAAACATGGTTTGGGAGGTTCTAACCAAGTCATCTCGATCAAGCTCCTTTAAGTTTATGTACACATCAAAATTCACTCTGATTGAATGCTCATAGTCTATATTTCTTTGTTCTTCAAGTCACAAACATTACTTCTAAAAGCAAAGAAGGCAGTGACTGCAGTCACTCGATTGGCATGTTTTGTCGCTAATTCTTTGGATGTACTCCAGAGTCTACTCCAATCCAATGAGCAATCGGAAAACAGAAGACAGAGGCCGGCTTCGTCATCCAGAAAATGGGTAATACCATGCTTTCTGGAGCCGGGCCTAGAGAGAACCGTGGGATTATTCAGCTTTGGACTGTACGAAATGACGACTACACGGAGCTCTGTGGAAGATGTACCAATCAGAGGATCTCGTCCGAATCCGGGAAGGGCAGCCTCGGCCAACTCAAACTCTTGTGCATCACCCGACGCATACGCCCACGGTCAAGCACATGCTGCCTCTCCGCGTCAACACAACCACCACCACCCTCCCCCAGAGAGCGAAAGGTTTGGCAGCATTCCTCATATCTTCCATCTAATCCTCCAAGTGACAGCCAACCCTCATTTTAGCAGCCATCTGTTTCCTCATCCCAAATACCGACTACAGTAAGTATGAGGGCTGCTCCATTGAGGATATAATAGTAGGGCTTGCAAATCCATCTTGTGTGGATGAAATACATCAAACTACTTATGGGAGGATATGTGGAGCCCTCACTTGCCTTGGAACCCCTGTTGGATATTTTGGGGGTATTTTCTTCCTTTTTCTTCTGGCTAAGTGGTGAGTGCTTACTCGCTTTCTGCTTTCCCCAGGCAACACTCAACCAAGTCTAGACCATCTTAGGGATTTACTTAGTGGTTGACCAGGAGACATAGTCCATTCTTTGTGTGTTTCTTTTTCTTTGCTGTTCTAATTGACATGGATACATGCGAGGACCAAACTACTCTAAGTCGTAGCACGGTTGTATTATACACGTCATGGTTGAAGAGATCCAAACAAAATCTTGAGGGGTTTAAAATCCAGACTTAGGACCTCTTTATCCCAGTTGAATAATTGACAAAAGCATCTGCCACTTCATTGACTGCGCTGTTGGCTTGGGAGATCTTCTTCGTCATACGAATCTCCCAATTGTTCCTGCCATAACTTTTGCATTTCCTTGAATTAATAGGCTCTTATCTAATTTAAGTCCTCCCAAAGAGCTCACATTCTAGGATGAGAAATGCTACCGTGACTGAGTTTGGGGACTGACTCCAAAACCCTAATTAGCTGAATTTATCCTATGAATGATCTGATCCAATCATCTTCTTTGGTCTCTACTATTTAGGCTCTTTGCAAAAAGCCACGCCTATTGAATGCTTCTAGTGACTAGTTTTTCAGTTGAAAAATTGAAAGATCATCGTTTACAAACTCAAAATGTGCATCAATCCAAAGTTGGCCGAGGAAGATTGTTTGGTCAGATCATTCAAAGGTAGGATTTGGCTAGGCCGAGTTTCAGAGTCACTCCTCAAACTCATTACTGTAGCATTTCTCATAATATTATTAGTTTTATAATATTTAATCATGTTTCCTTTCATGATCTCATTACCATAGCTGCACCAATTTCACCACAATTGCCTCTTTTAGCTCTTGGCACAATGGTAAAAATTGTCGTCATGTGACCTTAAGGTTATGGGTTCAAGGCGTGGAATCAGCCTCTTGCAAAAAATGCAAGGTAAGGCTGCCTAATTTAAGCCATTGTGCCCCGCCCCTTTCCCAGACCCCGCATATGCGGGATCTTCGTGCACCAGGGCTGCCCTTTTTGCCTTTTTCAGCCCCATACCTAGGTAACTTACTTGAACAGGAGGCTAAGACTTTAATCAGCAGATTGAAACTACATTTTTAACTTGAGGCTCTCATCATAAAGGCGCAAGGAAATCTTTAAAGAGACTACAAGTGGACAATCTTGTGAGTAATGATATACACCAATTAAATCGGCACACAAACAAGAAAGTTGTAAGATTTTCATATTATCTATACACTCCAACAGAAGTTAGGTCCAGACTTTAAGAATTCTACAAGGAGTGCACATGGCGACTCCTGGTTCAGATCGGCTGGTCCAGTTCGGCCAGGATTTGCCCTTGGCAGACCTGGGGACGCAGGTGTCCGGCTAGCATTTCCTGTGGCATTAGTGTTTTAGTAGGTTTGGTGTTAGTATGAGACTGTTGAAGCTGCCATGTTTGAGCGGACCTACCATCCCATTTTTAAAGCTACAAATGAACAAAAGTGTTTACGTGAAAAACATGCTGCCAGCAATTGAGAAATGCCCAAGCCGCCCATATTCATGTACGGTTGTCAATATTAGCACATTAGTTTGGCCGAGCCAATTAATCTGGATACGAGCTAATCTTCATGTCATTTTCTAATCAATATACCGTACACTAAATTTCATGCCAGTGGATTTTTTATTGCTGTCAAATGGAAAAATGTTAATAATCTTCTTTATTAAAATCATAGCTTAATTGAATAATTAGGGCAACTATTAGGTAAGAAGAGGACAAGATACATCTAATTATCTGGGTCTAATCAAATCTTAAGCGAATCTCATCTCCAATTCCTTCAGATCTTTGGAACAATTCCGTGAAGTAAAAAGCTATCTCTAGAACTCGCTTCAAAACGGTTGCCTACTAATCTGTACTACCGATATCATGATAGAAAATCGGTCATTGATTGACTTTATGCCCAAAAGTCCTGAAACATTGCAAGATGTTAAGGCCTTCAACCGCAATGCATGGCACTGGAAGGGCCTCTTGGACAAGGGTTCAGGGTGCTCATAAGTTATCGGTTATCCATGAAAAGCCAGCTTCCCATCAAGCATTAATCCATATCATCATTCCATGTCACATAACCTGGCATATCCACAAAAGCCAAGCTTGCCCACCCCACCAATACACCCCCACCATCACCGCCAAAACGAAAAGGTTAGATGTTCCAGGTTTAGTCGTTGCTTGTTGGTTGGCAAACATAAGTCCCTGCTTTTGTTCCATGTCTTATAAGGAGACAGATTAGGGATACAGCCAACACACAGTCATCCAAGCCAGATGATCTTCAATTTCTATCATCATTTCCTGTCTTACGGTTAATTTTTCCTTTGCTGATTGCGGGTGACCGCACTTTGGTCCGAATGTTACTAGACGCTACAAGTCTAGAAAGACTACACTTGGCTGGATTTAATCAAATGTCACAAAACCGTGCTGATTGAACAAGTTTGTGCAGGTGACAGCCCCGATCTCCATTTAATGACACGTTTGCCTAAGCTGATGTTCAAGCATCAGATTGGGAACAACGACATGACCTACTCGTTCATAAGCCCTGACACCTAGTGCATGTTTCGTATCGGCGAGACTTCGGTCGACAAGACACAAAACGAGACACTAGGCATAGCTCAGAAGTGGAATGGGGCCAGGTGCCACAGTCGAGTTTACGTCTGGAAAAGTTTCCTGCTCTGCCGTGCCCTTTTCCTACCCTTCCTATCATTCCTATGATTGTAAATCAATCTTTAAATCGCAAAAATAAAATATAAAGCAGACAAAATAATGGAAATGGAAAATAAAAGAGAGACAGTACATGGCCCCATGGTCTCTCTCCAGCCCGCGTGCAACCCTGTTAGGGCTAAAGAGAGACAACATCATTGGAGTAATTCGTCAATGCATCATCACCACCATCATCATCGACCCACACACACATGTCCATGAAGAATGGGCAAGCCCTAATCAGCATGACCCAACGCTTAAAAGGTGGGAATAGAAGTGTGAGAGAACAATCATTTCTCAGAAATACATTAGAGAGAGAGAGAGAGTCGAGGAAATGAAATAGTTTACACGGAGCATGCATGAGATCTTGGGGGAAATGAATCCAGCAATCATGATCCTGAGAGCATCCACCTCCATTGGTAACCTGAGCAACCCTTCCTTTCCCTTTGTTTTTTCCATTTCAATTCAAACGATTTCACGTTGGTGAACATTTTGGATCACCAATCACGTACTCCCTACGTGCGCTGCTAGTGTATGTCCGTGAACGGATGGAGCTCCGTTGGGGCTGAAGTAGGCCCGCCAAATAAATTTATGTACATATGTTATTTTCTGTGGCCTTCTCTAAATTTTGGTTTTATGATGTTTACATATTTTAGTTATATTGGTTGGAAGGAACGAGACAATGCGTGAATAAAAGTGGTGAGAAAAGATTTTAAAATTTTAAATTAAATAAAACTATGGTACTTAATAGAAAGAAATAGAAAACATAGATTCATGTGGCTGACCCTAATTTAAATAAAGTCTTAATAATGATAATGATATCTATATTATATTTGGCCCTCTCCCAATTAAATACATTAGATAATGAAAAATAATTACACATATGGGTGGTCGCAAGAAGACTACTGTCCTTTTAGTAGCTCCCTACTAAGTATGTTGCAGATGGATCGAACAGCTTACAATCGTTTAAGCTTGTATTCTTGTATTTGACTTGGGAATTTTTGTTATGGGGTATAGCAGACGCGTTACATCGTAAAGAATAAATGACTAAGTGAGCAGATAGGTTTGATGGTCTGATGTAGTGGATTGACCGTTGCTACAATCTTAATTATGGCTAGAGTGATTACATTGTGGACCACCAATTGTTATATCATTCTAAAACCAGGGAACCATTATCCTACCACCAACGCTTGTTATGTAAATTCCGTTAGTCTACCCCGTTGTGAGGTCCACCTAGATAGTTCGTAGGCCAGAGGCTGTCTAAAATGTGGCCAGCGTAACCATCAAATCAGTAACAAGTAAGACTAACGTAACTCAATGCCACAGTAATGGCAGGGACCTCATAGGCTAGCATCGGATGTCTAAGAACTAGCGATGGAAAACTTGATACTGGTGTGACTGTGACAGCAACCTTGCAGCCCATCATTGCAGACCTAACTGTAGGCCGCACGAGAGAGAGAGAGAGAGAGGGAAGGAGGGGGGTGAAAAGGTGCAGGAGCAGGCAGAGCAGTCCCCACTCCCGACCTAGTCGTAATTCAAAAGAGTAGTACGTCTGAAAAGGCAATAACTGCAAGAGAGAGCATGTCCCGTGGTGGTCTTCCCAGAGCCCAAAGGGCCCTGTAGGCTCTATCATTCCCACTATAATAAACATGAATAATATGTAAATTTAAGAAGAGATCTGGTTCGCTTGGCACATACGCCTCTCGTGTGGTCAATCATACCCCTTTAGCCGAGCAATCATGTCGAAAGATTGTTTTTCTAATAGCGTTTGTCAGAATAGCATCATGAGTACCCACCACTTAGGCTTAATAGGGTAATTTGTTTCAAGGCATGCCATGGCAAGCAAAAGTGAGACAAGACCTGACTACTCCAGCGCACCACTTTATCAGTCCTTCCATCCCTAATTAAAGTCCATAGCCAAATCGTCATCCATAGTTCGAAACCATCGTATAATTTTAAACAACAGTGAACAAACCAATTGAATAATCAGAGTGTAACAATCTCTCAAAGCAAAACAAACACCACTCCTCATTTAAAGGGTCGTCTGTCACCTTGTCTGGAGATAAATTAGGCCAAAACTGATTAATGTTGCAGTATGATGATCGGCTTAATTAGCATACTTTCGTATGTCGTTTAATAATGATTATTATGATTATGATTACGATAATCAAGACAGCATTTGACTATTTATTTATTTATTATTATTATTATTATTATCTATGATTGTGCCACCTATGTGATACCCCCATAGTAGGGTTCTGCCAAGGCCACGGTATCGTGTGGCATGATACTAGGCAAGAGAGAGAGTGACAGCTAACTTGTAGGAGTTCTAAAATGCAATATTATTCTAGGTTATCCTATAATCAAAATCAACACAAAATTTGGCATATAGAGGATGGACTTTTATAGGTAGTGATATTAGTAAGGGTTACCTTGAAAGGGACCAAATCTAGAGAATGCTTGACGCAAGGAATCTGGTCAAGGCATCGCTGCCCACTCGAGAACTTGATTTTCATGGAAGACCAAGCACTTCTTAACAAAAGAACAAAAAACCAGGCGCAATCTACCTACAGTAACCACTTAATTTAACCTCTATTTAAAATAACTTATTGCATAAGGCCGAGATCCGATGATAAGAACACGGACTAAAGTATGACATAGAATTATGTCCTATATTTTGGGTCATCATCCCTCAAGCACCTGAAATTTTGCATACATAGCAATGATAAGATGTGGTGATAAGAGAACCTAAAGTGCAAGTATATTACGTAGCCCAACGTGGGAATAAAGGACGGACTAACAATGAATCCGCTCAAGAGGAGAGGGGAATCTATGCCCCTCTCCATGAGTAGGATAGAAACTCTTTTTTATTTTAGATAGAAACGGTAATACAAAAAATAGGTAATCTATGATACATTAATGCATATGACTATTCTAATCACTTGTTTTGGATTTCTTCAAAATAATAAAAAATAGATTTTTGTAAATCTTTTATCTAACGAAACATAAACTAAAAACAACCAATGAGCATGAAATTTAATCTCTAGCCCAATCTAAGTGATTCCTAACATGATAAATGCCTTTAGATCTGCAGAAAAAGTTTTACAATGCATGAAAAAGAGGGTATGGACTTCCTTCTCATCTCTTGACCGACTTGTTGGCAGTTATAATAGTCATGGATAGTGAACAATAGATAGTTTTGTTTACTAAAGAAAAAATCTTGAAACAACCATGAAAATGGCTTAAAAATCTTGAAACAACCATGAAATAACCATTTATTGGACTAGCCCAGGAAGACCACCATGAAGTTTGAGTTTTCTTTCTTTCTTTCTTCCTTTCTTTACCACAAGCCATCTAATGCAACTGGCCATAGAAATAACTACTTCTCTCAATGGTACAATAGCTCGTAGGGTGAAAGGTGCAACAAGGGGGTGAGACATCCATCCTCTACACAAGTGTGACCAAGGTGTCAAAACTCACAACGCGACACAATGCAGACTTTGCAAAAATGAGTGGGCTCCGGGGTTAATGTGGTGAAGTACTTAGATAATGCGAAAAATGCTGAAAATATAATTCAGTATTACTAGCAAGATGTATCAGCATGTAAAAGTCTTGTTCCATGACTCAGCAAAATGTAGTGACTCCAAGATGAAAACTGCTAAAAGTCTAAAACTTCCTAGTCAAAACTTCCATATTGTGAAGCTATATGTGTGACCATAGTTATGTAGTTCAGATCTATAAAGAAGTTAGCGTGGAAAAAGTTTGTAAAAGTGGGGGAAAAAAAAAAGCATTATAGGGATCTAAATCTAATTTTTTATTTGCATTACTAACTAGATTAACATATAATAAATTGAGAATCTAACAAATAATTTATTTTATTTTCAAAGATTCAGGTTTAACTTATTAAATTTGCACCAAATTAAAAATATGTAAGAACTTTTGAATTATCTAGGAAAAAATTAAGAGAACAAAAAAATGTGACTTTTCCCAAATGAAAAATCAATTATTCATAGCATCTTGCAACTACAGGTGTGATACATAGTGTGCTTGATAGTATAACAGCAAGTTTCAAATAAAAGGAAACATGAGGTTCTTGGTAAGAACCACCCCTTCAGTTGGATGCTCTTATTTCCCTTACAGACCACAAAGTAGATCACTCACACACTCTTCTAAATCAAGAATTCATCCTCTTGAGATGGGGTACTAACCTCAAACCTGCACCTATTTCCATGGAAAGGGACCTACTTTCTACCAACCACTAAATTCTTCGAACTTAGCGTAAAGGCATGTTGCAAATGTCCAAGGAATTTTAGTGGCTCTATTTTCAAGATTCAACCTAGACAGACTCAATCTCTTCCATTTTTTATTTGCAGTATCAGACATATAGCGGTACCTTAGTTTTTAATATATGAATATCTTTTAAACTAAAAAATTTCACATCTCTATTTTATATTTATAGTACCTTCATATTAAATAGCATGATGATGTGAAAAACAATGAATATTTCTCTTATTTTCTTGTAACAATTCTCAACAAGGAGATAAGTACCTTTAGATTTGAAAAGTGTGATCATCTGGAAAACACATTCAGAAACATAGATCATCTTAGAAGCAATATCATAGATCTAGAATATGAAATTTCAATGAGAAATTGAATAACATGAGATAAACTCATATGAATAATAAGAACTTGTTAAGATCAATAACACTAGAAACTAACATACTAGAAAGAGATTCTCTTGGTCTTGTCTTTCTTCTTGAACTCCAGAACTAGAGAACTTCACATGTGGAAGAACCCTTGAAAGAGAATGCCTTTAATTGTGCAAACTTTAGAAGACAAAAAGCAAAGACAAGAGACCTTTCAAAAGAGAGAAGGATTTTTGGTCTGGTTTAAAAAGACACCCCCTTTATGTAGGGGTGGATGGTGGCTGGCTCTTGAAAGCCAAATAGTGACTACAAAAAGACACCCATATTTGACCAAATTTTATGGTATTCTCCATGCAAAATACAAAAGGAATATATCAAGAAATCCTTGTATATATCCCCAAATATTGAAGAAAAGTGAAACATTATCCCACAAACAGGTACACTCTCTGGTTATTTAGATAGTGCAGTTGACTACCTAGAAATGAACAATGTATAGAGCCACTAGATAAGAATCTACAAATATCCATTTGTCCTTTTAAAATCTTTAGATATAGATTAGACAAATTCGATCCATAGATAAAAATTGATTGAATCAATTCATTCCTTTGCATATGCAATCCACATGGATATATCCATAGAAATTCGTTTAAAAGAAAATTTGTGAAAATGATATAACCCATAGATGTTGACTTCTTTTAAAAGATGTAAACTATTAACCTTGTTTAGCATCTCGAAAATAGGTGACTTATGAAAAATCATTGCATCTGGATGGTCCTAACTATTTGTTTTATTTATGTAATAAGAGAATAACTAGCGGCTCTATAACTTAAGCTAGAAGAATCTAATACTCCTGAAATTTGGCACCTAGTCTATCTAAGGCATTCTATCCAAATGAAAGCTACAAATTTAAATGGATATAAATGTACAAGACTTGCTATGTGATGCATTCTATAAAAACGTACTCAACAAGAAAGAAACTAGAAATATGATCTGGGCATAGGAATCAAGAGTATACAAGAATCATATAACCATATGTGAAACATAGAATGAAAGAGGCATGAAACTGATACAGGCATTAACATGAGAAACTAGGATTCAAAAATCTAAAGAAATATGCAATGCATACATTCAAAGACATATATAGAATTAGAAGTGAACCACTAGGATAAGAAACATTCAAGTAATAAAAACATAGGAGGAATTAGAAATTAGTCTTAAGAAAGAGAGGCTCTATTTTGAAAAACGTGAAGTCAAGAAGTACAAATAGGAAAAGATAGAAAGAAACTTAAAACAACAATTAAATGAAATTATTAGACTAATGCTTCGAACTATAACATAAGGCAAACATGTGGAGGATGCAAGAAATCAAGCATTGAGAATGGGATACACTGAATGTCATGATGGATGAATGCTAGAATAGAATACAACCAAGTAGGAATTAGAAACATGATAATTGAAAAATAAATGTATGAATGAACATGGGAAACTAAAGCATGCAAAGACTTGAAGTATGCATTTTAACTATTCTAAATAGCACTATAGGATGCTTAAGAAGAGGAAGGGAGGGATTTCTTTGCTAGTTCTCAAAAGGCATTTCTCGTTAAATGTGATGTACTTCCTTAAACTTTATTCAAAAGAAAAATCCAAAGGAAATGGAACTTGTAAGAATCAAATTATCTTCTAGTTTGAGGAAAATCATCACATACATCATGCTAGGACTCGATGTTCTTTGCTTTTAAAGTGCCTCTTTGAAAGTAAAGATCATAGGAAAGGATCCTTCTTTGATGCTTCACTCTTAGAACATTGTCAATTCAAGTAAATTGGAAACTCATAAGAAGTTCTAATGAAGCTACCTTTCATTTCAATATTTTTCATCCTTATATTTCAACTTTCATAAAATAGCCATACCAAGCTAGAATCATAGAAACTCAAATTTCTTCATCAGGATACTTTGAATTTCATTCTAAGATTCAAAGAGAGAACAAGTGGGAGAAATAAAAAATAAAGAAAGAATTGAAGAAAGAATTCTATGAAAATTACTTTGAGGAAAACTAAATCTCTCTTTTGGGGTTGAAAATCCATCTTTCACATCAAAAGAGAATTAGAGATTTCATTAAATCTCTTTCCTAAAGAAAACAGCACACACTTATGCCCAATTTAAAAGCATAGTGGAAATCCATTAGAAAACTCCTTTAAAAATTCTATTCTATGAGAGAGAGAGAGAGAGAGAGAGAGAGAGAGAGAGAGAGAGAGAGAGAGAGAGAGAGAGAGAGAGAGAGAGAGAGAGATTCTAATTAGAAATACTATTTTGGCTTTTAAATTTAGGAAAGATGATGAAAAATATAGTAAAAAGAAATTCAAGAGTGAGAATTGAATTCTCTACAATAAAGATTCCACTATCCTCAATTCTTGTGTCCAATTTAGTTTAGGGATTAGGATTCTTTCTTGGGAAAAACCTTTAAAATTTTCACTAGTGTTTCTCTTGAATTTAGATCATAATCCTTAATCTACGTATAAGAAAAAACCCAAGACTACCTAAAATTCAGAGAAAGAGTGATGCAAAAATGGGAATGAAATCTACCTAAGGTGAACATTTCTATAACTTTTTATCATCAAAATGAAGTAAGGAACCTTTTACTTATAGAAATTGAGGGTGGCATGAGCGTACTTCCAACCACAAACAAGGGCATTATCGAAACTATTATTTTTTAGGCTTCAAGACGTCGGGTTTACAATCCTAAAGTCTAGTGAGCCTAAATGTTGTGATCGTAAAGTGGCCTTTTGTAGCTATTATGCAAAGGCTCTCTACTTTACACTCGCAAACATTTTAGCATCTTGAGTGTACAATCCTAAAGTAAAAGTGTCATATTTATGGAAACACTGACCAAAAAGTGATTGACATACCACAATTAGCATGAAATGGAGGGATGGTGTCATTTTTTAAGAAGACTTTATGATTGTAAGGTGTATAATATTTCAAATTATCATAACAAATTTTTTTAGAAATTATCAATGGAAAAATCAGCTTTTCACTTGATTATTATAATATAAAAATAAAAAAAATCAAATGATACCTTTTTAGACAAAAACATTTTTATTTATTATGAGAGTTAGTTAACTATTAGTTAAATAATATTTATTAATTATTATTTTAATTAAGTTATAAATTTTATATACCTTAAGTAATAATTTGTATATACATTAGATATGAATTAATAAATCAAGATTAATTAATTTAACTAGTTCATTAACACTTGGAAGTTTTAAAATAAGGTGTTAATTGAATTGATTGGATTTAAAAACAAAATCATTATGAGTAGAAATTGAATTGCATATTTGAAAACAATTTTCTCAATTGAATTTCAATTAAAATTTAAAATTTATGTCAATTTTGGAATTTTGCATTTAAATCTAGATCCAATAATTAGTGTAACTCAATGAATCTTCATTCATGGATGTTGGATCTCGATCATGAAGACCTAGTCATCTAAATGTGAATAAATTCATACTTGAAAAATATTTTACACTTAATTTTAGTTATAAAACTTAATTAAGAGTAAATATTAGAGGATTAAATTGCTGTATTTCATCCAACATCCCAAAATATTCAAGGTTGTTGAAATTAAATCTAAGATGTTGGATTAATAGTGTTCAACATGAATAAATCTAGATCTAAAATTGAATTAAACTTAAATTTAGATATGTAACTTGATTGAGAATGGATATTAGAGAGATATACCATTGGATCTCATCTAAAATTCCAAGTAAGTAAGATTATTTAGATTAAATCTAGAATGTTAAATATATAACATTCAATTAAAGAAAAGAAAAAAGATTTGGAAAGAATTATAAGAGGAGATGTTCTCCATACATCTCACTCTTATTTAGTAAAACCATTTTTGGAAAAGATTTGATCCTCAAAAAATTTATACCCAAAATTCAAATGATCAAACCATTGATTTTAGGTGAGATAAAGTGAGACGAGATATCTATCATTGAATCAACCAAAGAGCTTGGAAGATCATGATCAAAAGAGGGTTTAGTGTTTTATGTTTATGTCCAAATAAGAATCCATAATTTGATTTCATGTAAAATCATATTTTAGCTTAGATCTATGGCTAGGAATGAATCAAGGAATGTCACATGATTCTAATCATTAGATTTATTCTTAAATGAGATTCAAGTTCTATTTTATGTATCTTTTGAAAGTATAATCTATGCCAATGTTTATGTGCATGTTAAATACGATTGATCTTAAGATTTCAAGCCTTTTATACTCAAATTATAATGATCAATTGATAAGTAACATCTATTGATTTAGCAATTAAGATCTACATTTTTGCTATCTAAAACATAATACGAATGGATGAAAAGCTTATTTAATTATATTGAAGTTTATCATTATATTATTAGAATTCTATGCTAAGATCTGATGTATCTAATGAAATTGTAAGTAGCACTGTAGTTTAAATCCTATTGTATAACATGTCTTTACATCTAGATTGATTAATATTGAGCTCGTTAGATAGGGCCATGTGGGTGAGATCTAAATGATCTAATCATATATTTGAAATTAGAATAAACTATTAGACATATCTTAGTTGTAATCTAACATAGATGTGTAAGATCTAAGAGTAAGTCTTAGATGTGCATGATCTATGGCTTGGATTAAGTAATCAAGATCTATGATAAATCTATTGGCTGAGCAAGATTTCTTAAAAATACAAGGTTGTGCAATAATTATATTTGACTGTTAAGTGTTCAATTTTGCCTAAAATAACCATTAATTAGCATTTGATTAGATCATTTTCTTGGATAATTTTATAATTTTAAATTAAATTTTAGCTCTAATCGATCATCCAATCGTTGATTTAAAAAATTAATAATTAGATGATCATTATAACTAATTAAGTATATAATTTAGACGATTCTAAAATAGTCTCTTATTTTGCAGATTAACCAGGATTATGTAAATCAAGTTAATAAGGAGCTTTTCTTCATGGTCCCGGTGATACATGATCGAGATGGCTCTACATGGTGTAGATGGTGGTGTACAATGGAGATTAAACAGGTCCCACACCTATACAACACCAAGCATGCCAACCATTGCATGGTCGCATGCCCACCACTGCAGGGCAGATCGCATGGGCAGACTGCATTATTTGATGGGCGTTGCACAGGAATACTGGATGCGTGATGGGAAAAGAACTTGATTAAAAAATAAGATTTTTTTGTCTTCTTTATATAACGTTGTTTAGGCAACTAGGGGCTTCTTCTTCTTCTTTCTTCTTCGTTTTTTCTCCTCTTCACGAAGGAGAGGTGGGGAGGACTGTTCCTCACCCACCTCTCCTATTCCCTCTCTTTTCCCCATCTCTCTCTCTCATTCTATCTCTCGGTTCCTCACCAACCAGCATTGGTGAGTGAGACACCGATACAGGCCTGGCTGGTGGCTACTTTCCTCCCTCTCTTGTTGCCTCCTCTCCTCTCCTCTCCTCTTTAGTCAGTGTTGGTGCATGACTCACCTCCACCGGCCAAAGTTTGCTCTTTCAGTCCCCCTCTGTTCGCATAACTCCCTTTTTTCTCTTCACTGTGCTCCCTCTTGCCTCTCACTCTTTCTGCTTCCCCACACACTGGAAGGCACGCATGGAAAGCCCTCTATCTATCTCTACCCGACCAGATCTCTCTCGTTCTTCTCCACGCAGCTATCCCTACTTCTCCCTCTCTCCTTCAGCCTTATTTCCCTTATATTCCCTATTTAACCAACAACTCCCTCTCCACAATCCACCTTCTTCTCTATTCTGTCCAAACCAGTCAGCCCCCATATCTTTCCTCTTCTCCCCCCTTCTTCTGAGTTCTTCCCTTCAATTTTGGTACACAAAACCATGCCCCATTTCTTTTTATCTCCGTTTCACCACCCAATCACCTAGCCAAGATCCCTCCATCCGTAGGAAACCCCAGATAGAACCACCGGCGATCACATCACTGCCTGACAAAGCTTAGACCACTTACGACCATTCTCCTGGATAATCACTGCACCCATCTCCTTCCCTCCATCTCCAATAATCCTTTACCCTTTCTCAACTCTCCTCTGCTCTCCCTCTCTTTGTCATCATCTTCTCCGTCCGGGCAACCCTGCTATCATCTCTCTTGCCTCACCGGAGTTGGCAACCCATCTGCTCCATTTCCCCGCTCCGGCTTTGTCAATGTCTCCAACACCAGCTCCTCTCTGATCTCTCTGTTTTGTTTCACCTCTCTGATCTCTCTATGTTTTTTTCTTCTCATCTCCATTGTCGGCTACTCCTAGATCCACCAGCCGGCCCATAGTTCTCTTTTTCCAAGTCTCTGACCATCTAAGAGGAGAAAGCCCAGATCAGGTTTCCCTCTATTTCTCTCATGTTTCCCCCATCTTCTCCTTTCTCACTTCTTCCCCCTCTCCTTCTCTTCCCCTTCCTCAATTGTTCTCTCCATTGAGTTTCACTCTGTTTTGTTTAAAACCTCATTTTCGGAGAAATTCCATTTTTTTAACCTTTAGGATTTAGTTAAAATCCCTTATGTGTCCCAAATTTAATGACAGTTGTGTCCTGTTTCTTATCCCAGTTTAGTTTTATCCATGTTTTGCTTATCTGAAGATAGTGTATTCCAAGGCTGATTCCTTTTTAGCTTATGTTGCTCTTTTATTAACTAGTACCTATTGTAGTTGTTGCGTGACATAGTGGACAAGATAGGGAAGTAGCTGTTAATTTGTATTTGTATTTAATTTATGTTGAAGTTAAATTGTTGTTAATTAGCACCTGTTGTAATCTACTGCGTGACACAGTAGTCAGAACAGGAAAGTCCTAATAAATTGTTATTCTCTTCCATTTTTGTTTTGATTACTTAATTTTGGAATTATTTACTCATAGACTGCATAATGGACTTGAATATTATTTCTTCCAAATTACAACTAAATTTTGTGTAAACTCCACCCTTGCAAGTCGTGTCCCTATGGAATTGACCTGGACTTGCACTAGTTAGACTACAACAGCCGTGCACTTGCGAAAAACTCAACATTGACTTTATACAAATTTTGGAGATAATCTAAAATGGATGTATAAGATCTAGATTAAATGATATATGTTAAGTCAATGTATAAGAGCTAGTGAAATTGTAAGATCTAAAAGGTCTAAAAATATAATCTTTATTTTAGATGAATGGCATAAGGATTAGAATGTCTAAGTTAAGAAAACATTGGATGAATTCAATCTAAAAGAAAAATAATAAAAATAGGAATAAATGGATATGATCAAATGGATCAATCTTTAGATAGAGTGAAAATACATAAGTTCATTGTATTTAAACTATTGAATGTGATTTATGATTAAGATAATGTACAAAGAAGGGAATGGATTATAATTAAGACATATTCACAATATGTTTTAACAATATTTGGATTATTAAAGGTTTTCAAAATTGTTAAAAATTACATTATTTTATTGGACTATATTTTAAAGATTTAAAACATCCAAATTAATAGTCTTGATCAATATTATGATAATTATTATTTTTTAAATATGACTTCTAATTTAGGAAAATTATGAAGGTTTTGAAGAAAACTTTAATTAAGTAAAGAATTTGAACAATTAGAAAACTATTTGAAATGTTTTGATATGATTTTTATGATTTAGAAATGAGTATTTAATGATATCTAATGCTTTGAAACTATATTTGAAAAGATTTGTAAAAATATACAAATTTTGAAAGATTTAAAAGTAATTGGAAAAGAGTTTTTTCATTTCTATGCGACATTAGCCAGGTTGAATAAGTCCTTCCATTTACTAGTTCCCACTCATGGAACCTAGTAAGAAGTTATTAGGATTTATTTGACTTTACTTTAGATGTTGATCGAGAGTACTTGTTTGGACTTTGCTTGATCAATGGTAGTCACAATGAATGACTTAATTGAGACATACTTTAGGAAGGGTCTCTGTTGAGATGTGTTACGTCAATAAGGTTTTAGGACTTCTAACTTAAATTTATTTGGACCATCTTCTGATTAATGTTGGGTAGTTGAGCTTGCCTAATAAGATTTCATAGAGTTATTTGTTGTCCTCCGTTGACGTAGTCTGAACCTCATGTTATGAGAGGGGCAGTGAACTCATTTGGGCCATATGTTAGCTGGTGCCATTTAAGTTGATTGTGTTTGATACACCGGCAAATGTTTTGGAATTTGAAACTTATTTGATATCTGCATCTGTTTTGAATATGAGTTTGAATTTGATAGACATTTGGTACTTGACTTTGGATTGATTTGCATTACTTAATATGAAAATATTGTGTTTTGTTTATGAGCACACACACACACACATATATATATTTGAAAATCTATAAAACAAAATAAATAAGTTATTTATGATAATAAAAGTAAAACACTTACATAACTATAGTAGGTTTCTCACACATTAGTTAACTGAGATATATTTAATATCTTAGATTAGTGAAGATTCTGAAGGAGAAAAACAAGGCGAGGAAAAGTGATGGAAAATAAGAGAGTTCATTATTGAAGAAGTTTATTAGTGCTTCTCAATGTAATAGCAAGTGTAAGATTTGTATTTAAGGAAAAGACTGCTTTATTTATGAAAGTTCAAATTTTATAAAAATTTGTACAAACCTTTTATTGCACTAGTATTGATATTTACTATTAATGTATGCACTAGATATGTTATTTTATATAGCATTCGATTGCCAAAGAATATTTCACATCTTTGACTTTGCAATAAATGCTTTTGGTTTGTAAGGGCATGAAAACATGAGACTTTTACAACTGTAAAGTCCACATGCACATTTCTTGAAATTTTGATATTTGATGGTTTTGATGAAATTTTTGTTTTTGTTTTGGTCGATTTCAATTCCTTTTAAGATGTGCTTTTGCAAAACCAAGTGACATCCATTCTCAACGTAGAAACAAAGTGTGGGTCCTCAAAAGTTATTAAAGTGGTCCAAATTTTGAGGCATATACTTTGTCGTTCCTTGATTGAAAGATTACAGATGTTGAAGGTTACGAATCGTAGAGCCTAATTTTAATGTCACAGAATGATTTTCAAGTGCCCTTGGATCCTCCCTTTAATTCAAATATTGTGTATTTTAAAATCAAAGTTGATTGGTCTAAGATTACAAAACTTGTGGTGTGGTGTTTGATGAATCAAGTGGATGTGAATTTAATGATGAAGAAGGATCACATATAATCCTATGATTTTGTAATGGATCACTTTAATATGAGAAAAGTTTCAAGGACCACCTTTGATTAGAGAATTTTTTCAAAGAACCATCATCTTTGATCCTTTGAATTTGAAGAAGGATTACCTTCAAGCCAAGGAACTTAAAGAAGGATCATCTCTGATGGGAGAAATCTTTTTAAGAAGGATCGCCTCTGATCCAAGAAATTTTTTGAAGAAGGATTACCACCAAATCTTTGAATATGAAGAAGGATTTGTCAAATTCTTTGAATTTAAACTTGAGGAAAATTGTCTTCGATCCATGAATTTTTTTTAAAGAAAGATTATCTATGATCATATTAATTTGACTTTCAAGAATGATTGCCTTTGATTAGAGAAATTTTTGAAAAATGAGTAGCTCCTATCCATTTTTATTATCATAATGTCATTGAGATTAGAAATTCATAGGAAATTGATGGCCAAATATATGAGATTTAATGGTTTGCTAGAAGTGATGAAATCAACGATATCTAAATATTTAAATTCGATGAATAGAAAAAAGAGAGAGATTGAATCAACATATCAGATGATTAAAAAAAATCAATCATTAGATCAATAAGATCTTACAATTTCATAAAGATCAATGGTTGGATCAACAAGATTAAATGATTTGAAAAAAATCAATGGTCAGATTAACAAAATTTAGTGATTTGATGAAAATTGATCGCTGGATCAATAAGATCAATTGATTTAACAAAAATTAATATTAGATTAAAGGGACCCGATGATCAGATGTAAGTCAATTGTGGATCAATGAGATTAAATGATTGATTGTCAGATTGATGAGATCTGATGATTTGAAAAAAAATCAAAAGTTAGATCAACAAAGACAAATAATTTGGACAAAAAAAATAGTGGAATCTATAAGTTGAAATGATTTTATAAAAATTACTGGTTAAATCAACAAGATCTAAAGATTTGATTTGATTAGAATCAATGGTCAAATTGACCAAATTCGATGACTTGATGAAAATGATAGTAGATTTAATAAGATCGATTGATATGGCAAAGATCTATGAGATCCAATGATCTAATTGAAAATTGATGGGTGGATCAACATGATTTAGTGAAGTAAAGAAGATCGATGGCCGAATTAATGAGATATGTTGATTTGATAAAATGTGATGGTCAAATTAACAAAATTACGTGATTTTGTAGGGTCGAATAGATGAGACTCAATGATTTGATGGCAACTAGTGGTTGGCTCAATGAGATAAATTGATTTGATAGAAATTGATGGTTAAATCAACCATATTTAATAATTTGATGAAATTTGATAGTTGTATCTATGATTTGATAAAAATTGATAGTTAGATCGAGAGATATAATAATTTAATGATAATTGATTGTCAAATTGATTAGGTACAATGATTTGATGAAAATTGGTTGTCAAATTGATTAGGTACAATGATTTGATGAAAATTGATTGTCAAATTGATTAGGTATAATTATTTGATGAAAATTGATGGTATGATCGACAAGATCCAATGATTTGATGAGAATTGGTGACTTGTATAAAATTGGATGATTATAATTAAAAAAATTGATGAATTGGATTGTATGATTGGGTGCAAATAAATGATGGGGCATTACTGAGCCTCATGATTGAAATCCTTACAGTCTTTATAATTGTAAAGTCAAAAAATGGTGGGCTTCAATATTGAAAAGATGTGGAATGGTCACAGTCAGTTAAAATGACTTACCTTTCCTTTAAGACTTTTCTTTGGACTTTGCAATCATAAAGTCAACAAGTGGTTACTTTTGAAAAGATATATATTGAGATATTTTCCTCTCACTTTTCACTTTTGAGTTTTTTATGCTTAGAGAAAAGGTAATATCTATCATTTTGTAAGTTTTTTCTTTTTAGGCTTTTTACTTGTTTTTGTTCAGATTTGAGTGATTTTATAGGCATTTTAGAGCTTGAAGGATGATAAAGAGTTCAATAGGAATCGATCTTCTAGTCGAGACAAAGGCAAAGGTGGCCTACCATAGGCCATGGAGGTAGAGGCAACCCACAGGCTAAGGTAGACGCAACCTATAGGCTAACTTTGGTTCTAGGGCAGGTCCTTTCCAGTTAGATCATGGGTCAAGCCCCATAGCAGGGTGGTGGACCCAAAAGGCGAGAGAGTGCAGGAGAAGGAGCAGGTTTATTATAGCCATATTAGAGAATCCCTGGACATCGAGTGGAACTCAGGTACTCACGTTTCATTAGCCTATGATAGTCATATCTCGAATCAGGCCCACACAAGAGAGGCATGCAATCTTTCTTTCTTTCTCTTTTCTTAGAAACCATATTTTTCTTAGTAAAACTTTTAATATTTGAAACCATGCATATCAAAACATGCTTATTTTTCTAGAAAAGAGGGGTAAGTAATCTTTTCTTCTTTCTCTTTCTCTAGGCATGACAAGCTCTATTTGTAAGATATGTTAAAGGAAATATACCACGAGAGTTACGGGAGTTAAAGATATTAGGAGAGTGAAGGAGTGGGGGGATGTGGGAGAGATGGGAAGGAAGAGAGAATGTGGAGCTAGGGGTAAAAAAGAGAGGGGAATGGATCTCATTGGGGCTGTGAAAAAAGAGAGAAAGAAAGAACATTGGAATGGGAGAGAGAAATGGAGAGAATGTGAGAGAAATAGTTCCCACTTAAGACATGATACAACATTTACTTCTTATGAGAGCATGTAATGCTGGAGTTTATGTTTAGTCCAAACTATAGCAAGGCATATCTTCCTAATTAGAGTACATCAAGCCTTATAGTCCAACATCTTCTTGCTAATGTAATAAATTGTTTTTTCTCTACCATTCTCATCAATCTAAACAAGCATGCTACCCATTATGGTGTCATGGACTAAGAGATATAATAGCAAGGGCTTCTTTAGGATTTGAGGCATGATAATTGGTGAAAAAGAAAGATAATCCTTGATAGTCTAGAAGGCTAGCTGGAATTCACCATTCTGTTAGTTACATTTTCTTTAAGAGATTGATGATGGGTTCACAAATGGTGGTAAGTTGGAAGATGAATCTGTCAAATATTAGACATGGCTTAAGAAACCTTGGATTTCTTTTTCAATCTGAACTCACATTAGCATAGTTGATCAAATAATTTCTTTAGAACCAATATATGTCCTTCCCTCATGAGTGATATAACAATATTGTTATCAACATATATCTCCAGTTCTTTTTGTATTAGATCATGATATAACGTAGTAGCCATTCTCTGATAGATGACCCCTGCATTCTTAAGACCAAATAAGTTCCTCATGGAATGAGAAATGATTTCTTGGCCTTATTCATGGGTGCCATCTTAATCTCATTATATCCACATAAGTCATATGTAAAGGAGAGTAGGGCATGTTTAGCCTTTTGATCAACGAAGAGATCTATGTGAAGAAGTGGAAGCTATCTTTGGAGCTAGCTTTGTTCATGTCTTAGAAGTTGACACAAACCCGGACTCATCTATCTTTCCTTGGCACATGATAATGTTGCCCAACCATTCTAGATAGTGAACAATTTCTATGAAACCTACTTTCAACTATGTTTGTATTTCCTACTTGATCTATTCTTTATATTCTTTTCTTATTCTAAGGGGCTTTCGTCGAATTAGTTTAGGATTAGGGTAGGTAGGGATCTCATGTTACATAATGTCCATGTTGATTTTAGGGAGATCCTCATAGGACCAATCAAAGATATCCTTGTTTCATGCCAGTAGAGACACAAATTTTGACTTTTTATCTTAGGTCAAGTTAGCACCAATTGAAAGCTCCTATTTATTATCTTGTGTTCCTAAATTAGTGTTTTTTCAAATTCATCATTAACAGGTTTAACTCAATTCATTTTTTATTGTTCAATCATTTTAAGAGCTCACCTAGAGGATCATAATCATAATCTTTTAAGTGATAAACATGTTCAAACAAAGAGACAAAGGGGTACTCAGAGTTGATATTCATTGATTCAAAAGTTGGGAGTACATCAAGATTCTCAAAAACTGGAAAAGCAAGATTAGCAAGAGTGATGTAGTCCATATTCCAATTATTAGGACGACGGTGGAGCGTACAATGGGAGATAAAGGTAGAACATAATTTTCAATGATTGACACAATTGTAGTATCATCTCCCACAAAGAACTTCTATATCTCGTCATCCCCGAAATCCTCCATGATCATATCCTTATTGACATGACTTTGCATGATTTCCATATCATAAATACAATCATTGAAGAAAATCTTAAAACATGACATCAAAGTCTAGGTTCTCTTCTCAAACCATGGTTCTAGGAAGCTTAGAATGGTAGTGTTGTTCTTTCTTTTTGAAATCATCCATTAAGAGTCTTTGCATATAAACCCTTTGTCGTGAGCTTATACCTTATTCCTTGTTCTAAATCCTAATATTCAAAACTATGAGAGCCTTGCTTATAGCTCTTGTATTGTGGAGGTGCATAGATTATGATTCTTTTAACCTATAATGCCTCAAAAGCAACTTATTTTTCATATGATTGTTGATACTGTCATGTTTTTTGCACAAGGAAGAGGGATGGTTTTATCATGATGTAAGTTCCCACAAATATTGTAAACCTAAGAAGAAGTGAAATGCTGAGTTACACTTCATCTCAATTAACCCCAACTTGAATCTTTCTAATTCTAAGGCACCAATGAGACTATCATTATCCCCAATGATGGTGGCAACGTTGATTTTGTAAACAAGTCTTAGTTTTTTATAGAGTGAAGAAGGTATTGCCTTGGTTATATGAATCTAGGATCTTCCTAACAAGAGGTTGAAAGATCAACGACTTGAAAGGTGGCCACATGCATAACTAGTCTAATCAAAACTTCCATATCTAGAATGTATATATTTGCCTCTTGGCTTTGTAATATTCCAAGATCCTTTAAGAGGTGAGTTTAAGTTGATCCAAACTTGTGCTGAGTCTCAAGGCTATCTTAAGGCGACACAAGAGTGCTAAGCCATTACACAACAATACTCTTGGTACTATTACATCTCACGACATTCAATAGTGATGAGTAATTGCTTGTTGTGATTGGTAGACTTTCAAGGGCAAGTCTACATCATTAATGGTTAGGGTCTTCTACACGTGTGTTGCCCCTACAATAACAACTAACTAACTACTCTAGAGAAGAGTTTGTAGGAACCTGAGCCTAAATCATATTCTCCAATTAATTGCATGTATTTCTATGAGTACATTAGTAATCCCCATACTAACACATGAGATTAGGTCCTTTTGAGCTGCTTCATTACCTCAATATCATTTAAAAAAAATCAGATGGCAGTCTTTCCTTGAAATGTGGAGTTGGATGATCTTGAACCAACTTGGATTACTTGAAATTGCTGCCCTTGCTAGTGATATAAGAGCCTTCATGAATAAATTGTTAGAGTGAGGATGAATTGGGAGGTATTGATGACAATGATTGGTCGTGAAACTAGTTTCAAAATGGTCTCTATTATGGCCCTGGGACTATGGCAAAAGTTCATTTTAGGATGAAGGTTGGGCCTTGGGCCCTTAATTCAATCAAGGGCTGTGAAATGGATTGGATTGACTAGGCAGATGGTGGTGCATTTGAGGTCATAAGAGTCGAATTTGGATGAACTAACATAGGGTAAATGATGGGAGCTTTGATAATGCATTTGAGGTCATGATAGTCGAACTTGGAGGAATTGACGTAAGATAAATGATGGGAGGTTTGTGATGCATTTGAGGTCATGAGGGGAGAATTTGGAAGAACCAATATAAGGTAAATTATGGGAGCTTTGCCTTCCCCAAATTGAGAGGAGATTTTAACCATGTTGATGGCTTAAAATCAGCTAGGATTTGTTTTTTAAGGATAGGGTCTTGATGCACTACCTAACGAGCCATATTGATGGTTTGTCAAAGAGTAGGAGTGGTCCGAAATATGTTTAGAAGGTTTGATAGAAAAGGAAGCAAGTAACAATGACATTAGGAGTGACACCTTGTAAAAGGCACTAATATGGAATTTCATGATCAAACACTTAGAGTTAACATATTTGATCATATTGTGATAGAGACAATAATGAGTATCATCACCAGGATCATTCTACCTTTTAATGATAAGCTTAAAGTTGCTCAAGTCTTTTTGTGGGGAAGCAAGGATGCAGATATAGCTTTGACAATAGTAGTGGAGGGCTCAATGTAGCAAGGCAACTGTTTGTAGCATATGAAATATGCCTTGTAAGATGGAATGAGCCAACATGATCTCTGACATCAATGTAATCTTGAAGAAGATCACTAATGTGGGTTTCATGTCCATCAATCTTCTACCTTGTGCTCGAAGGCATCATGGTAGATGTAGAAGGCTGTGAACTCAGGTTCTAGAGTAGAAGAGGTAGTGATAAGATTTGAGGATTTTGTGGATTGGACATTGGGCACTAAGGCTTTGATACAAGCTTGTATTGAGTTCTTCAGGAGGTTCAATGTAATTAATAGGCCGTTTGAAGGTATATGGAAGAGGTTTGTAGACAAGAAAATAGGCGACAATTCCTTCCTTGGGAACACCTAATAATAGTTGCCATATGTGAGCCTTAAGGTTCTAACAAGTCTTGGTATTATAGCCATTCATCTTGTGGTATGTGCAAAACTTGTTGAGATTAATTTCATCTTAATGTTCAACTCTTTGGTCTTGGCATAAGGCCATTTCAATAGTGCATATGCACATCTTTTCAATAAATGGGGGAAGACTCAATCAAGTTTTCTTAAGGTGGCTTCTCTACATAAGACTTATCAGTTGGTACACTAGTAATAATACTTTCATCACTTCAAGCCATTGAGAATGAGTTCCCATATGTGCATCATCATGCCATAACATCTTTTTATTGCATGGCCTTCTTGTCCATGATAATATTAGTACGTTGCAACCAGCATGAAGACAAGCTGGATTTGTGTGACAATATTCAAGATGGTGAAGATGGAGGATTCTTTTTATAATTCTCTGATAGAATCTCCGACTTACTGCTTCGGTGGTTCATCCATGATCATTGGAGGATGACTCACGCAATGGGTTGAAATCCTTTTCAGATCTCAACAATATTTAGACTCTTATAGAAGACGGACAATATGTAGATAGAAAGCCTAACATTTATAAATGTCATGCCCTAACATCTAATAATAAATACAATATGCTCTTCCTCAAGTAATCATTCTCCCAGTCTCCTCTGGCCAAATTGTTCTGCTCCAATAATCTCCTGAGCGGGTACACCTTGTTAGACACTCTTGGACATGGGATTTAGAGAGCCATCACCAAGTTGTCCTATGGCCATAATACTTGTGGTTGTCTCAGTATTGGAGTGCAGGATTATCTTGGGTACGATGAGTATTTTCTCATGATTGCCTCTACATCTGGTTTAATCTTTCTACGCTTGTAAAGTTCATGAAGCTTATATCTCAAGACAAAACAGTTATAATTATCACAACCAAATGTCTTAGTATTCACATAAGAGGTCATAAAGAAAACTCTGAGGGGTAAATTGGAGCAACGATTGCACTTATATGTTCAGTGGTTGAATGTGGTCTTTAAAAATCTAAAGGGTAGCTAGAGTCCACATGCTTCCTTTTAGACATGGTCCACCATTATGTTATGAGAATGAAGGTAGGATGAATGCTTTTCACGAAGAATCCATTATCAAGGAGATGGTGGAAGGTAGTATTAGTGGCCATGGTGAGATAAGAAACCTTGTCAGACACATCCTTCACCTATACTTTCAAACTTCTCAACCCTAGGCGAGTGACGGAAGTCATGTCCATCAAACAATTCATGGATTGTTGAGTGACTCTGGGCTTGTCATTAAGTGAGATGTTCTATGAATCAAAGGATATGGCATTAATAGTCTAACATTCTTCCCAAGGTATAGGATTCAATACTACTTTTTTTTGGGGCATTTTCTCAAACTATTTCCAACTTTTAGTGAATTTGATCTTATCTTGTCACCATTGGGCTCGTCGGGCTGCTTTTTCATTGGGCAAACTGATTATTGTAAAGACAATGGAAGGTTCCCACCCTATAAGAAAAAGGGGTCACCATGACCAATTTCATCCTCTTCATAGTTAGTCATATGGATGATATGGTGAGGCCAATCTTATACTTCAATTACAGTGCCTATCTGGGCAGGTTTGCTTTGTGAAGGAGGGACCTCATGACAGTTGGGTAAGGTTTCATCTGAATATTGGGTTGCCTGGCAATGCCTACGTGGCCTACCTCAATGAGCCCGTATATCTTGTGCCTCATATTCCAGTAAGTGTTAACCGTCTGGCCTAAAGCACTATGGTATGCCCAAAAGTTGTTGGGGTCAATGGTAATTCTCCTTCCAAAATATGGTTTCTACGGGTGAGAGGGTAATCTCGTCGGTCTGTTTCAATTGCTTGTAAGCCTGTGACAAGGTCATCCTAAGCTGGGTAAAGGTTCAACGAGTACCAAGGGGCTGGCGTCTGAACTTTTGCTGGTTCGGCTATGCATTATATTTCCTGGGCTGAAGAATCTAGGTAGGAAGTTTGATTCTTTGACGATTGACTAGGGAATAAGCAGGTAATTGCTGTGGCAGAGAGGCCAAACTGAGTTGTTCAGTAACAAGAGGGTCAGGATTCGATCGAGCTGGGCAGAAATATGCTGAACATGGTTAGCTTGTCTAGTCAAAGGGGGTTTCTTGGCCAAGAAACCTTGGCTCAGTCTACGTCCGATTTTCAGTCCACTGTTTCTTTTTCTTCTTCTTCTTCGACTTTGACTTTGAGTCACTGAAATAGACCTCGCCGGAAAGTCCCTGAAACAGAACTCACTTACAGTGTTCTCTCTTCTTCGACTTTCAATCACTAAAATGGAGCTCTCCGGTAAACATTAACAGACTTACAGTGTTGTCTCCTTCACATCGCTCTTCTTCCTCTTCTTCTTCTTTCATCTCCTCCACAGCCGTTCTTCTTCTTTCGTCTCCTCCTTCATTGCCGTTCTTCTTCTTCTTCGTTCTGGCTAACACCAGCTCGCCGTATCAAAATAGAAACAACAGCTATCTGCTAGCTGCTATCCTTCTTCTTCTTCCCCCCATTAGCTTGCCTCCTTCGAATGGAGACAGTAGGAGGATTCAGATGAGAGATCGATCAAATCTTGCTGCGGATTTTGGCTGTTTTCAGCCAGGGATTTGTTTTCGTCGGGAAGAGAATGGGTCTTACCAATTCTAAAACGCAACTGCCCTTATTTTCTCATCTTATTACAAACTTACCAACATGGTTTTATAATAAAATAAGACAAAACAAGGGCAATTTTCAACGCATAAACAAAATCCGCAGTTCCCAGATGATTGGATTCGTGCTTCCCGGAGCAACCGAAACTCGAATCGGAATCGGAAGACTCAGAAACGGCGATTCCTAAGATGGGGGCTGAATTTGGTGAGCTTAGTACTACTACCTAGATGCTTCCACTCGTTGCAATAAGAGGGAAAAAAATCGAGTGGGAAATCACGAAGGATGCAAAAGAAAGAAACTTATAGTATCAACGAAAAAAGTACTCTCTGAACCGACCGTGAAAGTTGTTTTCTAGTCGGACGGCTGTTCCCAAGCTGATTTCTATTCTCATTAACTCAAATTTTCAAAAACATAATCTTCATGAAGGACTTTTGGCGAAGACATCTTGCAACACAAGAAGAACAGTAAGAGAGGAAGTTGGCTATGCTAGATAGATGTACATGCACCAAAAACACAACATAAATGGGCAGCCCCCAAGCTCCCCATGTATGCAGGGTCTGGGGAAGGGGTGGACCACAAGGGTCAATTGTGTGTAATCTTACCTTACATTTTACAAGAGACTGTTTCATGACTTGAACCTGTAACCTCAAGGTCACACAATGACAACTCTATTGTTGACCCCAGATTTCCCTTCATAAGAAACAAACTATAACTTCAAAATTTTGCCGAGTCAGATATTGCACGGTACATCTCCAAGATTTGAAAACTAACCAGGTCTATTTCTGTTGTGGTTATTGTGTCCATATCTGTGTCTTTGGTATCTTGTAAAAGGCAAAACACTAGTACTATATAACCCCTTTTCCAAACCGATGAAACCCTTCTAATTGTGCCCTTAATTCTCTACTCTAATATCTTTTCATGAATCTTAAACAGCTGCATGGTTTCACATCTACAACCCTAAATGGTATTGTTATCATTTACTTTGGGACAGGGTGATGGGTGCATAAAGCTTTGTTTTTCTCTAAACTTTGTATATTGTGAAGTTTTACATCTTGCATTTTTAAACCTAGACAAGTGAAAACAAAGCACATGTAACCAAGGGAAATTCAAGCTTTGTACCTTGCTCACTTTTCCCTAATTTTCTTATGGAATCTTCAAGGTCCTGGAGATTCTGCATGATGTGCCTATGACAAGAATAACAGAACAAGAAAAGGAAGAAGAAAGCTGGACTAAAAATGTCTGTATTACTGGCATCATAATTAATTTGTGAAATGAGCTCAACATATCCAAAGCAACACACTGATTCAAAATTTTGGATTCGATTTGTACAGGTAACTTTTCCACCTGAAGCAAGATTGATTGAGAAGAGAAAATAAACGGAAAAAGCAATAAAACAAAAATAAGCTCGTACCTTCATGAAAGGATAGAAGTTGTTGTTTCAAGTGAAAGCAACAAAGGTAGAGCTGGTTGCATAAAGCTTCAATTCCAAAGACCCTTATATCGACCAACACTTGCTATTTTATGACTCCTGAATATTCACTTAATAAGGATTCATCTAGTACTCTACTTTAAAAACAATCTAAAATTCCCATCATAAAACAGACACTTGCTAAACTTAAAATTATGACTTCCAGAAGATTTAAATAGTTTCAGATGTGAAATAACCAGAATTGCCTGGAATTTGAATTGAAACATTTTATGTAAGATTCCTGTACCAAGTCCAATCTAGACAGAATTTTTTGCCAGTTCCAGTCGTTTTGGAATGGCTTTGGAAACTGAGGATCCCACCCTTTTCCTCAAAATATGGAGCTCGTAGAACCAAATGAATGTACTTAAAAGATTCATGAAAGATCATAACAATTATGATGTCTTCTTTCTTCAACGATCATTCATCTCTCTAAAACTTCTGATGTGAAGAACTAAGAATTTGTTTTGCATAAAATCCAATTTGTGCAAGTTTTACAAAATCCTCAGGCTCTGAAGAAATATATTGCAGAAACCTCTTACCCTGTTCTACGTATATGGAGTAAGGATCCTTTATATAGCAATGTGCACTTTTCCATGGAATCATACAAGCTGCTAAGAACAAGTGAGGCCTACTTGTGCAGTAATAAAAACCCTTTCATCCTAGGTCTTGCTATGAATGGACCGAAGACCTAATAATCTCTTGTTAATTCATTCTAAGCCTTTAACATGTGGAGGCTCTGTTAATAGAATATAACCATTCGTTTAAGAGCTAGAAATCAGATGCTTAGAAATGTGAAGTGGCATCGAAGTTTATTATATCTGTGTATATCATTGCCCAGCAGATAAGCAGTTCGGATTGTTAAATAAATTTGTCCACTAGTACATCTGCTGGCCCATAATCTTCCAAAGAAAAATAAAAAATCATAATCATCAAACAAGAACCCTGTTTGGAGTAGAGTCCATACTTCAAAAAACATCCATACATAAAAAAGAAACTTCATAAGTTCTTCTTTGTCAAATATTTGCCAGATAACATCCTGATAAAAAGGCATAAGATCATACCTGGCAACAAGTCCATAGCCTTTGTCTATAAGAAATCCATTTGATAAGCTAAAACCTTATAGTCCTGAAGAAATTAAATTCAATACAACCCTCAAATCAGTGATGCACTCATCCACACTGCTGTATTTAATCCTCTCCAAATGAATTGGCCAATGTCTTCATCACAACTAGTTCTTAGAGTTTTTCTATACATCCTCATTTTCATCATAATATTCAATAAAATAGGATTTTCCAGGCATTGGCCTCTTCTTTCGAATTATTCCAAGTAGTCCACATAAAAAATTCCTTCAGGAATTTCTTCGTAACTTTCTTTGTTGGAGTGTGTTGGATAAAGTTGAACTCTTCTTGGTGGAGGTTGTGTTCTTTATTTCAGCATGTTGAGTTTGAGTTCTCAAAAATCCTTCATACTGATTTTTCACCGAATGAACCAGATGTCCACTTCTCTGTTGGATTGGGGTTTGACTTCAACCTTGCATATTCTCAGGTCAATTGAATTCTCTAATGTATTTCAGCTTCTGTCATTATGGCCTCAAGTAATCCTCATAACTTAACTTCATTCATCTAGCTCACTAAAATATTTATTTCCCCTAATTCATCGAACTCATCACTTATAGCGTCAAAACATTGTTTGATATCCTCTTGGCCTCCACGAGAATATTCCTGGACACATTAGAAAGCAGCCTCGTATACCAATACAAGTTCTATCAATGGACTTGCTTAGCAACCACCATAATACAGTGAACAAGCAAAAAGAAAAAGAAGGTTCAAGCTTCAATGAAAAACCTAGACAAAATTAAGCACAGACTTCAACATCATCAGAAGTTTCATGCTCAAAGCAAACATAAAACACAAAGAAAAATGATAAGGAGACAGCCACTAGCTTGCTTGTTAAGCAGACCAGTCAAATGGGCGTGTGCCATGTCACAGTTTAGTCTTGGAAATTGTGTTCTCTTGAAGTAGGAGAAAACTTTTCTCTTGAACTAGGAGAAAAGTGAAAACAGAAGTTTCAAGAGAAAATTGTCCCGCGTGGAATTTACCTATTTGACTAGCTTGCTTAGCTTATAGTAATCGTATTCAACAAAAAATCAGCAGTAACGCATGAATTTTTCTTTCCCTAAATGGTGGGTGGATTTGATCTCACAATGCCATTAGAAGTTCCAAGCCGAAGCAAACATAAAAACAAAAATAAGCACATAACTAGGTGAATGTTTTCCTTTTTTGAATGGTAGATAAATTTAAACCCACAACACCTTGGTTGTGAGATAGGGCACTAAACCAACTTGGCTAAGTACTCAAACCCCACATAACTCAATGAATGACACAAAGACGAGGCAAATGTAATACTGTTTGAAAGAGAAACTGTTGGGCCAGGAAGAAATGAAACTTGATAATAAGCAGTGTTCAGAAAGAACTGGAGCTCAATTTATTGATGAAGTGGATGAATTACAGGGAACCTTACAATCAATCAAGCAAAACAAAGACTACTGGAACTAGTGGGAAGTAGGAACCTCAGTTCCTCCTCTGCACTTCCCACTCCCTTTTACTTTCTTCCTTTTCTTCCTCCCCCTGCCTCTCCCTGCCTTCTCCCTTTTATCTTCCCTATCTTCCTAAATCTGTAACAGATTGGATACCTATAACAGATTGGATACTAACTGCATATTTTCCTAACCAACTGATTATATTCTTGCCTAACTCTGTAACAGATTCAACAGATTAGATACTAACTGCTTTGTTTGTTTAGCATATCCTACTCAACTCTGTATATCCTAACTGACTAACTGCATCACTTATTTGTTACATCCTTGTTGCCTTCTATGCCCAATACTGTCCCTATCAGAAACAGCTAAAGAACAAGTAGAACTTGCATAGACTTCAACCATGTAATAGTTACAAAGCCAGTCCAAGAAGAATCCTTATAGACCATATATCTGTTGTTTTCTTAATCAGAAACCTTCTTGATATAAGGAATCCTAATCCAACTTATCCCCCCATTCATAAAAAAAACCTTCAGGACTGCCAGATCAACCAGTACTAACAACTACAGAAACCGAAACAGTTGCAATGTTTCCCAAAACATTGGGTTTCCTAGATCCAATAAAATGATCTGCAGAAAGTTCAAAAAATATCACAACATTGGTAAGCCTTTCTTCTTCAACTGCCATACTTAACCAGTCTCTGATTTTTTGAATGATTTACAAATTTGAGTTGCATCAAAGATAATTGTGGTCTATAGTTTCAAGTTTGGCTGAAGTGTTTTGCCTGAATTGCATGCCATCATCTCCCTCAACAATTTTGAATTTGTCCTGTTCATCCACATCAGATTTTCCTTAAAACATGGTGGGATGTTAGAATGTGCTTTGCGGATCATTTTTTTCAAATGTTCTCCCAGCTTTCATTAAGAAGAGATGTCTTCTTCAGAAAATCAATTAACCAGTTTCGTAAAAAATTTGGACCATCATGCAAATTTGGAGTGCCTTATCTCATTTATCAGAGAAATCTGGCCAAGCATCCTTAAAAGCTGTAGCTCAAAGTTTCCCAAGCAGTTGTTTCAACTCTCAGTGTGTGACTTAGTTTTTTGAATACTGACTAAATTGTATACACTCAAAAAAGAAAGAAAAAAAGAAAAGAAAAGAAAAGGGGTTACAAGTGTGTGTGTGTGTGTGTGTGTGTGTGTGTATTTTCATTGCCATGCATTTTTCAGTTAAGACATTGAAAGGTGGTAATGCAAGAAGACTAATGGTCAATTAAAATGTCCGTGTCCTGATCATTTTATCTTCAGGAAAGTTCAACTGACATCTTCTCACTAATACTTTAGGCTGAAACATTAGACCTCTGAAGTGCCTGAGCAAACATCCAGCAAGAAAGGAATGGGGTGGATATCATATTGCACATCATTTGACAATTACAACATTAGCACTTTGACATGTCCAATAATGGAAGCAAAAAGAATAAAATGTGCGAAGAATCTAGTCGTTGAAACATCTGGCAGACAAAATAGGCTGTGGCTTTAAATACGAATGGTAGAAACATCAATATTCATTGAAGGAAAAAAGAAAGTGCAGCTTGTTTCTCGGAGGTGATTCTATATCTTATGAAGGACATAACAACGGAAGAAAATGGAGCTAGCTGCTACAGTTCTGCCAACACATAATACCTTGAAAAATTACAGGCAAGAACAAATAATTTGGAGATGAGGTCATATATATAGGAATCTTATAAGTGGCTTGCAGTACATATAGCATGTAAAAGCTGATCTACAAGTTGTGAAGGTAAAGGCTTGCTTTCAACCAACAAAAGATTAATTGACAGAAAATTAATTCCTTTTAAGTAGAAACTTGCACAGACTGCTACATAGAACCAAATCAATCTAACAATTTGCAGACAAGGGAGGTTTTCTACTCACAGAGGTGCAGCAAGAATTTTTCCTGCTTGGAATGTGAGTGAAGAAGAACTGAGAAATACATTAATGGTATCATGAAGTCAATGCTGACGGCTCTTGCACCAAGATCGGATGAAAATAAGAAATAGAAAACACTCTTGTTAAATTAGAGCGACAACCACCCAAAGGAATAGGGGAGATAACAAGTAACATAGGCTCTCAATAATTAGCCTGATCAGTTCAATCTTCTCCTTTTTGGTGGACGGGAAACACCGGCATCCATATCTAAAGATCTAGAGGCAACATTTCTTTCACTTCTTAAGGAAAGAGAAGGCCCAACTGAATCTGGTTCTATAGCACTATTTCGTACTGGACTTCCTAAATCTATAAAATCGGGAGTACTTGACACAGAACTCCCATCATCGACAAATACACGCTCAGGGATCTGTTGAGTACGTCCACTATCAGCAGGACCCCGGTGATCGTCATTCAAAGCCTGAATCAGTGGTTCAACCGAACTTGTGGCAGATAGAACATCACTGCCAGCAGCAACCTCTCTATTTGGTCTCTGCAGTTGAAGCAGAGAAAGAACACGCATACGGGCATCCCTCCTTCGACCGTGCAAACCCTGTCTGGTATTGGACTCATTCCGAAACAATCCACTCCTTCCGAAAGTAGGTGTCCTCTGATCCGCGCCCTCCCTCCTTAACCCTTGAACAATCCTCAACCTATTCCGAATCTGATCAACCGACGCATTAATTCTCTCAAGTGTATCCATAGAGGCCCCCAACAAAGCAGAACTAAGACTAATCCTTCTCGTCACATCCTCCATCCCTAGAGAAAGAGGTGCAAACCGAGACCGCTGCCTCTCGCTCTCAATCCTTTGAGCGTGTGGTCTCGGAGGCACCTCAAAACCCAATTCCCTATCCGTTTTCTCGGTCTTCCCCTCCTCGCTCCCCCTCCCATAAATTGGGATCAAATTCTTGTCAGTAACCTCCCCTTTACACACAGGACATTCTTGCGCATCCGAATGAACGTGAAGCCATTGATACAAGCAAGACCAACAGAACAAATGTCCGCAAGAAGTGAGAACTGGATTACTCGCGGTTTCGAAGCATATATTACATTCAAAGTAGCTAACATTTACCCCTTGGCTGTTCTTCTCATCAGTGTTGTTTCCCCCTGCCCTAGCACTCAGATCTCTACCGGTAGAAAGGGGCGTTCTTTCTCCAGAACCGGAACCACTTTCCCCCACCGGTAATCGGACTTGTGGGTCAGGGGTGGAAATGAACCCCACGGAAATTCTAGAGATTTCATCCCCCGCCGGCGGAGTTGCAGGTGGAAAAAGAAGTCGACCTAACCTTCTTCTCCATCGAAACCTAGGTCTAAGTTCGTTGAGATATTGTTCTACGAACCGATGATCGTCCATGACGGTGGTATCAGTAACACGCGGCGGAGATTCCGGTATGAGGTTCAGATCGACCTCCATCCGATTATCGCCCTCATTCTCCATGAAATGAGATCTTGAAAGAAACCTTGGCTGGTAACCAAGAGGAGAGGGAGAAACCAGCTATAAATAGAGAAAATCCAAGCTGATGAGAAGCAGCTGCTGCATCCTCTCCTCTCAATCGATTAGGAGTTTATGCTTGATTTGTAGGTCAGAATAATTCATGGGAAAGGAAGGCGAACTCACCAGATCAAGACAGCGAGACGAGTCAACGCCGAGTCCGAGTGGCTTTAACATATTTCGAGGCAAATGCCAGACCAAGCGCAGCATAAAGCGCGTAGGGTCAAATACATCGGATGAGGATTGCTAGAACCTTTAAACCGTCGGCAACAGATGAACGGGTAGGATCGTCCCAATGAGGTTCCCATTCCGTACAAAATGTGGCGGCTTTGACTCTACGCACTTTGCTTTACCCTTCCCATTTTGTTATGCTCGAACTTCAACCACGTAAGATGCACGCTTGTGACGGACGGAGAGATGCCACTCGCGTAAGTGGAAGCGCTAAAGCTGACGCGTAAGAGGAAATCTTAACTTCTATATCGAACGAACTATCCTCTGGATGGCCTGGTCCATTTATTGGATGATTTTAGTTCTGCTATTGTTGGGAATTTGAATCATGGCCATTGGAATTTTTTTTTCCAACTCTAAAGACTGGCAATTTGAAGCGGTCATGAATTTTTGCATACAGCCAAAGTAAAAAAGATGAATAAAATCAATAGGTCTGATCATCCAAAGGTGGGTAATAGCTATGTAATAGCTAGGTTACTTCTTATATATCGAGTAAGAGCCCGGTAACAATCTGGGCTCAAAAAGTACGAAAAGAGTCCCCATCACTTGTTGGCCTCCGTCTTTTTATTTAATGATCCAACCTGTTTATCAGATTCATAACCCCTCAAGATAGGTGGGTGTAAAAATCTCATGCAATATATTGAAATACTAATAGTATTGTGTTTCTTCTTAATGTTGTCTGTAGTATAGTTAAAGAGCCCATTAAAAAAGGTGAATTCAATAAATAGATTGGATCACTCAAATAATCAAGAAGTGAAGCCCAGGGAATGGTGGTGAAGAAAGGGCACTAATTGGTAGAAGAAAAACCCATAACCCATTAGGGTTATCCTACATTTGGAAAAAGAAGTAGGAAAAAGGATAAATATAATGATATTTTTATTCATCGGCACCGTAAAGAAGAAAAAAAAATTTTAAAAATGGGCGAAAGACGGGAGGAGTACGTAGCATTTACAATAAAATGAATTGATCGATCGGATGGAGAAGATAGCCTGCCTATGGAAGATAACCTACCTATGGTAGAATCATTGGCTATGATCCACTCACAGCTGCAACTGGATTACATAAAAAAAGAAAAAGGGAAAAAGAAAAGAAAAGAAAAATGGGAAAAACAGGTCCTTAACTGGCCCGCGTTTGCCAACGGATCATCGATCAATTCATGTTGAGTAGGTCACCCTTTTAGTCAATTCCTCTTAGTTTCTTTTATGGGTATGGCTCGTTGAAGCATCACTTCTTATGACCAAGTGTTAGATCCATTTGCAAGCCACCCATGTCGGATGGGCAGATTTTAATGTATTTGCAGGAACTCAAGAACAACTCCAAAGCAAAGCTGGAACGTGTCGTTTGTGAGCCTCTTTCCCAATATATATCTACTTTCTGGATCATCTACTACACCCTGGATATGTGGTGCTAATTGGTCTGTTGATTTGATCAATAACCACAGTTTGCCATATTGTCTTTCATGTCATCACGATCAGATGATCCTAGCTACATGATCCTTCAAGTTTTATATATCCAGGTTTGGCGAAGACAAGTCAAATTACTGCTTTTTTTTTGCTGGCCTAACAGAGGTGGGTGTTCTTTCAACGGGGAACCACGCTTAGCAGACTAACAAAAAAATTGCTCCACCATATCAACACGAGGACACCTAAAGTCGGTCGCGATCAACTTCTATGGAAGTTTATAGCTTGAATTGAACCGGTTGATTGCAGTAGCTGGCGGTTGAGATGCAAAGTTTCAGTTAACGCATATGATGGGCCAAATCAGATTAACAGAATTGATTATCAAACACATGAAACATATGTTCTCCGCTGTCGGCGTAGGCTCTTGGGTTACATGCATGGACAACCACTGCAGAGCAATGCAAGTAGAAATTTACACAGAGGAAGCACGTCTAAAATGCAAGGACATAAACATGCGGCTGTATGTGGTCTACACCAAGCGGCTAGCCCAATATCTTGATAATCCAAACTATTCATCATGCATCACACAGTCGTACAGCTATGATTTCGATATGGTGATGATTTTTGTTCCATTTATCTTTGAAAATTTTGAACCGTCTATTAATTGAAGCAGGATTATCATTAGACACAGGGAAATACATAAAAAGGGAAGCCTCGGTGCACAAAGCTCCTGCATATACAGAGTTTGGGAAAGGAGCAAATCACAAGGATCAATAGTACTCAACCTTATCTTGCATAAGACTTCATTGCGTCTTTCATATGAAAAGTCAACTTCCATTCACCCTCTTGCAGTCGGAGCGAATCTGCCCGTTGCTACCTGTTAGAGGGCTGATGTTCCCCATGTTTATTATAGATGTGACGAAGCTCTGAAAGAAAGCAGTTTGGTTGCCGCTGAAGCTGTTAACTATTGATATAGTTGGAGCTCCGCTAGTCGAAAGTAGTTCTTGGTCGGATTGGAGAAGGCCGCGGTTGCTCTGAAGGTTAGAGAAATAGTTATTATCAAAAGCGTCTGGCGTTGTTGGATCGAAATTGGCCAAGGTAGTGTTGGTTCCATTCTGGGGGCATAGCTGCTGAAGCGTAGCCAAGTAAGTGGAGTTCAGTGTGGGATCAGGGCTCCCACTCCCGCTGAAATTGTACAACCTACCACTGAATGTGAAACATTGAGCACGTCCGAATGTGTGAGCGCCTGTAGTTGACACACCAACATCAGTGATGGCGTGTTATGGTAGAATGTATGCATAGAAAGAAGAGAAACATCTAGTGCGTTTGAGATTAAGGTCTCTTTGGCAGGAGATAATAATCACTGGACTAAGTTAAGCCGTAGTTAGTGATTTAAGAGACAATAATCCTGGCAAGACCATGCAGTGCATGGTGGTTAAAAGTACAAGCGGGTACCAGATTTCCAGGTGATCTGGACCATGCATCGTATACGTCCTGTATTAATTGCATAGCCCATGCCCAAAAACCTCATCTTAGACCATATTTTTTGAGCTATTTTGAGTGAGAAATTAGAGATTTTTGTGGCATGGGTCCTGCATGGACTTTTTTTAAGCTGTCCGTAGGAAACAGTCCGGAGGTCATCATGTAAGTCGTCGTGATTTTCTCGCCTGGTGTATGAGAGAAGACACAGCCAAAATTATTTAAGAACAAGCAGCCTAAGGTTATAGGCTACATTCTTTATGTTAGAATAGCTCTGTCCATGTTCTCAGGCTACCAATAGCAATGTATTGAGGTCACCATTTAGCCACAAATTGTTAACCCTTTTCTGTAGGTGGTGAGTTCAAGTGACGATCCATTGGTTGTGAGACAAGGCACTTAACCAACTAGGCTAAGTACTCAAGCCATCACAGTTATTAACCTCGTGTCAAATATACCTCATTGGCCGATGACGCAATTGCTTACCAGACAATGCGACTAGATCGGTGGTGTCGAGGCCAACTGCAGAGAATTTGGATGTAATGTTGCTTAAGGTTTCAAAGGGAGTTGGAAGGGCAGTATTGGCTAAGGATCGGTTCGCCGTCGTGCTATCCCTTCTTCCTAGTAGAGGGTTCCAGGTCGGGCCTCCTGACTGCATACAAGGACAGAAGAAAAGAATCCTGTTAATTAAATTCTCAAATGCGCTCGTTTCTATCTCTTTCTTTGTAATCTTCACGCAGACCATGGTCATGATGCTATGTGACCAATACATATATAACTAATGTACAACATAGTTATTGTATGTGCTCAAGATCATCAGCAAATAATCCTGATCGAAGTATTAGAACCCGATTGGCAAGGCTTAGATAATCATAATCCAATAGATCGGATTATATAAGCTCTCCCAATCGCGGCCGCAGTGGCTGGGTGACTTGATGAAAAGAGACGTCTCTCCCATTGACACTAGAGTAAGAACCACTTAGATTGGAGATAGGAATAGCCCACAGTTCAGATCCAACAATCTGAAGACTCATCCATAGTCCTTGGCATGGATAGGAGTGCAAATGGGCCTACTAAGCTAGAGATAGCTTAGGTCTGGGCTTGGGTACGTCCATAGAAAGCACATCCAAAGACATGCTTGGTTTAGACATCTGCCCATTTTTGGGTTCAAGCACTTGGCCGAGTTGATTACGTGCCATGTCTCAAAACCAGGAGGATGTGGGTGAAAATTTACTCCCATTACAAAAAAAGAAGAAGAAGGAAATCTTTGCAAAATCAAATTGATGAAGACGTACTAGAGAAACTGAAGCTTCAGCAGCAATGGCGAGAATGTCTGCGCAAGAGACCACACCAGGGCAAGAGTTCTCTACGGCAGTCTTGATATTGTCCACCACACTGAAACCCCTTATTGATCCAGTATTGGGGCCAGCATCCTTCTCGGATATTATGGTGCTGCTATTGTCCAACAAAACTGATGCATCGCAACCCTGGGGCAAAAAATTCGGTTTTAGAATAAATTGTCCCTCAAACACGTAAACTTATATGTTAGATATGATGCTGTCGGAAAACCTAAGTTTACATTAGTAACTGTACAATCATTAGCTTCAAGTTTGCCAAAAATACAGTAAATATTAATTAACCAACATTAAATTTACTAGACTCTATGATTAGTAGACGGGTATAATTTTCCACGTCAACTACCAGTCTACCACTGCCTAACTCCTGTGGTCGTGAAGCATTCACCATTCACCTTTACTTTTATAAAGCCATACTGTTCATTTGAGCTAGTTTTACGAGTCAATGATAGCCTTTTCTTCTTCTTCTTCTTCTTTTGCTTTTTTGTTTTTATCAATACAAGCAAATAATTACAAAGCAAATCACTTACACATGCTCTTAAATCTAATCTCTGGGCAAAGGAGAAAGTAGAAACGCAAACATGCATTCAAGTTTGTTCCAAAAGAGATGCCAAATTGTCTGTAACCAACTGCTGTGGACATTTATTAGCCTATTGATAGCTTGTTTGAAATTACAACGGCTAATTAAAAGAAGATTAAAAGAAAAAAGAGGTGTTACAATCAAATACAGCTAATACAAATATAACTTTCCACTTACCAACTATTTATTGCTGTAGAAAGCCATTAAAGTTGGACCAATTATCGTATGAAAAGCGACCTCTTTTTCTAGGCATTATGTCCTTCTCTTTTTTTGGTGAACACTCTTTCTATAGGCTATGCCTTAGCATTGCTACGTCACCATGTGATCGAAGGGTCTTCTCTTGGTTTAGACATGCACGAGTTCTCAACATTGGATGCAAGCACTTGACACAGACCGTTTCTCCAACCATTGAGCTTTACTTCCATTGCACATCAAGCGGCTTCAAATTTCAACGACTAATCTCCTAGTTAATTCATTGTTTTGGTCAGATATATTTAAATATTTCTTGGCGGTCACATTATGTGGTCCTGCCTATCATTTGGATGCATTGACTTTTTATTTGATTGTGTATTTTGAAGGATATTTTTATGGTTCTGCAAGAAAGATGGTGGCTGTCATGCAGTTTCCTAACTACCACATTTTGAGGCCGAAGAAACCACCGCCAATTCTGCCAATTTAGCAGTTGATCACAAGCTACTCCCATTGCCGATGATTTCACTGTACTAGATTGGCCCTGTTCTATTGATCCATGAAGCTTTATTTTAAGGTTATGCCGGCGAATGGTAAAGAACAGAACTATTGCGACTATCTCTTGCAGCAGGAGACTAGAACAGTGAGGGTCGCATGCAGATGGCCTACAAATTCAACAGTACTGCTGATCACCTATAAGTTTCCCCATGTAGGCCGGAAAGTTGAGCCTCATTATAGATGTGAGTGGCAGTTGCATGCATGCCTTTCCAATTCTCTCCCGCTGTCCATTTAAAAAGAGCAGCCCGGTGCATGAAGTTTCCTCGTCTGCAGGCTTAAGGGGACGGACCACAAGGGTTAATAGTATGCAGCCTTATCTTGCATTTTGCAAGAGGGTGTGTCCACACCTTGAACCGTAACCTCAAAGTTATATGGCGACAACTCTACCATTGTGCCAAAGCTCTCCTTCTTTCCCCCAGTGTCCCACTAATCAAATGGTCAGATCTTCAAATTAGACCGGCCTAAAAAATTGTAGCATTCAATTGCATTCCTCGGATGTTTGGATTTGTTTGTTGCTAACTTGTACACGATCTTATTTGAAGATTAAATAAAGTACCTGATTCAAGAGTATTAAATGAAGTGATATCTGCTACGAATCAGGCTCCTCTTCTTCGGTAAAATACGAAAACAAAAATAGCAGGAAAATGTTGGAGCTTAATTACCAAAGAAAGGGAAGAGGAGGCACTAACCTGAACGAAGCAGTCATGGAAATGAAGCCGAATGAGACTAGCAGCGATTCTTGTGTCTGACTGTAGAGCCTGTTGGATAACACCACGTACAATGCTTGTCACATTTGGACATGTGCTATTGTAAAATGTGGCGCTCAATTGCCCGTTAGATCCTCCAATCAGGAAGGCCAAACCTAAAGACATAACTAGCAAGAAAGAAGAAGACATTTGATACAACGAATGATGGAAATGCCTCTGCTTCCTTCTCGTATAGGCTTGGGCCCAAGTTTGTAGAGGTTTGCTCAAACCTATTCTCCTTTTATAAAGAGTGGGAGCAATGACCAAGTACTTTTATTCTTCTTTTTAAGTGATCAATTATTTGCTTGACTCCACTCTAAAAAGTTATCTTGCTTGATTTGACATACAATCCGGAAACTTCCAAGTTTGCATGGTCCCATAAATCCAGAAAGAATCCTTGCATTTGAAGAAATGGTCATTACCCCACATCTCCAAGGATCCACTCTGGAAGGGTTGTCTTCCTTTGCCTTTATCTTTTGGTAAAGTCTTCTGCATATGCCTTTGTACAAACTAACGTGAAAGACTTGTACACCACCTCAGGTGGCAGGGTCTATCTTTCTTTGCACAAACTATATGTAGTTTGTACAATTAACTCGAAAGACTTGTACACCGCCTCAGGTGACAGGGTCCATCTTTCCGAGCAGAAACTTCATGGTACTCCCTGATCCGACTTGTTCAAATTTAAGCAGTGTTATTAAGTTAATCCTAGCTGGCTGTATTTTAGTTTAACAAAAGAACGTAGAATTATCCATTCCAGAGAAAACTCTAGAGTCACTAGTGGTGCAAACCAGGGTTCGATACCTGACTGGTGCATTCTTTTTCAAAACTTAGGATGTCAAAATGATGAAAAAGTGAAAGCTGGTAATTTTAAGTAAATGATATTTCCATTCCTTGCAATGACCTTAGTCCCACTATTGCTGGTTTTTTTTTGTGTATTTGCAGCTGTAATGTATTGACTTTTATGTGGAAATGATAGAAATAATATAAGCAACTGTAAATGCCCAATTCATTACTTAATTGTGGCCAGCAAGACAGAGGATAAATAATTGATCGGTGGTATCCAATTCATTATAAATAAACAATTGCCGTCCCACTAGGTCGGGATTATGCTGTGGGAGATGGTTTCATTTTATTAGTTTAACAATCTTTTTGCTTGTCATTTGACGTTTGAAGCTTCCCAATGTATTTATCGGATAGCTCCGAAGAGAAACGTCCCTTTGTTTTTTATTATCCGGTGGCTATGTGGTGTTTTTCATTGGAAATAAACTAGGGGCTAGCGTAGAAATTACTCCACGTAGTCAACGATCCAGGCAATTCACTTTTCTGCCAAACGCCTTCTCTGTGGGAGCAGAAAATAGTGTCTCCCCTCATGTACATCAGCGAGCTCCAAGTCGGCAGTAGTAGTACATCCCAGTGTATCTGAGAATCGACTTTTTTCTGATGAACGAAAAACGAAAAAAGAAAATTCTGCATTTACCTACCATGAATTAAGCAAAATCAACCTTCCTCTTTGCAGCAATAGTTTGTTGAATGTCGGCCATTGAAAACTTGGTTTGTGGGGGCGAAACAGGTGAGTGAACAGGTGCCTATTCAAGCTCAGTTTGACATGCACTCTCTCTTTCTGCATCTCCCTAAAATTAGTACAATTAAACCTATGTTTTATATTTGGACCTTTCCCTCCTCATTCCCATTTTCCAATTTCTTGCCATGCATTAAGGAGCCACAAAGTAGAGCAGTAGAAGGTTCAAACCGGGTCGGATTTTGGTGTATGGCTCATCCATTGCTTTATAACCAACATCGACATCCGTCAGCAAATGCCTATACAAATCAACAAATTGGAATCACCCATTGAGCAGAAATTTAGGGTATTGCCCACCTCTACCAAGGCCCACCAAATCAATATTTTAAATCATTGCACTAGTGGACTGCACTTTTATTTCAGGTCCGCCCACGTTTTGTTTGGAAAAACATGTCCATCAATTGCCCGTATGTTAAGGTGGCTTTTCTTTTCAGACTCCGTCACATGCTTGAAGACTGCTACAGCATAATCACATCCTTACAAATACTTAAAACTACTCTGTGTCTTGTTATTGTTGTCGGCATCCTGTTGTTCTCCACATTAGCATGCTAATGACGTTAGGTGTGCTAGCTGCATACTGCAAAAGTTCCTTTAATAATAGACGAATCAGGTCGCTCGTAATTGGAAGAAAAACTTGTCGGCTTCCATGGAAAATCAACTCTTAACCTTAATGATAAAGGAAAACTTGAGACTTCTAATAGCCTAATTGATAGAAAGACAACTAAGATATTTGTAATTGCACCACTAATTGGTTCCTATTGCTATTCTAAATTAGAGATGGTATCTCATTTTCCATTTTAATGGAACTGCGTGATAGCAAGGCAGAAAACCCAGTCCAAAATACGCAAAACTCAAGAGAAATGTATTAGGTTGGAGTCCTCCACTTACACGAGAACTGTCAAGCAAAGAGGTGGTACTTTCCGTTTGACAAATTGAGTTTTATATTCTACATCTGCAACTCATTTGATCCACTGGTAGCCTCTCTTGAGAATCTTTTGTTTACCAAAGTAGGATTTTTTAACCCAAATTCTAGAACATATCACACCTTCCTTCTCGCATGCATAATTGATTTTAGGTTTGGAAACTGATATCGACGCCCACAGATTGAGGTGTTTCTTCTAGACAGACTTTTTTTTTTTTTTTTCACCTTTTCCTAGACTAGCTGTATCTAACTGTATGCACTGGTTGTTGGGCTGTTCCTTTCTGGGCTTTTACCTTTTCCAAGTGCATCCCTGGCATCCAAGACATGGTGCTTTCCTTGCTAGATACAGATTTTCAGCTCTACACAAGGAACGATCTACGTTCGACGAACCAAATTACCGTTTCTGGGATGCCATAGACCCCCTTTAAGGATGATATGTGACTATTATCCTCTCAAAGCTAGGTGAGTTCCGATCTACAGCGTGGAACAATAATATGTAGGGACCAAGATACAAAAGTGGAGGAGTTGGACACTTATTTGGTGTTGTCAGGTTCGACTAAAACATTTGCGGATCTAAGAATGTGACGACCATGTACCATCGATTTTCCAACTTTTGAGCTAGCCATTTTACACTCGAGAACGATAAAGAGTTGATCACTCCTTCAAGAAGATTTCTGTGTACGGCCTATCTAAATGGGGCCTAGAAGATGAATAGTTTGGAGTACTAAAAGCCATGCCACTAGGTACTTTTCTCTTTTAAGCTGAGGGTCTTTCAGGAAGTAACTCCCTTCTTTTTTGGTGCGAGACGTGAAGGACATGAGGACCATCAAAGCGATCCACAACATCGGCTACATATAATTCACTTGAAGCATCACTCGTAGGGGGTTTATTTAACGGCGTATGTATGACGTTTTTGAGATATTATGGCATATCTCAAATGTGCACCTTATTTAACCGCGTTATCTGTGGCATGTGTGAAATATCAGCTTTATTTAACCCGCGTTATCTCGGGCATATATGAGATATCAGGTTTATTTAACTGCGTTATTTCTGGTATATCTAAGTTATCAGGTTTATTTAACTGCGTTATCTCTGACATATCTAAGATATCGGTTTTATTTAACTTTTGTCATGTTGATATGTTTGGTGTTATTTCAAATATGCCAAATGTAGATTTAAGTGTAATGTTTGCTCTTCTTGTAGAGAGAGAAAAATAAAATAAAAAACTGCATTTTAGAGAGAGAGAGAGAGAGAGAGAGAGAGAGAGAGAGAGAGAGAGAGAGAGAGAGAGAGAGGGAAGAGGGCGTTTTCAACATTCCTTAGGAGGGTTTGCATTCCTCCATGGGCAGCGGGTATATGTTTAAGAAAAAATGTGAAATGAGACACACTTTTAGGATTGACATCTCTTGTAATTTCAATAGCAGCTGTCAATTTTTATAATTTTTTACATGCAGATTGATGCCATTTTTTCACATAAAGACCTTTCTTATGGAACCAAAACTGTTTATTGCCGTGTGGTAACTGCACCTGTTTGATTTGGTCGAACCAGCCAATAGTATGGTGCTTGAGTGTTGTGTACAGACAGTCAGTTAGGGCTGGAACTGATAGTGCAAAAAACTGATAGTAACTTGTTTGCTAAAAAACTCCAGTGGTTGGATAGTTGTGATTATCTAATCCTACGATCTTGTTTGTTGTTTGCCATTAATGATGTGGACCGCTTAATGGAAGGTCCAAATTTGCCGAACGGCCAAGTAGAGTAGGTCCAAATAAACTTGCCGGACAGCAACATTAAATGATAGTAACACGCCTGCAAGACAAATTGGACGGTTGTGATTATCTAATCCTAGGATCTTGTTTGTTGTTTGCCATTAATGATCAGGACCGCTTAATGGAAGGTCCAAATTTGCTGCATGGCCAGGTAGAGCCGGTCCAAATAAACTTGCTAGACAATCAAGTAGAAGCACAAAAAGATGAATTATTTAGTCATATGTTGGAACTCGAATGTGCCACAAATGACATGCCATTACTAATAATTCATCAATTTAGTGAGCTATTTGTGCCTTTTGATTGGACGATCGTGGCCATGAGCAAGGCTAATTTGATGCCGCTGCTAAATGAGAATGGGAGACTCTGCTGGTTCCCTGTGAGTACGCAGGTCCCTTGGAACCCTCAGTTGAGTTCGCTAGACATTGTAGATGGACAAGAAAGAAAGTAGAAATAAATTGATTATAACATGGCATATGTTGCCATGATTCTGTTTATCGGACAAACAGTGGGCCCTTGCGAACATTAGTGTATGTTGCTTTATCTCCTAACAAAGAAAGACAAATGATAACTTAGTCCCCCAAGAAGGCCAATCTGATGAATCTCTTGAATCCATATACTTTTAATAAAAAAAAAAAAGGCAGCCCTAGTGCAGGAAGCTCCCTCATATGCGGGGTTCGAGGAAGGGGTAGACTACAAGTTCAATAGTATGCAGCCTTATCTTGCATTTTGCAAGAGGCTATTTCCACGCCTTGAACCCATGACCTCGAAATCACACGACGACAACTCTATCATTGCGCCAAGGCTCTTATTAATACATCTACTTGATACATCTAAAGTATTTAGTAATTTTCTTTTAATGCGGATTTGGAAAGAAATCAAAAGAATTAGCAAAGCATTTAGATTGTACATATAACATTATAATAAGAAACAAGTTCACCAAGGGAGAATAATAATATGGTTGCAAGAAGCACTCTTGCCAATCAATTTAACTTTTTTGCTAGTCATAAGTCAACCTTTCAGTCTCATTCTTACTTGCTAGGGCTACATTGCATCGATTATGAAATTCTTCTGAAAACCTTTTAGTCTTCTCAAGATCTTTCAATTATGTTATTTAACAAGGAAATGAGGGTATTACACATATAATTTTGCAGTATTTGGTGCCACACAAATGCATATACAACAAAGGTACCATAAAATCCCTAAGCCTTAGGAATATCATAGCATAGATGAATGGCTCAGATCATTGATGAATATTAAGGTCCTAGTTGATATCATGACATATGCTAGAAATGCAGCTTATTTAACTGTGATATCTGAAAGGCATATGTTTTTCATATCTGAGGCATATATCAGATATTATAAAAAATATCACTAGAGATATTACCGGAGATATTACAGAACAAATATCACATATCTGAGATATCATACAAGATATCACAGAATATATGACACATATCTTAGATATCACACAAGATATCATCGGAGATATCACAGGAGATGCCAACAAAATGCCAAACAGGTACCGTTAAATAAACCCCCCCGTAGTCTTCTTGTGCATCTACTTCAAATCTTATGTTTATTCTAAGGTTTCCGGGAAAAGATTACATAGATGGACTAGTTCAAGCACATCATCGGAGTTGGAATGGGTCTGGAAAACATGATCAAGTATGTTTGATTATCTAAACATTGGCATTTGGGGCTTGAGAACCGACTGGGCTTCTAATGTCATCTATCTGTTTCATGATTATTTAAAACTAATCAATGGAGAGAGCAAGGATGTTTATTGTTTCTACTGATATTCGCAACATATAGATATTAATAAGGATAATCAAGCGCCTTCTATTATTGTGGCTTTGTTTTGTCTTTGTAAGGAACCTTTTCCTTCAGCTATAAATTGATCACTAATATGGGATGGTAAGCAATCCGATTTAGCATCTTGGCGAAAAGCGGTGTAAATTACACGCACTAGCTTGTAGTATTTTTACACTTTTACTTCACATTTGGCTTTATACCTTTAAAGCTTTTCCCTGCTTTACTTGCCTTGTGGACATGGGAAGCAACAGAAATTAGCCGAAGGGATTCGTTAACAATGAATCAGTAAGCAGCTGCGGAAACCAAAATCCGAAGCAAATGCCTCCTGTAAAAGGATACGATAATATCGTAGCCTTTCCTTTCTTTCCATTTCTACACAGTGAGAAGGAAGAATCACTAATGGCTGTCTTTTTTCTTTTTTTTTCCTCTCATTGACTGAATCCTTGATTTACTTTAATTGCTAAAGATGACAATCTATTTCCATTTTCTGAGGCATCCAATATGGAAATTTTGTCCCACAAGCAACTATATAACCATGTACTCTTTATGATCAATTCAATTAGAACATTCTCCTCAGTCGACTGTCTGTTGCTCTAAGTTCTTCCCTGCTTATGGTCTTTCATGGAATCAGAGGTCTATCCTCTCTGATTGAAACTCGATCTGCTATTTTCTCCCTTCTCTCGCATCTCTGCCTTTTCCACCACCCAATAGCGTTTGCAATGTTTTCAAATTCCAATGCTTCCAACAATGCAAACACTTCCTCTATGACTCTCTTCAATCCTCCTTCCATTACCCACGTCACACGCCATATGTCCACCCGCTTCAACCTATCCAAGTACATTGTTTGGAGCCGACAACTTCTGTCCATCCTCCAACGATATAGATGTGTTGAAATATGGAGATGGATCGGCGAGTACACTTTCTTTATCTCAAAAGAAATGTGCATTCGAACTGCTTAAAAAGTCCGGACATGATCGATTTCAAGCCTACTGCCACACCTATTACTGCAGATATGTAGTCATCTTCCCTTGATGGGCACCATCTTCCAGATAGTACTTCTTATAGACCCATATTAGATGCTTACAATACTAAACCTTATCAAGACCTGACTGCTATTAGCAATGCTCTTAATCAAGTCTGTCAATTCATTCACAAGCTTACTACAATCCATTTAATGACATCAAAAGGATCTTGAAGTATATAAAAGCCACTCTTCATCTTGGTCTTCATTTTAATAGCTCTCCTTGTTCATGTTTATACGTCTACAGTGATGGTAATGTCACCGATTGACATGAGATCCACCACGCAATTGTGTCTTTCTAGCGTCCAGCTTAATCATGTGGTGCTCAAGAAAGTGACTAGATCAATTGTTGAAGCGATCTCTCACATCAACTAATGTAGACATTTCCCAGATGCAGTTCCTTCTTCCCGAACTAAAGTTTCCTTACTCAAGATCACCTCGACTTCTACGTGAAGATATAAGTGCTTTTTTCAAAAAAATTTCTTGATAAGTGAAGAAATAAAAAGCAAATCACTACACACTCCTAATTCTAATCCTAGCCAAAGGAAAAGTGGAGACTTATGCTTACAATTAAGGATACCTAAGGAAGATGTCTATGGCCAACTGTGCTAGGCATTTGTTGGACAATATGAGTGTACTTTAAATGGTATCTCATTTTTCATGCACTAACAAACATTATTGGAAAGAAAGGCATCTTTAACAAAAATCCATCATTAAGGCTAATGACTTCTAGTGCAAGAAAGATCAATAATTGATACCCTAGTGACTAATAGTTCAATCACATTTTTTTTTTCCCTTTGTCATTAATTAAATGACAGATAATTTTGTCAACAATCAGAACAAATCTATCTCTAAAATGGAGAGAAATTTTTGTCAAAAAAAGTAAAAAAACATGGTAATAGATTTGTACATATTTAACTTATTTTAAAATATTGTTCCTTTTTTTAAAATTAGAATAGTACAAAAAATAGATCATTAATTTAAACTAAATATCATTGTTTAGCAAAAAAATTAGTGATGTAGAGTGTCCTCCATTAAACTTGCCAAGTAACTAGTGATAGAATATTTTCATGACTAATACACCACTAATAGTCCTATAAATGTAAGATTTTAGAGACAAAATGTTTTTCTCACTAAGTCACAAATAATCATGTAAAATTAAATTTTTTCTTTTCATATTATCGTCAAAACCTATTGAACATTGAATTCATTTACTTCAAGAGCACGATAGAGAAGAATCATTGCTTACTTATCCATCTAAGTGAGCTTAGAATCTTCCTCAGTCCATTCATTCTTTGGTGTATAATGAGGCACGACTTGTTGTGCTATTTTAAAAAACAAAAAGTGATCTTTAACTCTTTTTGAGAACAACATCACTGAACTCTAACACCAATTGTGAGGTCCCAAGAAGCGGTGAATTATGATCAACAATAAAATTTAAAACTTTGGCAAAGTCCTCAAAAGACAAGAACAAATTCAAAAAACACAATAGTGGCACCCAAGAAGTAAACACATAAATTTTTATACTAGTTTGGTCAGCCAATCAAGGTGCCTACTTTCAAAGTATTTCCTTTTTTGAGTTCCACTAACTCACTACAAACTTTTATACCATCAATTGGCACTGTGTTAAGACACAAACAATTAGAAAACTATTTAAGATTAAGAGAGCTACACCACTCTCTCAAAATACAGGAAAGGCTTTGAAGAAAAGAATCTCTCTCTCAAGAATTCATATACAGCTAAAAAGAATATAGAGAGAGGGGGTTTTTATAATACAAAGAATTGGATATACTGAAGTAGTGAGCCTGAAGATGATGTGCTTGAGATGTGAACCTAATTAATCTTGCTTGATGTTAAAAATTTCCCCAAATGGATGTTGGGGTATTCTGTTTATAATATTCAAGTCATTATATCTATTAGACTCAATTAGGAAGCTGTTGGAGGGCAATCCTAACCATTTGAAATTCAAACTTTCAAAATTTCAAAAAATAAAATAAAAAAAGTAGTGAATATAACAACATAATAGGTTGGATAGCTAGGGCAACTGGTTGGAGTTACTTAAGAGCAATGTTTTAAATTGAAAAGGCTAACCAATTAATCAGCTTGGCAATCAATTGAGTTCTGCCCAGAAATCGATACCTATGTTGACTCTTCACCAACGGACATGATCTCTCAAGCAGTAGTTGAGTTTCCAACTGCTAGACTTTTTCTCTAGAGAGCATATCCGATCAATGGCTTGATCTGTCTTAGAAGCCAAATTAAAACAAACAAAACCAAAACATCTCTGAATCTTGAGTAGTAATTGGCTTGAAATAGCCCAACAACCTAGTGGGCAAAAACATAATGCAAAATTCTTCTTGCAACGAAGAGACAATCAGATGGACAAATCTCAATAGCCAATCTGAAATTATCAGAAGCAAATCTTCGAGATAGGATGCTGGCATCACCCTTGAAATTTTTTGAAATCGGTTGTTAAATGTCTCGGAAAATTCTTTATTGAACTCATTCATGTCAACATACCTGGGAATGCTTAACACTGGGCTCTATTTTAACAGAATCAACATATCTCAAATTGTCCATCAACAACGTGTTTGAATGGTCTCAATAGCTAGCTTGAATTACCGGATGGCTTCACCAAAGGATTTCAGCTTCAAGGCTGGATTGGTTTAGAAACAAACTCAAAGTGATATCCACAATGGGAGAGAGTGACGAAGGGGTGAGGTATGTTTGTAACAGGAAGAATCCAAATGGCAAATTTCTTACTTTATTTTAACATTGATTGATCCCTAATTTATTGTAAATGCTAATAATCACAATCTGTTTCCATATCCATTAGAGATGGAAATTTTGTCACACAAGCAACTATATAAGAGATACTCTTTACAATCAATTTAATGAGAAGAATTTTCTCAATCGATTCTCTTTTGCTGTTAGGTTTTTCACTGCTTGTGTTCTTACACTTTCTAGGACTGGGAAGGCAAGGAGCCTCTCCCGTGGTTGGTCATGGTTTCGAGGTTTTCTCCTAGATGCGTGTCCCCATCATTTAAAAAAACTGGTAAATCCGAATTGGTTGGTCTTTTGATCGAAATTATACTGAAGACAGAGGAGTTAAAAGCAAAACTATCTTCCGTTGTTAAATGGACTAAACAACGAATACTCGAAACTGAAACTAAAAGTAGGACCATTCAAAATAATTAAATGCCTTGTTCTTAGTTTGTTTTTGAATCTTAAATTTGTCAATTGACAGGAATCTAGTTGTTTATTTAGCTCGGTTCTATGTGGATTAAGCCAATTCAGCGAAGATGCCATCTTCTTTGCAAGTTGAGGATTCTCTTGGCAAGCAAACTTTTAAACTTTTGCTTCAACCAAGAACAAACTGGACCTTGGAAAGATAAGAAAGATTAAAAGTGACCTAAGAGATGGGGATAGTTAAACTGTACTACCATCATAATGCAAGATCCAAAATGGCTACCTTATCTGTCAGGGAAATGCACTATTGTATCCAAATTATAATATGACAGTAATGCAAGATCCAAAGTGGCTACTTCATCTGTCAGGGAATTGCACTATTGAATCTGGTATTGGCCTCTCCTTTATCCTTCTTCCATTTTTTTCTCCTGAAGATAATGTTATATCAAGTTGAAGGAAATTTTCCAGGGGACCGACCAAGGAGGCTAATACAGAGAAACCTGAACTACAAGAAAGAGGGCGGAACTGCTTCGCGTATTGCCCATGTTAAGACTAAAGCAAATGTGGGTGCATCAGTGGCGCAAGAGTAAGTTTCAGTCGTGAAAGTCCCAAGAGTTCCAGACTCCTCAAGGGTGTGTGTCCACCATTAGAAAAAAGGAGTTAAGCAAATGCATAAGTTATATAATTAAATTAAACGGCTACAGATCCCTTACGAGTATGGGCGATCATAAATGGTCTGACAGGCCTACTTGTTCAACTTCCAAACCAATTATTTGTTAGGCTTCTTATTGATACGTGGTATACATGGAAATTCTCCTTTTCAAGTCTAAGTCGAGTAAAAGATACAACAGATGGGTCTAAGCCATTGCTTCAAGGAGTTTTTGTCGACGCAACTCATGCAGCTCATATTTATGTTTTCTAGTCACTCATCAGGGTCCATAAATCAAAGGCTTATAGTTGTTCAACGTCTTGGATTATTAAAAGAATGATATGTACTTGTACTTTGCCTACTCATACCTTAAATGGATATCAATCACATGCCAGCCCCTCTTGGTTGCCTTTCTTGCTATTCTCAAGCCTGTTAATTGATTTTATATAGGCTGTCAAGGGTCTTCTTTAATTTTTGATAAACACTTTACAGATGGGTTCCGGCTTCCATAGAAAACAGAAGTGTATGATGACAAAAATACCCCGAAATGAATTCAAATTTTTATTTGTTTGATGTCAGTCTTTCCTTCTGTATTTCTCGTAGCCAATAACAAAATTCTCTTGCAAGTGTCAATAAGAAGATCTAGGATGCTGAGGCAGGTGAGCTAAAAGCAGGAGAGTAAGAGGGTCTGATTTTAAAGACATCTGCAAGGGAGGGTTAATGGGGGGTTTCTAGGCTTTGTTATTGATTGAAAGGAAGAACGTAACATAAAGGAGAATTGGAAAAAGGGTTTGGCTGATTACAATCAATAGTGAAAATCCTTCTTACAAGAGATTGACTTCCATTACCTTACTCAAAATTTCAACTACTTGTAGCCTCCGATTTCTCATGTACTATGTTTCTTTCCTTTCTTTGCAGCTTCGATCTAGGATTCTAATTTGATTGTTGCGGATTTGGTTACTGCAAATAGGACATAAACGGTATTTTTGTTATCCTCAGAAAGAAAAAAGGCATACTTAGTACAACAGTATGGATTCAAATGCTCTTTAGACATGTACAGTTGTCGAGCTCCAGTTTCTTACACAAAACTCATTCTCGTTTTTATACTTGGACTATTAATTTTTATATGATATATTTTATACTTAAAATTGTTTCAGGTAAATATTGCCTAACTTTCTAAGTAAGCACACATAACTTTGAAGGGAAGAACCAGAAAACGAGTACTTTCATTTTCGGTGGTCTCTAGGTAGAGGCAGTTCCTAAGGGAAAATAGGCCAAAAATATACTAGGGAAAAGTGAGCCTTATGAGATACTGGAGCACAGACTACAGGAAATATGAAGAGGAACATTTCGGATCATCCAACAAGCAATAGACAACTGCTTACACAACTAGATAGACTATTCATATGGTAGATTCATACATGTTTTAAGAGACTAAATTCCAACATGTAACCTATATCTAAGATTTTTTCATAAGGTTTTAAGTACAATAACTTCCATAGGTAAGAACTGTATCAATTTAGTTCACCACTCTGCAGTTCTTACGTATCTCTCCATCTGAACCTGTTAGAGGGCTTATATTCCCCATCTTGATCATGGAGGCGGCAAAATCCCTGAAAAAGAGGGAAGAATTTGTCCCATAATTCTCAACGAGGGATTTGGTGGTTGAAGCAGCCTCATTGCTAGAGAACAAAACCTGATCGGAGAAGAGAAGGCCTTTTCCATTCATCAGATTTTGGAAGTAGTGATTATCGAACAAATCAGTGGAGTTTCGGTCGAGAGAAGTGGTCTTATTGCCGTCACCGTTCTGCGGACAGAGGCCTTGCAAATCTGTAACCATGTCAGCGTCCATGGTAGTGTCTGGTGCACCTGTCCCGGAGAAGTTAAAGAGCCTCGAGCTGAAGGTGGCACACCTAGCTAAGCCAATTGTATGGGAACCTACACACAGATTCACACAAATTACATACTTCATGTTAGTTGGCTCGTCGTTTAAATTATTACTAATTTTCGCCATAGGTGCCAGTTTAGTTTTATGGATTTTTTCTTCTTTTTCTGAATGGTGGGTGGATTTAAACTCACGACGTCTTAGTTGTGACTAGGAAAACGGAAGTTAGCCAGTTTTCGAGCAAGTGCTGTACTTATTTTGATGGATATTCTGGATCAGAAATTTCCTTTCAACCATTGTCGGCACAAAAATTTTCCATTACATCGTTGAATAAAATGAAAAGAAATGCTAGCTAATTATATTTTTCGACTTCTTGAAACTTGAGTGACAGTTGCTAGTGAAAAAAGAGAACAAATTCTCACCTTTTCACTTGGAAATACTATGAGAAAAATATATAGATAAAAAATTCAAGAAAAACAAGTTTTCCCTGCTTCCAAAATTCTATTCAAAGTAATATTGTAGTATTTGGCCAAAGTCATTGGTTTCCCAACTTCCGTGGAGAGAGAGAGAGAGAGCACCTGATAGAGCGACAACGTCCGTGATGTCGAGGCCAACAGCCGCAAACTTAGCAGCAATTTGAGTTAGATTCTCAAAGGGAGTGGGAAGGCCGGTGTTAGCTCCCGTCTGGTTTGCCACTAATCCATCTCTTCTTCCCAAGAGAACTTTCCAACTGGGACCTCCACTCTGCAAACCAATCAACAATAAAAGAGTTAATTGCACTATTTGATTAGACAAAACTAAATGTAAAGACGGAACATACTAAGGTAGTAGAGTCTCTGGCCACTATTGCCAGTATATCAGCACATGATACCACGCCACTGCATGCACTCTCTACGGAACTCTTGATGGTGTCCAGAACTTCAAATCCTCTTGCAGAATTCAAGTTAGCTGCCGCAAACTTCTCTCCATCGGTGCCATCCAGAAGAACGGACGCATCACAACCCTGAGAGGAACGAAATATAAAGAGTGAGTCAGGAGAGTATTAGGTAAAAGAGATTGAAAACCTCTTGTACGCATTAAAAAAAAAAACAAAAGAGATTCCCGTATAGGTCGTTGCTGCATAGTTAATGAAAACAGGAAAAAGTACCATCAAACCTTCTCCTGACGCATGAAAGCGGCCCTATACAAAGATGAAAAGAAAGAAATAACTGAGATTAAGAAAAAGGAGTCCTTATATTGTGTTGACCTACGAAAAGGATGAGGGTTACACCTTTGGCTAAGAATAAGAACCATGCTTTTTGGTTATCCAAAACCGTTTTATCCGCTGTGGTTTCTACATACATATGTCAGGCCCCAAAATCTTCTCAAATTGGCGATCCTAGCATTTTCATTTCAAGTAAAATGGAGGACTTAAGATGTAAGTGTTAAACTCTTGACGAATGAAAGAGTTAGGATGTTTGGATGCTTGAGACTTTGGTGACATAGATCATCTAAGCTAGGTTCTAGCAGATAATGGGATTCAGTATAAAAGATGGGTCCTAAAGGTCATCCACTTGAAAAAGTAAACGAAAAATACTAGTTTGGTTCTAAAACTCATCCAATTCCCTCCTTTGGGTTTGACATGGTCCTTAACACAGGGAAAACTTAAAAATGACTTTTGAAAAAATAGTAGGTAGGTCGCTATAAATACATAAGAAACTTAGACAAAGTAATAGAAAATATGCAAATTAGCTGAAACTTTTAGCTACATTCAGAACTCACATTGACAAAGCAGTCATGGAAATGGAGACGAATCAGAGAAGCTGCCATTCGCATTTCATTCTTGATTGCATTCTTGACCTCTCTTCGCACAATCTGGAGCAAAGTCGGGCACGTATTATCATAGAAAGTAGTTGTTAACTGGGAATTCGCCTTTATGCTTAAGCACAGTATTAAGGAAACTACAAGCAAGGGAGAACTACTACTGCTTTTCTCTTTCCTCATCTTGATCTTGTCCGGCTATCTAGAAAAGATGTGCAGCTCTTCAAAGAGTTCTAAAGAAGAAGTTATCTGGGATGCGTTAACCCATCTTTGGATGTAGCTTTATAGCCATGAGCTAAGTTAATTAAGCAATTATAAATTGATTAATTAAATACTATCTGCTCTGAATCAAGTGCTACGAGTTATGACGGCTTAAGTTTGGACGTACATGAAGCACCAACTTGTTTCCATGCCGCATTAACCTTCTCGTCGTGTAACCTTTTGAGGTTTACAGTTTAAATATTGCCGACGAGCCACATGATTAACACAGTGACGATGCTAGTCTTTATCATTTTGCACTGGTATAAGCCTCCAGTGCATCGTTCACACCCAGAAACCACTAGTGCCTACAAATGGTTGCCTTTTTGTTATCAATATCGTGCACGATTCTACCTTTGTTGCCAGGCATATTTATATTATATTCATGTCATGTATGTACATCTATACGTATATATCTTTTTTATGTACTATAACTTTATCCATAACTATGGGTGTGCTCACTAGGAGATGTTATGTGCCATATGCATAACTTTTGCAGAAACAATGAACCACGTCCATTATGTAATTTTAGTGCTAGCTTGTTAATTGTGGTCTGGTATATGAGAGAGAGAGAGAGAGAGAGAGAGAGAGAGAGAGAGAGAGAGAGAGAGAGAGAGAGAGAGAGAGAGAGAGAGAGAGAGAGAGAGAGAGAGAGAGAGAGAGAGCAAACGAGCTCTTTGGATGGATCTATCCTTTGCCAACCAAAAGCTGCTCTCAGCGAACGATTTTGACCATAGTATTGCATATTAATCTAGACATTCGCTCCAAGTTTTGTTCCTTGCCATTTGTATGCAAAATTTGGATGACTAGATCCCGCAATTCTGACAAATAAACTATCTTAAGATTCTTAATAACCAGTCAATTCCATTAAAATGGCCACTATCATTAAGGAAACACATTAAACAAGTTAAGATTTCTCCATTGTAGTTACTTTGTGGTTGCTTATCCAGTGACGGCCTCGGAGGCGGCTAAACTAATGGTGCTACTTTGCGTACTACGTGTACCATGAAGATCCAACTTACAGATGGGACGAACATATGGGGCATTTGTCGACATTATCCTGCTTCCATAAATTCTAACTTAATTAAGTGCATGATCACTTGTAGTTTCTTTATCCAGTATGAATTTGGTCTAAAATTGAGACACATCAGAATCATAGGTACGTTACTGATCAAGGCGTGTCCTTTTCCAGCTCGTTTTGACAATTGCTGAAACTTATGCTTAGTGTAAATCAGCCGACTTTTGTCCAGGTTGGAAATATCATATCCCGGACAATGTGCAGCTTATACTCATGAAATCTCACCTTGTTCAGATTAAGAAAAAAGCAAAGAAATAGTAATATTTGTATTAAAATGGACCTCCATAAAGCTTATGATAGCTTAAATTGGGTTTTCTCAAGGAGACAACCTCAAATTTTGGATTCCACTCTTTGGTGGATTTCTTTAATAATGAGTTATATCTCAACTGTCGCCTTTTCGTTGCTTTTAATGGAGAACAATCTCAATTATTTTCTCCTGGTAAAAACCTTTGATCCCAAGTCCTTAATTTCTTTACTTTCTCTTCCTAAAACTACTCGAACGTTGCTTCCTCGTTTCAATTTTATTATTTACTTCAAGATGCGGGTCCTGCAGTCTGATCACCCACCCTGCAAATCAACGACCCATATGAGATTCATAAAGAGGTCCTGTAGTCTATAGTATAGATGTTTTGGACCTAGTATATAATCGTAGCTCTACTGCCCAATTAAATTACATTTAGCATATTGTGCATCACTACCACTCCTCACAGAAGGTGTGAATCTTATCCATCTGATCTTTATGTGAATTCAGAAATGGCTCAATCAATTGGTTTGACTTTTCAAAGCCCCTACATCAAGTGTGGTTGCTTTAGATCAACGTTCAGTCTTGTTTAAATCGCGGTAAGGTTCAAAGCACTTGCCGTTACTAAATCCTGATAAATTCACATTAGTTATCTAATTCATTGCTCTCCATTTGCTGTCTGTCTTGTACTCTAATTCTTTCATAGTTATTTGGCTACATACCAATTAGAATAGTTTAATCTTGTAAACTGACAAAACTTATGGCCTGGCCTTGTTTAAATACTTGCATAGAGCAGTCCCTTGTTCTTGGTCTGGGGGATGACAGATTCAATGAATGGAGTTAGGCCTAAAACCTACCCATGTTTTGTTAATAGAACTATGGGGAAGCCACTTCCCTTGTCCTTTCCATCTTTGGACTCTTAAATTATGTTGTTCATATCAATAGTAACTAGGTTACATACAACTCAATTTTAACCTATCCTGGAGTCTCTAAACTGTTATAGTGTCTTTGCATCTTCGGTGTGCATCACGTGGGTCATAAATGGCCGTGTTTAAAGGAATATATTAAAAGTTTATTATGTACTGCGAGCCAGGCTCGAGTAAGAGCGTGCTATTGCACGTGCAATTGGTGCTGCCATAGGGCCCACATTTTTCTGTTTGGGTTTGTGGACGACTATCCTTACAGTCTGTTCTGTCATGAAGAGACATTCTCTAGGCACGAGAAATCATGGTACAGTTTGAATTCACTTCGGAGTATGAAGATGCTCCCATTCACATCTTTTGGCATCTTATTCCGTCTTTCGCCTTAATATGGAGCAATGGGTAGAAAGAAAATACCCATTAAAAAGATGGCATTTCACAAGCATAGATGGATCCATCCCATACAGCATCTACGTATGGAATACCAGATCGACGTGGCTTTCAAAACCTTGGATGGTACAGGCAAATAAAGTATACTTAGAAAGGAAGGGTCCCAACCTCGATGGGTCATTCGAAGCTTACTTGACGGTGCTGCAGCTTTGGCAATCTAGGCCCTTTGGCAAATACAGTATACATGTGGATTCAGGACTGCAATGAAGCGTCAGCGCCATCCCTATCGTGGGCCAATGGAGAACATTTGGACTTTTCAAAAGTTAAATGCTGAGCCACTGGTGCAAATCCAAGGAGCCTCAGACATGCTATTGGGATTTTTTTTTTTAATAATGTTGGATATAATCCATTTTGTTTAATTCTTATTATAGATCGGTTACTTGAATTCTCTGGGTGATTCCGTTGCTAAATACCTGCTATATCATCTATTGCAATTATCAATGTATCTTGGGCAATATCTGCCAACCGATTCTACCCTTAGTTGCTCTCACTTCGTATATTCTCCTTTTCCTTTTTCAAGAAAAAATGATCCAATAATGCCTGAAAAGGTGACTAATCTCCTTGCCGCTGGTGGAAAAGATAAAGCCTTTCCAAAGAAAGAAAGCCTTGGTTGTGGTGTCTTCTGGCTGCATTTTGGATAATTTTGCTGGAGAGACGCTCTAGAATCTTTAGAGGAAGAAACTCAACATCTGAACAAATCATTGATAGAAATAAACACCTCGTAGCATCATGGACAGCAGCGAATAATGAGTTTCAAGACTATTCAATAGAAGATATTGAGAGACCGTGGCTGCTTGTATGTTCCCATCCTCTAAACAGAAATAAACCAAGAAGCTCATGGAACAAACCAGTAAATGGTTGGATCAAATTGAATTTTGATGTGTCGCATCTCAGAGAATCAGGGAACTCTGGCAGTGGGTGTCCCATCCGGATGAGCAAGGAGAAGTGCTGCTTGAATATTCATGCATGCCCTATCGGTTCAAAGAAGCAATTGAGGCAGCATTTCTTCAGCTAAAACAGGGATTTTTTCTTGCCGAGAAGTTCAAAGCCACTCCTTTGGTGATCGAAGGAGACTCAAAAACAGTTATTAGTTGGCTATCACATCCAAATCAGTAGGTTGGAAATTTTTGCAAGCAATGGATGAAGTCCAAGAATCATGGGAAGCGAACGAAAGTGCAGATATACTTGCAAAATCTGGAGCGGTGGAAAATGGAATGAAGATTACAATTTTTGCTGCAAGGCCACCTTCGTTCTCAAGCTTGTGAGTAGCACTGAGTTCAACCCGCTACTTCTCTTTTCACCCCTGAGATCAACTTGACAAACCAAGTGACCTTTTGCCTTATTTTCAGGAATGAGTCTGCAGTGATTAGGATGTTCAAGTGGGGGATCAATTTTATTCTATTATGGGAGGACTTTATTATATTGTACCTTTCCTGTCTTAAAGTTTTCGTGTTCAAGTGTCAGATCATTGCTAGCGGCTCGGTACGTCCATGGACCAATGCCTAGCTGTGTTATGATTTCAGCTTGTCATGTTTTCTCAAAGAAAGCCTTGTAATTCAGTGATTCTCACAATTGCTCTCATCAATAGAATTTCAAAACATTATCAGAAAAAACAAGACAGGAAAAGGGTCCAATATGTATATGAACTTGACCTTCACTATAGAGAGATGAATGATCAACCTTACATCTTAATTTGTTCGTGAATGGTGGGGCTATTACTTCGCTATAAGGATTTGGCCACAACTCATGTTGTTAAACAAGAACAGAAGCACCACCAACACGTGTACGACCTTAGCAAACTATTAAAAAGTGGGAACATTCTCTTTTATGATCATCTTTCTTTATCTTTTATGATGATCTCTCCAAACTGGGACCCCCCACCCGAGTGAACGGATAGAAAGAAAATGGGACTGAGAGGCTCTACAGGCTACAATTCAGAGCGTTAAGGTTTTTGAAGCATGCAATATTGCTATAGGGTCCAGAAAATTAATGACGTTCATCATCGCACCGCTAGACCCACCTATAAATAATCACAGTTCCACCATGTAACTCCCATTAAATAAAGCAATTTGGCAATATCTTCAAGGGTCCCGAGTGGTGATGCAGACACTGAGAAGCAGTATAGGTGCCTCTATACTCTGCACATTATCTGAAAGATGGAGTGTACGGAGGCAAAGGCTCGTGGGATGAGGAACCCGTTTGATGGTCCATGTTGTCTTCAAGTATCTGACACGAGCACCTAAACCAAAACTCATGCTTTTACCTTAATTTATTTCGTGTTGGTGACAAGTGCTGAACATAAAATGAGGATATTGTTGAACAAGGTTCCATCAAGATTGGAGACCTAAATCTGTTGTTCTGGTGACTTCTTTTTCTTTAGAAAGAAACCCATCATGACTACGCTAAACATCCTGAAGAGAACAGATGCAGTCTTGTCGTCAATGGCCCAGTTGTTGATGTTGATTTTTCATTCATTCCCTTTCTGGATCAGTTTTGCTCTTGGCCTCTTACGAACTATACTAATAGTACGTCCAAATCCTTTCTTCATCGGAATGTTTAAAAGATTGTGGTTAATTAAAATACAAGAAATACTTTTCTTGGAGAAATCAATGGTCGGGAAATATCCCAAATTTTCATCTATTTTGGGTAACTTATGAGTTAAAGATGGCCAAGACTCAAGGTTCTTCTTGCCATGCATGATACTGCAAATTTTAGTTGTTTGGAGGATTAGGGAAAGAGCTTCCTCAGAGCGCCCGCCCGCGCAGATGTATTTATGACTTTCTCGGAAGCCTATTGTAAGTCGTGTGACGTGAGACTGAGAAAAACTATCTTAATAAAAGTTAAGGTTGTCAATTGGGTCGGAATAGTCGAAAATTACCGGTCCGGATTTGTAAGTATATGCAAGGACAAGGACGTAGCAAGCTTGGCGTAAAAGTCCACCCCAGCCCAACCCACCTCAAAACTTCTCGAAATTTTTTCAGAGGAATGCTGCATGGACAGAGAGCCTCCACATACCACTTTTCCTGTTCTTATCTTTTCATGATTCGACTTATTGATGGAATTGTATTGACTTCTCTATGTCATATATTTAGCATGTAGATTGGATGATTATACGAATCTAAAATTGTTAGGCTGTTGTTTCTAACCTGTCTATTTTCATGTCTATTTCCAAGTACAACATTTTCAATAATAGGATCATCCGATCTATATGCTTTTTGAGTTCTCACACATCCAAAGTTGGGATAATAACATAAATGAATCAGACTATGCAAGGGCGAGCACCAGCAAGTGGTACAGGTCCTGTAGTGGGTGTGTTATTCCTTCCCACCCCATCCTCCCCCCCTCCCAAAAAAACCCTTCTCAAATACAACAAATTTTAGTCCTACCTCCGTCCGAATGTATGTGGGCATTAAACTTAACTTCATGAATTCTTTAATTTAAATGGATATATTTAACACACCAAATTATGTGGATAGTCCGAACCCAAATATTATTGTATATTGAGACCAAATTACTTTCCACTATATGATAAAGTCAGTTATATGTGGGGCAAAATGGTTACTTCCTTGTTTTTCCTCAGTTCCCATTAAACTATTTCATGCAGCCTTCTCGTAGTTTAAAAACTTGAAAGACTCGACTAGACTCTTAAGTGAAGCGAAGTTAAAGTATTTTGAAGTGACTCATAGGTGACCTGAAACTACTTAAGTAGAATTTTAAACAATATTTCATTTACTTTTAGTTATATATAAAAAATTTACTTCTAATGCAATGTGCAATTGCTAGGTAAGTTGGTTAAGGTATACTATTTTTTGTTGAAGGTTTGGGTTCAAATCCAAATAGAAATACTTGTCAGTTTTAAAACTGTGGCCCTTGTTTTGTCATTTTAGCCGTCTTATTGTTGAAAATTTATGGTTTTTTATGTTTGTTAATTTTATAAATATATATATCTTATTTTAGTTAATTAAATCCAAAATCCAAACTATAATTAAAAATTAAAAATTAAAAATTTGACTAGAGTTGAAAGTGAGGTAAGTTGAGTTAACTCAAGATAACTCCAAAATACTCAAGTAAGAATTTTAATAACATTTTATTTGTTTTGGGTCATAAATAAATTTTTTACTTCACATGCATAAGTCAAATTTTAAGTTAGTTGATTGAGGTGTTGCAATGTTGTTCTGGATCTCTTGGGTTCAAATGTCACCATTAATAGAGCCGTTCTTACGTGCGGGAAGCCGCTCAAGACTTGCAAGTGTTAGACTAAGACCCAAACAGATCAAATGAATCGGTTTTAGATGTTGAGGATCGGCACGTGAAGTAGAACCCAGACCCGGGCCCTAGACATCAGATTAGTATGGATACATATTTGGCTAAACCTGACCCATTGACAGCACTAATTTTTGTTCTAGATTGTATACGATGCTAGACATGACTGAGTCCAACTAAATCTACATATGGGGCCTATATGGTCAATAGTCATGCACCTCATCATATTAGCCACATTGCCTTTGAAAACTGACCCACTGGCAGCTCTACTTTCTGTTCTAGATAGTGTACGATGTCTAGAAATGACCAAGTCTAAATCTACATTCGTGGCCTACATGATCGTTGGTCCATACTCCATACATCTCATCTTATAAGCCTAATTGTTAGTTGATATCCTTCATGTTTTTCCATTCAGGGAACTCAAGCCTTGGATAAACTTGGGTATGTGCTCTTTACCATAGGGTACATTTTCGTCTACCTTGAGGTACAACTCAAGGAGTATCCCACAAGATTGACACTTACAATCACCATACCTGCTTTTCAACCATCTGCAACTGAGCACAATTCTTCTTAATTTGTCTCTGACAGTTGGATATAAACAGGTCGTCAAGCTAGCACTACCACATGCATGGCGTGACTAGTTCAAGTCATGTACCCTACCAGACGAAAGGATAGTCAGCATTGGTCCAGCATCCAAGACATGTCTAACATTTATTTTATTTTATTTTATTTTTGTTACGACAGAGAAATAATAGGCTAAGCTCTTGCACTTAATTTCAGAGATAATGAGTGCGCCTCTTAATTGAACAAACGTATCTTTCTTAAGTGCCGTTGAAGGTCGGCTATGGCGTCTAGGCAGGTAGAGCTACAAGGATTTGCAAGTTGCAAGTGCGATTAATGTACATGCGGCTTGCCACCTGTGCTCTGGATCATTCTTCCGGACCACATCTAGGTCACGCATCAAAAGTCATCTCCCCTTTAAAGATGTTAATCCCTATTATCTATATCTGCAATATTACAGAGTTCGGATTTGGGACTAAATGGGGAAGGTAAATATTCGCAAACTTTGGCAATCATTCATAAAAGTATTTGATAAAAGTTGGGGAAAAATAATTTTTTAGATGTAACTATAAGTTTTAATTTGAAATATTTACTAGATTTACTAATAATATTTAAATATTTTGGCAAAATATTTATGAAATTTGATCTTTATAATGTAAATTCATGTTAATTTCACAAATTTCGCTTTGAATTTAAAATTTTTAAGAACTTTTGAATTGTTCAGGAAAAAGTTGGGAGTTTTTCAAAAAATTTCAATTATTTAGAGAATTTTGTGATTATGTTTATAAAAGAAATTCTTAGAGGTCAGACTATGATTGACTATCTCAGGTGGAATAAAATATTATAGTTACATAGTATACGGTAACTCATTTATACTTAATTTATATCTTACCTATTCTACCTCTCAATCTTTACGGATAATTAATTATATCTTACCTATTCTCTCCATCAATCTTTGTGGATTATTAATGCATTTTTTAAAGGGATAATCCATCCAGGCCAGTACAAAACATTTTTCTATCCTCGAATCTCAGGGGATGGGCAACCCCAGAAAAAAGGCTCGTATGCGTCCAGTTATTCACCATTGTAATTTTTGGTTTATCTCCTTTCAAGAAACCAAAGTTTCATCATGGTCCAAGTTTTCGGGTAGATCAGTGGGCATACGTAAAAACTTTGAATGGCTTTGCATGGATTCAATGGGTTGTTCGGGACGATTACTTTTTGCATGGAACACAGGCAAGGTCAAGGTGATTGAAAATTATTTCGGAGCATATTCAATCTCTGTCACGTTCAAAATTGTTGCAAATAGCATTAAGGGTTATCTTTCGGTGATCTATGCTCCGAGTGATGACCAAGAACGAGAGGCTTTATGGCGAGAATTGGGAGTTGATCAAGTAAAGATGGTGCAGTCACTGGATCTATGGTGGGGATTTCAATGTCGTAAAATCACTAGAAGAAAGGAAAACTGCTTCGTCCCTATTACAAGCTATGATTTCATTTAATCAATTTCGCGAGAATAATGAACCTAAATCGATCTCCCCTTGAATGGTGGGCTGTATGGATGGAGCAACAAAGAAACTCCTCCACTACATGCTAGGATTGATTGGTTTATTTGCAATGTTGACCGGCTCACGTTGTACCCAGAAAAATCTTGCGTTATTCATCAAGAAGGAGGTTTTGATCAACAAATTAATACTTCTAAAGACATCAGTGGAAGCATGAGATCCCAGATCCTTCCGCTTTGAGATTGCATGGTGGGAGGACCCAAACTTATTGAAACAGATGGAAGAGTGCTGGGCTCTAGCATAAATGCCTTCAACAGAACACTCATTAAAACTAAAATACCTGAAGTGAGCCAGGGAGCATAATAAGTATTGCTTGAATCGACACATCTAAAAGCAAGTCTTTTGGATATAAACCTGAAAGAAATCTCCTTCATCTATGGAGGATACAGCCTGCAAAATCGAGATTGAAGAACAACGTTCTTCCATGGAATTCTATGAAAAACTTAAGTGGAGACAGAGGTCGCGGTTCAAATGGCTTCAAGACGAAGACCGAAACACTAAGTTATCACGGCATCTCTACGTAACAGAACAAACTGTATCTCATCCTTAATTGTTGATGGCATAGTGATTGACAAGCCAGACGATACCTCCCATGAAATTATCAAGTTCTACGTCAATTTATACTCATGGGAAGTACGTTAGTCTCCTTTCTTTCATACTCATCAACCACTTACCAGTTAGATCCTAACATAACCAACTAGTCCACACCTTCCTCAACTAACTATAGGTAATCTGAGTCATAGAATGTACTGGTGGAGTTAATCATTTAGATACCAGTATAGTCAATTAGATATGGGCCACACGAGTCGTAATAGATCAATTCCTTCTAAGAGAATCCTACAAGCATGTGATGAACTATATAGGTCTCTTATGATTGATTTTAAATTAATTTAGAAGGCTAGGTTACCCGCTTATAGTGATTATCCTAGGTGGATGAAGAGGTAGTGATGAAATTCACCCTTGATCTTGTAGAGTCTGGTGCCCTCACCTAGTTAATTTTCGCACTCTATAATAGTTTGATCAACATATAAATTACCTAAGTAATAAAAGTGTCCTACAATGCAATTAAAAAGTGATAAATTAATATAAACTCTAAAATGCAATAGATATAAAATATGATATCTATAAACAATTATACTACCAAATAATGTAAAATTATTTAATAATACAAACTATAATATAAAAATTATGAGTTAGGATTGTTCTCAGCGGGGTCCTGGATAAACTCTTCTCTTACAAGGATGGGCTATTTACATTCCACCTCCACTTCTAGATCATGATGGTCCATCCTTGACTAGTATTATTACAACTCTTTTTAAATGAATTATTATTAATAAAAGTAAAATATGTCCTCACTAAAATTCACTCAAAATAAAAATTTAGCTATTCTAATTGAGATTCGCCTTAAATTTCTCTTTTTTCATTTTTTTGTAAAATAAAAAATAGCAATAAATACCAAAATTCAAGAAATTGAGTGATTATGTACTAATTTTTTTAAAATGCCTACTATGTTAAATAATGTAATTTTTAAAAATTAAAATTTTTGTAATTTTTATTAAATTTTATGAAAACTTCGTCGTAGGTCCTTAACAATGATACCAAAAACTTGTTTGTTTGTTTTTCATAAGTGCACAAGCTATTGTAGTATAGTATATTCAAGTATGAGTCAGTCGCAAGATGACTTGACTTAAAAAGTAGAGTTTAAATAAAATTTAAATGCCTAAAATTGACAAAATTTAAAGGAATTAGCTAATGGTGTATTAAAAACTTAGATATTTTGATTAACTAAAAATTACATAATTCTAAACTCAAAAGAAAGAAGAATTAAATAAAATAACAAATTAAATCAATTTTCTTAGCTTTATTGTACAAAATTCTTCAAATTTGGCCATCCAAGCCGATCAATCTTCATCAATCCATCTTTAATGTCTCTGATTACTGATTCAACAGTTGTATTATGTAAATCTTCAAAAATCTAATGATATGGATCAATGAAATAAATTGAGATTTGGACAGCTTAGATTGACTTTTAGGTCTCCAAACATAAGACTGTAGCCATTAGATCAACTCGCTAAGATGAACATCTGAAAGTTAATTTGAAATTAGAAGATAAAAAAACAAAAATTAAACCAGTCGTAGTTCTTCCTTTGAATCCTTTCCTTCTTATTGTTTCTCTTTCCTTAACCATCTTTGAGTTTGTTACATTTCTTTTTAGATTACTTTCGTGTCTTGGAATATTGCACATCTTTATGTTTCTAAGTTTCATGTACATGCACAACTTCATGTATGATTTTCAATTCAATAAATCTATTTAGTTTGTGCATACTTTTCACATGTTCATGAGTACTCTTTTGGGTTATTTTTGTTTGCTTATTTGATTTGTTTAGATCATGTTTAGGTTCCTTAACTCAATGCTAGGTTTTAGTTGCATGTTAGTTTAGCTTTAGAAAATTTCTAAGTTAGTTTTTTAGAAAGTTTTCTTAGTTGTAGTTTCTAATTCCATGTTATTTGTACTTTTATTTTAATCAAATACAATCTTTCTTTGGTTGGAATAGATAATTTAAACAAGATTCAATTGCTTAAACAATGAGATTCCTCATGAGATCGACCTCACTCGCATACAATTACTACATTGATTCGTGCGCTTGTAAGTAATTTTAAAGCTACGTTAGTTAACTTTATTTTTGGGTTAACGCCTTTCATTATGAGATGAAATGACTGTCTAGATGCTCGATGTTTTCAAAAATGATTTTGAAAAAGAAAAAAGATTTTGTTGGTTTTGTTTTTTAAAAAGAATTTTCAAATTAAGAATTCTAAATTTCAAAATAATTCAAATTAAGTTATTGAAAAACTCGAGCCATCATGCAAGGTGACTCCATCTTTCTAACAGCTATGTGGAGTATATGGTTAGAATGTAACATGTACTTTGAAAGGTAAAACAACACCAACCTCTATTATACCTAAAGCATTCTTATGGGTTGCTAGATAGTTTTCATTTCAACTAGAAGTCAAAGGATAATATATTGAAAACATCTCAAGGAAAGGGGAAGAGATCACCAAAGGCTATACTAAGAAGGACAAGTTGCGTCCAAGGTGGAAACATCCTAATGATGCTGCCTTCAAATTAAAATTTGATTGTACATGTTTCAAGAATAATGGATTGTTCGACTTATGTAGCACACTTAGAAATGTAAGTGGAGAAATAATGTTTTATTATGCTGGACCTCTTAGAATCTCATATTCAAACGAAGCTAAAGTCAAATCCATCTTGGAGGGCATTAAAATTTGGAACACTAATAGATCACTACTGTTGATAGCAAAAGAGATTCCTTAAACCTAATCTCACAATTGAACAAGAAATGTATTGCTCCTTGGAGATTTTGGCATTTAATTGACACGACCAATTTGATCATCAATTGTAGTAGTTTTTAGCACTCACTAAGGTCAGCAAATGATCTAGTAGATAGCCTTGCTAGAGAAGGCGCCGAACTCCCAAGACTAAGTTTAGATGGTTAAGTAGACCTTGAACATAAATATTTATATTAATTTTCTCATCCTACTCTGCCTTTTGTATTGTTTTTGTAGGGTAGCATTGTGATCATCTCAATCTTTTGTACTACCATGGGGAAGGCTTTTCTCCCCATGAATAAAATTACCTTTTCTTCCAAAAAAAAAAACCCTCGTCTTTTCTCTATTTCATAATAGTGAAATTATTAATAGCATTTTTTTTAAAACAAGAAAATTGTCTCTCTCTTTCTCTCTCTACATTTTTCTTTGACCACTTAGAACCCCATCTTTCCTTGTGCCATGTTACAATATTTGAATAATATTTATTATTTTTATTTTATCCTGCCTCATAACTTAGATAAATTGACCCATAAAAGATCATCCACTAGTTTTCAACCACATGTGGCTCTAATGTTTTCTAAAATTTAGTGTGTAGACTGTCTGTTTCTTTTTCCTAGGCACCTCTCCTAAAATCTTTTTATTTATGTATCCTTTTCAAATCGGCAATCAAACCTTATCCTAATAATCAAAGTTGTCCATCTAATCTATCATTATGTAAATACGTAAATCTTTATATTAAAGAAATCTAATCTCATTTTAATAGCCAAAGCCAATCAGCTAGTTTATATTAATATAAACAAATAAATCTCTATGTTAATATAAATAAAGAAATCTTACAAGAAAAAAAATATTTTTGAAATAAGTGGGCATTTGGTAACCTTGATATTATTGTTTTCATTGTATTTTAGAATATTTTTCAATAGAAAACCATTAAGTTTGTTGAGTTTACTATGAAATATTCTATAATGCAATAAGAAACAACTTTATCCAATTTTTTGAACATGTACTAGGTCTTTTCATCTAATAGTCTATATTATTGCAAACAAGGAAATCCTAAGAGAAAAAAACATGATTGCTAATTTGAAGGGAATCAAATATACAAAGATTTTAGGAAGGTTTCTAGGTAATAAAAAGAGATAGGGTGCATAAAGAGATTTTTAGGAAAGTTTAGAGATGAGAGAGAGATTAAAGGAATCAATGTGTGGATAGAAAAGAGAGGTGAATCCTCTGAAGGGACATTTACCTAACTAATAAAAATAAAAATAATTAAAGTTTTAAATATTTTAACATAACACATGAAAAATAGGGTTCTAAGTACTAAAAATAAGAAATGTGATTATCTTAATATATAACAGATATAGTATAGATAATAATATAATATATAATATATTTTTGTCTTTCACAAAGAAACAACATATAAAAGGGTATTTTAGGAATAGGTGGGAGGGCATCTTAAGAATAAGCAAAAGGACTTTTTGAGAATAGGTAAAAGCATTGGAGTAGTCAAAAAGTGAATTTTTATAAGCAAAAGTGACCACAAAAACACTATTTTTACTTTTATTGGTAGAATTATGTCACTAAAGATAAAAATTATAGTTAAAATATATTTTCCTAATTTCACATGTCTATGTGCACGTGTTCTTGACTAGTGTGTCAAATGGTCCACATTCACTGTAAAGACACACAATTCCCTGTGCTGTGTAACCGTTCGATTGTTTGTATTTTATTTTTTGAGATACTTTAACTATCATGATTTTTGGCTACAAAGTATTCAAAGTTTGAAAAATCACATGAATGGGTTAAATCGGCCAAGGTGGGCAATACACCACGATTTGCCATCTGATGGTTAGGAAATACATTATCCATGAGGGCATCCCTAATGTGGATTGACCAAATATCAATTTACAATTGATCCACATCCAATTAGAGGACTTTGGCCATGGAATTTGAATGATTGCCCCCACTGATCATATTCGATCTAGCAAGGTGTCATGATAATGGACATTTTATTCTAATTGACTGTGAGACCAATCTAGATGAACTATGCAATCTTAATGATGTCAAGTAAGATGACACTGGCTTATGAATAAGCTTTTCCAACCTTTATTTTAGAATATTTTTAGCCATCTATATATTGAGCTTTTAGTCATCTATCTATTTAGTACATAAACATTTGTAATTGTAGCCATCCAAACCTCATTGAATTTAAAATTTTCATTAGAAGGGGCTTGTACTTGTTTTGTAATCCTACTTGTGAATACTCTAACAATATGAAAAGTTCCTACCATTAAGTTTCAAACCGAGAATAATTTTAGTCCATGTCAAGAAAAATGAACTTTTTGGAATACAAATCTCTGAGCCCAGTATGTTCTTTTACTGAGAAAATGTATAATGCTTCAGAGACTCAAACCATACTTGACCATATGGTTTTGCCATTCGCACATTTAAAGTACAAGTGTGTACCTAGATTATGGGCAATGCGAACTGTTAATTTTTTAAGATCTTAGATAGGGCATGCCATAAAATCTTACCTATTGGATAACCCTAGCTCTAGAGCTTTTCTAAACCACTTTTTTTAATATTCACACGCACCTTCTGGTCTGCTACTAAGCCCTTATTTGAATTATGTGACAAGTGGGATCTACACTTTTCAAATCATCTAAACCATTCATCTTAACTGTCATCTTGTAGATGGATCATGTCCTAAAAAGCACAAATAAGCCATGGCAGAAAATCTCTTCTATTATCGAACCGCTCTTTATTTAATTATAATACTCACATGCTCATTTAAAACTATTGCCATGCCCTTATTTGAGTTTTATGACAAGTAGAGCCTACCTTTTTGGATTATCTAAACCATTCATCTTAACTATCATCCTATAGATGGACCATGTCCTCTAAAGCACTTGTTGGAAGATTCTGGAGTTGATTTTTGTGAGTGTTTTTCAATGTTGTTGGTTTTAGTGCAGTCCATTTTATAACTCAAATAGCTTAGAAAAACCATGGTAGGTTCATCCAAACTATATGATTCTTGGTCTACGGCTCATCTATACAAGGTTATTAGTATGAATAGTTCTAATTATTAGAAATCTAGGTCTCTCAAGTGAATATATGCTCCCAAATGAGGGCATGTGAGTACGGCATAGTGGCGTAAGAGGAGGCCTCAATCGTGTAGGCTATGATTTGCGTTCACTCAAGGGTGTGTCTTAGTGTTCTTGTATTATTATTATTATTATTATTATTATTATTATTATTATTATTATTATTATTATTATTATTATTATTATAAGAATGATGGACACATACACTCACACACATGTCCTTGAGGAGTCTCAAACTCAGGACTTTCATGATTGAGACTCACTCGAGTCTGTGCACCATGCTCATGAATCTAACAATAGTCACGGTTCAAAAAGAACAAGAATGAAAATTTAAAAATAATAAAAAAGTAGTCTAATGATAAAATAGATGGTGAAACTGAAAAACAAGGAATGGTAGCATCTAAATGAACTTCAAACAAAGGCTTAGGGTAGCCAAATAGACTAATTTTTTTGGGCATGGTCTATTTAAGAAATGATTTAGAAGCTCAATTGTTCTAATTAGAGTATGCAAAATCAACTAAAATCAGCTAATATTTATTCGTCCATTTACAATTCATAGATTTCTGTAGAAAAAATGATATTCATTTAAAAATTATATTGAAATATTCTGATATATTAAATTCATGACATGTAACATTATTCATTTAGAAAGGCAAACTTGAAAAAATTTAGACTTATATAAGAGAATGCAATATAGCTTTTTTCAATTTCAATACCAAGATGTGTTGACTATTATTTGGCTACTAACACAATTTGGGAAGTTATTTTTTGTAAAGAATTGGGAGACTATTTGCACCACTAGCAATGAGTGTTTTATGGGCCATAGTTCATAAGAAATTCATTCGGATAATGCAATTCCATCATGATTGACCAGCCATTAATTACCCATCCAATAGATTGAAAGAATTCAACAATTTTATTTTATTTTATTATATATGAATTGCGTTGCTAGAGATTGTCTTTTAATCTATAATATGGATTGGAATTTTTTATCATTTAAAAAAGAAAGAAAGATATACTATGTCTAATCCATATAGATTCAAATCTGCAATAGATTGGATAGATTTAATATGTTAATCCATTTTTCCATCTCTAATACTAATTAACATAAACATTGGCCTGCATATAAATCATATATGGTCCATATATACTAATAGAAGGGCCTGAAAATTTTGAATTTACCAATTTTTTCCTGTGTCGACTTTTTTGGACATAGGTGGGTCGGGGATAAACATTTGGCTGACCCCGACCCTAATGCTTTTATCCTGCCCTTAATCACTCTTACTAAGTTTGGGTGATAGATTTTTTACTCTAAAATTGTTTAGGCTTAAATTCTTCTAGCTCCATAAGTCACTTCAAGTTGGATCCCTAATTAACTTGAGCTTACTTGTTCCGAATATAGCTTGCTTGCATAAGCTGATTAATGATTGATAGAATTGGCGTTAACTTTTCAATGATCGCAACCATCGCTATTGAGGCTCACTATGCATAAATTCTAAGACTTCAACTTATTGCTACGAATACTATGCACTGTACGCATCAATCTTGAGGCCCATTTGCCCCTTGAAAATGGTTGACCAGAAAACTTAACAGGTAGGAATAATTTCATCCCCTAATGCCTGTGGATCAATCCGGTTCATGTTTTCCGACCCAAACCCGAGCCAAAAAGGCCCTTGTGAAAGGCTCGATTCGGGTTACAATTTTTCCGACCCTAATACCGAGGCCCACGGGCTAATGTAACCTAGCTTGGTGGAAGCCGAGCCATCGCGTGCGTTTAATACGTTTCTGGAGAGTGGGACCCACGACTTGAGTGTAGTTTAGAATTGAGGCCTGGAAGAAAGCTCAAGGAGTCGTACTACCACCGGATAGATATAGTATTTAAACTCCTATTTCCAACCTGGCACTCTCCGTACATACCTACAGGTAGCAGCCGGGTTTCTCACACTTGTCTTTGACAAGATACCTCCAGCTTTTGTGTGCGCGTGTGTGGGCTGCAAAAAGAAGAAAAAAATAAATGATAATAAATAAATAAATAAGGTGTGGCAAAAGCATAAAAAGAAGAGAGAGAGAGAGAGAGAGAGAGAGAGAGAGAGAGAGAGAGAGAGAGAGAGAGAGAGTTGGAGGCGTCTCACATCCCCTTTCATTCAAGAGCTAGAGATGGATTTTGCACTCTCTCCTCATCTCCCCTAGAAACCCAAATCGAGACTCAATTTCCCCCTCCTGCAAATCATCTACTTCGTTCTCTCTCTCTCTCTCTCATCCTTCATCTTCCTGATGAGGATCAGAAGGAGACCTTTGTTTCCCTTATCTTCACAAGCTCTTCCCCTAATATCTCCAGATCCATTGTCATCGACTCGAAACCCATCTCAACTTGATAGCAAAAGGTCAGAAAAAGAAAAACCGCAAGACTCAGTAGAAAGAGCAAGAGAAGAGAAAGTACAACAGAACGATCCAGAAGAAGAAGGTTTCAATCTGAAGATCGACCCAGGAAAATTTTCTATCGGCCATGGTTCAGAAGATGGATCATTGAGGCAAAAGAAGGGGTGGGTTTCCTATGCAGATCGAACAAAATGCATCGAAGAGAGAAAAGGATATTGCATGTTTGGCATTCCCAGTCCCAAACAGGTAAAGGTAGGTGCCTTTATCAACTAAACCCTCACTCTTCTTATTTTCCTGATTATTAAACTGCACTTTCTCCAATCTCCCCTCACCATCTCTTTCCCCAAAACAAAGCCCACAAAGAAATTTCTCTTCTAATCAACGATATGGGATGCATAGAAACTAGAAAACAAGAAGGAAAGAAAATTGTATGTGATTTCTTAACTTTGTGCAGGTCTTGCAAGAAGAGGACGAGAAATGGAGTGCAAGAGACAAGGGTAGTAGGAGGTAAAAAGAAAAGACGAAAAGAAATAATACTGTCATAAATCATACATTAATACTCTTGTATGATAAAAACGGAGAAGATGGGCGTACACCGTCTGTAAGACAGTAATTTCCTTCACATGCTATTTTGATGAGTAGTATTGCATGCCATGTTGACTCATCATCATCTACCATGTAAATAACAACAATTTATGGGGTGCATTTTAGAAGAGGAAACTAGTGATAGCTATTATAAGCCTCCGTGGGGTGTGTCCTTAATTTCGTGTGTTTGTGATTACAATCTAACAGGAACGGGAACGGAAACACCAACCCTTTGAGTGCAGAAACCGTTAAACTTCCTTCTCCCTCTCAAGGTAACATGGATGCGAAGTACCATTGACCTAGAGAGAGAGAGAGATGAATTTCATCAGATTTCTTTAACTGGGTTTTGTTTTGTACTTTTGTTCTGGATGGGTTATATAGCAGTTGGGAGAAGGCATGAAGGGGAAACGGCGTTTCCGTTGAAGAAGAGGAAAGGAGGCTATGAATGCAGTGGAGAGACGATAATAGAGAAAGATAAGAAGAAGACGGAGCTACAGCTAAAGAAAGCGACAAAGAAACGTGATAAGGAAGAAGAAGATAAGAGACATGTTGCGGAAAAGAAACGAAGGAGAAAGAGTGGTGCATTAATGGAGGGTTCAAGATGCAGTCGTGTTAATGGAAGAGGGTGGAGGTGTTGCCAACAAACACTCGTTGGCTATTCACTCTGCGAGCATCATCTTGGAAAAGGAAGGTTAAGGAGTATGAGCAGCTTGCGTAGCCGTTCATCTGCCGTTACGAGACCCGCAAATTACGGCGAAGATAATCTCGAAGTATTATCATTTTCACTAAAGCAAACGGAGGAGCTTATTCTACACAAGGAAGCTGAAGAAGATGAGGAAGTTCTTATACCGACGAAGAAGAAGAGAAAGAAGATCGGGATAGTAAAAGCTCGATCCATCGGCAGCTTACTAGGCCAAACCCAACCTCATCTTATGACAACGATAATTCCACCTAGTAATGCCGCTGGTACTACTAGTACTGTTACCAACGTTATATTATGATAGAAACTAGATGATACTCAGTATTAAAGTAATTGTTTGTAGTGCTGGTGTTAGTACGATTGGTAAAATATATGTATCTCATGATGAGTGTGGTCTTCAAATCTTCTTTATTTCTTTTATTTCAGTGACTTGGTTGCAAAGAAGAAGAAGAAACAGGACGAGGCCGGGGAAATTATGTGTCATATGAGCTTGAGAAAGTGTAGTTGTTTGGTACTTTGCCAGTCTCTTTCTGTTGTTATAGGTTGTAGATCTATAGTCTTTTTGACCTTAGGTTGTAGATCCATTGTGATACTAGCTTTTCCCCCGACGATGGAAAAGTGCTCCACGCTTTTTGGAGTTTGTAACTCAAAGTCTCCTTCCAAGTGATAAGAAGATAAATGAATGGTTTTACTGTGTAAACTGCTGCTTATTCAGTTGTTCCTGTTTTTGTGTATGTTTGCGTGCAACTCACCTTCCTGTTCATTCTATTCTTAAATTCGTTCCTGGCCAGGAATTATACTTTGGCAGATCATTGGAGAATTGGATGTGATTATGTAACAGGCCAATGCATCTATCAGAACAAAGGAGGTCGAACTAGCATATCGAATCTCTTTATATTTGCTACTTGTAATCTTTTGAGACTCTGTGCAATTTGGCAAATAAATGAAAAGCAATGTGACGCTTGTTGCACCAAGGTGCAGTGCAGTTGCACTCAAAGGTTTCGAAACCAGTTTGGTTACAGGCCTTATATGGACGAACAGTATTAAGTTGCAGTTTGCTAGAGACAAATAGTCTATATGATAGATGCTCATTATTTGTAAAAGTGGGCGCCATTTGATTAATGAATCTGAAAATCTATATGTTATGTCAGTATATCTCCAATGAATGAGCCTTGTACCAAAATTCAACCTCATCTTCAAAACTATAAGCCTTTAATTTGTAACATGTAAATGAGAGGATGGAAAATAAGAAAGCAAAGATCTGTTTTCACTAGCAAACCTTACGAATGCTTAGAGCATAGAATCGTCCAATGAGAGGAAACTCTCATATAGCGGACCCACATAAAGGGGTAAAGAAATCAATGCTTCTGATCATGAAAGAAACTGGGGCCACTTGCATTTCTAGCCTATGAGAGGAGCCCATTCACAGATGGCAGAATACGGTGCAACTTCTTTGGGGTTCCAAGAGGCATAGTTACTATTTAATGGTGGGTCCCGTTATTTATTGGCTACCTTCTCATTTGATAGAACTCATGTTTGATCTCTTTTACCAGAAAATCACGCCATTAGACAATAGTAACATGTAATTAGATGCACTTTCTGTCGTGGAATGTGGAAGAAAAGTCTAGATCGCTCTGCTTATGCATGGCTCGAGCCAAAAGCAGATTTCCAATGCGATGAGAAGCTATTTATAGAATAATTCTATCCATAAATTCAAAAACCATTGGAGGTGCTTATCAATGTCTTCCTTGTCTTAAATAAAAGGAAAATGCTTTCAAGAGAGGCACTTTTTCAAAAAAACAAGTAAAATTGTGAAAATCCTCCGCCAACATTCAAATAAAAGTGTATTTCTGAGACCTACATGTGCTACATAGGCATGATGCATGATCCAATCCGTTAATTTCGCTAACAATAACAAGCCCAGCCCAATGACACTGATTTTATCTTAATTGAATATTCCTAGAGCCTTCATCCAAGAAGCGTTATTTAGGGGTTTTGGCAGAAAAATGTGAACGATTTGTTTTTAGGGAACAACCCAACCCATTGACCCTGATTGTATCTTTATTTTTTCACCCTTCATCCAATAAGTTTTTAACAAAAACTTGAAAGATTGGTTTTTGGTGAACTATAGTGTCGATTAAATGACCATTAAGCATGGGACCAAAGGCATATGTGGTTTAGCTGTTGATGGCATGCAAGTTTAATAATATCAATCCACACACAGATCTTTCATGTAGGCCCAGAAAGCTTACTTCTTTCTTTGGGAAAATGCCTTCCTTAATAGTGGGACTAAAATAAAAGTGACAAGATTTCAAGTATAATGGAAAATAGGAAAAATGAAAGAACAAAAGAAGGTTAGATCATTTGTGATGCACACTTGGATCCGAGACTTGCTGATACGAATTCAGAGGCCTCCAGGAGTGATGCAGGGCCACTCTTACATTGTCGTACGACTCATTAATTGTACTGATGGGCCTCAGGGACTATGATTTCAAGTGCGACTACAAAACGCTCAAGAAAAGTAGATCTCATATCAATGACTCTCACTTCACTTCTCTCGTCGCCCATTAGAACAAGAGACAAGGAATTTGATATTTAAATTAATGCCATCTTTTAGTTAGTTTTAACAAAATTACAATGTGGCACTGATGATATTACTTTTTTCCTTTAACTTTTAGCGTCACTGTACTCGTAAGACAGCCACTTCAACTCCCTGAATTGGCCAGAAGCTGTGGGATCCACCACTTATGTGGGTTATTAAACAATAATACAAAAGAAGAAGAAGAAACAACCATGGTGTTGAAGTATCATTTCCTAAAATGAAACACGCAGCTAGAGAAGCTAAAAATACAAACACGTAAACAACGGACAAAGCACCCAAAGGTGCATTTTGAGACAGGCGGGGCCGCAAAAGAAATGACTGCTACTTTTTTATGAATATTCCCCATTTTGATGAATAATTCGTTTCTCTTGGAGAACGAAAATACTGTCTAAATTAGCTTCAATTTTCACTCGGCTTTTACTTATAATAGGAAAGTGGAATCAGCTGCCAAGGGAATATATGGACATGTACACTTGAAATTGTTCTCTCAACGAAGAAAAGTGAATTGCAAGCTTGGAAAGAAAGCGAAATGCGCCATCAATTTTGTTTGTTAAACTAGAAGAAAAGGATAAAAAGGGAGTTTATGGTGTCTTTTCCTTTTGGTGCAAAGGATGCTCCATTCTGAATAGACGTCTTCTGTGACCACGGTGCAGATTCTGATTTCCTGCATGGGAATATTATCTCAGGAGGTGAACTTTTACTACAAAAGAAGGCCTTTGTACTTGCACAATACGCTTAAGCGTGACTTATTGATGACCTTCGCATGAGATATGGGTGTAAACAGTTTTCTCGATCGGTTTCATGAAAACCACGAATCGAACAATTAAGATTTTAGCATTCTTAATGCTGTACTGCTCTGGAGTTTCATTCCTAGTTTAAATGTTAGTCCTTAATTTTTCCAGTTTGGTTTGATTCTCCGATATTTTGTCTGCTCCATCTAACCTGCCAATAGATCGGTTTGGGTTTAGATATGCTCCAATATGTATCCATTCTAATAAATTGTTAGCAGTTTGGATTAGAATTCGGATAGTAGTTTAGGATTCAATATTTCCATCCCAAATCCAATTCATTCGGTTTGGTTCGTATAGCGGATAATCTATTTAGTTGAGTTTGATTAAGTATTGAAGAAATGTAAACTTAAAGCATGCAAACCAAGGTATTGAAACATGGTAAAATTAAATAATGCAACCATACTATTGAAACATGGAAAATAATCGCACCTTGAGTTACTATTCTAATACTTTTAACATTTGCAAATGCCTCAGAGACTGGATCAAAAGTTTTTAATATCTTCTAATAGAGGAAGATTTTGGTTTACTCCTTATCTACAGTAACGTTCTAACATTTGAATTAGAACTTACTAGTAATTTTGGTGGCTAATCTGTTTCATATACTGCCTCAAAAGCACTAATCTTAATCTAATAGAAACACACACAAGCAGCCAACTCACAAGTGATGTTACATAGACATGTAAATATACATAGAAGCATGAAAAGTTCGAAATTTGGCGAATATATTGCAGGAGAACATGCATTACGTGACAGATGTGTGCATGTACTTTATGCGACCATGCGTACTATGTATGCATTCAAGATTTTCATTCATAAAATTCGGTAGTGATTGGAAGTAGTACTAAAATTCAACCATGCAAATTGGTAGAAGTACATAAGTAACCTAGTGTCTAGCAACTAACTATGACAAATTTGTTCCTCAATACTAATTAAATTAAATTAAATTTTTAGGAGCATTTTAGTCCCGTTAAACATTCTTAATTGGATTGGATAATCCGCAAATTTGAGGCTCAGTCCATATTTTCATAATAAACCGGATATTAAAATCAAATCCAAATTCATTCCATGTACAAATTTTTTTTCATTCCATGTTCTATCCATCTAGATAGTTCAGGTGATGGATAATTTAATCTTATTGGCAGCACTAGTTTTGATGCACAAAGGAGAAAAATGCAAAACATAACATAGACAATTTAAGAGGTTGAAAGTTAGGTTATGCAATTTTTGGTTTATTTAATTTTTTATATATTACCTACACATGAATTGTCGATTGTTTGTCTATAACAAGAACATAACATAAGAACCAATACAGAAGCTAAAAATACATATCATATTAGTAACTATAGTATAAAGAAGTTAACGATGGTATGCAGCTTAGCATAAAGAAGTTAATGATGGTATGAGTTCAAAGCAGCTAAGCAAAAAACACAACATTACATCTCAAAGTATATAGCTTGGTGGTAAATGCATTGACAAATAGTACATCAAGAGTGTCAATGTAAAAATTATCAAAAGGCTAATCAGTTCGCTTAAGATTTCAATCTTCTTGCTAAAGAGCATTAACTATGTTCTTTACAAGTAAAGAATTAGAGAACCATGCCATATTTAGTATATTAAACATGAGTCACAAGAATAAGGAGTTGGGGCACTAATATCTCTCCTAAGAATGTTTCAAGTATGTGGTCCTAGTATGCCAAGGACAAATTGTGTAATAGGAGTATAGGATAGAAGAATTGATGCCTTTGGTAGGGAGTATACATTCAAGTTTCTCATTCCTATTTATTCTTTTTCCATTAAAATGTTGATTTATTTACTCATAAACTACAATAATTCATATATAAATAATCCCAAAAAATAGGTGCCAAGATTTCAATGATGTTAATTTTAAAAATATATGAAATAACCCGTATACATAAGTTTCAAATAACATCTAATAATTTATATTTTTTGGTTCTTAGTTGTGGTCTCGTGTCAGCAGGTACTGATAAGCATTGGTTCTTTGAAATGAAAACCAATACTTTGAAGTCTTCCCACGACACAATTAAATCTAACCATGTGCTAAGTTGGTGAATGATCACAACCGTCAATCTGATGGGATATATATCACATAAATAAACTCTAAAACTCCACCCTTTGTATCATGTAAGCCTCTGAACCTTTTGAATTGTTCTTAGAACCGTAGAAAAATTGTGGTTAGGATCACCACATGGAGAATATATATACTTTGGTGGCATGATGATCTATTTAAGATGTAGCCCGGACCCTGACCAGTTTTGGATCATCAAACACATCGGCCCCCCATCATTTACACGTGCATAGACCAACTAATAGATCCAATTATAAAAGGTAGCAGATAGACGGATCGACCTCAAGCATAAACAAAAAGTTGTATTAATAAAATATCATGTGATCTTGATGGGATTAAGTTCGAATTTCATTAAATAATCATATCTTATATGCAAGATGAAGTGACCGACACTGCATTATCAAGAACGGGTACTTTAGGTGGTGCCGGGACATCAGAAGTTGTGGTTTACGTTTTACCCAACCATTGGTCAGGTGCTGGATCTATGCATCTCATGGAGGTCCCACACAAACTGCAGTTGTGCAGATGCTCTGTGTGTGTGTGTCAAGACTCAGGAAAACTTGTAAATAATAATGTCAGGGTTCTGCCAGTATATAACAAGGAGAAGATCACTATCTATAGATAGGTACTTGTCCACTCGTGCCAAACAGCCCCTATATTGGAAGTCAAAATTGTATTTTTTTGTCCAATTGTAACGGCTTTTTGGTCATTATACTTGACAGAAGTTCCATTCGGCTCATATTGCGTAGGTAGAAATAGAAAGAAAGGTACTCTGATAGGGGATGATATACGCATCTCTTTTTCTTACTTGATACCGCTTTCCGTGGAGAGAGATAGAGGGGAAAAGGCTAGCCAAGTAATAAAAGTGTGTATATTATCATTATCCTACCGATCCCGTCTTTTTCAATGGAGAAGGATAAAAAGGAGGCCATGGCGGCATCCACTCTCAGCAGAGGTTACCTGTCAAATTGGAGGCCCAAGAATTTCATCGCTTACTAGTTATTACAAAGCTTTAGTGGTCAAAGAAACTGCTACTAAGGATAACACTCTCAGGTACCACAAATGCCACTCAACCCCACAGTGATACAGACTGATGTCAATAATATATTTCCTGGGCCACTAAATCATCTATACGGTCCACCTTGTGCGTCACCAATCAACTGCGTTCGTGTCAACGAGGGGCTGATAAACCTCAATTACAACATAGGAAAATGTTCACGGATGTAGAGCAGAGATGGGTGGGGCAGCTGAGCTAAGGTAATGGACAAAACCTCACTAAAAAATAACACGGGTTTAGTCAAACAACAGTTCAGTCAATTTAGGAAGAGTTTGACTAATTTTTATTTTTATTTTTTTCATATCTTACTAAATTATGCTAGTGAAGTAAAGAGTTCACCCAATTTTTGTGACGACTTGGGTGTTTTATGTAGACATCAGTGATTTCTTTTTGTATAAACATTCATATTTTGTGCATAAAACGTAAGTTTATTGATGCAATTTCAACAATGAAAATCTTTTACCGAAATCTAGTAGTCAATATATAAAATCATAATGTAGAAATCAATAGAATCATGTAATAAGATCTCTGTAACTACATTAAATCAACGAGTTAAATATAATAATCATGAAACTCTTAAAATAGTCATCATTCAAAGCAGATGCTAGCATCACTATAAATCTTATGCTCATGGTCACTCGGCCATCATATCAAGCCAACTGGTCACGAGTACTCGTTTACAACTATCTCAATTCTATGTGCATATCAATATAACTGAAATCATAGAGCCAACTATGCTCACGACCAGAACACCTTTGAATCGTGTGTCTCTGGTATCTTAAGACCAGTCCACCATAGCCTCCATGGCGACTATGGATATGTCCCCGAAAGGGTGCCGTGACACCTCCAGTGGTCGTCCCTATTTACCACAGCAGTTAAGGAAGGGACAATGCCATTTTTGGCAGCGATACCATCCACCTTTTTGGTGGTAGAAGCCGGGAGGCCAACCCCGTACATAACAACCTCTCAGCATAGTGCCCACTAGGCTCAATAGCCCAAAAAGCATATATAGATAAATTCAAATCTCAATCATCGAAATTATACAATTTATGCATTTATTTTCAACCATGCGAGCAGTACATAAAATCAGTTCATACTAATATTGCATTCAAAGCCATAAGACAATTCCGCATACTTGTGTAAGAACATCATATCTTAAAAGCATGCTAAAAACGGTAATAAGGGCAAGTTAGAGTTTAAGATGCATTTATAAAAACTTAGTACTATCAGACTACCTGCCTCGATGTCTCTGGAGTCGCGTCCTTCACTACTCGACCCTGGATCACTTTTGTGAAATCTTGGATATTAATGGATAACAAGGATTCAAATATCATTTTTTATCCACTAATTAGAATTATAGCTTAATGGCTAGATCTGCCTTTTAGGTCATGGCTTAGAGCATCCCTAGGCTAGATCTTATGTATAGTACTAACATCTAATGATCAAATTACCTTTAATCTCTTTCATGTCATTAAGATCGTGTAATTGAACAGTCAGATCTCCTAGTCAGATCTCCCTGGTCGCCTATCCTGATGCCTAGAACAGGTCTGTACTTAATTTGGACAGTTAGGTCTATAAGTTCAAGGTGGATGCATGTAACTTAGAGTGGATCTATGCATATTGGTCTCCTAATAGACCCAACAAATCAATCTATGAAGTTTGATCATCTTTGATTATGTAGATCTATGCTATCTCTATAGTGTTTATACTATATTCATACTAAATAGGCCTCTAACCCTAACTTTTATATACTCATTAAGCCCACGTCATCAATACGGATGCAACGGTTCTTTCGGGTCGTCAATCAGAGTCCTACAACCCTTGTAATTACTTTTTTAGTGTCGCAACGTCATGGACGAACCAGATTCGTCCACACAGGTCCTGCGCTTCATGGTTCCCGGGATGCATGTGCGTCATTATCAAACCGAGACTGCATTCGCACGTGTGCGCATGCCCGAGAGATGCGCTATAGTGCGTCCTGGACAGATTGCGCAGACGCGTCTTCAGCGCGGGTGCTCGTTCGTCTCGGCTCATAGGACTCCCAAGCATCTCGGTCGAGCTGGGACTGCACCCGCACGCAACGCTTGCCCCGAAGGCCATCCCAGAGGGCTCGTTCTAAGGGCGCATTACCCACTGCATCCTCGGGACCGCTTGGTTCAAGGGTTTTGGAAAGAACCCGTCTTCTCCGGCATTTTTTGGCCAAAAAACACCAAATCTGGCATGGATCTGGTTTGGACAAGGAAGAAAACTAGAGTAAGGGGAAAAGGGTCTTACTTGGCAGCCTGAGAGGGTGCGGCCTTTTGTACACTTGAAACCCTAGCTGCCAGGTTTTTGGGTGAAGGAAGCGGAGAAAGGAGAAGGAGAATGGGATGGCTAAGGAGGAGGGGGAAAGAGGGCTTTATAGCCACGCGGAGGCGGTGTTGCCCAAAGGCAGTGCCGCCATTTCCCTGACTCCATACACCTATGGCAGTGCTGTGCACCACCTGGCTGAAGGAAGAAGACGATGATGCATGGGGGGTGTCGTTAGTAAAACGACCCCCTGTGTTTTTCTCCCTATCCTTTGTAATTCCAATTTACAAAATTGCCCCTCATCTTCAAATGCCCATAACTTAGTCATACGAACTCCGTTTTCAGTGTTTTTTAAGGCGTTGGATTCCATTTTGAGCGTAGAATCTAATGACATGAAGATTTCTCACAAATTCATTTATTTTCTATTTTAATAAAATAAAATATTTAGTATAGTTAATTTCATATATTAATTTCCAAATTTAGTAAAAAGAGCATAAAATGTTTGGATCATTACAATTTTTATGCAACTATTGCTAATTTAACATTAGTCTAGCATGATTTTAGTTAATTATTTTACTAACTCAAGTTTGTTCAACAAGAGTTTACAAGACTTTGTCGAAACTCTTCCTAATTATTCGTTAATGTACTTTTTCTTAGCTTAGTTAGATTTTGGTTGATTTTTTACCTTTGGGAATCATTTTTAGTAAAATAAACTACAAACTCAACTCAACTAAAAGCGAGGAGTTTTCTTTTAGTTGGAAAATTAGGGGGTAAACTTATTATTGTCCACGTGCTACAAACTTAACAAAGACATCCCACAGCAATTCAAAAGATGAGATTTTAGTTCCATGAACCATACCCATAACTAATATTATGAATTGACTTGATTTCCAAAGTAGGGGCTCATTTGAAGAAAACATATGTGTACCATATGGTCATGTCATGCACGATCGTGAGAGTTGTGACAATGGTAGAATCTCTCTCTCTCTCTCTCTCTCTCTCTCTCTCTCTCTCTCTCTCTCTCTCTCTCTCTCTCTCTCTCACACACACACACACACACACACACACACACACTGTCTTTCTCTTTCTCTCTCCCTATAGAGTGAAATTATTTGATACAATTGATTGTATGATGGTTGCATCAAATAATTTTTAGAACGTGCAAGTTGGCCCTAATTACTAGATTTTTTCAATGATCTAAATTGTTTGTATAATCCCAATGTATTAGATGGCTTAAGATCCAAAACTCACATTTAAATGTTAGCCTCAAGACCTTCCTCTTTGGGATTTTTAAGGTTATAAAATAGATGATGTGACACAAAAACAATCCAAGAACATAGTAACCATCTATTTTACAATAGAAAATACAAAAAGAAAATTTTGGGTCACACGTTTACATGAGAGTTTTGGGTCTTTGACTACCTGATGCAGTATGATCAGATGATGTGTGTGTGTAAAAGTAGAAAATTTTGCAAGTAGCTTTGCTAATAGGCTGTATATGCTAGCTAGATTGCTTACTACTAGCTTATAGAATGTTTTGGGCCATAATAGCCCTTCTATAAAACAAGGACAGCCCTGTATATTCTTTCTCATAAGTAGACCACATAGGATAAAAGTATAAATGTAGAAAGCTATCCCATTATAATATTTTATTCTATAATAGTGGGTCACCTCAATTCTTATTGACTGATCATGTATATTATATTACATAAAATTTAGGTCAAACTTTCTCTAACTTTGGTCAAATTCATTTAGACATCTAGAAAAATGAGTCAAAATCTGGTCAATTAAAAAAATCTAACAAACTCTAGTAGATCAATTGGGTGTCTTCAACTATGACTATCATTCTCACACAAGAATAGAAATTTCGTCTGCTCTTTCTAATGAGAAAAGCATGTCATATTCTAATATGCCATCTTTTCACATGATGCTATCATCAAAACAAATTTATTAGCTCTTACTTCCTCTCTTGTTGACATCAACTCCCCTTTAATTGACCCCAAAAGACTCATCCTCATTAACTGTGTTACCGTATCCCTTATTCCAATTGTCTTCTTTATAATCAAGGTGAGATTGAGAATCCTTTAAGAATTAGTGGGTAGAGTTTTTTGGAGCATTTGATTGCCCTTCTGATTATTATGTTAGTAGGTATTTGAGTAGTGTCTCTCTATAATAACGACATGGTAAGCATAAGAAAATAGTAGTTTGTGCCGTTATAATTTATGAGATACAAACAAGTCACCCAAATCCTAGCAACAATGCAGCTTCTAGCACCTCATGCATTGTGAGTAGGATGTCCATTGATTTTGGTAAAACTTCTGGAATGAACAATCTGATTTTCTGCCAATTCGGAATGAAGGTCCATTCTAGATATCACATTCTGGGAAATTTTTTAAATTTTTTTAGAAAAGGGTAACAAATATGAATTTGTATTAGAGGTTTATATGATATGGCAGCTTATATCAGTAGAAGCACTGACAAACACTAAAATAAAGCAGAAAGTGAAGAAAGATTATTGAAAAGTATCACAAAAATATAGCAAAAAGGATGCCAAGAAGTAGTGAAGTGAGTGAACGAGGTCCTTTAAGAGCAAATTCTGATCCCAATTGAAAAATGAGGTGATGAGATATTATTGCCGGTAATTATAATTTATTCAACATGTACATGAAGAAGAGTTTTACCCTTGTTTTTGTATAAAACAAATAAGGAAGAATCCACGTGGCTATATGCGAATTTGATTTTGAGAAGATATGTAGAGAATCTATTAAGAAGGAGAGCCTTGGCACAACGGTAGAGTTGTCATCATGTACCCTTGAGGTAACGGGTTCAAGGTGTAGTCCGCCGTTTCCCAAAAGAAATATATGTAACTACTAAATATATTTAGAAATTAATTTACAAATCAATCAATAAAGATCCTAATAAAATGTCACATCTTGAAATAAAGGTTAAGTGCCTGCATGGCTTATCTTTTGGCAATTAGAAATTCTAATTAGAAACTAGATATACTAATGTCATAGTGTATATATCATGGATTCCTACCCAATCTATCTATTTTCCAAGCAGTGCCCCAATAAGTTGAATTAATCCAAACCATATGTAAGCATGCCAAAGCAGCAATCTATAACAACCTGGGTTTTTATAATGCTTTTTAAATGCAAAAGACAATTATGATGTGAGATCGATCTCTATTAAAAGGATTCTTGAAAATCAAATGATAGCGGAAAAACATTATTGTTTTAAGACTCATTCTGAAAACCCCCGAGTGTTATTATTATTTTTGTTTCTTTTCTTAAAAGGAATTATCGGTGAAATGAGTACTACATTTCTACCAAAAATTTAGCAGAGTTTCTTCTATTTTTCGGACATTAGACATTTAACGCATGTCATTGCGAGGTACCTGATAAATATACATTTAATAATTTTAAGCAATAAACAAGACTTACTATGGTCTGGCCCCAAGACTTTCCAATCACAATCCAAGTCATGAAATTATAAAGTTCAAATTTATTACATTACATTCCCACACATTATTATAATTTCTATGAATCTTATCAAATCTATTACCTTTTCCTTATCCTGATAAAAACACCAAACTCACTATTGCTTTTGTTTATCCTGCCTAGAATGATCTGTAATAAAAATAGTAAGTTGAGTATTCCACATACTCATTAGGAAATCTAACACTACCAAAACTAAAAACATGGCATAGAGCATACATGCAAGTTTAAGAATAGGTTTTTCATGTGATAGGAAAACATACGACAACCTTACCTAGGCTATCTCATACAATGCATCAACAACACTCAATTACATATTACATTTTACATGTAGCTAAATTCAACAAAGGAAATCATTGACTAACTCCACAACACACTAACTTCAAAATGCTTAAAGTAGAAATCAATCAAATCTCCTGTCAATCATTCTCATTCCTTCTGCAGACATCATACAGATAGGAAACTTGGCCATATATTAGCTATCTTGGTTACGAGTACTTGTTTAAAGACCACAATCTCACCCCTATATGGAGTGTAACACCCCGGATTTTTAAGACATTTTTTTTTTTTTTTTTTTTTTTAATAAGAGCATTTGGGATCCCATGAGAAAAGATTTATTTAACATTTTACTAAACCTATCTCAAAACTCCGGGTGTTAATTTTTCCTTTCTCAAAATGGCGTACATGTAATTTAAACACAAATAAATGATCCGCGTATAAATCAACGTCAAATAAATACGCGCCTTTATTTTAAATCAAATAAACATCCAAAAGACAGTAATAATATGGCCCAGGGTCTATCCATCATAACATCCCATATAAATGTCCAATATATATCCAAAGATCTAAATCACATCCAATAATAAGGTATGCAAATTCATAATAAAATTCAAATGATAATCCACACTAATGACTCACATTACTTTCTAAAACTAGGGAAACTAGTCTTCAAGCCACTTCCTCAAGGTTTATCAACAAATTTCTTGCCTTTCCGTTATCGGCTGAGATCTAAGGCATTGCAAAACAAAGTACGTTGCCTCAAAGAAGCTATCGCTTGTGTAGTACATAGACAATTAATGTAATAATTGAAAGAAATAATGAACAAAGATTTATGAAAAGTATAACATTTATGGAAATAGTGATATCATAATGCCATGTTCAAATAAATGCCAATTTATTCCATATGCTAAAACATGAAATTCACGGAGTTAAAACATGACATGAATCAATAAATGGAGCATACAACAAGAATAAGGGCACCCTAAGGTAATGGGTCCCACCACATCGCACGAACATCCCCGATCGAGTACACACATAGTCAACCTCCGAGTGTCGTCACACCTGCATACCATCTATAACCATGCTCATCATACATGCACACATAATAATGAATATGGGCCATCATGCTGCGTGGCAACCCTCCATGGGTATCAACCATCGCCGCTCCCCGTCGACACCATAACGGGAGACTTAACGTCCGTCCCCATGGAAAGGCTCACCAGTAGTGTGGACTATCCATGTTACCAAACCCCTACCGAATGCCATCTATGGGCAAGGTGTGTCTATCATATCACAAACTCATCACATCATAATCTCTAAGGTGGGTGGCTGCCCTATCCCTCCTAAGATGATGCCCCACCTAAGCAGAGCACCCGTCATCAAATATAAAAACACTAAATCATATGTATATGCTAAAACTCAAGAGCACTTATAGCTTGCAATCCCCAAGACATGCCCCTCATCCCGGGGTTAGCTTATCAAAGGACCAAATTTAATAAGCCTCTATTCTCATTTCCATGTAAATCCATGCATTTTCTATATATATAATAAGAAATAAGTCTCTAAGTAAGCATAACAAATTAACCATCATGCTTGTAAAAGCATTTGAAATAAGTTTATTCAAGAAAAGATTTCAATTTGGAATAACCATCCCGTACGCAATGTCGCATGAAATTCATGGTAAATAAAAATCGCAATTTAAAACACAATCACACATGATGCTATGTTTAAACATGGTTTAAAATCAAGTCAAAACATTAGCTTGTCGTCACCTACCTCAAGGTGAGATCACTACCACTAATAACTCCCTTTAATTGGTATATTCAAGTGCACCTGTACATGGCACATCACTATTTTAAAATTTTTCTAAATAAAAAGTGGTCATTTCTAAGCCTTTAAGTTAAAACTAGGTCCGCTGGCCGTCATTGTCAATACGGTCATAACGCCTTCCTGATCGTGATTTGGACCTCTCTAGCTCCCAAAATCAAGTTTTTATGAAAACTACGTGCGGGGTTCGCCGACCACCATAAGGTGGTTTAAACCCGGCGCACTTTCCGCCGGTTTACACCGACATACACGGGCGCACAAGACGCACGGCGGCAGACGCACGGGCGCGCGCCGCAAGCTGCCGCACCGTGACGCACGCGCGCGTGCGTCACGGCCGCCAGACGCGCCGCGTCCCGCCCCACCGCGGCAGCCAACCACGCACGTTCCGCACGCGCGCGCGCGCGCACGCGTGCGGCGACGACGGCCATGTGACGTCGTCCCTCGTGCGTCACGGAGTGCGCCTTGGCGTCCGCAGGCGCCGATGCCGTTGACGCCGGGAGAAGACGACGGATTCCGGTCGCCTCCGGCGGAGCTACAGAGCCCCGTTTTGCGTGATTTTTGCGCCATTTTCTTCAGAATTCTCTCTAGAATCCATTTATGCCCTCCTTTTTGCACTAATTTTCTCAAAAACCATGGTTTTTAAACGATTTTTCCTAAGTTCCTAAAAAACCTCCCTGTGTACCGGTTTTTGAGTTTTCTCGGGCAATTCCACCGTTGGATCACTCCCAAATTTAAAGGGTTTGCTCTTGGGTGTCTTTGCACTAGTTGGACGGTGAGATTTCCAAACGGACAACGTTTGGTCTATGAAATTACGCTCCAACACTAGCGTGCACAAAGCCCCCAAAAATCCGATTTTTTTTTTCCTAATTTTTAAATGGTTTTCTAATTAATTTTCTAATTAATAAAAACAGAAAAACATAGGTTTTGAGGCTTTACCTTGCACCTGCCCGGAGTTGCTCGTGTTGCCGGGCTCCACTCGCCGGAAAATCCAAGTTTTTACAGTGGCTAGGGTGTTGCGTAAATATCAGAGAAAACGCTCCAAGTGGAGCGTTTTGGGCAACCGGGAGGGCAGATAGCCTGTGAGTCCTGTGGAAGGAGAACCTCTTCCATTCACGCCTCTTCCCATGGCTTCTCCGGCGATTTTGCCGGGATCCGGGTACAGACGTGTGGAAGACGGGGGTGCCAAGATCAATTTTGGACCCCCGTCTAATACGTCTCTATCAAATGACTAATTTGCCCTTCCAACTTTGACGGCTCATAACTCCCTCGCTTTGAGCTCCGTTTCTCGCGTTCTTGGTGGCGTTGGATTCAGATCGACGAGCACTTTCTAATTATTATGTTTTCAGGAAAGAATTTCATCCATAAAATTTTATTTTAATTTATTTAATAATTTCCTATTTTTATCTTTAAAATTAAGGATATTACATTCTTCCCTCCTTATAAAAATTTCGTCCTCGAAATTCTAGCTACATACCTCTATGTAAATAACTCGATGTATCTTTCGCATCTCCTCCTCGCCTCCCAAGTAGCCTCCTCAGTAGTGAATGATGCCGCTAAAGGACTTTGACCAAGGCAATGGTCTTATTCCTTAACTCCTCGACTTTTGTATCTAAGACGCGCACCGGTCTCTCCTCAAATGTCATGTCGCCCCGTAGCTCTCCGGGATCTGCTCCAATACATGTGAGGGATCCGGCACGTATTTCCTCAAAGATAGACACGTGAAAGACGTCATGCACATTTGCTACCGTGGTGGTAAGGCCACCGGTATGCCACTGACCCAACTCGTCGTAAGATCTCGAAAGGTCCAATATACCTGCGACTAAGCTTTCCTTTATTTCCAAACCTCAACACCCCTTTCATAGGAGAAACTTTCAAGAATACATGCTCGCCTCAAAGAACTCTAAGTCCTTTCGCCTCTTGTCTGCATAACTTTTCTGTCGACTGTGAGCTGTCAGTAACCTCTTCCGAATGAGTTGAACTTTCTCTGCACATTCTTCCACTAACTCGATTTCATCACGCGTCTTTCTCCTACATCACTCCAACATAAAGGTGACCGACAAGGTCTGCCATAAAGTGCTCATATGGAGCCATCCCAATACTAGCGTGATGACTATTATTATAAGCAAATTCCACCAAAGGTAAATGATCTTCCCAGCCTACTCCTTCCAATCCATAACACAGTGCTCGTAGCATATCCTCAATAGTCCGGATGGTCCTCTCGCTCGTCGTCCGTCTGTCTCGAGGATGAAATGTCCGTGGCTAAATTTCGCCCGACCCTAATGCCTCTTGCACGCTCTTCCAAGATTTTGAGGTAAATCGCGTATCTCGATCCGATATAATTGTCAAGGGAACGCCATGTAGACCGACGATCTCCTTAATATATAATTTCGCTAAGCTATCCACTTGGCCGATTTTGTCCGATGGGAAGGAAATGAGCGTGACTTGGTCAACCCGTCCACAACGACCCATATCATGTCGTGGCCGCTAGCGTCCTCTGAAGACCTAGAACGAAGTCCATGGTAATATGGTCCCACTTCCACTCGGGAAGGTCCAAAGAACCGAAGTAGTCCCGATGGACGCCGATGCTCAGCCTTGACCCGCCGACAGTCAAACATCGTGCTACGCACTCTCCAACATCCTTTTCATACCATTCCACCAAATGCCTCTTGAGATCCCGATACATCTTCGTACCCCCCTCAGGATGAATTGTATAAGGGGATTGGTGTGCTTCTTGAAGTAACTCGCGCTTCAATTTGTCATCCGGTACTACCAACCTTCCTTTAAATCTAACTCCTCCATCCGGTCCCCTCGAAAAATCCGTCTTATCCGTCGATCCTCGTGTTTTGTCTTTGCCCCGTGCCTCTAAGATCCCGTCAAAGAACTTAGACCGAGTCACAAATTGGCAATCATCACACCCGCCTTCCTACTCAGGCATCCGCAACGACATTAGCCTTCCCCGGATGGTACCGTATGGTGAAGTCGAAGTCCTCGAGATACTCCATCCACCGCGCCGCCTCATATTCACCCACTCGAGTAAAGAAGTACTTGAGGCTCTGTGATCGTGAATACCTCAAATCTCTCACCATAAAGATAATGTCTCCAGGATTTTAACGCAAATACCACGGCCAAGCTAATTCCAGTCATGTGTTGGGTAATTTACCTCATGTGTCTTCAACTGCCTAGACGCACAGTGCAATTACCTTCCCATGTTGCATCAACACGCTCCTAATCCCTTGCCGAGGCGTCACAATAAACTACATAACCGCCCGCCCCGATGGTAAAGGTCAATACCGGAGCAAGAGTAAGTCTCCTCTCGAGCTCTGGAAGCTCTCTTCGCAAGCCTCGGCCCATACAAATTGAGTGTCTTTCCTAGTCGTGTGGTCAATGGTAATGCGATCTTAGAGAATCCCTCTATAACCGACGATTACCGCCAAACCGAGAAAACCGCGTATCTCACCATTGTCTTGGGCCTCTCCAAGGTAGTACCGCTCTACCTTTGTTGAATCCACGGCCACTCCATCTTTAGATATGACGTGGCCCAAGAAATGCACCTGGTCTAGCCAAAAATCACACTTACCGAACTCGCATACAACCGATGTCGACGAAGTGTGTCTAATACCGTGTGGAGATGCTCTCCGTGTGTCTCATGACTCAGCGAATAAATCAAGATGTCATCCACAAATACAATCACGAACTTATCCAAATAAGCTCGAAAAACACGGCTCATTAGATCCATGAACACCGCAGTGCGTCGTCAATCCAAACGGCATCACTAGGAACTCATAATGACCATAACGACTCCTAAAGGCGCCTTCGAGATATCCTCTTCCCAACCCTCACCGATGATACCCCGACCTCAAATCAATCTTGGAGAACACTTCAGTGCGATTGGAGCCGATCAAATAAATCATCTATGCGTGGCAAAGGGTATCGGTTCTTTATAAGAACACCATTCAACAACCGATAGTCAATGCATACCTCAGTGATCCATCCTTTTCTTCACGAATGACGGTGCTCCCCATGGTGATCCACTCACTCGATAAAGCCCTTATCCAATAACTCTTGCAATTGTACCGGTTCTCTCAACTTCCGCTGGAGCTATCCTATATGGTGCCTTAGAGATAGGCGATGTACCCGCACCAAGTCAATGGTGAAGTCAATCTCCCTACTTGGCGGCAATCCCGGTAATTCCTCAGAAATACGTCAAAGAAAATCACGACAACATCAATCTCGTCAAGCCGTGGCTGCTCCTTTCCTCAACAACACATATGCGAGGAATGCGTTACACCCTCGTGCATAAAATCGTGCCGCCTTCATAGCAGAAAATGATGCATGTACCGCCTGATCTTTCCTACCCTGAACACTATTTCTCGGTTGCCTGTGTATAAGAAAAGTGACTTGCTTCTTTCAAGTAGCTTCACCATAGCACCATAGTTGGCTAACCAATCCATCCCAAGAATAACATCATAGTCTACCATGTCTAATAAGATGAAGTCCGTGTCCATACTCACGCCCGATATCTCATGTATATCTCTAATATATTCTCAGATGCCTCTCCCACTGTGTGTCATAATATCTAATCCAAATGCTAACAGGTACACATACATCCAGACAAGATGCAAAAATACATGATATAAAAAGAGTGTGTAGACCCCGTGGTCAAAAAGAACTTTGGCATGTCTATCTCGAGACTAGAAGAGTACCTTCTACGACCTGGTGTGATGCCCGTGCCTCGTCCCGATGAGATGGCAAATACCGTCCCCCGGCTACGTGGTGCGTTAGTTGCCTCTCGCTCCCATCTCGTATGTCCTCGCCCTTAGGCAGTCCCCTTAATGAAATGGCCAACGCCTCCACAGCTGAAACACCCGTATGGGCTGTCTCGGTAAGGTGTATAGGGCTGTCTCGTGGTTGGGGCTGCCTCGCTGCCGTGGTCGGTCGACCCACACACCTCGCCCCGGTGCCAACCCTGCACCCATCACATCTCTTCCTCTCGCCGTCTCTCTTAAATTTGGCCCGTGGTGGATGGCCCCGATGCCCCATGTCCCGCATAGCACCAAATGGCCGCTGCCCTTAAAGGGCTGGAACGCACTCTCTATTCCCAGAGAGTTCTTCTCATGCATGGACGCCATATCGCGCATCTCGCACGTAAGTGAGTCGAGAAGAAATCACGCGATCTCTCGCCCAAGGAGTCAACCCATCCACAACTGTCACCGCTCTCCGTGTCCGAGGCCGCGGCGTGAGGTGCAAATCTCCCGCCGTGTAAATCGGTTCGTGCGCTGAACCGTCATATCTCTCTCGCTCCAGGTGGCAAACTCCTTCTTCATGGACTCGCAATGCATGGGGTGGAAAATACCGAGTGTCAAAAGCTCGTTTTAAAGGCTGCCCATGTCATCGTCTCGCCGGATCTGGGTCGGGTGAGTGTGAAAGTCTCGCCACCGTGCCGGCCTCACCTTTCGCAGGTAGGAGGCTACTCTAACTTGATCATCCGTGAGATCTTCATAGCGTCGAATGTCCTCTCCGCCTCAAATAACCATCGCTCAGCCTCCTCTGTGTTACCATCGCCAAAAAAAGGTTTCACCATCTTTTGAAACCTTTCCAATAATTTGTCAGTCTTCTTAGAGTCACTCGTAGCATCACCCTCCGTGGCTCTACCGATGGTTCCCGGGGTTGCCAGAGGACTGAACCGAAGAAACCATGGGTGCCACTTTGTGGTGGAATAGGGCTGGTTAGCGTCACCGTCCCTAACCTGCTGCTGTATAAGTGGTACGAGTCCTGACATTAACCGATTCAATAACTCGGCATCTCGATCCCCTTGATCAGAGGACTCAGCAGGTGGAGCCATGGGTGTAGCAGGGGTAGACCTTGTCCTTCTCCGAGGAGCCATCTATCAAAATTTTACATGTCACTAAGTGTAAGTTCCTCTCTCATCGTTTCTCTCTCTACAACTATTATGGACTGTTATTCACATATAAATGGACATTCACAAGGATTATGATGGACTAGACTGGGCTCTGATACCAACTTTGTAACACCCCGGATTTTTAAGACATTTTTTTTTTTTTTTTTTTTTTAAATAAGAGCATTTGGGATCCCATGAGAAAAGATTTATTTAACATTTTACTAAACCTATCTCAAAACTCCGGGTGTTAATTTTTCCTTTCTCAAAATGGCGTACATGTAATTTAAACACAAATAAATGATCCGCGTATAAATCAACGTCAAATAAATAGGCGCCTTTATTTTAAATCAAATAAACATCCAAAAGACAGTAATAATATGGCCCAGGGTCTATCCATCATAACATCCCATATAAATGTCCAATATATATCCAAAGATCTAAATCACATCCAAATATAAAGTATGCAGTCCATAATAAAATTCAAATGATAATCCACACTAATGACTCACATTACTTTCTAAAACTATAGGGAAACTAGTCTTCAGCAGCTCCTCAAGGTTTATCAACAGCCTTGCCTTTCCCCGTTATCTATTGAGATCTAAGGCATTGCAAAACAAAGCAATGCCTCAAGAAGCTATCGCTTGTGTAGTACATAGACAATTAATGTAATAATTGAAAGAAATAATGAACAGCATTTATGAAAAGTATAACATTTATGGAAATAGTGATATCATAATGCCATGTTCAAATAAATGCCAATTTATTCCATATGCTAAAACATGAAATTCACGGAGTTAAAACATGACATGAATCAATAAATGGAGCATACAACAAGAATAAGGGCACCCTAAGGTAATGGGTCCCACCACATCGCACGAACATCCCTGATCGTAGAGTACACATAGTCAACCTCTCGAGTGTCGTCACACCTGTGCATACCATCTATAACCATGCTCATCATACATGCACACATAATAAGAATATGGGCCATCATGCTGCGTGGCAACCCTCCATGGGTATCAAATCCACGCTCGCTCCCCGTCGACACCATAACGGGAGACTTAACGTCCGTCCCCATGGAAAGGCCTGGACCAGTAATGTGGACTATCCATGTTATCAAACCCCTACCGTATGGCATCTATGGGCAGGTCTCTATCATATCACAAACTCATCACATCATAATCCTAAGGTGGGTGGCCTACTATCCCTCCCAAAGATGACGCCCACCGGCGAGAGCACCCGTCATCAAATATAAACACTAAATCATATGTATATGCTAAAACTCAAGAGCACTTATAGCTTGCAATCCCCAAGACATGCCCCTCATCCCGGGGTTAGCCTATCAAAGGACAAATTTAATAAGCCTCTATTCTCATTTCCATGTAAATCCATGCATTTTCTATATATATAATAAGAAATAAGTCTCTAAGTAAGCATAACAAATTAACATCATGCTTGTAAAAGCATTTGAAATAAGTTTATTCAAGAAAAGATTTCAATTTGGAATAACCATCCCGTACGCAATGTCGCATGAAATTCATGGTAAATAAAAATCGCAATTTAAAACACAATCACACATGATGCTATGTTTAAACATGGTGTAAAATCAAGCCAAAACATTAGTTGTCACACCTACCTCAAGGTGAGATCACTACTTTGCTAATAACTCCCTTTAATTGGTATATTCAAGTGCACTGTACATGTCACATCACTATTTTAAAATTTTTCTAAATAAAAAGTGGTCATTTCTAAGTTTTTAAGTTAAAACTAGGTCCCAAGGCCACACACTGGGCCATAACGCCTCTTCCGGACGTGATTTGGACCTCTACCTCCCCAAAAATCAAGTTTTTATGAAAACTACGCAGGGGGCCTGCCGGACCACCATAAGGTGGTTTAAACCGGCACCTCTTCCGCCGGTTACACCGACATACACGGGCGCATTAAGAAGACGCACGGCTGCCGCAGACGCCGCACGGAACGCGCGCCGCGCGTCCGCGCACCGTGACGCACGCGCGTGCGGCCACGGCCGCCAGACGCGCCGCGGCGTCCCTGGCCCCACCGCGGCAGCCAACCACGCACGTTCCGCACGCGCGCGCGCGCGCGCGCACGCGTGCGGCGCACGTACGTGCCATGTGACGCCGTCCCTCGTGCGTCACGGAGTGCGCTTGGCGGCCACAGCAGTGGCGCCGACGCGTTGATCGCCGGCCGGAGAAGACGACCTGATTCCTGCCGGCCCGGCTGAGCCACATGCAGCTCCGTTTTGCGTGATTTTTGCGCCATTTTCTTCAGAATTCTCTCTAGAATCCATTTATGCCCTCCTTTTGCACTAATTTTCTCAAAACCATGGTTTTTAAACGATTTTTCCTAAGTTCCTAAAAACCTCCCTAGGTACCTGGTTTTTGAGTTTTCCTGCAATTCCACCGCTGGATCACTCCCAAATTTAAAGGGTTTGCTCTTGGGTGTCTTTGCACTAGTTGACGGTGAGATTTCCAAACGGACAACGTTTGGTCTATGAAATTACGCTCCAACAGTAGCGTGCACAAAGCCCCCAAAAATCCGATTTTTTTTTCCTAATTTTTAAATTGCTTTCTAATTAATTTTCTAATTAATAAATACAGAAAAACATAGGTTTTGAGGCTTTACCTTGCACCTGCCCGGAGTTGCTCGTGTTGCCGGGCTCCACTCGCCGGAAAATCCAAGTTTTTACAGGGCTATTAGGGTGTTGCGTAATATCAGAGAAAACGCTCCAAGCGGGAGCGTTTGTAACTGGGAGGGCAGATATAGGCCTGTAGTCCCAGTGGAAGGAGAACTCTTCCATTCACGCCTCTTCCCATGGCTTCTCGGCGATTTTGCCGGATCCGTGGCCGTACGTGTGGAAGACGGGGGTGCCAGTATCAATTTGGACCCCTGTCTAATACGTCTCTATCAAATGACTAATTTGCCCTTCCAACTTTGACGGCTCATAACTCCCTCGTTTGAGCTCCGTTTCTCGCGTTCTTGGTGGCGTTGGATTCGTATCGACGAGCACTTTCTAATTATTATGTTTTCAGGAAAGAATTTCATCCATAAAATTTTATTTTAATTTATTTAATAATTTCCTATTTTTATCTTTAAAATTAAGGATATTACATGGAGTCACAAAATAGAAATTGCATGGACTACTATGCTCACAACTAGATCACTGAATCGTGTCTCTCTGGTATCTAGAGAATAACCACCACAGCCTCCACGGCAACTACAGATATGTCTCAAAAGGGTGCCGTGACCACCTCCAATGGTTGTTCCTACCATATTAATCGAGAAAAACGATGCCAGTTTGGGCATGAATATCTCCCACCTTTGTGGTTAGAGGCCGGGAGGCCACCCCTTACAACCTCTTAGCTTAGAAACCATTAGGCCTATTGGCCCAACAAATACTAAATTTATACAGATATTACAATGCAAGCATCATACCACTTTGCAATATTCCACGTAATCCAAATCATGCCATTTAGGAAATCCATCTCAAATCATGGAAATAAATTCATACATGAAGTTGTCCTTTTCAATTACAAAAAAAAACAAAAAAACATGTAAGATCTCAATAATAAAACTTTCAATTTTGCAATAGGAGTCATGGAGCTAAGTTTTCAAACTAGTTACAAGAATACATTATGCTCAATTGTTTTTAAAGTACAAAGAAACACCAATTCGTTATAAAATCATGCATGCTAACATTATATACAGCAAATTCACACATAAATACATTCTAAACTCGAAAATAATACCAATGATAGTTTCAACTTGAAATTCATTTGAAAACTTAGTAGTGTTAGATCACCTACCTCCTATGAAGATTCTCCTTTCTTTCAAGCCTTCGCAGTCATCCTCAATGACAAAATTGACTGCACCTCATTCTATGCAATGCCTAATCCCAAGGTTTTTATGGTTAGTTCTCATTTCCATACAATCTACATATACGTAACTTAAGATTTCATCCTTTTCAAAGTTTAAGGGTCTACATCAGCTTAGGATCATGGAACCCTTAGGTTTTAGATTCATCATTAATACTAAGCTATAAGTTTGAATCACTTATTAATGGCCTACCATCCTTTTCAGTTTCTAGATGCACTTGGTTATAAGTCATTGTCCATGTAAACTAGAGTTTTACAACATTCAATCTTTGCTTTTGTTGTTGCCTAAGTTAAATCATCTAAACACTTCCTCACCTAACTTGATTTGGTCTGTTAATCTTCTGTTCCCTTCGAGATCTAAGGATCTCTTCTATTTGCATATACTAATTATGTTTTATGATTAATCATTAGTTAACCATCAAGAACAGTATTAGGCCCTATGATTTCCTGTTCACCCTCTTCACAAGACACCTAAGGGTCTAAAGTGGCCTAATTCTAATTTTTCTCTATCCTTAAACGCTTTTAATGATGGAATTTGAGTCTATTTTCATGGTTAGTTGTTTATAATGTATTTTCATAAATTTGGATAATCAAGTTAGCCTTTTTAAAGATGCTCCTATGGCTGACATTGATTGAAAATGATTGGTTCTCTTTATTTCATATGATCCAACATTATGAGTCCCTTAGATTTGATTTTCCTAAGTTATACACGTGCAATCTATGTTCTAATCCATCCTAGATCCTACAATTTTTACAGAATTTACAATTTAGGGTCTAATAGTTGAATTTTTTTACAATTCAATGGTTGTATCTTCACTATTTGATCTCAGATGGTTGATTTAAGTCCTTGTTCATCCATGTTCACTAAACATGGATGAGATTGATGGCTTGATCTAATTGTCAGTCCCTGTCCACGTTCACAGACGAGATTGACAACAATTTTCTTGACTGATCAGAGCTGCAAGGGTCGGATCACCACTGTCCCGCTTTGATCAAACGATCAAAACCACAGACAGGGCAATCAACAGCCCTGATAGACTCTGTATGCTAAGCAGGGATGAGATTTGAGACGTAGATCCCCTTTTTGGGTTAATTCCATGCTCAAATCAGCACTGTGGATAGGTTCAGGGGTCAGATTTGTCCCTGTCCAAGCTTCAGATGGATGATCAGAGCTCCAATGGAACTGTCAGAATTTCTAGGGTTTGTGTCCTTTGATTAAGGATGTGCTTATTCGCTTAATTCGGCTATTAGGGTCGGATCATGTACCTTACAGTTCCAGAACCTTAAATCTATTAGCATCTATATAAAATCAAAGTAAAACAAGGTTAGGTTTGCGGAAAACCAACCTCCAAGGTGTCCATAGCGTCGGTTTGTCACCGAAAAAGATGAGTTTGACGTTTTTCGACAATGCTCCCCACGCACGCAGCTATCCCCTTCGATTTTCAGCATTGTTTCTTTTCCGATGGAGGTGGAAGCAAAGGGTTTTGCTCCCTTTAATTACTTTAATAAAAAAAATTCTTTTTCGTAATATATATAAAGCAGGCGATGATGATGTTTTTACCATCATCACACCACCATGGATCTAGTCAATACTCATGATGGCTACTCATGGTGTTTTCTAAACACCTTATCTCGAGCCCAGGTTCCTGCAAGTGGGGCCTATTAATAAATTTATAAAAATGCCCTTCGTGAGAAAAATCATGATTTATTCATCCGAACTCGGATTTCAACAAAATTAGTATCGTTGGAATCATTTTTTCAAGTACAATTCAATTATAGATATCTTAACACTCAATTTGATATTCATCAAAACTTTTACTTCTAAAATTCAAATTTCCAAATTCGAGCATTTCCATTCCATTCAAATTTTCAAAAATACAATAAGAAAGCTTAAAAATTTAGGTTGTTACACAATCACTAGATGTCAACTTCTTAATAGAGTATAATGTTATTAAGGGAATTAGGGTTACCTATGAATTAGACTCTCACACGGTACAGGAACAAGGATAAGTCTTGTACTTACAGGTTGTGGTCTCTAGTATGAATTCTATGATATAAAGTCATGATGTAACTTTATAGATCCTATAACAATCTAAGACTAAATATATAGTTACATCATGCAAGATCAGTCCTCTTTGACTGTGGATTGCTAAGACTCATCTCAAATTATCCATCCTAACTTTCAATAGGTTTATGAACTTTGTTCTCTTAAAAAATTAGAGCAATTCACCACCTCCTTATGGTTAGCCTTATTCTAAGAGCTCTAAGAAAAGCATACCCAACTATTGCAAATTAATTAATGTTATCATTAGTTATTTAATTTAGTCCACTAAACATGTATACACATAAGCATGAAATAAAATATAAGTATGAAATCTCCCAATAACTAAAAATAACCATTATAATGTGCCCAAATCACAAATAACATGAGCATCCACATAAAATAAATATAAATATAGAATGGGCTGAAAGGCCACACCAATGTCAAATAGAAATGTTAAAGAATACTCTAATGCAAAATAGCGGTTATAGAAAGGACAAATTGAATAGTAGTTTAAAATCAATGTTATGAAGTTGAGTACATCTTTGAGCAACTTTTTTTTCCTTTTTTTTTTTATGATAACAAAACCTTTGTAATATGACCCATGTTTACTTTAGTGTACAAATTTTCAAAGGATCACACCAAATCAATCCTTGAGAAATCTCAATTACTCTTAAGCATTTGAGTTTTTATGAGTCTACAAGACCCATTTGAATTTTTTTTACATTTTCAAAGAGGATACATGTCATTCATTGAAGTTTTACACATGTTCAGGAAGCATTTACTCATCACTTTAAAAATTTTAAGAATTTCAAGGTGTTATATATTTCTCGTGAATTTTTTACAAGGTTCATTGCATAGATCACATAAAGATGTTTTCAACATACTGAAGATTACTCAAAATCGACATTGTACGACAAAGATAATACAATTTAAAATTCAAAAAGTTGTAAATATTTTGACTGGAAGATTAGACTTCAAAGTTAAAGGTCTTTAAAGTCATTATAAAGGTCGACCTTCACCAAGAAAGGGGTTTGAGAAATCATTAGAAAGGTCAACATTCACTAAGAAAGGGGTTTGAGAAGTCATTAGAAAGGTCGACCTTCGCCCCACATTCACCCGAGATTTTGGAGTTTTGTGAATTTGCTGGAAAGGTCAACCTTCACCCAAGAGTTTGAAAATATAGTTATCATTGGAAAGGTCATCTTACAACTTGAAGGCTGACCATCATGACAACTTTTGGAGATTGTGACTTATTGAAAAGGCTGACCATTACTTGAAATGGTTGGCTTTCACAACTAGGTACAAAATTTCAAGTTGTTCTAAATGTAGGGGTTTTCTATTGGAGTCCAATAGTCATTTTTTGTTTCTTCATTAATAATGCTCATCTTCTAATCAAACTATATGACTATCCAATCATAATTTGAAGACCTCCAGCAAGTACTTGGGCATCCAATCAATTAGAGCCTTAACTCTCAACTTTTTGAATGGTCTTTAATCATGTTTCCATTTTAAATATATCTATTCTATGAAATTTTAACCTTAACCAAATATTGAGTTTTGAGAAATCGTTGGAAAGGTCGACCTTCACCAAAAAAATTTGAAAGATGGAAAGCATTGTAAATGTAGATTGTCATGAGAACTTTTGGAGATTATGAGTAATTGACAAGTCGATGCTCACTTACGAAGGTCAACCTTCACACATTCCTAAAATTAAAATTTCAAAATCCAGGTGTTTCTAAATTCTAAATTTCAAGTTTTTCTAACAAATAGATGTTTTCCATTGGGCTCCAATAGTCTTTTTTATCTTTCAACCAATGCCACTCATCTTCCAATCAAATGCAAGGGATCTCCAATAGCTATATGACTCCAAACATAATTTGAACATCTCCAACAGCTACTTGAGCATCCAATCAAGTGGGAAAGAAGCTTCAATAGCTCTTTCATCATCGAATTAGGGAAGAAAACTCTCTAGTGGTTATATTTGGGTGATTCAAGCATAAATATGAGAAACTTGGTAGGATTCAAAGCTATTTAAAATGAATCTACAAGGAAGAACCTCAAGCATTCAAGGTCTATCTTCATCTACAAGCTCTACACATCTATACATCCCATCATTTGGGCTGTTATCTTTACTTCACTATTTTATTCTTCCTTTTGGATTGCAATTCAAAGAGAAGTTCATTTAATTTTGTTTTGTCATTATTTTGGTTGTAAGAGAGGTGTCTTACTTGAGAACTTGTTGTTCCACTAATGTAGTTTGAAATTGATTTGTGCAAGTACTCAATCTTGAGTGTTCAAGCACTGTACATTAGGGCTGTAAAATCTATCGCAAGGAATGATACAAACTCAAGGGGGAATAACTTGTGAAACTTAAGGAGAGAATATCCTTAAGAGAGAGGAAGTAGGTATCATTATTGGGCTAGCCAAACCTCTATAAATATTTGTGTTTTTGCATTATATCCTTCATTGTGTCTCTTTGATTATGCTTAAGTGATTTGCTTACTCTTTTTGCAAGAATTTCATCATTTTACTCTTACATTCTCAAGGTGTTTGTTGAAATGCATTATGTGAAATCATTTGAGCAAAACCTTCTCAATCTTTACAATTGCTTAAAGAGCATCTTCTAGATGTTTGACACATTGCTATTGAGAGTTTTTGGCATCAATCACCATTCTTTCTCTTACTCATTTTTATTCTAAGTTTCTAAGTCAAAATGTACTAATTTTTAAAAAGGGCCAAATTCACACCCCCTTCTTGGGACCACACTAGTATTAATTCTATTTTTTTAATAGTAAGAATGCCATTGGATTGAGCTTATTTTTGGAAAGCCATTGACATTTATAGTAGGGATTTTGGACCCTAATTAGATCCACTTCACACCCAACAAATATTTGGTGATTCTTTATGAGATTAGGGTGAAGCCCTATAACTAACTTTGTATAGAGTTATAATACAGAGGTTAGTTATGAGGTTGAAAGGGAGTAGACACCAACCTAATCCAATACAAGAATGGTCTTTACTACATGAGATAATAAGAAGTTATGGGTTGAATAGTGGACTAATGATGATTAATCTAGAAGATCCTATGACGCATACTTAATTTTGAAATAATTATAATAATCCAATTAAAATTTTAAAAAAATATGCATGTTAGTCTACCTAATCTTATAGGGTTGAGGACCTTAGTAATCTATGGAGAAGGGAAATGCCCCTACCTTAGTTAAGATGGAGGATCCTTGGGAAATGAGAATATTGCTTCTCCTCCTTCCCCTCTCCTCAGGGCCTACCAATTATAAATGAAACTAGACTAAAAAGCAGGAAATTAAATCTAGCCTAGAAAAGAAAAGGCATTTTATATGTTGTGAATATAAGAATTAAGCTACTCTAGAAAGTAAGAAAGAAATCAAATGAGAGAAAAGAGAAGAGACAACATAGAGGTAAGAATAGAATGATATAGAAGACTAGTGATTCCAATAAGCTACTCATCTAGAATATAAAAGCTTATGTTGAATTTGTTTTAGGTGCTTCTTTAGAAGTAATAATTCTTTACTCTCTATGGAAAAGACTTTTTAGCATGGAGTCTCTTAATTGCTACTCAATGCTCTTTCTCTCAAGGACCTACTTTCTTTGTATAGGTTACACCATCCAACAGGGTAAAAATTAGAGATATTTGAGTCATTTAATTGCTTCTCACTGAGGTCTATCATAAGTATGAACTTTTTATCCATATGCATGAATTTTTATCTAGTATGGACATATATTCGGAAGATTGCCTCATGGAAGCATCTGAGAGGGAATGGTTATGCTCCATTTCTCTTGTAATTGGATTGTACACTACAATTTGCTTATGTAACTTTCTTTTTGTGGATTATTCTAATTTTAGCCCATTTCTTTGATACAATTTCATGTGTGTGGCAAGCTACTTTAAGTCACATGCCTAATTTTTCAAATGAAAGACTTTAGAATAATAGGCAGGTTGTCTGGTGGGGGAGTGCTCAACATTTTCAAGTGTGAGGTGCATATGTTGGACACACACCCTAATTTGGTGACTTTTTCATGATTTTCATGAGCGGCAGGATTATTGAAAGAGTAATACCTTGTGCTTTCTACTATCCATTGGATTGGTGTGTCTAATACAAATGAGGTTTCTGTTAGTGAGAACATGCTATAATTGAATATTAAAATCTAACTCAGGTGGTTAATTGGGGCCTAAAATTGGGGTTCTAAAGCAGCCCCTCTTTGTCTAAATGATTAGACCAAGGCCGAAAGCCAAAGTTGATATAATAACACCTTTTTGAGGATCACTATCTTATCTAAGGCTCAAGCTCCTTGATCTTTACCTTCAAGCTCTTGCTTAGAACCTGATCATTGATTCATCAAGCATTAAATGCTCTCATTAATGAATCAAAAACTTATGAAATGTATAAAAGCTAAAAAAAGGTACTGAGAAACTTTTGAATATTTGTTTTATTGACCCAAGTTTCACATTTTGATGGTAAAAAACCTCACTTCTATGTATTTATAATTTGTTTTACAATGTGCACTATTGTATTATTATTCATAAATAAATAGGTATCAATGTGGATGAAATTTTTAATTAAATGCTGAAGTCACATAATTTTAGTCTACTAAAATTGTAACTAGCCAACAAATGGAACTTAACTATGAGATGTTACTAAGCTAATCAAATGAATTTGGAAATCTAGTTGACTAGTTCAAAACCTAATTTGTCAAAATAAAGATGAGTATGCTAAAAGGTAAATCAAGCCCACTAAATGGCAACAAAAGAGAAGGAAGAATTTTCTTGGATGTTAATGAACTATTTATTCTTCGACTAAAGTGCCTTGCTCATTTTAAGACAAAATTTTCATCTTAGCTGATATATTGAAGAAGAAGTGAAGCAGGTCAAGATTATAAATTTCATATGAGTTTTGACTCCCATGCAAGATTTAGCCAACTAATTTGAAAAATAGGTCAAGTATTTCATTCTAGTAGTTTTAGAACTATTTTTCTAGAACTTTGACTAAAGTTGAAGATCGAGCATGCTAATATCGCAAAATAATTTGCTCAGTTGAGAAATTGGTTGACTATTTCTAGACTTCTGTCATTTGAAGTATGGACCAAATCTGTTTCAAATTTTTAGTTGAAAATAAGGGAACTAAGCATGAATGACATGCTACTAAGCTTTAATGGTAAAATATGTAGATTTACCATGAGAGAAATTTAGTCGACTAAAACAGTCAAAATTAATAGCTAGCTAAATAGGAGACAACTTTGGTAGTTGTCAATTCAAATTTGAATTTCTATATCCTAGATGGATAGACATTGTCTCCAACGAATAAGTATTGGTCTCCAATAGGTCATTTGAATTGGGACTATATAAGTATTGGATATACTAACAATAAGGATATTGAAAATCAAGTGAAGATCCTACAACTTGTCTACTCAAGCAAGTTTCCCCAAGCCCCTGTGCTAATTCTTTCTATTCTTTGTTTTTGTAAAATATCACTTTATCTTCTACATTAGTATTAAATGTACTTATAGAGATTTTTCTTCAAATCATTCTTTGTCTTTCAGAGAGTAGTGTAATTTTCTTGTCTTGAATAATTTTTTAAGTGTTTGTAAGAATGCCAAACTTCTTGCAACTGTTGAAGTCTTTCTTTTGCGGCTAACACAGTTTCAACTAATGTATGGAATCTTGTAGGAATTACTGAAAGCTCAAGGTAGGAAAGACCTTGAAAGAGTGGAAGTAGGTGCCTTAGTTGGCTGGCCAAACCACTATAAGATTTCCTATGTCTAGTTTCTAATGTGTGTTATTATTTTCATTTTTAAAAACTTGCCTCACAATTTTGAACACAAACTTGTAAAAGTTTTTAAACTTTCACTTGGGCCAATTCCCCCTCCCCCTCTTCGGTCCTAACAATTGGTACCAAAGTAGGTGCTCTTCATTTTAGAAAATTGTCAAGATCTATTCTCTAAAATATTCTTAAATGAAATAACAAGAAGTCATAAAAACAAATCCTAAACAAGGTCAACCTACTCATAGGTTGCCATTCTTTTATGTCACCAACTAGAGTTATTGGAAAGAACAGATGAAGATTTTCATCAAAGCTAAAGGCAATGAGTTGTGGAGATTTGTTGAGAAAAGCCTTTTGTGTAGATAGATTATATCCCACACTACACACCAAAGAGTGACTAAAGTAAAGAAGATCACCATAGCTCAAGTTGATGACAAAGCTATGAATCTACTCTATCGGGCACTTGATGTCAATGAATAGAATTTCAACTTGTGAATAAGTTCAAGAAATTTTGAGAAAACTAGAAGTCACCTGTGAAGGTACGAATCAAGTTAAAGTAATGAGAATTAATCTTCTAGTTCATGAATATGAGTTGTTCTCCATGAAGTGTAATGAATCTATCATTGAAATATTTACAAGGTTCACTAATATCATTAATTTCTTTTTACTAATGGTGAACTTGTCAACAAGACTTTAAAGAATTCACTAAGGTCTTGGACTGCCAAGGTCACTGCTATATAAGAGGTCAAGGACTTATAAACTTTGAAATTGGCTGAACTCATGGGTCATTGATGACTTATGAAATCATTAAGAGTGCTAAAGTTGATGAAGATGAGTGCAAAGATGTTGCTATTGATAGAACTGAAGATGTTATGTTTCTCATTAAAATATTTAACAAAATGATCAGAGGGAAAGCTAGAGGTGAAACACAAAGATTCCTTAAAAAGGCTATATCAAGAATAGATCCAACATTTAAGAAGGTTCCTATTGTGTGTTTTGAATGTAAAAAGCTTGGACATATCAAATCAAATTGTCCCTTATTACATAAAAAGAAGTGTTTCCCAAGAAGTAGAAAGCTCTTCCTACCACTTGGAGTGATAGTGAAGGTACTGCTTCATTAAGTGAAGGGGAAGAGGATATTGCCAACCTGTGTTCTATGATGATTGGGGAAGGTATGCATCAACAATCAAGAAACTAAAGTAACTAATCTACCTTTTGATGAATTGAATGAAAATTTTGTTACTATTGTTGTTGATCATGATAAGCTTGTTATAGAAAACATACTTCTTAGATAAACTCTTTATAGAATGTCAAATGAGTTTGATGATGCAATTTCAAAAAACAACTCTTTGAAAATTCATATTAATTAGGGGTGGCAATTTGGGTTGGCGGGTCATGTTTGTGGTGACACGAACACGACACTATTAGAGTTATGGGTCGACACGAACACGACACGATTAATAGTCGTGTCAAAAACCTATGACTCATACACAACCCGATTCTTAAAAAAATGACACGACATGACCTGTGTAACACGATTAATTGACTGAGTCTTGTTGGATACACGACACAAAATGACACGACATAAAACGACTCGATTTCCCTTACAACTTAGTAAAAAAAACTGCTCCCAAGTGAACCAACCACAAAACATAGGGCAATTATTTTACAACCGTCCTAAAACCCATAACATATAGGAAGTTTATCTCATAACTGTGCTATAAAACACGTAACATATGGGATGGTTATTGATCTTCTGATTCTGACTGAACTGAATCTTTGATCACCTGAAGCAATGAAAATGAGGTTTTGGAGCATAAAATCAGAATTCAATGGCATGGGTCTCTCAGTTATGAACAACTAAAGTTTCAACCCAACCCCTACATAAATTGTTAGCATGTAATCCATTTCTCTAACTCCTTTCATACTCATTGGCATTGCATTGGTCATTGCTCCATCCACTGATCCACACGACAAGTACATAGACAAACACAGAAAGCATTACTAACTAGTATTGGTGAAAATTGAACTATACCAAATTACCAATAAAGTTCTTGTAATATTTTATTATTTTATTTAGAAGCAACATAGTTCTTTACACCACTCACGTCACATGATATGTAAAAGAGACTAAAATGAATCAAATAACTACAATAGTAGTAAATAAATAGGGATTAAGTAGCACATGAGGAAAATCTACTTCCATCAATGTATCAAACACAACAAATTAAAATAAGTTATGAAAATTATACAAATTAATCAAAATGAATTGATCTAGAGTCTTTAGTTGGTTGAAGTGATCTTGCACTGCTACTTATGCTTACAATGTCCTCGGCAAGCTCATCCATAGCAACTGTAATGGTAGAGTCTACAATCATATAGAATAAACACTCATTAGTCATTACTAAGCTTATATAAAATATAATGTAAATATAGAATCATAAACTATTACCTTTCAATCCATATAGCCAATCTCTTACACAAATCAATGCTTGCATGGTATCTGGCTTTAAAGTAGATCTATATTGGTCAAGAACCCAACCACCAACACTAAAAGCAGACTCTGATGCAACTGTAGATATGGGAATGCTCAAGACATCACGAGCCATGGTAGCAAGTTTAGGATACCTAAAATTAACATTTGAATCAAATATAAATGTAAATAAGATTACATAAAATAGTATTTACATGAGATTATTAGTCAAACAACTTGTATTGATTGCCTTTCCAGAATGCAAGAATGTTTATCTTTGACTATTGCAATCTTGGTTCATCCAAATAAATCTTCAATTGTGATTTTTGCATGGCCAAAGTACCTCCTTCACCTTCAAATGAATCAAATTCCTAATGCAAATGCAATTATATTATTCAACGTACTATAAGACAATTCATAGTAAAATTTAATATGCTAAGTAGTAAGCAACATATAATGAAAGATACAATTATAAATAAAATTACCTTCATGACATCTAAAACCTCTTGACTATATGACATGTTCTATCTATCATCAGCACCTTTAGCCACTAGGGAAGATGAGGAGGAAGGAATAGAATAAATCTTAACTATATATTCATTGGAGAGAGAGAATAACTTTTCCCAAACGTGAGCAAACTTCAAGCCGCCACTGCCAAACAATTTCTTGTATGAGAATTCCACAAAGGAGAGCTTATACTGAGGATCCAACACTTATGCAATTGCCAAAATGGTGCTGAATTCAAACCATTACTTTGAAAACTTGGCAAACATTTGGGTGGACATACGCTTCATATAATCATCATCACTTCTCATGTATTGTGTTAAACTCAAATAAATTACAAATGCTGCATGAAAGTAGAGATTTGCAGCGGGATACTTGGATCCAAAGAACAAGCAGGTGACTTCATAAAAAACTGCCCAAAACTTTAAAATTTTTGTAGCCTTTTCCCATTCATTGAAAGAAGGACAATGCTTATAATTTGAGTCACTTAGTTCTAAGTGACAAAATGCACGTTGGTAACAAAGAGCACTTTCAAGCATCAAATAAGTTGAATTCTATCTTGTAGGACAATCTTGTTTTAAGCCCTTTTTTGTCTCAATTAACATGTGATTCACACACTTTAAAAAAATTTGTTTTCTACTTTATGATGCTTTGACATACTTGATACTCTCTCTAATTTTTTGAATAACATCATCAATTTCTTTCAAACCATCTTGCACAATCAAATTCAAAACATGACAACAACAACGTAGATGAAGGAACTCTCCACCACAAACAAGAGTGTTCCTAATGTTTAATTGATACCTTAACAGCTCAATAGAAGAATCATTAGCAGAAGCATTGTCTAAAGTGATTGAAAAAATCTTTTTCTCAATCTCCCATTCTACCAATAATGAGTATACCTTTTCTGTTAATGATATTCCATTATGTGGAGGTGATAGGAAACAGAAATTTAATATCCTCTTTTGTAAGACCCACTAACTATTTAGAAAATGTGCTGTGAGACTTATATAACCATTAGTAATATAAGAAGTCCACAAATTAGATGTCAAACTTATCTTGCCAAGTGCCAACTCTAACATCTCTTTTATCTTTCCTTTTTCTCTTTTATACATTCTCAGAACATCTACTTTTACTGTATTTCTACTAATTAAGTGCAAATCTGCACACAAATATTTTAGTAGAGTTCTAATTCCATCATACTCAACAAATTGGAAAGGCAAATCATGCAAAACAACTGCAGCTGCTACTAACTCACGATATACTTCAGGATCAAACTTATTATTTGAAACTGCACTTAGTGACATACTCCCCTGACTTTGAGCTAAAAGCAATTGGCCTATATCACGAGAAGAGCTCCGTTGACAAGTCTTTATATGACGTTTTAAGTTATTAGTACCAAATTTGCTATCACAAATATATATTACAGAGCACTTCTTGCATTTACACCTTTGCCTTCCATCTTCTAATAGAGGAAGGTGTTCAAAAAAATTCCAAACTGGAGACATTAGTTTCCTATGCTTTTTACCTCTATTGGATTTTGAAACTAACTCCACGTTCTCCACATCAACAAGCTCATCATCGTCATTGTTGTGGTGTAGCATATTCAAGTTATCAGAAACATCAGTGCTCCCAACTTCAACTTGTGCCTATATTGCAAAATGCAAATGACAAAAAAAAATAAAATTAGTTCACACTGACAGTAAACTAAACACTACACCAACAATTACTAATAAGGGAGGGAGTGAGAGTGAGGAATGAAAGTCAGAATCATAATTTCATACAGAAATAACAAAAAACAAACACATACATGTGGTGTTGTACCTGTAGTAGGGGTGCTGCTGCTCATCGTGTTAGAAGGGTTGAACTTGAAGAAGATATCTGAAAAGGAAAATCTGAAACAAAAGTAAAATTGTAAATTATAAAAGCAGCTTGGGTTGGGTTGGGGAGCCTTTAACCGATTCAGGCAATTTTGTTACTTCTGTATTTGATTAATGCTATCTATATAAGACGGCTCGATAACAACAGTCTTATAATATAAAAAAAAAATAAAAGACCGTTAATAAGTTAATAACAGTCGATATTACAGTTTACAGGATGGTTAATGAATAATTATAATTGTCCTATTTTAATAAAAATATAGGACGGTTAGGACGTAATAGTCCTATAATAGAAAAGAAAACCAAATAGGACGGTTAATACATAACCGTCCTATATTTATACAATATAGGAGGGTTATACATTAACCGTCTTATATTGACTGTCCTATTTTTTATAAGATGTTTATGCACTGACCGTCCTATTTTTTATAAGAATATAGGATGGTTATGCACTAACCGTCCTATATTTACATAAGAATATAGGACGGTTAAGGACTAACCGTCCTATTTTACACATATGAATATGGTTTATTAGTACTTTACCAATCTGTGAATGTGATGTGCCAGACTACCAGTGACCAGTCCGCCTGTGCCGGCAAATAGCCTAGCCTTGGCACCGGCCTGCCTGATGGGGACAAATAGTCTTCTTTCCTCCAATTCCAAACTAGCAAGTGGCAACTGGAGTTAATGAAACTCACACTTCAATCATTTGTCAAATATTTTGAGTCTTTGACGTTAGATCCGATGTGTGGGCCCCCCTTGTAGTGGTAGGAAAACAAAATGAAAATTGAAAACATAAAGGTTTAACTTTAACTAATTAATAATTATGTAGGTCTACTAACTTACTAAGTCAATCTAGTCTAAGGCAATAGTTTTGTCTTTTTGTATGTAAGCTCAAATCCAATTATCCAATTGAATTTGAATTTTTATGCTAAAGCGCCCTAGCCTGGCTAGTTGTTTGCTATAACTATAAGTTATAACCTAAGACTTAGCTAATAGCTACGACCTACACATTGTCTCTGACTCTCTAATTTTCTTATCAACCATTTTAAGATTAGCTACACATTATCAGTTACAAACTTACAAGTTACACTTAGTAGAAAATTAGTTAACCAAGTTTTGTAACTTGTACAAGTACAAGTGAGGCACTAACTAACTATCATATATTGTATAAAATTATAAATGCTAATGATTTTCTTATGTTAATTTCACATGTTATCACCAATTGATCTAATATATCTCTTTTTCATCAAATTCATGAATATCATATATCCAACTCATATAACTCAATATTTGTTTCTCATTTCTAACTCCCAATTGATGATAATAGATTGGGAATAACTCATTCATCCATGATTGATCCATTGATCCATGTAGAGTAAAATTAAGTAACTCCCTTAGTAATATCATTCAACATTTGTTTTTTTTTCTCATCATTATTATTCATTTTACCATCAATGCCACTTCTTTTCAATTTTCACTATAGAGTATAGACCACAATCCATAATTAATTTTAGTTTCACCAAAGTTACCATATCAATATCCCTCTAATTCTCTCTTGATAAGCTTTTGTGTTAATTCAACACATAACTCCTATTCTCTGTTCTCATAGACTCATTCTCACCTCACCTAATGAGTTAATTACATAACTAATAACTATTCCCTTCCTATACTCATTATCCATCAATGAGATAATTACATAACTCTTTCTATACTAATTCTCAAGGCAATTGTTTTGTCTTTTTGTATGTAAATAAGTAAGCCCAAATCCAATTAACCAATTGAATTTGAAGTCTTATGCTAAAGCGCCCTAGCCTGGCTGGTTGTTTGCTATAACTATAAGTTATAACCTAAGACTTAGCTAATAGCTACGACCTACACACTGTCTCTGACTCTCTAATTTTCTTATCAACCATTTTAAGATTAGCTACACATTGTCAGTTACAAACTTACAAGTTACACTTAGTAGAAAATTAGTTAACTAAGTTTTGTAACTTGTACAAGTACAAGTGAGAGACTAACTAACTATCATATATTGTATAAAATTATAAATGCTAATGATTTTCTTATGTTAATTTCACATGTCATGTCATCACCAATTGATCTAATATATCTTTTTTTAATCAAATTCATGAATATCATGTATCCAACTCATATAACTCAATATTTGTTTCTCATTTCTAACTCCCAATTGATGATAATAGATTAGGAATAACTCATTCATCCATGATCCATTGATGATTGATCCATCATTCATCTAGAGTAAAATTTAGTAACTCCCTTAGTAATATCATTCAACATTTGTGTTAATTCAACACAATTCCTATTCTCTGTTCTCATTCTCACCTCACTTAATGAGTTAATTACATAACTAATAACTATTCCCTTCGGATCCTTCCTATACTCATTGTCCACTAATGAGATCATTACATAACTCTTTCTATACTCATTCTCAAGCTACTGAGTTAGTTACATGACTATTTTTATTTTCATTCAATCATTCTTACATAATGATTTAATTACATGACTCTTTCTTTACTTATCCTCAACAACTTTTGAATTGAGTATGAGTTACTTACATAACTTTGCTTTTTTAAGCTGATCCTCAACTTAGATCAGAATCAGATGAGTTAAATACATAACACTTACTTTACTCATCCTCAACCTCAACAACCATTGAATTGAGTATGACAGTATGAGTTAGAGTTACTTACATAACTTTGTTTTTAAGTTGATACTCAACTGAGATGAGCTCATTACATATATGCTCTATCTTTTTAAGCTCATCCTTAAGGAAATTAAGACAAGTTAATTACATAACTCTTTCTTTAGTCTATACTTAATAACATTTTTTTTTAAGCACATCAACTAAGATTAATTAATAACTCTTTCTTTACTCATCCAGTCATCCTCAATTGAGATGAGTTAATTACATATATGCCCTATGTTTTTAAGCTCATCCTTAAGGAAATTAAGATGAGTTAATTACATAACTCTTTCTTTACTCTATAATTAATAACTATTTTTATTTAAGCACATCCTCAACTAAGATTAATTAAATACATAACTCTTATAGTCTTATAGCTTATATGACGGTTATGCAACAACATATACCTTTCTACTAAATAACCGTCCTATATAACTTATAGGACGGTTACAAAAAAACCGTCCTATAATATATAGAAGTTAGAACAATATAGGATGGTTTTTAAATAACTGTCCTATAATATATATAATGAAATATAGGATAGTTATTTAAAAACCGTCCTCTAATATATAGAACAATATAGGACGGTTATTTAAAAATCATCCTATAATATATAGAACAATATAGGATGGTTATTTAAAAACTGTCCTATATTGTTCTATATATCGTTTTCAACCTTCATCAGCCCTATTTTCAATCTTTCAATAGTCCAGACTCCAACCTACTGAGAAGGTGAAAACAACCATTCCTCTTCGATCTTTCAGAGATCTAAGCAAAAAAAGGTATGTATTTACAAATTTTAGCATCTATATACAATTCTGTAAAAAACGTAAAAACTAGAACCTTTTTTTTTCAGATTTTTTTTTTTTTGTTAACTATTTTCCATAGATCTTGATTAGTTTTAGTTTGAGAAGATGAAAACAACCATTCCTCTTCGATCTTTCACAGATCTAAGCGAAAAAAGTTATGTATTTACGAATTTTAGCATCTGTATACAGTTCTATAAAAAACATAAAAACCAGTACCTTTTTTCAAATTTTTTGTTTTTTGTTAACTACTTTCCACCATACCTGTAGAATAAAAAAAAAAAGTTTTCATGAACAATTATATAAGATTTTATGCTCTTTGCTTTTCTACAAGAAGTCATGTTGCAACAATCCATCTTCCCCAGCATACTCATTTTGAGACTTCAAAAATGTGGAGTGTACAAAGAGAAGATCCCGTGTATATGTAGTTGTGATAAGTGGAATATAACTAAGGATAATCATGTCTATGTTTATCTTCGTGATAGTCATGCTATTGTTTCCACTTATCAAGTGTCTGTTCTACCAGTTGTTTGATCCATCAATGTTCTGGATATAGTAACACTATAGGATAAACTCAATTATGGCAACCGCTTCCACTACAACAAAAACTTGCTTTTTTCCAAGTTCTACCTATCTTTGCACTTGCACAGTGGTTAACTTTCAATCTTTTGTTGGTATAAAGCATTGACTAAAAGAAAGAAGTCATAGAATTGGGAAGGGATTACAATACTGGAGAACATCCTATGCTCTTAATGAGGAAAGCAGCTACATTATTAACATATCTTGTAGACATGCATAAATTGTGCTTTTGTCACACATGAGCCCTAAATTTGATGGGTGATGTGCACAGATCTACATGCCTATATTAGACTTGTCTCTTGAACAGAAATATTTGGAAGGCATCTTCCATATTCTTATCTAACTGTAGTCATTTTCATTTTTATTTGTGAAGCAAACATGGAGCAAGTAGAAGAGGTACAAGTAGAACAATTACAACACACAGAAGCAGAACAATCAAGGCTATCAAGCACATGTCCATCAGCAACACCATCGATCAGTGTCAAGAGAAAGGTTAGGGGGAGGGGGCCAACACAAATGGATCGTATAAATAAGAGAACCTCAGTTAGAATAAAAGAAACGGTACAATTCAACAGTAGAGGCCAACTGATTGGTGGTGCTGCACATGCCTATGCTAGCTTCATATGTTGCACTGTTAGAAGACTTGTGCCAGTATCAGTGACTGATTGGAGACTTGTATCGCCACAAGTCAAAGATTCAATATGGGAAATGGTCAATGTATGTAAATTCTTCTTACATATAACATAATATGTCCTTTATATTTATATATTTTGTTTTTGTTTGCATATGAATCACGATACACAAAGTTGCTACAATACTCACTAGTAAGTTAGTCACTTTAACATGCTTCTTCTTTTGTTTTGTAGTCTGCCTTTGATGTATCTGATGAGTGCAAGAAGTAAGCATTGCTAGGAGCCGCTGAACAATGGAGGAAATGGAAGAGTGAGCTTACAAGGAAGTACATACTTCCAAATTCCCATAATCCTTCTATGCTTAACATTGTCCCTCAGTTGTATTCCTGCTTTATTGACCAGGAAGCATGGAATCAATTTCTACAGTATAGGCTATCTCCTGATTTTGAGGTAATCACAACTTGAACTAGCCAAGCTAAATTTTGATTCTTGTAATTATTATAATTGATTATATTTTGATAACATTACTTTGATGTCCAGGCAAAGCGTATAAAAGGACAGAAGGCGTGTGCACAGAACCATATGCCACACCACCTTTCAAGGGTTGGCTATGCATGATTAGAGACAGATGTAGTAAGTATATCATGTGACATTTCATTTGTCTAATCATAGTAGATTTTTATGTATTAACTCTGACTTAGTGTCTCTTATTATATCAAAAGAAGGCTGGGACAATGGAGCCCATTGACCGTGCTATTCTATGAAAAATGGCACATTCGAAAGGGTGTAACTCCCACACCTTTGCCAACAAGACAACTCAGCAATTGCTTCAAGAATTGTAAGTAGTTTAAGATTTTAAGTTTTATACTTTTACTTTATATGCATACTGCCTAGTTAAATACTTTTATACCCTTACATAGTACATTATATAAATATTACATATGTAATAGTAATTTGATCATGTTATAATCTTTACATGTATAGGAAGAGTTGACCCAAGAGAATGCAAGTACAACTACAGGGACTCTTAGCAGCACCGCTGCAAAGGGGGACATCCTGTATAGGGAAATGGGCAACAAGGATGAGCAGCCTGGCAGGGTAAGGGGCCAAGGTTGGGGTGTTGTTCCTTCCAAGTTCTTCCCCATACCATAGCTTAGTTGGATGGGTCAAGGTGATGAGTAAATAGGTCGCGTGTCAAATAGGTCGACACAACGAGTCAAATTGATTGACTCGAACACGACACAATTTTTAGTGTGTCATTTTCGAGTTGACCTGAAAATGACACGAACACGATAAGACTCGACCCGAACCCACTAAATTCGTGTCAGGTTCGAGTCGTGTTATCGTGTCGTGTCATATTTTGCTACCCCTAATATTAATGCTTCAAAGAGTGAAAAATTTATGATAAAAAATGAAAAGTTATCTTTTCTTGATGCAAATAAATTTAGAAAATAAAATTGAAGCTTTAAAAACATCCTTAGAAAACATTGCTATCTTGAAAACTGATTTAGAAAACCAAGTTGCCATTTTACAAAAAGAACTTTCAAAGGAGCATACCACCTGTTACTCTTCATATCATATGAGAAGAAAGCTAAAATTTAAGCATATTTTACTTCTAAAAGGTAGTATTATTATTGCAACTAACTCTAAAGGACCCAAACTACAAGTTTGGGTGCCTAAAACCAAGACTGAATTTTTTAATGCAAGTGCAACTACATATTGAGCTTCAAAGAATTTTTGGTATCTCAATAGTGGGTGTTCAAGACACATGAGTGGAAGCAAAAGCCTATTTTCTAATTAAATTAATTTCAAAGGATGAAGGTTCAATCTCATTTGGAAGTACTCAAAAAGGCAAGATGAAAAGTATTAGCACTACTACTAAACATCCATCTTAGATGGAGAAAGTTTGGTATGTTAAAGGTTTGGATCATAATCTACTTTAAGTTAGTCAATTATGTGAGATTGGACATGAAGTTAAGTTTGAACCATCTTTTTGCTTCTCAAGATATGTTGATCACAGGGAAGGTAACATGCATATGTTTGATTTAAATGAAATATTTAATTCAAGAAAAAGATTCCTTATTTTTTTAGAATGATTATTCTTAGTTATAGCATAGAAATTTAAGTCATATTAGCAAAGATAACTTACATAAACTTTAAAAAAGAATTTTTTTTATAGGGTGCCTACCCAAGTTTTCTTTTGAAAAGGATAAACTGTGTGATGCTTGTCAAAAGAGAAAGAGAACAAGGACTTTTTTCAAATTAAAAAACTAGTTTCAACTGAAAGACCATTACAAATATTACAACTAGACATAATTGGTGTAATAACCCTAAATTTTGAACTTATTTTTACCATTAATGAAAAATAATATCTTTTTTTAAATTGTGCAGATTGAATTTTTGGAAACACAATGAAATGAATGATGAGACTATGATAGATGAATAGAGCTTAGAGAGAGCTTTCCAACGACAACCAGGTAATAGAAATATGATATCAAGAGTTCAAACAGTGGAAAAGCCAAGCTTTAAATTTGATAAGGCCACCCCTACATGTAGCGGCCATGAATAGTAGCCAAGTCATACAAGGAAAAGTTGAAGGTGGTTGGGTATGTTAAGAAACTTCAATTTGGGAAAGTGTTTGGGTTGTAGTGGGAGAAACATGTTTAGATGAGAACTTCTATAGCTAAAAGACTTGTTTAGACATGTGACCATCTAACTTCCTATTAGATAGAAACTAAGGGAATGACGTCATATTCTTATTAGGTTGGTTGTGGAAAACCTTAGGGAAAGGAAGCCATAGCTATAACGGAGACATTTTAAGCTAAACTAGTGGACAGTCATCCTATAAGGTTGGGTAGACAAATGCAAAGATGTTATGCATTTAGAAATTGTTGGACTGCTAAGATTCCAAGGTGGGAAAATATGTTAGGGTGTGGGAAAAACATCTTTAGATAAGTGGCTGGGAGGTGCTAGAGATACATTTTATTTTTTGAATGATTTAGGCTACCTTAGGCAGCAAGGATACTAACTAAAAGAAGTTAAAAGGTGATAAAAAAGGATAGTTAGACCAAACTTTGAGAGAGAGAGAGAGAGAGAGAGAGAGAGAGAGAGAGAGAGAGAGAGAGAGAGAGAGAGAGAGAGAGAGAGAGAGAGAGAGAGAGAGAGAGAGAGAGAGAGAGAGTGAACACAGCCACCTTGGGTTCGGAGGACCAGTCCATGACATACAAGTAGGAAAACTAAGAAAAACATGAGCAATCTAATTATGAATCTCCATAAAAGTAGGTGGTCCTAAAACTACTAAGTTTTTGTAAGTTTTAAAGTTTCAAAAAAACAAGTTTTCCTTGATATTTATGTATATGCTGATTTAATCTCTTAGCAACATTTCAGTGGCTGAATTTCACCATGGTTGTTATACCTCATTATGGACATATGATATTATATCTCTCATGTTCTAATTAAGGATGTTTTCAAGCTTGTTTCTCATGCTTAGATATAGATGTTTTTATAGGCATATTTATATACCTTGCTATGGAATATTCTAGCATATTTTCATACTTTAAAAAAATAAAATAAAATTATATCATGTGATTATACTCAACTTATGGAGTTTCTCTGGTATACTTTTTCATGCTTAGTTAGAAATGTTCTATAACATGAGTTCTTGCCTAGTTTTAGGACATATTCTAGCATGTATCCACAAGTTATAATGAATAATTTTTAATGTTATTTTATACACTCGGTCATGTTTAGTTCTATCATGGGTTCATGCCCTTTCTAGTGTAAGATTAGCATGATCCTTAAGCCTCTCTTTTTTCATTTTTATCAAGACTTCATGTTTTATTTTGATTAGTTTTTATCATGAAGTTTATGTCTCATAAGCTCATATATTTGATCCCATTAGTGATGTGTAAATGATGTTTTCTTTGGGTTTTCAAATGAGGTTTGAATGTGTCACCATGTCCTTAGAAAAAGATGGTTTCTTTGTCTTAAAAAGGATACTTGGAAGAACTATTTTAGCACATCAATTTTTCTCTTATAAAGGACCAATCTTTGTGCTTTTAGAAATTTTCTTGATATGTGTGAATTCTACCATATTGAAATGCCTCTTTAATTTTGATGTTTTTGAGACTCAAAATGTACAAGTAAATTTCTAAATGTGTTGCTATTTGGCTACATTGGATGCCCTTTTGGACAATTTTTGAGTTGTAATATATACCTATAAATCATGATTTTTGAATGATAAATTATGTCTTAAAAATTACATATTTCATATCTCAGATATGAAGATTGACAAATTAATTTATAGCATACTACTATAACTTGTAAATCATGGTTTTTGAAAACCTAGGATAAGCTGGTTTTTAGCATATTGAATTTTGAACCAATTGGTCGCCTTTCTTTTTGTGGTTTTTAAGTTATGAAATATAGTTTTAGGTTGTAAAATATACTAGCTAAAACCAAAAAATTTTAATTTCAAGTTAAGATTTGATGAGTTGATTTTTAGTATGATCTTATGAAAGTCATGATTTTTAAATTTAAAGAAGATGAATTTTTGACTTACAACTATGCTTGAAAAATGGTGAGTTTTAAACTCTAAATTAGTGCTAAGTTATGCATAGACTTGAGCATAAAATTGTGCCTTGTATTTGACCTTTTCTTTATAGTGCATCAGTGCTTGATTATAGGTCGAAAGTAAGATATTATGATATTCATATTTTGACATCTATTTTACATGAAAAAGAGCTTTTATGCAATGTATATTTGAATTTCATCATGGCTTTTGTCCTGATATTTTGCAAAATGTACAAAAGGTATATGATACTCAAGATTTTAGATTTAAGACAAGCAAAGAAGCCTAGTGGAAGCTACACTAGGAGGTTAGTATAGGTTAACCAATTGATCTCCAAGGACAAGAGGTGGTAAGTGCTCAACACCAAAATGTGGCATTTTTTTAATTTTTTTTTTCAATTGGTGATAGTTTCCACTATAGGTGACTCATAAAATCATTTCTAGATAGTCATAGGCCTTGTGAGGATATAGCGGGAAGTCTTTTTCGTGTACTGAAGATGCATGATTCAACCAAGCTATTCGTGGGCATAATTTGGATCACATGAGATTTTGTTTTACACTCTTGGGGAGTGAATGATGGTTTAAAATATGAACCTTGATTATAGTTGCTAGATGACTATTCATGACCAGATTAATAAACGTCACCAATGAGAGTTAAAAACTTTGAGGATACGAGAGAGTGTCTAGATTGGTATTTTGATATCCCTATTTTAACAAAATTCGATGTATCATGATTTTACTAGAAACTATCAAGTTGTGATATATTTTTTTCCATAGATAGGGTGGTATATAGATGCATGTGTGTGTCAAAAAAGTGCTTGATGGTTAGTTGTGATGTTTTTTTACTTTAGAAATATATTTTCAAATCATTATTGTGCTTATAGGCTGTAATGTCATAGTTTTTGAGCTTGTAATTTTAGTTCTATCTACTGATTAGACCTCATACTCACCCTATAACAACCCTCAGTTTCAAGTTCTGTTTTGTAAAATATATTATATTGTAATATATTGTAAATGAGATGAAAGTTAGGAATTAATTCAGTGAAATTGAGTTATATGAAAGTGACCCCTTTGGAAACTGAAAATTTGGACTCAGAACTATAAAAAATGGAAAGTACAATTGATACAATTCCAATGACACAAAGAACATTGGAGTTTGGATGGAGGAGATATGATGATTTATAATATGAGGGTATTTTTGAAAAAAAAAAATTATTAAAGGAGGGGGCCCAAATTGATATCAGCACCCCCTCCCCACTTAAAGCAAGAGGAAATAGACTACACGGTCTCTTTCGTTGAGCCTAACATATACACAGGGAAAAACCCGACAAAGAGGAGGAAGGAGAAAAGGGGAAGAAGAAGGAAGGAGAAGGACAAGGGAGAGAAAATTAAAGAGGAAAAAAGAAACCTAGGCTACCGGAGAAACCTGACACGTTGGCAAAGGAGGAGAAAAACAAGATTTTTGGGTTGTTGGCGATGCAATTGTCTCCGAAGAAGATGACGTTTCACTTAGTGCAGAGAGATAATCAAAACCCTAGGGTTATTGAAGAATTCGAGATGATCTTGACCGTTAATCAGAGAGCTGAATGGTGTGGGGCGTGATCAGAGGATTTCACACAAAATAGTGATCAATCCACATATCAAAGACAAAAAGGCACAAAAATACATTCAAGAGGCAAGATCAACCCAACTTATGAATTCCATTTTTTGGTTAAATCTGTATGGTTTATTCTTAGATTTTTGAGACGATCCAACTATTCATTCCTTAATCCAAGCTTAGAAAGAGGTAAATACATACTAAAGTAGCTCAGATCTAACTGAGATTGTCAAATCTAGGATGAAAAGTGATTGAACAATCTTAGCCGTCCGATCTGTCACTATTCAAATAGTGACTTCATGATGTCTGATTGATGATTAGACACCATAGATGAGTTTTGAAACACTGAATAAACAAGTATATGACAAAATTTGAAAGATTTAGATGGAAATTGAATGAATAATCTAAACCGTCCAGTTGGATAATAAAGGAGTATGGACCTGGCAATGCCTGATCGGTGATCAGATGCCACCATTATATACATTGACCTTTATTTAGTAAAGATACTAGCATTTAATGGATTTTTAATCAAAGATCCATGATGGGAAAAATAGACCAATAGCCTAAGTGGCTGAGATCATATAATTAGGAGTGATGGATTGTATAAAATCTAACAATTTCATAAATTTGGATAATCTAAACTATGGGATTATGTTTAGATGAATAATCTAGTATACAAATGGTGAGGGACACTCAGACATGAAGTCCCCATTTATGATGTAAATGCAACCTGAAAAGAGCGTTAAAAGCAAATTTTATACACTATCTAGATCTAAGCATGATTTAGATGCTTATAGGATTCTATGTTGATGTGAGGATTCGGATGTTAGATGTGCTATACAGTTTTATGTGTGGTTTGACTAAATTGAAGTTAAGTTTAAAGCTAAACCTAAAGGGGAAGAACTTGTGAAAAATTTGCCAAGAAGGTAGGTAGTTTTAACATCAATATACTTTTGTGAAATATGGAGACTATTAATGACTACTCTGTCATGTTTGAAAATGCTTAAGACTAGGAATTTTGATATTCTTAATTTATGCAGTTAGCATATTTGTATTTCATGCAACTTACTGGTTTGAAATGTCATGTTGTTTTACTATCAAATTGAAATCTTATACATGAAAATATATTTGAGTCGTGAATTATGAAATGACGAGGAGTGTAGAATCCTCAAACTCAACCCTTGTAAGGGTTGCTTTTACATTGCTACATTGCATCATGAGCTTTGAATTTGCATGATTTCATTAATATATGGATTTCTATGGTTTCATAACTATATCGACATGTGATGATGCTTAGCATGATTATGTTATGGCGGACATATTGGGGCCAATGATCACTATGCTAGGAAGGTTAATTGACCTTCTTCCTTCTAAAATTATATATGTATGTGTTAGATACCTGACTAAAAAAGGTCAAATTCAAGTCAATGACATCATGGGCAGGTCATGGCTTGCATATCGTGTTCTCCATGAACAGGATGCAGGGAATCTATTTGTCTTGGTATCGGCATGATAGCCACTAACTTGATTGGTTCTTGTCTATTGCAATTAGAAGCAAAAATGGAGGAGAGTGTAAAAGTCGTGATTTTTGAAAAATAGTATGAAAAGCATGGCATCAATCACAATTGTTTTGCTCCTAAGATTTGTCAACAAAATGTAATTGTTGAGAGAAAAAGTAGATTACTTAAGAAATTTGTTAAGACAATGGTTTATGAAAATAGTGTGCCAAAATACTTTTGGGCAAAAGCAGTAAATACAACTTCTTATATTTTGAATAGATGCACCATTAACTCTATTGTAAAAGAGATGCCCTATGAAATTTGAAGAGGTAGGAAACTCAATGTTTCATATTTTTATGCATTTGTTTGCACACGTTTCATTTTGAAAAATGGTAAAGATAACCTTGTAAGTTTGATTCTCAATCTGATAATGTAATCTTTCTTAGTTATTCTCTGCATAGTAAGGCATTATAGTTTTTAATTCAAGAACTTTTGTAGTTGAAGAGTCCATTCATGTTGTTTTTTATGAATCTACTCTTTAAAATCATCTAACTTGAATGATGATGATGATCTAACTTGAAAAACGAAGAAACTCGACACCCATAGAGAGGATAGTGGATGATGGAACTTATCAACAACAACAAGAAGATCAATCTAAACCATTGCAAAAGGACTGGGAGTTTGCATATAGTCATTTAGTAAGGCAAGTTATTGGTAATCTATTTGTTGGGATAAGAACAATATCAAATCTTAAGGATGTTTGTCAATTTGGTATATTTATGTACTAGACTGTATCCAAAACCACAAATAATACACTCATAGATATGAACTAGGTTATGTCAGTGCTAGAGGAACTAAACTAGTTCTAAAGAATAGTATTTGAACTCTTATCCCCTAGACTCCATGATTATCTTGTTATAGGAACTAAATGTGTTTAGAACACACTTGATGAACTTGGTTTAAATTATTAGGAACAAAGTTAGATTCGTGGCATATGGATATTCACAAGAGGAAGGAATAGATTTTCATGAGATCTTTGCACCAATTTTTAGACTTGAAGCAGTTAGAATGATTCTTGCATTTCCATTATTTAAATGTTTTAAACTTTACCAAATGTATATCAAAAGTGCTTTCATAAATAGTTTTATAAATTTGTATGTTTCTCACTACAATACTCTTCAAGAAATCAATGGTGATTGAGCCATAGGAATAATTTAACTTAAAGTAAACAATGAAGTTGCCAAAGCCGCATCAATTTTTTATTAAAATATGCATTACAATTGTTAAAGTATAACAATAAATGGAATGTCAAACTAACTATACTATGGGTGCGGTCTCATAGCCATATTTTCTAAAGCCCACCGTTGAATGATATGACTCATTTATCTCATTGGTCCTAATTTAGTTGTCTTGTAGATTAAAAAGCATGTGATTAAGATTATTCTAGAATTAAAAGGTATCTAAGAAATTGTGCTTAAAAATAGAAGTTTAGAAACTTTATAAAGATCATTAAGTTTTGTAGAAGCCAAAATCACCATACCATACGATTTTTTTACCTATAAGAAATATGAAGTTGAAGCAATAAGATGAACTTATCCCGTCATGTAAAGGTGGGCTACAAAACATGGGTCGCTAGATTGCATCACATATTGCAGTCAATTTAGCATTCCTCTAAAATGATGGGCACATTTTGGAAAAGAGTTAAGATGGTGTGGCATGGCACGTGCTTGCTAAAGGAGAAGTAAAATTTATAAGTGCCGTGTGTCACTTGTTTTCTAGGGAATTGTGTGTTTTTTTAAAAACCATTCCAACTTCCAGCAAAATTGTTGGAGAAAACTACAAATCCCAATAAAAAAAAAGTGCCACATGGCACTCATTGAGCCTTTCCCAAGCAAGTTTTTAAGAACCTTTCACTACCCCTCATCATTTTTATGTGGAAATAACCTTTAAATTAAATATGGTATTATTATCATGATTTTGCTACAAGTTTTCGTGTAACTTTTTGAGCTGCAATTTTGTACCCCAGTAGAAAGAATAGTATTGTGGCCAGGATGATCTATTGAAGGAACTTTTGGGAGCATTGTCTGAGACTGCCTAGTAGATGATAGTTTTGATTGCCAGACATCCGGAGCCAAGTGTATTACAAGGTGTACAGACTTCACACTTGGAAATACCATATAAAAGCTTTTTCTTGATACAAGAAAATAAGAAAATATGCACGAAGATGAAGAAGAAAGGGCCCTTTGTAGGAGGGCGTGACATCACATACACCATTGGCTACCTTACTCTCATTCGGCGTGAGGAAAGACATCATGCTATAGCCAATTAGCACTCATCTTCAATATGTCAGACTCTACTCAAACTTTGTATTAGCCATTCACCGATTTATTTACAAAGTTAATAAATATATGCTCACCCCATTAGATCTCTTTCATGTCCACTCCATCTTCCAACTTTTTCTTCACCTACGTTACCAAATCTGTTCTTCTGTGGATTCTTTGAAGTCATATGAATTGTTCTCCGCACCATAGAGTTGTAGTCCATTGAACAGTCATGATCTGTAGTAATTTATATTCTAGACTTACCATTATTATTATTACTATCATTATTTGAAAGGGACCTACCATTAAATTTAGGAGCTCAATAGATGAAAATTTTTAATTGGAAGAAAGGGAAGTGCCCCATAGAAAAACCTAAAGAAACCTTCACATTTCCATTTCTAAAGGCTATTACATGATGGAAGAAAGCAACCATAAGGCCAAATGGAACCCACTTGTTCAGTAACATAAAACATGTCACAAGTCAGATGCTTACAATTGTTTGACGGGAATGAGTTCTGCTGCATTACTGATTCATAGCATGACCTAACAGATTGATGGCTGGGATCATCAAACAAGTGAAGCACACTTGTACTTGTCCCTGTCCATAAAAATATGACCATCAATCACATAAAGCCTGAAAAGGACCAAGAAATTTGGATTCTTTGTGATCCCAAAGAAGGCTAGCTCCTTTGAAGATAAGCATGGGACCTAAAATCTTCTCTTCAAAGTCCTAACTGGAATTTTGCAGGTAAGCACTGGTCCTAGTGCGCGGACGAGGAACAAAACTCTACCCTGCTTTGCTTTTTCCTTTTAGTTTATAAGAGTCGATCGGCCCTACCATCTGTAGAACATGGCATCTTGTTCCATTGAAAACCAGAAAAGGATAGCAATTATTGTCTAACACAACAAAAGCATATCATCAAGTTTGAAACGGAAGATGAATAATACTAAGATATATATGCTCCCATATTAAAAACACGGTCCTGCAAGGGCCCATCCATGTCGATGTCGAGAAATTATCTGATGATTCCAGACAAAATTTCTCGAGTATTTAGAAGCACAAGCAGGGGACACATTTGGGTGATTTCACGGTTCATCTTCAGGGCGTGGTCTATCTAAGCCGTGACTCGACCAAAAGCTTGGGTCCCAAGTAAACTTTTAGGACCATGTGGTCCGGCATAGTCGGAGGCCATCATATATTAACATGATTCGGTTTGTTTTTCAAAGAGCACTCCACCGTGGCCCATAAGCTGGAACTTCAGGTAGTGGATGATCTGGTTGTCCTTGCTAATACTCCACAAGTGGGTGAATTTTTTTCTGAATGGTTTGAAAATTTGGACCATTTCTCCATTTGTACATTTCATCCTTGCACAGGGGCCATGCTAATCCCCTCTGTATCCTTCGAGTTTTACCGGAGATAAGTCTCCGAAGAGACAGGTGGGGGACCTTTTGAAACGAAAAGTAGAGGAGCCATTCACAGTGACAATCTTCAAGCAGTGATGACCAGAAGTCAGGTTTGGGGAGCAAGAAAACTCGTAAATAGCAGCCTAGACACCAATTGCACCAAAAATGTGATTGGGCTGCACATCCAAACTGACCACGCGCATGGACATGTCAGATAAGTATTGTAGATAAGTTAATCTGATTATATCAGTCCGAGAGAGTCAAACCTCACATATGGATACTGTTTCAATAATAAAATAATAGGCGGTCCTACCAAGTCATATATGCCCAAATGCTTCCTCTGGTGTAATTGATGGGAACCCCTGCTGTCTACTGTCCCATGCATGGAAATGAAGCTGTTAGTTGTTATTCTTATTCAGAAGCTGGTTCAATATTTAGTTGAGACCACAGATCCAGGGAGAAGCACAACTTTCGGCCGCATGCTGGAAAATCAGTGTTAGTCAATGCTGTTAAACTTATAGGCCATCAAACAAGCGACCCACATGATTTTGGTCCATGCCAAAGGGATATCCCATCTACAAGATATAGGCCATCGGACGAAACATGACTTTGTAAATCAAGTGTATAAGATCATCCGATAAAGACGAAATTGGAGCACCATGTTACCAAGGAGCTTGACCATATGTCCTTCATCTTCTCCCCTTTTCTTATTAGTTCTCAGACTAATGTTCTTCCTAGAAGGGAAATCTTGGCACGACAGGAAAGTTATCAGACTAATGGTCTTCTTAGAAGAGGAGTCTTAGCACAAGCGTAAAGTTATCGTTGTGTGACTTTAAATTCACAGATTTAAAATGTGAAAACAGCATCTTATAAAAATATAAGGTAAAACTGCGTATTATAAAGTCTTATGGTCTGTCTTATGGTCTGCCCCTTCTCCGAAACCCAAATAAGCAGGGGCTGTCCTTTACTAATGTTCTTCCTATCTTTGCTAAGTTGTATGCAGTCAAAGAGCATGATTAAGAAAATCAGAAGGGTAGAAGAAAGTGTAAGTGACATAGGGAGACCCCACGGTTTAAAAGTCGAACAAAACGCATCCGAGACGATTGCTACTTTTTTATGATAGACTTGTCTTTGGCGTCATCGAGTAGAGAAGCCATACACCGTAAGCTTTTGTGTGTCTGACACTTTCTTCTTCTTTTTTCTTTTTTTATTTAATAAACAGTTTCACGCTTTCCATTGAGTGTCTTTTTAGACAGCCCTTCCTTGCGAGGTATTTCTTGCTTTTTATTTTTTCCTTTAAGCATTTTAATTCATGTCTTATGTTGTCTTTCTTGGTTCGTATATACTGTTTGTGGAGCACAGCACAGTCCACGTCAAAAAAGTTGATCAACTTCCTTTGATATATTATATGGTCAATAAAATAATGCTTTCCAAGTAGCGAGGGATGTTTCACAAGTTCGGCTCCATTCCTCGGCTTTCCAGCTCCCTTCAGTTTATAGTTTACGGCTATTTTTGGCGACGATATTTTGAATTTCTGGATAGTTTTAAGAGTCCCGCTAGAACTGTGGAAGGAGACACTTTCAAGTAGTTAAGCGTACAAGGAGTAGATGCCTTCTTTTCCCAATCAAGGAACGAGTCCCTGTAGGTGCAGCCAGTCACATGCGTCCTAAAAAGTGGCCACTGCCCTTACAGTTTTTGTTTGGGAGATCTAACCTCTTCGTTGTGGTCAGTTAACAGAAAACAAAGGGCAGCCTCGGATGCCTGAAGCTCTCGCGTATGCAGAGGTTTGGGAATGGGCAGACCACATGGGTTAATAATACGCAGCCTTATCTTATATTTTGCAAATGTCTTTTTTCATGCCTTGAACCTGTAACCTTAACATCATACAACGACAACTCTACCATTGTGCCAAAACTCCCCTTCTTGTGGTCAGCTAACAAACTTAAGAGAAATCAATGCACTTGGATAATTCTAACTACTATTTCCAAGTCTTTGAAAAATAAGATGAAAATGGATGGTCTTGACTTTTTATTAAGAGCTACATAAGCTAAAAGAACTCGATGAAAATGAAATTTGTTCTCTAGCCCATTTAAGGCATTCTAGACAGAATGAATGGCTTAAATCTATAAAATACTATCATCAAGAATGAAAAAAGACAGCATCTACCTATTAGGAATCTTGAAAGCGTGACACCTACAAGGACGTCATGGTGATTATGTTCCATAGATGAATCCTAGTAGGTGTAAACACTCTTAAGGGTGCTGGCTTTTTTCATTCATAGTAATTATATTTTGTACATCTAAGTCATTAACATGTTTGGAGTGGCTTAAATAGGCTAAAAATTAAATTTCATGACCATTGAATGCTTTATGCTGCACCAAAATTTTGTAGCATAGTGAACAACAAGGAGTCTCTCACCTCAGCAACTGGGGGCTATGCATGAGTATGTGTGTGTGTGTGTATTATTTAAAAAAAGCCGTTTTTAGCCTATGTTTCCTTGGATCAAAAGTCAAAACCATTCATTTTTGTTTAATTTTTCAATGACCCAAAACAAGTGGCTAAGATTGTCCAAATGCAATTATTTCTAGTAGGTTGCCTGATTTGCTCACATTGTCCATGAACAAATTAGATCTTCCAAAAGAATGCCCTAGGGGCAATGTCTACTCCTTACCATGCTTAGGAGTGTCTACTCTTACTAGGACTCTTTGTAGATTTAAGCCATTCATCATGTTTGAAATGGCTTAAATAGCTAAAAATCAAGTATCATGACTATTGAATGCTACTTGAAGCCTATGTTTCTTTGGCTTAGAAATCAAGTCCATTCATTTTTATTTATTTTTTCAAGGACCCAAAACAAGTGGTTAGGATTGTCCAAATGCAAATGATTACTCATAATTTACCTAATTTTTGTATGTTGCACATGATGAACAACTCAAATCTTCTTAAAAAGTACTCTAAGGGTAGCATCTATTTCTTAGGAGGCTTAACAGCATTTACTCCTACTACGAATGTAATTTTGAATTAGTTTCTCATTTTCCAAAAATTCTTAATCCTTATACTTTTTCACTAAAGATATGAAAAATTAGTTTTACAATAATGTGGTTGCTGGTGATCATCATAGTTTTTTATAGAAATCAGTTTGGATAGATCTTTAAAGATGTTGACATTTTTCCACGGTAAACCAAGGTTTTTAACATGGATATTTACCCAATATTTTATATAATATCAAAAAATAAACAGACAACTAATGAAGTTGCTAATTGGGCTTGGTTTTGAGCTTTTCATTTGATTGTTTGGGCCAAATAGCTGATTATTTGGGCCATTAATAATAGATGAAAGCAATTCAAATTCATAACAAACTTTATGTACAGCAATTTGCTAAAAATCAATTCAAATGAAATGTAGATTAGAAATATAGATTGCACCCTTTACTCAAAAGAAATCAGAGCTAAGACCACTTTACTCAAAGAGTACCTTGGGGAAATAGAAAATCAAAGCTTGAGAAACCAAGTCCTCATGCTAATAATAAGGATTACCACATGCTCCGAATCTTATCTACTGGATGATCCTACAGTCTATTGTTCTATGGTGTCAAATGAATATCTTAAAAAGTTTTAAAGAAATTGAAAATATTGAGCAATATTTGACTAGAGAGAGAGAGAGGTTTACTTAGATAAGGAGTAAGTAGGAGATCTTGGTACAAAAACCAAGTTAGTAACTCTACAATGCTCTTCAAGAAGTATAGAGTTACTTTTTGTTTTTGTTTAAGTGATAAGATAGCAGAGCTTTTATTTGAAATAGAAGTCAAACACAAAGCACCACAAGGACCGTTCTCAATCTATTTCACAACAAAAATTTACCTATTTGATAGGCTACAAATTGATGATATTGATGGGTGGAAGATGTTAAATGTACTTTTAAGAAGCAGCAAAGGGCTTTGTTGTAACTTATGCTCGATTTAATGTTTGAATTGTTTTTATTTTAACTTCACATGACCAGATCATGAATATAATCATTATATTTGCTTGATGAGAAATATTTAATTACATGATCATCTTAAAAGGTTTACTTTTATGTAACTGTTTTGGTTTTATTACACTAGCTATTATATATGTTATAGGGGCTTTGGCTTTATGGATATCTATCCATGACCCAAGAGTGCCTTGGTGCCATTCTTCTTGAACCTTCTCCTCTTCTATTTGAAAGCTCTCAATTCTCTAGTTTTTTCTATTCTCTTAGAGTATGCCCACTTTGTCATTCTCTCTTCAAGAGTTCTTGCACTCGCGAAGTTATTTGGTTCTAGAGTTTTTATTAGAAAGACAAGGCCTAAAATGTATAATCTTCAGCATTCTAGTTGCTAGAATTTTTTATCTTGTGAAGTTGTTGTTGTTCATCAAAATTTACCAATTCTTGGCATTATCTTTTCATTCAGTTCCTCATTGAAACTTTAGATTCTTAATCTTTTGATCTTATTTCTAAGGTCATGTAAGTTCTAATTTTGTTTTTCTAAATCATCATATCCTTTGAGATTGGAGATATGAAGATAGTTATCTCTCTTGGAGATTCGATACACTTGTGGAAATTCTAATGGATAGAAGAGAGATCTGATTTCAAATTTTGTACTTTTTAGTTTTCTAAAGGCATTCATAAATTAGAGACTAAAGTATTGGCCTTAGTCTTATAGTACAAATCATTGAAGGCAAAAGATTGAGTCTGGCTTAGTTAAATCCTGAAGGTAAAGCAGATGGAATCTATTACACATTTGAGAAATATCAACTATTTTCAAGAAGCAACATTTGTAACATGCTTTTAAACTAGATTCAAAATTCAGTTTGTGAAAGTTAAATAATTTTCAACAATTTGAAGATATGGATATTAGCTTAATGGATTTTGTGAACTCAATGACAAATGGAATAAGTCTACTTAGCCGATGTATCCAAACTATTGAAAATCACCAAGTTAGTAAAAAAGTAGTGGGATCCTTTGGAATGGATCTTTGTAGAATAGAATAAATTGAAGGAAAGTTTCTAGTTGAAACTATCATGGCAAACCTTAAATGTTAGACTTTCATATCATTGCAAGTGATTTAGAAATTAATGAGAATTTCCATGTTCGTGTGTTTTGAATAAATGATAAGAATCAGTCTAAGAAAGCTAATATTAACGATTCTAAAGAAAGTACTCTTGGTTAGAAAGTAGCCCCATGGCAAATTCTTTTAACAAGAAAAAAAAGACATTGAAGAACTACATTTGTGATAGAATGATATACTTGGAGAGAAATTGTCGGCTTGAGAAATAAGTTAGAGAATGAAAGTACCGGTATGAAATATAAGAATGCCAAGCACTTCAAGGCAAGATTGCTGAAATCAACACAATCTCTAAAAAGTCATGCATAAATTTTCCAAGTCTACTCTATAATAGGCCTTACATGAATATCTTTTTTCATGAGGGTGTGGGTCTTGTATTGAGTATCTCTTACTCTCGGTGAGCCCAATATTGTTCCAAAGTTTTCATGCATTACCTAAAACTAGATTCTACCTCTTAATGCATCAGGAATAAATATTGGGTTCTAAACTTCTCAAGTCTAAAGATGAAAAACACTCTATTTAGAATATTTCTTCACTCATGTCCAACAAATGTTTTGATATGGCTTGAGCTCTAACCAGATGATTGAAATTATCCTCTCTAATCTTATTAACAACATCACATTTAGCAAGTGTTACCAAATGTATATTTTGAATGCCTTCTCACTCAATGGTAGCTTTAGGTTTAGAAGAATCCTAAATTTTATTTCTCTTTGTTTAGGGAATCTCTATCTCATTGATATAGAATTCCTATACGGTTTCCTAATGTTACAATTGTCACTTATGACTAACTAGTAAGTGCAATAATTTATAAATAGTACTACAAACATAGAATTGGTATGCCAATGAACATTATTTGTTACACTAATATACAACAAATTAATTATTGGCTTATGGGAGCATGCATTCCTCAAAATTTTAAAAGCATTGGGAGAAACACTATTCTTAGTATGTCACATTCTAAATAGTATTCCTTCCAAGAAATTGAGGTTTCTCCATATGTGTTATGGAAACATGAGACTCAACGTCAGCTATATCTAAAGGTGTGGAGTGCCTAGTGCATGTGATGTTGTTGAGGTAGAGAATCTTAACTAAGATATCAAAAACTAATTGTGCTTCCATTGCTTATTCTATAGCCAGGATGGTCTATATTTGCTTAAACTTGAAAACTCCTCATCTACACAAAATCATGGAAGTTGAATAAGTATAATAGCAATCCAAGTGACAAGTCTTGGAAAGCTTTAATGAGAATTATGTAATACTTTACTAAAACTTTGCACCATAACCTATAATATGAGAGACATCTTGTTGTAGCTAAGGGTGCTATAATGATGTGATTTGAGACTCATATATAAATGATTAAGTTAATGAATGCATAAATTTATCCAATGAAGGTGATTAACTACATAATTTTACTCAATGAAGGGTGAAATCATTTTGTGGTAGTCCAAGAAATGAATATGTATTGGACATTCCACTAGGGGATTAAGGTTTATAGCTTTGGCTTCTACAAAGGATGAGCAGAGCTCAAAGAAACCTATTGGTTGACATACTCATTAAGGAGAAGCCAAAGAAAGCTATAATCATCTATTTCAATTGTGGTAATTACATAATTGTGATAAAAGTGTATAGTGTGCATTGTAATGAGATTCTTGGACAATCATGTCTGAAGGATAATAGAATGAGAGGTTTAGTCTATAAAATATTTGAGATGAAATAGTGCAACCACGTGAAGTCAAAGCACTATGAAGTCGACAATCTTTCCAAGGCAATAGGAAGAAATCATATCACTAAATATAGAGAGGAATGGGGTTGACAACCTAATCAAATTGAAAATAATAGCAACCCTACCTAGTGTCCTTGGTCAAGTTCAAAGGAAAAAACAAGCTCTTTGGAATTTTAAGAAATACCACAACTAGATCAATTAAGTTTCATTATACATTCTTGTTATGTATGTAGTATCACCTATAGTAGTGAGGTTGATATTTATATATGAATGTATCTATAGATCTACATATTGCAGCATATACAAGTACATTATTGATAGATTCACCTATTTCGCGAGTGAAAGTGATGTCGCTTGTTATAAATTAATAGTTGGTCTCTAGAGCACTTAGAGAAATCCATGATTATTGCCCCATGTAAGGCTTAGCAAATGTCCTACTACTTTAGAAAAACCCAAATTTTAATCTAAAACTAGGATTTTGGGACAAGCATCCCATCTTAAATAAAAACTAGGATAAGAATGGGAAAAGGAAGTTATGTACTAGTAAGTTTAGGACAAGTAGTGGGAGAAACTCTTACTGAATTTTCTTAGTACATTAGGGGATAGAGTTGTTAAGATCTCTTGCACATTTTGCAAATAAACTATTTTCAAGAAGTAGAGTTCTAGTGCACCTCTAAACAAGGTTCAAATAATTTTGTTTGTGAAAGTTAATTATATTCCAATAGGAAACGAGAGAGAGAAAGAGAAGGGAGAAAGGTGAAAGGGGAAGTTAGGCTTTTATGGCTGGAAAGAATAGAAATAGAGTGAACGAGAGACTTTTCCACCAACAAAAACACATCTTTGTTCTTGTCTTAAAAAAGCAAGGTGAAAATATTCTTTGACTAAAAATCATGACTTTTACACTAGACACTTTGCCAACATCCATAAGTAAGGTTTTGTAATTTTTAAGACTTGTAACTACTAATATGGAATTGAAAGTTGTAAAAATTCACAAAAAAATCACGACCAGGAATTGGAGTTTTGATAAAAAATTTCAACATCAGCAACTACTAATGTGGGTTTGGTCAAAAATCTATAAAAACTGTGAAAACCATGAAAATACCGATCATCAAGGAGACGAAGAACTAGAATCAAGAAGATCACATCCCAACAATGCATAAAACACCAGTCCACGAGAAGAAAGTTTTACAACATTAAAAAAAGGGGTTTCCATAACATTCAAAATAAAACGTCTCTAAGTTTGCACCAGCAATTTATTTTCCGCTAGAACTTCTGATTATCAAGAATAAAGTTCAGGAATCACTATAGATAATTGGATACATAGATTTAATTACTGTAATTTGAAAAAAGGATGATAAATTTTCATGGACTTATGGGGTCAACATTGGTTATAATATATGGCCAACTTCAAGTATAATTTCCTTGTAACAATTTTTATTCAAATTTATGTGGTTAAGTTGATTTAATTACTTAAAAAATATAACTAAGGCCAGGTTACTTCTAAGGTACCTATATATAGTCAGTAAAATTATCTACAGGGACGTAACGTGTTGATGTAATCTCGACAAATATTGGCATTATGATTGAGCTGTGGGTCCAACAGTGCCAATGCTTGCATTTTGCAAGGCCTTTCTTTATAAACGATTTATAATCTCAAGATTGAAAACCCTAATATATTGGGCATTCAATGAATTAATTTGCTAGTTGATTGTGATTTGACCATAAGCTTTCTGCAAATTACAGATTGTAGCAAAATACCATCAAGCGAAGAAAATTAAAGAAGTGGTGATTCAAGAGACCATTGGAAGTAGCTTTACCTTCTAGCGGAAATTCCAGTCACGAGCTCTCCTGAATCACTCTTGCTGGGAAGGGAAATATAGTGGTTAACACATTGGCATTTTGTGCCGCCTTGACAAGAAACAGCCAATATTGGAACAAAACTAGTTGGTCTTTATTAATCTTTCGTTGGATGATATGTACGGCCCCATGGTGTCAAGAACAATATCTTATAGTTTTCTTCTTTTGGCTTTTATTGGGACTTCTTCTGCTTTCACTTCCTTTGCATGTTCTTCCCTCAGTATGCGTTTTCCCTTCTATTTATAGAATCTCATTGTAATCACAAAGGAAGAATCATAAATGGCGCTAGTTTGTTGAAGTGGGTATGACCTTCGAGGCAATTTGGATTATCGCGATACATGAGTACATCTAAGAGGAAGATCTGGGAGGACAATTAAAAGTTCTCTATTCTAGTCCATATCATGCCAACTAGATAATCCAGGTATCAAATGAATATTTTATCTTTTTTCCCTTTGAAAGATAAAGGAAATGACAATTCCTATTAAATATGAATGAAGCTTTCTTCTCTTAGTGCTCAACTTGTGCACCTGCAATCAAATGCCCAATATTATGGGACGGTTCAGATTTTCTTCCCGCGGGCCGTCCAAGATGGACCAAGCGACTGAACCTCTACAATCTATATCCTTTAAAATCTTTTCTTGTTCATAAATCAAGTTTAGAAGTCCAACCAATGAGCTACTTGTTGAACGTTGGTCAGAACTTTTTCCACTGAAACATGGGCTCAGAGTTTGAACAGTCTCAATGAATTGCATGTGCACCTCTTTTGATTGGTAGAGAGTTTGTGTACCTAATTAAGTTTCTAGTTATAGGCATGTAGTATTTATCTTCATGTACCAAAGCGAGTGACTTCCCCGAGATTTATTGCAACAACGGCAAAGATTGGTTAAAGAAAAAGGAAAATGGGCCCCGAATGGAAGCAGCTTCTTCTCCAGGAAACCGTGAAGCAAGTTTCGTCGTGATGTACCCAAGAAATAGAAAAAATGCTTCTAGTCCCGACGACAAGAACAACATGATAGCTAGCCAAAATGGAGTCATGGAACTGGTTCCAACTTGATGACATCAAGTTTGGAATGTAGAGAACCTCTGTCACTTCGTTTAAGTTTGGATTTCAGCTTGCTGCAGCTTAAGAAAATACAAACATCCAGCAGCCAAGTTGCAAATAAGGGAGAAGGAGGATCCGTAGCTAAGTACTGATAAAGAAGTATCGACAAGATGCTGAATCAGTAGGTTTGAGTTGTGTTACTTACTCAACTAAGGCAAACCTTTTCAGGAGGGACCTGTACCAAAAGCACCTTCACTGATAAGACTCCGGTCAGAGAAAATCTCTTCCTTTCTCGTCTTTTCCTGAGCTATATGTGATCTATTGTTAAACCTAGGTTAGGCTCGGAGATCCAGCATGTAGCTGCAACTGTAATCACAAACCATTATTCTATTTGGACCGTAGAAAGTAAACAGTGCAACCAATATTAAGAAAGTAATTCCATCCCTGTGGCTGGAGCCCCATTATCACCCACGTCTACATAATTAACATGTCATTAATGAAAATGATATCTCCACCCTCTCCCGCAGCATTTTCGTTTCAGCCCTTTCGTTTGTCTGTGTCTGAAGATGCCTCTCCCTTTTTTGTTAGTCGTATTCAGCAGAAAGGTTGAAATGCTGGGAAAGGAGGGGACTGTTATTTCTGCTTCTGCTAGATAAACGCCGTCATGGAAAGAGGTCAATAAATATAACTGCATACCTGTTTGTTAGTTTGTCGAAGGGGAGTCTAGGCGCAATGATAAAAATTGTCATCTTGTGATCTTGTGGTCACGGGTTCAAGATGTGAAAATAACCTCTTGCAAAATGCAAGATAAGGTTACATACTATAAATTCCTATGATCTGCCCCTTACCAGGAACTTAGATAGAAGAGAGCTTTTAGCACCAGGGCTGCCTTTTTTAACCTGTTAGTTAGTTTGTCACTGATAGAGCCCTTATCCTCAAAATCTGTATTGTACAATAGAGGAGTGTTTTCCTTAAGGCCCCAGTCTCTTTGCAATACAATAAGGCATCTCTATTATTGCACATTCAGCTCCACATCTGATGATTTATGCCGATCATGATCATGTCTGGTCTCCAATTACTCATGTACTAAGCCGATTTTGTCAATTTTAATGTCTTACAAAATTTAAGAGTTACGCTTGGGTCATTAGATCCAATGTATGCCCTACTAAACGGCCAAGTCTCCAATTAATCAAATGTGAGATTGAGTTGCACCCGTACATTACTATATAGCAGAGCTGTGTAACTAATACACAGTGCAATAGTTGCACTATGAGTAGCAGAATTGGGTATGAACAGTGGCAGAGTTGGGTTGAGTGCGTTGCCTCCCAATAAAGTGTTTGTGGGTTCAATCCACTCACCATTTAAAAAATAAAAGGTAACAAGCAGCAACCTTCTTTGCTGATGATTGGCCCACTAAATTGCATATAATTTTGGATGTGCATAATAAGCTACCGTATTTTGTCAAGAATAACTGCATCTTTGACATGATTATCCTTGAAACAAATCTTCTAAGTTTCAACCAATTTCTCAACACCATCTAAGTCTTGAACAAAATTACCAGGCCCACAGAGTTCATTATAGTTTGTTATAGGCATCTGAATATGTTTCGTCGCAGGTTCAACTCTCCGCTTTTTCCTTTAGATTTACAAGAGTGTATAAATGATTTATTAGTGCTTTTACCAATTAGAATAAACAAATAATCATCTTGGATATTACTCGATCACTGGGATCCAGGCCCACTTGATGCATGGTCAGCAATTCATGAAAAGACAAAAATTACAAGAAACAAGATATTAGGGTGAGAGGCGCGAGACACACAATTTGATGATACTCGGCAGGCAGAACTGGGAAGCGAAGCCGAGCCGAGCCGAGCTTTGTAGGTTTTGCGGAACTTGGAAAAGGATTGCGGGCCACTACCGCTTTTCACTGTGCATTGAGAGTAATGAGACCTCGGACGTGCACGTCGGAATACTGGACCCACTGTCAAAACCAAAATGAAAATAAGTCTCAATCCCCTCGGTTGATACCCACACTCCTCCCAGTTACCTCTTCCGTACACTAACACCTTGTCCCACATCATCCTCCATCTACAGAACACGTGCGAATCTCCACGCACCATGCGTGCGTCTTTATTTGGTGGCGAGGAGTGGTGCAGCAAAAAAGCAGTGAGAAGAGTAATTATATTATGAGCGTTCTTAAAAGTAGGTGGTGGACCTATTTTTAAAATTTTTTGTTTCATCTAATCCGTTCATTTGATTTCTATTATCATAGATAGCTTTGGTGTGAAAATTTTTATCTATTGCATATATTTATATTCTTTATTTTCAAACGTTTTAGAGTAAAAAAAGAACGGAGACATCTACAAATAAGAGACTTGGAGATGTCAAGACATCTAAATCCGAACTATTTATGATGAGATGAACGAATCGGATCAAGGCAAAAACTTTAAAAAATAGCCTGCTACCCACTTTTAAGGAGACCTTTGATGCAACGGTGATCAGACCGGTTGCATCGTATAATTACAAGAGAGAGAGATCCTCTTTTTTATTATTCTTAGGGGTTTGCACTCTTCCAAATCCGGCCTGCAAAAAGAAGGAAACCCCCTCAGCTCTCTCTCTATTCTCAGCCTTTTTATCCATCCATCTACATCTCGATGAGGATTCGGAAGAGATCTCTCCTTCCTTTCATTACCTTCACCCCTACTCGTCCACTTTCAGATCTGTTACCACATAAAAACCCATCTCAGAAAGAGCAAGAAACTACCAAAGGAGGAGCAAAAACAGCGGTGGAAGAGCCAGCAGCAAAAGCAGATGAAGGAAATGAAGTGAAAGGGTTGCACCCAGATGAAGATCTTAAAAAGGTTCAAAGTTCCCGTGATTTCACATGCCAATCATCTCTCCAACGGCCCAAAGGGGTACTGAGTCGATCCCCTTCAGATCTTCAGTTGACGATAGTTAAGAGGAAAAATCAATGGATTTTATCAGACGACAAAGAAGAGAAGCCTACAAATCCAAACCAGGTGAAGGTTGGTGAAAGCCCAGCAGTTTTCTCCACTGTTTTTTCTTTTCTTTTTTTCTTTTTTTTCCTAAAACTGCACTTGTGATGTGCCTCTCATGTTCTTTCCCCCAACCCCAAAATGAACCCTCTTGTTAATTGTACCCATCTAGCTCCCATTAGCAGATTTCCCCTCTTTTTATGCCTGGGTGCAACGGTACATCGCTCACATTAACCCTTAACTGCTTGATTTTCTCAGGCCCTGCAAGAAGAAGAAGACGGTGCGGGCTACAAGACTAACCGGAGGTAAAAATATAGTATTTTCTTCTCGTCTTTTTTCTTTCATCTGCATCTCCAAAAAAAAAAGGAACATAGATAAAGAAAACACGGTAGCCCACCCGTTAATTCACCAACCTGATGCTATTTCGAGACTATTCGTCTACCATGTATGTGTCTTTCTTTACCCCAACATCATGCCATGCTTTTATCATCATCCATACATGTACCCATCAATCGTTTCCCTTCTCTTTCTTCTTCTTATCGGCTTCTTAGATAAAGTAATAACTACCCCATACGGTTGATGGGTATATAGCAAAATAAATTGGTGAATTACTGGTTCTTGGCTTGCGGGCTAACTGCTAGTGGAAGTGCATCTTAGCGCGCGAGTATGCTCCAACTATGATACGCACCCTCTCGTCGACATTATTTTCCTGTTTTTTGCGTCTTCTGTTTGTGGTTCCTTTCAATCGTACGAACAAATCCACAGGAATGGAAACAGCTCAGGTGCAGAAACGGCTACGAAGCTTCCCTCTCCCTCTTCTACCTCTCCTCCTCAAGGTACACGCATTCCATACTGCTTTTACTCTTGTATTGTTTCTCTTCTTTCTCCTTTTTCACTTTTGTTCTTGGATTGGGATATATAGCAGTATTATTGGGGAGATGGGGTGAAGTTGAGAGAGCATTTCCGTTAAAGAAAAGAAGAGGAAGCTTGGGATATGGAGGTGGAGGTGGAGGAATGATAGTGGAGAAAGAGAGAAAAATGAAGAGCAAACCGAAGATAAAGAGACCCAAGAAGTTGAACCATAATGATAACGATTATGACTATGAAGAAGAAGAAGACGATGACGGTGATGAAGAAATTGATGGTGGTGTAAAAAAACGAGGGAGAAGCAGTAGTGGCGGTGCATTAATGGAGGGTTCAAGGTGCAGTCGTGTTAATGGGAGAGGCTGGAGATGCTGCCAACAGACGCTCGTTGGTTATTCTCTCTGCGAGCACCATCTTGGAAAAGGAAGGCTAAGGAGTATGAGTAGCGTTCGAAGCCGTTCATCTGCCGTTACTAGACCCAATAGTAACGGCAGCAGTAATCTTCGATTATTATCATCGTCGGAAATAAAAGAGACAATGGAGGAGATGAATGTAGACGAGGATGAGGAGGTTATCACAAAGATGAAGAGAAAGAAGATTGGGATTGTGAAGGCCCGATCAATCAGTAGCTTGCTGGGCCAAACCCACCATATCGAAACAATTACACCGGTGACTAGTGCTGCTACTACTAATCCGGTAGTATGATGGAGGATGAAATGGGTTTCTTTCTTTCTTTTTCCCTTGTGCAATACAGGATGACAGCATATGGCGGGTGTTATTGCCACCTTGTCAGATGTTCAAAGCGTCTCAAAACTCTTGACATTTTAGTGTTGGAGTTTGGATTGTGAATGTTGTTTATTGCAGGTGTAAAATGAGCAGGTTTTGAACTTAGAATGCATTTTCTGTGATTTGCTTCTACCTGTCTATATGAATTTGCATCCTTTCGTTTCAGACTCGGTGCTCCACATGAAATACGCCTATATCGTTTCAGTCACGGCAACACATTTCATTAGCGTAATATGAACACTTAATTTGGTAGCCTGCATTGGAGATGATAAGACATGATATTTCCGGCCACTTACGACATATAATCGGTGCCGTTTCAATGAATGGTTTGCGGATGGATGTTTGAAAGAAAAAGAGCGGTATGTTCAAGTGAGGGGAGCTTGATAAAGCTTCCAGATTATGTTGAATTTTTGTGAGTCGGTTCTGTTTAAGCTTGTCATACTAAGAGATGCTTTTGGCAATGCTAGCAGTAGCTGAGTAGCCGTAGCCTGTAGTTGCATTAGAAGTAGTTAGTGCAATGGAAAGCATACTCTTCTCCCTTCTTCTGTTATCCAGTGAGAGTTACTAGCAACTACTATCCCGCTCACACAATATTCGTGCGGTGGATGAATGGCAGATTTGGTGGTATGGGATGGTTTGTTTGGAAGTAGTAGGAAATTTGGTCTTTTAAACTATTATGTTATTATGATATGTGCATGTACACTTTCTACTGGACGACGATGCATGGGCGTCCAGATACAAGGTGGGGTCCACTTGTTAAATGATCCAGACCGTCTTTAGTGACCTTATTATGGATCAACTGCACGCATGAATTCTTTCTCATTGGATTATGATGTGGTTTTAATTTAGAGGCTGTGGTGATGATTATGTTAGGAGAGATACAAGGACATCAAAAACAAGAAATAAGGAATGACTCAAAGATTTACGTGGATTCCTTTGAATTGAGGTATATTCATTAGCTCATATCAGTTTTACTATATGTTAGGCTAGAAAATAGCTGCTACAAATTACAGAAGATTTCTTCACCCTCTTAGAGCCATTGGGTCACGCAAATGCATATATATCAAGGCAAAAAACACCATTGCCCGCCCACCTTCCCCCCTCATGTTATAAATTGAAAACCATCTACCTTTATTTTTAGGGTCAGGGGCTCTACTCCCACACCTGCCCGCCCCTACATCTCCTAGCGAGCTGACCATTTAGCTCAACCAGCACCTAGGGGGATGTCCGATTCACAGTGTAACAAAATTCGATAGAGGCATGACTAGATTAAGCCAATCAGGCTCTACACATACAACAGATTTCTTGATATTTCTTTATTTTAATTTTTATATATTCCTTTTTTATAACTATATATATGTGTGTATATGTATATAACCTTTTCCCTTTATGTCACGCGTAGAAAGTGCTCTTTGCGAGGTTGCAATGTAGAGGTAGAAGTTGTTCTTTACAAGGTAGCTAATTGGAGACAAAAGTTTACTTAATAAATAATGACTTTTATTGAAAATAAAAATAAAAAGTGTAGACTAAAGGGTTGTCAGGTGAGACTCGATTTTTGTGTATGAAGTTATGAATCACTGAATGATGATTCTTATTGTCAATATGGGCATGCAAAAATTTGTGCGTCACTGCATTCATCATGATTGTATTATTTTTCGTAATTTTAATTTTGAAATAAACGAGATCAGTTGCAATGTATGATCAACGGCTTGCGAATTGCAACTATTAAATAATTGTACGATTATAAACGTTTCCGGAATTTAATATGGACGCCCTTGAATGGTTTAATGATTATTATGACGTTCTCCTATTTTTAATCCAGAATCACAAGAAGTGGCGAAAAGAAAAAATTAATCATGAATCAAAGGTCTGGATCATCATGGATGCGAAATGCGTTGGTGCTTTCCGTTAATTTTAGAGAGGATGATTGGGAGAGTGACGGTGGGAGAGTTGTTTTAGGAGTCGATGTTGGGGATGATGGGAATGTCGTTTCTTTTGTTTCTTGTGGGGACACTCCCCTTTGCCTTTTCGATGAATTACATTACATTATTGTTGGTTGCAAAACTTGGTTTCTCCTCTGGCTCTTAAAACGGCAGCCCAATACATGAAGCTTTCACATATGCAGTCCATAAGGGTTTATAGTATGCAGTTTTACCTTGTATTTTGCAAGGGGCCATTTTCACGTCTCGACCCGTGACCTCAAGGTTATACACAACTCTACTGTTGCAAAAGGCTCTCCCTCCCTCTCTGGCTCTACTACCAAATGACACGGCTGGGTCTGGTGGGTAAAAAGAGAATTAGTCATTTGGGTAAGGTTCGGTTTCTATGCTGCCTGCTCTAAACCGTATTGTTCTCAGTGTATGGAAGTACAAAAGAGAGGAAAAAGGTACCCGTGGGGCTTAATTTTTGGAGATCCAAACAGTACATTTTCCCTGCCGTATTTTAGATAGGCCATGCCCAAATATCTTATATCATCCCAGTAGATGATCCTGGCCATTCTTTAAATGGAAAGATAACTGGCTTCCACTTCTACTTTCATCCGGGTTCACTAATGCTACAATATATTCTTGAGAGCACTACAACTGCAAAGGAAGAAAAAGTAAAGGAAAGAACAAACAAACAAACAAAAAAGATACACGAAAGCTCTTTACGGCACTACAAACTTGAGAGAGGATATAATACATAATGTTTGGACTGCAACCAGATTTAAGATGATTCAAACTATGAACTTCTAAATATTTTTCTAGGTAACTATGCCCGAAATAAATTATAAAAGGAAGAGTTGTGCAGTCTAAGACAAGACAAGAAGATGAATGGCCTCGATTACAGAAATCTTTACCTCATCATTTATTTATTTACATTGGTAGTAGACTTCACTATCACTTGTTGCCATATGAATTGGGTTGGATTATCCAAAACGGAGCTGATTCAACCTAAATGGACTTAGATATGGATTACAAATCTCACTCATTGGATGGATGAGGATCCTATTTTTAAAATGCTGATTAATTTGGATTGGATGTGAATTTAGCCGCAGAATCGTATTACCATGTTTTAGATTGAACTTATCATCATGTTGTTAAATGTAACTTACTAATTGAGAAAGGATGAAGAATAATGTTACATGCAACTTACAACCGAAAAAACAAGTCGCTAGAAAGATCAATGGTCCTATTTTTGTTTTGCAGCCTAGTGAGGAATAACCTAAATGATGAATGATTTAGATCACCCAAAACTAATTCTCCATGCACATTTGAAATTGGCTCTACTTGATGGCTACGTCACAGTGTAGCCATCAAGTTAGTTTGGACTTAAAATCTCCTGTTTAGTAGCAAGGGTACTTCCATGTATGGTCCTTCTTCACCTCACGTTCATAGGAATGGACATAACGAGATTTTCTTCCGTATCTCAATATATTGTATTTCTCTAGCATCTAATACGTTCATCTAATTCGGCTTCATCCGGATAAATTATATCCTTTTTTTTAGCATCTTTTAGTTATAAATAGATGATGTAAAAAAGAAGTCCTTTTTTGCTGGCCCTCTTGTAAATACAGTTTATTTTACAACGCCAAGAAAAGAACACCTTAAGAGTTATTTTTTGTATCTAAGCCATTTGGTTGGTTCAAATGAAGGGATTAAATCCATAAAAAGAGAGAGAAAAAAAAATGTAATTATATGCCCTATTTTTCCTTTTGATTTTTACTGCCACTACTTCGGAAGCACAAGTAACTTCCCTCTCACTCTCACTCTCACTCTTACTTATATGATGATCCAAGAAGTTCATAGAGAAAAATGGCTTGCAAGGCCACTATTTTGCCTTTTTTCATGGATCCAGACCATTTGTCTAATTTACCCCAACCCAGATCCCTGACTACTTTCATCCCAAAGAAAAACTCTAAAGGCTTTGTTTTTCTGCCTTTTCATTGGATTCGTCTTTCCTCAAGATGAAAGACTACCGAAGATTTCATCCAACAGACACCTCTAAGTAGGCTCGTTCCAGCTGCAACGTGGACGGTGTTAACAAAAACCACTCTTTATAGTCTATATTTCATCTGTAAGGAGCCTAGCTTAGAGGCGTCCGTTGGATAAGATCTTTAGTGGCTCTCCATCTTGAAGAAGGACAAATCCAATTATTGACTTGAATTGTCAAAAAAATATATAATGTGGACCCTATAGGAAATTTTTTACGCTGCACCCCACTACACTAAAGTGCAGTGAATAATTTCCCTCTCTCTCAATTACATTTGCTTCCTGAGTAAACGGCCTAGATGCCTGTAACACCCCGGATTTTTAAGACAATTTTTTTTTTATGGCAATTTAAATAAGAACATTTGGGATCCCATGAGAAAAGATTTATTTAACATTTTACTAAACCTATCTTAAAACTCCGGGTGTTAATTTTTCCTTTCTCAAAATGACGTATACGTAATTTAAACATAAATAAATGATCCGCGTATAAATCAACGTCAAATAAATAGGCGCCTTTATTTTAAATCAAATAAACATCCAAAAGACAATAATAATATGGTCCAGGGTCTATCCATCATAACATCCCATATAAGTGTCCAATATATGTCCAAAGATCTAAATCACATCCAAATACAAAGTATGCAGTCCATAATAAAAATCCAAATGATAATCCTGTTTAATGACTCACATCACTGTCTAATACTATAGAAAAATGGTCTTCAGCAGCTCTCACGGCTTCTCAACAGCCTTGCCTTTCCTGTTATCGCGCTCGAGATCTAAGGCATTGCAAAACAAAGCAATGCCTCAGCAAGCTATCGCTTGTGTAGGTACATAGACAATTAATGTAATAAATGCAAGAAATAATGAACAATACTGATGAAAAATCTAACATTTATGAAGATAGTGATATCATAATGCCATGTTCAATAAATGCCAATTTATTCCATATGCTAAAACATGAAATTCACAGAGTTAAAACATGACATGAATCAATAAAATGGAGCATACATCCAGAATAAGGGCACCCTAAGGTAATGGGTCCCATCACATCGCACTAACATCCCTGATCAGGAGTACACGTAGTCAACCTCTGAGTGTCGTCACACCCAGGCATATCATCAATAACCATGCTCATCATACATGCACACATAATAAGAATATGGGCCATCATGCCGCCGGTGGCAACCCTCCATGGGTATCAACCACCGCCGCTCTCCGTCGACACCATAACGGGAGACTTAACGTCTGTCCCCATGGAAAGGCTCAGACCGGTAGTGTGGACTATCCATGTTACCAAACCCCTACCGAATGCCATCTATGGGCAGGTGTCTATCATATCACAAACTCATCACATCATAATCTCGGAAGGTGGGTGGCCGGCCCTATCCCTCCTAGCATGACGCCCACCGGTCGAGAGCACCCGTCATCAAATATAAAACACGGAAATCATATGTATATGCTAAAACTCAAGAGCACTTATAGCTTGCAATCCCCAAGACATGCCCCTCATCCTGGGGTTAGCCTATCAAAGGACCAAATTTAATAAGCCTCTATTCCCATTTCCATGTAAATCCATGCATTTTCTATATATATAATAAGAAATAAGTCTCTAAGTAAGTATAACAAATTAACATCATGCTTGTAAAAGCATTTGAAATAAGTTTATTCAGTAAAAGATTTCAATTTGGAATAACCATCCTGTACGCAATGTCGCATGAAATCCATGGTAAATAAAAATCGCAATTTAAAACACAATCACACATGATGCTATGTTCAAACATGGTTTAAAATCAAGTCAAAACATTAGTTGTCGTCACCTACCTCAGTGTGAGATCACTAGCTTGCTAATAACTCCCTTTAATTGGTATATTCAAGTGCACCTGTACATGTCACATCACTATTTTAAAATTTTTCTAAATAAAAAGTGGTCATTTCTAAGTTTTTAAGTTAAAACTAGGTCCGCGTCGTCAATACGGTCACAACGCCTCTTTCGGATCGTGATTTGGACCTCTCTAGCTCCCAAAAATCAAGTTTTAGTGAAAACTACGCTAAAAGGGGGCTCGCTTGGGACCACCATAAGGTGGTTTAAACCGGCGGCGCCCTTTTCCGCCGGTTTATACCGACGTATACGGGCGCACGAAGACGCACGGCGTCGCAGACGCCGCACGGGACGCGCGCGTGCGTCACGGTCGCCAGGACGCGCCGCGTCCCGGTCCCACCGCGGCAGCCAACCACGCACGCTCCGCACGCGCGCGGCGACGGCGTCATGTGACGTCGTCCTGGGTGCGTCTCAGTGTGCGTCCTGGCGTCAGCGCCAGGGCGCCGACGCCGTTGACGACGCCGGAGAAGACGACCGAATTCCGGTCGCCTCCGGCGGAGCTACAGAGCTCCGTTTTGCGTGATTTTTGCGCCATTTTCTTCAGAATTCTCTCTAGAATCCATTTATGCCCTCCTTTTGCACTAATTTTCTCAAAAACCATGGTTTTTAAACGATTTTTCCCAAGTTCCTAAAAACCTCCCTAGGTACTGGTTTTTGAGTTTTCTGGGCAATTCCACCGTTGGATCACTCCCAAATTTAAAGGGTTTGCTCTTGGGTGTCTTTTGCACTAGTTGAACAGTGCGATTTCCAAACGGACAATGTTTGGTCTATGAAATCACGCTCCAACAGTAGCGTGCACAAAGCCCCAAAAATCCGATTTTTTTCCTAATTTTTAAATGGTTTTCTAATTAATTTTCTAATTAATAAATACAGAAAAACATAGGTTTTGAGGCTTACCTTGCACCTGGCCGGAGTTGCTCGTGTTGCCGGGGCTCCACTCGCCGGAAAATTCAAGTTTTTACAGATCTAGGGTTTTGCGTATCATTCATGGAAAACGCTCAAAGTGGAGCGTTTTGGCTCCTAGAGGAGCATAGATATAGGGTTTTAGAGTCTTGGGGAAGAGAAACTCTTCCCCACACGGCTCTTCCCACGTCTCTCCGGTGATTTCGCCGAACTGGTAGAGACGTGTGTAGACAGGGGTGCCGTTATCAATTTGGACCCCTGTGTAACACGTTTCTATCAAAAGACCATTTTGCCCTTACAACTTTGACGGCTCATAACTCCCTCGTTTGAGCTCCGTTTCTCGCGTTCTTGGTGGCGTTGGATTCGTATCGACGAGCACTTTCTAATTATTATGTTTTCAGGAAATAATTTCATCCATAAATTTTTATTTTAATTTATTTAATAATTTCCTATTTTTATCTTAAAAATTAAGGATATTACAATGCCAAACATCACCTCCAATGGATTTCCAAGACCACGTTTATTGAGCCTCCTGTTGTTGTAAAATGGGCCCTGCTCAAGGACTAAGTTTTCTATTTAACACCGTTCATTTTACAAGCACTTAAGCCCCAGTACCAAGGTCTTAGGGGAACCGACTAGACGTGAGGTTTAGCACGCAGCTCATCTTATTTAGATCGAATTTGATAAACGTCTTGGATCTTTTATTTTGTGTATTAGATCTGACAAAATCTAAAATCTGACATGAACTGAATGGATTGGATTGGATATCATTGTGAGGATCTCAAGTAAGCCCAGTCCCAATAAAAGTTTTGGGATTGAATGTATTGGACCCAAGCCCACCCACTGACAGCTTAATATGAGAAATGATAATCAGAAATGCTCAAAGAAGTTTCAATAGATAGCATCTTTTTTCATGTGGGCATTGTTTTAAGATTTAAGCCGTTCATCTTGTTCGGCCTCCCTTAAATTATTTACCCATAGAAAATACGACAACCGGGAAATTTGTGACCCTTATTCTTAAAATTTTCAAAATTAGTCCTTGTAATCATCCCATTAATGTTATTTTTCACATGTAATCTAAACAAAGAGTACGAACAAGATGACACTACTACACATGAGGGTTTTAAAGTCTGCATAAAGAAGTCGCTTATTTTACTGCCAACTTTGTAAATATTTTATAAGTCGCTTGACAATAAATGACTTTAAATAGATAAACTTAAGAAGTTGTTATGGGCAAGTGACTTTAAAAAACTGGCACGAGTTGTAAATTTTTCGCTGGAATAACTTTTTAAGTCACTTAAAAATAAATGACTTAAAAAGTGATAAACTTTAGAAGTCGTTTTTTAAGTCGTTTAGATATAAACGACTTAAAAACTTCATGACTTTTGAAGTCATTTAATTACGTGACTTGAAAAGTATTAGATAAATATGACATGATTTTTTTATTTAGCAAAAATGTACTTTTAAAGTCGTTTATAAATAAACAACTTTAAAAGTGATAAAGTTTTAAAGTTGTTTATATCTAAACGACTTCTAAAGTCTTCGATCATTTATAAATAGCTGTCAAAGTAACATTTTTTTCCTTATCCTCTTCTTCTCAAGGTTTTGGCATGACAGATTCGTCTTTGGTCCTTATACGTCTCTCTTTTTCCTTTTTCCTTTTTCCTTTTCCTTTTTATATTTTGACTGTTAGTGTAATGGAAAAAACTGTAAGTAAACTACAACTTCTTTTAAATCACATGAATATTTCTTTTCTTGTTACTAACTTTTCTTTGTTTTTATTTTGTAAATCATGTGAGTTTTCTCTCTACATATCATAGGGTTAAAGAATCTGTTCAATCATCCTAATTTCTCTAGAATCATATGATTTCATTAAAAATGAAAACTACTTCTCTCACAAGCCTACTATTGAAGAAGGGGAGAACAATACAGATTTGCGCTTCTCTCCTAAAAATAAGTTTTGATGAAGAGTGGTGGTTATACCATCAACTTTTGGCCTATTTTAAAGAAAAAGAGTGGTATCAACTAAATACTAGGCCAGATTTTGATGAAAAGATCAGATTTGCTATTTGATCTCTGCTTAACAAAATCTAATAGCTAGTATGTAACATTTGAAATAAATGTAACATTGGATGTAATAAAAAAATAATTTAATTTTCTTGTTGATGTGTTTGTTTATATATATATATATATATATTATATGTGATTGTGTTTGTAAAATCAATTTCAGTGCGTATTTAAGTTATTGTGGAATCCAAAAATGGTAAATAAAAAAAATTTATGAACATTTAAAGTTGTTTGTATTCAAAGAACTTTAAATGTGTGGACATTTAAAGTCATTTATATTCAAACGACTTTAAAATCATAGATTTTTAGAGTAGTTTTTTATTAAACAACTTTAATTAAACATCTGTTTGAAGAATTATTTCGTCAACTTCCGGTGTACCTTTTCACTCTATGTTTATTATATGTGTGCAAAAAGTAAACCAGACTTCTATTTCTCTACTCTGAACAAAATCCTACTTGTGAATTGGAATTACATTCACAAATTCCTAGTCAATATCGATTTTTGAGTGTCGTTAGTGTCTCTTTGTTTGTCTCATATGTATTATGCATATTTGAATAACTTTTACAAGGCTATTAGTTAGAAATTCTTTTGAAAGTTGATTTCATTCGTGAATGTGTATGTCATAATTTTCTTTTATTTTGTTGTTAATTGAAAGTTTCCATGCATGAAATATATATAGTTATTTTAAATGTTTCTAATTCATGTATATCTAATGTTTGGTAAAATGCCAAACCTAATCTTTTCGTGTCTTACAAGTCCCCACGCAAATTTAGTTCAATTTCGTGTGATAATGGACAAATATGCTTGGATGTTTGCCACACGAACATCAAAACAATATGAGAAGGGTACAAAAAACTTCATAGACTTTGCACTTAGGGCAAATGTTGATCGTAATCGCATTCGTTGTCAATGTTCAAAATGTGAAAACTTGAAAAAAGTAATTTTAGAGGTATTAAGAGAACACTTGTACCTTAATGACAAGGCCTAGAATATATGATCCAGACACTGTAGGAAGTGTTGGAGATAGTCGTTCAGTTGTACCAAAGTTTCGAGATGCATATGATGACTTCTAGGATGATCCTAAAGATTTTCATGCTACATTAGAGAAAGCCGATGAGCCATTGTATCATGAGTGTAAAGATTATACAAAGCTGTCTGCTACGGTAGAACTTTACAATGTGAAATCAAGATTTGGTTTTTCAGATCAAGGTTTTATAGAAGTCTTGAAAGTAGTAAGTAAGATGCCACCGAAGGATAACAAATTGGTGAAGTCCAAATGGGAGTCAAAAAAACAAGCTGCACTAGGATTGAAGTATGAGAAAATACATGCTTATCCCAATGATTGCGTCTTGTATAGGAAGGACCACATGGATAAAACTACATGCCCAACTTGTGAACAATCAAGATGAAAGTTAAAGAAGAATTCAATCGAGACATTTATAGGAATTCCTGCAAAGGTTCTATGTACTCTCCCCTATTCCAAGCTTCAAAAGAATGTTTTGTATAATAGAAATAGTGAAGAAATTGGTGTGGCATGCCAATGACAGAGTAGTTGATAGCTTTTCACGCCATCCAGCAGATAGCCCAGCATGGAAACTTGTAGACTTCATGTGGCCTAATTTTGGTGAAAAGCCTAGAAACCTATAGCTAGCATTATATGCAAATGGGATTAACCCTCATGGTTTGATGAATAGCAAGTATAGTTGTTGACCCGTTATATTAGTTTGTTACAACCTTCCACCATGTCTATGCGTGATCAAGGCAAAGAATCCAAGTTATACAAAGAAATTGAAGTGGTTACAATTTGAGCATTGTCGCACTTTCAATAATTGGTTGCGTAAGAAGGTAGATTCTCACTTAATGTATATTAAATAACTACGTTGTGTGTGTGTGTGTGTGTGTGTGTGTGTGTGTGTGTGTGTGTGTGTGTGTGTGTGTGTGTGTGTGTGTGTGTGTGTGTGTGTGTGTGTGTGTGTGTGTGTGTGTGTTAATCTTACTTAAGCTTACATAATATATTAACATACACATATTCAAGATCAACGAGAAGTAGCAAGCAATGGTATATCAGAAACCTTACGTTGAATGGTGATGGGACCATTACCAGAAGTAATAAAATATGCTCGATATGCCATTAATGATTATAGCTTTTACACAAAAGACCGTGATAACTCAAGAGTACAACAAAATAGTGGAGTTAGCTTAGTTGTCAATACTACATTCTTTTCCAGTTCAAAGGATAACAGGCCAATAGTGGCAGATGAAATTTATTACGGGGTTATAAGAGAGATTTGGGCCTTGGATTATACTTTCAGAACTGTAGTTGTATTTAAGTGCGATTGGGTAAAACAAAACAAAGATAGCATCAAAACTGATGCCCTTGGATTGACATTGGTTGACCTCAACAGGATCGGCTATAAAAATAATCAATTTATTTTGGCATCTCAAGCAAAACAAGTATTTTACATACAAGATGAGCGTGATAAGAGATGGTTAGCTGTTTTATTATCCTGTTCGAGGATTTTATATGATGAAGATAATCTATGAGACACTGAAATAAATTACCCTTCTGTTACCAAAATAATCCCATCAATCTAAGCAATACTTAGTGAGAATGAGGATTATATGTGTGACAATGGTGAGGAAGGTGCTTGGGTTTGAAAACAATATATATTTTGGGGTTTGTGAAATAATATGTATATTAGTCAGTTGTAACATCTACGTAATTCAATATTTATACTTTTTAATTAGGTCTTTGTCATGAGCAATAATATACCCATGGATTGATATATAAGTTAGCTAACTATATATATATATATATATATATATGCATACAAAAAGAATGCGTGAATGCAATGATGACTATAAAAAAAAATTGTTTCATTGTGTATTAATAGTTAGATATTGTAAGTACATATAAAAGATGTATATATAATATGAACAAAAAACATTTTAAAATGTTGACTTCAAAGGTATGTACATGTAATTTTAAAGTTGTTTATAAATAAACGACCTTTAAAGTAACTTTAAATTCATTTATAAATATACAATCTTTAAAGTATGTAACTTTAAAGTCATTTATAAATAAACGACCTTTAAAGTATGTACTTTTAAAGTCGTTTATAAATAAATGACTTTAAAATTATAACTAAACTACTAATAAATTATTCATCTTATTTTGTTTAATGTGCTTTTATTAGTACAATTTTTGTATTTCTTTGTTTATCACATATTTTCATTTATATAGGAGTGTTTCTATATAGTACATTGTGGCGCACTTAGTGTAAATCGAATACATATATATTATAAGAACAACTCTGACACACACAGGTTAAGAATGGGAATTAAGCTAACTCTCCTACATTTTAATATAATTAATTTATCATTTTTCTTTGGTTTAATGTTCTTTTATTAGTAGATTTCTTGTACTATTTTTTGTTATATTACATATTTTTTGTTCTTAAAAATGGAGTATTGTTCCCTCAATTTTAGGTGGCGCAAGTAAACTTTAGAATATTAGTGTCAATCAAATACAAATATATATATATATATATTCATTTAAAATTAATTAATTAAGTGTAGATCAACCATGCATGAACCCTAACCCTAATTAACCTAAGCCCCTAATACTGACCTTAAACCTTAGCTCTTAAACTCTAATAGTGAACCTTACCCCTGAGCCCTTAACTCCTAACCTTGAAACTTGTTTACTGAGTACTCTTGAGCCCCTGAACTCTAAACACTTACATACGTAAGTACCTTGAATCCCAAGCCTTTAACCAAATTAACCTCATGTTGTTTCTTGAACACTTGAATCCTTTCCCTTAATTAAACTAACCCTTGATTCCTAAACTCACTATCATTAAAATTTCATTTCATTAATTGCTTGCATTACTTATTGTTAGATATTGTGGAGTACATACTAATTAACAAAAGAAGTGTGTGTGTGTGTGTGTGTGTATTAAATTTAAATTTTTAAAAATTGTACATTTTTAAAGTCATTTATAACTAAACAACTTGAAAATTCAATACTTTTAAAGTCATTTATAAGTAAGCGACTTTAAAAGTATAAACTTCTGATATTCGTGCACGCGCCTATACACATATCTCTGTTTCTTCTCAAAACCCGATAGAGCAACCCAATGAGAGGGAGAAAACATGAGGGAAGAAGAGGGAAAGGAGAGAGAAAAGAAGAGAAGAGAGAAGGAGAGGGTGGGAGCTCATCTGCACACCACACCCATGCTAGAGAAGAGAGAAGGAGCTAGTGGCAACTCCTCTACATGCCACACCCACGTCGAAGAAGAGGGAAGGAGAGGGTGGGAGCTCTTCTGCACACAGCACCCACACCAAAGAGAGAGAGAAGGAGAGGGTGGGAGCTCGTCTGCATGCTGCACCCACACCGGAGAAGAGAGAAGGAGAGGCTGGGAGCTCCTCTGTATGCCGCACCCACGCCAAAGAAGAGAGGAGAGAGGGAAGAGAGGAGAAGAGAGAAGGAGAGGAGAAAGGAGAGAAGAGGGTTGGAGGCAATCTACATGCTGTACCCACACCAGAGAAGAGAGGGAAGAAGAAGAGAGAGGAGAAGAGAAAAGGAGAGGAGAAAGGAGAGAAGAGGGTTGGAGTTGGTGGGACCCGATCTGCATGGGCGCAGAAAAAAACTGGAGGGAGAAAACAACAGTGATTGGTATGATGGTTACTTGTGGCTATGTTCTTGCAGTGAAATTGTTGTTTTAGTTGCTTTATATGCTTGATTTAAGTTGATGTTCTTAAGTACTTGAAATCTAAAAAAAAATTCTCCTTAATCTTTATGCTTTGTTTCCTACCATCTAATATCTCAATTGCTTGAATCCTTAAGAAACCATATAGATTTTTTGGTTGTTTATTAAGTTCATTGGTTAGCTTACATGATATATTACTTTTTAATCATCAATTAAGGAAATTTTTCAACCTATGAACCATGCACACAATCCATGGATCTTGCACGTTATACTATGTTACATTCCTCTTTAATTCTTGGTTAGTTTAGTTGCTTAATCATACTATTGTAGTTGTTAATTATTTGTTTGCATCTTAGTTTAGGTTTAAAAAGTTTCCTTTCTGAGTTTCAGAAAGTTTTATTTTTAGAAAGTTTCTTGTATAGGAAAGTGTTAGATTAGGAAAGCTTCCCTTTTAGTAGTTTTCTTAAGCTAAGTTGCTTAATTGGTTCATCCCTATCTTGCCATAGTTTTCTTTAGTTGAATGTATATTAGTTAAGTAAGTTAGCATTTTCATTGTTTAGCTTTGTTTTTAGCAAGTTTTCTTTAGGTGTAAGTTTTAATTTGTTGCATGTTTCCTTCTTGTTTTATATTCCTATTTTAATCATCAACTCTTTCTCTTTGGCTGAATTTAAGTAATTTAAATAATATCCAATCTATTGATAATCCATGAGATTCCTCATGGGATCGACCACTGTCTTGTGCAATACTACTTTGATTCATGCCCTTGTGAGAAATTTTAAAGCTACCCCAATAACTTACTATTAAGGCTGACATGGTCAAACTGGGTCATGCTAATGTTTGACCAAAACCGAGCAAGTAGGACCCACATGGTATGGGGTTATCACAATCTAGCATGAAAACGTTGATCCAGTAAGAATTTCTTTTACTGATCAAGGCATGGAAGCTTTCTACTAACATAGCCACAAGTAATCAATGGCATGAATCAAAGTACTCAAAGGTATGTATGTGAACCAGCCAATAAATATTTTTGTGATTGGTATGATGGTTACTTGAATTGTATGGTTTTATTAACCAATTTCAAATTGTTTTCATTTATGATTGTACATGAAAGTGTGGGGAACATGTAATATTTAGATTCATGCTCTTTCTTTTAAATCTGCTCATGACTATATGTATGACATGAGGAATGGAAAATGGGTATAAGTCTATGAATGAATGGTAATTAATGATGCATGAATCATTGCTCTATGAATCATTTCCAACATACTTGTAATTATACCTATTTATTTGTTGAAGATGTATGCTCTTGTTAAACCTAAAGCCATCATGTTGATTGTTTAGTGCTTATTTGAATATGCATTTTTAGCATGCCCTATCTAGTAATTTGAAAGACTGTAGTGTTATCTTTATTCCAAGGCAAGCATTTATTCACGTTGTTGATGATGATTATTCATGTTTTACTTAGGTGAGGGTTTTAATTAGCATATAATTATTGAAAGGTCATTTAAAAGTATTGTTCTATTATCATTGAATGTTTCTTTGTAGTAACAATGGAACCAGGAGAAAATCAAACTGAAGAACATGGCTTCAATGAAGAACACGAACAAAAGGCTCACATGAGCAGTACTACTCCAAAAAGAAAGGGCAGAGGGCGAACAATAATGGAAAAGGTTATCAAGAGAAAATCGAAAGGAATTAAAGAAACTGTCTAATACAATAGTAGAGTGCAAGAAATTGGTGAGAGTGCCCCTGCTTACAGTAGTTTCATCTACTCTACAGTAAGAAGCATAGTTCCTATCACATTTGAGGATTGGAGACTTGTGTCATCCTCAACCAAAGATTCAATATGGGAAATGATGAAGGTATGTAAACATTAAGTACATATATTATTTACATTATAACTTTTCTTATTTTTCAAATATAGTAATTTGATGTCTTTCATTTGTAGTCTGCCTTTGACGTGCTGGATGACAAGAAGACACGTGCTTTACAAGGCGCTGGTGACTAATGAAAAAAATGGAAGAACTACCTTGTTCACAAGTACATAGTTTCAAATGTCAACGATCCATCAAGGCTATACATGGTGCCTTCCATTTACTCCGACGTCATCGACTAAGAGGCTTGGAATGCATTTGTATAGAACTGCACCTCTGCCAAGTTTAAGGTATGTGCAGAAATGACACTTCATTCTTTTAATTACATGTAACATTTAATTTATTGTACTTGATCATGCATGTAAAAATGTGCAGGCGAAGAGTGTAAGGGGCAGAAATGTGCACGAAACAAATTTGCAGCACCACCTATCTAGGATGGGCTACGCTCGTTTAGAAGAGGGCGAAGTAAGCATTTATGAGAATTTATCCCATTCGATTTAATGCTACTATAATTATGTACGTGTTCTCTAACTATAGTGCCTGGGCTTGACAGCAAAAAATAACTGGGACTACGAAACCCATTGATAGCTCCATTCTCTGGAAGATGGAGCACTCAATGGGCCATATAGTTGAGAAGTTCTCAGATGAAACTACTATGCAAATTGCTTGCTCATAGTAAGTCGTTCCACCTGTGTATAAATTTTTTTACAATTAATTAGATCAAATGATCATGTCTTTCTTATTAAATTTTACAGGACACTCTTACCCAAGTAAGCGCTACTACAGGAACTTTAAACAGCACTGTTGCCAAGGAAAACATCCTATATAGGGCTATGGGCAATAAGGAAGATCACCCTAGTCGAGTTAGGGGCATGGGCCATGGTATTGTTCCTTCTAAATTCTTTGCTAGAGGACGTGTACCTAAAGTTCAAAATGATGAGGCAGCCTATAATGCATTCGTTGTGAAAGTAAGGCCGGATATAATTAAACAGATGCAAGAGGGAGGTTTGATGGTGGTTGCTGCGCCCCTACTCATAATACTCCCAGCCCCACTATACCTCCATCACATGAAAGCTGCAATTTCCCAACCAAAGAAGATGATAAAGGACATTCGCCTCCCCATGAGTAGGAAATTCCTCCCTATGAGGTATATACGTACATAGACAAAACTATAAATTTTCATTGTCATTTTGTAATAATCTTTTATATATCTCAACCTATGTATTGCATATTTGATTGTAGGTGAGTCAATGCCTGTTGGCCGTGAAATCCCGTCAAAATATCGTGGCAGTTGGTTCATGTTATGAGCACGAATCAAACATTTTGTGCTAAATTATTATGCCACAAGGTACTAAGCGGGTTTCCGTTACCATGGTGTTGAATGCTAATGCCTACCTACCATTCCCATTAGAAATGGAAAATATTATAACCGTTGGGCAGGTAGTTGCATATCACGTCGTTTGTCCGGAGGAACTAGTCATTCCCATAGAGTCCACTGTATGTACCTTATCATACTACCTTTCTCATTAACATTCTTTAGCTAAAGGCCTCATAGAATTCGTTTAACAACTATATATGATTAATCAGAAACAACATGCGACACTGAGATCAACTGCCATTCCAATGGCACCTATTGATGCTGCACCAATGGAACAGGTACTTGTACATATATTTGGTTTGTCTTTCATCATAAATTAAGCCCTTTTCATATACTAATATTAATTAGCAGCGAATTTTTACATCTTTTATAGCAGTCAACCCAGGAGCATGCGAAAGTCCTACCTAACACTCCTTGGTCCCTAAGGGTACTCTATGGTCTCATCAACAGCAATATGGGCATTAGTAATCATATGCAAGTCAAGCGGGGAGTGATTGTCAATGGCATTGTTGAAGTGTCACTTATGGCAGAGGACTTATTACACATTTGCCAATGGGATCAACTCAAACACCCTCACATTGTCTCCTACATTGGGTATATATGCACATACTTGCTTATAAATCATTTGATATTTAATTACATGTTACATTTTAATGGTATATGTACTAATTATTTCTTCTATGTAGGTCCTTGAATGATGCTACTAGCTTTTTTGAGGGTAAGGGTGAGGGTGAGGCTACAATACTTTACCAATTCCTTGACCTTGGCATCATTTCTAGAGCTTCGTCGCAATGGGTGATTGAGCATCATAGTCATGATATTTTAGCAGGCCTATTTCGCTGCTCTAAGGGACAGGGCTTAATGATTCCCTACAATAGCGAGTAAGTTTTAATTTTCTTGTTTTCTTGTCAAATTATTCTATACCTAGGGATTGTCAACTTTCATTACAATCCATATGACTGTCTCTGTAGATCTCATTGGATGTTGCTCGTTTTGGATCTACACGATGGGCATGCTTTCTTTTTTTATTCTTATGGATCACACGTCCGTCCCGCCCTCGTAGATATTATAAATAAGTAAGAATTTTTTTTTTTTCATGTGTTATGTGTATATAAGTACATAAATTGTTATTCATCTATAATGCATTTGAAATATAAATTGGTAGGGTTTGGTTGGATTGGGCTATTCAGATTGAGACTATACGACCATCAAAACTCATTTGGAAGAATATCATGGTATACGAAACAATTAATTGCTCTAAGTTATCACTAATTAAACCTACATTATTACAAATGATATTTATTAGTTGTTTTGTTGTCCTTGTTCTGCACTGCCCTAGAAAATAGTCAGATTGGGAGTGTGGGAATTATGTCCTGAAGTATATGAGGACCCTCACAATCAATGGTACCCTTGTCTCCCATTTAAGAAAGGTAGAAATCTTTTTTTTCCATAATCTCATATGTTTCTACAGCTTTTATAGATCTAGCTAAAAAGTTTTACCTTAATTAAATATGTTGTATTTCATACTGCTATGCTTTCAGAATGGGCATCCAAGAAGACTTACTCCAGGGTAATTCTTAATCAAATAAGATCTAAATGGGCTAACTATGTTATGACTTCCAATTAGTTGTTGGAGTAACTACATGAACTTGAAATACATATCAAAGAATTTTTGCCATTGACTTATCTGTGCTCCTTTGGATTTTATTATTTTCTTTGAAATATATATATATATATATATCTATTTTAAGCAATGAATGAGTGAAAATTTAGAGTTTGGGAACAAATGAGTATGGATGGAATAAATTTGGAGTTTGAACATAAAGTGAATATGTGGCTGTTGAAGTATATAACTTTTATGGGACGAAGAATGAGAGGGTTACTTAGAGTGTGAAAGTAAATGTGACTGTGTATTGATTTACAAATGAAGTGAATGAGAATGTTATAGACAATGCATATGTTGTAGTTTTTTATATAAATTATTTTCAAGATAGATGTGGATGGGTAATGATGAGTATGGATGTTTTGTAGTCATTATGGATGTGGATGGGTAATGATGAGTATGGATGTTTTCAAGATAGAATGAATGGATAGCAGGACAGTGGGCATCCTTGTTTGATTTCCATTGTGGTTTTAAAGAAATTTGCTGCTTTCCTTTTTCCTTTTTTCTTTTTTGGTATTCATCTACAAAAAAGATGCAGAAAAGTAGCAAAATAGATCTTCATTATTTGGATGTAGTTATTTGAATGCAATATACAAAATATTCTCAAATAAGTGAGTATATTTATGCCTGCATAAATCTTCAATATATGAACCCATAAAACATGAATGTTTAGTTCTGAAATTTCCAGCTATCTAATTAAAAGACCTCTAAAACTATGCATCCAATCCAAGGATGGAACACATGATTAAGAGGGGCTTTAGGGTTGAAGCTGGAAAACCTTGTAGAATTGCTTGTTTATTTGTAGATTCGTAGTTTAAAATTCCACATCTACTTATTGGAAGTGTACTTATCAAAACATGTTGGAACTATGCATGTTGGAACTATGCATGTAAGCCATGGCGGGAACACATAACTTTGATTGATTTGGTGAGTGAATAGGTTCCATGGCATTCATTGAAGTAGAAAAAAGGAATTAAGTTGGTCTTGTTTAGTTTGTTATTAGTTGTTAAAGTTCATACACTTAATTCCCATTGCATTCTTTAAACAATTGCATGATTAAGAAAGTATGTGTTAAAGCATGTTTTCCTTAAACTAGTTGATTAATTTCATGTTTAGGAAGCATGTTTTCCTTAAACTAGTTGATTAATTTCATGCTTAGGAAGCATGTTTTCCTTAAACTAGTTGATTAATTTCATGCTTTGTAACTCATAAAACATTATTGGACCTTAAGTCAAAATTCAACTATGTCCATATTTGTTTCCCACCCTTAGGAAGTATTGCAAGTAAAGAATGTAAGATATAAATTTTTATGATGTTTCATATACTGTAGGTTATGAATCTTTGGAGAATTTGGTGCTATCTTGTTTGTAACTCCAATGATTCCTCCTTTCTGGCAATAACAAACAAAAGCCCTTCTTCAAAATGCTAGACCGTCTATGTACCCACACTATTCTGAATGGTTGGAAATGGGAACTGATGATGCACTTTCAAAAAATGATGATCTATGTATGAGTTTTTCCCAACTATATCACCTAACTCACCTGAATTAGTTGTTCTATATGGCTACTCCAATCAACTGAATTCAGTAGTTGTCTTCTTTTAACTATGACCGTCCTTTCCATTATGGTTAGCTTTATTTTTCTTTTCTTTTTTATTCTATACTTAATATCAATTTGGATCTTTCATTCATTTCTAATATTCTATATTCCTGGTGTACTTTTTGATGTTGTTGAGCGATATTGCTAAATGCTATTAGAATGTCTTGTATTTTCTTTGTTAAAAGCCATTATTGGACCTTAAGCATTACTCGACTACAAGAAAGAAGTGGATGAATGTTGTATGTTAACAGGTTTTTAATGTTTATAAACATTTTCTGAGTATTAGGTTTTCAATGTATAAAGGTGGTTGATCTAGAAAACAAATTTAAAAATAATAATAACTTTAGAAGTCGTTTATTTTTAAATGACTTCTACAGATGTATAGTTTAGAAGTCGTTTAAAAGTAAACAACTTCCTAAATCAAAGACTTTAGGAGTCATTTAAAAATAAACGACTTCTAAAATCAAAGACTTCACAAATCGTTTAAAAATAAACGACTTCTAAAGGTCTACTAAATTCATAAACTATAGAAGTCGTTTAATTATAAAACGACTTCTAAAGTCTTCAATTTTAGAAGTCGCTAAGTAAACGACTTCTAAAATTGAAGACTTTTTAAGTTGAGTCGGTGGAAGTCGCTTATTAAGGGACTGCTATTATCGGTTTTAACCAACTTTAAAAGCCTCCTGCGTAGTAGTGTGAATGGCTTTAGTTATCAATTCTCCTAAGAAAAAGTGCTCTTAACTCCTAATTAGCACCTCCCATGTGGATGCATCTCTACTTATCATTTCTTTCCCATAGATACCAAGATCCAATATTGTCCTCTAGACCATCACTTGACTACTTGAATGGCCTACAAGTTGTAAACCATTGCACCTGGGCCCTTGTGGCCCTTTTAGCACATGATTGGTCAGTTATGCTTTCCCTCTTTCTTTCTTTTGCATTATTTTTTTTTCGATTCCTCTTTACTTGTTTTTTGTAGGACATTTGAAATGGTTTGTTTTGCATTTCATGGACTTTGAGGATTCCTATATGTCAAGCCATCTTTTTTATTAGTGCCTTATTTTTTACATTTGTAATTTATTTATTTTTTAAACCATTCATCTTATTTTGGGCCCTATTGTTTAGGCTATAGGCGGAAAATCACACCAATCAGATAATTCTAGCCATTTGTTTTCTTGAGTTACTAATAATGAATCCACATCATTTTAAACCTAAAGAAACGTGGTTACGATCATCCAATGGGCACGATTTTAGGTTCTTAAGGAATCTCAGAGGAGCTAATAAGACGAATGGTTTAGATCTTCCAAAAATAATGCTTATCCCTACAAAAAGAGGATCATCTATGCTCAGATACTATTTAGCCATCTGTAATTATACATGGCCTTTATTTTTTTCCCCTTTTGGTAGGCGATGCCAAGGTATTATATGAAGAGGAAGGCTAAAGTAACCACAAGATGAGGTGCAGTCAAATGACCACATTTTCTAAAGCCTACCTTGCAAGATTTGACTTGTTCATCTCATTATTCCAAATTCAGAAGTTACTAAAATCACCCAAATCCCATGCTTTTTTATATAAAAGCAAAGATAGTGTGAGGTCAAGGGGTGATTGCCCTCTCAAAATCTAAAAGACCCGTCGATCTTTGCCTCTCTCTCTCTCTCTCTCTCCCTCTCACATGAAACTATAATTGGATTAGATCTATTCCTTTTATTCCATAGATCAAACCATTCATCTTGTTTGGAATGACTTAGATAAGCCAAACCAACTTTCATTCTTATTGGATGTTCTTAGCCTATATTTTCTTGATAAAAAAAATAAAATTATTGAACATCTATTTTTATTCAAATTTTTTAAAACCGAGTGAAGTAGTTAGTATCCACTCAAATGGATTGATTTATACTAGATTACCTAATTATGGTGCGAAGAATATGGTGAACGGCTTATATCTACAAAAATATTCATTAGGCATGAAAAAATAAGAGTGAACTTCTTCTTCCCTTAAGAGTGTGTATGCCTACTAGGACCCTAATGAGCTTTATAATTATTCTTCATTTCCATGTGCACTTCACTACTGACGTCATATTACTAATTCCTCTCCATGATGATCTCATTATCAATTTGATTAGTAACGATAATGGTAATAAATAAAGTACTTTATTGGAAATTATTTTATTAGTATTTTATTGTAATTTTACCATTTTTTACTTATAAAATTTTTTAATTTTAAATGATGGTAAAAATTTTGCCCGCATAATACAAATTCCTCACTTAGAAAAGACATCTAAAGATAGAGCAATGAGATAACTCAGAGAAGCTAGTCGGATCTTGAAGAGATGGGTTCCACAGAAAGTGGTCGCTTGCGATCAGGCATTCCTCTAAGAAGGAAAGAAAAGAAGCCTGCCCAAAGCATTCTTAATTGTCTTAGCTAACGTTAAATCATATAGGTGGAGCCCAGCTTTAAATGACCCCAGTTGTGATTAAGTATTTTCAGCATAATGATTTGGAGTCCAACTATACCAACAGTATTTTCAGTACCATTGCTAGTGATCAACCGGCCTTTGGTTTTGTATCCAATCACGGTACCTGCATGGCCCAGGTCCCGTGTATAATGACAACCGAATGTTAGATTAAGGCCTGATCAACTCAAATGCCTTACCTTTATTCATAAAAAACAAACTAAAGTCTGATATATCAAGGGTCCCGAAATCAACACGACGGCATCTCAGTGTTGCTTATGAATGCAAATATGGAAAAGTTCAGCCTAATCAAGCAACATCCAACGTCTAAAAAGCAAAACTTGTATCAGTTAGTAGGTTAAGGCGTCCATCGAGCCACGTCCATTACTTTTGGACACTGGCACGTCAAACATTTATAGCTCACCATGGTCCCAATCAGCATGTCTATGCCAATTGTTCAGGTTAGGACAAAGCCATGTCCCACGAAACCGATTCAAGAAGAATAGATATAGTTACTGTAAGGATGAAGCAGGATACTTTGGTGGCTGAGACTTGAGAATCTTGAAATGGGTCCATTCCAAACCATCACGAAGTCACATGGTCCTGCTTCCATTCAGAGTGGACTCCCCTCTTATCAGGATTAAGACCCGTAAATATCAATCCTTTCGTGATGAAAAATAATAGATCTCGGTCAATATTTATATACCGAGTATTTGTTGATACCGAGTATTCCGGGCGACTCCTACGATCCAAGTCCGGGCTGTTGGAATTGGAATAGGTTCGACAGTGGATTATGGCGATCTTCTCTATGGGTTGATAAAAAAAAAGCTCAATTTGCATTGCTAGGAATACTAACGAACGCTTTCATGTGCCTTGCGAGCCATTGGCAGCATAGAACCTAACAATCACCAGTATTGCATCATGTCCTGGGACTTCTCGTTCTATGAATTCAAGGGGCTGCATGCAATGGGAAGGAGCAAGCATGAACAAAGAATCACCCATGCAAAATATGGAACTTATCTTATCCTCTGTCGACGACGGGCATAGTGCTAGCTGGACTAAAGTCATGACCCTTCGGCTAGGCATCACCTTCTGATGATCCGAATCCTTCATCTTATTCGCCCCTCTCCAAAGTTAGCTAATTCACGATTATTGGATGATTTTAAGAATTTTTAAACTGTGACTGTTGAACTTTGCCGAAGGCATCCAAAAGAGAGAGGATAAATTTCAATGGTCCACTGTCTTTTGACTAATATCTTGCATAGGGTTTGCGACAGCAGTCTTACCTTGTAAGAAGTTGTTTCTATGCCTTGAATCTATAACCTCAAGGTCACATGATGACAACGCTACCATTACACCAAGACTTCTTTTCTTTCATTCTCTCTCTTCTCTTCTTAAAAATAGAAACCGTCGTGGAGTTCTTATCAGCAACCTCTTTCTCTCGATCAATCTAGCTTTCCGGCGAAAGGAAAGAGAAAATACTATCTCCCTCTTGATCAACTGCTCTTGCCGATGATTATAACCATCTCTTTTGCTAACCAGGTTATGAATGGACCTAGCACAAGAGTTGGAATCCAATGGGCAAGTGAAAGCTCGTTTTATGGAAATTCACATCGTCCATCTGTGTTGATTTTGGGTAACTCGATATCCAAGACTAGAGAAATCAGCTCGACGGTCTGGATCAATCCCAAGACAAAAGTTGGGTACCTGATGGTAACTACTGAGGACAGGTACGGGTAAAAATCCTAGCCGTCAGATCTTCAAGGTGGGTTTTGCCATTTGATAGTGCATTGTCTAGCCATTTTTCTATAAGAATTATTGATTGTCATTATTTCAAACATATTTCTTAAGATCTTTATTAGTAGAATTTGATAATTTGACACCCAAAGTGGGCCACTTTAAGGATGCCATTAAATAAGGCCTGGATCCGGTGGGTGCCTGTGGGTTCATATAAACCCAGTTATTTGTCTATGCCCAAAATGCAAACAATTCCTTTCCTTAGAGAGCTGTGACTTTTGTAGTGCGCTCACTCTTACTATTTAAAAAGAACCTCACATATTAGCAATATATTAATATTACAAATTCTGTTGTAAAAGTATAATATAATAATGTCATGGAACTCACCGGTTGTAAATATTAAGAACTCACCGGTTCCTGCATTGACACAAACGGCAAACAGTTGTTGTGTGGCCTTAAGATTACAGGTTCAAAACATGAAAATAATCTTTTACAAAATATAAGGTAAAACTGCATATTAAAAACCTTTGTAGTCTATCCCTTCCCTCGACCTTGCATACACGGAAGCTTATGTACTCGGACTGTCCTTTTACCAGTTCCCATAAGTGTGATAGAACTAGCCAGTTCCCATTAATTCTACACCCACCTTATACATGCAGTCGACGGAAGATTAGCCCATCTTCTTCTTGTCTACCACTCTTCCCTCTATAGTTTGCAAAGCACAGAAAATAGAATTGCAGAAGTATTGGATCTAGTGTGAAACTTTAGATTTCAATTCCACATGCTTTTATGATGGTAAGATTCATGTCATTGAGATTGTAGACAAGCAAGATATAGAGTCAAACAAAAAGCTAACAGTTACTGTTAATTGGGAATCTTATACGAGGGCTTACAGATGAAGGGCTTAGGAGCATCCTATCAATGCATAATCCACGTCAATTGCAAGGATTGGTGGTCACCTGTTAAATGGATATTTTCAATTTTTTCAAAGAAAAAACAGAAAAGAAAAACTTTAGCCTATGAAATTATTTACTTATAACACTTTAGTTATAAAGTTCCAAACAAATAATTTCTCCTGTTAATTTGGGTTGCGATTTAGTCCTTAAACTTTTCGTTTAGCAGAACTAACACTTTTACCATACAACCATTAGTTTATTGTTTTCTTTTTTTATTTGTTTTTGTGTAATGTATTTATTTTTAAATATCTTATACAAGGATAATACCCACCTTTCTATTACCTTTTGTAAACCACCATCATTCCTCTACAGGAGAGAGAGACAAACATACACATCAAACAACTGTTTACTCACAGAGTCCAGAGAGACACAATAAAGATGTTTTCTTTTCTGGTCAAGCTAAATCCTGAGATGAGAAAATCACGCTACCCAAAATCCTGAAAAAGACAAAATCTCATCTCCTATTAGACAAAATCAAATCTCATCCCCTCAAAATTACTGTTGATGCAGAACGCAGAAGAATCTTCTTTCTCTATTTATTTTGAGACAACAGTGAAGGAAAACTGATTTTTAGGCAACCCAGATGAACTCCAAGTAGAGTTGGTTTAGGAGAGGAAAATCTGAGAGGAGAAATAAAACCCAGTATTCCTAAACAATCAAAATCACATTGTGCTAGTTAATGGAGAAATATTTCTAAAATACCCAACTGTGGGAGAATTCTCCCTCGGAAACCAAAAACCCAGGTCTAAAACACCATCAAAATCAGTGCTTGTTCAGAAATCGAATGAGCAAGGGGGTAAATCTCACAATTAGAACGAGGAAACAGCTTGCGAACAAGGAATACAGTGAAAATCAATCGTTTCAATATGACTTGTATCAAATATCATTTGGGTATGAAAAGAAAATGGGCTTAAAAATGGGGATTGGCGAGTAGACTGTGAGTCACAGGAAGGGCTTAGCAAAGAAGGGACATGGGGCCTCTCTTTTGTAACGGAGGAGAGGAAGGAGAAAGCAACCTTGGAAGCTCTTTTTGTTTATGACGTGGGTATTTTTGCAAAATTGGCAATTACATTTTGACAGTTTTGCAAAAAAAGTCCAATGTTTTTTCAGTTCTTGCAAAATTGTACATCTAATATAATTTGATAACAAGGAATCTAATGGTATTGTTAGATTTCAACAAAAACTAACCAATAGTGACATATTTAATCATGAGCATATGATGTTTACTAATGTTCGCAAAAGTACCTATAAGCTTCTTCAATAAAATTCAATAACTTAAACTTTGATTTCTCACTAAAGACTATATAAAACTCTTTCTAATACAAATTAAAATATAATTAATGCTTTGGATCAATAAAAAAAATACAATAAATTTTTTTAAAAAATCTACTTTAAATCATAAGCAAAATATTGTTACTGTTCACATAAACAACGACGAGTAGTAGACTTTAAACTCTATGTTCAATATCTTTTTGAATGAAAATTAAAAATTTAAGACTTAGGTCTTCTTCTTTTCTCAATGTCTACTATCTAACATATTCAATTGCAATGATTTCATTAATTAATGAAGTAAAAAATCATGGGTAAAGTCCTCTTGTTCACCATAGTCGGTTTGCTAGAAGGGTACTATCATAATTTTAAAAAATTAAATAAAAAGGAAGATTGGAAACTTATAGAATGGCAATTTTGCTAAAGCTCACAAAAACCCACTGGCCAATTTACAAAATTCAAAAGAAGTTTAGCATTTTTGCAACAACAAAAAAAACCCCTACTATAAAAGATTATTTTTTAAATACTATATTTTTAGGTTTTTAAAAATAATAAACTATTACTTGTGAGGCTTAACTATTAGATATTAACTAAAGTGCAATCGAACCAATAGTTCCACAACTACATCAATTTTATGAAATTGTAGAAACTGAACTGTTAAAAGTGAATAAATGCTCTTGTAAACATTACAGTAAAATTAATCTATTTCTATCAGCCCATAAAAAGAAGGAAAAAAAAAAAATTGCATAGGTGAATCTAGTTCCACCTTGAACACATGATTCCACTCTATTCATGCAATGATTGTCCAAGGATACTATCTTGGCACAACATGATTCCATGCTAGTTTTCCATGGGGGCCCACCATGCCATTGATCCAAGCCCTTCATTTGACACACATAAGTTTAGATATCTAATGACCCAAAATCGCTTCAGAAGAAAGTCGTTAGCATCTAAGAAATGGTGATTTCATCATGCTAAATACAGAAGGTCAGAAGCTCTCTCGAAGCAAACTTGTTGGAGGCAAAGGACTTTCTTTTAGAATGATTTTCAGGCCACGAGATATCTAAACTTAAAAGTGTGTCAGATAACGGCTTGGGTCAACAGTTCATGAGGTCCATCATGGGAAAGTGGAAAGTGATTTTTGAAATAATATTGCGTGCATTTTTCATCATTTAAATGAAAATATTCACCATAGTCTTTGCAAGAATACATTAGAAAGCGTATAACTTGAATGCTAGAACATGTTGGCAGTTCGTAGTCCAAGGAGGTATTGTGGGATTGAATTGGTAAACAAATCTACAAACTCACAATCTAAGGAGCAGAATTTCTTCATAACTCGACCAAGCTTGTGGCGTACAATGACAGCAGTCCTTTGAAGGAGGGTGCAGGGAAACTTTTACATACTATGGAGGCTATATTTCATACCCGACATTGGTAACTAGAGCTTTATAGGCCCCTGGCCAGCACCAAACTCGCTGCAATCTACATATGTTACATCAATCTCTCTTTGAAAGGGGCTGTTATGTACATGCTTAAAAGCGAGTTTTTAGTATCTTGATTGATGATTAGGCCGACGACTGGGACTCCCTGTCCGGTTTAAGCGCTTCTGCCGATATCTCCATGCTACTTGGATATGTGTTGCAGCCATTGATCTCCAATATGGAGATTCGTACCTGTTATCAAGAAACAAGGATTAAATTTCAGGTTTATTTCAAATAAAATCATTCTTCAGCTCACTTCTTCCAGGTTTATTTCAGTAGAAAAACCCAATTATCATGTTTCTCTCTAAGGGGAAAAATGAGAAACTTACTGAAAAACACAACTTTTGTTTTTTGCATTTCCCATAGCCTAGAGCTACAGAGCTCACAAGAAAACACTTTCATAAGACTAAATCAACTCGGCCTCACATATAAATGCGGTATAAATGGAAATGCAACTACCACAAATGTGTAAATGCTGCACAAGCAAAATGTAACATGGTACAGTATCCATATAAGAATGCAGACACAGAGACCGTTGCGGAAACATAGACTCCACTAGTTGTTTTCCAAAATGTGGTTCCAGTATGCAGCTATTTGTGTTCCGTATTATATATATAGTGTGGTTCCAGAATGCAGCTATTTGTATATATAAGTTGATTGAACTAATAACACAATGTCGCATCCATGATCAAATTTATCAGGGAAATGATATCTTGACCTCTTTCCTTATTCCAGCTAGAAACAAAAGAGAGAAACAATGGCAAACACAAATGTGAATTAGAGTAGGCAGCAAGATTACACAGCTTCAGGAAGAAGGGACCTTAGCAAGAAGGAATTCTATGAGACACTTAGCCAATCTGCCTCTACTAACCTCTATCAGTCTGCTGGCAAAGCCTTATACCCAAGGCTCTGCCTTCATGTGAGCCCAAATTGCCAAGATGATAACCTCCTTTAGAAAGTTTGAACTGTAACATAACAAACCCCACTTTCACTACGACCAAAATCACTAAGAAATACCATCTTAAGCCCAGTTCTTATCCTCAAGTGTTTTCTCCTTTCTTTCAGACCAAGAAGATCACATATGGGACCACGAGCATAAAGAAATTAACTATTACTGGTTGACTATGATAAGAGCACCACCATGAGTCAAGGCCTTCAAGGAGCAATAAAGGATAACTCATAGAGCCAACTGATAACCGATAAAGCTGTAACTCGAGTAGCAACAACCATGGTTAATTGGCAGAATCGCATGCTCGCTATCTCATTCATCTGTTTTGGGTGCACTCTTTCCAATTATTGTGTCTATCTAACTGGAGTTTCCATATTGTTTTGACACCTTACCATTGTTATCCCTGGGAGAGAATGTTGAAAATGTTTGGCCTTTTCTTAATTTTATATCAAGGTTAACCTAGTTTACAATAATAGAAAATACTCCACCAGCAAGAGCTCACCGATTACAAGGCTTATTCATCCTAACCAAGCCACATCAAATGCGATCTAGTTTGAAGGGGTACTGCAACTCTGACATAAACTAAACAGACCTTTATGTTTTCCGCTGTAACTTTATATTATGATCATTTTTGGCTATTGGGTTTTGACATAAGATTTTTGGAGAACCTCATTTTTGGTCCACTCCCACTGAGTCATAGTACCAAATCAAGCTACATTGCCTCCAAGCAGTAAACCCATCTTTTTAATCGAAAACTAACAATAAAAACATTAACACTGACCTCCATTTTCTTTTCCTTCTTGGTATTTTCATGTTTCTGTTGAAAAATTCTTAAGTGTACTGAATTCCTTTTTGCTTGTTATACAGTAGACAGGTATGATTAAAAGATCAGATCATATATACAAATAACAATCATGTGGCACACTGGCAATGGTACAGAGTCATTGCCATGGTGCCCATGGGAAATCAAACAAGTACAAAGACAAGATGATGGTATAAATGACCTGATGGCTCCTTGAACACGTGGATTCCGCAAGAATCGTGCAAAGACAGCAGTTACTTCTTCCAGATCAGCAGCTCGAAGTGCAAAAGCTTCCACATTGGTTACACATCTCACTGTCCTGTTAGATATCAACCGCAGACTTTGTAACCTGATTTTTTTTCCATCTGCAAAAGAGACCAGTTTAATATAAGGTTTGACCTTGAAACAACACTAAAATTAAATGGTATTCCAAACTTGTGAAAAGAAAAAAGAATAAAAAGGCAACAAGATAAGTAAGAAATAAAATCTGAAGGCATTGCCCTTTCTCGGGTCATACTCAACTTCTCGAACCGTTCAGGTGAAACAGAAACTAACCTTCTGGTGAACATCCTGGGAAACTGGTTTTTAACAATTTATCACAAATTCATAAGTAGAAAGAAACATGGAAAGCTTCCTATTTCATTAATTACGTTTTAAAATGTTACTAAGTGTAACAGCCCAAGGGCCCACACCCTGCAACGATATTGTCCGTGCCGAAGTGCCCATACACCCCGTACAGTTTTGTTCTTCCCCAGTTGCCAGGAAGAAGGCCTCATTGTAAGGGAAGTCCTCATCACTCTTATCAAGAGCCCCGTAACTTTCCCCCTAGCGATGTGGGACTAACTCTTAGTCCCTCACCTTGCCTAGAACCCTGCCAGCCTAGAAGTCTGCCAACCCTCTTGGCCCGCCCTCATCGGCCAAGGCTTCACAACCTCTCCCCCTTAGAGGACACGCGAGGGCCCACGTGCGGCTAGCCACCCACACCAGGTTGGGGTCTGGCTCTGATACCACTTGTATCAGCCCGAGGGCCCACACCCTGCAACGATATTGTCCGTGCCGAAGTGCCTATGCACCCAGCACGGTTTTGTTCTTCCCCAATTGCCTAGGGAAAAGGCCTCGTTGCAAGGGAAGTCATCATCACTCTTATTAAGAGCCCAGTAACTTTTCCCCTAGCTATGTGGGACTAACTCTCAGTCCCTCACCTTGCCTAGAAGCCTGCTAGCCCTCTTAGCCCGCCCTCATCGGCCAAGGCTTCACAACATTTATGTGAAGCTCTGGGTCGATGAGGGCGAGCCAAGAGAAGGCTGGCAGGCTTCTAGGCTGGGGTAAGGGACAAAGAGTTAGTCCCATATTGCCTCGGAAGAGGAAACTGGGCTGTTTATAAGAATTTGGGGAACTCTAATGGTCACAACGCGTTTTCCTTAGGAAACTTGGGAAGAACAAAACCGTGAGAGGTGTATGGGCCCCCCAAAGCGGACAATATTGTAACTGTTGGAACCCCAGGGTGTTACAAATGGTATCAGAGACAGTTCCCCTCGTGTTGTGATGGCTAGCTGCACGCAGGCGCCTAGTCGTGGCTATTACGCGGGGACGCGTGATCCCTAAGGGGGGAAGATGTGAAGCCCTGAGCCAATGAAGGCGGGCCAAGAGAAGGCTGGCAGGCTTCTAGGCTGGGGCGAGGGACAGAGAGTTAGTCCCACATTGCCTGGGGAGAGGAAACTGGGCTGTTTATAAGAGTTTGGGGAACTCTAATGGTCACAACGCGTTTTCCTTAGGAAACTTAGGAAGAACAAAACCGTGAGGGGTGTATGGGCCCCCCAAAGTGGACAATATTGTGACTGTTGGAACCCCGGGGTGTTACACTAAGCCAGTAATTTCTAGCAGGTTAACCAAGTATTCTCAAACACGGATGAATGACAAGTGGATGCAGCACACAGCATTTTTCTTTATATCAGTAAGCAAAAAGTAAACTATAAACGGTGAAGGGAAAAACAAACTCTGAAACAGGCAACCTTCACAGATCATAATTGAGCCTTTGGGGATAGGATTGGTTACATCACAATTTTAGTCTTCCTTCAAGTTGCAATTAAGTGAGGTAAATCGAAAGTCAGGAAGGACAAGTACCTTTACTTATAGAAGAATGATCAAGACACCATGTCAGAAGCTCCTCGCCGCAAACATCCCCTTCAGACAAAGGGGCTATATTTCCATCTCCTCCATCACTTTCCATCTTACCGCGCACAACAAAAACCATCTTATCAATTGGACCACCTCGGTATAGAATTTTGCTTCCTCCTATGTATAATTTTTGTCTTAGTCTTTCACAGATAGCATCCAAGATAGGCTCATCCATTAGGGTAAAAATTCGCACCTGCAAATTATAGGGTTTTAGATCCTAACATAATCAAGATAAACTAGAATAAATACCACCAACATGTTACTTCCTGGTCATAAGCTTCATGGTTTGTACAGAAAATATTCAACCTCATCAATTGCTTTTGCTTTAATTGCTTCTAAATTCATGAGTTGGTAAATGCAGAAGTTTAATACAATTCAAAAAGTACAAACAATATCAAATATGTATCTATGTGGCAACAATTGGGTCAGAGGAAGATCTGGAACAAGAGCCCCAGACACAAATTGCAGCAACCACAAAATCATCGACACATGAACTTTCTAGAATGATTGGAGCCACATGATCCAACACCAGATATTTGGGAATGTATCAAAGCATACTCCAAGGAACAGAACGACAAAGGAGGGGGACAAGGCAACTTTTAAAAGCCTTAGTTTGCAGTCCCATATGAGCTCAGACAGATTACTGGAGAAGACTTTCCAATCAACAAACTCTGGAAGTCTCTCTAGTTAATCTTCATCTGTCTTGAGCAACTGCTTTTGCACAAAGTTCCTTTCTCTAAAGTCAGGGGTAAAAAGAAAAGAGCTTCAAATGATTCCTCTGATAGATCTTTAGGTGTTTATTCCCTCTTGAAAAAGACTTTCATGCAAGGCCATACATCGCACCCCATGGCATTCAATTGTCTTCTTTATGTTTTGCATTGTAGCTTCAATTTGCAAATTTCTTTTGTCAGATTTAATGAAGAAATGACAAATAGATATATGAATAGGACAGGTGACAGACGTATGGAAATTCCAATGGCTGTAAATTTTGTATGTGAGATATCGATATATGAATCATTTTCAAAAGAACCTACCTGTAAATCATAGTTCAAGCAGTAATGTCCCACGGTTCTCCAATGAAATTGCCACATAAGTGTTTCGCATAAGAAATTGCAACCACCAAAAGAATATTAGAAGCTTTTAGGCAACTAGGCCAAGAGTGTTCGAGTTTCAAGATTAATACATGTAATCTCCAGCATTACTTGATAAGCTCCCATGGGTCAATTTCTCACACAGTTGAACCATGGTAAGCAACACCCTAGGGCTACTGCAGTAGAGCATAAAACCTTAAATTACATAACTGAAACATGGTTACAATATTTTATCAAAGGCAAATTAAAAATTCAAATCAAATTCTTTTATTTGTGGTTGTGCTTCTATCCTTGTACATATGATCCCTCTGTTGAAGAAACTTTGCAGACGTATAGCGTTCACAGTGATGCCTAGACTAGTTCAACATTTAGTCCTGACCGTCTCATGGATTTAAACAATGAGACTTAAGGTTGAATTCTGCTCAAACCTCAAAAGCCAAGAAGCAGCGGAATTCCATAATTGAAAATTGATTTTTTCCATATTGTGCCATTAAAAGGTACAGATAAAAACATATTTTACCTCATCTACTTCTAACGCATATTGGGTAAAAGCCAATTTTGATTTATACAAAACTGCTATCGGTTATTTATGTGGTGCAAAATGATCGGTAAAAAGCTAGAACCCATATGAAGGGTGACAATGACTACTACTAGATGAATATTTCTCAGATGCTAATAAGATTTACACGATGGTTATGCATTCTTCATTTAAACCCAACTGAAATATATTCGATGATAACTTAAACTACTTTCTGATAAAGCCACAAAGGAATGACAGCAAGGGCGAAGGCATACCATCATAAAATATAACCTATGTAAAGTAAAGAATTTTGTTATTATCATAGAAGTTGAAACAGAAGCTCACTTTTTGGACAAATTTAAAGAGATGACGGCGTATATCTCTTTGTACGTCCTCTGGTAAATTCTCCAAGAGCAGTTCTTCGTTTACACCTCTAGTGGCAGCCCAGTTAAACCTTTCTGATTGTCTCACCTGCCTACATTATCACCCGAATTGAGTAAGATTCTGAAGACAGCTGTTTGACATTGTGATCAAATTTTCGACAGATAAACTAGTTGAATGTTGTCTGAAATCTGAATACATTTAAGCAATACCAGAATCTGCATAAACCATATTGTCCACCCGACCTCAAAAAGTATTACATAAGACATCAGATGGACAACCATAATAGAAACCAAAATGAGCTCCAATTTCTATAACAAATAGGATTCCCAATCCTCTCAATTACAAGTTACATACATGGAGTTGTTGGCTTTGTGCTGCTAATGCTACCACTAAGTTACCTCTTTAAATATATAGCTTGTAGTTTCTTGCATATAGAGAGGTGGCTGCAGGAGAAGGATTGGTGAATCTGCCACGTGATGGTTCAGTTCTGTTGTAGCGCTCCTATGATTGTTTACAACCTTTTACTGCTTGCAGGTTTTTTTTTTTCTCTTTTTTACTTTAAAAATATTGCACAGCATTCACAAATAATGGCCAGGTTTTAAAATTTTCGATCACATTAGAGCTTGGTTTTCTGTAGGTTCCTTGAGTCCAGAGGAAGGCATTGTGCAAGGACAACTCAATTTCTTATTCCTTCATTTCAAATGCTTGTGAGTTACTGCATCGCACAGAAACTTCTCTGCAGTGGATGATTCAAGTTCGTTGGCAACTACTGTAGTGCTCAGAGATCATCAGACAAGTTAAACATCAAATATGTTGTATTTGTTTAAGACCAATTCCAGCGGGACTGTTTTAACTCTTGTACCATTACTTTGGAGGTGGATTCAGTAAGTGTGTCTTGAGAGATTACTAGGTCATTTCCATTGTCGCTTGAGGCAAAGGGTGTCACGGCCTGAAACTCAACAGAAACTATGGGAAGAACAAGACGGCAGTCATGCTGCATCGGATCTCGGGTGGTGTGAAAAATGGGCAAGGGTTTGCTAGGGCGTTCCCCCAGAAGCGAAGCACTAAATCGGATCCCGGGCGTAGTGAAAAATGGGCAAAGGCTGCTAGAGCGTCCCCTCGGAAGCGACGCACTGCATCAAAACCCAGGTGCAGTGGTAAGTGGACATGGGTTCATGCCATGGAGATCGAGAAGGGTACTAGTAAATAGGATATCTCTAGAGCATAAGATTTGTATTGCCACATGGAATAGAAGGACATTGATAGGTAAGAGTTTGAAACTAGTAGACACGATGAAACATAAGAGAGTCAACATCACTTGCATCCAAGAAACCAAGTGGAAAGAGACTAAAGCTAGAGAAATCAATGGGTATAAATTATGATATGTAGGAAAGGATAATAACAGAAATGACGTAGAAATAATAGTGGATAAAGAATTAAAGGATAAAGTTGTGAATGTTAAAAGAATTAGTGATAGAATTATAATAATAAAACTAGTTCTAAGACAGCAGATCATAAATGTTATAAGCGCATATGCACCACAAGTAGGGTTAGAAGATATAATGAAAAGACAGTTTTGGGAAGATATGGAGAAAGTCATGCAAGAAATTCCCAACACTGATGGGATATTTATAGGAGCAGACTTAAATGACCATGTAGGAAAAGAAAAGGAAGGGTATGATAGAATATATGGAGGGTATGGTATAGGTGAATGAAATGGGATGGGGGAAACTATCCTCGATTTTGCTTTGTCATGCAACCTAGCCATTGCAAATACACTCTTTAAGAAGAGGGATGAATACTTAATAACCTTTAAAAGTGGACTTCATAAAAGCCAAATAAACTTCTCTCTATTTAGGTACACTAAACGATCAATGTGTAAGGATTGTAAGGTGATACCCAGTGAGAGTTTAACCTCACAACATAGGTTAATGGTTATGGATATCCATATCAAAAGATGGAGGAAAAGAAATGAACTTACTAGCTATCCAAAAACTAAGTAGTGGAACTTAAAAGGAGAGAAAATAACCTCATTCAAAAATAAGTTGATGGTAGAAGGAAACTGAAACTATGAAACAGAAGTAAATACCATGTGGATTAATATTGCTGAGTCCATTAAGAAAGTGGCAAAAGATGTCTTCGGAGTATCTAAAGGTAAAAGACAATTAGTAAAGGAAACATGGTGGTGGAGTGAAACAGTGCAAAAGTTATTAAAGAAAAAAGAATGTGTTTTAAAGCATGGCAGAAGACTAAAAATAATGAAAACTATGAACAATATAAGAATGCTAAAAATGTTGCTAAGAGAATAGTAAGTGAGCCTAAACTTAAGACATATGATGAGCTATATAATAGACTAGAAACAAGAGAAGGTGAGAAAGATGTGTTTAAACTTGCAAAAGTAAGAGAACAGATGGGTAAGAACTTAGATCATATTAGGTGCATTAGAAGTGATGATCAAAGGGTAGTCAAAGATAATAAGATTAAACAAAGGTCGGAGACATACTTTCAAAAATTGTTAAATGACAATGGCCCTAAAAATATACGGATTGAAAATACTATAAACCTAAATAGCATTGGATGCTATAGATCTAAACATAGGATTAGAATACTTGAAGTAAAAGAGGCCTTGAAAAAGATGAAATCAAGAAAGGCCATGGGGCCCGATGGTATACCAATAGAGATTTGGAAGCATATGGGAGATGTTGGGGTAGTTTGGTTGACCAAGTTGTTTATAAAATCAAAGAAAATGCCAGATGAGTGGAGGAAAAGCTCTATTGTACTAATTTCTAAGTATAAAGAAAACATACAGAGCTACACTAATTATCGAGGGATCAAACTTATGAGCCACACTATGAAACTTTTTGAAAGAGTGATTGATAATAGGCTACGGCATGAGACAAGTGTATTGGAGAATCAGTTCGGTTTCATGCCTGGGAGGTCTACCATGGAAGCTATTTTCTTACTAAGACAATTGGAAGAGAAATATAGGGAGAGGAGGAAAGACCTCCGCATGGTCTTTATCGACTTAGAGAAAGCTTATGATAGAGTCCCTAGAGAGTTAATATGGAGAATGTTGGGTGAGAAAGGGGTTTCGTGGGTTGTATAGACATAATTAAGGATATGTATGAGGGAGCGGTAACAAATGTTAAGACCGCTAGTGGTGAGACCGGTGATTTTCCTGTCACTATAGGATTGCACCAATGATCGGTATTGAGTCAATACCTTTTCACGTTGGTTATGGATGAGTTAACAAAACATCTGCACAAGGAGATTCCCTAGTGCATGCTATTTGCAGATGATACAGTCTTAATTGATGAGACAAGGGAGGGTGTAAACACAAAGTTAGAGTTATAGAGAGAAGCATTAGAATCTAAAGGATTTAAAATCAGCAGAACTAAGACAGAATATATGAAATGCAATTTTAGCAAGGAGAGTATGAGTGGAACACCAATCAAGATTGATAACCAAGAAGTCCCAGTAAAAGACCACTTTTAGTACTTAGGATCAATGATTCATGAGAGTGGAGAGATTGAGAGGGAGGTTACCCAGAGAATCCAAATGGGTTGGAACAAATGGAGATGTGATTTTGGAGTTTTGTGTGATCAGCAAGTGCCGCTCAAACTAAAAGGAAAATTCTATAGGATGGCCATAAGGCCGGCCATGCTCTATGGATCAGAGTGTTGGCCAGTTAAAGAACATCATGCTCATAGGATGAGCGCCGCAGAAATGAGAATGTTGAGATGGATGAGTGGTAAGACAAGAAAGAATAGAATTAAGAATCAAAATATTAGAGGAAATCTAGGGGTAGCACCAATAGGTAATAAGATGAGGGAGACTAGACTTAGATGGTTTGAACATATCCAAAGGAGACCCAAAACGGCACTGGTTAGAAGGAGTGAGGCAATGCAAGTAGAAGGTTTTAAAAAGGCAAGAGGAAGGCCCAAAAGAATGTGGATAGAAGTGGTGAGGAAAGATTTAAAAACTTTAAGACTAAATGAAGCCATGGTACTTAATAGAGAGGAATGGAGGAATAAGATTCATGTGGCCGACCCCTAATTGGGATAAGGTCTTGATGATGATGATGATGAACTGTGAAAAGAAACTTGATACAAATTAGCCAAACAAATGTGGAGATCTTCCCCAACTACCAGTTTTGAGACAAAATCCTAGATTGACTATTTTTCTTCAAATCTCCAAGACTGGAAGTTATGACTCTTGCAAGATTTGACACAAACTAAAGGAGGTAAAAAGCAGGTCGAAGTGGCCAAACAATTAACGGCAGCTACTCAGGAAACTGACCAATCACCACAAGATGAGTGGACAGGCTAACCTAAAGGCTAAAACCTGCTTCTGAAAAAGAGTAATTACAACCACCAAACATGTCCATGAGAAAAAGAATGGGGCAGCAACTGAAACCATTTTATACCTCAAGAACATAATGGTCATAAGGGAAAGTTCAGAAGTTGTCGGGAATTAAAGGATTGTTTGGCTAGTGTCCGATATCCAGGACTTGGTCCAATGCCATATTTTGATATAAACAAAGATTCTGTACGCAGTCTGTATTTGTTGGATTCATTGGAGGAGACAAGGTCATGGCAATGAAGCCATTTGATAGATTATTTGGTTAGTGTCTGATATCGAGAACTTGGTCCGGTGCCATAAAATAGAGAATTTGCACTCAGTTCATATAGGTTGGATTCATTGGAGGAGACAAGCAGTTGACAACGAAGCCATTTGATATCCTTGTGTAAAAAAAAAAAAGAAAAAAAGAAAGAAATCATCCTAATGCACAGGAACATGAAATGTTGGAGAATATAGAGAACTATGAAACAATTTACTATATTGATACATCTAACAATAGCAATTGTCTCTCTTGAAATAACTAATGCTGTGACAGTTACAGGTCATATCCATGCTCCCTGACCATCAACCCTGCTCACCAACGAGTAATCTACAGAAGTCCAAGGTATGTATAATGGACTTGAAATTGTACCTATTGTGCAGGACTTAGATTTGATCGCATCTGATGACATCTTTTTGCGAAGTGTATCGTATCAGAAGTTAACTAAATTGGACAAACATCTAGATCTATGTACCACACAGTTGCAAGAGGGACTGACATGCAAAACAGGAAGAAATTGTAGTTGCAGGTCAAAAATTGAAACAAGGCAGTGGGATATGGTGCATTCTGAGATGATTTGGAAGGACATATCTGTAAAATAGACCAAAGACACTTTCCTAATCAATTGGTCATACACAATCTGTTTATAGTAGATACCAACTCACTCTCCTTTCTCATCTGTTGAAGAATGGATCTATGCACATGCAATATACAGTTACAGGAGGGAAATCTGGTATATGAAAAAAAAGGAGAGAGTTTATATGCAACTTCCAGCTAAAAGGTTGAATACAAGGCCATGCAACATGCTAGATGTGAGATGACTCACTGGGGAAAAAGTAATTAGATAATTCTTGTTTTGTCCACCAAAAGTAACTGCATATTCTTTTCCCTTCTTAAGGAAGATTAGCACAAGTAAGATGACAGCTCTGAAAGGATCCAACCAGGATCCAACCTCGTACTTTCTGGAGAGGAACTCATACACATGCGACAAAGCAGGAAATATTATTATGTTACATCCTAAGCTTATTTGCATGAAATACCAACCAATTAGAGCTCACACATAAGCTGTTGTAAAATAAACAAAAGGGGAAACCTGAGGAGAATTCTAAAAATATTAAGGAACTCATAGGAACTTTCCCATAAAACATATTAGAGGTACCGTCTTAGTTCTTCAGGTAGTCGCCGATGGCTCATCCACTGCTCAACATCACGACGCCTTAGTTGCATTTCTAATCTCCTTCAGAAACAAATAAGGTATAAATAGCAAGCAAATGATAAAATATGTTTTAAACAGAAAAGGAAAAGGAAACACAAAGACAGACAGAGAGAGAGAGATCTAACTATAAAATTTGAGAACGAAAGAAAAAATCAACAAAGAACAAGTTGAAACTGATGAAATCTTAACCTCTTCAAAGATCATCATGAAAAAACTAATATTTTGAAGGTAAAACGTCTCATTGATGAATAAAATGACAGATCAAGGCCGTTTGCAGTTATAAAAGCTCTCCAGATCAAACATCAACTCGCCTAGCAAGTCAACTGAAACTTCCTTTGACTCAACTTTACCTTCAAAAGTTCCATACATTTCAGAACCAGCTGTAGGACTTATTCTAAATAATACAAATGATCTCTATGGATCTTCTTGCCCTATTAAATTTTCATCTTTCATAGTATTTTCAATTGACAGTATGTCTCCTTCCTGAAGTTTAAATTTTTTATTGTCCGGAGAATAAGGTCTTAACTTGGGTTTTTTTCCCATGAACAAGCAGGGATGTATTCAAAATAATACTAACAGTATCTTAACAATAAAAATAAAAGTGAAAGAACGAGAAACATCAGGGGATGGATGCTGTAAGAAGAATCAACATTGTAACATTTGCGAAATACAATGTTAAGAGGGAAGCACCCTTCAGCAAAAAGTTATAACCTGACAACCATCCAAAGAAAATGGTTTCATCACCAAGAATGACTATCCGGATAAACAGCATATATATATATATATATATATATAGACACACACAGAGACACATATACATATAATTCAATCATAAGAAACTACTGATAAACAAATTCATTACCTGCGTCCAAGAGCTTGAAGGAAGTTTTGCATATTCCCAATAAGTAAAGCAAAAAGGAAAAGGCCAAGTCCAATGATGCCCATAGTGAATAAAACTTCCCACTCAAAGGAGCTTGGAACTAGATTTCCTGCTAGAGTACTAATTTGCTATACCACCAGAAAAAATTTGAAAGAGAGTTAATAAATGCCTTTGGTATAAAGACATACTTGAATGAAATTAAGATTTCAAAATCAAGCAATCAACAAATTTAATGTGAGACTAAAACAAGAATCTCACCAAACATATGATCAAGTTCTCCAAAATTATTTGATCTAAATCATAAAAATATCAAATACATAAAGATTTGCTATTTTCATTGTGAAATAAAAGCAATTGTTATCAAGACAGAACCAAGTTATAGTGTTTGCCTACATATTTGTCTAGTATATGCGTCTGAATACCAGAAACAGAGAATCTTTCTCAAGAATATTTGTTTATTTCACCTTTTCACAGGAGCCTTGGCACAATGGTAAAAGTTGTCGTCATGTGACCTTGAGGTCATGAGTTCAAGGCGGGAAAACAGCCTCTTGTAAAAATACAAGGTAAGGCTGCCTACTATAGGCTCTTTTAGTCCGCCCATTCCCTGGACCCCGCATAGGCAGGAGGTTCTTGCACCGGGGCTGCCCTTTATATTTGACCTTTTCACCACATTCATGACTAAGAAGTTTAAATGAGATATTCCTCTACAGGAAGCTCTGGGATGGCTTTTGGACTTCTGCTACTACATAGGCAAGGATATTCCTGGAACATTTTGGTGGTCATATCAGTTTGATCTGGTGGGCTACCCACAGGCTTACCATTGACATTAGTTCCATTATCATAAGGTGATAAATGATAATACACCAGGGAGCAAATAAAGTTTGTCAATAGCAGTCATGGCTGCAGAGAGGACACTGAGCACAGAAGTTTCAAAGGAACATAGTTACACATCTAGAGAAGTTCTAACCGAGTCATAGTAAAGTGTTCTATTAGTAACACCATTCTAGAATGGTGTACAATGGCACAGAGCTTTGTACACCTCAAGAGTGAAAAAACCCTGAAATGCTCGGAATGTGTATTCACCTCCATTGCTTAGTACTTATAATGTTTAATAAATATGTTAGCAAAAGGATAGAAGATTAGAAGCACCTCGGATTTATACTTACGAATGAAAATCAATACATAATAAGTGAGATCATTATCACAAGAATAACATAAAACTAAGAGACAGGGTTCAGAGTTGCAAGCTCAAATGGTAAACAACAACCAATATTGTTATACAAAATAAGGAATGATATGAAGGCAATTCAAACTGCTTGTCGAGCATACAACTAAAAGAGACTCAATAATTGCTTTACTAAAAACAGCAGAAAGGCAAGAGTGAAACACCCAAGAGAATAGTATCAATTTCAAAAACACCTGTGGACAAGCAATGATACTGTAAGGAGAACGGAATCAAGATTTCCACACATGACATTTTAAACCCTAGAGAGAAACCATTTGTGTACTGAATATGGACCATAAGTTAGTTTAAGCTTTCATCTTGATGAAACTCAAACAAATGAATGGATTAGATGATGTGCCACGTATGCCATAAATACTAAATTAGAGGCACAAATCAAAAGGGAAGTGGGGACATTTACTAGTCTAATGCTAGAATTGTCCATTTGGAACGAAAAGGAAACTCAAGATGTTTTATCTTTTCCAGTTGAAAGGAACAAATGGAAACTCAAGGTTGACCAGGATTTTTAATTTCTAGGTTTTTTGGAAATTTCTCCTCACACATGATACCCATGGAAAATGAAATTACCAAACAGTGAAACCTAATTTTCAGAAGGACAAAGAAGAAAATAATTGTTCTCCCTAAAACAGAAACCTTAATCTTATTCCACCAGTCACCACTAGGAAAATACACTGATGGCAACACACATCAAAAAACAAAAATCGAGACCACAAAACCTTAAAACTAAAATGCAATAAAGGCATCTCACATGCCTGCAATCCAATTAACACCTTAATTGGTGAAAATGCACTATGTAAAGACATGAGGGAGAAGCTCATTATAGAAAGCATCTGACTTTAAAGAGTGTATATTGTCTATATCCAAACTTCCTGTCAGAATGAAGAATAAAGAAGAGAGTACACTTTTATCATGACCCATAAATTATTACCACGCCTGGATGAAACTTAAAATAGAATTCATCTTTTCCTTCAGCAAAAATATATCATGTAAGCAGTAACTGAAGTGGAAGTTAGAACAAAAAAATAATTTGACAGAGTCAAGTAGATCTAGGAGGGGTTCAGTACCTGAAAACCCCAAAACAAAGAATAGATATATCTCGTAACAATACTCCGTTCAGTAGAAATAAGAACAGCTTGATCATAAATTCCATATGGGAAGCCATCAGTAATATTGAAGCAATTTGTTGCATTTTGATTGTTCAACCAGCTGTCCCAGTTTTTATCTGAACGAAATATTCTAATATCTCCACGGCCGCAATCTATGAACCGTTTACAAAATGGAATGCTAGAGTCACGGCAAGCATCTCGTAGACATTGGTTGAGTCTCTGAGAGAAATGGCCATATAAATCAATTAAATCTTTGTCCGATCAAGATTAGGCATGTCAAAGAATACACAAACATAGGTCAGATAAAATGTCAACAATGTAAGTCAACCAAAATACACAGTTTCTTCTTTAGTGAAATTGATTTCTCGCATGCTTGATTTTGATCTTGCCCTGTAACTTTGCTGCATCATTATATTCAGACTCGTGGCAGTCTGGAGAGGAAATAAGTGAAAGGGAAGTGATCCCTCTTTTACAGTTCTAAAAGGCATGGGATAAGTCCAACTGAGAAAACAAAACTAAAAATGAAGAATTCTTTGTTGCCTTCAAGAGTTTATAGATCTAAGCTTCAAAAAACAAAATAATGTTAGTTTTTTCGACCTCGACTGATACATGACATGTTTTGAGTCCTTTGACTACTATGAAACCTTAGCAATGCCAAGAAACTGGGTGTTGAAGCACAAACCTGAAGAACTAAGTAAGCAATAACCAAAAAAAAGAGGGAAGCGGGTCCGGGGAGGAGGCAGACCACAATATAGTACGCAGCCTTACCTTACATTTTTACAAGAGGCTGTTCCACGCCTCAAACCCATGACCTCAAGGTCATACGATGACAACTCTTGCATTGCGCCAAGGCTCCCATAGGCAATAACAAGTTGGAGAAAAATTCTTATTCATAACAACTTAGGTAGTATGTCAGCAGCCAATGATGAGTTTTCAAAATTTCCCCATAGTTTTGGTAGACATTCATATTTCTTTCTACTCATCTGTTACAGGATGTTTATATTTTCAAAATGATTTCAACAGCCACCAAGGAAGTCCCTAATACAAATTTCTAGATAAGGAAATACATGCATGCGTATCGTTAATATATATATATATATATATATATATTGTGTGTGTGTGTGTGTGTGTGTGTAGAGAGAGAGAGAGCAGGAGGGAGGAATATGGGTATGGTGGGAGTACAGTTGTTTGACAGAATCAATGTGACTCTCCTCTCTATTCTTAAATGCAGCACAATTTTCCCAATCTCTCTCTTCAACTTTTGATTTTACCCAAACACCCCTTTATTCTTTCACTTTATTTTGTTTTTCCTACATTTAACACTACCCCTTCAGGGCCTTTTGCTTTATATATAGTGTAGTAGATAGATTAATCTATTTTTAATAACCTTCTGACTTTCTAAGATTACAATATTTGCCACTGTATTTCCAATGACTAATGTTTACTTTTAATTCGTCTTTTTTTTTACTACCCATATTATTCTCTCTCTCTCTGGAAAAACAGAAATCATGCAAGAGCACTCCACACAATCTCATATACATTAAATGAATTTTGAGAACTTTTAAGGATGCCATAGTGATGGCTACTATCACTTAATGGATCCTAATCAAAGAAATAAACAAGCTGTAACTTATGCAATGGGGCACATAATTGATAATTCTGGGACTCCCTCTCAAACTGGTGCACATATATGGCCCATTTTCAGTTTCGAAAATACGACCACAAACAGTCTATCAAGCAAGAACCTTGCAAATGTATCACCCAGTTCTCAACTGATCTTCCAGATTTACAAAAAAACTGCAAATCTTCTGGCACAAAACCCTCTGCGTATTTCATTCATGAAATACTGGAATGCTGGCAATGAAGATGGCTCCTTGATCATTTCAAAAGAAAAAAAGAGGGCTCCTTGATTATCTCTGAACATAACCATAGATCTATCAACTAGAAAACCTAACCCTTTCTTAAGAGCCTTCAACCACATCAATTTATGAATTGCAATAACCATAGCTCCTCCTCTGATTTTGTTCAGATCTGACCTAAAAAATTAATGTTGTCTTGCAACTGTTAAGTGATCCAATTATTTACTCGGACCTGAACAACTCTGATACTAAAAGGAAAGGAAAGAAATTGATTATTGGTCATTGTAAGCAAGTTTCTTCTCTTCTCATATAAGCTATTTGCCATTATTTCCATGAGCAAAATTAAGGGCCAATGTAAACATCATGTGAAACCAAGTAAAACAAGAGAAAGCTATTCTGAGCTTCCCCAGAAAATAGAGTACATTGAATGAATCTACAATAGAAGCTTAAAAAAACTTCTACTTTATAGCATTGCAAGAACATATGGTGCAACAAACAGCTAAATATGTCGATGCCTTTACAAACCTGTAACCCAAAGAGGTACCAACATGATCCCACCACATGCCCAGCTAATACAAAAATGAGGAGATTAATGACAAAGTTTGACCATGCTGATTCAAATATGAAGCCACTTGCAGATTGCCCAGCAAGCAGAGGCACAAATCTGAATATCCTTGGTAAATATTGAAGAAGAACTGTGGCACGTAAGAGATTTTTCGCATAATTTGCTGCTGATGATCCCACATACTTTGGTAAGACCAACAATATCATGATCTTCACAACATGAAAAATTGTGAGTTAGGGATCAAGTGGATGAGAATTGACATAATGCATCTCAACTGAAATAAACTATTCCTACACAAATACTGCTAAATGAGAAGCGTAGATGTAGAAAGCATGCATAAATTCTTCCAAAAACTCAATCCAGTTTGAAGTCAAAATACTTAGAAGTTAAATCATAAGTTCTTAGAGCATAGAAGACCTAATCCAAAGGTTACCATATTCATCCATCAGAAGCAATTCCTACAAATATTTACATGGCAATAGAAGCAAAGACTAGGTGTGAGAATATCAAAACCAAATAGAATAACATGAGAAGTAATCATTCCTAGATTCCATAAATTTTGAACTTTGAACCAAGGCCATCTATCATAGTGGTGCAAGGAGTCTCTCCCATGGTAGGCCACCTTGTTCAAGACTGTTCATAGGTGTAGTCAAACTTACAAAGGAAAACATAGAAACTTGAATACATCAAGAATTGTTATTCTGGAAGTTTCTAATTCAAGAATTTTACTAACTTCACCACTCACATTAATTCCAGGTGCAGCAAAAGTGTCAAGAGCCAGAAATTTGATCTAATGAAAGAACTAAGAATAATTCCACTGCTCCTAGGTAATTGAATGCTCAAATTTGAAATGAAGTCTAGCTATAACACAACTGCATTGAACACGCTTCAACAAGACCTAAGGGGAGAAAACATAACAAAACATTCCCGCTCCATAAGAAAGAAAAGCATCAAATAGGAACGGAAGGCCCGACTCTTCAAGAAAATAATATAGATCTCTTCAGAAACATCCCACAAAATTGGAACGATGCGGAGAAGATAAGCATAGACCCTGCACAAGATTGACATGCACAAATCGAGAAATGGTCCAAACATTTTATATTTAAAAATTTTGAAATAGTATAGAAACCTAAAAAAGAAGCCGAAATTAGCACAACTTCCATCAGTTGAAGCCTGTCTCTTCCAAATCTCAGTGCCAATCAGAGTTCCTTTCTGAGAAGAACTCAACCCCCATTTCAAGTCATCAGCTACATCATGGACTTCTTGTAGATCTTTTGTTAATCTTCAGTACGGTTATAAGTAGCTCTTATTGACAGCTTTCTTTCTATTCAACTAATATTCGTTACAAAGCCATAGGATGGTGTACTAGTTGTCGCAGCAACTTCAGGCAGGTTGAAGTAACTAACCATCTATTAAAGAGTTCAATCTGTGCTAAGCTTTCTGTATAGCATCATTAGAATTTTGCTTTTGTATCTTTCTTGCTACGTAATTGATTATCCTACTTGATACATCATGACACAGAGTTGGTAATTATTAACCCGCATAAAAAAAGATATGACATAATATCCAGTTCTCCATTCACTCAAACTGATGCATGTGATCAAAGACAAATGCTGCTGATAACAAGCCGGCCTACCTCACTGTGTTTGGTCTGATTAAAGGGAATCTAGATTAGTGGCCACAGGAACAGCAAATTTCTTCTTAGATGGAGACGTAAGAGTAATAAGAATGCATGCCAACAGCAAGGTGCATAAGCATACAATCTCATCTGTAGCAGAGCGCATTGAGAGTTAACGAACTTAATGCAGATTCAATTAGCAGTGGATTCTTTGGCTTTCTTTTTATTATTTTGAATGTTGAACACATGCACCCATGAGCAGCCTCAAATGCTGACCACCCAGGAAAGATGCTCCTCGCGCCACTGCACTAGAAGGCTTTTGATCCAATAGATCCTCTCTTTTACAGTCATAATGTATAACAGATAAGCAAGTCATCACAAGCATATGAGCCTCAACATCCACCCTCTAATAGTTGAGAAAAAGGTATATTGGTATCAAGCGCCCAGTCAGCATCAGCATATACAGCGAGCTAATGCAGGACATGATGAAATGAATGGACCACAGGTACCTTGTGAGTATCAGATCATAAAATGGATTGATGTCAGATAGGAAATACACAAGTATTGTTGAAAAATAGACACCATAAGAACACACCAACTATTAGGGTCTAGAATCCATCATGCTCTCAATAAGTTTACACTAGACTGTAAGATCTGCAAGAAGAGTGAAGTTATCCTGTGTATAATCACATTAAGATCCTGAGGAGTATCCCAGCCTTGTCAAAGAGAATCAGCTAGAGGGATAAGATTGTTTGTATCTTTTCTATGGTAAATCAAAGTTCCACCATCATAAGAATGCACTTCCAGACCAAGAAAATATGTCAAATTACCAAACTTCTTGAAGCAAGATTTATACAATGCCTCCAACTAAGAAACTGCTATTCATCTTGAGAGATAATAAACATCAAATTATAAAATTAATATAGGGATCCATGTAGAAGTCCAGTTGATGAAGAAGGACGAATAGGAGCCTTACAAAGAAATCCACCAATAGCTCAGCTGTCTGAAACTTTTCAAGCAAAAGGAGCTTGTTTCAACCCATAAGGAGACTTCTTAAGACAAGTTATCTCATCATCATCAAGACCTTATCCCGCCATGAATCTTATTCCTCCGTTCCTCTCTATTAAGTATCATGGCTTCATTTAGTCCCAAAGTTTTTAAATCTTTTCTCACCACTTCTATCCACGTTCTTTTGGGCCTTCCCCTTGCCCTTTTAGAACCTTCTACTTGCATTGCCTCACTCCTTCTAACCGGTGTTGTTTTCGATCTCCTTTGGACATGTCCAAACCATGTAAGTCTAATCTCCCCCATCTTGTTACCTATTGGTGCTACCCCTAAATTTCCTCTAATATTTTCATTCCCAATTCTATACTTTCTTGTCTTGCCACTCATCCATCTCAACATATGAACATGATGTTCCTTGACTACCCAACACTCTAATCCATAGAGCATAGCCAGCCTTATAGTCATCCTATAGAATTTTCCTTTTAGTTTTGAGTGGCATCCACCGATCACACAAAACTCCAGATGCACATCTCCATTTGTTCTAACCCTCTTGGATTCTCTAGGTAACCTCCCTCTCAATCTCTCCACTCTCATGAATTATTGATCATAAGTACCGAAAGTAGTCTTTTACGGGAACTTTTGGTTATCAATCTTAATTGTTGTTCCACTCCTACTTCTCTCCTTGCAAAAATTGCATTCCATATATTCCGTCTTAATTCGACTAATTTTAAATCATTTAAATTTTTTAGGCTCCCCGGACCCCGCATAGGTGGGAGCTTCGTGCACCGGGGCTGCCCTTTTTTTAAATTTTTTAGGCGCTTGTGGTCCATCCCTTCCCCAGACCCTGCATAGGCAGGAGCTTCGTGCACTGGGGCTGCCCCATGCATCTCTCCATAACTCTAGTTTTGTGTTTACGCCCTCCCTTGTCTCATCAAGTAAGACTATATCATCTACAAATAGCATGCACCGTAGAATCTCCTAGTGCAGATATTTTGTTAACTCATCCATAACCAACATGATAAGGAATGGACTCAATGCCGATCCTTGGTGCAATCCTACATTTGTCACTGCTCCCTTACACTAGTGGTCCTAACATTTGTTACCGCTCCCTCACACATATCTTTAATTATGTTTATATACCCTTGCGAAGCTCCTTTCTCGCCCACACCCTCCAGATTAACTCTCTAGGGACTCTATCATAAGCTTTCTCCAAGCCGATAAAGACCATGTGGAGGTCTTTCCTCCTCTTCCTATATTTCTCTATCAATTATCTTAGTAAGAAAATAGCTTCCATAGTAGACCTCCCAAGCATGAAACCAAACTGGTTCACCGATACACTTGTCTCACGTATCATCTCATATTGTAGCCTCTTCTCAATCACTCTTTCAAAAAGTTTCATAGTGTGGCTCATAAGTTTGATCCTTCGATAACTAGTGCCGCTCTGTATATCTCCTTTATTCTTATAAATTGGTACAATAGAACCTTTCCTCCATTCATCCGGCATTTTCTTTGATTTTATAATCTTTTTAAACATCTTGGTCAACCAAATTACCCCAGTATCTCCCATATGCTTCCAAACCTCTATTAGTACACCATCAGGCCCCATAGCCTTTCCTGATTTCATCTTTTTCAAGGCCTCTTTCACTTCAGGTATTCTAATCCTACATTCATATCTGTAATGTCCAATGTTATTTAAGTTTACAGTATTTTCGATCCCTATATTTTAAGAGCCATTGTCATTTAACAATTTTGGAAATTATGTTTCCCACCTTTGTTTGATCTCGTCATCATTGACTAGTACCCTTTGATCATCACTTCTAATGCACCTAATATGATGTAAGTCCTTACCCTTCTGTTCTCTTATTTTTGCAAGTTTAAACACATCTTTCTTACATTCTCTTATTCGTAGTTTATTATAGAAGTCATCATATGCCTTAAGTTTAGCCTCACTTACTATTCTCTTACTAACCTTTTTAGCATTCTTATATTGTTCATAGTTTTCATTATTTCTAGTCTTCTACCATGCTTTAAAACACATCCGTTTTTCTTTAATAACTTTTTACACTGTTTCACTCTACCACCATATTTCCTTTACTAATTGTCTTTACCTTTAGATACTCCTAAGACATCTTTTGCCACTTTCTTAATAAACTCGGCCATGTTAATCCACATGGTGTTTACTTCTGTTTCATAGTTCCAGTTTCCTTCTACAATCAACTTAATTGTGAATGAGGTTACTTTCTCTCCTTTTAAGTGCCATCACTTAGTTTTTGGATACTTATTAAGTTCATTTCCTTTCTTCCATCTTTTAATATAGATATCTATAACCATTAACCTAGGTTATCACCTTACAATCCTTACACATTGATCTTACAGTAATCCTAAGGAGAAAAAAGTCTATTTGGCTTTTATGAAATCCACTTTTAAAGGTTATTAAACGTTCATCCCTCTTCTTGAAGAATGTATTTGCAATGGCCAGGTTATATGACAAAGCAAAATCAAGGATAGTTTCTCCCATCTCATTTCATTCTCTTATACCATACCCTCCATGTATCCTAGCATATCCTTCCTTTTTTTTTTCCTATATGGCCATTTAAATCAGCTCCTATAAATATCCCCTCAGTATTGGGAATTTCTTGCATGACTCTCACTATATCTTCCCAAAACTGTCTCTTGATTATATCTTCTAACCCTACTTGTGGTGCATATGCACTTATAACATTTATGATCTGCTCTCCTTGTACAAGTTTTATTATTATAATTATATTACTGATTCTTTTAATGTCCACAACTTTATCCTTTAATTCTTTATCCACTATTATTCCTGCGTCATTCTGTTATTATCCTTTCCTACGTACCAGAGTTTATACCCATGGATTTCTCTAGTTTTAGCCCCTTTCCACTTGGTTTCTTGGATACAAGCAATGTTGACTCTCCTACGTTTCATCGCATCTCCTAACTCCAAACGCTTACCTATCAATGTTCCTATATTCCATGTGGCAATACAAGTCTTATGCTCTTAAGATATCTTATTTACCTGTGCACTTCTTGACCTCTAGGATTCATATATTAACTTCTAAAGGTTCCCCAGCAAGAAGGTATCTTTTGGCCACCATCTGATAAGAAAGCAAGCATTGATTAGATGCTAGCAACCAGTAGGTTCACTATAGTCATCTTCCCCATAGAAATAAAGATATCCACATACAAAGTACATACTCTCGCTCCTAACTTCTAGCAATTAATCATGCCTTATATCTGTCAACTGAAGGGGAGCCTTGGCGCAACGGTAAAAGTTGTCGTCATGTGACCTTGAGGTCACAAGTTCAAGGCGTGGAATCAGCCTCTTGCAAAAATACAAGGTAAGGCTGCCTACTTTAGGCCATTGTGGCCCGCCCCTTCCCCGGACCCCACATAGGCGGGAGCTTCGTGCACCGGGGCTGCCCCTTTTATATCTATCAACTATTCCATTTAACTTAAGCTTAAAAACATATGCCCACTTCTCCAATAATGGATGCTTATAAGGGAAATTGACTAGTAGTTCTGGAGCCATCCAATTATCTAAACACAAAGTGTATAAAATGGCAAAACATATGTCCACTGTGTGAGAAAAAATCAAAATATAATGTAGTACTTACAAAATATTTTCTTTTTCAATTATGGGGCAAATATTAGCCTTTCAAAACAGGACTTGACTTACAAGGAACAAAAGGCTATCTGCATGAAGATAGACTTGAAGAAATTACACTTAGTCTGAAATGAGAAACAGGTCGAAATTGTAGGTCAATGTAACCTAGTTCTTGTACATATAGAGATTCGGGTAATATTTACGTTTTATCGTAGTTATACATTTAGTAGCATAGTGTAACATGTTCAAATACAGAATTAAGGTATCTAGAAAGTTCTAAAACACAAAAATAGAAAAGTCAGTAAGGCAAGTAACCATTGACTTCTTATCAAATAAAAAATCATGAATACTGATGGATCTCTCTAGATAAATAGCAACTTTAACTGTCTAATATTTGAACCTATGACGATGAACGCCACATTCAATGGGTAAAACAGCAGGCCTTTTTTTCCCCAATAAGAAAGTAGTACATCCTGGTAATTGTTTAATGAAAGCCACTCCGAAAAGATACAAATGAACATGAACCCGAAAACTCTAATGCCAAAGTACTATGTTAAGTGACCTTCCATTCAGGGACAAAATCATAAAAAAGCAGAAACAGATGACAGAAGTTTCATAATAACGGCCAATATCACAATGTTCAACGTGAGCACCAAAAGTCCTCCCTCTGGCTTTGTTCCTGTGAGAAAAAATATAGGCCACAAACCCTCCACATAATTTGAGCAGTAACATCATAGCGACTGAAAATAATGTGCAGAAATATAATGCCTAGGTTATAATTTAAGATAGATGCCCTTACAAAGGAAACTGGGAGTGTGAATAATTTATACCAAATTTTTAAAGATTCTGTGAGAACAAGGCTGAAAAAATTTGCACCGGAGACAAATACAACAATGTCATGCAAGAAATAGAAATCAGTACCTGGGGAAGTGGTATTACAACGAATAAATCAAGTATGAAGTAGCCCCGCAGGTAATGGATTGCAATTTTCTTTGGGTGATCAACCAAATCTCCAGCACCTACAACTCTGGATTCGGGTGCAACATATGCCAGCCTGAACTGTAGCAGCAACATTATAAAAGATCAGTCATGGCATTTAATTAATACCAATTCCATTCAAAACCAAACAATGAAACTTGAAACTTTGGTTTCTAGATTTTAAATATGCATGCTGACTTAAAGCCAAAAGGATATCAGTTTTCTAACCATGAAGACACCTCTATCAGTAAAAAAGTTAAGTTTTGGTCATTAAATTTGCAAAGTAAAGTCAAAAAGGGAGGCAAACTGAGTGGGGGAGAATACAGGAGTGTATAAAAAATTGGAGAGTTTTTGCTTCAAGGAGCATTCTTCAGACAACCAGATCACACTATATAGCAATAGCCATCAACATTAAAATCATGACTACATGTAATTTACAATCTAATATTTGCTTGGTTATGCTATATCATATCACATCTCATTAAGCAAACCCAAATGGCAATCAATTAAAGAACAGTTGGTGCGACACAAAAGCTAATTTCATTTTAGGCACCTCTCTCTCTCGAAATTCTCTCTCTTTATTCCACGAAAGCACACCCTTGCTTCCTTTTATCACTTCCCTCACCTCTGTTCCTTCTCCTTCTTTGCCAGTGCTAAGGTCTTGATCTTTGAATGATGAGATGGCTGGATTGCCAAGAATATAGCTTAAAGAGTCTTTAACAGTATACTTAAATCATGTGGCATCCACCAGGGAAGGCACAGCTATCGGGTCTCACCCTAAACCTTTTAATCACGAGATCAAATCCTGTGTTGCAATCACCAATTTTTTTTCAGCACAAGATCTTTGAACTCCCTCAATGACAGCAACAGTAGCATGAGAAGGATGAATTTGCAGCAACATTTTAGAGGGATTTCTAACTCTGAATCTTACTCTTTTTCCAATTATATTATTTAGCTTTTCATATTCCACCATCCTCTTTAATGGATTATTTCTTTCCCGAAAGCTGGGATGTCATTTGATGGGAGAAGAGATTCTTACAGGCAAAGATTGACAAGATCTAACAAAGAGAAGACAAACCAACCTTCAAAGAGATAGGAGAGGACAGAGATCCAAGAAAGCTGTCCTCTGCCAGGACCCAAAAAATACAGAGTACGGCTTTGTTCAAACCAAAAGGCCAAAAGGGCTCTCTCTTTAATGGGTTTTTGCTCCATTTTTTTCCCTGAACATTAGAGAAAATGTGGTGAAGGGGAGCCTTAGTGCAACAGTAAAAGTTGTTGTCATGTGATCTTGAGGTCACGAGTTCAAGGCGTGGAAACAGCCTCTTGTAAAAAGACAAGGTAAGGCTGCATACTATAGGCCTTTGTGGTCCGCCCCTTCCCTAGACCTCGCATAGGCGGGAGCTTCCTGCACCGGGGCCACCCCTTTATTAAAGAAAATGTGGTATATTATAATGATAAAAAAGGGTTTGAGTTTTGTTTATTGCTCTTCTTCTGACTGCATATGACCACGCCTGACCATTTTGATTTTACTAATTATCTCTTGAGAGAAAAAATGGAATCAAAGTGGTGACTGTTTCCTAAACTAACAAACTGTAAAACGGAATGATAAAAATACCATAAATGAATAAATCAGAACAGTATAAGGGGCAACCCGGTGCACGAACCTCCCACTTATGAGGGGTTCGGGGAAGGGGCAGACCACAAGGGTCAATAGTATGCAGCCTTACCTTGCATTTTGCAAGAGGCTGTTTCCACGCCTTGAACCCGTGACCTCAAGGTCACACGACTACAACTCTACCATTGTGCCAAAGCTCCCCTTCCTAATAAATCAGAATAGTATATGACAGAAAATTTTATATGAATCTGATGAACAGACAAAAGATGAAATTTGGACTAAATGAAGTCATGACACTTGATAGAGGGGAATGGAGGAACAAGATTTGTGTAGCCAACCCCTAATCTGGATAAGGCTTTGATGATGATGACGATGATGACAACGTCAAAAGATGAAACTTTTCAACAGGTGCTTTGTAGTCTTTGAATTTCCTAAAAGAAGATCTTAGATTATACAAGTTCTGCTGCAGATTTAAAAAAAAGTCAAAGAGGAAAAGAGGCAAAGAAGCCTGAAGAAGAGGATAAAATGGGGTAAGATGAAATCAGCAGGAGAGAGACAGTCAGATAGACACACAGAGAGACAGAGAGACTTGGCGGGTATTGCATTTGTTAATGATTCCAAACAGTACCTATATCACGATTAACACTGCCAAGGATTATCACAACACTGCTATCACTATATTTGACAGGGAAACAGTGGGCAAGTCTATATCCAGAATTGCGCCTCATCAATAAAATATTTTCATGCCTTTTCTAATCCTCAGCTTACCAAGCATCATCAATATGTCTGAATAGGGGACTTTAGCAAATTGTTCTAAAGTTCACTTCTATAAGCTATGGGTATAATCCTTATAAGAAAAGGGAAGCCTGGTGCACAAAGCTCCCGTACACGTGGGGTCCAACAAAGGGGCACACCACAAAACTATGGGTATGATCCTTTTATAATTAAAATGCAACCCACCATTTTTTGTTTCATAATATCGAAAAAATACCCTATCCAGCAGGGAATGTGATTTTTTAATTGGAAATTACTGTTAACAATTGATGGTTCTACTTGAATTGGGAGCGACCATGATCTTCCCTCAGATCAATCAGCCACTTAAGGTTCTTCCTAGAGAATCTTGTGCAGATAATAGATATGTTACTGAATCAAATGGTGCAATTGCCATGGCTTACCTGAAGAAGCATGTGTAGAAAATAGATGAAATCAGTCACGCTTCTCACAACTGCAATTGCTGTTGCCAAGTGCCAGTCAAGAACTATACACCTGTTTTGCTGTTTACAAGAAGAAAAAGAATTGATTATAAGCAAACAAATGATGTATCGATGTAAGTATCATTGGCATTCACTACGAATTGGATCCTTAGCTGGAATACCGAAGTACAATAAATCCAAGTGAAGTTTGAGAAGAAGGCATCTGAATGAGTCAGTAACCTAATCTTTATATGTGAGATGGAAAGAGAATAACAAAATATGGCTATAATAATGCAAACACTTAGAACAATTTTAAACTGTGATCTTTTATCAGCTTCTTTCCTGTTGGAAATTCATAAGCCACTAAAAGAAAGAACCAAAGGCAATGAAAGAAGATTAGTCCAATAGAAGTACATGCATTCATAATAATCAGATATGATCTGCATGGTTCAAACTTCCAAGATGTATTACTTACTTTAACAAAAGGGTATTAATAGTTATGACAATTTCACATTAACAACTACTTTTGATCATTCAATTCAGGAAGCACATTCTAGCCTTCAAAAGACTGCATTGGACACCTTTATGAGGTCACTGCACTTAGAAGTAAAAATCATCCTGATTCCTTTCCTGGCACTAATAGAGAAGTTCATGCTTTAGGACTTCATGTCAGATCTGTACCTTAAACAAGGTGAGACTAGTAACTAATAACTTAATGATCTCAACTACTATAATGAAGCAATAGCCGATGGGGGAATATAGAAACAAAACTGCATAAATGATAAATATTTGGCTTAAGTGTTCCTTGCATAACCAAACACTTGCGGAAAGACCTATGAAATATCTTAAGAAATTACAAACAGATATGAACTTAGCTTTAACTGAAAGTTTCCCAGCAAATTGCAGCAATAATGGGAAAGGGAAGAACCCCTTGCTATAATTAAAGAGGCATATCATCATCATCATCATCAAGACCTTATCCCAATTAGGGGTCGGCCACATGAATCTCATTCCTCCATTCCGCTCTATTAAATACCATGGCTTCATTTAGTCCCAAAGTTTTTAAATCTATCCTCACCACTTCTATCCACGTTCTTTTGGGCCTTCCCCTTGCCCTTTTAGAACCTTCTACTTGTATTGCCTCACTTCTTCTAACCAGTGCCGTTGTTGGTCTCCTTTGAACATGTCCAAACCATCTAAGTCTAGTCTCCCTCATCTTGTTACCTATTGGTGCTATCCCTAAATTTCCTTGAATATTTTCATTTCTAATTCTATCTAAAGAGGCATATCAAATTAGTCTTAAACTGGATTTCATTGAATCAATGAGTCAGTACATAGCCTGCAGTAATGAAGTCTTCTTCATAAATTCTTGTTACTGAACAACAATGTCCTTTCCTCCATGCAATGACTAAGACTAGTAATGCAGTAGTTCTTCAAGTTATGCTACATAACAATGTCTTCAATTAGAGTAACCCAGAGTGTAATAACAGAGGAGATCAATTACTAAAATCATCTCTATAGTAAAGTTACTTTTCCCAAATCCAGAAAAGTACCTCCCAATAAATCCTACTGACATCCATTATAGTTTTAGGCACCAGGAAAATCTTCAAATAAGAACAATTTGAAGTTCAGTATTAGCCGACAAAATAGTCATCTACTTATAGGCCTTTAATTTAAATTCCAGAAACTTATCCCACTTTCTGTCCTGATCATTTCAGTCCTACTAGTGTTCGAGCTATTACAGTACAAGGAAAGGATATTCAAAATAAAAGGAGAGAAAAGAAATACAGAAACATGATATGAAGTTATGAACAAAAGGTATTAAACAATAGAATATGAAAGCAAAGAAGGATGGAGGCCCTCAGAAAAATTTATTACTCATTTCTGAATGCTATTTCACCTGGTAACTGTTATATCAAACAATTAGGCAAATGTTCTTGGGGAGGAAATGCCAGGGACCATCACACGGCACTTCTAATTCTAACCGTTGTAAAGGGAATCATTGTCAATAAGTAGTCTTATGTTATATCTGTTTAGGCCATTAGTCATGGGCCAGGGTAAAAGCTAATTCCCATTGTTTTCACTTAAGTGAAGGTATCTTTACTATTTTCACTTAAGTAACAGGTGTAATGGTCATTTTCACCTGCTTAGGGGATAAGTAAAGCCATGGGTGTAATTGTCATTTAGCCTTAGTTTATCTAGAGAACAAGTTGACATCCCCTTGGGTTATAAGACTGGTTTCTCTCATTGTGAGCAGTTATGAAGATTGATCATGAAAGTTGGTATTAGCTTTAGTTCAATAGAGACTTTCTTACTATTTTCTTGAAGTGATTTCAAGAAACCTCTCGGCAAGACTTCAGTGACTTCAAAGAGAAATCCTAATGGTGTGACTGACTCCATTGATGGTCTTCAATCTGGTGATGCAACTACCTGTGCTTCTGGGTATGCCATAGGTGTGATTACTAAGATATTATCCTTCAATCTTTCATCTTATAGCTTGTTTCTTCATATTCTTGTTTCTAGCAGTTATTTATTCTTGTTTGCAGTTGTGGTTCCCTCTTAGTTTTCTTGCTTTGCTCCCAATATTTAAGGGCTTATTTTCAAACAATTTTATCTTTATTTCCACCTCTGAACATTCATTTTTTTCTTAACGTCCTTTGGGGTTGCCCAATATGAGGAACCCTTCAAGTAGTCAAATCTTCGATCTCTAATAAAGCACAACACCCTGATGGTTTCCCAATGGAATGCTACTCAATAACATTCAGGGTGGTGATGGGCAGACAGCTGGTTTGAGAAGGGGATTATGTAGTAACAAATTTTTGGAACAAGGAGAACATAGGCACTGTAGAGCACAGATGAATCAATTTCATATTTATTTCTCCTACCCTGTGGTCCACAGTCTGCAACCATTGATCTCATTAGCTGGTGTGATTTAAAACCAAGGGTTCTCATAACTTCCAACCTAGTCCCAACAATGATTAGTGTCGATACCGAAAATGTGACATAGAGGAAAGGTGAATGGTTGTGGTACCCTTCCACTTCTTGCAGATGACAAAATGTCAAACAAACACTTACTATATTCTCTAGACAACCTTTAGTACACTTGATAGAAGCACAAGAAGTTGACTAGCATACTCATCTTGCTTTGACAAGAAATGTGAAGAATATATGCCCTACCATAACCTTTTACCTAATGTCCAAACTCCAACATCATAACAGGATGAAAAATAGAAACTTTTCCCCTTAATATCTAACATCAATCAAATCCTTCCCATCCTGTCAATAATCAGCTGCAATGCTTCATACATTGGAGCCCAAATGAAGCCAAATGACAAAATATGATTCAACGAAGTCATTTTGACTCATAGGGCAGCCACGATGCACGAAGATCCCATGTATGCGAGGTCCAGGGAAGGGTAAGGCCACACAAGGGTCAATAGTACACAGCCTTACCTTTCATTTTGTAAAAGGCTGTTCCACGCCTTGAACCCGTGACCTCAAGGTCAGACAACGACAACTCTACCGTTGCACCAAGGCTCCCCTTCAAAATCAGAAAGTTCACGGAAGTCAAATGGCATCACACAGCTCAAAGTAAATCATCACCAAGACCTTATCCCAAGTAGGGGTCGGCCACATGAATCTTATTCCTCCATTCCTCTCTATTAAGAACCATGGCTTCACTAAGTCCTAAAGTTTTTAATCTTTTCTCACCACTTCTCACCAATGCTGTTTTCAATCTCCTTTGGACATGTCCAAACCATCTAAGTCTAATCTCCCTTACCTATTGGTGCTACCCCTAGGTTTCCTCTAATATTTTCATTCATAATTCTATACTTTCTTGTCTTACCACTCATCCATTTCAACATCCTCATTTCCACTATGCTCATCTTATGAACATGATGTTCCTTGGCTGCCCAACACTCTAATCCATAGGGCATGGCCATCCTATAGAATTTTCCTTTTAGTTTTGAGTGGCACCCGCTAATCACACAAAACTCCAAATGCACATTTCCATTTGTTCCAACCCGCTTGAATTCTCTGGGTAACCTCCCTCTCAATCTCTCCACTCTCATGAATCATTGATCCTAGGTACCGAAAGTGGTCTTTTACAGGGACTTCTTGGTTATCAATCTTAACTAGTATTCCACTCCTACTCCTCTCCTTGCTAAAATTGCATTCCATATATTCTATCTTAGTTCGGCTGATTTTAAATCTTTTAGATTCTAATGCTTCTCTACATAACTCTAGCTTCGTGTTTACGCCCTCCATTGTCTCATCGAGTAAAACTATATTATTTGCATATAGCATGCACCATAGAATCTCCTCGTGCAAATGTTTTGTTAACTCATCAATAACCAATGTGAAAAGGTATAGGGTCAATGCCGATCCTTGGTGCAATCCTACAGTGACAGGAAAATCATTGTCTCGCCACTAGTTGTCTTACCATTTGTTACTGCTCCCTCATACAAATCTTTAATTATGAAAAAATTATGATTGCAGGAGCAATAAATAAAATAATGTTCATTCTCCGACTAATTGAAATAAAAAGCAACAAAATGTGATCTTCCATACTCAACAAGAAGATAAGGGGAAAAGGTCTAAATCTCTTTACAGAAATTCTAAATGTATGCTCTCGGCAGTGGAAGAAATACCTTTATAACAGACAGCAAGAAGAAAAATAATGGGTCTATGAAAATGGCCACCAAGCAAGAAATGACGAAGAATTTGTTCCATTGTTGAACAATTTTTGCATGAGGATTCATAATACCAGGAATATATGAATCTACGAAGGAAAAGGATCTCCTAACCCAACCTTTGGCATCGCCATAGAGTGCATTATGGAACTGTACAGAACAAGAAATTTCATGTAAGCAAAAAAGGCAAATTCCATGAGATAAACCAATATAATTAGCATTTTTGGATCCTATAATGTCAGAAGATTAGACATAATTATAAGGTACAAGGAATATGATGCATCCCTGAAAAGATTTAGGAACAATGACCAAGCAACAAAGCTTAGAGCAAAAACAAGTATCCGCGTATGAGTTTGAAAAGTATCACATATGGCAGAGCAAAATGCCATTGACAACAATAAGCATCAAATAAGTTGTCCGAGACTTGATCAAATAGATAAGCATGAAGCATGAATACAACCCATCATTTAATCCAACATTTCTGACTCAGTTAATGAGAAGTTATTGATTCTTTCAGCAGTCCATCTCACTGCTCAAACTGAGCCTCATGTAGACAGGTAAGGACAAGGAAAGTCCTTTCTTCAAAGACCTGGGATGCAACTACTAAGGATGTTGCTTGCTGTTAACATTTTAGCTGATCCAACGCTTTTGCACATAGCCATCTGCTTTTTAGTTTCTTTGACATATACAGCAAAATAAAGTCAACACTTTACCTAAGTAGTTTAACTTCTATTTCCAACGTTACTTTAGCCTTTAAGGCGTTGAATCAAAGTAGCAGAAATGAGTTCCTAGTTGTTCATCCAAGATCCAATATCATAAGGACAGTAGTTGCACAAATAACTTGGTTGTGGTCAATTTTATGAAGATATGAACCTAATGAAGACAGATATTCAGGGTGTTTGCTGAACTTTACCCCCAATAGGTTTTTTCAGTTTTCAATTTACTCAAAGTGCAATCATGATTTTAAAGATAAACGGGTTCAAAGTGGACTCCTGAAGCTTTGAAACTTCACCAGCAGAGCAATAGATGTGAAATGTAATGACTTCCAGAGCAAAGGTAATGGAAGAGAGTGAATTCAATTCAGACAGTTTGATACTTCTATCAATTACTTGATGTATTATTCCACTCAACATAATTTTCATACCATAACAATACCAAAAGCTTCGAGATTAAAAAGTTTAAATTGGATAATTAGGATCAGATAAAATCTCAAATAGACAACTCCAATAATCTTGTTTAAAGGGCAGCCGCGGTGCAAGAAGCACCCCCGTATGCGGGGTCCTGGAAAGGGGTAGACCACAAGGGTCAATAGTACACAGCCTTACCTTGCATTTTGCAAGAGGCTGTTTCCACGCCTTGAACCCGTGACCTCAAGGTCACACGACGACAACTCTACCGTTGCGCCAAAGCTCCCCTTCAGTCCAGTGATCTTGTTTCCTTGATAAAATCCGAAAAAGAAATTCTGTTGATCTTGTGTCCTTTTATTTAAAAAATAATGAATTAGATAAATAGGATGTGTAAAGGACAAAGATAAGGGCTAGAGACAACCAGAAAAAACAATTGTAAGGAAAGAGAAAACAGCTAACTAGTAAAAAATGGAGACAAGCATCAAACAAATAGCTATTATCCCCATTGCCATCTCATTAGTGCTGCTAGGATATGTAGCAGATCTCTCTGTCTTATCTCAGACTTCAAAGTGATACTAGTTGCAATCTACTTTTCCTCAATTCTCAGACTTCAAGACTGATACTAGTGTAAATCTCTCAATTATGAAAAATTTTCATGTTGCATCAATATCAGCTTGAGTTAACTTCTTTATCAATTCACGGAATGTGCAGTTCTTATAGGCTAAACAACATGAGGTATGGCAGTTTTTCAAAGGAAAAACCTTAACAAGCACGGAGCTTATAACATAGATTTTCATGACAAGAAATTGAAGCCAGTCTGGAAGGGAATTAACAATCATCAACATGTGCACAATTTAGCAAAGGTAGCCAGAGATAAAATAAGATGAAGAAAAAACAAACAGGCAAGAGCACAAAAGGAATCAAGTTAAAACCAACAGTGTGTCCTTCGACTCATTTATAAAGAAAATCATGCAAACTGAGTTATTGTGATTTACTACAATCAGCTATTTTACCATTAAATTTCAGTTTCTTTGTGGCCCAGTGGAAAGGAACATGAATACTGATTATTGTAAGCTTTCAAGTTGAGAGAGTACATATATTTTGATTGAAAGGAACCTGAAAGAGATGAAGAGGATAAACAAATTCAGCTTGTTGTGAGTTTTTTCAAATAGGTAATCCAGATGTTCTTGGACAACATGTCATACATTTTATTCTTCTTCTAAGCTGCCCTAGTTACCATATATTGAGGTGATTTAGGGCTAAAATAATCTTACAGCAAAGAAAAAAGGATTAAACTAGGAACTTAGGTTGCATTGAGCTGCAGGTATGCAGTCTTGGGTACTTCTGAAGAGGTTAAGAAATAATTACAATGACTCGCAGGGTTTTGAGTCATTCACTAATTTTTATCATGTTTTCATGAGATCTAATATTGTTTTATCCATAATGTCAAAAAGCTGAAAAATTGCTGAATGTGGATTTTGGGAAGTTGCAGCTTGATACGAGTGAAAACTGGGTTGAAGTAGATAAATGGTCCCCCTTTTCTTTTAATTTTTAGCAGCACTTCGCTGACAGAAATTTGCCACCGATTAAACTCTCTTCATGTTAAAACAAAGATTAAATTGCATAATGCAGGACATGCCAAATCTGCATTACACGGCCACATTTAGCATTATAGAGCACATTTTGACACTACAGTTTTATCTTCTTCTAACATCATCTTGTGAATAGCTTTCAAACTGTCTAGCAAATGTTATACTTCTAGTAGATCCCTAGTAGCTGAGTTGCACAATTATAACTGTAATGACATCATTCATTAGTCCCCGTATTGATTTGAGTCTAACTAGGAACAAGTTACATAACTAAGTTGAGTTAATTTGCCAGTCCCCATACCAACTACAGTACTATTTAGGAATTGCATAGGAGATACGATTTGAAAACAAAGAGAAACATGCCATTCAATGTCACTATGCTTCAAATTATTTTCAAGGATTATATGAAGCAATCACAAATTTACACGATACATATGTTGTATCATGACTACATTCCTGAATTATGAACTAACTCTAACATGTTCTTAATCAACTAAAGGTTAGGCAGGCTGAAAGTTCAATGCCAACGAAGTACCATCTGGATTTCATTTTCAAAAGCAACAGCAAAAAAAAGAATAGGACCAGTGGTAGCTTTTGGTGGTCTAGACTTCTAAATAACAGACCATTTGCTTGATAACATTCATTAATTGAAAAAGAAGAAATAAGTAAGAAGGCGAAAAGGGAGAGATTGTCCAGCAACTGCACACATACACCCATCCTCATCTTTAGTAGAGAGTCAGCCTTTCCATCAGCTCCCCTAAGAAGATGAAGAAAAAAACATCCACTTGCAGTAACAATTTGAAAAATGTCAGGCAAATATAGAGCACCTCATTATATTCTCAAAACCACTTTGACCACAGTCGTCTGTACATGTTCTTTTAAGATATGGAAACCACAATAAAGTGTGGTCCCCTCATTTATAGTGTTCAAAGATGTCTATTAGCCTGGCAAACCCTAGCAGAATTTCCCCTGAATCATTCCTGCAAAACCCCTTCCAACTCCAGCAGTCTCCAGGTAGCTAGAGACAACCTTCTGCTTCATTTTGTGGTAAAATCAGCATGAAACAAGAACATGGATCACTTTCGACTAGAAAAGATACATTACCAAATATCAGGGATAAATAAATTATCAACTGAATGGAATCTGCTCTACTAAACTGTCGACCTGTAAGTATCATGCAACTGAATTAGATTTTGGCTGCTATTTGTAACTTTGCTTAATTCCCTATATCCAAAACCCCACACACCCCAACACCTCGATTCATGTTGCCAAGAGGCAAAAGACTTGCGTGATTGTATGATTTATTTATTTATCAAGGATACTTATTACAGTACAACAAGTTGCAGTGGAAGGAAAATACTGTGCCCCTGAGATATTTCCACAATTGCCAACAGGCTCATGGCTTAATATATGTAAGGCTAACTTTTAATTGAATGGTCTTAGGAAGGTTCAAGATCTCAGCCTGGTTGATTAAGTGATGTATCTCACAAGCAAAGGGTTCTGGGTGTTTGAACCTCCTCACTAAAAGCAAAAAAGATAAAAAAGAAAAGAGGTATTTCCATTTTCCACTGTTTCCAAAATAACTCCGCCAATGCCGGTCCCAAGCCCGGATAAAAAAGGAGGAGGGTCTTGCGTCAGGTGCCAGCCGGCAAGGGGGAAGGTGAAGATGATTCTATTATTTCTTTCTTACAAATGAATATGCATTTGTATATTAGTTTGTGAGGAAGAAATGAGAATCATCTCCAGCTTCTTAAAAGATGGCAACCCTTGTATCAGGTAGCCAGCCGGCAAGGGGGAAGTTGAAGATGATTCTATTATTTCTTTCTTACAAATAAATATACATTTGTATATTAGTTTGTGAGGGAGAAATGAAAATCATCTTCAGCTTCTAAAAATATGGCCACCCTTGCGTCAGGTAGCCAGCCGGCAAGGGTGAAGCTGAAGATGATTTTAATGATTGTAATGATTTTCATGATTTTAATGAAAATCATCTTCAGCTTTTAAAACTATGGCAACCCCAACATGACATGAATCGAAATCTGAAATTCGCTCAAGCTAGGGCGTTCCCCATAAGCGACGCGTTGCATCGGATTCCGGATGCGGTGAAAAATAGGCAAGGGTTGCTAGGGCGTTCTCCCAGAAGCGACGCGCTACATCGGATCCCGGGTGTAGTGAAAAATGGGCAAGGGCTGCTAGAGCGTCCCCTCGGAAGCGACGCGGCGCATCGAACCAGTGCGGTGAAAAGTGGACATGGGTTCATACCATGGAGGTCGAGAAAGGCGATAGTAAATAGGGAATCTCCAAATCATAAGATTCGCATCGCTACATGGAACATAGGGACATTGACAGGTAAGAGTTTGGAGTTAGTAGACACGATAAAACGTAGGAGAGTCAACATCGCTTGTATCCAAGAAACCAAGTGGAAAGGGGCTAAAGCTAGAGAAATAGATGGGTATAAATTATGGTACGTAGGAAAGGAAAATAATAGAAATGGCGTAGGAATAATAGTGGATAAGGAATTAAAGGATAAAGTTGTGGACATTAAAAGAATCAATGATAGAATAATAATAATAAAAATGATTCTAGGAGAGCAGATTATAAATATTATAAGTGCATATGCACCACAAGTAGGGCTACAAGATATAATTAAGAGACGGTTTTGGGAAGATATGGAGGGAGTCATGCAAGAAATTCCCAACACTGAGGGAATATTTATAGGAGCAGACTTAAATGGCCATGTAGGAAAAGATAAGGAAGGATATGATAGAATACACGGAGGGTATGGTATAGGTGAACGAAACGAGATGGGGGAGAATATCCTCGATTTTGCTTTGTCATATAACCTATCCATTGCAAATACACTCTTTAAGAAGAGGGATGAACACTTAATAACCTTTAAAAGTGGACTTCATAAAAGCCAAATAGACTTTTTTCTACTTAGGAATAATGAACGATCTATATGTAAGGATTGTAAGGTGATACCGGTGAGAGTTTAACCTCACAACATAGGTTAATGGTTATGGATATTCATATCAAAAGATGGAGTAAAAGAACCGAACTTAATACACATCCAAAAACTAAGTGGTGGAACTTAAAAGGAGAGAAAATAACCTCATTCAAAAATAAGTTGATGGTAGAAGGAAATTGGAATTATGAAGCAGTAAATACCATGTGGAATACTATGGTGAGTCCATTAAGAAAGTGGCAAAAGATGTCTTAGGAGTATCTAAAGGTAAAAGGCTATTAACAAAGGAAACATGGTGGTGGAATGAAACATTGCAAAAAGCTATTAAAGAAAAACGAATGCATTTTAAAGCATGGCGAAGATTAGAAATAATGAAAACTATGAACAATATAAGAATGCTAAAAACGTTGCTAAGAGAATAGTAAGTGAGGCTAAACTTAAAGCATATGATGAGCTCTATAATAGACTAGGAACAAGAGAAGGTGAGAAAGATGTGTTTAAACTTGCAAAGGTAAGAGAACGAGAAGAGTAAGGACTTAGAGCATGTTAGGTGCATTAGAAGCGATGATCAAAGGGTATTAGTCAAAGACGCCGAGATCAAACAAAGGTGGGAAATCTACTTCCAAAAATTGCTAAATGACAATGGCCACGAGAATAGAGGAATTGAAAATACTATAAATCTAAATAACACTTGGATATTATAGATATGAACGTAGGATTAAAATGCTTGAAGTAAAAGAGGCCTTGAGAAAGATGAAATCGGGAAAGGCCATGGGGCACGATGGTATACCAATAGAGGTTTGGAAGCATATGGGAGATATTGGGGTAGTTTGGTTGACCAAGTTGTTTAACAAGATTATAAAATCAAAGAAAATGCGATGAGTGGAGGAAAAGCTCTATTGTACCAATCTATAAGAATAAAGGAGACATTCAGAGTCGCACTAATTATCGAGGGATCAAACTTATGAGCCACACCATGAAACTTTTTGAAAGAGTCATTGAGAAGAGGCTACGACATGAAACAAGTGTATCGGAGAATCGGTTTGGTTTCATGCCCGGGAGGTCTACCATGGAAGCTATTTTCTTACTAAGACAATTAGTAGAGAAATATAGGGAGAGGAGAAAAGACCTACACATGGTCTTTATTGACTTAGAGAAGGCTTATGATAGAGTCCCTAGAGAGTTAATATGGAGGGTGTTAGGTGTTAAAGGGGTTTCTCGGGGTATATAGACATAATTAAAGATATGTATGAGGGAGCGGTAACAAATGTTAAGACCACTAGTGGCGTGGTAGGTGATTTTCTGTCCTTTGTCGGATTGCACCAAGGATCGGCATTAAGTCCATCCCTTTTCACATTAGTTATGGATGAGTTACCAAATCATCCGCATGAGGAGATTCCCTGGTGCATGCTATTTGCAGACGATATAGTCCTACTTGATGAGACAAGGGAGGGTGTCAACATAAAGCTAGAGCTGTGGAGAGAAGCGGTAGAATCGAAAGGATTTAAAATTAGCCGAACTAAGACGAGAATATATGGAATGTAATTTTAGCAAGGAGAGTAGGAGTGGAACACCGGTCAAGATTGATAACCAAGAGGTCCCCATGAGAGACCACTTAGATACTTAGGATCATTGATCCATGAGAGTGGAGAGATTGAGAGGGAGGTTACCCGAGAGAATCCAAGCGGGTTGGAACAAATGGAGATGTGCATCGGGGTTTTATGTGATCGGCGGGTGCCACTCAAACTAAAGGGAAAATTCTATAGGATGGCTATAAGGCCGGCCATGCTCTATGGATCGAGTGTTGGGCGGTTAAGGAACATCATACTCATAGGTGAGTGTTGCGTAAATGAGGATGTTGAGATGGATGAGTGGTAAGACAAGAAAGGATAGAATTAGAAATGAAAATATTAGAAGAAATTTAGGGATAGCACCAATAGGTAACAAGATGAGGGAGATTAGACTTAGATGGTTTGGACATGTTCAAAGGAGGCCAACAACGGCACCAGTTAGAAGGAGTGAGGCAATACAAGTTGAAGGTTCTAAAAGGGCAAGGGGAAGGCCCAAAAGAACGTGGATAGAAGTGGTGAGGAAAGATTTAAAAACTTTGGGACTAAATGAAGCCATGGTATTTAATAGAGTGGAATGGAGGAATAAGATTCATGTGGCCGACCCCTAATTGGGATAAGGTCTTGATGATGATGATGATGACTGTTTCCAAAATAAAAGGGACCACTTTTGATCCAACCAAACTATCTATAACAACTACTAATATTAAAGTCGAAAACAAAATGTTGAATTCACCGCTAGTTTAGACATATCCAAGCATCAAATGTTAACAAACACAAGAAACTAGTAAAGGCAAAGAAAAATGTGCACTGTATCAACAAAAGTAGAACAAGCACCTTAGTTTCAAATGCAGCTGCAGCTTTTGCATTCTTCCCATTTGCTGGTTTCAAATGATAATATGTTGGGCACGTAGTGCAGTATGGATCATTGCATCTCCCAAGTGGGCCAGATTTAAGCAAATGCTCATTCTTGCCAGCTAAATTGTCATCAGGCCAATCCTTTTGATTTGTATCAGTAACTGACGAAAATTCTTCAGCTGCAACGGAAGCTTTCTTGGTGCCCAACATCCCATGTGTAGGCCGAAAGAAGTTTTCAGACTTCTGATTGCCATATAAGGGACCACTCATGGGTATAAAAGGAGTTCTTCTTTCGCTCCTCAAAGGACCAGTATGTGTTATAAGGTTATGTTCACTTTCATATGATCTCACTGCATTCATTGATACAGACATTGATGCACTCCTTGTAGTACTTCTAGTAGGATACTTTGGTAATTCAACATCCATGGATTCATCTGATAGTTGAGAATGAGTGTCTGACAGCATGGGCACCTCATCTTTGTAAGCAGCAGCCATTTGTGAAGCACTGGACCTGCATGCAACATTGAAATCACTTCACTGATAGTAAACAGAAATGCAAGAACCTGCAAATTGCCTCCAGTGTTCAGGTTATATTAATAAGTGAAACAAGGTGCCTAACTATAAGTATAAGATGTAAAGTTAGAACTTAAAACAAACAACAGAGAATAATCCAAAGTATAGAATAAATAAACCAGGGTAATGGATTCAGTTGCATCAGCACATACAGTATACTTCTTTAGTAGTTGGAACAAGATTCAACTTTTAAAAGTATCCTCCTTGGTACCATAGGTAATTCTCCTAGCTCAAATAAACCACTTAGTTAATAATCATTCCTGACATAATCTAATAACTCCCTTTATCACCAGCCATATCTGTAAGAACATTCTTGTTATGGAGATTTGTTGTCTTAAACCACTACCACACTGCCTTTGTGAAAAGATAGTTTCTTAGGATGTCTCTCCATTTCGTCCCAGCCGCACACGAAGTCTCCTCCACATGAGTTTTGGCAGTTTATCATCATCATCATCAAGACCTTATCCCAATTAGGGGTCGGCAGTTTATAATAATAATAATAATAATAATAATAATAATAATAATAATAATAATATCATCTTCATCATCATTATAGAAAAGAAGAAGAAGAAGCAAAAGTGAATGTGCACAAAAGCAACCTAGGCCATAGACCTTAGAGGGAAAAGACAGCTATAGAAAGGCTGCAACTATATAATAAATACTAGTATGACAATCAAATCCATGATTGACCATCTATTGCAACTATCTTCATTTTCAACAAGTAGGTTTGCTGAAAACTGTTTCTTCAACTGTGACAAAGATGACAGAAGACGAGTTCAAGCACCCGGCTGAGTTGGTTAAGTACCTTCTCTCACAACCAAGAGGTTTTGGGTCCAAATCTCCTCAAAGAGAGAGAGAGAGAGAGAGAGAGAGAGAGAGAGAGAGAAGGAAGACAAATGTCAAATAACTGCAATGTTCTTTTCTAAGAATAATGTTTTTTCTGGGATCAGCTGAGCAGGCTGATTGGAGTCAGGTGCAGAATAGGAAAACTGATCTATGTTTCTCTCTCTAGCAAGTAATATCTTGACATGTCTCTGCATTTTGTGGTAGTTCTGAGCTCTTATGACACTAGGAGTAACACATCTTCAGTGTAATAATAGTTTGGCCTTCAAGTTTGTGCACTTAAGTATATGGAGTCTGACTCACATTTTAAGGAGATATGACTGAGTTTAGACTTTACATATGCCTTCTCTCCCCTTTCCTATTCTCTTCTTTTTATTCTCCTTATAAACATCTCATGTCCTTATGATTTCACATGGTCAAGAGCAGGCTTATTACCTCAATGGTCACATTTTGAATTACAGTAAGGGAAGAAACCTCAGACGAAAGATTTTACCATGTCAAATGTCCACTAAAAAGTAGCTATAAAATCAACAGTATCATTGGTTTCACCCAAAATGTATAGTGCTGCCTTTACTGACTCGTAGATTGTTCAAGAATCTGCACCGGTTCAATCTAAAGTTCGGTATTACTAATGTTGCCTCTTAGCATGGATATATCACTAAATTCAGATTTTCAACCATTATTTCCAGTTGACTTTGTATCTATAAATGAAAATCAAGGGGTCAGAGTAAAACTTTCCGGTCAATCTGAAGGGAACATCATTTCTCACGTCTAAATAAACAGCTAACAACAGACTTGCCTGAAGACAACACTGCAGCATCTCCAGCAGAAAAAGAACTGACACATAGCACACTCACTCTTTGTTTGGTATGTTTCTCAAGAATAGTTTAGAGGTACAGCAGCCTTGACTGCAACATTGACAATCATATTCTCTTTTACCAAGGAGATTAAAGTTTGAAACCACAATGCATTGAGAAACTTCTAATTCACCCTTTGTCATCTGAAATATTTTTTTAAAATTTATCCGTTCTTGAGCTCACTGCACAGTAGCATGTTCTTGAATTGTGCATTTACCACAATGGAAGATCTTTTGATTTCTCCAAAACAGGGAAAGAATCTGCCTATTTATTTGCTTCTAAACATTTTTTCACACTCAAAGTCATCCAGTAGACATGCAATGAGGGATCAGTTCTAGTGCTGGAGTTATCCAATAAACCCAAATATATTCCTCAGCTATCCAGACTGATAGAAGACTTCTCTTGCACCTGAAAATGGGAAGTATTTTTTCCACACACAGAACCCTTTGCCTGGCTTTATCCTCAAAAGTGGCACTACTGGTCCCTTTTTGGTTCCATACGCAAGTTTGTGGCCCTCTGGTGTCTGCACAAAATGCCCAATTCACCTCTGTTTGTTTGTACCACTAAAAGGGCAGCAGCGTAATGGCAATCACCAGATGATATACAAGAAACTTAGGCTCTTCAGCAAAAAAACACATAGGACACAGTGGTTGGTTTCAGGTGAGTATTCTAACTGCAACTTAACAAACCTGCAACTTGCTGCTCAAGGATTCACGCTGGGTAAGGCATTGACTAGGAAGAAGCTTAGCAGAACACAACAATCAAAAGGAAGTCAACATGTATCTCCTCCCTCTGTTACTTCATTGCGCCCGATCTGACACTTGAAGAAATTATAGCATGCTCTGCAATCAATTAGTGATGAGAACTATTCAAAAGCTACAGCAGCATAGTTTTACACGTAAAGTTAGTCCTTAGTTTAATAGATGCATCCACTTGTTCACATCCTACTATTAGGCGTCACCACTTCGATGTACATGCACAGAAAGACTTTGCTTCCAGACCCAATATACTCTTTTATACAAAGAATCTCTCCATAACAGCTGACAAATCTCCTCCTATTTCCACATAAATATTAGCTAGACTAGTTAAATGATCTGGAGACGTCGGTTTGTACAGCAATGAAAGACGAAATCTACTTCCTGAGTTGGAAAACATCCAACCAACAGGATACCCAGTCCCATTTTTGAGCACAGAGGCTTTAAACTTCCCAGAAGATGGCAAGAAGAATCTCCACCAGCACAACAATTTAGCTCAATTTTTTCGTATAATTCAATTCTGCAAATCCCAGAAGCCATATGCGGCCCTAATCATTCCTTAATAAACTAGTAAGTGGACCAAGAAAGAGCAAACAACCGAAGAAAGAAAATGGCAAATTCCTGTTTCTTCTACTTGCACCAAGCAAGAAGCCGTTTGGGTTTTCTTCAGAAACCTCACATCAAGCATCTGCAAGAAGGAAAGACAGAGAAAAGCAAGATTTGAAAATTACCAACGAGAAAAACTGAAACTTAAAACCTCTGCGCAAGCAGAAGTCTATGCCCAGCGCTTCCTAAGCCACAATGTCTTCAAAACTCCCAATGCGAAAAAATTTCAGCTCTTCTTCGTCTCTTGTTTTGACTGAAACCCTCAGCTCACGGCAGATGAAGGAGAGAGAAGTAAGCGAGAAAATTCAGCATTGATTGGGGGGTCAGCACGGCTGTGCGAGAGAGAGAGAGAGAGAGAGAGAGAGAGAGAGGCGTTGATAATTCCTCTTGCTTCCATCGGGTCGAGAGCAGCAGGTAGCGGGACCCGCATGCTAGGACGGAAAAATCCAAGGGGCTACGACCCAGTCGAAACGTTCTCTCTCCCGTGATTTTGACTCCCTTGGGAAGTAGCCAGTAGCACAAGGCCGGCTTCAACAGAAAACAAAAGAAAAAGGAAGAAACTCTTTTACTCTGTTCACACCTTCTCGCCTAGCTACATTTTCTGTTTATTTAATTAATTATTTGATTGTTTATTACTTACAAAAATTATAGCCACTTTTTCTATTTATTTAACTAATTATCTGATTGTTTATTATTTAAGTAAATTATAGCTACATTTTCTATTTATTTAACTAATTATTTTATTGTGTATAACTTATAAAATTATAACCAATGGACTTGGCTAGCTTACAATATTCCCTTTCTTTACAACATCCTTAGCTGTCTTGGGTTAATCATATCCTCGTGTTGGAATAGGAAGGTAGTGGGCTGACGCACGGGAATTGGGGTTTCACTTGGGGTGGGTTACATTTATTAGAGGAAAAAGTATAGTTTATTATTTTTAACTATCATTCTGTCGTGCTTTAGTTTATAAATTTTTATTTTTACAAATTAGTCCCTTAACTATTAAAAAAATCTATCATAAGTGCTTCAGTTCAACATCCATTAATAGATATCTACAGCCGTCGTCGTCTGAAGTAAGCCCCACAACGTATGTTATAATATTTTGGAATAAATTTTTACAAGATTTTGTTAAGGACCAAAGTAAAAATATATATAGTTAAAGACTAAATTGTTTTGGCAAAATAGTTCTGTATCTCATTGGAGAAGATGGACCGGATGAAATTTGGCTATCATTTTCTGCAAGAATCTAAACCCATTTTTTTAAAAATCTTTTCCAAATTTCAAGATTTCACATGCAGGATTTACTTGAACTTGGATCTAAAATTTGTTTTCCAAAAAAGGTAAAGAAGAAAAGATACAAAATCAAGGTTTTTAAAGTTGTTGTCCATGAAATCAGGCAACCTTTTTCTAGCAAAGCCTCAAATATATTCTTTACTGCCAATCCTCCAAATTCTACAAGCTTGTGGACTAGGACCTCTGGACCTTTAGAGATTTTAATCTCGCTCACAAAAAACCCCAAACAAAATTTGAATCCATTTTCACCGAAAATACCCAAACTTTAAGGTTTCATAGATGAGGGCTTCAGGATTCCATATCTAAAAGCTAATCTTTTAAACTCTAACAAAAAAAAAAAAAGCATTATGTGAGATTTTAAAGCTCTGATCATCTTCTACAATGAGATACCAAACTATTCATGAATAATATTTTAGTCCCTAAATTGCTTTTTTCACCTTGGCCCCTGAACAAAATCCTATAAAAATTTATCCTAAAATATTATAATATGCGTTGTAGAGCAAAATTTCAAACATCTGTTGCCGTGCACAGATGAATATTTGATGACATTGCTTATGGTGAAATTTTTTTCAATAGTTTAGGAACTAATCTGCTGAGATGAAAGTTTAGAGATTAAAGTGTAACAAAATGATAGTTAAGGGTAGTAAAATCTACTTTTTCCTTTATTATACTATGCACGTTAGATGATAGATAAGTCATTAATCTGTCTCAAATTATATGCATATATTTTCACAAAATGGTATGTTTCATGTCAATGTAAATTTAGCTATAGGCCATCCACAATGGCTATATAAGAGACCATGAAGATGTCTAAGCTTGCAAGAAATTGCGACCCCTGATGATGGAGACAAGCAGGAAGTTAGGCACCAAAGCCTTCTAACACAATGGTACAAGGAGGACTCTCTAACCCTGTCATTAGGGTTAAGGCTATGCTGGGTGTGCCTCTATGTCCAACCTTCATTAAAAAGAAGAATAATAAAAACAAGAAGAAGAAGAAGACGAAGAAAAGGAAAATTATAGAGAAAGGCCATTATTGGACAAGTTCAGTTTAACTACCCCAGTCCACACCATATCGCACGTAAACTTGGTACTAGATATGACCTGCTACAAGCATTTAGGCTTTTGTGGTTCACCCCTTCTCCAGACCCCCCATAGGCGGGAGCTTCATGCACTGGGGCTGCCCTTTACCTGGGACTCAAATAAAATAGTGTTTATTAGTCTATTTTTGTGAGGACAGCGCATGCATTAGTTGAAGTCAAAAGAGACAAATAGAAGGAGCCTTGGCGCAATGGTAAAAGTTGTCGTCATGTGACCTTGAGGTCATGGGTTCAAGGTGTGGAATCAGCCTCTTGTAAAATACAAGATAAGGTTGCCTACTATAGGCCCTTGTAGTCTGCCCCTTCTCCAAACTCCAGGTAGGCGGGAGCTTCGTGCACCGTGGCTGCCCTTTTATTTGCACCACAAATAACTAAATAACATTCTTCATGAATCGTCTCAAGTATGATCGAGGTAAGTTGAAGTCCGACCTCTTTTATAGATATCTCCTTCTAGATTAGCTATTTATCAAGCATCTTCTACGTTTAATACGACTGCCAAGCAACACATTTGCTCGAAGTAGATAGTTGTCGATCTCAAAAACATAGGAGTTTGAAATTGGTAGTTAACATGAACCATTTGAGAAATGTGATGGGTGGATAGAACACAAATTAAATTGCATGTTTCTGCCAACAATAAATGATCAACTACTCTAAATGTTCTCCGATTGCTGCGTAAATTATTAGAATGAGAGCCTTGGCGCAACGGTAAAAGTTATCCTCATGTGACCTGGAGGTCATGGGTTCAAGGCGTGGAATCAGTCTCTTGCAAAATACAAAGTAAGGCTGCCTAATATAGGCCCTTGTGGTCCGCCCCTTTTCCAAACCCCGCATAGGCGGGAGCTTCGTGCACCGGGGCTGCTGCCCTTTTTTAACCAACTGAACTAACAAAACAAATAAAGGAAAAGGGGAAGCTGGAGTAGCTAGAAAATCTCCTGATGTTACAGTAATCACATGTGTTGTAGATAATATGGTGAATTAAGTGAATAAAAAATGGTATGATTCCTTCACTCTTAAGTTTTCTGCAGTGGCGGTTTATAAGCATCGTGGGGTCTTGAGAATAATGGTTATTCAATGAGTTGGGTTGGAAAGTTGGAAACTAAAACAAGTGTAGACCTTGACTTCATTTTTATTGCAAATAAAGGTGAAGAGAAAGACCTTGACCTTGTGGAAGAAGCATGGAAAGTGGGTGGGTGTTTCTGTGCACCTCCCTTCCTATATGTGTTTTCCTTTACTGTTCAAGTTTTAGGAACCCAGGACCTAGGATATGATTTTGCCACTTGGGCTGATTGATTTTGCTGCCAAAGCTATCTACTCGTCATGCCATCTTGACCATATTTGGGGAAGACTTCAATCATCCAACAATCAAGCAAGCTTCCATCTAGAGATCTCACAACGAGTAGAGAAGCCTGGAGATGGTAGTAATGAGTTGTTTTTAACTACCCAATTACACTTCATAATTTTAGTGTGGATGAATTATGCATGTTCCTTATGGCATTGGTCAGAATTGTTGCCAACTAACACTTTTTTCAATTTAATGTGGTCATTGGCGCTGTTTTTGTCTTTTCCTAATAGAGGATGTATTGGCTTATTAGTCACTATATATCATTTATTGGCCAACAACTAGAAGTCTTTACAGCCTCACACTCTCTAACGTCATCTCTTTACATTACTTAAATGACTAATTTACCCACATACAATGCTCAAAAGATCTGGCACAACTATTTCCACATCCTGAAAAGTAGGATCTGAGACTGAGTAGATATATAAACTCAAAAGTACATAGGACTGCTAGGTTTATTCAGTTGAAGCAACATTCCCAATCCTGTAAGTTTGTATAATGCAAGGTAAGGCTGCTCACTATAAGCCTTTGTGGTCCACTCTTTCCTCGGACCCCACATATGCGGGAGCTTCGTGCACCGGGGCTGCCATTTTTTTTTTCCACATCTGATCAAGTTCTTTTCAATCAGTACTTCATACCATAGTCAAACCGTCCATGGTTGCACTGGCTTACTAAAATTAGTACCAAGTCAAACATCTAATTTCCATATAAATTGTTGGTAGAGCGAACATGCATCCAAATACATTTTTCATTTTTTGTGTGTGATGCAAGAAGAGAAAAGCTAAAGATTAAGTTCTTTCTACTTCAACCCCATGGCATATCTCCATAACTTGTAAATAATGAAACTAAAGAGCCTTGTTGTTCCATGACAAGCACCTTTTCTTGGAAGCAGCTTCATTGGCTAGCAAATTTATTCTCTATATGTGTGGACAGCGGCTCAATTAGGACTCCTTTGAAGTAGCCACAAACAGTCCTCAAGGCATCTGCTGAGTTTGAATGAGTCTATTATTCAATTCTTGATAGTTGAAATCTCCAATGGAGAGTCACCTTTCATATACAAGTTGAAAATGTCTTCTTCTTTTTTCAAAAGGTAAAATTTTATTGGATAGGGGGAGAATAGCCTTCCTAGTGGCAGTACATCTTAGTCAAGATGATTAGAAAGCTCACATTAAAAAAAGGGGGCAGCCCAGTACACGAAGCTCCCGCCTATGTAGGGTCTAGGGAAGGGGCGGACCACAAGAGCCTAAAGTACACAGCCTTACCTTGCATTTGCAAAAGGCTGTTTCCACACTTTGAACTCGTAACCTCAAGGTCACACGACGACAACTTTTACCGTTGCGCCAAGGCTTCCCCTTCTAGAAAGCTCACATTACATGAAAAAAAAGGAATATTAGGGAAAAGAAAAGAAAAGAAAATCAACTACGGTCAGTGTGATCAAGCCATCTGACTCTCGAAGCGGGTAAAATGACTCCCTCTCTTGCAAAACTATTGGCAAAATCATTAGCTTATATAAGAGAAAGGGTGAAATTAACCTTTGAGTTGCCAATTAACAAGTTGATTTTGTCATAAGACTTGTACACTTTCTCATAAGACTTTCTCTCTCAAGCTAAGTCATTCTACGTATTATTTTTCACTTCATTTTGTAATGATTTCATTTGGCATAGCTTGATCAAGATATATACTTTTGATGGCTTGGTGTGCTTTATAGTATTACAATTGTATAAGTTGGCTTATCAATGCATACACATCATTGATCCCAACGCGTTTTTGCACATGCCCACCCCATGACATTTCATATTTATACTATCCACTCCATTAAACCTCATCCATAAGTCCCAAGCAAATCTTTATGCACATGTTAAATTATTCCATTGATTTGTACTGCTAGATACAAATTCTATCATTACTCCCTTTTTGTAAACGAACACCCATGCATACAATTCAAACATTGTGTGTTGGTTCCTGATAAAGACACACTATTTATACTTGCTTTAAATTTCATCGATCACTTTAAATATAGGGCATCCCCTTGATTGTTATAAATTACATCCATTGGTCATGTTCTTAGATGCTTTTAAGGTAGAAAGAAAGTTTATGATAAATGCGCATGTGGTGTGTGAGTATGAAAAAGGGTGATTGCCATATATGATTGTTGAAAGACATGCTTACATGCATGCTTGAGATACAAATATGTTTTATTGAAAAGAATAATATGATGATCACACTTGGGAGTCATGAATGAGGGGTAGTTGATGAGGCTTTGTAGTTTGCTATGCTAAGAGTGCAGTTGGCCATTGATACTCTAAAAAGAAATTTTAATACCCGCCTCAGGTAAAGGCTTCTATGCATTTGGAATGGTCATGGGACTTTCCATTCAGTGTGATATGTTCTCCCTAATGAGGACAGGTGTAGGTCGTGCGGTATCCATGATCGAACGTAGGCATGAGACATTGGTTCTCTTTACGTGCATAGCAGATGAGATTTGATATGGACATATATGTATATGTCGGTCAACCTCAAGGGATTTAGACCATTTGCCTTCATGGCCTCAGCAAGACGCTGCTGTCCGATCTATTTGATATTGTGTGACATGTTTCAGATATTTAATACAACCTTTAATGCTGTGTACTTTTGATTGAGATTTGCAATACTCAAAGTGATTTACTATGGACTTCGAGATTTAATCATTACCGAGGTTTGATATTAATTGCGTTTAATCCTTTGCATCCTAATATCTCTATGCATTCATGTGTTTTTTGCATGTTTTTGTCTAACTTAGAATTTTCCACTAAGTGGTCGTACTCACCCCGCCCAACAATTTCAAGTCAATCTTTTGAGCAAAACTAGAGAATTGAAGCAAAGCAGGAACTTTCGAGCAAACAAGTGAAAGTATGATAGCAAATTTAGTACTTATTTCTTTTAGAATAAGAACATTGAACAATTAGAACAAGGATATGATGAGACAAGTAACTTTGTTATGAATGTGAGGAGTTGATTTAATTTAAGTTATGATTTCATTTAAGATTGTTTGGGTTATGACCAGTGGGTCCTTGTAACACCCCGGATTTTTAAGACAATTTTTTTTTTTTTTTTTGCAATTTAAATAAGAACATTTGGGATCCCATGAGAAAAGATTTATTTAACATTTTACTAAACCTATCTTAAAACTCCGGGTGTTAATTTTTCCTTTCTCAAAATGACGTATACGTAATTTAAACATAAATAAATGATCCGCGTATAAATCAACGTCAAATAAATAGGCGCCTTTATTTTAAATCAAATAAACATCCAAAAGACAATAATAATATGGCCCAGGGTCTATCCATCATAACATCCCATATAAATGTCCAATATATATCCAAAGATCTAAATCACATCCAAATATAAAGTATTGAGTCTAGAATAAAATTCAAATGATAATCCACTCAATGACTCACATTACTTTCTAAAACTATATGAAGCCCAGTCTTCGGCTCTCTCGAGGTTTATCGGCAGCTTTTCCTTTCTGGTGTCGCGCTCGAGATCTAAGGCATTGCGAAAACAAAGCAATGCCTCGGCAAAATTATCGCTTGTGTAGGTACATAGACAATTAATGTAATAAATGCGAGAAATAATGAAACGGCATTGATGAAAAGTCTAACATTTATGGAAATAGTGATATCATAATGCCATGTTCAAAATAAATGCCAATTTATTCCATATCTTCAAAATATGAAATTCACGGAGTTAAAACATGACATGAATCAATAAATGGAGCATACAACGAGAATAAGGGCACCCTAAGGTAATGGGTCCCACCACATCGCACTAACATCACGATCGAGGAGTACACATAGTCAACCTCGAGTGTCGTCACACAGGAGCATACCATCTATAACCATGCTCATCATACATGCACACATAACAAGAATATGGGCCATCATCTTGAGTGGCAACCCTCCATGGGTATCAACCACCACTGTAGCTCCTCGTCGACACCATAACGGAGACTTAACGTCTGTCCCCATGGAAAGGCTCGAGGTAGTGTGGACTATCCATGTTACCAAACCCCTACAGAATGCCATCTATGGGCGGGTGTACATCATATCACAAACTCATCACATCATAATCTCGGAAGGTGGGTGGCCACTATCCCTCACAGCATGACGCCCATACCGGGTGAGAGCACCCCGTCATCAAATATAAAACACGGAAATCATATGTATATCTTTAAAACTCAAGAGCACTTATAGCTTGAAATCCCCAAAGACATGCCCCTCATCACGGGGTTGCTTTATAAAAGGACCAAATACTAAGCCTCACATACTCATTTCCATGTAAATCCATGCATTTTCTATATATATAATAAGAATTAAATCTCTAATTAAGCATAACTAATTAACATCATGCTAGCAAAGCCGGTTTAAATAAGTTTATTCGGTAAAAGAATTCAATTTGGAATAACCATCACGTACGTAATGTCGCATGAAATCCATGGTAAATAAAAATCGCACTTTAAAACACAATCACACATGATGCTATGTTTAAAACATGGTTTAAAATCAAGGCAAAACATTAGTTGTCGTCACCTACCTCGGTGTGAGATCACAGCTTCTTAATAACTCCCTTTAATTGGTATATTCAAGTGCACCTGTACATGTCACATCACTATTTTAAAATTTTTCTAAATAAAAAGTGGTCATTTCTAAGTTTTAAGTTAAAAGCCCAGGTTCGCGTCGTCAATACGGTCACAACGCCTCTTTCGGATCGTGATTTGGACCTCTACAGCTCCCAAAAATCAAGTTTTAGTGAAAACTACGCTAAAGGGGGCACAGGACCACCATAAGGTGGTTTAAACCGGCGGCACCCTTTTCCGCCGGTTTACACCGGCGTGCACGGGCGCACGAAGACGCACGGCGTCGCGGACGCGCACGGAACGCGCGCGCGCGTGCGCCGGCCGTGACGCACGCGCGCCCGGGGCGTGCCGCGTCCGGTCCCACCGCGGCGGCCAACCACGCACGTTCGCACGCGCGCGCGCGCGCACGCGTGCGGCGACGGCCGTCATGTGACGTCGTCCCTCGGGCGTCACGGAGTGCGTCTTGGCGTCGGCGCGGGGCGCGGCAGCCATTGACGGCAGCCGGAGAAGACGGCCAGGATTAGGTCGTCTCCGGTGGAGCTACTGAGCTCCGTTTTGCGTGATTTTTGCGCCATTTTCTTGAGAATTCTCTCTAGAATCCATTTATGCCCTCCTTTTTCACTAATTTTCTCCAAAAACCATGGTTTTTAAACGATTTTCCCAAGTTCCTAAAAACCTCTCTAGGTCTTGGTTTTGAGTTTTACTGAGCAATTCCACTAGTTGGATCACTCCCAAATTTAAAGGGTATGCTCTTGGGTCTCTTGTGCACTAGTTGGACGGTGCGATTTTCAAACGGACAAGGTTTGATCCGTGAAATCACACTCCAACGGTAGCGTGCACAAAGTTCTAAAAATACGATTTTTTTCCAAAATTTTTAAACGTTTTCCTAATTAATTTCCTAATTGTAAATACGAGAAAAACATAGGTTTTGAGGCTTACCTTGCACCTGGCCGGAGTTGCTCGTGTTGCCGGGGCTCCACTCGCTCGGAAAAGTCAAGTTTTACGGATCTAGGGTTTTGCATAGCATTCATGGTAAACGCTCAAAGTGGAGCGTTTTGGCTCCTACAGGAGCATAGATATAGGGTTTTAGAGTCTTGGGGAAGAGGAACTCTTCCCCACACGGCCTCTTCCCACGTCTCTCCGGCGATTTCGCCGGACTGGTAGAGACGTGTGTAGATAGGGGTGCCGTTATCAATTTGGACCCCTGTGTAACACGTTTCTGTCAAAAGACCATTTTGCCCTTACAACTTTGACGGCTCATAACTCCCTCGTTTGGGCTCCGTTTTTCGCGTTCTTGGTGGCGTTGGATTCGTATCGACGAGCACTTTCTAATTATTATGTTTTCATGAAATAATTTCATCCATAAATTTTTATTTTAATTTATTTAATAATTTCCTATTTTTATCTTTAAAATTAAGGATATTACATTCTTCCCTCCTTATAAAAATTTCGTCCTCGAAATTTAGCTACATACCTCTATGTAAATAACTCTGGATGTATCTTTCGCATCTCCTCCTCAGTCTCCCAAGTAGCCTCCTGTAGTGAATGATGCTGCCAAAGGACTTTGGCCAAGGCAATGGTCTTATTCCTTAACTCCTTGACTTTTGTATCTAAGACGCGCACTGGTCTCTCCTCAAATGTCATGTCAGCCTGTAGCTCTCCTGGGATCTGCTCCAATACATGTGAGGGATCTGGCACGTATTTCCTCAGCATAGACACGTGAAAGACGTCATGCACATTTGCTAGCTGTGGTGGTAAGGCTAGCTGGTATGCCACTGACCCAACTCGTCGTAAGATCTCGAAAGGTCCAATATACCTGGGACTAAGCTTTCCTTTATTTCCAAACCTCAACACCCCTTTCATAGGAGAAACTTTCAAGAATACATGCTCGCCCTCAAAGAACTCTAAGTCCTTTCGCCTCTTGTCTGCATAACTTTTCTGTCGACTGTGAGCTGCCAGTAACCTCTTACGAACGAGTTGTACTTTCTCTGCACATTCTTCCACTAACTTTCAGATTTCACCGCAGCGTCTTTCTCCTACGTCACTCCAACATAAAGGTGGCCAGGGCAAGGAGTCTGCCATAAAGTGCCTCATATGGAGCCATCCCAATACTTAGCGTGATGGTATTATTATAAGCAAATTCCACCAAGGTAAATGATCTTCAGCTACCCTTCCAATCCATAACACGGAGCTCGTAGCATATCCTCAATCGTCGGATGGTCCTCTCGCTACTGTCAGGTACGTACGAGGATGAAATCTTTGTGCTAAATTTCCCGATCTCGACCACTAATGCCTCTTGCACGCTCTTCCCGGTATTTTGAGGTAAATCGCGTATCTCGATCAGATATAATTGTCGAGGAACGCCATGGTGACGATCTCCTTAACATATAATTTCGCTAAGCTATCCCACGGTCGATTTTGTCGATGGGAAGGAAATGGCAGACTTGGTCAACCTGTCCACTGACGACCCATATCATGTCGTGGCGTAGCGGTCCTCGGAAGACCTAGAAACGAAGTCCATGGTAATATGGTCCCACTTCCACTCCGGAAGGTCCGATGTACGAAGTAGTGCGATGGACGGCGATGCTCGGCCTTGACCTGGCGACAGTCAAACATCGTCTTACGCACTCTCCAACATCCTTTTTCATACCCATTCCACGGAAATGCCTCTTGAGATCTACGATACATTTTCGTACCCCGGGATGAATTGTATAAGGGGATTGGTGTGCTTCTTGAAGTAACTCGCGCTTCAATTCGTCATCTGTCTTCTGACCTCCCCTTAAATCTAACTCCTCCATCTGGTCCCCTCGAAAAATGTCTTATCGGTCGGATCTGTGTTTCCTTGTCTTTGCCTGTGCCTCTAAGATCTGTCCAAAGAACTTAGGCCAAGAGTCGTCAAATTGGCAATCATCACACCTTCCTACTCGGGGCATGCGCAACGGCGTTAGCCTTCCCAGGGATGGTGCTTGTATGGTGAAGTCGAAGTCCTTGAGATACTCCATCCATCTGCTGCCTCATATTCAATTCACTCGAGTAAAGAAGTACTTGAGGCTCTTATGATCAGTGAATACCTCAAATCTCTCACCATAAAGATAATGTCTCAGGACTTCAACGCAAAATACCACGTGCTAATTCCCGGGTCATGTGTTGGGTAATTTACCTCATGTGTCTTGGTATGCAGACGCATGACGATTACCTTCCCATGTTGCATCAACTCTTGCTCCTAATCCCTTGCCGGGCGTCACAATAAACTACATAACCGCACTTTGCCCCGGATGGTAAGGTCAATATCGGAGCGGTAGTAAGTCTCCTCTTGAGCTCTTGGAAGCTCTCTCGCAAGCCTCGGTCTATACAAATTGAGTGTCTTTCTGGTCGGGGTGGTCGATGGTAATGCGATCTTAGAGAATCCCTCATAAAACGACGATAATACCTGTTCAGAGAAAGCTGCGTATCTCGGTCCTTGTCTTGGGCCTCTCCCGGTGTAGTCTTGCCTCTACCTTTGTTGAATCCACGGCCACTCCATCTTTAGATATGGCGTGCTTTAAGAAATGCACTGGTCTAGCCAAAAAATCACACTTGAACTTGGCATACAGCGATGTCGACGAAGTGTGTCTGTCACAGTGTGGAGATGCTCTCTGTGTGTCTCATGACTAGGCGAATAAATCAGATGTCATCCACAAATACAATCACGAACTTATCCAAATAAGCTCGAAAAACACGGTTCATTAGATCCATGAACACTTGCGGGGTGCGTTCGTCAATCCAAACGGCATCAGGAACTCATAATGACCATAACGACTCCTAAAGGCGAGTCTTCGAGATATCCTCTTCTCTAACCCTCGGTGATGATACCCACGACCTCAAATCAATCTTGGAGAACACTTGTGCTTGGGTGGGCGATCAAATAAATCATCTATGCGTGGCAAAGGGTATCGGTTCTTTATAGTAACACCATTCAACAACCGATGGTCAATGCATAGTCTCGGTGATCCATCCTTTTTCTTCACGAAACGGGGCCAGGTGCTCCCCCATGGTGATCCACTCGGCACGATAAAGCCCTTATCCGGTAACTCTTGCAATTGTACACGAAGTTCTCTCAACTCTGCTGAGCCATCCTATATGGTGCCTTAGAGATGAGCGATGTGCAGGCACCAAGTCGATGGTGAAGTCAATCTCCCTACTTGGCGACGATCACAGTAATTCCTCGGGAAATACGTCGACAAAATCACGGACAACATCAATCTCGTCAATTTGTGTTTGCTCCTTTTCCTCAACGGTCACATATGCGAGGAATGCGTTACACCCTCGTGCATAAAAAATCGTGCGCCTTCATAGCGAGAAATGATGCATGTACACTGCTGATCTTTCCTACTTACGGAACACTTATTTCTGGTTTGCCAGGTATAAGAAAAGTGACTGCTTCTTTCGGCGGTCTACCATAGCACCATAGTTGGCTAACCAATCCATCCCAAGAATAACATCATAGTCTACCATGTCTAATAAGATGAAGTACGTGTCCATACTCACGCGATGTCTCGACGAGGTATATCTACTAATATATTCTGTAGTCTCTACTTGTCTCTCCCACGGGTGTCATAATATCTAATCCAAATGCTAGTTTGTGTACACATACATCCGGACAAGATGCAAAAATACATGATATAAAAGAGTGTGTAGACCCTGTGTCGAAAAAGAACTTTGGCATGTCTATACGAGGCCCAGAAGAGTACCTTCTACGACACAGTGTGATGCACAGTACTGTCACGATGAGATGGCAAATACTCGTCCACGGCTACGTGGCGCGTTAGTTGCCTCTGCTCCCATCTCTGTGCCTCTTGCCCCTTAGGGCGTCCTTAATGAAATGGCCAACGTCTCACACGGTTGAAACACACTGTATGGGCTGTCTGCAGTAAGGTGTATAGAGTCTCTGTGGTTGGGGCTGCCTCTGTACGTGGTCGGTCGAATATTACACCCTCGCCCGGGGGTGCCAACCCTATGCACCTATCACATCTCTTCCTCTCAGGCGTCTCTCTTAAATTTGGCTGTGGTGGATGACTGATGCCCCATGAGTACGCATGCCAGCACCAAATGGCCGCTTGCCCTTAAAGAGCTGGAACGCACTCCTCCCCAGTCTGAGAGAGTTCTTCTCATGCATGGACGCCATGTCACTTGACATCTCGCACGAAGTGGGTCGTGAAGAAATCACTCGATCTCTCGGCCAAGGAGTCAACCCATCCACAAATGTCGGTTGCCTGCGTGTCCGAGGCCGGTGCGTGAGGTGCAAATCTCCTCGGTCGTGTAAATCGGTTCGGTACTTCTTTGAGCGAGTCATATCTCTACTCCGGGGTGGCAAACTCCTTCTTCATTTTATGATGCATGAGGTGGAAAATCTTGAGTGTCAAAAGCTTGTTTAAAGGCTGCCCATGTCATCGTCTCGGTCGGATCTGGTCGAGTGAGTGTGAAAGTCTGCCACGGAAGTAGGCCTCACCTTTCGGCGAGGTAGGAGGCTACTCGCTTGATCATCTGGTGAGATCTTCATAGCGTCGAATGTCCTCTCGCCTCGAATAACCATCGCTCGGCCTCCTCAGTGTTACCATCGCCATAAAAGAGGTTTCACCATCTTTTGAAACCTTTCCAATAATTTGTCGGTCTTCTTAGAGTCACTCGTAGCATCACCCTCCGTGGCTACGAGGCCGTGGTTCACTGTCTTGGTTGTGAGGGGCGGGCGCGAAACCATGCGTGCCACTTTAGGTGGTGGAATAGGGCTAGGGTTAGGCTGCGTCAACGGTTGTCTAACCTGGCTGTATAAGTGGTACGAGTCCACGACATTAACGATTCAATAACTCGGCATCTCGATCCCCTTGATCGAGAGGACTCGGCGAGGTGGAGCCACGGGTGTAGCGGGGGTAGACCTTGTCCTTCTCAGAGGAGCCATCTGTCAAAATTTTACATGTCACTTAAGTGTAAGTTCCTCTCTCATAGTTTCTCTCTCTACAACTATTATGGTATTTGTTATTCACATATAAATGGACATTCACAAGGATTATGATGGACTGGGCGGGCTCGATACCAACTTTGTAACACCCCGGATTTTTAAGACAATTTTTTTTTTTTTTTTTGCAATTTAGATAAGAACATTTGGGATCCCATGAGAAAAGATTTATTTAACATTTTACTAAACCTATCTTAAAACTCTAGGGTGTTAATTTTTCCTTTCTCAAAATGACGTATACGTAATTTAAACATAAATAAATGATCAGCGTATAAATCAACGTCAAATAAATAGGCGCCTTTATTTTAAATCAAATAAACATCCAAAAGACAATAATAATATGGCCCAGGGTCTATCCATCATAACATCCCATATAAATGTCCAATATATATCCAAAGATCTAAATCACATCCAAATATAAAGTATACGAGTCCATAATAAAATTCAAATGATAATCCACTCTAATGACTCACATTACTTTCTAAAACTATATGGAAACTAGTCTTCGGCTGACTCTCGAGTTTATCAACCGCTTTTCCTTTCGGTGTCGCGCTCGAGATCTAAGGCATTGCAAAACAAAGCAATGCCTCGCTATCGCTTGTGTAGGTACATAGACAATTAATGTAATAAATGCAAGAAATAATGAACAGCATTGATGAAAAGTCTAACATTTATGGAAATAGTGATATCATAATGCCATGTTCAAAATAAATGCCAATTTATTCCATATGCTAAAATATGAAATTCACGGAGTTAAAACATGTCATGAATCAATAAATGGAGCATACAAAGAATAAGGGCACCTAAGGTAATGGGTCCCACCACATCGCACTTAACATCACGATCGAGGAGTACACATAGTCAACCTCTGAGTGTCGTCACACCCAGGCATACCATCTATAACCATGCTCATCATACATGCACACATAACAAGAATATGGGCCATCATGCTGCGATGGCAGCCCTCCATGGGTATCGACCACCGCATGGCTCTCGTCGACATATAACGGGAGACTTAACGTGCGTCCCCATGGAAAGGCTCGGGCAGGTAGTGTGGACTATCCATGTTACCAAACCCCTCTGAATGCCATCTATGGGCGGGTGTACATCATATCACAAACTCATCACATCATAATCTCGGAAGGTGGGTGTAGGCCACATCCCTCACAGCATGGCGCAGCTACCGGGTGAGAGCACCCGAATCATCAAATATAAAACACGGAAATCATATGTATATCTTTAAAACTCAAGAGCACTTATAGCTTGAAATCCCAAAGACATGCCCCTCATCACAGGGGTTGCTTTATAAAAGGGCCAATTCTCTTAAGCCTCTATACTCATTTCCATGTAAATCCATGCATTTTCTATATATATAATAAAATTAAATCTACAATTAAGCATAAGCCAATTAACATCATGCTTGTAAAAGCGGTTTAAATAAGTTTATTCGGTAAAAAGAATTCAATTTGGAATAACCATCACGTACGCAATGTCGCATGAAATCCATGGTAAATAAAAATGCACTTTAAAACACAATCACACATGATGCTATGTTTAAAACATGGTTTAAAATCAGGCAAAAACATTAGTTGTCGTCACCTACCTCGGTGTGAGATCACTAGCTTGCTAATAACTCCCTTTAATTGGTATATTCAAGTGCACTGTACATGTCACATCACTATTTTAAAATTTTTCTAAATAAAAGTGGTCATTTCTAAGTTTTTAAGTTAAAAGCCCAGGTTCGCGTCGTCAATACGGTCACAACGCCTCTTTCGGATCGTGATTTGGACCTCTCTGGCTCCCAAAAATCAAGTTTTAGTGAAAACTACGCTAAAAGGGGCCTGTGGGACCACCATAAGGTGGTTTAAACCGGCGGCACCCTTTTCCGCCGGTTTATTCCCCCCACCGGCGTGCACGGGCGCACGAGACGCACGCGGCGTCGCGAGCCGCGCACGGGCGCGCGCGCGCGTCTTCGGCACGTGACGCACGCGCGCCGGACGCGCCGCGTCCGGTCCCACGCGGCGGCCAACCACGCACGTTCCGCACGCGCGCGGGCCGCCGCGCATGCATGCGGCGACGACGTCATGTGGCCGGTCGTCCCTCGAGCGTCACGGAGTGCGTCTTGGCGTCGGCGCGGGGCGCGGCAGCCGGAAAACGACGCATTCGGTCGTCTCGTGAGCTACGAGAGCTCCGTTTTGCGTGATTTTTTGCGCCATTTTCTTGAGAATTCTCTCTAGAATCCATTTATGCCCTCCTTTTTCACTAATTTTCTCAAAAACCATGGTTTTTAAACGATTTTTCCCAAGTTCCTAAAAACCTCTCTAGGAATCTTGGTTTTTGAGTTTTGGGCAATTCCATAGTTGGATCACTCCCAAATTTAAAGGGTATGCTCTTGGGTCTCTTGTGCACTAGTTGGACGGTGCGATTTTCAAACGGACAAGGTTTGATCCGTGAAATCACACTCCAACGGTAAGCGTGCACAAAGTTCCCAAAAAATACTGATTTTTTTTCCAAAATTTTTAAACGTTTTCCTAATTAATTTCCTAATTAATAAATCTGAGAAAAACATAGGTTTTGAGGCTTACCTTGCACCTGGCTGGAGTTGCTCGTGTTCTTGGGGCTCCACTCTCAGAAAAAGTCAAGTTTTACGGTCTAGGGTTTTGCGTAGCATTCATGGAAAACGCTTCCAAAGTGGAGGCGTTTTGGCTCCCAGAGGAGCATAGATATAGGGTTTTAGAGTCTTGGGGAAGAGAAACTCCGCCCCACACGGCTCTTCCCACGTCTCTCCGAGGCGATTTCGCCGGACCAGTAGGAACGTGTGTAGACAGGGAATGCCGTTATCAATTTGGACCCACTGTGTAACACGTTTACGTCAAAGACCATTTTGCCCTTACAACTTTGACGGCTCATAACTCCCTCGTTTGGGCTCCGTTTTTCGCGTTCTTGGTGGCGTTGGATTCGTATCGACGAGCACTTTCTAATTATTATGTTTTCAGGAAATAATTTCATCCATAAATTTTTATTTTAATTTATTTAATAATTTCCTATTTTTATCTTTAAAATTAAGGATATTACAGTCCTGGTAGTATTTATTATTGTAAAATTATTTTGATTATATGTAAAGTTTTAATGAGACACTCAAGCATGGAATGGCTGTTTTGAAAACTACTATATATGATGGTTTTAAAATGTTGAAAAAAAATTTACTCAGGATCCTGACCATTTTCAAATGAATTTGGCAAAGTTCGTTTTGGAAAACCCGGGTCGTTACATGTAAGTAGTTGCAACACTAAGAAATTAAAATGATAAAGAGAATGTTGGCATTTGATGCTAAGCTATCATCGATCAACTATTCTATGTTGCATCCATAGTTACCTAAATACATAAAATGAAATCATGAACTGTTCACGAAAATTAACATGAAATAGAAATGTGAAAATGTCATAGGAAATGTTTAGAAAACTTAAAAGAAACATGACGAAAATGTAAGAGAGACAAGCGCGAAGATGAAAGAATGAAAGAGAAAGGAAAAACTAGTTACATGAAGTAAAAAGAAAAAATCTTTTGACTTAGGTGCATACAAATGCATATCTGTAATTGAAGACATTTTTCCCATGTGCTTCGATAAAGTTTTCAATGTGCATACAAATCCATACCTATAATTGAAGACATTTTTTCCATGTGTTTCAACAAAGTTTTCAATCAATTTTCTTTGAGTTTTAGATAAGTTTCTTATTGATATGTTAGGTGTTTCTCATTGATATGTTAGGTGTTTCTCAAATGTATTAGATGGGTTTCACATAAGTTTCACTTTATTTTAAAGATGGTTTTATCTTGGCATGTGAAACGAATTTTTGAGAAACAAGTTTCACATGCCCTATTAAAGCATTTGGTAACCCTATTTGCATACATTGAATGATACATTCAAACAACTATTATCTTCCAAATACCTATTTCACTTGAGATAGAATTCTTCACAAGGAAAAAATAATTACTTGATATTTGATATCAATTAAAATTTTAATTGCTAAAAAATTTCTAGTGTTAGCGTCAGTTAGGGGACTCAATCCAAATTGATCCATACAATAGGGTTAAAGGCAGTAATTTTATGCCCAAACAGTGGTAGGGGAAAAAAACTATAACCCAAAGTTTGCTAAGGTCAGGTTTGGTTCATTCAAAATTATGCTCCATCTGACCTTCTGCCATCCCTAGTCCCAAAGATAGAAATTCAGGATATGACTGATAGTTTTCAGATGGCAAAATGGATTCAATTTGCAATGCAATGTTGAAGAGCTCGATCTTAACTTCTCTGGGATGGTTCTGCACCCATATGAGTTTAATGATGGCAGGACCTTGTGCAAAATCCAGTGTCATCAAATTTGATATCAGGTTAATTCCAACTTGCCCAAGACCTTGCACTTGAGACAAGTCAAGATAGCGGATAAGATGATCCCAACTTTCTTCCTGAGCAATTGACTATGAGAAGTTGCTACGAGATGAGACGGCTGAAAGGTGTCATGTGTTGTATCAATATTGCATCTCCTCTTGATGGGTACTAATACTGTGTCCAATATTATTGTTATAAAATATCGGTTTCAAATTTTGCATTTTACATTTTCAAATAAGGCTGAGATATATATCCTAACTTAGGGAGAGGTAACACAAAAAAGGGCAGCCTTAGTGCACAAAGCTCCTGCATATGCGGGGTTCAGGGAAGGGGTGGACCACAAGGTTCAATACTATGCAGCCTTACCTTGTATTTTGCAAGAGGCTTTTTCCACGCCTTAAACCGGTGACTTCAAGGTCACATGACGACAACTCTACCATTGCTCCAAGGCTCCCTTTTAAGGAAGTGGTAACAACAAGTCGATTAATTCACCAACGGTAAATGTCACCTTAACGAGAGTTCTCTAAGCAATCAAATATTGATCAAGTAACCAAGAAAATGAAGGCACGGTTTCATCTGTGGATTTTCATAATTTTGCTAAAAGTGGACACTTAGTACTAATGACTGCACGGCACTATTAATAAGCATGTGCGACTTGGTGTAGTATTTTATTCCATTATTCATTCCTCCAACAATTTGTGGAACTCAATGGCAACCTTGACTGTGGCTTTGTTGGTTCATATCATGCATGGCAATAGGGATTGGCTTCCCACACAGGAGTTAGCTGAGTGATATCCTGAATAAGACTTCTGAGTAGTCTGTTATGAGGCCCTATAAATTATTGACCATGACTAGACCTCATAAAGCATGTACTGTAAGCAGATGGATTAAATACACAAGAAATTCAAATTCTAATAAGCTACCAAAACTGAGAGGTGTCCTTAGAAGGAACAGACTCGTCAATCTCCAACCTGTTCCATTTTCCCACCATGCTGGTCAGCTGTTTGGATTTATCATACATCCCAAAGATCCCACCCGTATGTATGAAGAGGATTTTCCTTCCTACCCATGTTGCTGTGTTCTTCATTATGTCCTTCATTAATGCATATGCAGCCTTCCCACTGAAATTCACAGCCATAAAAGGAACATGGATTACAACACAAGAGAATAGTTTATTTCCCTTTCAAATGAATGAGGGACATGGACTACAAAGATGAGAACAAACCATGGTGGTGAATTCCCTTGATAATACCCAACCATTCCCAAAAACTTGAATAGATAAAAAAAAATAAAGAAATAAAATTCTACGGGAGGTGAAAAATGCTGCCTGCTTGGAGGTTCGTGGTAAATGTTCTTGCAACACCTTAATTAAGGAAATCGCTAATCAACAGTAAATGACATAAAATGGAACATCTGCAATGGAGAAAAGATGCAGAAAATTCCCAAAGATATAATCTAATCTAATGTAGAATGATTGAGTAGGAGGATCACAGGAAGACACCATCCATAATAAAGAATAATTTCATGGAAATGATTAAATATGAAAGTGTTATCCTTTGATGATGAAAATCTTTCAATGCATACCTTTGCTTTAGAAACTTAGAACATAAGCTTACAGTGTGTAGAGCATGGACCAAAAATAGACTTCCAATATTCCAGTGCACAATTCATCTATACCAGCAGTGACCTAAAAATAATGGTGTAGACATGCTGGGAGAGATGTCTATTTGACTTTGTTGTAGTAGCAGATATAGTGGTAATGTCAGAATTTATTACAGAAGTGAACGTTTTTACCAAGGAAATGGTTGTCATTGGCATCAGACATGAACCAATTCCTTTAAATGAATGGGTGAACTAGAAACTATCTTTCTACAACTTTTGGCCAGATATGGATACAAGGGCTAGCGATGTTTCTAGATGTCCTTGTAACACAAATTAAGTAACAATTCAATAATATCACACCAAGCAAAAGAAAAGGTCAATTCAACAAGAAACTGATTGTAACATGGGGAAGTTGATAGAGTGATACCTGTAGACAGGATCAAGAATAACACCAGTTGCTTCAGCAACTTCTTTTATAAATGCAAGCTCCTCGGTGGTACTGATGGAGTATCCAAGGCCCTTAGCCTGGAAATAATTTCAATTGCTTGAGCCTCAGAATCGGTAAGACAATCAATGAAATCATTCTTTGAAAATTTTAATTAACACCTCCAATAACTAGTATTTGGCTTTTTCCAAATCACTTATATAATGCAAAAATTCCAGTTCGATGGAAGTTTTATACAGAAGATAGACAATGGATGAATGCACAGCTGGAGCAGTTAATGACTTCAATCACAATGTCATTAGTCTGAGTTACAATATAATTCTAAGTCGCTTTGGCAAGATCTCCACTGCTTAAAAAACCTTCCAGAAGGGTAAGTTTTCAAGTTGAAAGTAAACCAGAGATTGTGAAAAGAGAAATCAAAGATCTTTGACTAACATTACAAAGAGAACAAAAAGCTTTAACTGACAGAAGTAGATATACTAGCTAAATATTCAATGAGAAGATGTCTAATACAAGACAAGATTCTTAACAAAATCAGACGTTCATAAATCATTTGTTTTAGCTAATGAAACCATCAATAGTCTTTTAGTAACAGACTAGAGCCTTGTGCCATGTCCAGTACCAGATTATGTCTTGGCTTCTCCTGGAAGGCTATAACATGTATGAAGTGAATTGGGTTGAGGACTTTTCAAACTTATCCCGGATTAGTATAGTCTATTGTATCATTTTCTTAATCAAAGAGGGCTCAAAAGATAACTTAGTAACCATCTCTGCTCCTAGACTTGAAGCTTTTCTACTTCTTCATTGTCCTGTATCTACCAGCTTAGTAAAGTAATAAAATTAGATGGAAATGTGAGATTCCTGAAACTTGGTTTTCTTTTTTTTAATCCCTTCATGAAGAAAGAATTCTCAAAACTTATTCAAATTCTTCTTCTCTTATTTCAACTCTACTGCAAAGATTAGATGGTGTGCATCATCAAACCATGAAAAACTTAGTTGGAAGGGGCTTTTGTTCAGTGAAGATGCTTTAGAGGGTTTACGTAGCAAATATAGTAAGCAATTTCACTTAAAAGCAATTATTTCTGCTAGAGTTGTTCAATTTGACCATCAGCCAATAGCTGTTGTAATTTACAAAAAGAAACACCTACAAATGTCTATCCATAGAATTCATAGAAAACAAAATCTGCCTGCCTATGTTATGGAGAGACAGCTAACATTTTTAATCAATGCATCAACATTCCTTACATCTTGTATGTTAATTAGATCACGTGACTTGAGATCGACTTGGACTTCATCAAGTAGGCCTTGGGCAAACTCATAATAGTTGTCAGGGTTGTCACCAACAGAGAATGCATGAACCTGAAATTTTACTTAGCTTGAGATAAAAAAAATACCAGTCCACCTATCAAAAAGAAGGAAAGGGAGTAAAAATATAAGAAAATTGTACTTACTTTTGCCTTTAGTGTACTTAACCATGATCCCAAGGACAGACCAACAATGGTTCCGGCACTGAAAATTGCATAGTTATCAGTGATCAACATATATCTTACAGATGCTTATATCCTTAAACCTCAAGATAATACCGACATGTTCCTTAAAGAAACATTGTCAACAAAGTAGCATGTAAAGTATGTCTACAGTGAATGGAGAAGAAAGTATGAAATTAGAACTAGTTGGTTGATTAGAAAATTGTCAACTTCTGGAAAACAGTGAATGATCTACAACGAGAAAAAAGGTCTATCATGGCATAATGAAACAAATCAGTATAAACATTGCACATGCATGACAAATTGGGGGATCTATTTCTAAAAGGAGAATTGCATGTCAATTTAGAAGTATGGGATCATATGAAATACACATATTGAGTTAGAAAAATATAAGTACAAATGAGCAATGCTTGTTACTTGTAGTCTTTAGCATGCCCTTCAGTCTATTTCCTTCTCATTAGTACTCATCCAAACATAGTAATCCCAATGTATCCCGCAATTAATAAATCATAAAATTTGTTTGAACAACTTCATTTTATGTAATTTTGAATTCTGTAGTATTGTGCTTCACATAACTAACTCAATCCAGTACCTTACAGCACTTTATTACTACTATCCTCTTTATTAAATGCAATGGATAAAAGAAATAGAACTTCAGAGCGATACAGGAAAAACACACTATAGGCTGCTATGCATCAACACTGAAATGTTGACACATAAATCAGAGGCATAGAGTAGTACCCAACAACATAAAAGGCTTGAAATCTTTGTATTAACTTCTTTAGGGAGATGAACAATTTGTGACATTCTGGACACCTTTTCTTAAATATATGTATCTTTCTCATTCCAAAAGCCTGCACAAAATAAGTAAAGGAAATCTACATTCCATTGCCCACCCCTAAATCACCTCTAGTAAACCCTATGATTTATATATTCTATAGCTAGTTACATGAGAAGAATTTTAGAAAAGAATGGGAAAGTAAAAATTTACATCAGAAGTAATTATAATTTTATTTCAGAAGAAAACAAGTGAGCAACCTGCCACAAGCAGCAACAATGTCATCAATATATACTTCATCGAATTCCCTCCTTTCTAGTTGTTGTTCTATTTCCTGAACAGCTTCAATGTAGCCCCTGGAGAAAATAGTTCTTGAATGTGAGACTTGTACAAGAAAAGAAATTGCTGCAATCAACAAAGAAACCAACAGACAACATGACCTATGCCTGTTTTTGCAACTTCAAGTTCTTCATGTGCTAAGTGGCAAACCTTGTTTTTTTTCGGAAAAAAATGGTTAAACCAGTAATTAAGCAATTTCAATGGAGCATAACTTAGTCCACTCTATAATCAGTCAAGTTTGAAAAGTTAAACCATTAATTAAGCAATTTCAATGGAGCATAACTTAGCCGACTCTATAATCAGTCAAGTTTGTTCTTAGCAAATTGATTACAGTTAAAATAATTATATACTTTCACAGCCTAAAGAGACCTGTTGGGAGTCTGCAGTTTTCAGTTCCTAGTTAGAGTCTTCTATTACCATTGTAACCATCACAGATTTGAAATTGTGATAACTTCTTTTGCAAGGAACTATGATTATCCATGTGTTGGAATGCCTTTTGGCTTTGAGTACTTTGTATTTCTGAGATTAAAATACAAAAAAAACTACTCATTCTGGAACAACATAAGCTCCATGGGGGCATCAAGGCCACTAGACAACTTAAGCCACTTGACAAACCCATGTACAAATACAAGTCAACAAACGATAGTTACGGTGTTGACTCCAACAAGGCACAGATGCAGACCATTCAGATCAATATTCAATAATGCTAAGCTCACCATATTCCTAATGAATTTGAGCCACCAACAGGAATGGCATAAGGTCTTCTCCCCTCCTTCACAAGCCGTTCTTTCAATAGATTCAGAAGAGCCTGGATCATCACACAGATAACTATTTCTTTAATATGCAACATTTTAGGTCATTTTCAAATTTAAAATAAGACAGAACAACTCATAAGAAGATGATGTAATCATGAGAGATTCATAATTCTAGTGTGTAAATGCAAGACAAAGGTATTGTAGCGTCTGGCTTAAGATTACAAAGAAAAGGTATTGAGGATAATGTTTAGCCATATTACTTAACATGTGCTAGCTTAATAGAGTGACAATTTTGGAGAAATAAAACATGCCCATGTCAAAAGAATATTGAAAGAAACATATATAGCAGAACAAATTAGAGAGGCAAAGCTTAAGCTTGGAAAATGTTGATTCTATCATTTAAATACCTCTCACCAAATGATAATAACAATAATAAGCTGACTTTCAGAAGATGATATTCCGGTGAAGAAATGTGATTTGAGATTGAAGAATTTTACCAAACTCCCAAATTTCTCAAATTCCTCCACTGATGCAATTTGAACATGTGCTCCCACCAACCTTTCAAGAAGAAGATTTCCTGATAAACCAGGATCACTATCCGATTTTTCCTGAAGCATATTAAAGAAGTTAGGGAATAAACAAACATCTTTTTAAGACTAGAGAGCCCATTCCAGCAATCAATGCTTCCTTCTTCCAATATACAAAACGGAGGATGCAGTCGTGCAGGAACCTTGAGTATTCATAAATCGGTCTTCCAATTAGAGGAAACAAATATAACAAATCAGGGGATAGAGAAAATAACCTTTGATGTGCATAGGATCAGGTAACAATCCAGATTAAAATACTTTGAAGCTACAGCAGTAGCACGACAGTGATTGCTTTGAACGCCTCCAATAGTAATGATACAGTCTGCACCATGCGAGACGGCATCTTCCATCAAGAACTCCAGTTTCCTGACTTTGTTTCCACTCAATTGCACTCCAGAAAGATCGTCTCTCTGCCATGTTCTAAGAAATGCAGTCAATCAAGGACAGATAAAAATTCTATCTATGAGAATTGCTCAAGCTGGCAAAGCTTTGGTCCTCCAGAAGATGCAAGAGAAGTCCTCCATTCAGAATCAAAGGATTGGAATACTTAATTAATTGACCAGAAAGCCAAACTGAAAACCAACTTTAAGGAGAATGATCCACCTTACTACCTTTATATATAAATCAATATCCTCTGGTAGACCAGGGAGGTTCCATTTGTGGATTGGAGTAGGAAACTGCCCAAACAAATGAAAATAAAAAAGACCATGATCAGCTTTAAGCTGAAAGCAATGCTTTGAAAATAAACAGAAGATCAAATCGGATATCAATACATCAAAGCTAGATTTTTCTCGATGTCATTACCGAGTTCAATTTTATTTGAAACAAAAAAGCAGAGAAAATTTAGGAGAATTATGAGGCTGGCGTTTTCTGTCTCTCTAGTTTAAATTGCAGAAGTACAGAGCTAAAGCACAACCACTGCACTCCACGGTGTTGATCACATCAAAGTGATTAAATGAGAAGAAAATAAAGTTATAAGGAGATTGCAAAAAAAAAAAAATAGTAGAACAAAGGAAGAACAAATTACGTGTCCCAGAGAGTAGATATGAGAAGGGATAAGTGCGAGATGGGCAGCCCATGTTGGAGGACTGTAAGATTTCCTTTTGAGGAATCCACCTTGCTCCTTTCTGTTCGCCATTGAAAGATAAATACTTCTTTTCGAGTAAATTGTCTTTCCTTCCTTCCTTCCTTCCTTCCTTCAAAACTATGCATGGATGAGGGATAAGAAGCCTCGTGTGGTGGAGAAGAAAACAGAAAAGCTTGCATGAAAATTCCCACCATCAACAATAGTAGCTGAACAGGGGAACAAGAAAAGAGCATCTGATTCGGCAGGAAGAGAACGGGCCTTTGGAGGCTCTTTAAACTTAGCTCACGTACTTGGTTAAAATGCACTAATGCTTGCATGTTAAGAGAGAGCCTCTGAATATCACTTCCCTTATACCGAGCATGCAAACTTGGACGTTTAAATAGAAGGCAATTTCTTTTAACAAGTTGCCTACTTTGTTATTGTTGTTGTAAGAAAAACTTGATGCCTAAATTTAGTAAGTTTTGGTAGAAAACGGCTACTCTGGATTTCTTCTTTGTCTGAATCGAGAAAACTTTCTTTGATCAAATGCAATGGATTGTCTAGGCGCAACGGTAAAAGTTGTCATCATGTGACCTTGAGGTTACGGGTTCAAGGCGTGAAAACAGCCTCTTGCAAATGCAAGATAAGACCGTGTACTTTAGGCCCTTGTGGTCCACCCCTTCCTCAAACCTTGCATAGGCGGGAGCTTCGTGCACTGGGGCTGCCCTTTTTATTGTCTATAAAAAGGGAAAATTTACTGACTGAACTTTCAAGGCTGATTAGAACTTACTACAAATTATCTAGTTTTGGGTAAAGGACATCATAATTGTTGTTTGTACTTATATAAGGAAAAGCTAGCTCCAATAATTAAGAGCAACAAATATTCTCAACTTGGTACTCTCTATTTATATTCTTGGTCCTAGATTTCAAAAATCTGAAGCTTCTATAGATTTTTCAATAATAATAAAAATGGGCAGCACCCGTGCCGAAGCTCCCACGTATGAGAGGTTTGGGGAAGGGGTGGGTCACAAGGGTCAATAGTACGCAGCCTTACCTTGTATTTTGCAAAAGGTTGTTTCTACGCCTTGAACCGTGACATCAAGGTCTCACAACTCTACTGTTGTGTCAATAGTACACAGCCTTACCTTGCAATTTTTAATAATAATATAATATATGCATGTATATACATGTGTGTATGTATTATATATGTATATGCATGTGCATACGTATAGATTTCTTTATAGAAAGGTAGATCTTTTAATGTGGACTATTTGATCTCATCAAATTGCGATAGATCATACTTCTTCGTTGGAGGATTACTCTTTATTAGGTCCAATTTTCACTTTGCATTGATCGGATTTGGTTGAGCCTTGGCCCAACGGTAAAAGTTGTTGTCATGTGACCTTGAGATCACGGGTTCAAGGCGTAGAATCAGCCTCTTGCAAAATGCAAGGTAAGGCTACCTACTATAGGCCCTTGTGGTCCGCTCCTTCCCCAGATCCCTCATAGGAGGGAGCTTCGTGCACCAGGGCTGCCCTTTTTATTGATCAGATTTGGTTACTATATTTGAAGATCATTAAACAAATCATATTGCCAATTGATTTTGTTAATTATTCCATGAGAATACTTATAAGATATGAAGCTCGAACAAATCTGTTTGTCTAGTAGTTAAAGAATCAATCCGACCAGGCTGATAAGTAACGCTAGGATGGAAGTAACAAGTGATTTCTTGTGCCTGGTACCATTTCTTGCATCTCATAAACTGGCACCATGGAAAAGGAAGAGAAATCAATCATCTTGTAAAGTTTGATGGATTTGGAACTAGAGTCATTCATCTGGGGAATGGGAGCCTTGGCGTAACTGTAATAGTTGTTGTCATGTGACCTTGAGGTCACGGGTTCAAGGCGTAGAATCAGCCTCTTACAAAAATACAAGGTAAGGCTGCTTACTTTAGGCCATTGTGGCCCACCCCTTCCTTGGATCCCGCATAGGTGGGAGCTTCGTGCACCGGGGCTGCCCCCTTTTAGTCATCTGATCAAGATGGAGTTAGTAGGATTTGGTGGAATATGGCATTGGGTGCAATGGTACGAAGCCCCACAAAGAAAGTCAAAGATTCTGTTTGGATTGCAACTCCAATAGACATGATATCGACACCAACTTAGAACTCAACCAAGTCAATGCTAATTTCTACTTTCCACATTTTGCATCCAAGACTCGGCCACATTTTGCTGAGTCAAGGAAAAATAGCTTTACCGAAGAATTTTTTGCCATTAAAATAAAATACGCTTTAACTAGTAGACATTTTCCCTTCTAATATTTTATTATATTTCTACAATTTTGCTTTAACTAGTAGACATTTTCCCTTCTAATATTTTATTATATTTCTACAATTTTCCAGTTCTCCTATGCTTTGACTCCGAGTTGACTCATTTATGCAAAGTTTACATTGTGTCTACATTTTGAGTCCTAACACCTTGACACTAGACGCCCTACTTGAGGTTGAAGACAATTATGTGCGAAGATTTTAGGTATTTCCTCTTAAAGTGACTTGTTTTGTTAAAAGAAATGAGAGCAAGTTGAAACACCCAAACTGCCCCCACTTAAACATCCAAGTTGACAAATTCCATAGGAAATGACTTCTCATATATTTATTTTAAGAGACTGAGGGCTATTAGAGAACAATGAGAGTCTAAGGGCTGCTTACAAACTAACATGTGAATTTAGGGGCTACATTTCAACCCTACCTGTAACATTATTATCTCTGTAAAAGTAAGCACATGCTCTTGTGTGTGACAAGAAGTCCACACCATACTTTCATGTGGGATGAAACTTAATTATACATATTGAAGTCATTCATCATGTTTAGCCTATGTTTTCTGGAGTAGAAACATTGAACATGCATTTTCATTATTTTTGTCAAATGTAATTAGGATGATCCAAGTGCATTGATTTTTAGTAGTTACCAATTTTTAGTATTGAAGGCATGATGAACTGCTTAGTTCTCAAAAAAATTCATCATGCATAAGGAAAAAAAGAGATAGACTTCTTGGCACTCCCAATAGCGTGTACACCTACTAGGACTCAAAATAGTTATGTGTTGGAAGTTTAGGATTGCTTCTTATTTTTTCCATTGTTTTCGGCCAAACTAGTAAAGGAGAGAGAGAGAGAGAGAGAGAGAGAGAGAGAGAGAGAGAGAGAGAGAGAGAGAGAGAGAGAGAGAGAGTTATAAGAGGCTATAAATGTGAAAAATGAGAAAAATAAAAAACCACATTAGTTATTTGAGTTTCAAAATAGAAATTAAGAGTGACAAAATAGAAGCAAAAAACCGTGTGGTGTAGATGGAAAACCATGTGGATTGAATGATTCCAGCATTCATAAAACATCTCAAATCTTGTTCTTATAAATGGATCATTTAGAAACTTTGATAAACAAACATAGTTTTTTAGAGGATAGAATCATCTAAAGCATTTGCTTGTTTGATATATAATAGATCTAAAGTTGGAGCAATGAGATGAACAAATGGGATTGTGCAAAGGTGGGCTCTAAAGATTGAATGAACGAGGTTAGTTTTGATAACTTATTTTTATTTTTAAATAAAAAGTCAAAACCTAATTAGTTGTGCTAGTGACTTCTAATTAGTATTTCTCTATTTTTTGGAAAATAAAAGAAGGTAATTGATGCAAGATAGGGATTTCCAATTTTGAGGGAAGACCTCCACATCATATAAGGTTTTATAACTTTCTTTTTAATTTATTTTTTACAAGTAAAAACTTACAAAGCATATTTTTTACACTCTCAATCACTCATACTCCCAAGTCTAATCCTTGAGCAAATGGGAAAGCAATTACTAGAACCTACAACCAAACATACTTCAACGAGATGTCTGAGTTGTTTGTGACCAATTGTACTAAACATTTATTGGAAATAAAGTTCTAAAATTAATATATAAGATTTTTTACCAAATTTTTCTAGAAAAATTGTGCATATTTTAGTTAACAACTGCCCCAAAGTAGAGGGAGAAGGTGTTTCATAATCCAAATCATTCATGTTATAAGTCTTTCTCTTTGTTCAATTTTTGCACATGCTTAATATCGCGTGCTATCTCACTAGTTAAATTACTATTATAACTTTTGATGTCCATAGACAGACAAAACTAGATGTCCATGAACACAGCCCAAATCCACAACAAAATAAAGAAGGATGCCCATAGACATCCAACAAAAGTGCTTGATGTCCAAGATCCACATATATTGGTTAGGATTTAGAGTTGGAGTAGATGCTCAAGAGTGTCTAATCCCATAGGTGCTGTCCGAGAAAACTTTTTTGGAAGATCTAAGTTGTTAGTTATGTTTTGCATATAGAAATTGGACAACTCACAAAGGAAAAAAATCAATGCAATCTCTAGACTATTTAAGCCATTTCAAACATGACTAATGGCCGATATCTATAAATTATCGTGACCATAAATGCCTAGAAGGGGAGCCTTGGCACAATAGTAAAAGTTGTCATAATGTGATGTTGAGGTTGCAGGTTCAAGGCGTGGAATCAGCCCCTTGCAAAATGCAAGGTAAGGCTGCCTATAGGCCCTTGTGGTCCGCCCCTTCCCTAGACCCTGCATAGGCACGAACTTCGTGCACCAGAGCTGCTTTTTTTTATAAATGCCGAAAAGCACCCCCCAGAGTAGGCGTTGGACGCCGTCTTCAAGATATACTACTCTGCCAGTGACTTCTCCAAAAATCCAGTTGTGTAAGACCCCAATGACAAACAAAAGTTAACATTTCTTCAGTCACTACTCTCTCTCTTCTGAATTCAACCTTTTCCTTGGTTAAACAGGTTCAGAGACAGGCAAATGACCTTGGGTTAGTAAGCATGTTCAGGATTATCCACAATTGGCTATGGCTGAGGTGCACCGCAGGGCCTAAAGGGTTGCAGCCGGGTCAACCCAGGATGGGATGGGACCATCTACAATAAGACAGAAGCCTGACTAGGCGTTACCATGTGCTGCGGAGCTGCAACCATGTGCTCCGCCCATGTGCTCAAGCCCTGTCGTTTTTGACGCCACCATCAAACTGGAACGCAAATGTGCTCCGTCTTTCTCCGGTCGGCCACCTTCGCTGCCAGGGCTGCTACTTTGAACGAACAGAGAATTGGGTCCAGGGTTTTCTCCTCTCTCATGGATACCGCCCTACACTCATCCAAGCAGGCAATTGGCTTCCTTGCTAAGAAAGCCTACGACCCACCATCATGGGCTTCCCATCTCAATCCCATTCCTTCTCTCTCCTACTCTCTCGCCCATGTATGTACCAAACCCTCTCTCTCTCTCTCTCTCTCTCTCTCTCTCTCTTTACGTCGAATCGAAATCGGGGTTCTGTCTGTTTCTTAACTTTCATTCTACCCCTTTTGATAAGATTGCATTCACACGAGTTTCTTTTTCAATTCAAGGCATTTTTATTCTGGCGGTTTAGTGATTTCGCAGTGAGAGTGGAAATTCATAACTGACATTGAAGATTCCACGAGTAGATTGCTTGCATGTTTCGCCGAATTTTATTTTCGTTTATGAATTTTCAGTGCTATACTATTCTTGAATAAAAAATATTGAATCGAAAAATGATGAGATAACGATGATCAGTGATCGGCTATGCGCTTCAAGATCAGTTCGTGCTTATCTTAGCTTTGTTTTCCGTCCTGTTTCCTGATTATATTTATGTTGATTGATTCTGTCAGCTTCCAACGCCAATTCACAAATGGAGCCTTCCTGGTTTACCGAAAGATACAGAAGTATGGATAAAGGTAATCAACCACGAGTTGTTTAAGATTTTTTATAGCCCTTCTTTCCTGCTATCGGAATGTTTCTTCCTTTTTCTTGCATTCTCTTGTTGCAACCGGGAAAATGAAACTGTTTGTCACCATGTCATGTTTGTAAACTAACAGAAAATCCTTGAATTATATAGCGTGACGATCTTTCAGGGATGCAATTGAGTGGTAATAAAGTCAGGAAACTAGAATTCTTGATGGCCGATGCCATTGCACATGGTGCAGATTGTGTTATAACAATAGGAGGAATTCAGAGCAACCACTGCCGTGCAACTGCTGTTGCTGCGAAGTATTTGAATCTCGACAGTTATCTGATACTTCGTACATCCAAGGTTGCTTATACCTTCCCTTTGTGTTTCCTGTCCTTCTCTTGTTGTTATAGGTTATGGCTTTTGGATGAAAGCAATGCCAAAACAAAAGTATGTTTTTCTGGGAACTTATTTCCATATTTGAAGATGTAACCTAACCACATCGTTGTATTTCTATAACATGTACAGGTGCTTGTGGACAAGGATCCTGGTTTGACGGGAAATCTCCTGGTTGAGCGGTTAGTAGGAGCACATATTGAACTTGTCTCAAAAGAAGAGTACGGAAAAATTGGGAGTGTGGTTAGTTCTTTCCCTCTAAATTATCTTGTAAGCTCATAATGCGTTTTGGGGATAGTGTTGGGGGGATTTCGCAAAGGTTTGACCATAGCATTGTCGTTGACTTTTATCTACATGTGCATGAATTAATGCTAAAATTTCTCAAAATCGCAGTCTATGTCAAGGTAGTGGCAATTACAGTTTCAAATGGATAATCAAGGTTGCTTTTTTTATTTTTTATGTTTTAATGAAACAAATAAATGGTGCTTTGTGAAACAAAAAATGAACTTCTAATAGATGGCCAACATTCTAATTTTACAAATGAATAATAATGCTCGTTCTTGTGCAATTAAAATAGTCAGAGGATTATATGCAGTGTTTTAGTTATACTGAACTAAACCAGTCACTTTCTTGAAAAATGCACCACTGTAAAAGCAAGAAATGGTGGAGTGGTGGTCAGTGAGACACAAAAGTACTGGATATGTCACATAACAAACTGAAAGGGATAAGAGCAGAGTGAGTTACAGGTTTTTGGGAACAGGCAGGTCTCTTCCACTCTAGCTTCCTCAGATAGTGACTCGAGCCCCTTCTTCCATTTAATCCTCCAACAGAGTAACTGAATCCATCAGAATATGGGTTTCTGAACTGAAGTGCTTGTTTCCAAGTTTCAGTAGATTAAACTCATCTGATTGTACCTTGAAGGGAAGTTCTCGTTGCATTACATTTTTGGATTTGTTGTTCAAATTGCCGATTTCCTATACTGGAGGTGGTATATCTCCGATTCAATTCAAGATTTGAAGTATAATTCCTGTCAAATGACTTACCCATAAAGTTAGATGGGAGAATGAGATGATTTTCCACCTGGAATATTGTGTTATAGATTTGTTATAATGACTTTAATCAAAATATCCACAGTGGAAGTAGCATGTTTAATAATCATGATATCTTTTCTTCTCTAAAGTTCAACACTCTTATAGAACAGAAATTCTAGGAAGCATTTTTCTTCACTTTGATACAGCTTTAAATCCGATTATCTTTTAGCTGTAGGCAAACAAGTTCCTTCTTCATTGCACATCTTGCCAGTTGAGGGGCAGTTTGAATTTCCAAATGTCTTCTACATTGTTGCTTATTACATGGCAAATGCCATTGAATTGAAACTGTACATCTTGTTCGTAATACCCAAGGTTACAATTATGCTATTGGTCAGACCAGACATATAACATGTGTCAAATCTATATATTCATCTCAGATTCACAATTTGTAATTTTCAAAGGAAAGATAATTTTTAAAAGACTCTTATTCTGAGTTCCTTTGCAGCATCATTGATTCAAATGTGAAGATCATTGGAACTGTTTCTGTTTTCTCTTCTTAGCTTCATCTATTCAATGGCCACTTTGGATTCCCCTTGCCATTTTTTGTACTATTGTGAAGAATTGTTATTTCTAAATAATTATGTAAATAATTACAAGGATTTTCTTTGTTTTGTTTAATCTTATGCCATAAACATGGCATATGGAGAATACGACCTCTGTACTTTGTGCTTAGAGCTTTCTTATACTGTTACGGTGAGAATGTTTACTTCTTCATGAACAATTAGTATCCAATAAAGCAAGCATGAGAGATATGGAGCTAATCTCACCATGCAAATCACATAACGTCCTGCCATTATCCAATTTGGAGAGAATACTTGACTGCCAAATTTTCCTATCCAAAATTTTGTAACCAAATCAGCTTTCTTGGGACAGGCTCTATGTAACTTGCTGAAAGAGAGGCTACTAAGTCAAGGAAGAAGGCCATATGTCATTCCCGTTGGTGGATCAAACTCTTTAGGAACCTGGTAAATTTTTTATGTTTCTTTTTTATTATTATATTGAAGATCACCTGATACGATTGTTATGTTATATGTTAATACTCTTTTAAGTGCCTTATAAGACTTTATCCCCCCAGGCATCTTAAAATTTTATTGTGTGATAGAGATGCACAATATTGTTCTGGTCATTTGTATTTTCATATCTAGATTTTAGGTGTTATGTGGTATTAAGGTTTGTTTTCCTTACCAGGCTTGAGAACATATTTTCTGTAGTTCAATTTGCTCCGTATCTTGTTTCCCATTGAGATGATATCTGACATTTTATGCTTCTTCTTCTTAAAAGTACAGCTTGGAGTTTGTGTTAGCTAAATGATCCTCCAACCTCACATGTGGTCCAGTACCTCTGTGCATAATTGCTTGATTATCACAAAACATTTTCAATGGTCTATCAATCACAAAATCCCATCTCTTGATTCTCTTCCTTTGAAGTTTTCAACTAGACCAGGTTACAGGTAGTCAGAGCTATTGCAGGATGAGGAAATTGATGAAAGGACAAATATTTTAACTCAGTTAAATTTAGCAACTGAAGCAAATGATTTTGCATCAATAAATGAAAATGTTTGTGATACCTTTGACCGCTATTGAATCCTAGAGTTTCTGATTAAGTCCAATATGGCAAATACTTCATAATATAATAACATCTCCAACCATTTGCACATTTTCCTGCAAGTAACTGAGGCTGATCTCATGTGTCATTTTATCTAAATATCCATTTCATCAATTGATACTTTTGTTTCTGCAGTTGTGGGAAATTGCCTTCAACAGGACAGAAGAAAGATACAGCACAAAACCTATGAGAACGAATAATTAGAATAATTACAGTTTGTAAATAAGATGATTACGGAGTTAACAAGATCATAGTTCGTTGGTGAAGCTCTGTTAATGTTGAATATAGTTATAATGCAACAGGATAATCTTCTAGCTCTTAAATTTTAGTAGAAAAATGAAAAAATTGTTACACTTCTTATTCACTTTGAGCTATTGTATTTGAGTGTTGAAGTTCAAACATTGTACTTGAGATTTTGTACAACGTGATTGTGTTTATTATTGATCATATTTTTCATTTTTGTTAGGGGATATATTGAAGCAGTTAGGGAAATAAATGAGCAAATCCATAAAGAATTTGGGGGAACAAGATTTGATGACATTGTTGTAGCATGTGGCAGGTATACTCTTCTGTTACTGCAAAAGTAACTTGTAGCTCTCCTTTGTAAGTGCTAAGCCCCATTCACAGTCACATTGCTTACCTTGTTATCAACCACAGTGGCATTTATATTGTGTATAATGCTTCAAGAGTCCTGATATTTAGAGATGCTTAAACCGAATCTTCTAGGAGACTCTTTTCTGAAGTGATGCATGGATTATTAAGCAAATCAGAGTTCACGTATTATGGGGTTTGATTGGGTTATTAAAAGTATAGAAAAATCCAAAGAGAAATTTACTTTTAACAGTTTTGACAGGAATAAAAAGATTGGAAATCAAATTTTCTTCATCTTCTTCCTCGAGAGCTAAAAACTCGGGAATCTGAAAACATAGCATCCTTCTTCCTCGAGAGCAAAAACAACCCAGATAACCAGAAAAATAAAACTAAATTCTTCTTCCTCGAGGCCAAGAAACCCTGAAACCCTCTAACCAAAGATTTACTTGGTGAAGGCAATTCAACAAGAACCAGAGCTACAAGCTTTAAAATTGCTTCAAAAGAGCTTGAGAAGTGCCCAAGACAGTGGTTTTTGTACTATGTGCAAATGTCTATGTTAATCCACAAGTACACACACTGTATGCAGGTTCACTTTCAACAAGTACACTTGCTTGTGCAGAAGGTGAAAGAAGTAGACAAGCCTCCTTCCAAAAGTGTGCCTTACAAAATAGAGCTGGACTACTTTTCTCTGTGGAAAGCTTTGGAATGTTCTATGTGGCTGTTATCAGATTTGAGATTCCATGTTTAGAGACTAGACCTCACTGTTAATGGAGAACTTGAAAATAACTCCTTCAAGGTGAACGATGACTTGCCATGAGGAAAAGAGTGTTAATGAGATTCTCTTAGCTTGAGACAACCCAAGATGAGTGGTCAAAATCTCATCCAGGTTACATAATCATAGTAATAGTATGAGAACTGAGCATTGTCCTTTGGAGAGTCACACCCAATAATTGTGAAATTTCGCAGCAGTTACTGCCATGCATGACATTTCTAATAAAGATTTGGTGCTTAATGAAAATGGTTCAGTGGAAAGCTTCATGAGTCTCTTCTGGATTATTGTTTTCAGGGTTGAAGGAAAAGGAGAAATTGGAAGAAAGATGGATAAAAGGAGAATCAAGTAAAGATTGATTTTCTGGTGTGAGAATCTAGGAACAGGATTTTTTCTGCTGGTGTGGTTTTATATTTGATTTTCTTCCTTGTCTGTTGGTATTACCAATCAGCAATGTTGGGCTAAGAGGCCTTTATGGAGGGGCCTTGTGCTTGGCTCCTACTTTTCTCTGCATCTCTCTCTCTCTCTCTTAGTAGAGTCCTGATATTGTCACTAGGCCTGATCCTCACTGTAGCAGATTGTGGTGCAATCATGTTCGTTCTATCTTTGATGAGAGGTTACAACCCTGTTTCCTCTTTTTCTCTTACAGTTTTTTCTTTTAGGGTTTTTGGCTGCAGATTAAATGGTGAGATTTCCTCCTCTCCATCTTCCTCTGTTTTGCGTTAATAAGAAGATAAAGTTGAAAACTTATGTTCTTGGAACCCACATGGGAGAAAAAGGTAACTCCATTTTTTGCTGGCTTTTCAATTGTTTCCCATTTTTGCACTGTAGTCAAAACCAAACCAATAGGAAATGTTAAACATATTTGGATTTAGTCTGCCACGTGTTGCTTCCAAAGGGAGTCTCCCAGATGCAGCTAAATTGTCTACAAATATCAGGACTCATCCTTGAATTCCATGTTCGATGCTATCATAGGTGTGTGTCATGTATCGTTATGGTACAGAATTTTTCAATGGGGACCATCATGCAAGCAAGCCAACCAAGATTTATAAAACCAGCTCAGTGGCAAGAATGAGAATGTTAAGTAAAGGGTGGTTTCGTAATACAGACTTTAATAGTTCCAGTTGGTTCCACTTGATTGGTAGATGATTTTGCGTATTAATCACAGTTTGGATTTGAAGTTGATTGGATGTGAATTGATGAAATTAATTTTGGATGAACAAGCAGAGTTTCTGGAGTTTAGAGATGTATTGGTGGTCTGGGATGTTAGAAGTTTAAGCTTTAAGAGTTTTCTCTTAGTGCTCTAGAACTACATCTTGCATAGTTGAAGTAGGAGACTTTGTTAGGCTTGGAGTAACCCCAGTTTTGAATCTATAAAAGAAGATATTTAGGCTATTAGCATTATAACTGGCAGAAACTTTCCAACCTTTTGCTTCTCTTGATTTGAATGACTCTGAGGCATAATTCTTTGGTACAACTGCACTGGTGGCCTTCAAGATATTGATATGACCTCATAATGCTCCTACACATCCTATAGGTGTAACTCCTAAAGTTACAACTTTCTTTCTTTCATTCTTTTGATTCATGCTTCTTCTTCTTACCATTTATTTAACGTGTCTTTGATTTTCCCCAAAGCAGTTTTGCTTAATGCTTGTGCAACTTTTTGATTTGTAATATGTACTTTGTTCATCATACATCAAATTCTTATAACAAGTCATATAAAATTCAGTTAATAGTGTGGCCGTTTTGTCATCTGATTTTGATATCAAAGAATTTTAGTTCAGTTGCTAGCGTCGTCCTCTGTTGTTCTATGTCATTCTGTTTTCACTATCCCTGTGTGTTTCTTGATATATCTCACTTAAGAATCATGAGGGACCATATGGGTATTTCATGGGTGGATATGGTGGTGCTTAACTAGGAGCATGACATGAGGGAATCATCCCCCTTCCGTCTATTTAGTTTGTTAAGTGGTAGCAAGCAGTCGTTTAAAAGCCTGAAACACGTGCTGCACATACATCTCTTCTGTGTGGATTATATCTATGTTTCTCTGTTTCGTTAAACCTTGGTATTTTTTTTCCTCCAGATGGACTGTCTGGTTTATCTTCAACAATACTTGCCTAAATATTTAACACTTCTCTTGCAATTTCCAGTGGTGGAACCATTACTGGTCTGGCATTGGGATCATGGTTAAGTGAGTTGAAGGCAAGGGTATGTCATTTCCTTACAGGACCCTTGCTACTTGCTCCCTCTTTGGACAACTAATTTCTAACCAAGTGCTTGCTACTTCAGGTGCATGCATTCTCTGTTTGTGATGACCCTGGTTATTTCTACGACTATGTTCAAGGCCTACTTGATGGACTTCAAGCTGGTCTCAGTTCACATGATATTGTCAACATTCAAGATGTGAGCAGTTTATTAGATTCATGAAACGTACCACATATGTATATTTAGCTCCTCTGCTTACTTATGACACTGAATTTGGCCATAAATGAAAAGGTCTTTTTTTTTTTCTTTTTCTTTTTTCAAAAAGGGGGAATATATTTGCATGACTAAAAATGATATTTCTGCTATTAGCATGACTAAAAATGATAATTCATTTATTTTTAATACCTACAACAGAATAAAAATCATAGCTGATGCATTAAAGAAATTTAAAAATGAGAATGGAGATAGAGAGTGGAAAATTCCTGGGGAACTCCGACATCATGTTCACTTATATAGAACCAATATAAGAAATTACCCCGTATCCCATGTATATGGGACTAAGTGAATTAGTTGCGGTCGTTAAGATGGGTATAACATATGTACATATATTTTGGACTAGAAAACCCAATCACTTTATGCTTTGATTGTTTCTGATTTTATGAGTTCTACATATTTGAGGCATTTTCTAATGGGCTACATTTGTCACATTCTCAACTATTGTTGAACATACTTGGTACTGTACTGTGCGAAATTGAACGCTTGGCAGGAGAAGACTTTACTAGGCCTGGAATATCAAATTCATAAACCAGAAGGCAAAAGCATGAAGAACTTCACTCTGGAAATAACCTTAGAAGTTGAAACCGTTCAAACCATATTCTTCTTTTTCCCCTTTTTTTTCCTTTTGATATCTCAGAGTGTGCCCACCCCTTTGGAGGTGGGATTAATCCCTGAAGATGCAATCACCCGGAGACCATACACATCAGGCTAAGTCCTGGAGTGGGATTGGATCTTGGGTTTGTGGTAAGCAAATGCTGCAAACCTATGATTCCAACAAACTTGCCTCGACCCATTTGGGTTCCAAACCGTATTCTTCCTTTTTTAAATTCTTCAAGCATATAGTATCTTTCTGAATTCTCAAATGTGTTGTACATGTTTACTGTGTAAACATGTTTTTGCCAAAGATTTTTGGCTGAACAGTGCATGCGTTTTGAGATTCTCACGAGAAATGCAGACTCTGTGAAACTTCTATTCATGCTTCCTTCAGAAGGGATTACCATTTACAGATGCAAGTTTATATTTAAGTAAAGCTTGGCTCTTAACTCTACTGAGAGTTATTCTTGGCTTTTCTATTGATGATAATCATGCATACTGGGAATTGCTTGTGCACATTTTCCATAATAGTTAAGATGCCAACTTGTTAGATTCGGAAATCTTTTACAATACCTGAAAGTTGCAAGTACAGTTCTTGATCTTTTGTCCTGAAGGCTTGAACTTTTATGGTGTTGCTTTCCTGTCCAACTCCTGATCACTGTTGAGGATTTGAGGGCCTTGAACATAAAAGATCTTGCTACTGTCAATGTTTCCTGAAATGCTTCAGTACGTTATCAATTGCGTGAGATCTTTTTAAGTTACATTTCATGCTTAACAAGTGTTACAAAATGATCAAGTGAATAATATGGCAATTGTCTCTTGAAAATTGAGTTGGCTGACCAAGATAGTGAATCAGTGTTGGGCTTCATACATTAAATTGACAGAGTCTGCATGACATTGTTTCTGGTAAAATATTCCAATGATGCATAAATCATGTATCTATGACCTCTTGCTTTGTCTATCTCAGGCCAAGGGGCAAGGCTATGCCATGAACACTGCAGAAGAGATTAAATTTATTAAAGAAATAGCTGCAGCAACAGGTGTTATTCTTGATCCTGTATACAGGTGAGACCTATCTAATCTCTTTGATTCTGTTACTTTTATCTTGCATTATGCCAATGTTTGTGGGGATGGGATCAGTAGTGGCAGAACCTAGTAAGCTTAAACTAATATATGCCAGATAGTTGTAGTTGAACCTACCTTCCCTGTAGAAGCAAACAGATAAACTGAAGTGGTTTCTTTATCAGGAAAGAAGTGGAAGTAATGTTTATCTTGTAGGTTAGTTCCGAACTGTTTTTGTAATGATAAGTTGTTATCGTCCTGATCCAAAGGCAGGCATCCTTCTGCCTCATATCTTAGGAGAGTTGCAGGAGGTTTAATACTCTGTCTATATGCCATCAGGAAATGCCATAAGACTAGAAGAATCTCACCCTCTTGTTGAGTATTTTGGGCTCTATCAGTGACCTGAAATTTAGAGCATGGAATCATGTGTGCTAGCACCCAATATTTGAAGGAAGCTGATCTTTGGTCTTGAGTGATGTAGGATGGATCAATTGCTGAGCCATTCTACTTTGATCTTGGGTCCTAGGCAACTCATGTAGAAACCCTTCACCTATTTGAAGTCATTCTTCACCACCAAATTAAAGTTACATAAAACAAAAATAAAACCTGTATCTCTGGGGCTCTTTTGCCACCTGCTGACGTTGTGTTTTTCACCAAGGCTGAAATTCTCCTCAAAATTTTGCCCTCATTTCTGGTTGTATCCCTTCCCAGCTAGCCAGCCTTATACTGCTGACTGTTCCCTCTGGTTTCTATTGCAACTTGACTTTCCACTTGCAACCAACTATGCTTTTTCCCATTTGTCTGCATGATCTCTTGGGTCCATTGAGATATGAAGTAGATACTATTACACGAGGTTGCACTAAAACATAGTCTTGCACCATGGCAAGATGGTGTTTGACTAAGTTATTGACTTTCATTGAATGCGTCATGGCTATGCCATAATAGATTTGAACACTTGCCGCATATTGATTGCCCTATCATAATTGCTTCAGTGAAAAAATAGTCAGGAGAAAGAAAAAGGGTGCTAAGCATAAATAGTATACTCCTCTCAAGAGGAGAAATGGAGAGAGAGAAACTTCAGATGCAATCTTTTTCCGAGGTAACCAACACAAAACATTTCCTTATTATATGAAAACAATTAGTTGCATTATATGCAGCAGTCCCTGCACAGAATCTTTGTGAGGACTAAAATGCCCTTGTCACTCAGGAAATACTCGTTGTGACAAGATATCATTTAGGGCAATAACTTCTTAGTACGAGGGCCTAGTAATAAATTTGAGTTGTTTACCAAATTGGTTAGAGAAAGTTGCATAGGAAACAAATGCAAGTGAGATGCATTCAACTTGATTAGAAGAGAAAACTTAAACAAAGCTGCATTGTTTTCTTACACTTGATCAACCATGAAAAATAAGTTAGCTCGAACTTTGATAGCTGAGTATAGAACAGACTCAAACTGAGTTAAACAACTTACTCCAGCTAGGCCATTTTGATTTGATTCTGATATTCATCTTTGCCTGACCAAGTCGTAAGAGTTAAGATGGGTCTTAAGACATTTTTATGCCTTTTGGCTTAGCATCGTAAGATAGAGCAGACAAGTCTACCATAGTTAAAAAAAGTCTCCAGATAATTGAATATTCTTTTGTATTTAAAAAAATTGCCAACTTTCTGATTTTTCGATTTGTTCCCCAACTTTTACGGAATTCTTCCCAAAGATTTCCCAGATTATCCAAATGTTTGCGTTGCCAGCTTTCTCCCCAATATGAAGTTTGCAACTGTGAAATCTACCAGAACGATCTGACAAATCTGGCTATTGCTTGGTGTCTGCCTTATTGCAGTGGGAAGGCTACCTATCGAATGCTTAAAGACATGGCGGCAAACCCAACAAAGTGGGAAGGAAGAAAGGTTCTCTTCATTCACACTGGTGGTCTTCTTGGCCTGTACGATAAAACTGATGAATTGAGCCAGATGGTTGGGAATTGGCACCGAATGCCACTCGATGATTCCATTCCCAGGCAGGATGGCACTGGCAAAATGTTCTAAGAAAGCATCCCCAAACGGCATCATCCCCCGCTAATGGTGTAACCTTCATGTAAGGTATTATGCAAACGCTAATGTGCCAACAAAAAGTGTATATCATGCACCCATCCTACACAATTTGTTCTATACAATAACAGTTTGAATAAACCGCTGCATTGTATGTAATATATGGTACGATATCTATGAAACTGCAGCGCTGCAAGGATATACACCAATGGGGCTTGAGCGTGCATTGATCTTGTGAGCCGTCATGATGCAACTTACATGCAGACTGTCAAGAAGATCATCACTAGATCCGGAGGGTGAATTTCTTCCAAGGACGGGAAGAATGAGATCACCCAGAATCATCAACTAAGAATCATGGAGAGCACATTAGTTTTCGGTGAACATATGGTTCCAATGAGTTCATGGTCATCCAGGCTTCGAAACATCTCTGTCTCCATCTCCAGGTGGGTGAGGAGTCTAATTAAGCACAGAAATGGCGAAGGTTGAAAGGTAGAAGAGCATTCCACAGAGAATGATTTCCGAACCAAACAGAAGGCCAACATCTAAAATTTTCCTAAACGTTAGAAGAAGAAAACCCACTATGACCAACATGGATCGGTTCGAAATGTGGAAACACGTTGTCTTGGGGACCTTTTCTTTTATTATCTAATCATGGCTATGGAAGGATGAGTGCCCGTTGTTCTGTCACTCTAAAAAATAAAATAAAATAAAATCCTTGTTTGCTTTTGAAAAATTTTACTTCAGTGAAGGACCTGAACTTTTAAAACCTCACGCTGGTATCCTGAAATTATTTTAAGTGGCTCAATCCAAGACTTTTGTCTAGGAGAAGCAAAATACAACATAACACAATAATACGATTTAAACTAGACACAAATTTAGAGGGTTAGGGTTGAGTCTTATTGTGTTTGTATCATTTTTTTGTCACACGCCAAAAATCGTGTCATGTTCAATTTAACCAATGTTGACTCATTGTGTTGACTTGTTGACTTGCAACCTGTGAACTTGTCATGTTGACCTGTTTGACTCGCAATTGTTAACCCATCCTGTTGAAAGTTGTCCTATATTATATCTAAAAATAAGATGATTTTTTATAAATCGTCCTAGGACGGTTTTTTATGGTTTTTCAAGAACTATCTAATAGGTTTATCAAAAATTGTATATTGGTTTTTGAAAAATCATCCTATATTCTATTAAACATATAGGACGTCTTTTAAAAAACTATCCTATATTCTTATAGCAGCATAAGACTGTTTTTTTAAAATTGTCTTATATTAGTTATAATATAAGATGATTTTTGAATAACCATCATATATGGTACATCCTTCTAATCTTGTTACACAAGTCGTGTCATGTCGATTAGTTTATAATAGGATTGTGTTTGAGTCGCGAGTTCTTGACATGATTATTAATCGGGTTGTATCCGCATTGACCCATATACTCTAAAGGGTCAGGCTTGACATGACTCGTTCACACGATTTGTCCCCCGACTTTCGTCTACTACCCATTACTTTTGCTCATGGAATAGTTTCACATGCCATATAGGCGAGATTTTAAAGGGGCATAAATGGTTTGAATTTTTTTGAAAATGAATGATATAACCCCAAATTGGCTATGCCTTCACCAGAAAAACCAAAATTTTGCTTTTAATGGTTTGAGATTTAAGAGTTTCTTAAAAACCCCAACAGCCTCTTAAACTCTCACCAAGAAAAATCAAATTCTTCTCTATCTTTCTTACCACTTCTTCAAGAGGAAAAAAAAAATCCCTATTTGCATAAAGAAACGAGTCTTAACTAAATGTTAGATCCTCAAAGGTTCTAGATTTACGCTCTGCAAATTAGGTTATAATATTTTTACTCGAGGATAGAGATTTAAGCTCAGCTAAGCAAGTATTTTAGATTATAGATCTTGCTAGCAGCCTTTGGGGTGTGGTTTTCATTTGGATTTGGTGGTTGTTTGGAATTTTCATCAAGCTGGGAATAAGATGTGGTGGACGTTTGTCAAGTAACAGCAGCAGTGGTGGATCGATAAATAAGGGTGTAAAGAGAGAGGGAGAGAGATCAGGCTAGGCAATTATATGTCGAATTTGGATTCCAATTACATGCCTTTGACTATGTTACGTGAAAGTAAGTTTTGAGAAAGAGATATCGATGACAAGCGATGGGGGAAGATGGAGTAATGAAGGTAGTTGGAAAGTAATATCAGAATGGAAAAGGAGAGGATTGTATGCAAGAAGGTTGAAGAAGTTTTAAGGCAGCCCTAGTGCACGAAGCTTCCGCCTATGCGGGGTCCGGAGAAGGGGTGGACTACAAGGGCCTAAAGTATAGAGTTTTATCTTGCATTTTGTAAGAGGCTGTTTCCACACCTTGAACCCCTGACCTCAAGGTCACACGATGACAACTTTTACCGTTGCGCAAAGGCTCCCCAAGGTTGAATAAGTTTAATAAATATATATCTAGAAGAATCATTTCTCTTTAGTGCGTTTTATGGATATATCCATGCTTCCTATTTCACTCTTTTCCTTTTCCTGTCCATCTTTTCTTATGTCTGGAGATCAAGATTGGAGGAAGAAGGCTCTTGAGTCACATTGTCTTATAACCATCAGATGGTAGAGAACTTGAACATGAAGAAAAGAGGAGCAAAATTTTGGAGATTGGAATGCAGATGCCTAGTGTTCTTTTTTTCTTTTAAACTATAATTCATCGTATAGATATCCAGTTTTGCAAGCAAATCAAGATACAGTGCGGGGACAAACCAGCTGCTGGTTTCGCATAGAAAGAACAATATGCCAGAACAATACGAAGTGTGCTACCAGGAAAATTTAATGGTCAAGATTTAAAGATCCAAAACGGACTACCACCTAGTTAGGCGCTATCTTTTGATGTTCTCGTTCATCTTGTAAAAAATCATGCCCATTGGATTCTTCTACCTACTAATTTTTCTAGCCGGAAAATTTAATGGTCAATATTTAAAAATGAGAGAGAGAGAGAGAGAGAGAGAGAGAGAGAGAGAGAGAGAGAGAGAGGACTCCACCTAGCTAGGCATCATCATTTGATGATTTCATCCATTTATCTTGTTTGGTCTATCAAATGCTTCAAACTACTGTTTTTATTTGAAAGTTTCAAGTATCATGATTTAAGTAAGGTTGGACCATTTTGCTCTTTAACATCTCCTGTGAATGGCATGTGAAGTCTTTTCTTTTGAAAACTAATGGATACTAGATGGAAGTCTTAGATTGAGTCACTTAAAACAACTTTAGAGTAACAAAATGAGGTTCTAAAACTTGAAGAATGCTAAATGGACTGCACTGTTAGGGGCAGTTTGGCAACCCCAATTTGTGGAGCACACCTTTGCATGATTAGAATTGTTCAACTCATTCCTCCAACTACTGTTTGCCCATAGATAAAATGTCATATGGTAAGGGTGACTCTAGCTTCTAAGAAGCTGTGTTGTTTATGAAGTTTCTAAACTGTTAGTTTCTAAGCACACTTCATTAGATGCTAGAACCATCCAAATCACATGCTTTTTAATCAATAAGACATCTAAATCTGCAGTAATACGATGAATGAGTTGGATCATTCAAAGATAAGCTCCAAACGTGTTTAGCCGTCCTCTTAAAACTTAAGGTCCTTAAGTTAGAAAACAAATAAACTTGAAGTCATTAAAATGAAAGTTCTTCCTTTTATGTTTCTCCTCTAAGAATCCCACCCTTTAAATTTATTTATGAAAATTTAGTTCCAATATAAGTGCGTCAAGCTGATTTTATTTTCTTTTTCTTTTTTTTGCTACAAGCAAAGAGTTTTATATAGTAAACACCATGTATTCTCTTAAGCTCTAATGACATGGATCAAATCCACCTTGGGATGGATTATTTACATCCCTAGTGAAATGAGAGATGCCGATCTCAAACTTGGGACTTAGTTTCCCATAGGATGGCCACTATCACATGTTTCTTGATCATCAAAATCAGAATGGTGGTCCTTATAGTCGTTTGGGCTAAGATTTTCTGGAGAAAGAACAAAAGAAGTTGGGGGGCTCCAGCTCTTCCTGCTTCGAAGTTGGGTGGAATGATTTAAAGTTGATTCGAACATTGATTTTATTCTAACTAGAGGAGTGCTTGAGTCTTGCACGTAGCACCGCGTAGCACACAAGTAAGGGTGTTGGGCCCTCACTTGACCATGGCAGGTCACACTTTTGGTTGATCAAACCTATTCATCTGATTCTTCTTATTGTGGATGACTACTACTCCTAACACAAACAATGACAGTCATAAACACAGTTTAAAGAATGGTCTAATATGAACGAGTTATTTTTGAATATTAAATCCATCCAATCTTCATAATGTTTATTATATTAGATAACAGGAGTTAGAAAAATCAGATGAACGAGTCTGATCAACCAAGGGAGAGACAGACTATAAGGTAAAAGGCATCTTTGCGTTTGGGCAATAACTCAGCTTAGTGGGTTTATAACCGAAAGCACTGGCTGAAAACTATAGCCCAACCCACATTAAGGCCTAAGCTTGCTCTGGGCCTTCGAGAATTTCTGAAGGACCCTCGTAGAGAGCCCTACAACTCTAAATTAAAACTCCTACTCCAAATCAATCAACCTTGATTCAAAATCTAGAGTACCGGGTCTTGCTTGCTCATCATTCTTCCTACTCATCACTTAAGCTCTGCATTCTGGATTTCAGACTTACTATTTTCAAAATTGATTTGGTTAAATTACTTTCCTTGTTAGTTGTCTGTCACTGTAAGGTTAGGTTGCCCATAAGTGCTTGAAACTTCGTATCCAAGCAGAGATTGTATCATACAACAAATAGATTGTCGCTCAGGCAAATGGCGGCATGGAATATCTAATAGGACTTGAGAAATCTGCTGCAGAAGGAATAGAGTCTAGACTGGTAAATACTAGCTGCTCGGCAAAGTTTAGAAGCAAGTCTTCTACTCACGTGGTAGTTCATCGGTTCAAGCCTTCAAGGGCCTCGTGGGAGTATTTTCATTCAACCTTCAAAAGATAATAATAATAATAATAATATGAATTATATAGCTTATGCATAGCTGCCTTGGCGCGCAACGGTTGAGTTGTGATTTGGAGGTCACAAGTTTGAGGCGTGGAAACAGTCTTTTATAAAAATACAAGATAAAGTTACATACTATAGATCCTTTCTAGTCCACCCTTTTCCAGAACCCCTCATTCGAGGGAGCTTCGTGCACCAGGCTGCCAATTAAGATATGAATTAGACACAAAAATATCTTATTAGTAATCTGATAAACTCAGTGCTTCGTACAAGCCTACACTAGTTCATATTGTAGAAGTTCTCGTCAACATGGCTTAGGGGCCGCGTCGGGCCACAGACAACACCCATGGAAGAACAGTAGAACCACATCAAATTCAAGATACATATCAGCATACGAGGACTGCAGAATTCATAACAAACAAAGAAAGATGATAAGTTCTCCCAGGAGACCAAATTCAGCAAGGTCCATTAGTCTTTTTGCGGTTGACACGCTCCACCCAATATCTAACGACCTCCCCTTGGATCTCCTCGACTGTCTTCTTCTTGACAAGCTCACCTCCCTGTGCAGCGTTTCCGTCACCTGTGACATGAGCAACTGTGGTCCGAGATGGAAGTAAATCTAGTTCTTTCAAGACTTTTTCAATGTCTGATACCAGACGTTCAGCTAAGGCCCGGCTGAAATCCTCTCTGATAACTACTCGGAGAACGGCAACGTGTTCTGCATCTGGTGGCATTGTATAAGCAGGGACAATCCATCCAAACCTCCTCAAACTCTCTGATATCTCAAAAACGGTATGCAGGCTACTGTCTTTCAAGGAGAAGGCCACAAGCGGCACGCCCACTTCTTTAGAGAGGATATTGAACCGACCGGTTTTTTCTATCCCTTCTCTCAGCACTCTTGCAGTCTCTATGCAATTCAGCATGATGTTCTTGTATCCCTTTCAACACACAACATTACATACAAAACACATTGATTTAGCTGCCCAACGCAATGGACTAGAGAAGAATTTTGCCCGTAGGCAATCCTCAAACTTAACCACTAATGCGACTGTGTCTATAGTAATTAAGGGGCAGTTTGAATTGGGTTAGGAATAAGAATCCACAAACAAAATTATGCATGGATACTGATCTTATCCCCTGCAAAAGTCCAGATCCATTTTTTTTCAAGAGAAAAGAGCCCCAAGTTTTTCTGGGCTTCTAATAACGGCGGATAAGATCACCATCCTTAATAATTTTATCCGCTGTTTTTCATCCCTGCTCCAGACAGCCATAATAGATTCACTGTCAGGAGAAGAAAAGATAGGAATGCAGGATCATTTGCAAGTATAAAAAATGAAAGCATCTAACACATTGAAGTTCACAAGTTTATAGGACAAGAATAACGTCGTCTTTCCCGAGAAAGTATGAAAACACTAATAAATTAACTCTGCTAACACAATGTATGAGAGAGAGCTAATGGTTCCATTCTCTTATTTTATTTTGGATTTATTGCAAAATTGCCATTACTTTGTGGCGTTTTTGCAAGAAAATTCAACTCTGTTTTTTAAAATTTTTTACAAATTTGCATTAAGTTTTCAGGAACTTTCTAAATTTGTCATTCAATTAGTTTTTTATCCATTTTTTCTGTTATTTTTTACTAAATTCTAATATTACCCTTGTTCTCTTCCGGTAGCCCCTCTTTTCAGTGCATTTTCCTGCTTATCAACGTCACGCAGGCCTGTTACACCCTGTTTCCAGCAACCCCACCCCACCGGTACCCAGTTTGCCCGGGCACTACAAGCGCCCCCTCCCCCTCCATGCCCAGTTTTTCTTGTGTTGTGAAGATGCTTGAAAAATATAAGACGCCAGTTTTGGCATACTAGACCTTCCATTCCCCCCGGCAACGGTACCCAATTCACCCACTCTCCTGGCAGGTGCTCCTTCCCCGCCCCCACCCTCACTCTGCACACTAGACAGCAAGCAGATACTCAATAGATAGTACCCCCGAGGTTGACTTCGCCTTGCCCAACGTCCACTGCTGACAGTGGCATAGAGGCACCGGAAAATGTGTCAAAAAGAAGGGTTGCCAGAGATAACAAGGGTAAGATTAGAATTTAGTAAGAATTAATAGAGAAAAATGATGAAAATCTAACAGAATGGCAAATTGGCAAAGTTCCTTAAAACTTAATGGCAAATTTGCAAAATGATGAAAACATTGGTAAAATTTTCTTACAAAATTGCCGTAAAGTGATGGCAATTTTGCAAAAAACCCTTTTATTTTGTACCCCTCTTTATCCATGGGCTGACAGCCAAGAGAGCGTGGAGAGGTGAATTTTGGTTCTAATAATAAATAAGGGAAGACCTTCACATCACTAGCTAGCAATCCGACGATAAAGGGTGGAGTAGTTAGAAGAGAGCAACAAATGGAGGTGAAGTTTGATTTCTAATATCCGATTAAGGATATTTTTAATGACTACATGTATACTTTGTGGTAGAGAAAGGTCGACTGGCGCTTGAAAGATGAATCACTGGTAAAATTCAGGCCAATCTAGAGGAGAACAATTTCATGAAGAGTCATAGAAGAATTACCTCGACACCTAGACGTATAAGCTGATAATATTGTGCAATTATCTGACTAGAGCCTGCAAATCAACATCAATCTCAGAGTCTTAGTACATTTATGATGGAAGACTTAAAAGAAGAGAAACAAAACCAAAAGAGAAGTAAACAGATTTTGCTCGTTTGAATGGAAAACTAGGGGCTAATTTTTAGTACTTCATTACTTGGTTATGTGCAATATCCGTCATTATTAATCTTTCTTTCTTCCTTATATCTTTCCATGTAGAGTTGAATTGAGCATGCAATTCGCTGGAAAATGTTCAACGTTGGAGTGGTGTAATTACCTTTGGAGAAGTTGAGGGTGAAAGTTGGTTGATCTGCTCCAAGATAGTTGATGTGGAAGATGAGCTCTTCAGGCAAGTCTTCTTTGCTCCTCCACACCACCCAACCTACTCCAGCATATACCAGGCCATACTTGTGCCCACTCACGTTGATGCTCTTCACCAATGGTAATCGGAAATCCCATTCAATTGTTGGATAAACAAACGGCGCAATGAATCCACCACTGGCAGCATCTACATGGATTGCTGTATCCCACCTGTCCAATGACAGCGTCGAGTCATGTCATTAGCACACAATAGCAGACTGAGAGCAGGAGTTATGCCATTAGCACAAGGACATAACGACGAGAACACAAATACATAAAAAGAGCAGCCCCAATGCACAAAGCTCTTATGTATACAGGGTCTGGGAAAGGGGCGGACCACAAGAGTCAATAGTATACAAATACATAAGATACCAAATAAAAAGTTTACCTTGTGGCATACATTTAAATTTATCTATCATCAATATTATGTATCAAGTGGTTCTAATCATGCTATGGCATAATCTAAACTTGTACTTTTTCAATAATGTTAATAGAGTGATGTGGGTGGGCAATAAATTGCGAAATAAGAATGAATGAGAATTCAATGCCTACATATACACACACACACTAGTAACTAATATGCACGTGTACATTCATACATGCTGACCTAGACAGAGAGAATAACATTAATAGAGAGAGCACTAAAACATTTCACTAGATTTTTCTCAATTATTCGACCTTTTTGGTCATTTTTTAGTGTTTTGGGGTGAAACATGTATTTTGACCAAAATTCTCCAAAAATTTGAAAAAGCTGTAAAAAAAAATGCAACAAGAAAATTTCTCTCCACTACACCAAAAAAAACCCTTAAAATTACCATGGTTTATATTGGAATTTAGGGTTTTAAGGTAGTTTTGCATCCCAGATTGATTGAGAAAGTAAAAAGGAGGAGATTTTTCAGAGGGTTTCAGTTTATAAATACAATTGTTCCTATTCATAGCTGCATATGATGATTTTGGGCTTGGTTTGTTGAATTTTTTGAAGTTAAAGGTTAAAGAAAAGAATTAAGGCAAGTGGTAACTCTAATTGAGGGATTTTTTGTGCATTCTGTCATGGTAAGAACCATTTGATGAATTTCACCATTTTTCTTTGTTTCTAAAGTCTACATTCTTCTCATAGCTTTCTCTGTGTCTTCATCTTATCTTGTTAAGAATGCCTTTGAACAAGATGAAAGAATCAAATCTAGCTAGGTGATGTCTTGGAATTGGGATCAATAGTATTTCTCCACTCTTTATTTCCTTCACTTGTCAAGGAACCATTTTTTATTTTTTTTTGTTCCTTTCTAGTTTGGATGTCTCCGATCTTGTGCATGTACATATGACAAATTTAGTGCCTATCAAATTTCAAAATCACGATCACAAGTTTAAAGGGAGCAGGGAGCAGTTCAACCACCAGGCAATGAGAATTCTTTGAAGCACAACGACAATGTCAAAGTTCAGTAAGATTGGCATATCATAAACATGGTTTTGCTTCCCTGATTATTGTCTTTAGGAGAAACATGCCATCTTAGGCTAAGTTGCAAGTCATCCAAACTTTGTAAACTTATATGGGAATGACCAACCAAATTGTGCTCAGCTCCTTAAGAAGTATTACTCTTTTTGCCTTTATAGATATAAAGTATTAATATGTTTAGTATTGCTGTACAAATAGAGGATATACTCTTAGTACGAACCTAAATGGGTACTCTCTTGGTTTATTTAATTACTTGTGGATTTCTTAATGAGTCTATGACATTAGATTCCACTTTGGTATAAAAAAGGCTTTGTGTTCATGACATTGGATTATGTTTTAAATGAGGGTTTCGTGAGTTTATGGCATTAAATTTTGCTTTTGAGTGTGCTTATCAGTCAATCACATTGGATCTTATTATTAGTCATTTTATACCAGATTAAATGCTTTATTTGCTAGAATGAGAGTATATTTTATTACTTCAATTGTATTAGTGCTTTAATATAGATTTCTTTTTTTTAGAATTTTTATAAAAAAATTATTAAAATTTGTTGTCTTTTCGAAATAAAATGTCAAAACGGGTAAAAATCCAAAATATTCCACTCCAATAAGTAAAGAAAATGAAAAAGTGTTGTTATCGAAATGTAAAACCATTGTATACTAATAATTTCCTTTGCATGGTTAAACCATACTATATATTAGTCCCCTAAGTTGGTCAATTTTATTCTACCCAAGGAATTTTCTTTATATACAGTATATAGAAGGTATCCTTATTCAACCGGATGAACAGTTCCCATCACTAAGTCTCCGTTTGGTGTCGTTTTTATATCCAACAAATATGGATGCTACGTACATATCCGATCTTATCATGTAATAGAGTGAGTCCTGACTTCATAAAGTGGTGGGCCAGTTATTTGTGGGCTAGCACTGTGGCTGGGTGAATTTTGAAAATCATGAATCAGACTAGCGTAGTTGTCCTATACAGATAATTGTGTCATAGAAGTTTGACAAAAGGCTAATATGGATCGGTAAAACAATGCATCAATCATTAATGCAAGGGATTTTTTGGTATTGATCCAAGCTTGAAGTGACCCACTAATCAATAGCCCTAACTAGCCACCAGCTTTGATCCCGCTTTTCCATATAAAGCCCCTTTGAATTATTCAACTATATTCCATAACGACAAGTCCCTGGGCTCGTTATAACCTAGAATCCTTTCTTACAACAAATTGACAAACAGGAATTAATGGTGAGATTTTCTCACTCGCTGACCACCAAACATCTCTCTTACTTTAATCTTATCTTCTCAGCCTTTCACCTCAACCGACATCCTCACGTCCCTTTCCAGTTATCTAGGTCATCGTCCTTACAGACAAATAAAGATAAAAGCAAATAAAGGGCAGTGCGCAGAGCTCCTGCCTATGCAGGTTCGAAAAAGGAACGGACCACAAACGTCAAGTGGACAACCTTATCTTAAGGTTATTTTCACGCCTTGAATTCGTGACTTCAAGGTGACATGATACGACACTTTTTTTTACCATTGATGCAAGGCTCTCCTTCATAAAAGCAAATCAAGGTGCCTCTTAATACCATTTTACTGCTGAAGCTTTTCTTCCCTAGCTCAAACGTACTAACCATCTTTAATAAGGTTACAAAACTTGATGCTTCACCTAAGATTAAGAAAATGGTGCACATATTGTCACAAATCGGACTGCTATGTTTTAAAAAAAATCAACGACATAAAACAGATAATAATAATAATAATAATACACTAGATGATCTTTAGAGCCCTTGTGTGTGATATCACCAACTCCACTCGCGCATTTGCTTCCATTATTGTTTATTGAAGGGAAAGTGATTAATTCTTGAAAGAAAAGCAAGGAAGTTGATTGTTTGTTGAAAGAAGAGCGCTATGCGGGCAGTTTTAGGAGTGAGTCCGTGACCCTCTACTGGGGCTCAAAAACTCTTGGTGAAGGGGTGAGGGAGTCAGTCTAAAGCTCAGTCCGCATAGGGCATCTCCTTTCCACTGGAGGAAAGGGAAGTTACTGCAAAAGAGAAACCAGACAACAGATGCACAATGCTAGGAATTGAAGGCGGCACCATCTAATTGATCCATATTATAGCATTATATATAGGCTTACCCGGTTTCTTTGTTCTTCTGAGTGAGAAGACGATTGAGAAGCTCGACGTCTTCGAACTCCCCTGTAAGAGTAGAACCCAGGATAGCAGCGACGCATATGGTATTCTCGTCCACCATCTCCACTGCTTTTTTTGGGTCCATCACATAATAACCCTCTTTCAGTTTCACTTCCTTCAACTCCACTTCAAAATATCTTGCAAATTTCTCCCAGCAGACCTGGATCCATGTCCTCATCACCATTCAATAGGCAAAATGTGCGATTATGAGCGTGAGTAGGCCAAAATCTATACCTGCACATTGGCACCAGTAACAATGTTGGGCTTGTCATAAGGCTTCCCTTGGGCCTTTCTCTTGTTCTGCCATTTCCTCTTGAATGCAAGTCCTGCCAACATGATTGCTTCTGAGGAACCCACGGTCCCAACTCCAACTGCAGCTTCATTATTGCCCACTGGGGCGTGGAACAGGTTGGCAATCATATTCACGCACCGGTTCTGGATAAAATAAAGAAAATTACACCCATTAGATTATCAAGATTTACGCATGTTCCTAGCATGACAAAGGAAGGATGAGGTAGTCCGCGGCCCAACAACATTTGCTTGGATGGAATTTGACCAGCCGGGTAATGCAAAGCCCACTCTGTACGTTTCGGAAGTAGGAGAGTGTTATCTCAATCAGCTAATCTGGACTTCCCCGGACGGCCATATTAAGTCTCTCCCAACATTTATTACCCTTAAGTTCTGTGAAGGTGCTGAAGAAGTTGTAGACGCATTTTTCCATTGAGGAACCAGGAGGCTCAGAGTTCAGCCGTAGTGTTTGGAGATTCAGGCTATGCGTTTCGAAAGGAAAAAATGTAACTCCCAACATTTATTACCCTTAAGTTATGTGAAGGTGCTGAAGAAGTTGTAGACGCATTTTTCCATTGAGGAACCAGGAGGCTCAGAGTTCAGCCGTAGTGTTTGGAGATTCAGGCTATGCGTTTCGAAAGGAAAAAATGTAACAAATGAACATGGGAAAATCCCAGGCCATGAGAAAAAAATTGAGAGTTTGGCAGGCAAAGCAAGAGATTCATACTCAGTCCCAATCCATTTCTACATCTGAACCCGCTGATAACAGAAATAGAAAAGTCTATGACCCAGATTAAGAAATATGTAAATCTGAACAAATGCTTCCAAAGTCTATCACGGACAGTAACTAATAAAGGCTTTTCCTTCCCTTTCCGCTTCAAAATGTACAGTAATCAAACGATGAGATAGAAATCTTGCCTGGAGCTCAGTAGTAACCGGATACTCGTCCATGTCAACGTAGTTCTTGTTGATGGCGGCCATCATCAGTTTATCACACTCCGGCTCCATCCACGTGGTCACAAAGGAAGCCAAATTCAACCTTGGATTACCATCCAACATCAGTTCGTCGCTGATGATCTGGTAAGCAGCCTCCTTGGGAATAGATTGCTCCGGCATCGTGAATCTTCACCACAAAAGAAACAAGAATTAAGAAGAAAAATCCATCATTCGCACATTTGCACAGATGGGAAAAGAACGGGCGAAGTAAACCAACCTTGGCAGAGGAGTTCGGACATATCTCGACGCGAATGTAGAGGATAATGCGTCGCTCGATAGCGGGGTCGCCGTCGTCGAGAGCGCCATTTTCTCAGCAGGATTTTCTTCCTCTCTCTCTCTCTCTCTCGCTCGCTCTTGGCGTTAGAATTTTATACCGTGTGGTAAGAGCCGAAGATCTGTTTCCTCACTGACACCAAAGAGAAGGATTTTCTTATCGCGTCGGGAGGAAGAAAGGTGAAGTATGTAGTTTCGAAAGGGATGCCCAAGAATATTGATACAGCCATCCATCAAGGTCCTGCCATGTGCTGGACGCAGCGCCATTATTGACCGACACCTCACGAAATCTGTGGCCAAAACGGGAGTAATTTTCTCACAGATGTCTCTTCTCGGTGGTTTGTCGAACTCCGAGTAGGAAAAGGACGATAGAGCGTGTTAGTTTGGAGTTGTCGACCACACTCGGTTGGCCGAGACGCCGCTGCTAATTTGGGTCTCCCCCACATACAAAGAGCAATAGTTTTGGGTTTTGGCTTGCTTTTGGCTGAGTCCTTTAGGTTTAGATCGACGAAGACTGGTTGGTGCGACTGTGAAGTGTGTCAGAGGCTATGTTTCAGTGGCATTTTGAGTCCCGGTACAGAATTTTGTGAAGATGTAACTCGTTCTTTACGTTGGAAATGCCTTACATGGTTACCTACCAATTTCATGTCCTTCGATATTATATATGTTGCTTTGAGTTTCACAAAACTTAAACAAGTGATTCAGATCATTCAAATACACCCATTTTTTATGGTTTACCTAATTACTATACCCCACACATGATGAATGACTTGGGTCTTCTAAAAAAATCTTTGGAGTTGGGGTCTACTCTATCAGACTCTCGTGAGCGTCTAAACTTTATGGGGTAATGTCATTTTATCCAAATTCAGTTTATAACGGTTAGAAGGTGAACCTTGACGTGACGGTGAAATTGTTGTTGTGTGACCTTGAGGTCATGGATTCAAGGTGTAGAAATAGCCTCTTGAAAAATGCTAGGCATAGATACATACTATAAATTCTTATGGTCCACACCTTACCCAAACCTCACCCCTAATTCCCGAGAGTTTGGTGCACTAGGGTTCCCATTTTCAGTTTGTAACCGTTGTAAGGGAAGCGTTCTATGGTGTTTCATTCAGTTTTCTCCCCAAAGCAGATTACGATGCGGAAAACTACAGATAATGATGAATTTTTTTATTTTTTCGTTTTCGCGTGAATACATATGATCAATGATGTATAGTTTGTTGGCTCTTTGGCCCAGCTCTTTCTACAATCATCAAAAGACCTCCCCGGGATTAGAGGCTACAACTTGAGTTACGTGTGTGACAACATATCCCAATTGTATTGTTCTCAAGCTTGACATGTCAATATGTGATTGAAGGGATTTTTGTCATAGTCACAATTATGGGTCTTTCCTTCATGGAGAAGCATTTACATCAGTCTATTCAGCCACTTATGTGATGCAATTAGGAAGGGTGTTGAATAATTTTCCAAACATGGGCGTGCTTTCTTAGCAACCACGTACCTTTATCTATTATCCTTGCCCTTGCTAGCAAGCAAATGATGGTCTGGATGGCTAAAACACGCGAACCTACTAGACTTTCTAGCCACGCAATCCTCGCTTTTGAGGAAAAGATGTCGCATTCATTTGATGCTTCGATGGTGATGTTCTCCCTTTGTTAAACACTTCTTTTGGAACATTTGGTTACTATCCTGAACAATGTAAAATGGATAGAGAAGTACCATTGAAGCAAGGAATGTTTTCGGTGTGTGTATATATATGTGTGTGGGTGTGTAACATTTTCTTAGTAAAAACACTTTATGCCAAATTCAGGCATCCCCAGAGGTCCACCAAACTGTAAAAGCTGAGAGATTAATACCATACGAGAAGCAAGTAGGAGGGTGGTGTTAATTCATCTCTCTTTGGGGTGAATTTGTAAATCAATTTCCATAATGGTCTGGTGACCCTCTAAAACTGAGTGGAACTAATATTAGATGGAACTCAATTATTCTGTTTCATAAAGCAAATGTAACCGAAGATACTGCCAAAAACTGTGCATCATGCGACCTGAGCGTTATAAAATGTCTTCAACGTGGCTGGACGAAGTCCACATAATATGGCACATACAGAGAAAAAGGTCAACAGTGGCATCAAATTGAAGTCGTTCTCAGTGCCTTCAACTTTACCAGGACATCCACTACCAAATAAGAAATAAAGTTGTAAAGTTGAAATAAACATAACATGAAGTTGCTAAATAAAAAAAGCAGTCCCGGTGCACTAAGCTTCTGAGTATGTGGAGTCCAGAGAAGGGGCAGATCATAATCTGTGAACTCAAGTTCACACAATGACAATTCTACTATGTCTAAATCTAGAATAAAAAATCCTAAATATAAAGAAGCCAAAATCTAAAGAAGGTAGTTGTTGGGTCACAAAACAATCTTACATGGCAACGTGTTGACATATTTTAGAACTCCAAATTCAGCAAGGGTCACAATTCTTTTTACGAAGAAGATGATCCTTCCAGTGTTTGGTGACCTCCTCTTGGTCTTCCCTATCCGTCTTCTGTCTCACAAGTTCAACTTCGACTACAACGGTTTTGTTGGTTTTGACATGAATATTTATTGTCCGAGATGGAAGTGGGACTAGTTCTTTTAATACCTTCTCAATCTTTGCTACGAGACGCTCGGCTAAATCCCGGCTGAAATCTTCTCTGATCACCCCTGGGAGAACTGCAACTCGTTGGGCATCAGGTGGCAATGTGTAAGCAAGGACGATCCATCCAAACCTTCTTAAACTTTCAACTATCTCGAAGACTGTATACTATTGGGTGGGGGAGAAGGCCACCGGGGCAACGCCGATATCCTTAGGGAAGATATGGAAACGACCAGTTTTCTCTATCCCTTCTCTCAGCATATTTGCGTTGGAAATGCAGTTCAACATGATATTCTTGTATCCCTATAACAGATAAAAACATGAGAAGACATTGATTTAGCCATGAAGAAGGAACCACGCACATACATATTTCGTTATGTATTTAATTCTAGGACTGAATGGTGTAAACTGAAAACACCTCTTCATCGAAGCTATTTGCTGAATTTACAAAGGTTGATGCTTGCCTTGGCTCCCTGGTTTTGATAGGGTGATACCACATGTAGTCATATGTAATATCACAATGGTAGATAAACTTCGGTTCCTGATAAGTAAATATAAGTTTGGTTTGGACCCGTTGGGGTGAGCCAAAAACTCGCTTGTTAACCCGAAAAATATGGTTGGATGTATGTATTGATGTTGCGGATTCTAATGATAAATGTTAGGAAAACTGCTCTTGTCTTATTCCTTAGGAAAAGGCTAAATCCTTACCTTTCTGCAAAAAATAAAAAGATAAAAAAAGAAGTCAAATAGAAGTGCAACATCCAAGTTAACAATTGTATGATGCCATTCAAGGAGTAAATTGCCCAAAAGATTTTTACCTCAAAGACTAGACGTCGTCGTTGTCATCATCATCATCATCATCATCAAGATCTTTTCTCTGCCACATGAATCTTATTCCTCCATTCCACTCTATTAAATATCATGGCTTCATTTAGTCCCAAAGTTTTTAAATATTTTCTCACCACTTCCATTCACATTCTTTTGGGCCTTCCCCTTGCCTTTTTAGAACCTTCTACTTGTATTTCACCACTCCTTCTAGCTGGTATAGTTGTTGGTTTCCTTTGGACATGTTCAAACCATCTAAGTCTAATCTCTCTCATCTTGTTACCTATTAGTGTTACCCCTAAATTTCCTCTAATATTTTCATTTCTAATTCTATCCTTTCTTGTCTTACCACTCATCCATCTTAACATCCTCATTTCTACGACGCTCATCCTATGAGTATAATGTTCCTTAACTGCCCATCACTCTGATCCATAGAGCATGGCCAGCCTTATAGCCATCCTATAGAATTTTTCTTTTAGTTTGAGTGGCACCCGCCGATCACATAAAACTCCAGATGCACATCTCCATTTGTTCCAACCTGCTTGGATTCTCTGAGTAACCTCCCTCTCAATCTCTCCACTCTCATGGATCAATGATCATAAGTATCGAAAGTGGTCTTTCATGGGGACTTCTTAGTTATCATTCTTGATTGGTATTCCACTCCTACTCTCCTTGCTAAAATTGGATTCCATTTATTCTGTCTTAGTTCGGCTAATTTTACATCTTTTAGATTCTAATACTTCTCTCAATAACTCTAGTTTTATGTTTACACCCTCCCTTGTCTCATCAAGTAGGATTATATCATCTGTAAATTGCATGCACCAGGGAATCTCCTCCATAACTAATGTGAAGAGGTATGGACTCAATGCCGATCATTAGTACAATCCCACAGTGACAGAAAAATCACCAGTCACGCCACTAGTGGTCTTAACATTTGTTACTGCTTCCTCATACATATATTTAATTATGTCTATATGCCCTTGAAAAACCCTTTTACCACCCAACACCCTTCATATTAACTCTCTAGGGACTTTATCATAAGCTTTTTCTAAGTCGATAAAAACCATATATAAGTCTTTCCTCCTCTCCCTATATTTCTCTACTAATTGTCTTAGTAAGGAAATAGCTTCCATGGTCGACCTTCTAGGCATGAAACTAAACTGATTCTCCGATACACTTGTTTCATGTCATAGCCTCTTCTCAATCACTATTTCAAAAAGTTTCATGGTGTGGCTCATAAGTTTGATTCCTCGAAAATTAGTGCAACTCTAAATGTATCCTTTATTCTTATAGATGGGTACAATAGAGCTTTTCCTCAACTCATTAGGTATTTTCTTTGATTTTATAATCTTGTTAAACAACTTGGTCAACCAAACTACCACAATATCTCCCATATGCTTCCAAATCTCTATTGGTACACCATCAGGCCCCATGGCCTTTCCTGATTTTATCTTTTTTAAGGCCTCTTTTACTTCAGGCATTCTAATCCTACATTCATATCTATAATATCCAATGTTATTTATATTTATAGTATTTTCAATCCTTATATTCTCAAAGCCATTTTCATTTAACAATTTTTGAAAGTATGTTTCCCACCTTTGTTTGATCTCATCTTCTTTGACTAATATCCTTTGATCATCGCTTCTAATACACCTAACATGATCTAAGTCTTTACCCTTTTGTTCTCGTACTTTTACAAGTTTAAACATATCTTTCTCATCTTCTCTTATTTCTAATCTATTATAGAGCTCATCATATGCTTTAAGTTTAGCCTCACTTACTATTCTCTTAGCAGCTTTTTTATCATTCTTATATTGTTCATAGTTTTCATTATTTCTAATCTTTTGCGATGCTTTAAAATGCATCCGTTTTTCTTTATTAACTTTTTGCACTATTTCACTCCACCACCATGTTTCCTTTGCTAATAGCCTTTTACCTTTAGATACTCCTACGACATATTTCACCACTTGCTTAATGGACCAGCCATATTAGTCCACATGGTATTTACTTCTGTTTCATAGTTCCAATTTCCTTCTACCATCAACTTATTTTTTAATAAGATTATTTTCTCTCCTTTTAAGTTCCACCACGTAGTTTTAGGATGTGTATTAAGTTTAGTTCTTTTACTCCATCTTTTAATATGGATATCCATAACCATTAACCTATATTGTGAGGTTAAACTCTTACTAGGTATTACCTTACAATCCTTATATATAGATCGTTCATTATTCCTAAGTAGAAAAAAGTCTATTTGGCTTTTATGAAGTCCACTTTTAAAGGTTATTAAGTGTCCATCCCTCTTCTTAAAGAGTGTATTTGCAATGGATAGGTTATATGATAAAGCAAAATCGAGGATATTCTCCCCCATCTCATTTCATTCACCTATACCATACCCTCCGTGTATTCTATCATATCCTTCCTTATCCTTTCCTACATGGCCATTTAAATCTGCTCCTATAAATATCCCCTTAGTGTTGGGAATTTCTTGCATGACTCCCTCCGTATCTTCTCAAAATTGTCTCTTGATTATATCTTATAACCCTACTTGTGGTGTGTATGCACTTATAACATTTATAATCTACTCTCCTAAAACAATTATTATTATTATAATTCTATCATTGATTCTTGTAACGTTCACAAGTTTATCCTTTAATTCCTTATTCATTATTATTCCTACGCCATTTCTGTTATTTTCCTTCCCTATGTACCATAATTTAAACCCATCTATTTCTCTAGCTTTAGCCCCTTTCCACTTGGTTTCTTGGATACAAGCGATGTTGACTCTCCTACGTTTCATCACGTCTACTAACTCCAAACTCTTACCTGTCAGTGTCCATATATTCCATGTAGTGATGCAAATCTTATTTTCTAGAGATACCCTATTTACTATCACCTTTTGTGACTTCCGTGGTATGAACCCATGTCCACTTTTCACTGCACCTGGGTTCTGATGCAGCGCGTCGCTTCCGAGGGGAAGCTCTGGCAGCCCTTGCCTACTTTTCACTACACCCAGGATCCGATGAAGCTCGTCGCTTCGGGGAGAATGCCCTAGCAACCCTTGCCTATTTTTCATCGTACCCGGGATCCAATGCAGCACGTCGCTTATAGGGAACGCCCTAGCTTGAGGGAATGTTAGTTTTTTATTCATGTCATGTTGGGATTTCCATAGTTTTAAAAAGCTGAAGATGATTTCATTTCTTCCTAACAAACTAATACAAATGCATATTCATTTTCAAGTAGAAAAGAAATAACAAAATCATCTTCAGCTTAACCATTGTCAGCTGGCTACCAGACGCAAGGGTGGCCGTATTTTAAGAAGCTGGAGATGATTTTTATTTCTTCCTCACAAACTAATATACAAATACATATTTATTTGTAAGAAAGAAATAACAGACTCATCTTCAACTTCTCCCTTGCCGGCTGGCACCTAATGCAAGACCCTCTTCCTTTTTCAAAGACTAGACGTAAAAGGAGAAAAAAGGGCAGCCCCGTTGCACGAAGCTCTCTCATATATAGAGTTTGGGAAGGGGCGGACCATAAGGGTCAATAGTACGCAGTCTTACTTTGCATTTTGCAAGAGGTTGTTTCCATGCCTTGAACCCATGACTTCTCCTTCTTTACCTCAAAGACTATACGTATGAGCTGATAAGATTATGCCCTGCGAAAAAAAAATGTCAGAATGTTAGTAAATGAGATATGTCAATCCTTGGGTATTGTGATTTGATGGGTCACCTTTAGAGAAATTGAGAGGGAAAGTGGGTTGATCAGCTCTAAGATAGTTGATGTGGAAGATGAGCTCCAGGCAAGTCTACTTTGCTCCACCATACCTCCCAACCAACTCTAGCGTATACCAAACCATACTTATGCCCGCTCACGTTGATGCTCTTCACCAGGGGTGGCCGGAAATCCCATTCCATATCTGCATAAACGGAAGGTGGGATGAAGCCCCTACTGGCTGCATCTACATGGATTGGGGTACCCGGCTGTCCAATAACAAATAAGACATTGTTATACATTGAGAATGTAAGTCATGACAACTACCAGTAATCACCATTTCCACCCCAAGTGGTGGGCCGTGTTCATTGTAAAGCTATCACTTCAGCTAAGGGACACCTTCATTGGTGAGCTCATTTGTCAAACGTTAAGATTAAATCCTCGTGACTGATTTTTTACGGCTACAAGATTCTCACCATATACATTATCTTCTATTTATTTATTTATTTTTTTCTGTATCTCTGACTGAATGTAATTAGCGAAAACTCTTGGCAAATCTTTCTTTTCTTCTGTCTTATTGTTTTGGAAATCTTGACTATTCAAGTCTATGTAAACCTATGTGCACTCATGTCATACTACAAGAGATGGATCCCATCTCTTCCTCTGTGAAAGCACCAGAGGTGATCACGTTATCGCTGATCTAACTATGCATCTGTCCGTCCGTCTGCTGCTCCAAGTATAGAATTCTAAGTGAAACCGTCATCTAAAAGTTGCTGCTACAGGAACAGCGCCCCACTTTGCATGAAGGGGGTCACATTTGGACGATTGAAACCGTTTAGCTGATCTCTTCGATTCTCGAGATCTACCAACAAAAAATCACGGTAATTGGATGAATCCAGCATTCTTAAAATTGTGTTTTCGAGAGTTTGAATTTTGACCACTGTTGTACAATGTTTTCAATTGATCATTTCGTATAATTAAAAGCATGACTTCTAAAATACTAGAATCACCCAATTAGCATGCTTTTGAATTGTTAAACATCAAAACTTGAAGCAATAGTATGAACAAGTTGTATCATTCAGAGGTAGGACCTTTCATGCAAATACAAAAAAGGGGTGCCTATATAATGTTGCAGCACCTTAGAGGTTGCTTTGGTTTGGAATTCCTATAATTCCTTGAAGAAAAGGTCCCAAGCCTTCATAAGGAAGCGTGAGAAAGAACTAATTCAGCCGGTTGAGAGAAGATATGCCACATAAATCTCTGAATGACATCTTTCGTTGAATAAACAACGGTAGTAAATCATGGCACGAAACTTACTTAAGTAAACTAATTGCTTACCCTACTTTCATCAAAGTATTTTGGGAGGTGCTTTTTCTTGATCTTTTCTTTGTTAATGGACTCTTCAATCACTCTTTTTTAGGTGGGGTAGGATTCGTACCTGCAGTCTTCAAGTTATGAGCCTGATGAGTAGACCAATTTCTTTACCACACTCCTTCAAGTCAAAGGTTAGTTGTGACGACCCGGGTTTTTCAAAATGAACTTTGCCAAATTCATTTGAAAATGGTCAGGATCCTAAGTTAAAAAAAATAAAACATTCAAAACATTTTAAAACTATCATATATAGTAGTTTTCAAAACCTTTCTTCCTTGCCCAGGTATCTCATTAAAACTTCACATATAATCAAAATAATTTTACAAGAGTAAGCACTACCAGGACCCACTGGTCATAGCCCAAACAATCTTAAATGAAATCAACTCTTCACATTTATAACAAAGTTACTTGTCTCATCATATCATTGTTTTAAATGTTCAATGTTCTTATTCTAAAAGAAATAAGTACTAATTTCGCTATCACACTCTTACTCGTCTACTCCAAAGTTCTTGCTTTGCCTCAATTCTCTAGTTCTGCTCAAAAGATTGACCTGAAATTATTGGTGGGGGTAAGCACGACCACTAAGTGGGAAATTATAGGTTAGACAAAAACATGTAAAAAACACATGAATGCATAGAAATATTAAGATGCAAACGATTAATATCAAACTTCAGTAACAATTAAATCTCAGAGTTCACATTAAATCACATTGAGTATTGTAAATCTCAATCAAAAGTACATAGCATTAAAGGTTGTACCAGATATCTAAACATGTCACACAATATCAAATACATCAGACAATAGCATCCTACTAAGGCCATAAAGGCAAATGGTCTAAATCCCTCGAGGTTGACCAATATGTGTGTGTGTGTGTGTCAAATCTCATCTGCTTTGCACGTAGAGAGAGAACCAATGTCTCATGGCTACGTTCGATCATGGATATCGCACGACCTATATCAGTCATCATGGAAGAGAATGGATCACACTGAATGGAAAGTCCCATGACCCTTGTAAATGCACTAAAGCCTTTACCTCATGCGGGTATCAATTTTTTTTCTTTTCAGAGTGTTAGTAGCCAACTTCACTCCTAGCATAGCAAACTACTGGGGTCTCATCTATTACCTCTCACCCATAGCTCCAAGGAGTCTCATCATATTTCTGATCTCGTATTCAATTCTAATATGCACCCATCATAACTTTCTCTTTCTATATATGTATATATATTTAAAAACATCCAAAACTAGGTCATCTCTTTTCTTCTTCTTTTTTCAATACCATCAACAATGAGATTTAACATACAGCCAAGCATTAATCTACATGCATCAAAATAAAGTCAATAGTACGATCCAACTATAGATGTGAGGTGAACAAGATTAGCATTATCAAATAATTTGATATATTGCATATGGACTCATTATAGATGAGTGCAGTGATCACATCAAAACAAGTGTGAGCTCTTGAGTATGGTTGAACAATAAGGGTCTATAGTGAACGTGCTTTAGATCAAACTTTTATGCTCATTTTAAGTCAATTTAGTGATGATGTGTTCATATGTCTACATAGAGATCAACAGATTATGAAGTATTTATGTGCAGTGATCAAGACATGGATTCAAGCGGTCTATGATACTTAAAAAAATAATCTACCATGTACATAAGCCAAGTGTGCATTGATTTTGAATTTTATCAATCATAAATCATTAGTGTGAGATTACTAAGGAATAAAATGGAGCATGCACTTAGATTCATGGTAGGAAATCAATAACGTGCAATTGCAAGATTACTAGTATGTAAGGATTACAAATAAACTAAGGTGAGTTTTAAACATGAGTGCAATGTTCTAATCAAGTACGAAATAGTGCACACATGGTTTGGTCAAACTAAACTTGCAGGCATGGGTCTAAAACACAAATTCAAAGTTGTATGTGATTTGGATTGAGGAAATACTTGTACACGTGAGTTCATTCAATGACATTTGCTATAAGTGAGCATTATGTTATCTAAAAATAAAACGAAATGCTCATGCACCCCTCCAAGAGATTTAACGTGATGTCACATGAGTGTTTAGTCATGAGAGCATGGTGTGCATGATATCATGCATAAAGGTATCTATATATGTAATGATGCTTAGGGGGTGCGCTTGATCATATGATAGTCAACGATTATGTAATAAGTCTAAAAATCCACTAACAATTAACTATGATCAACTAAGGTAGTATGCGCGTAAGTGTCTCGTCAATAGATCAAAGTGGATGTGTGTGTGTGTGCATCATCTGAACCATAGATGCATGATCTAGATGGGTCCACACTATGTTGAATGTACACTTTGTGTTGGAATCATAAATGGTGACATGTGTAAAGTTTTTTTTTAAAATAAGGGTCCAATCACATACATAGGTTATGAATCCAACATGGTTGTTGGATGCATTATTTATATTGGAAGAGACTTCTAACGTAAGCCTAATCTCCTATCCAATATTTGTGTGAATATAACTCTAATTAGTGAGGAAATTTTGCATGCTCTATTAGAGTAGGAAAGGTTATGTACGTGTACCATCCAAGGAATGAGTTATGCATGGTCTTATTATTATCATTATTAGAAAAGATGCATGTGCATGGTCTTGACTTGAAAATAATCAAATGCTATATGTCACGCACAATCATAATACATATTACAATATATCATTGAGTTTGATAGCATGCACTTAGATCAAAACGCGAATAAAGTGCACATTTAAATCCTAAGATTAACATTGAGATCCTAACTATAACACGATGAGTGTTGTGCTATCTTCAAATATGAGGTTAATAAATGAAGTCTAGGTGAAACCCAAAATAAAATATGCAAGATATTAAGCAAAAATAAACTAAGTACACATGCTATTTACACTAAGGGCAGTGACGTATAAAATATTTGAGAGATTAATAATTAAGATATATATGTCATCAAATTGAAAATAGACGATGTGTAAGGTGCATTAAATCATGATGTGAATTAGCATACCAAATCTTCAAATCACATAATTAAAACAAGATAGATCAAAATCACAAAACTAAAAATCAATCTAACTTAGAACATCCCACGCCCCTACCTCTTAGTAGCAAAATAATCTTCTACACTCTTCTTTTCCAAAAACGCGAGGTGTGGCTGATCCTTGGTGTAGCCTCCTTCTCCTCCTTCTTACCTTACCCTATCATATATCTAGGTATATCTTTCTAATCTGTTACATATCCTCATCCTTTCTTACTTAGAATTCTTTAGATTCATTGCACGTGGACGCTCATTGGTTTTGGATAGGGAATTTGTCCAAAAAGATTGTCTTTGAAGATTTGAACTCTAGTTCTAGAATTTTGCATTCTATAGCCATTAGATTTTTATTATCAATTCAATGCAAAATAATACTTATATTATGAAAATAAAAGTTATTACATTGACTGTTGTTAAGTGGCACATGGCAGGTCTGAGAGTTAGTCCCATATCGCTAAGGGAAAAGTTACTGGGCTGTTGATAAGAGTTAGGCGGACTTTACATGCAACGAGGCCTTTTCCCCCAAGAGAATAACAAAGTCGTGAGAGGGCTGGGTGATATAAGCTCCAGTCTCCAAAGCAGACAATATTGTTGTGTGTAGGGCCCTTGGGCTGTTACAATGGTATCAAAGCCAACCCCTAACCCGGTGTGGGTTGGTTGGCATGTGGTTCTCAGGTACGTGTGGGCGCAACTCGCGGGAACGCGTGTTCCCTAAGGGGGGTATGACTGTTGTTAAGTGGCTCCTGACATGTCTGAGAATTAGTCCTACATCGCTAAGGGAAAAGTTACTGGGTTGTTGATAAGAGTTAAGAGGACTTTACATGCAACAAGACTTTTTCTCATAAGAGAAGAACAAAATATTGTTGTATGTGCCCTCATACTATTACATTAGTATTTTTCAATGTAGACATTTTTAGTCAAATCCATCAATTTGATGCCCTCTCATCTTGAGGGATTGCGAATCCAAGGAACAGCCTGATCATGGGAAAATACCAAGAAATGGGCCCTCTTTTCATATTGGTCTTCGTCTGAAGAGGTTTTGCTGACCATCTCTAATAAACAAGTATTTTCCTTGCTTTTTGTGACAGGGGAAGTGTAAAATAATAAGGGTGTCACCATCAGTTGGATGCTTCAGTCTTATCCCTTTGCAATGACGAAAATCTCTTATTTGCAACCCAAATTTTTACTTTAACGGCACTTGCTTTGGTGTTTAAATTGAGGGTCTCTCTCTAACCTCGCAGATCGATTAGTGTTCGGACAGAAATACCGTTCATGGTATATTAATTGAATTTTGGAGTATGAATTTTTAGAATTGAGGAAAAAGAAAGTAAATTCCCCAATCCTGTGTTAACCAAGAGCTTATCAAGCTCTCATAACCTTCTTTGTCACTCATTCGTTTTAAATAGATCTTATTAATCTAGTAGTAGCCTTTGGAGTATAATTTTTGGAATAATTTTTCATTGAAGAATTATATTATTCTCTAATTTTAAACTTGGCCCTAAAGTTACTATATAAAAGGACAGCTCATTGTACAAAGCTCCTACCTGTAGAGGGTCTGGGAAAGGAACAAATCAAAAAAGGCCTGTAACATGCAGCTTTGCCTTGTATTTTTAAGAGGCTCTTTCTACACTTTAAACTTGTAACCTCTAGGTCATATGATGACAATTAGCAAGGAAAAGCACGATAGAAAAAGAGCTATTAGTCACACTCACTTACTTTAGATTCCTTAGTGACTCCTACTTTAGATTGGTTCAGGAGTCAAACTAATTCCTACAATTACGTTCAGTCTTGCAACCTTTTGGTTGGGAAGAGAGATGAAAATTTGGTTTTGGGATTTGCAAGAGGAAATGAGAAATCAGAATAGTTAACATTCCTGTCTTAAGCTTTCATCGTGTAAGCTAAAGATGCCTTTTATATCGTGGCTAACCTTGTTTTGTAAAAGCAAAAAGGAAAATGATGCTATCTATTTAGTGGCCTCTTTTGGACGATGAGATTCATTCATTGTGTTTGTCCTTGCTTAGATTAACAAGTTACCAAATTATATAATGATTAGGTGATTTTAGTCATACATTTTATTTTTTTAAATCATATCTATTGAAACTTGCAACTAAACAATTAGTGTCTAGAAGCCTCAAATAGGCATGATTTTGGGTCCTTTTCCTTCATCGGAGTATAAGACATTCCATCCTTGATCTTTAAAAATGAAATCCTTGGGCTATATATATATATATAAGGTGTGTTAATTTTAGTTGTTTCATGCAGGTGCAAGGAGCATGTGACATTGATTGGTTGGAAAAAAGCTAGAAATTTTTTTTTTGGCCAATCAAATGTCACCTACACTTTACCCTTATAATTCCTTGCTGAAATTATCATATATACACAAACACACACACACGCACACAAGTAATATTTGATTTGCCAAAAAAAAAAGTTTCTAACTGCTATTTTTTCTAACTTTTTTTTTTTTAGCCAATCAAATGTTATCAGTTCCTTGCACCTATATGAAACAGCTAAAATTAACAAAGACACGCACATATAGACAGGAGGGACAATAGACACCTGGGCAAAGGAGTAAAGATGGATGTTCTTTACTTGCCGTAAGGGCTCTCTTGTCAATTAAAAAGGGAACGTGAGTGAAGCTCCCTCTACGACGCATGAATCTTATTATTTTATTTCTTTTTATCATAAAGTGCGAGAAAATTATTATTATTTATTTCTCCCCTGGTCTGGGAAGCGGTAACAGCAGTCTGTTAAGTACACCTTATCTCTCTCTCTCTCTCCAAGCCCACTGTTATTTTACTATTACATAATTCAGAATGTTAAACAATCTACGATCATGATAAAAGCAAGGTTGTCTCCTTATCACCTTAACTAATGTAACACTTTTTCTTTTTACAAATAATTTTATCTCTTCTACAAAATTCCCCAAAATTTGACATTACTATTGAAGAAAGTTGTTTCTTTTTCTTCTGGATTCGTTTCTTTTGCATTTTTACAAGAGGCTATTTTCACATTTTTAACCTATGACCTTAAAATCACACTACGACAACTTTACCGATGCGCCAAGACTCCCCTTTAATTAGTCACTCATAAACATAAATAAAAATAAGCTATTTTCAAACAAAAGAAAAGTGATATCAGGTGTTGTAAATAAAATAAAGTTACTATGCTTCCATTTTTCCTTGTAAGGTATAATATTTTTAGTAGATCTAAGGCGTTTACCATATTTAGAATATAAAAGATAAGTATCTCGTGAAAAATCAATGCATTTGGATGGATGGTGTAACCACTTATTTTAAATCTTCGAAAAAGTTATTAAAAATAGATTATCAAAACTTTACCATAGTAGCATACAAACATTGAATTCACGTAAAATTTGCACTTCATCATAAGTCATTACATTCGGGTTCCATCAACGTGGTTACGAAGGGAATTCATCAAGTGGAGTCTACTAGAAAAATGGCTTCCTTGTCAAATTGGTAAAATATCAGGGTGTTTCTTCACGAGCAACATTCACCACTGGAGATTGGTGCGGTTACTAGAAGTTAAGAGAAGTGTTAGAAGTCATCGAATACGGACCACAAAGGGTCAATAGTAAGCAGTTTTATCTTGCATTTTGCAAGAGGCTGTTTCTACACCTTAAACCCGTGACCTCAAGGTCATAGGACAATAACTCTACCTCTTCGCGAAGGATCCCCTTCTCATAAATTAAGTTATTCTTATATAATAAAAAGAAATTTCCCTACTATTTACTGTCTTAACATTGAGATATACAGGGACAAACAGCCCAAGCTTCGAAGAGCTTCTACCTGGAGCCAACTTGTACTTCTAACTAGGATATTTGGAGGCTTTTCAATATGGTGGCTGACTTCTTAGCTAAATTTGCGCCTTACGAGGGGTGAAAGTTGTGTCTGGCAAGGGTTCACCTTGTTGAAAGATGTTACGGGAGTGTCCGTGGATTGCAAGTCCACTAAGTCTGTTTATTGAGTCAGTTTAATGTCTACGAAGATAAGGATTTTCAGGTTCCTTATTTTTCCTCGTGAGCCCCTCGCTAAATGGTAACAATGTCTATAAGTTCATATGTGTCCGAAGATCCAAACGATTGACAATGCTTTCCTTAGCCAAGATGATAATACACTAAAATTTTGGGTAAGCCTAGTCTCTATTTTCTCAAGTTGAAAAATAGATGGTAAAAGTTTTTACTGTCCGTTTTACAACTAAAAGTAGCAGTTACTAAGATAAGCCAATAGATGAGAATTTGGATCTTTAGAAATTTATGCGCATGTAAAGTTATAATTGTTCCATCATTTTATTGAGAGGCTTACGAGAAAAAAAGAGAGAGGTGCTAGTCTTCTTTTATTGTCTGATTATGTAGGTCTAGCATGGGACAATGTTTGTGTGATGACTCTGATCGAGCCCGTTGAATTGGTAGACTATCAATAGATTGCCACACGGATGTGGTCCCTTGCCGAATCAGTGACCCATTCGCAAGATGTATTCTGATAGAACCCACTGATTTGCATTTTGCCGGCAAAATCCTAAACCAGACTTAATGCATCAATGGGTAGGGGGGCAGCCTCGGTGCACGAACCTTCCGCCTAGGCGGGGTTCGAAGAAGGACAGACTACAGGGGTCTATAGTAGACAGCTTTACCTTACATTTTGCAAGAGGCTGATTCCACGTCTTGACTTTTACTGTTGCATCAACCAGTTTAAGATTATTAAATCAAAGTAAGGGTTGGGTTACGAGATTGGACCGTATCCATGGGGTACTTGTGAAGCCTAGAAAATGTCCGAGCAGAATGAGCCTGACACTTGATCCTTTCTTTTATAGGGTTCTTCTGTTCCCGTTGCAACCATTAACAACTTCAAAGAGAAATAATGGAAGGAAGAGGATCCCATTGTTAAGACACAGAAGATTCAGTCTGTGCTTCTAATAAGGCTCGTACATAACCTATCCCAGAATTAGAACAAAATGCTAATGAGAAATTGTTTCGTTCTTATGGAGATCGGTCTTTTGTACACACCATTGCATTGATTGTCTTTTTTTTTTCTTTCTTTTTGAGAAAGAGGAGAAGGGGAGCCTTTGCACAACAGGTAAAAGTTGTCGTCATGTGACCTTGACGTCATGAGTTCAAGGCATTGAAACAGCTTCTTGCAAAATACAGGGTAAGGCTGTGTACTTTAGGCCCTTTTGGTCTGCCCCTTCCCTGGACCCCGCATAGGCAGGAGCTTCGTGCAAGAGGGCTGCCCTTTTTTTTTGAGAAAGAGGGAGAAAGATATCTTATTGAAAGTGGGCGATTAGAGCTCCATCACTTGAGATTTGGGGATTTTGTATGTGGAGAAGTTGGGAAGGGGAGCCTTGGAGCAACGGTAAAGTTGTCGTCGTGCGACCTTGAGGTCACGGGTTCAAGGCGTAGAAACAGTCTTTTGCAAAGATGCAATATAAGGCTGCGTACTATAGACCCTTGTGGTCCACCCCTTCTCAGACCCCGTGCACTAAGGCTGTCCTTTTTGTATGCGGAGAAGTTGAGTTGTGAGATGAGGTCAATTCAAGTGTCACCTGGGATGTATATTATCTATATTACGTAAGATGTTGGTGCCAACGACTTGAACAGATTTTGCAGGCCATACTTCTGCATCCTAGAGTTCTAAGGAGACAAGCATCCAAGTGTGGTAGGTGAACCGTGGCTCTAGAACCAGAACGTGATTGATGGCTTGGGCTCTTCTTGAGGTTTCTGAGCTTTTGAGGCCTGTTCTCTTCCAGTTTCAACTAGCTGGACCTAACCAAAAAGGGTAGCCTGGTGCACGTATCTCCTGCGTATGTGGTGTTCGGGGAAGGGGCATATTACTAGGGTTAATAGTACGCAGCTTTACCTTGAATTTTGTAAGAGGCTGTTTTCATGCCTTGAACTTGTGACTTCAAAGTCACACGACGACAACTCTACTATTGCGCCAAGGCTTCCCTCCACACTAGAACCTAACCAATGTCCTTAAATCATTCCTCACAAGAAAAGAAAGGAGAAAAAGAAAGATGTTGGTAATAATGCACTCTTTTTTCTTTCTTTTTTTCCCTTATCACCTTCCACTTTCACATATATATTGGATGGAGAGGCCCCTTCTCATCCATTCTGGCTTGATTCTTGTGCTAAATAATTTCTGGGTTCAAATAATACACTCTGTATGGTGTGTGTATACAACAAGGCAAAAGTATGCTCCAGGCTTCCATATAGCAATGTTGAGCATCGTCAATTATGGGTCCTGTAGGAATGCTAGTCGAAGGTCCTATAAGGCAATCCCCTATAAGCTCCTCTTATTTTTCAATGAAGTAGCTAACTTTTGAATGATCAAACTTTGTTCATTCGATTGATGTAACCTTGGATATCTAGTGTTCTAACAGCAAGCAGAGAGGGTAATTCTAGCATCTCAAAACCAATATCTTTTTATAAAGGGACAGCCCCGGTGCACAAACCTCCTGCCTATGCAGGGTCTAAAGAAGGGGCAGATCATAAGGGGCTATAGTAAGCAGCCTTACCTTACATTTTGCAAGAGGCTGATTCTACACCTTGAACCCATAACATCAAAAGTAATATCTTTTTATAACACAATATAATGGTAAAAAATTTACATAAACAATAGTCTAAATTCAAGTCCTAAAAATATAGCTTTCAGGATGTTAAGCTCATGCAACTAGTGTGATTTTTTGTAGACATTCAAGGCGTAAAAATATCTTCTTGTAAAAATGCAAGGTAAGGCTGAATACTATAAGTCCTTGTGGTCCACCCCTTCCCCAGACCCTGCATGTGCGGTACCCACCGGGCTGCCCTTTTAAACATCCAAGGCGACAACAATCGGATGAGCAGTTCGATCATTCAAAGGTGAGCCCTCTAAGAGGGGCGCTTCTAGGGAAGTGCAATGTAGGGTACCAGCATTCCCCAACAGTGGCATTTAAGTAATTTACTGGTTTTTAGATGGGCATAGATGTCAGGTACCCTATTCGTTTTCCATTTCCCGCCATTTTCATAGAGAGAAGCCACCATATCTAATTTCCCTCCGCCGAAACAAGGGCGAAGGCGAAGGAGGAAAGAAAATGGCGATTGGAACAAGGAAAAAAGTACAGAGGAAGTTCAAGATTAGAGGTTTTACCCTCAAAGTAGAAGCCCTTGAAGAGGTTCTCTCCTTCTTGGCTCGTTTCGAAGATGCCGAAGATGAAGCCCTAGAACTCCTCCTCGACGAAATCGAGAAAGAATCCCGTCCGTAATCAGCTCAATCTTTGTCTTTCTTCTTTTGCAATTTGCTTACTTTCCACCTTCTGATTTTGCTGAATCTGATCCATGTCCTAAATCTCTGATTGCAGTCAAGTCCTCGATCTTGGATAGAGAATCCGTTCATCGCGTTGTTAGCCTCTTATTGGAGGCCGATGCAGCGGTGGAGCCTACAAGTACCAGCACCAGCAACAGATCCGCGTTGCGCATCATAGACGCTTTGGTCATCCCCAAATACTGTTATGACTCAATAAAAAAGGTCTTCTACCAGTAAGTACCCTGAAACTTAACTCTTTTACCGATCGAAGCTAGCGTTTGATCATACGTTGTTCAATCTATTAGTGTTATTTGCTTCCCCATCTTTCGCATGTATTGGCTACTTCAGAGTCCATGATTATCTTATCATGATAAGAGACCGTCTTTCTGGATCTTTCCATTCTAACTGTAAGGTGTCATCCCGCAATGCGTGCATCAATTTTCTTGGAACTTGAGTGTACTACTGGCTCAACGTGCTGCCTATGTGCTTCTTGCATCTTCCACATGCCAATTAGGTGTAACAGTATTTATTACTGCATTTCAGTTACAAACTGAGAATTTCTTGACTTCCCAATTTGTTTGGTTCTGATTTGTGACATATGAGTGAAATCTCCAGGGATTCGGGAGCTACTTTTTTCATGTTTACGTCTTCAACATATAAGAGTATTGCCTGATGCATTTATTTTGTTGTTTCTTTACGAAGGGGACATTTTTAGAATTTCACGTCAATTATACTTGCATTGACTCTTTTTCTTTGGATGGTTGTGATGTTCTTGTTCGGCCTTAGTAATACTAAGAGTAATGACATGGCTTTCTATTGAATACTAGGGAATGACTATGGGTAATATTCCCTGCAAATGAACTTAAGTTTTCAATGCAGAGTTCTGTGCCTATTGGGTCATGTTGGCAGTTGGCATCGTGGCATGTTCTCGTGCAAGTTGTGCTGATACAACTATTAGCTTCGAAATTCTACAACCTTAAGAAATTAATTACCTTACCATGATAACTAAAATCTTTCATCATTTATCTCTTATCATCCAACCACTTGTTATACTTCTCTTTAGGCATACGGGGAAGCTGCCAATTCATGGTGAAGCTAGTGCAAAGGCTGCTCTGTACCGGGACAGATTTCAATTGTTGTCTCAGAGGCTTTCTCGTGATAGACATTTCTCGAAACCTGCATTTGATGCTGAAATTACACATTCTGGGAGATGCGAGGTGGAGTTTTTCAAAAGCTTGAGATTCTCTGCTGTTTTCTTCTGCACATTGTTTTTTATCAGCAGTCTAATGTCTATATCCTTCTCACTTAAAGTGTGCAAGTGTTGCATTATTCCTTCTGCAGTATTGATTGGATGCAATCAAAATATTGGTTCACATTTTTTTCGATACTTGTCATGTTTATATGACGTAGTAGGCTCCTGAAATATATTCATCATTTTTAATTCTTTTGGTTGCAGATAACCCCAATTGAGTCTCTGATAGGATGCACCGATAGGAGATGGATCATGGGGGTAATATCTCAATTGGAAGATGGTTGTTTCTTCTTGGAGGATCTAACTGCAGCTGTACGAATCAACTTATCCAATGCAATATCCTTCATGAAAGTAATATATTCTTGGTTTTCTTTAAATTCTTGTTCATGTAGTTGGAAAATTGTCTAACATTTATATTGAATTTTGGTGTTTTTTTCAGAGCACTTAATGTATAACACTTTGCCTTGTGTCTGTTTACTGTACATTTTTGTTACTTGTGCAACTAGCCTTTGATGTGTTTGGAATTCAGGTAGTGGATAAGCAAGGTCTGTATCGTCTTTACTATTTAATCCAAGTCCTGTATAATGTCTCTTGTATGTATCATAAATAATATGGTTGACGAAGTTACTTTCTCTGCAGTTATTTCCCTTATTTGTGACATCTCTTTTCTAAAGGCTGCAGTACAAAACTATGGATTTGCTTTGTGTTGAACTAGTTCCCCATTTTGCTAACTAAATATCTGTAGTTTCAATGTTCTTTTTCTCCTTCTGTTGTATTTATTTTTTCCTATTATGTATCTAGATTCTAGTCGCATCTTTTTCACTGTATATTGGAATACTATCTTTAATACTACATTGACATTTCAATAGTGGTCTGTGAAATGTGTGTTTTAAAATCTGAATGTTTGTTTGGTTTCATATGAACAAAACATGTAGAATCATTATAAATGAAATTAAGTAAATTATGAGTCCTAGAAACAATCTACATGGATTAGGTCACTTGGTCTTTGTCCACAATAAGTGCCGGAATTGATAATATATATATGTGAAATAATGCCCAATTGTTTCTTTGACACTTTATACAAGATCACCTCTGGATTTTTTGTCGAGAACACAGTTATTGTTGCAGAAGGGAAGAAGCTTGCAAATGATGTTTTTGAGGTCAGATCCTTTTGGCTCATCCTCTAATCCCACATTTACATGCTTATTTGAGTATGCTTGTAGCATTTATTGAGCACCTAATGCATCTAATCCTTGTTGATGAATCCTTGTATTCTCTATTATTGCAATTTTCTGATACAAACATAAGTTGTATCAAGTGAAATTTGCTTTTGGCTTTCACAATGAGAATTACAATGCACAACTGCATTCTAATTTATTGTGTAGGTCAGTACATGTGGATTTCCTCCTTTGGAGGACAGAGATGCCTCACTTGCATTACTTGTGGGCCTCGACTTTTTTGGTGGAGGATGTCTCACAACAGAAGAAACTGTATCCTCTACAAGACCATTCAATTATTTATACTCCAGTTGCCAAATTGATCTGCTTAGTCTAATAAGTGATGCAACCAGTCTTCTTCTTAACTTCCAACAGGCTAGACTTGCAGGCTTGGAGAAAAAGGCAGTGAACGACATGTTTGTTATTCTATCAGACATTTGGCTGGACAGTGAAGAGGTAATTCACTAATTTCCATTTTCAGCTGCTTCTGACAAGTTTTTATTCTGAAGAGCTACTGATGCTTTTTTATCGTAGAGAAGACTATGGCAAAGCTAGCGACTGTCTTGGATGGGTATGAGAGTGTGGAGGTGGTTCCTTCTTTGTTTGTTTTCATGGGGAATTTCTGCTCTCGCCCTTGTAACCTTGCATTCCATTCATTCTCAAGTGTAAGGTGAGAGATTATAGTTGGTCTTCATCAACCAGATCTTAAGATTAATAGAGAAAAGGATTAACAGGCTTGGTTGCAGGTTGCAGTTTGGGAAGCTTGGTGAAATGATTGCAGCCCATCCACGAATAAAAGAGCACAGCCGGTTCCTGTTTATTCCTGGCCCTGATGATGCTGGTATTTCCAGTTTACCACTCTGTTAATTTTCTTCTGTTTTCTTTTATTTTTTATGATTAGTTGTATGGTTTTGCTACTTATTGAGTAAATATCACTGGGGCTGCCCTTTTTTATCACCTTGTTTTTCCCATCTTTGAGGAATCTTGTAATTCCTTCATTCCAAGTGAATCCATTGAGTTCTAATCTTGGATGTGTTCCTTTTCCCTTTATAATGTTGATTTCCCCAATAGCTACCGTCAGTAGGTTTATAATGCTTCCTTCCCAAGCATAGTTAGTCACAACTCCGATAGTCTAGGGGAAAATATTTGTAAAATCATTTGAATTGTTATGGAATCATGTCTGTATGATGCTGGTAACTTGATATTAACACAATGCTGTATCAATTCAGTCTTTATTTTTAAGGTTTGAATTTCTCTGTTTCAGAGCTTAGGCCAGTTTGTGGCATATGAGTTATTAAGGAGAAAATGATCTTTTATAAATAAGTTACTTGAAATTACCTGATAAGTTAACTTGCTTTGTCTCGTGAGTGCTAGGATACTGCAGTATGGTGCACAATTTAAACGTTTGTAAGTAAAAATCTCCGAACATACCTTGAAAAATCCGACAGCAGCAACCTAACATGTATTATTAACTCTTAGAAGATAAAGGATGTGTGGTTACTTAATTCTGATAAAAGGTGATGGCAGTCATCATATCCATGTAGTCCTTGGCCACTATCAAAGTCTATACAGCCAAAAGGGGTCATGCCGACAACATATTGCTTCTTACTTAGCAAAAAAATGCGGCAACAAGTAATCATTGCTACAGTTTGTGAGATTTACACTCTTTGTCATTTGCAGGTCCATCAACGGCGCTTCCAAGGGGTGCCTTGCCAAAGTTTCTTACAGAGGAACTCCAGAAGCACATTCCCACTGCCATCTTCTCTAGTAATCCTTGCAGGTTATGCTCTCTGACCCATGGTCCTAGTTATACACATCCCGCGCTAGAAACACCTAATCTTTGTCTCTACTCTATCATTGTATACCTGTTTATTATTGTGAATTATTTCTTGATCATATCATAATCATGCAACCAAATTAAATTAACAGAGATTGTAAGTCTGCTGAAAGATGACAGTTTGCTGGTGGCATCAGATTATATCAGCATGTTCTCTGCGATAGGGAGTGCATGTCAATTTAGGTTTAAATGAAGTATACTTATGTGAGGAAATGCAAAACTGGGTGCTTTCTATGCTGTATATATTTCATGCGAGCAGGACATGCTTGTTGCAGTTGGTAACAGTTGTCTTTCATAGATGGTTTTAGTTTTGATCATTTGTATAAAAACGGGCATTCTAAACCTTCTCATACTCACTTTCTTAGAAGTTTCTGTGCCGTAATTTTCAGAATCAAGTTCTATACCCAAGAAATTGTATTTTTCCGGCAAGATCTGCTTTACAGAATGCGGCGCTCCTGTTTGATTCCTCCTTCAAAAGAAGAAACCAGCGATCATTTTGAGCATGTGAGTTTTAAAGATTTCCCGACATTCTTAACTTTCAGTTCTTCTCTCCTTCAAGAATTTTCCTGACAATGTTTGCAAGGTATTTGGAAAATAGGTTCTGAGACTTGTGGGTTTTATTGGCTGCAGCTTGTCGCCACCATTACTCATCAAAGTCATCTTTGTCCCCTGCCTCTCACAGTACAACCCATCCTCTGGAACTATGATCATTGCCTTCGACTATACCCAACTCCACATACGGTACATCTCCATGTCTATTCCATTTCTTTTTACAGCTCTGGTATAGGTACGCTGAATAACACACGAACCAATTCCTTTTCATTCACAATCTGCCACCAGTTCCTGAAAAACAGTCGATCGATTATTTTTCTGGAAGTTGGTGGTTGAACGGACTCCGAAACAGAGCACATTGCCGCAAGGCTTGGTGCTCAAGTTAAATTATAAAAATAAAAAGGACCAGTTTCCTGATGCTGAATTTGAGATACCGTGTGTAGGGCCATTGTTGACCTTATTTGTTTATTCAAGTATGCCCAAGTAATAGGTTTTGGATCCTACCAAGCTTTATGTCTCCAAAGTCGTTCAATTTTGGAAAAATGGCATATAGAGTCTCTAATGCTGCCCATATCCTGCAGATAGTACTGGGGGATAGAAGTGAGCAGAAGGCATTCAAGTACACTGGAATTACATGTTTCAACCCAGGTTCCTTCTCTAATGACAGCACGTTTGTGGCATACCGCCCATGCACCCAAGAGGTAGAATTGTCAGCCTTGTAAAAATGTAACAGCTTAAATTGTTTGTATTCCTTCTGTCCGGCTGAAGCGTGGCTTGTGAAAAAAGTCTAGCTGATCCACTGATTTTAGCATGTGGGTGCATAGTTTCCCTAGCTTATTGTGCTTCGGAAACATGGGTCTCCACGTTCAGAATAGATGTCAAGGGATCGCAAGTCAAGGCTTGACAAAATCAGGTTACAGGGTGGAAGCGTAATGGTGCACAGCAGAGAGAAACTGATCATGCCAAAGGTCCAAGTTGTTGTATTAATTCAAAGTTGTTATCATTCAATTGTCATTGTTGTAGGCAATTTGATTTCATTAATAAAGGGGCAGATTGTAAGGGGTCTATAGTATGTAGTCTTACTTTGCATTTTTTGCAAGACGCCATTTCTATGCCTCGAATTTGTGACCTTCAGGTCACACGATAACAAATCTATTGTTGTTCCAAGGCTTATCTCTGTTATAAGAATGTTCAACCCACGACCGCTCAGTTAAGAATGAATAATGCATTGTCGAATGCTGACCCAAAGTTCCTACTTTGGAATGAAAGGACCCACCTTTGATAGAGCTGACATGTTCTTCTAACTCTTGCTTGGATATGTAATTTGATGATTCTAGCATCCTAAAAATGTATTTGTAGTCACATTAGGTCATTCTATTTTAAGTTCTAATCATTCATTTATTTTTGGTAAGAAAGGGAGTCCATTGGTAGGGTTACAATATGCTTCCGAATTTATTCAAGACAAGTAAAACTGCCCTGTGTTTTTAGGAGGACCGAGTAATCCACTTATTACAAGATCTATAGTTAACTACCACTTTAGCTATGGAGTTAACCACCATGTTTCCTTCACTATGAGTGTGTTTTGCATGGAAAAAGTCTAGGGAGCTAATGATCCAAGAGCTTTCAGTAATCAGGGGTTTATGTCATCCATGCCATCTTATTCCTTCATGTCCACTGAAGTGCATTCAAATATTTAATCACAACAAGATCTGTCCAAGGTGACTTTTCACTTGAAATCACGGCCCAACCCATCTTAGTTATATAAGACATTAACATGACTAGATTCTTGATGCCACTCCACCTCTAGCTTTATTATCACAAAGCTTCTCCCAACTCAGCATATGCAACCGTTTACCCACAGCTTTATGTTTCCACAAACAATCCTGCTCAAGCTTTCCCCACTTTAAGATAACAGATTTTGAAATTTGGAAACGAGAAGTTGCATATTAAGGGATACCAGATGAAACTGATTTGAGAAGCGAAATCCTGCCCGCTTTTGAAAGAAGTTAACATTTCCAAGCTTGAGTTCTATCAACCAAAAATTTAAAATCTTTAGCCTTAGAAATCTGCTTTGTTCTAACCGTTCATTTACTATGACCAAAAGTGGATTTTCTGATAAAATAATCATCCAATCAACGTACTATTTGACCCGCCAGACATCCAAATCAGAAGCAATCAGGTGAACCACGTCAGTTCAGCAGAAGGTGAGTCCTCTTCATGGAAAAGTGAGTCATTTTGTTTAACATTTCCACCATATTATTTAGCATTAAGTCCCGGTGGTTTCATGCTCAAGAGGCTTGGAAGGGCTCCATGACTCTTTTTATATGCATTGTGAACTCTCTTCTACATTTTTTATATTCAAATGCATTGATTTCTCGTGGGATAGTTATTTCTGACAAATCGAACTTATCCAAAATGTGTTTACGATGCATGAGAGAGACGGCCTATATTTGGATGCCTAAAACATTCGCCTTGTTTGACTAGGCCTATCTAGGGTAGCTGCAAAAATTTATATTCATTAGATGCTTCTCACTAATGTATTCAGCTGAATATTTTAATGGTATGATTAATAAAGTCAAACTAGAATAGCCAATCTAAGACAAGTTGAACGTGATAAATGAATCATATCGCTATTTGAGGCCTATCAAGATTGTGTTACCAAATGCATTACTTTCTACATTCTCAAATCATTTTACCTAAAACTTTGGACTTCATAACTTTGCTGATTGTTCAACATAGTCAATGGCTCCAGTATTTAGGCGTTCTTCTTTATTGCTCTTAATCTCCCTACTTGTAAACCTACAAACGTGATGATCGAAGGTACTCCGACCTGTCAATGGCTCAGTCTGAACTATCCACAATAACATAATGCATGAGCCAAGGGAGAATACCAAATAAAAAACAAGAGGATTCATATCAATAGAATACAATCACCCCAATGCCATTCATATCAATAAATAGAATTATAAGGCAGAGATCACCCAATGCACTTTCTAATATGATCAAGAGCACCTCTCTGAATTTTTCCATCAGATACTACAAAGCAAATATTACAAGATACAGATCACATTTGAGCCTGTACAAGAGCATCAGCATTTCTCCATACGTGCATGTCAGCTTCTTGGTGACCCATCCTCTGCTAATTTCCACTTTTGTGTATTATTACATGGTGGATACATGTCTTACAACGTGAAGGTGAGAATACTCTCGTTTTGAAAGTGAACAACCTTAAACATCATCCTCTTTAATGTTTTGGTGACTGAATGCCTGAAAGCTTCTATTTGTGAAAGCAGGTCCCAGATACCTGGATCATATTAAGTACTGCGGTCAGCATACTCATTTACCTTCACAGGCTAATTCAGAAAGGACAGAATAGAGGAGCTTACCTAGAATTACCCTCAACTGAATATAAGTCAAGCTTGTTCTCAAATTGGAGAGTGCACTCCAAACTTTATGGCCTGAATACATGACAAAATAACATGTTATATCATCCATTTCCTGCAAATTGCTAGACAATAATTGGTATTGCAGTTAGTTACCTGGCTCTGTGACGGACTTGGCAGTGAGACCATACAGTGCATACTTGGCATACGTCAGCAATCGAGTGCGTTGTGATGCACCCAGCCTACTGGCTATGGATCTCAATAATTCACTGCCAGTGAAATATAAAGAAAAAAAGGAGGTTACAGACTTGCAACATTTGACAACTGCAAACAGTAATTGAAAGAGTTACTTACTCGGTCCGTACTATTGTAAGGAAGTCGGGAGGCAAAGATTCCATAAACAAAGAGATCTCACCCATATTTAAAGAACTCAGTTCTTCCTTCAGGTTCCTTTTCTCTTCAGACGACATTCCTCTCCCCAGGGCTGATTTACTGACAAAGCAATGTTGAAAAAGAAGAAAGCATATAAATCCTCAATTGACAACTGTAAATATCACAAACATATATCACATAAACCAGTAGAGGGGTAATATGGAGAAGGTGCTTCTGCATTACACGGCAACAATGTGATAGACTCCTTTCATGGGGAAAAAAGAAGAACAGTAGAGTTCTTCTGAGATCAATGGACCCCCACTTAATAAATAATCAATTCACGCCATCTTAAGGCCCAAGTTTCCTGACTGCAGTGAAACCTTTGAACAATATTCCAAGAACTTACAAGCAGGATCTAAGTTTGAATATTGATCTGAACTTTATACTCACTGCTTCAGGCAAGGATCTTTGAAATGATTTGAAATTACCTATCAATAGTCCTCCCTGTAAAAATAACTGGAAAGTATCTCGAGTATTTCCCAACACCAAATCGTTCCCCTAACTGTTGTATTCTATGAGCATCCAGAAGAATCAACGCTTTCCACAAGTGACAGTAATCCAATCTGAATCCTTCATCTAACTCTTTGTAGACTCCATGATCTAAAATAACTGCATTATCATCCACAGACACATGTATTAATTATGACTGAGTGATGATATGATGTGAAGAAGAATAAAGGCCATCGGGTTAAATAGACAAGGCAATACCTTGGAAAAACTAGGTTCAGAATTCAGTTAAAGACAATACCTAAGGAGAAGCCTCCGCATCCTTCTGGAGAAACTAATATGTTACCCGGATGTGAATCTCCATGCAGAAAACCATGAATGAATATCATTTGAGCAAATACTTCTATTAATGCTTTGGCAACCTGCTAACAAGCAAACACAAATTATTTCACATCAATACTGCAGCATAGCAAAATATCCGTTCTTCTTAAGCCAATATATCTATATTATACTTGAGAAAAATTGCTAAAACTTAGAAAAACATGCATAACAGGTCAGGTGACACTTGATCTGTAATACAGGGATTTAGTTTGGGTCGATGAGGACAGCCCATCAGCTGTATTAACAGAACACATAATTCAACTAGTAGGTGAAAGTTTTTGACTGGTATCATCGACATATTTAGTGAATGGAGGTGATAGACAATCATGGCCTATAACCGCAACGCATAAAGGTAGCATCATCTATACTATATATAAAAGAAACACCTTGAAGATGAAGATGAAGATGAAGAAACAATAAGTTCAGCCAATCAAAAACTTATGGAAAAGGATTTCAGGTGGAAGAAATATAAAAAAAAGAGAGAGGGTACTTTAGAAAAAAACGAAAAATAGTATGAAAAAGTAGGAAATTGTGAATCGCTCAGATGACTAATGCATTTAATGCATGGAAAGAGGGTGCATGGCATAAATTTCGAGACTCATATCTAACTTTTGACTATTAACACTTCCGAAATTGCACATTCAACCCAGTTTAATACCATCTTTCTCTCCACCTTTTAAAATTTAAAAATATTTTTACATATGCCCATCAATCACTTTAACTCCCTTCTTTCTCTCAGTGAAAAGGTAGGAAAATGTGAATCACCCTGATATGTAATGCATTGAAAAAAGAGTGCATTGTACAAATTTCAAGACTGATATCTAACTTTTAACTGCTAAGACTTATTTCCGAGATTGCGCATTCAAACCCAGTTTATACCCTCTTTCTCTCCACCTTTTAAAATTTAAAAATATTTTTACGTATGCCCATCAATCACCTTAACTCCCTTCTTTTTACTCTCTCAGGTGCATATGCACCTGCCTTTACTAGTAACATAATAGCAATGACATTCAATCTTCATTATTTGGGGCAAAATATCCTAGCATGTTATCCAGAATCAAAGGGATCTAGAGTTTGCACTTGTAACATGAACATAACATTTAATAAGAAATTGGACAAAATTATACTGATAAAGTTATTAAAAGCTTACTTCTGTTGGGTTGATTCCCAACTTCTTCAAAGATTCCAAATCATCAACCTATACATTTGAGTGATAGCTTGTTAACAGCATGCTTATAATTCCAAGCTCTTATAGCCAAAACAAAAATAGAGAATGCAAAATGCACATATTAAAGTGGATATCTGGGTGATTCAGGAGCATCTGCTCCTAATGCTGAATATTTAAAAGGGTTTATGCAGTCATATGAACACCCTAAAAAAGTCAAGGCATATGAGACAGAAGAAAGCAGGCTTATGGGAACACCCTAAAATGGTTAAGGTATATGAGAGGAAGAAGAAAGCTGGCTTATGGGAACAATAAGTAAGGGGCAGATATCTGACAAAACCATGACCCTACCAATACATAACAGCACATTGTTGCAAAGAACACGAGTTTTTTTTTTCCTTTGTTTTCAATTGTTCATTTAGCTAAGTAGCCATTTTGATTGAATTTCTTTCTTTCTAAGTTTCATAAAAACAGTCATTAATGAGAGGTAGAGATAGAGTAATTATCTGTTCCTATGCTATTAGAGTATCAGACCTACTTTTTAGGAGAGAGCATAAGTAGATTTGATGGTGTTTGAGAGTTATAGGATGGGATTGGTTTTCTTTCTTCTCCTATTTTTTCCTCCGTTTCATGGTTTGCTGGTTTAGTTTCCTTTCTTCAGGACAAAAGCATCTGGAGACTTGAATTAGAGGTATACATCAACCTGGTTTGCGGGTATCCTCTCAAACACTCACAAATTTCTTTCCTGGAATTTGTGTTTAAAGTCACTGCATATCTGCTTGTTTGATGGAAACAGTAATGAGACATTTTTACTGCTGTAGGTTGCATCAAGTTTGTGTTATCAGAGCATAGGTTTTTCTATGATGTTTTTTGGCATTCCAGTCATATATTAGGCCTTTTCTTCATCTCTTTTAAACCCTAACTCATCACTCTCTAGAAACTCTAGATTACAGTACATGTTTGACTATACATCTACCTTTTTCCAGTCCTAAAGCCTGCTGAATTCAAAACCCATCAAATCCTTTTGGCTTTCAGTCTTATACTTGTTGTACCAAGCCCAAACCCTTCATTCATCCATCCATCATAAATCCTGCTGTCATGCAAAACACTCAAAACCCACGTTCTGTCCAGTCCCTTCTTCCCTTCATCATTAGCCATTTTTTGATCAAATTCCAGACTCATTCTAGATTCAAATTTCATATTTTAAACCCTAGTTCCTGCCTAAATTTCACCTTGAGAATGCTCCTAAGCCTCAAAACGTTTTTTCCAAAGAAGAAATCTCAGAGATTGCAAGTAACATCGTGGAGGAATTGCAGACCAAATCCAGACTGTCATTACTGTGCAATTTCAAGCCCTTCAATCTTTAATCAACATGGTGTTCCAAACCATTCAAAGAAGACAGGCATGAAGAGCCTGCCCAAGGTCACATTATCCAACAGGACCACAATCAGGAAGAAAGCTGTGTATCAACAACTTGCTAATCCAGTACACAGTTCCCTGTTAACAACAACAAATCCATTAGATGGTGGCATAAAAATCAAATTCTGTTTCTCAATTGGGTTGGAATTGTCAAGGACGTATTTTTTGGCTAGGATATTCCAGCAAAAAAGGGTTGCTCTTGTTGTAATCCTTTTGGAGGTTGGGCAGCAACAGCTGGCAATCGTTAAAATATCAATATGTGGCTATATATTGGATCAACCAAAAAAGGCTTATGAATTGGGAATTTTACCATTGAACTATCATCATGCTTTATATGACAAATTACACATTATCTCAAGGCTCAAAGACTGAAAGCATACCAAACAATTCCATAATCTCTAGGTGCTTTATTGATTAGGCAAAAGTCCCAAGGTTGTTCTATCCCGCTATCTCAGTGAATTAAAATTTAAAACCCTCCAGCTATATTGTATGAGTGCAGACCATAATTCACAAATCCATTGCCCATGCCAAGGCCTTAGAAGTAAAAGAGATTCACAAGACCAGCTCCCAGTTCTGCAATGATGCAAACACACACCTTGCCAACCAAGGGTTTCAACCAGCAGCCCAACTCACCCATCTTGCCAAATCCTGTGTCTACAGACAAAAAAGAAGGGGCAATAGCTGCTGTTCCAGATCCAGGTTGGCAATGGTGTTTCCATTGTGCAAGTGGGGACATGTTGCATCAGCTTGTTCAGAAACATGATAACGATGCTGAACCATATGGCCAACAGTAAGGTTGCTGATGACTAGCAGTTCTTGAAGATTTAGATCCTCAGCATGATGGAGTGGACGAGCCGTGCATCCTTTATGAAGATACACGTGACCCAAATCCAAATAATTAGTCTTTACTATTGCTCCAAAGAGTGACAATGACCATTGGCAGAGAAAACATTTTCTTCATGCATTGTTTAATCACAGAAAATTGTGCTAAATTGATTATTGATTCAGGTAGCTAGGAAAACATTATATCTCAATTAGCCGTTAGCAAATTGCGTCTACAAACAAAACAATACCCATGTACTTCAGACCAACTTGGATGGCCACACCACATGAGGTAAAGGTAGCTGACAGATGTTTAGTTGCTTTCTCAATTGGTGATTTTTATCATAATAAAACATGATGCAAAACGTGGTTCCATGGATATGTGCCATTTGTTATTGGGCTAAACATTGGAGTATCACAGGCATACCCAAAATTTAAAGTCAAGCCAAAAGCTACTCTTAAAAACAGAAAAAGTTTGTTCTCATACAATCTAACTTTCCCATACACAAGACAATAATGTGAATTAGAATAACAAGCAAGTGTTTTATGCACTGATCTCAAAAGGTGATATTATAACACCTACCACGGTGATTAATCCTTGAGCTGTCCAACCTATTATAGATGACTTAAGAATGATTTTGCTAAGGAAGTACTGCTTACTTTACCACTCATGTGCAAGGTACACCATTATGTTGATTTTTGCATTTGACAAGGTGTTGCCTAATGATTATCATATCAGGACTCCAAAAGAGTACAAAGATCTTTGCCATGCAAGTGGAAGAATTACTAGCATGCAGTACTGTTTAGGAAAGCACTAGCCTGTATGCTTTACTTGAAATGTTGGTCCCCAGGAGCCATGGTACTTGATGAATGGGCGCAGATTGCCATGCAAATAATAAAATTTCCATCAAATTTCAATTTGAAAGTGGATAGCATCAATTGCTTGTCTATCCTAGCAATGAGCGGAAAACAGCTTTCAAGACACACAAAGGTTGTACAAATGGCTGGTTATGCCATTTGATTCATCAGATCCACCCAGCAACTTCATTGCTGGTGAACAAGATCCTTTGGTCATCCATTAGCCCTTTTGTGGTTGCATACTTCCACATTATTTAAGTCTACAGTGCCAATCCGAGAGATTATTTGCAACATTTCAGAGAGGTTTTAACAGTTTTATGAGCTGAGCAATTATATCAAACCTCAAGAAACGCCCCTTGTTAACTAATCCTGTCATCTTCTTGGGTTTTATGAAGTTTTTGGACACAGGTGATTGCTCTAAAATAGCCAAGACTAAATCAATTGAGCAGCAGCACGTACAGTTAAATACTCAAGAGATTCGGGCCTTTCACAGTCCAGCAAATTTCTATCACCATTTTGCAAAGGATTTTAATTCCATTATGGCCTCTATAATGAATATCTTAAAATCTAGCACTTCTGTTAAGATGATTGCAACACATCAGGCTTTGACCAGATTAAGATACCCTTAAGACTTAACTCAAGCACCTAGCCTGATTTTAACTATAATGTGCTCTTTCAATCAGATTGTGATGCATTCCATATGGGCACTCCGGCTGATTTGAAAACTCCGTGGCTCCACCTTGAATTATTCAACTCATGATATTCAGATGTGATTATTAAAGATTTACGATTTTGGCAGCATTACTTGTTGCATCAAGAGTTTATGTAAACAGAAGTATATTCAAATCACGAGGCTTTAAAGTATGTAAACAGCCAGCATTGTCTGAATTCTTGACATGCTAAGTGGATATCTTTTCCACTAGAATTTACTTTCTATCTGCCACAAAGCAGTTATTTTTAAACATGCTGCCAATGGCCTAAGTAAATGCCACACTTTGCTTGTTTCCATGTTGTTCGATATGTCAGTGCTTGACTTAATTAAAGAGCAGCTAGATACTGATTCATATTTTGAGTCAACTTTGGCATATTTACCTGACACCGAGTTTTTGGACTGTACACTAGGATGGTTTTCTGTTTAAAGGTGGCTGCTTATGTATTCCAGGCTGTTCTTTACCTCAGCTGATCAGACAAGAAGCCTTTAATGCAGGTCGTTTTTTAGCATGATAAAAATTGGCCTTGTTCAGGCTGATTGGGATATTTCAAGATATGTTAACATGTTATGCATTTGCCAGACCTTCAAAGGATCACATCCGACGTTGCTTTACATGCCCTGACAATTCCATCCTATTCTTTGGGACATGTACCTAGATCTTGTTCTTGGCCTTGAACCTCCAAGCTTCTAAAAATACTCTTTCTGTTGTTGATCCCTTTTCTAAGATGGCCCATTTTGTGCCCTACTGATCTACGTCTGATCTTCACAGATTTGCTGAAATTTTCTTTAGATAGTTCCTTCTCATGGGACACACTGTTGTTTCAAATTGCATTACTGAATTCCTCAGCCACTTTTAGAATTGTTAATGAAAACGTTTGAGAACATCTCTTAGACACAATTCCGTGACTCATCCTCAGAAGGATGGCCAAACAAAGTCATTAACTGCAGTTTAGGGAATCTATTGTGTGCACATGTTAGAGTATAGGCAAATAGGATCTTGTGCTTCCAAAGTTCGAATTTAAGTGTAACTGCTCTACCGATTGTTTACCATTGATTTCTCCCTTTCCAAATTGCGCTTCATCAGGGAATCCACAAGGTCCACTTGACCTTATTAATGTTCCTGCTACTGGAAAGAGCAACAAGAAGGCTAAAGATTTAATTTGGTATTTATATGCTCGCCTTAACGTTGAGACCAATAATACATACTACAAAGAACAAGCTGTTCAACACCCCTACAAGTTGTCGATACCATGTTCACCATATTGAGGGAATAAATGGTTTACATTAAAGGTAGCAGAGATATCAAGGTCAGGAGGTAATTACAACTTATTAGTGCACAAAAGAACTTTACAAGGGCCAAATTCCTTGAGTTTTTGGCTTGTGATATTTGCTAATTGGAAATATTCTTTGGGAAGATATACCCAAACCTCAACACCCTCTTAATATGTGAGCTAACTAAAATGGCGTCAGCTTGCTCCTTGTAATGGGCATAGTTGGCACCATGTTGAATACTCAGAAATAGTTTGTACATCGTGTATCTAGATAACAGTCTTAATGTTGTCCCTGCCAGTAAAAGGAGCAGCAATGAGCTCAAGTGGATCCTATGGATTGCTGTCAAACACCACTTGAAAAAGTAAAAACCTTGCAGTGTGATTGACATGGTAGTTATATTCAAATTCAACTTTTGGTAAGACAACATCACAGTTATTCCAAACCTTGACTTGTGCATAACAGATTGCCTAATGTGTGATTTATAACTCTGGTCTAACCATTCGTCTGAAGATGGCTGTGGAGCTAAACCTAAGAGAAGTTTTGGGGCACTTCCATATGCAAGTCCAGAAATATTTAATGTCAACATCAGAAGCAATCATCAGAGGAAGTCCATGATAACGGACTATTTGTTTGAAAAGAAGTCCAGCAAACTCGAGAAGCATCACGAATAGAGCACCAAGGAATGAAATGGGCCATCTTGGAAAAACAAATTAATGACAATGAAAATATTGTCAACATCTCTTGATGTACAAGGAAGCCCAAGAACAAAAGGACAAGTCAACTCATGAATATGACAGAATGGGGATGGGTATATACAAGCTGGCATTGGATATTAACGCCTTGGATGTTAGGTAGATGAACACATTTTTATGTATTTGAGACATCCCAATCAATATTTGTTAAAATAAACTTCAACAAAGGAGTGCAATGGTTTTATCACACCATAAATGGCTAGTATTATGGGCTTCTTGCACGTAAGGTATCATAATGAGGAATCGAGAATGCATAAGCAGCCCCATTTAAACAAGAAACCATCCTGCAAAATCATCCTCATCATCTAGGCCTTATCCCAATTAGGGGTCGGCCACACAAATCTTGTTCCTCCATTCCCCTCTATCAAGTGTCATGGCCTCGTTTAGTCCAAAAGTTTTTAATTCTTTTCTCACCACTTCTATCCACGTTATTGTGGGCCTTCCTCTTGTCCCTTTAGACCCTTCAACTTGGATGGACTCACTCCTAACTAGTGCCATTTTCGACTTCCGTTGGACATGTCCAAACTGTCTAATCTTGTCACTAATTGGTGCTATTCCTAAGTTTTCTCTAATGTTTTCATTTCTTGTCTTGCCACTCATTTATCCCAACATCCTCTTTTCAATTGACCTCATCCTATGTACATTTTGTTTCTTAACTACCCAACACTCTGATCCATAGAGCATGACTAGCCTTATAGCCATCCCTTTCAGTTTGAGTGGCACCCATTGATCACACAAAACTCCAGAGACACATCTCCATTTGATCCAACCCACTTGGATTCTCTGGGTAACATCCCTCTCAATCTCCCTGCTCTCATGAATTACCAATCCCAAGTATTGAAAGTGGTCTTTTTGGGGGACTACTTAGCTAACAATCTTTACTATTTTCCACTCCCACTCCCCTCCTGACTAAAATTGAATTCTATGTACCCTTAGTTCAGCTAATTTTAAATCCTCTAGACTTTATAGCATCTCTTCATAACTCTAGCTTTGGGTTTACACCCTCCCTTGTCTTATCAATCAAAACTATACATCCACAAATAACATGCACCATGGTGCTTCACTCTCAATTTTCTCTTGACTAAAATTGCATTCCATATACTCTTAGTTCAGCTAATTTTAAATACTCTAGACTCTATAGCATCTCTCTATAACTTTAGCTTTATGTTTATGTCCTCCCTGTTTTATTAATCAAAACTATATCATCCGCAAATAACATGTACCATGGAATCTCCTCATACATATCCTCAACTCCTCTTGGGGGCCTATCACAAGCTTTTTCTAAGTCAATCAAGGCTGAAGAAAATTCTATGATTCAATTCTCTTTGAAAATGATCAGTTACAAAGACTTTGTACAGCAAAATATTGGTATTCTAGGAAAGTTTGACATTCTACTAATGTCTAGAAATCAGGAAACTATTATTTACTAATTTACAGCCAATCTCCTATAATTGGATATATAAATATGTCCCTACAATTACTGCTATTCATAGAAATCTTGGGATTTCAATCAATCTCGAATATCCAACACTCCCCCTCAAGCTGGGGAGTAGATATTTTCCATCCCAAGGTTGCACACAATTCTCTGAAATGCTGAGCTTGTCAATCCTTTAGTCAAGATGTCTGCTAATTGGCCCTCTGTAGAAATGTAGGGAGTGCAAATCAATCCGCTTTCAGGTTTCTCCTTTATGAAATGTCTATCAACTTCCACATGTTTAGTTCTGTCGTGTTGAACTGAATTATAAGGTATGTTGATTGCAGACTTATTGTCACAATAAAGCTTCATTGGGGTCTCCCATTTAATCTTCAAGTCTTCTACGATAATCTTGAGCCATAACAATTCACAAATGCCTTGTGCCATTGAACGAAACTCTGCCTCTGCACTAGATCTTGCAACAACTAGTTGTTTCTTACTCCTCCAAGTTACCAAATTTCTCCCAAGAAAGATACAATACCCAGACGTTGATCTTCTGTCAGTAACTGAGCCAGCATAATCAGCATCTATGTATGCTTCTAGTTCCAAATTTGTGCCCCTTCTAAAGAGAATCCCTTTTCCTAGACTGCCTTTCAAATATTCTAAGATCTGGTATATTGCATGGAGATGGACATCCTTAGGGTTTTGCATAAACTGACTCACCACACTCATTGCATATAAATGTCAGGCCGCGTGTGTGACAGATAGATTAGTCTCCCAACCAATCGTTGGTACATGCCTTTGTTAGCTGGTTCCCCTTCCATAGACTCTCCTAGTCTATGATTAGGCTCAATAGGCGTGTGTGATGGTCTACACCCTAGTTTGCCTGTTTCTTCTAGCAGATCAAGAACAGGTGAAACAAAGATTCCTTCCTTGAATTGAGCTACTTCTATTTCTAAGAAGTACTTTAATTTCCCAAGATCCTTTATTTCGAATTCTTTTACTAAATACTTCCGAAGAGCTTCCTTTTCATTAGGATCATTCCTAGTTGCTATAATATAATCCACATAAACTATCAACGCCGTGACTCTCCCTGAAGCCGAATACTTAATAAACAATGTGTGATCACCTTGGCTCTGTTTGTACTTCATATTCAACATTGCTTTAGTAAATCTTCCAAACCATGCTCGAGGAGATTGTTTGAGCCCATACAATGCCTCTTTTAGTCTGCACACTTTGTTTCTACCTAGATTCATGCCAAAGCCAAGTGGAACTTCCATATAGATTTCCTCCTCAAGATCCCCATGTAAAAAAGCATTCCTCACATTGAACTACTGTAAAGTCCAATCCTAGTTTGCTACTAGAGATAACAACACCCTTACTGTATTCATCTTCGCCACTGGTGCAAATGTCTCATGCCAATCCACCCCATATGTCTATGTATATCCCTTGGCTACCAGTCTTGCTTTATACCTCTCAATAGATCCATCTGACTTATACTTCACTATGAAGACCCATTTGCACCCTACTGGTCTCTTTCCTATCGGTAATTCTACTAGTTCCCGTGTTTTATTCTTCTCCAAGGCCTCCATTTCTACTCTCACTGCATGCTTCCATTCCTCTTTGTAAAATGCCTCGAATAAGGTTTGTGGGATGGCTATAGTGTTTAGATTAGTAAGGAAGCTTTTGTGTGAGGTTGATAATTTTTCAAAGCACACAAAATGGGACAAAGGATGTTGTGTGCGCTTCCTAACACCCTTTCTTGTGGCTATTGGGCAGATCCAAATAAAAAACAGTAGCTTCATTCCCAAGTCATGATTCAGTTTCTTGAACTTGCACATAATTTATTCTTCTTGAGTAGACCTATAGTGGCTTTGTGAGTGTAGAATTTATTGGCCTTGATGGTTCTTTAGAAAGGTTAGGAGATGACTCAATAAGCTAAGATTTAAAAGTGGGTTTAGAAATGAGTTCAATTTGAGGAGTGGGTTCAATTTGCACAGGGGATGTTTTGACTAATATGGATGGTTCTCTCAAGAACAAATCCTTATCTTAAATAGATGATGTCTCCCCTTGAAGATAAGGAGTAGAAAAATAGCTTTCTTTTTCAGCAAATGTGACATCGGCAGAAACATAAGTTTTACAAGTGGTGGGATTGTAGCACTTGTACCCTTTCTGAGTAGGTGAATATCCTATGAAGACACACTTAACAGCTCTAGGATCTAACTTGCTTCGACCATGGGAGTGAACATGAACAAATGAGACACATCCGAAAACTTTAGGAGCTAACTTAATTGACATATTGGAATCTGTAAAATAGCGAGAAAACACCTCCATTGGACTTTTAAAATCAAGGACTCGAGATGGGATATGATTTATTAGATGAGCTGCAGTGAGGACAGCTTCCCCCCAAAAGGTTTTTGGAACATTCTTTTGAAACAAAAGAGCACAAACAGAAGCTAAAACATGACCGTTTTTTCTTTTGGCAACCCCATTTTGTTGGGGTGTGTCAACATACGATGATTCATGAATAATTCCCTCTTTTTGAAAGTATGGAGACAAAATTTGATTAAAGTAGTCTCTAGCATTATCTGTCCTCATCCTCTTGATTCCAACATTGAATTGAGTTTTGACCATTGTATGAAAAATAGGAAAAATGTTGCTAACATCAGATTTTTGTTTTAGCAAATAAATCCATGAAACTCGAGTGCAATCATCATGAAAGATACAAACCACCGAGCCCTTGAAATGTTGGGAACTCGAGATGGACCCCAAATATCTCTGTGAATCAAAGAAAAAGTAACTACAGCTCTTTTATTACTCAAAGGAAAGGAGACATGTCGATGTTTAGCAAATTCACAAACATCACAGTGAAAATTGTTTACATTAACATTTTTAAACAAAGATGGAAAAATGACACTAAGAATATTAAAGGAGGGGTGTCCAAGTCGAAGATGATGAAGCCAAATTTGCTCTTTATTATTGAAACAAGAGTTGCTGGAAAGAAACGAGAGAGATGATTTGTTTCCATTGTTCACTTGGCCACTAGGTAACTCAAGATAATAAAGACCATGTCTCACCCTAGCATGTCCAATCGTACTCCTCGTAACTTGGTCTTGAAATACACAAGAAATATGAGAAAACACCACACTGTAGTTTAAATCTTTTTAAGTTGATGAATAGACACAAGGTTTGTAGATAATTTAGGTACATGTAGCACGTTTTTAAGGATTATGGAAGGACTTAGAACAATGTCTCCCCGGCAGGCCACAGTGGCTAGGGATCCATCAGCAAGGGTTATTTTTCTGTTGCTAGGGCAGGGATGATATGTGAGGAATTTCAGTGAAGAATGGGTCATATGATCAGTTGCCCCGGAGTCAATAACCCAGGAATTTGAAAAATCTGAACCAGAGGCACTTAGAGCATATAAGGAATTTGCCAAGGAACAGGTACCTGTAGACTTCTCAAAAGAATCAAGGAGTGATCTCAGCCTACCAATGTCTTCTTTGTTAAATTCATTATGCTCTCCACCACTGGAATTTAAAACATCATGTGACCTATCTTCTCTATATTGAGTCATGCACCTTGCTTCATTGTGTTCCACTTCTAGGTCCTCTATTCCATTGAGAACTTTTGTGGTTTTCCTTGAAGCTTCCAACACTGCTCCTTGGTATGACAAGGCTTTTTGCAATAAGTACACCAAAGGTTACCCTTGTTTGAGGGCCGAGACTTCATTTTCCCAACTTCTGAATTTGCAGTATTGGAGGCTGATGTTTTTTCAGTATTAAGCTTTCATTTCTCATCATCGATTTTTCCCAGCATTGCTGATGCTTCAACCGGTTGAGAGTAAAGCATAACTCCCCGTCGACTTTCTTCAGCATTGATGATGGAGATGGTCTCATTTAGTGAAGGTAAATCCTTTGTCCCCAATATTTGAATCCTCAACTGATCAAATTCAATATTTAAACCAGCAAGAAGATCATAAATTCGATCCTTTTCAATGAAATTCTTTAATGCTGCTGCATCGTCACTGCACTTCATCTCAATGCACCGATAATGATCCATCTCTTGCCATAGATTCTTCAAGAGATTGGCATACTCTATGACTGAACAGTCTCCTTGTTTGGTGTTAGAGATTTTAGTTTTAATCTCCATCCTTTACCTTAGAATAAGTCTGCTGTGCAGCTTCCCATATATCTTTAGATGTTGGTAGAAACATAAACGTGTCACTGATATCTGGCAGCATAGAATTCCATAGCCAAGGCATGACCATGGAGTCCTCTTCATCCTAAGCATCAAATCTGGGATCTCCTCTCTTGGGTCCACTACCAAGGAGATGACCTAATTTTCCCTTCCCTTTCAGAAAGGTCCGAATCACTCGGGACCACTTATAATATTTGCCATTCAATCTGTAGGCAGATTGAATATTCTGTTTCTCCTATTGTTTGATTGAGTGTTACGTCTTCGGCTTTCTCGACTGTGGAAGATATGTTGTACTAAGGAGTGGGGGGGGGGGGGGGGGGGGGGCAGCCCCGGTGCACGAAGCTCCTGCCTATGCGGGGTCCAGGGAAGGGGCAGGCCACAATGGCCTAAAGTAGGCAGCCTTACCTTGCATTTTTTGCAAGGGGTTGATTCCACGCCTTGAACCCATGACCTCAAGGTCACATGACGACAACTTTACCGTTGCGCCAAGGCTCCCCTTCTATAAACAGGGCATAAAGAAACAGCAGTATGGTCTTGGCAATGAAGGCCTGCAATGAGGTTTTGAATCCCAGCAAAGAGCCTAAGGCTCTAATATCATGAAGAAAATTCTAAGATTCAATTCTCTTTGAAAATGATCAGTTACAAGGACTTTGTACAGCAAGATATTGCTATTCTAGGAAAGTTTGACATTCTACTAATCTCTAGAATTCAGGAAACTATTATTTACTAATTTACAACCAATCTCCTATATTTGGACATATAAATATGTCCCTACAATTATTGCTATTCATAGAAATCTTGGGATTTCAATCAATCTCGAATTTCCAACAAAGACAATGTAGAGGTCCTCGTTTCTGTATCAATTGTCTAAATAGGAAAACAGCTTCCATGGTAGACCTCCCATGCATGAAACTAAACTAGTTTTCCGATATACTAGTCTCATAATCAAAATACTCAGTCTGAGGTAAATCTGCCAAAATTGGCTAAAAATAGGCATTAATAAGGACCTGGCCTTTAATTAAGTCAAGTCCTAGTACCTAAAATTTCATGGAATCAAGCAACGGGTGACGCTTGCTCAAGGCGTCTGCAACTACATTAACTGCATTGGCTTTGTGTCTGATAGAGAATGTAAGTTCTTGAAGGAAAGCGACACATTTAGCATGTCCAGGATTTAAATAATGCCGAACATTGACATATTATAAGGCTTCATGATCCTAATAAAGAACAAAATCTTTGTGCTATGGATAATGCCTCCAGAAACATAAACCTTTAATACTTGCTTAAACTCAAGATCATATACATAGAATAATTCAAATAGGCACCACTGATTTTTTCACTAAAGAAATCAACATATTGTTTGTTTTGGCTCAAGACAACCCCAATACCCATATGGTAACCATCACAATCTAGTTCAAATAGCAAACTAGAATCTAGTATAATGCGATAGAATGCTTGAGTTAGAATCCATTAGTCAAACAAACCAGTATTCTACTGAAATCCTTCACAAAATGGCAACAAAACTTGGCGAGACTGTGAAAGAAGAAAGCCTCGTGAATATTTGAAGGTGTTGGCCATTCCTCGATGGCTTTAATATTAACTGTTCTTGGGGCCAATGCCTTTTCCAGAAATTTCATAACCCAAAAACACAATTTGATGGGATAATAAAGAGCATATAGGTGTTCTTCTCATAAAGCCATTAAAACCTCTCACGTATGTTGAAGTAAGTCCAAAATATCAGAACTATAAATGAGAATATCATCAAAATACACTATGATGAAGAGTCCAACTGAAGGACATTGTACCTCATTCACAACACAAATGAAGGTAGCAGGCGTGTTAGACAATCCAAATGGCATGACTAGCCACGTATACAAGCTCTCTGACATCTTAAAAGCAGTCTTACACTCATCTACTAGGCGGATACAGATCTGATGATACCAAATCTTCAAATTTATTTCAGAAAAACTTGTAGTTCCACTCAATAAATTGTCAAGGTGTGGCATTGGCAACCTGTTTTATAGTCATTTTATTAATCGTACGGCTATCCATACACATGCACCAAGAACAATCAAATAATGAGGTTTTTTAGGCAAGACTTCATTAGAAGGAAAACCAATACAAAGATATATGTTGTACATTCGTGGCAAAATAAGCAGCTATTCATAGACAAAAAGATCCTTATGATCGTTCATGTCAGGCTTGACAACTAAGGAATTAATCATCATGGCAATAGTAGGTGTTATTATATCTCCTTTTGAGAGAAGCACATAAAACACCTGCTGCTATTCTAATTCATCATCATCATCAGCCTTATCCCGATTTGGGGTCGGCCTGCTGCTATTCTAGTTCATGTTCAAAATCTCTTTGAGAAAGGAAAATAACTGGATTGTTCTATCTTGTCCCAAAGGAAACACGGATTGCATTAACACAAACTAGTGCTCATCTCTCTAAAAAAAAAGTAGCTATTAACTCAACCCTCATGTCGTGTATGCCATCCCATTCTCATTGTGGGCCTAAAAAATAATGGCATGCATCTACACAAACCACATTGCACCAAATTTTATCATGATAAAAATCACCAATAAGGAACAAGATTGAAGAGAATTGGTAACTTTTACCTCATGATATGCAGCCAACCAAGCGAGCATATAAGATTGCAAGTGTGGCTTCGTCTTCCGATTCAATTCATAGACAGCTTGACGCTGAATTACATCTTTGTGGCTTCCAAAATCAATTATCAACTTTGAGTAATGGCCTGCAATTAAACAGCGTCTAAAAAAAAAAATGTTGTTACACTACCAAGTATCATTATCACTCTTTAAGAGTAGATAATAGTTGCTAATTCATCAAACTAGAGCCATAAATATCTTCGTAAAGAATGTGTAACACCGTCACCATTCTTGGGCATGAGTTCCTTCTTACAGAAGGAAGCATATTTTACACATCCACTTTCTTCCTAATTGCAATTATTTATTTATGCAAATTTGGACACTTAGAAGGAATATGTCCCCACTGCTCAAATATAAAACATTAAGTTCCACCTTTAGGCTGTGCTGAATTAACTTGTCCTTTAGGATGACATGTAGTAAGTGAAGAGGAGGATGTAGAGGACTGGCCCAATGCTTGTGAACGTACAGCAGGAGACACTTGAGAAGTATTATTGGGAACTGAAAGTACGAAAAGAATTTTTCTTGTGAATTTTCTTCTTTCCCAAGGCTTTCACACATGCTGCTTGAACATCAGTAATGGAACGAACCTATAAGTCATCCTGAATTGATGGTTTTAGTCCCCACAAGATCATCATCATCATCATCAAGGTCTTATCCCAATTAGGGGTCGGCTACATGAATTTTGTTCTTCCATTCCCCTCTATCAAGTGTCATTGCTTCATTTAGTCCAAAAGTTTTTAAATCTTTTCTCACTACTTCTATCCATGTCCTTTTGGGTCTTCCCCTTGTCCTTTTTAGAGCCTTCGACTTGGATTGACTCACACCTTCTAATTGGTTCCTTTTTGGTCTCCGTTGGACATATCCAAACCATCTAAGTCTATCATCTCTCATCTTATTACCTATTGGTGCTATCTCTAAGTTTCCTCTAATGTTTCGTTTCTAATTCTATCCTTGCTTGTCTTACTACTCATCCATCTCAACATCCTCATTTCAGCTATGCTCATCCTATGTACATCCATAGAGCATGGTCGACTTTATAGCTATCCTATAGAATTTTCCTTTAAGTTTGAGTAGCACTTGTCAATCACACAGAACTTCAGAGGCACATATCCATTTGTTCTAACCCACTAGGATTCTATGCATAACATCCCTCTCAATATCTACACCCTCATGAATTATCGATCCAAGTATCAAAAGTGGTCATTTTGGGAGGTCTCTTGGTTATCAATCTTTGTTGGTGCTTCATTCACACTCCTCTCCTTGCTAAAATTGCATTCCATATGCTCTATCTAAGTTCGGCTAATTTTAAATCCTTTAGTCTATAGCATCTCTCCACAACTCCAGCTTTGTGTTTACGCCCTCTAATGTCCTATCAATCAAAATTGTCATCTACAAATAAGATGCACCACGGAATCTCCTCGTGCAAATGTTAACTCATCCATAACCAATGCAAAAAGGTACGGGTCGATCCTTGGTGCAATCCTCTAGTGATAAGGAAATCACCAGTCTCTTAGCTAGTGGTCTTAACATTTGTTACCGCTCCTTTATACATATCCTTAATTATGTTTATATGCCTTCTTGAAACCACTTTCTCACCAAACATTCACTAGACTAACTCTCTAAGGACCCTATTATAAGCTTTTTCTAAGTCACTAAAGACCATGTGGAAGTCCTTCCTCTTCTCTCTACATTTCTTTATCAATTGTCTAAGTAGAAAAATAGCTTTCATGGTAGACCTCCTAGGCAAGGAAAGGAAATTGGTTTTTTGATAAACTCATCTCATGTTGTAGCATCTCCTCAATCACTTTTTTTCAAAGTTTTGTGGTATGGTTCATAAGTTTAATCTCACGATAATTAATGCCACTCGGTATGTCTCCTTTATTCTTATAAATTAGTATGATAAAGCTTTTCCTCCATTTATCTGGCATTTTCTTTGATTTTACAATCTTGTTAAACAACTTTGTCAACCATGCTACTTTAGTATCTCCCACATACTTCCAAACCTCAATTGGTATATCATCGCACCCAGGGCCTTTCCTGATCTCATCTTTTTCAAGGCCACTTTCACTTCAGGTATCCTAATCCTATGGTGGTATCCTTATAGTCCAATATTATTTAGGTTTACAGTTCTTTCAATCTCTATATTCTTAGGGCAATTGTCATTTAACAATTTTTAAAAGCAACTTTTTCACCTTTGATTGATCTCGTCATCTTTGATTAGTACCCTTTGGTCATTACTTTTAATGCATTGAACGTGGTCTGTCATTAATCTTCTATTCTCTTATTTTTGCAAGTTAGAAAACATCTTTCTCACCTTCTCTTAACCTTAATCTATTATAGAGATCATCACACACTTGAGTTTAGCCTTACTTAATACTCTCTTGGAAACCTTTTTAGCATTCTTATATTGCACAAAGTTTTCATTATTTCTAGTCATCTGTCATGCTTTAAAACACATCATTTCTCTTAATAACTTTTTTTGCAATTTTTAATTTACCACCCAGTTTCTTTTACTGGTTGCCTTTTATGTTTAAGGTGAGAACACATCTTTCTCACCTTCTCTTCACCTTAATCTATTATAAAGATCATCATACGCTTGAGTGTAGCCTCACTTAATACTCTCTTAGCAATCTTTTTTGCATTCTTATATTGCTCAAAGTTTTTATTATTTCTAGTCCTTTGTCATGATCTAAAACACATCATTTCTCTTAATGACTTCTTTTGCAATTTTTGAATTCACCACCAAGTTTCCTTTTACTGGTTGCCTTTTATGTTTAAATACTCTTAGAACATCTTTTGCCACTTTCTTAATAGACGTGGTCATATTAATCGGACAACAATTGGATGGGATGTTCATGCACGAAATCTAGGCAAAAGCTGTTAGAATTCGTCCGTGTATTGATCAACAGATTTTTTGAACCTTGTAAGTATATGTAACCTCAAATATAGGGTGCGATGATAATTAATCAGAATGAATTCCCGATTTATTAGTCAGTTTAATTCTTCCCAATCTGTAAGAGGGGGATAAAAAAATTGTACTCATTGGTGCTTCAACACTTGCACGACCCTATTGCCCATTCCAAAAATGAATACAACTGAGATACTTTCTGTCTGCAGGAATTTCTTTGCAGAAAAAATATATCTTCTCTTACCTAATCAAGGTAATAATCCGGTTCAAGGATACCCAAAGATTCAGGAATTTGAATATTAGAACTACCATCCCCCATTGTTGTCACTGTTGTGAATTTATTTGAAATTATGGTCCATGCTGATTAATGGGAGGTAGGAGGATATTTCATTATATGCTTCTTCATGTCTGACTAGCTCTTCTTCACGGCAGAGTAACCTAAGCCACCTCCTGCTTCTTCAACATGTCCCTCATTTGGATGTTCAGGATCATTCTAAATAGGTGGTGGATCCCCATGTTGCTGCATAAGATTTTGAATCTGTTCAGATTTCCCATATTTTGTTCATAATCGCAGCCATCATCTCTTCTTGAATATGTTCTAATTGAGTAGTTTTCCAATCGCTTCTTCCATAACCTGTGTAGTAGTCTCAATAATTTCTTCTTTTGTATGTATCTTTTGGTTTTAGGAGGCATTGTGTCCTGTTCTGATACCAAAAACTGAAGCAATGAAGAACAGAAAGATCCTTGGAGAACAGGTAATAACAATAAAGAACTCATTTCAGAGGCTAAAACACGATCTCTAGGAGAAGTATCATAAGTCTTTGAGAAGGAAATCAGAAGCCATGGTAAAGATATCAATTTGTTCTCTGTTGTTTTGTCCAGGATGCAAAGAAATAAAATAGAGAAAAAGAAATTAGAAGAAAAGAAACAAAACCTTCCTTTATTCATCAAATTCCCAAGTCATTTACACTTCTCCCTTATATTTGTTTTGCCAAAAAAATAATTACTAAGCCCAATCAGCACAGGAAGCAAATTTCAAATCTTTCGCTACTTCTACTGAAGAGTTCCCAAGGAAACTTGGACAGAAAGTAAATATAAAGAGGTTTATACCATCTAATTAGGTATTTAAAGAAAACAAGAAAACTTATCTCTATGCAACTTATTAATAAAATACATGCAGCAAATGTGGGGACCTGTCTTGCTGAAGCTCGTCTTAATCCTCCAGATTTCCAGCAATATACGTGGAGACATGTTTTGCTGAAACTTTTTTATTTATTCATCCCAGTTTCCAGCAATAGAGTTCCTCTCTCATACACTTTAACCATCTTGGGATGTTCATGTGACAGCAAAAACTGTTCTTCTAAGTCTTCAATAGTAGGAGCAGATGCTCCATCACTTGGCATGCCAATTTATTGATTACACTAGCTGATGGTCAGAGCATCGGCCAAGTGAGGAAGTTCAGGGGTTGAACTGAACCGATAGACATGTTTGGTTAAGGCCTAGAAGGAATAGTTGTTTTATAGTATTATAATGTTCATCAAGTATCAAGCAATGTGATACCAATCCCACGGCTAGGCATTCACCAAAATGAAACTGAAGGATGCCAAAGAACGTACATAACACACATGAAAAGGTGTATTAATACACCTATTTGGACAATGTACTACATTTATCCAAGGAGCAAGACTAATTTTTGGACAGCTACTACATTTTGATAATAGATAAATTAAAAGTGCTTAGTTTTAGACCCTCACAAGTTTGACGTTCTTCTTACCATCTATTCATTTATATAGACACTCGTCACAACCTATTTGTAACTTTGGCAAGGATTTAAGACAGCAAAGGGAATAATACATTTTTGCTATTTACTATCATGACATCAAAACAGAAAGAAATACTAGTAACGAATCTGATACAATAGTCACAGTTCAAACACTTCAAATAATAGATCGTAACTAAAGTAACTTCTAACTAATTACTTTCCGACACTTGTTAACACAGCATGTAGAACAAGAACTTTGTCCGACTAATAAGTCATTACTAAAGGAGATATTGTTTTTGAATAATTACTATTGGACACTTGTTATCACAGCTTTTGGAATAAAATATTGTCTAATTTTACTTTGCCGTTTTTTTGTATTATTTATGGCACTATAGATAAGAAGAGTTATTTTTATAAGAGACGACATTTTAGGGTTATGTACTAATTACATGGATGTGTCTGCGTTTGGGGCACCACGTCTGACAACTCAAGTTCGTGCCAAATGTGTGCACGTGCCTTCTTCCTAAATTGCACAGGAGGAAATCTACGTTGTTGATGATCCAGAAATGCAGGGTAAGAAAAGAGTTTGGAGAGAAAATATTAAAATCTAAATTTGGTCCAGTGAGTTCCATGCCTGACACTAATCAAAGGCATCTGTATTTAAGTTACATGAGCTAAGATCTCTATGCATCTGGAACATGTACAAATATGCAACAGTTTGGTGAAAATTCTGTTAACAGCATTTATCTTCACGTGTATACCCATAATTTTGGGAAAAAATATCAATGTCTATGATTCTCACTTTGTCTAGCCACCTAAATGGTGAGATATAAGTTATATAAGCTAAGACCTGTGCATTGGTAACATGTGCAAATATGCAACACTTCTGTGAAAGTTCTGTCAACATTATGATAATGAACCCTTCACATTTATAATCATAATTTTGGAAACAAATATCATAATTTGTAATTCTCAATTAGTCTAGTCAACTTGAGTGGTGAGATTTAATGTTTTGAAATTGTTAAGAAATTGTGGCTTCCTTATGAAGGAAAATAGAAACCATCAGACTCAGATGAATAAATTGTAACTTCTAATAAAATAAACTTCTAGGGGCTAAATAATTAACTAGTTGAGCTGCCAAGTAAAGCTTATGATCCAATTTCACTTAACATTTAATGGCAGGGATGGCTCCTAGTTTTACAATCAGGTTTCCAAGTTAACAGGTAAAAAAATCATAACATATATTGGTCTGGATATCTACTACCCCAGCATGAACCTTTGTCCAATAGAACATGATGATTCCAGCTTAGATAAATGATTTTTGGAGTTGAGAACCTGCATCCAAACATTCCTAATGGCTTAAAGTATACCAAAAGCCAAGTACCTCAAGAAACCAGATTTAGGAATATCATACCTTGTGGCCATTGCAAAATTGCATAGTCAAAACCTGGCTCCTAGTTAGGTCCTGGATAACATTTCACAGTGATCACTAAACAGCATTGACCATAAAGAATTGCAGCATTCATACTGAGTAAATTAGATGAAAGAAAACAATCCCCTATACCAAATAACCATTAGATAGTGAAAACATAAAGGACAACTTTGGAGTTTAGTGTTAAATATCATACCCAAAATACATGTGGCACCTGGACTACATTGTTCTTCTCAAAGTTTCTGGCTGTTCTCTCTGAATTCTTTGCCTCCTGAACAAAATCTGTAGGATGAGCACAGACAGCATAAGAGCTGTGGATCATCAGCAACTTTAAATTAGTTCCACATGAAATCTTTGATAAAATAAATTTCTCTTAGCATTGTGTTTCTGAAGAAAGGGAGCCTTCGCGCAACAGTAGAGTTGTTGTCATATGACCTAGAGGCCATGGGTTCAAGACATGGAAGCAACTTCTCACAAAAATGCAAGGTAAGGATGCACACTACAGACCCTTTGTGGTCTGCCCCTTGCTCGAACCTCGCATATGTGGGAACTTCATGCATTGGGCTGCCCTTTTTACTGTGTTTCTAAAGAATTTAATTTTCCATCAATTTATTGATGATGATATCAAAAGCTGCAGATAGATGATATAGTTTTGATTGATAAGATAAAGGAAGGTGTAAAAACAAAGTTAGAGTTATGGAAATATGCATTAGAATCTAATGAGTTTAAAATTATCTGAACTAAAACAGAGTACATGGAATGCAATTTTAGCAAGGAGAGGAGGAGCACCAGTAAATATTGATAACCAAGAAGTTCCCCTAAAAGAACATTTCTGATACGTAAGATCGATAATTCATGAGAGTAGAGAGATTGAGAGAGAGGTTACCTAGAGAATCCAAGCAGGTTGAAACAAATGGACATGCGCCTTAGGAGTTTAGTGTGATCGGCGGGTGCAACTCAAATAGAAAGGAAAATTCTATAGGACTGCTGTAAGGCTGGCCATGCTCGAAGGATTAGAGTGTTGGGCGGTTAAGGAACAACATGTACATAGGATGAGCATCGCCAAAAATATAAATGTTGAGATGGATGAGTAGCAAGACAAGAAATGATAGAATTAGAAATGAAACATTAGAGGACACATAGGGGTAGCACCAATAGGTAATAAGACGAGGGAGATTAGACTTGGATAGTTTGGACATGTCCAATGGAGACCGAAAACGGTACCGGTTAGGAGTAAGGTGATCCAAGTCTAAGGTTCTAAAAGGGCAAGGGAAGGTCCAAAAGAATGCGGATAGAAGTGGTGAGAAGAAGCCTTGACACTTAATAGAGGAGAATCAGAAACAAGATTCATGTGACTAATCCCTAATCAGAATAAGGTATTGATAATGATGATGATGATGATGATGATCAAAAGCTGCAGAAAGTGAGCAGCAAAAGGTTGAAGTGACCTTCTTGTGAACCCAAATCAATAAGTCATCACAAGCTTCCTAGTGATAAATGGTATCTGGCATAGACGACATAAGCTACTATAGTTTTAAGCACTAAATGTAGCTTAGGACAAAACATCAGTAATCATAATTTAAGTACTGCAGCATCCCTATCTCATATTGACAAGTTAGTATCTTGACACATTCTAGCAAGAGTGCATAATGAGCATAGCATTTCATTAGAGGTACTTGTGCACTTTAAATGCAAAGCAACCAACAGTTCCAACTGATGCCTGAAGCACGTTGGCATTAACATCATTATATATGACGCTAAGATCTTGCTATGTTTGTAACATCTGACCACATTCATCTCTAACTAACAACTTCTTCGCTATGAATTGTTGACAGGTTGGTAAAATGTATTTTAATGAGTGGAGACTGAAGGAAACTGGTATCCCAGTCCCCCACTGTTTCTTATTTACCAAATTTGAAGTAAGACGAGTTGAAAATTCTTCTAATAGAATTTCAGGACTTGAGACAACTAGTGAGTGACTCAAAAATTAAGTGGAAGCTAAAGGTTAAATTCAGAAAATTATTTTCCAGAACCAGAAAATTCAGTTTAAGCAAAAACTAAAGAGAAAATGGGAGGAATTCAGAAAAACCAGTAAAGAGACTTTGCTGTAACTTTCAAACTACAACTTGGCAGAAATCAACGATGAAAACTGATCCTAATTTCCTGAAGACCCAGATGCTTATTTGGCAGGCGGGAAAGCTTTCGTACAGCTTTCAGACTGTAGTAAAACAAAATTTAAAAACTTGAAATTGATTTCTAGCAGAAGCCCAACTCAAATATGAATGAATTTGGATGGAATAAAGAAGAAACAATAGTATAACTTTAGATTGGTGGAAACAACGAGGAAATCAAACTATATTTATGTGATTTTCGAATAATGGACAGAATTAACAAGCATCACACCTGTTAATACTTGCCTCAGCAATCTTGCAGCTGCACACAAGTGTTCGCGGAGGATTTCTAACCATCACACTTAAAAGAACTTGACAGAGGGTTTAGTGTCGCACCTAGAGCTGACAAAGGTTTTCCCAAGCATGGGCCATGGCACTTGAAAATGGAGCCCACATTTTATTCTTGAACCTTTCTTCTTCTCACATATCTAAACTGAAATGGAGCCCCTTTTGCTTCTCAAGTTACAAAGAGAACTTTTACCAGAAAAAGCAGCAGATATAATAGGGTGATGAGTTGTCACTTGGAAACTGGAGCAGCATGTCATGGACTGACATTTCAGGCTCTCCAAGCCCTTCTCTTGGCATGGATCGTGGCTTCTTGGATCAAGGAGTTAGCCCGGAGTTTTGGCACATGGACTTGACCTAAGAGGTTAGGCCTGTTTTAGCAGCATCATGGAGGTTGGTCTAATGAGTAAGGTCTCCATAGTAGGACCCATTGTGCAGGTCTTGACTCAAGAAGGCCTGCATGTGGAGTGTTCTATAAAAAATCTAAAGGATTCTAGGAAAGGTCTAGAGTGTAATGAAATTTAAGATATTTTGTAGGAGTATTCCATAAGATAATTTGGACTATTCTTTGGGTGCCATGTGTAATAATCCAGACCACCCATTAAGGAGACAGAGGTACATATATAGGGGTGAGCTCCTCATTTGTAATGAGACTTCAAAAGACTTCGTAGTGGAATAACAGAGTCAGTGTTCCTTGAGTTCTCCTTGTGTACATTGGTGTGCCCACGTGTCCTAGGCACTTGGGAGAAAAAGGCTATTAGCTTGGGTTAGGCTGGCTAGGGGTCAAAGACAAGAGCTTGGCATGGGTGACTCATAGTCAAGGGCATGGATAATCCTAGGGCTATGCCAAGCAACATAAGGAAAAAGGTATAGATCCAACACCAAGAAACATGCAATACATCAGGTAAAGGATTCCAGATTGTATAATCAGTCTTCCCAGATTATAGAAAAAGCAGCAGATATAATGGATGCAATAAGATGTCTCTTGGACACTGGAGGAGCAGCATAAGGCAGAAGGTATGGAATTGACAAGTCCAACACCAACAAACATGCAGAAAATCAGGGAAAGGCTTCCAGATTGTAGAATCAATCTTTCCAAGGTCTTTTTATGGTCATTGTGCTCCTTAAAGTGAGTGAGAATAAGAACAGTACAGAAGACACAAATCTCCATAATAGTTTTAGCTAGCACCAAACCGAGGCTTATAGTGGAAGCCAAGCAATAATTCAGCAAATGTCCTAGGAAGACTGTAGAAATTTTCCTTTAGTAAATAATTGCTACTAAATCTCCTCCTAAATCCTCTAGCTAAAACTTACTCTGGATAAGGCAGAAAGTAAGTTTCCTTCTTCCATTTCTCCTCCTAGATCGCTTTCCCTCTTGCTCTTTATGTTTTTCTCCTATTTCATACTTCATTCACATGATAAAATTAAGAAGAATTAAAGCATTTTTTCCTTTAACTTGCTTAAAATTTGTCAAAGGTTAAAAAATCTTGCTTACCTAAAAGGTAAATTAAGTGAATCAATGAAACAGTAGCAATTACAATAAAATTCAAACCAAATAACACCACTGTACATCAAATGTGTTTCAGTTGTATACAGAATTTTGTACCAACAGCAACTATCCTTGAAGAGGGATGAGGAGTGCATACTGAACAATGTTTCTGCACAACTATCTACGGATTGAAATACCCTCACAGATCTCTGCTAGTTTCCATACCAGAGCTCTCAAATTCCATGAGAAGGTAGAATGAAAAAGATACATCAAAACTTCAATGATACTGAACAAAATCCTAGGCAAGTTGAATAGTATACACAGATTTAAGCTGCAGTAGCTAGTAAGCAGACTAATACTGACTATATAGGGTAGCCCGATGCACGAAGATCCTGCATATGCAGGATCTGAAGGGGCAGACCATAATGGGTTGACTGGAAAACAAATTAAATCTTTAAATAAGGAGTACTTCGACATTCTAGTACTGACCAAGTTCCACAGAAATGGCCTTCTCAAATTCAGTCACCATCCATTCGAATCTGCATTCAGGAAAAATCTGTAAAGAGAAGCAAACAAAATCTCTCTCAGTGCAAAACAAAAGTAATCGAGATGAATAGAATTTTGATTAAGTAAACCAAACTATTCATTTTGAATACACTGCAAACTCCAAATTCCAGGTGCCAACATGTTCCAGTTTCAATACTGATGCATGCCACAAACTTATTAAAAATGGTTTTAACTTTCATGTTTAGTCTTTTAATACTCCCAAGTCGACTAAGGTGACTTTGCCTAATTCTCATTCAATGCTAAGTTCAGCCTTGGTATAAGTCAACCGTGCTTCTTTGGTTCAGGCAGTTAATGAAAATTCAACATTTGCAATTGACTAGCCCTAGTCAATAGGTTTTTCTTGGGTTGAATTCAATCTCAGTTCAATTTTAAACACTACCAAGATGGACCCTTAAACATTTTATTTGCTCCAAAATTCATCCTTTTCTTTTGCCTGGTTCATTTGACAATTGATAAGATGCGGATGGAAACAGGACTCCAGACTGCGGATGGAAACATGGGTAATGCTGGGAAGAGAAATGAGAGATTTGATTCTATGGAAATGATGGATGCATGGAGGTAGGTACTGGCCATTAAGAACATCAATGACTGTTAATAGAGTAGAGCATGAGGACTTCTTTATCAGATGTTAATAGATCCTTTGAGAATCTTAATAGGATATAATACTTATTCACATTAGTGCAAATTGAAGAACTGAGTGCTGTTATTCTCAATCTCACATGAAGCGGAAGACAATGCAACAAAATTCTTTTGCTGTCAGCCCTCTCATATCTTACATCCATGGAGGAAAGATTACAGAAAATACAAGGGAGTATAGAGTTAGTCAATTCCTCTCATATTTGATAAGTGAATTTTCAGAGATTATAACATATGAGAGAGCAGCACCCTATCTCTATTGTACGAGATAAAAAGAGCTTGTTTCTGGTGAAACTTGCTCACCGTATTGAATTTAATTGGTGTTACCCTAAACTATGCCTGTAGTGCTCTCTAACACCTTAGTTTTAGAAGTATCACTTGGACCTGGTAGAATGATGATCCAAATCTTTCATCCACTGGCCCCATTTACAAGCACAATTCTGTCTCTATTGTATGAGATGGCAAGAGCTCTTTGCAGCCTTTCTTGTATTTCAGCTGGAAGGCCTAGAAACATCCATTTTTCAGACTGGAACAGGCAAAACATGACCAGATCTGCCAGAAAATGTTCCCTCTAATATCTTATAAATGGTCACATCAGTATAAAATAAGTAAAATAAGATGTTATAATATATTAACCAGCAAACAGATCCTATTCCAAGAGAAGTTGATAAAGTATATGGGGTTATAAAGTTATTAAATATCAAATATAAGGGGCCGACTGTATCTGTGATCTATAAGCTTCTTCAGATATTCAATAGGGAAACAAGTAGACAAATGAAACATGTTACTATACAATTGGTAAAATCTATTAATAAATAATACAATTTGGACATTTTATGGATCATTCAAGTTCTAAGGCCTTATTCCTTTCATGGTTAGCCATTTATTAGCATATGATATGAGTTAACCTAGATACTAAAAGTGCGAGGAAAAACAAACACCAAGATTGTGTTAAGGAAATCTAGGAAAAGCTTAGCCCACAACTTGTGTGATTAAAAATAGTAGTATGTCACATAAAAAAAAAAATTCTTGCACAGGAAAGACCTAAACTTAGGCTCGTACCCACTCGATGGAGTTTGAGAGAATAGCCATTGTTGTGATGTCCAATTTCATCTGCTGTGCTAAGCCAGGGTATTGTACCTAGATTATAAAATAGGAAACAACAGTTCAAGATACGTTATCACGGTAAATAATTATATATGAATGGTAAGCATAAATCATCTTGAAGAATGTAAACCATGAAGCCTTTGAATCATAAGACACAAGATTTCCTTTAAGACCTTGGTTGATGCAAATGGAAATGAAAAACTTGTTCAGTTGGAGCAATCATGGGATGCTAAATTACAAGTGTATACCAATTCCTTGGATATAAGACATTACTGATGCAAAAGATATTCATCTTAAATTTATCCTTATAACCTCTATTGCAAGAAAAACTAGTTCCCTAAAGTGTTTGTTTGTTTCAAACTCTCCCTTTTCACATAGAAGTGTAGATCAAGGTTCAGAAGACTCTCATCCCCAAAAAAAAAAGAAAAAGACACTGAATCCCAAGTAATAAAATGCATACTACAGTAGCTATTTTTTACCCTTTTCTTTTCTACTCTTTTGACAGGCAAAGGACAATATAAAGGGCAGCCCCGGTGCACAAAGCTCCCGCCTATGCGGGGTCCGGAGAAGGACAACATACACAGTATAAATTACAGGATCTACATGAATAGCAGCTAAAGCGTATACAGATATATTCTGATGGTGGTGAACAGCCTTCCAGATATGACCAAGGTAGTCAAAATCAGAAGCTTGACTAAACCAAATATGCTAGAGAGGAAGTCATAAGGAAATAAATAGCCACTAGGCAGAAGATCCACAACAAGAAGGCCAGAATAACCTAGGAAAGAAAACACAGCAATTTACTGAGCTCATTGATCAGATCAAATAGCTATGGACATCATTCTGTGGCCAGCATTTGAGGTGGTCGCCTGTGATGACTAGAGGCACGGACCAACCTTCTAATGGCAAAGGGACTCATTAATAAAAACCTCAGTCATTGTATAAGAACGCCTACAGATTTGTTGCTAAAGTGGCTCGTTAAATTCAGCTTGGCTCCTTAAATTCAGTTTGATTTGGTGCTAAAACTGGCTTCTTAAATTCAGCGTATGTCCTATACTTTTAATCTTGGCCGTTTTCTTGAAGCTTTTTCTCTTGAGTTCTTTGAAAACTGACAGAGATACCCATTCCTCATATCTTCAAGGTAAACCAAAGTGCTGAATCAAAGTGCGGCTCCAGATATCTTGTAAACAAAAATCATGAAGATTGGGCAATTATGACATCCTAAAATCCCTGATTTTGGTTTTCTATGCAAAGTTTCCAGCTGTCCATTTCCTGTGATAAAAAAGTACAGTTTTAGATGCTAGAATCATCCAATTGGCACACCTTTCAAACAACCAGGCATCCAAAGCCAGAAAACCCAGTTGGATCATCCATCATTGGGGTGCCTTCATGCAAAAGTGAAGGCACTTCAGTTTGGCTCTGTGATTCCGGTTTCCAGTTTGGCATTCTTCTGAAGAAACATAACAAGTGCTGGGCCATATATCAATCCCATAGTACAAAGAAAGTATAATTGATTCGTCTGTTTTAACGATCAATGTTGTAGATACTGCACCCATCGAAGGGATTATAATCAGGCAGATAAATAAAAAAAATTCATCATTTGTGCCCTCTAGCTTAGAGGGATTTGGGCTGCAATAATAACACTGTGCTTCCTCTATAAAATTCCTCCTCAGAAGAGCATCACAAAAAGAACCAGTTCACTAAGAAAAGTTCCTCACTCTCTCTAAGAATCATCCAAAGTTCTGTCAGTATATCAATGTCATGTTGCAGAACATAATCCACAATGTGTTAAATTTAAAAATGAGTCTCTAACATTCCTGTCCTGTCCCTTTCATGTATTTTTATCTAAGAAACTAGTACATGTGTCCTTCATCACTAACCAGATATTCATATCATAATCACGTGAGATCCACGGAATTCTATCAAATGGATGCAAACTCCTGCAGCAGCTCCATGGTAAGTTTTACACATTGTTAGTGAGATCTCATCAATTTTAAGTTCTCATTGTTTCTTTTTGCTGCACACTATTCAATCAGGCAATGATTGGCTTGATACACTGCTAAGCAGGGGGCGCCTTCCCAATCTTGTGGTGAGGCACTTTGACATTCAAGGCATCAGTTGAAGCTTTCTCCTTCCTTCTTGGGATTTTCTCTCTCTAGATAACTTGAACAGCTGTAACCTCTTTCCATCTTGGACCTTCTCAATCTGTTTTCTTTCAATAAAATTGAACCATTCAAGAAAAAGGAAACTAGTTCATGATAGTAACTCCCATTTTATGATGATGTACATTTACACCCATGCACATTTTGTGCATAATCTAATTGCATGTCAGACCACTAAAACAATAGCTGATAAAACAATAATATGATTTGACTTCATGCAACCTCAAATAACCCAAGAAATTCGGGCAGTCGTGTGTGACAAAAGGATCAAAGTAATTTAACCATTCACCATTGATCAGGGACTTATCCAGTGATTGAGATGAAAGTATGAAACCCTTAATTGATATTCGCAAATAGAACAGAACATATAAGTTTATATCCAATGAATATGGCCCACCTTAACTGCTACTTCCTGGGAATTTTTCAACAAGGCACGATGTACTTGAGCAATTGATGCCGCAGCAATTGGTTGTTCATCAAATGACAAAAATCTGTTGTTTACATTTAAATCCATGGGTCAATTCAAATCCTAATATCAACAGGTAGAAGCTGAAGTAAGTTTTCCAGAAGATCATTTCGTAAGAATTCAGAATGATAGATTGTGTTTCTGACTGGTAAACCACATAGTACAGAAACAAATAGCAAATCTACACGGTTTTATTTACTTAATCCTTTCCTTTTTGTTTCTCTAACTTTTAGTTTTGAGGGAAGAAGGAAGTCCTTAAACCAACACGTGTATCTTGGACACAAAGTCCCAGAAATGAACAACAACACACAGGGTAATATTCTCCAAACAAAAGTTACAAAAAAACTAGGAGTGGGAGGAATGTCAATAAAGCAATTAAGAGAGTAATAAACAGTGATGATTTTGCTTACATCTCAGATAAATCCTCGCCCAAATTGCTCACTAATACTTCTTTAATAGCCTCAAAGGGACAAGGAGTAGCCTAAGACATCAAAAACGAGAAAATCAAAAGCAAGGTACTAATCACCAGCCTCTGCACCCTCGATATATCCATAGAAGATTTTAAACCTACCACATACCTGGTCTTGCAATGAGGAGAGAGTTAAGGTGTATTCCTTGGGAACTTGACGTAATGATGCAGCGAACTGAGCAGCTTTCACATAGAAACCTCTGTTGGCTTCACATAATTTCAATATCCTCTTGGCTGAACGCAGATGAACCTAAAGCCAGAATTGGAAAACTGGTGATGATCTTCTCACAGCTCCATGAAAATACGGACATTAGCCTATAGAAATCAAACTGAATGATCAAGACAGAGAAAAGAAGGCAGAAAGAGAAAATCTACCTCCGACAATTCTCGGCGGTAGTCAGCGGAATCTGGCCGTAGGCCGCTTAGAGAGTACTTGTAATCGATGGCATTGGAAGCTATCTGTGATGGGAGAGCTAAACATAAACGAAAAGGAGAAGAGATTGGAATGGACAATGGAATTGAGAGAGCCGGAGGGTTTTACAGTGTAGATAGCACGAGAGGAGCGAAGAATGCCGTGGAATCCGGTCCTAATTTTCTCGTTGCCGGAGAAGGAGATGAGATTAGGGTTTGTTTCTTGCAGTGAGAGAGCAGCAATGCCTGTTGCAGTGATGAGGATGAGAGGATTCTTGGATTTGGCGAGCAACTTGGAAAACCGTTTGCTACAGTCTTCCATGGTGAACTACAGGACAGCCAAAACGGAAGGACCGCGAAGAAACGGAAAGACCGAGAAGAAAGAAGATGCAAGTAGGTACTAGTTGCTACAGGGATGGCAATGGATCGGGCACCTGACCCGAATGACCTGCACGGGTCAGGGTTAGGGCCAGAAAATTTATGACTAAATTATGTTAAGGTTAAAAATCCGTGAATAGGAGCTAATGTGTGAAGATTATGGGTGATCTAAAAAAAAAAAAAATTAATCTAAACCATTCAAATATTAAATTCTTTTCTTAGACTAGATCATCTGATTTTTGAAATATTTACATAATCTAGCTATTGAATTTTTAATCAGAAACCTGAGAGATGGATTGATAAAAGTTGATCAGCTTAGATGTGACCAGAATTGAAAATTTCAGGTACGATCATGCTAGAAAAGTATATTTTAATTGATATTTTGTTTAATTTTCTATCTTTTATATTTAGAATTTTGTATTTATCATTAATTCAATATATCTGAATTTCTAGTTCATTACTATTCAATTTCTATAATTTTTATTAATTTGTGATAAAATAAATTTTATTTAAACTCCATTATTTTCAAGTCAAGTCTCTATGGAATTAACCTATACTTGCACAAGCTATGCTATGCTCGGATTGCTGCGTCATATCAAATTTATCAAATGATAGTCTTAAGTTTTTAGTAAAAATACTAAAATTTGTTGAGCAAATGTCTCTGTGGTACCTAATAGATCACAGGTTCGTGTGTTCAACATGGAAAAGGAAGAAACCAAACTGAAACTTGATAGACATAGTAGTAGACACAAAACATGGTCATGGTCAGCACTATGAGTTCCCCTGCATTAGAGCCCTAAAATCTAACCAACAAACTCACAGGTGCCTCGCAGATGCAGCTGATGCATACTTTTGCCTTTTCGCGGATAATTCACACATGCTAATAGTTAGAGCTTACCTCCGGGGCAAAGTATGCTGCTCCCTCAAAAGTCCAAGCAACGATGTTGCAGCAATCCTGGTTTATTGCCATAGAATTAATGCATTTGAAAGCATCTATTCCTCATGTCACATTTACTACCAAAGTTATGCTGAATATTAAATTGATACAATTGTTTTGAAACACAACCCTGAAGCCTGTCTTTGAATGCACAATTTCGAAGTGTCCATGATTGAAACTACATATCCTTCCCCGGACCCTGCATAGGTGGGAGCTTCGTGCACTAGGGCTGCCCTTTTGCCATTTCGTGAAGTTTGTAGAGCATATGTACAAAGTTGTGACATACTGAGAAATAAATTCAAAGTCACAAACAAGAATTCCAGGGAAAATCAAGAAGCTCTCTTGCTTTTATACCTCCGAGCACAGCCAACATAAACCAACAGGTTAAAGAAGCTTAGTGCAGCTAAAAGCCAAAAGAAGTAATCAAGGTGTCCCTCGTTTAAGTTATCTGGGATCCACCCGGGTTTGCCTCCTTTGGTTGTTAGAGACGTCACAATGGTTAGAATCAGGGAACTAAGGTAATTTCCCAGTGCAGTCGTGAGAAGGGAAAGCGCACTGCAAAGACTCCGCATGGCATCAGGTGACTGGTCATAAAAGAATTCAAGCTGACCAATGAAGGTGAACACTTCTGCAGCGCCAACCAAGAAATATTGAGGTATTTGCCAGAATATGCTCATTGGTACTGCAACGCTTTCGTGTACTAAATTATGAGCTTTTGCAACTTGCAGACGCCTGATCTCTACTAATGCAGCAGCAGTCATTGACAGTATAGAAATGAATAGACCAATGCCCATTCTCTGCAACTCTGAGAAACCTCTTTCCTTTCCCGTGGACTTTCTTGCTATTGGAACCAGAAACCGATCATAGATTGGAACCCAAATAATAACACTTGCTACGTCAAATGTTGACAAAGATGCAGGAGGAATTTTGAAAGAACCAAGTCTGGCATCCAATACCATTCCTTGTTCCACAAACATGGTAGACATCTGAGCATAAACAGCAGAGAACACTATGCCAGTAGCCCAGATGGGAAACATTCGAACCAGTATTTTCAGTTCTTCAACCTGCGTGACAGTGCAGAGTCTCCATGAATTGGAAAGGTCTCCAGTCTTAATATCATGATCTGTTACTGTGGCAGCCTTGTCAAGGAACCTGCGAAAGACATCAAATGTTAAATTTGTGAGGCTCAACATAATGTCAAAATACTAATCTGAATATAGATATCTATAAGTGTATGACAATCTGACTCTGAATACAGGAAGAAGAAAATATGGACAGTCAAAGTGGTCCTTTGCTACATGGAAGTGAAGCCTGACGTTACAATCTTAAGCATGTGGGATAATCCATTTCAACAAGGTGAGCAGCATGCTGCACCAGTAGACACCTTACAGAAAATCTATACAGATTACACGAAGTCGTGACTGAAAACGGAAAACCTTGTGAATTCAGTGAAGTGAAGAAAGAAATACTTGAGTTCATTGCTGTGATCCAGCTTCCGGCTCCCTTCAATTGCTGAGGTTTTGTCTGGTAGTTCGTATAGAAGAGAAGTATCATGAGGGACATCAACATTCAACTTGCGAAAAGATGCAACCACAACCTGACACATTCTCGTAAAAGGACTTCCTCCTGGCTTTTGAAACCTATAAAGGGGTGTTCCGGAGAAGAAACTTCCTATAGCCAGGCCCATGAACAAAGTAGGAGTGCCAAACCCTAAGCCCCATCCTGCATTATCTTGGATCCACACTAAAAAACTGCTTGATATAAGTGCACCAATGTTGATGGAGAAATAAAACCAATTGAAGAAAGAACCCTTCTTCACTCTCTCTTTTGGATCAGTGTCATCAAACTGATCTGCACCAAAGGACGACACGCAAGGTTTGATACCACCAGTCCCTAGTGCAATCATATAGAGACCAATAAAAAATATGGCATACTGAGCTGCACTTGCTTCGGGACAAATAGATCCTACACAGGAGGGAGGCTTGAATACAGGAACTGATGCGGATAGAGTCAATGTACCCATCCCCTATATAAAGTACAATAAGTTTTGTTGCCATTGCGTGGAATACAAAAAGTTGTATAGTAGACCAATATACATACTCAATATTCAGTACTATATAGCTCTTAAGTTAAAAAAAGGCCAGCCCCGGTGCACAAAGCTCCCGTCTATGCGGGGTCTAGGGAAGGGGCAGACCACAAGGGCCTATAGTAGGCAGCCTTACCTTGCATTTTGCAAGAGGCTGGTTCCACGCCTTGAACCCATGACCTGACGACAACTTTTACCGTTGCGCCAAGGCTCCCCTTCTATACTATAGCTCTTAAGCAGTTGGTAGGAAATCCGTGATAGTTTATTACTCACAATGAAGTAAATGGTTGAGAAAACTGCTATTGTCCAGTATCTCCCCCAATATGCATCTGCTAAAACAGCACCCAGTAGGGGCATAAGGTAGCAGGTACCAGACCAAGTGGTGACATTTCTTGCAGCAGAAACATTTCCTTGGTGTAGAATATTGGTGAGATAAGTAACAAGATTTGTTGCAATTCCATAGTACGCCAAGCGCTCACAACATTCAGTTCCTGCATGTCGTGTACAAAGCTTAGAAGGACAATTGTTTTCCATAAAAGTAGCTGTCTGAACAATGGTTAACTACAGGAATACCTAGAATGAAAGGGCATGCTCTCCAGTTGCCAGTGTTGTGCCTCAAGACAGGGTTCCCATTGATGTCAACCGATCCATCTCCTGTATATAGACCTTCACTTCCATTCTGGAATCCAAAAAGGGAATCAAGACAACATCCAAAGGAAATGTTACATTCAGTGGCAGTTATCAAACCTCTTGACTAAAAAATACATTCAAGCACAGTCATTAGAAAACAGTTAGCAAACACAGCCGCAAGCATATAATTCGTAGACAAACAAGAAACTTTTGGAAATCTCAAGGTTAATCGGGGATTCATACAGCTTCTGACATGAAAATCAGTATTAAGTTCTCAGCTTTGGACAAGCATGATATGTCACACCGTACACATAGCATAGGCATAGCAAAGGCCTTCTTTCTTGTAGTAACCCAGAGTGCAAAGAAACACCAACTTGATGCTGTTATTGACAGAGTATGCGTGCACTCAGAACACCAGTGATTGACCAGGTCGTCTGTAGCAATTAATGCACAGAGCTTTTTGTGCCACATTTTTAGCTTGTATCACTTTCAAGTGGACATCAAATTTTATAAATGGAAATCCCCAGCCAGCATGCTGACCGAGGTGTTGAAGAGATAAACCAAAATATATGGAACATAAATAGGGCATATGACATTGAAGCAGGCAAATGATAACAACCTGATGGATCGAGTTTGGCTGAAATCGACTAATTAGTAAAAAAGAGTAAAAATGTAGGAAGCTTGAATTCACGACTGATTGGTAATTACACAGTAAGGTAAGAACAGTAAAAAAATACAACAAAGAAAATGAAAGTCCACTATAATCTCTGGTTTTTCTGGTAACCCAGAGTCCAATACATGTCTGCTTCCTTTCTGCCTCACCTCCTCTCCAATTCCCCCCATATTCCACACACCCCCACCAAACCAAATTCCCTTCTTTAGCCCATCCTCCTCCAAAACTTGGCCTGCCTCCAGAGATCTGATTTTCCCAAAAGAATGCTCCCATAGGCCCATGATATCCCTCCACCTGTCCCTATTATGTTGCCTCTAAGTAAGAGCCATCTGTCTAGATCCCCAAATGCCAAGTCTCCTACACTAAGTTCACCCATATCATCCCTGCTGCATATCAATACCCTGCCCCGCCCCCTCCGCGGCAAAAACAGCCACCTTGTCCTCAAGATGGAAGGCAGGAAACTGTGTCTAGAAGGTTTCAAAATGTTCCCAAGTGTTGTCATGATGTGGAAGACCCTCCCATTGAATGAGCACTTCAAGTTTGCCATTTGGTAGTTTGCGGATACCTTAAATTTCCAATAGATACACCTGAAGTTCCAAGGCTCTCAGAGAGACAAGCAAGCAGTGGTTAAGAACTGAGAATGGAAGTGGCAGCAGGTTTGACTTGTGAAACATGGAAAATAGGATGGAACATGGCAATGGAAGGCAGCTCCAAACAGTATGCAACTTCACCAATCAGCTTAGCTAATTTGTAAGGGTCATAATATCAAGGGAAAAGCTTTTCGTTAACCTGGGTGGCCAATGATTTGAGGCAACGGATTTTTTGAAATACTAAGTTGCTTGGTAGGAAGGAGAAATCCCGTCTTCTTGAGTTTGATTGGGCTTTCATACGAGACTGGGCTCTTTCCAAGTGATGCTTCGATTCAGACAGGATTGCGTTGCCGTCAGTAATTTGGCAGTTGACCTCCTTGACAATAGATTCACTTCCTGAAAAATTGAGAAAGCTTGGTGGATCTCGTCCATATAGGGCACGAAAAGGGGTCATTACAATGGAGCTGTGGAAAGTGGTGTTATATCAGTATTTAGCCCAACAAATCCAAGACAGCCAGGTTTTTTGTTTTCTTCCTATAAAGCATCGGAGATAAGTTTCTAGACAGCATTTAAGCACTTCCATCTACCCATCTGTTTGAGGATGATAGGCTGAACTCATCTTCAGAATAGTGTTGGCCAGCTTAAACAACTCCTTCCAAAAGTGGCTAATAAAAATGTGATTGCGGTCTAAAACGATAGACTGGGGACCACCTCCTTGGCAAAGAGAAGGGCAACACATCCTTGGCAGTGTAAGGATGATAAAGGAGAAGAAAGTGACTGAATTTTTTCAAACAATCCACCACAACTAGAACGGTGTCATGCCCTTGTAATTTGGGCAATCCGACAATAAAATCCATTGTAATGTCATCCCAAGCTAATAAGGGAATAGGAAGGGGTTGGAGCAGACTTGCCGGTTTGGTAGAGGCATATTTGTTGCGTTGACATACATGCAGCGACAAACTTTTGAATGTCATGCCATATCCCTTCACAATGTAATACCTAAGAAACGCTTTTGTAAGTGCGGAAGAAACCAAAACGACTACCGCCTAGGGTAGAGTGAAATTCCTATAAATACAATGCAATGCGGGGGGAATTCCGTGGAAGAACTAGTCGATAATGGAAATACATTGTACCTTGCCTAAAGATATAGCCTAGGTGGACGTTTGGATCCCCAACAAGTTCTTGTATAAGAGTGTGAAGCTTGGGGTCCATTTGTACTTCATCGGATAACTTGCCTACTTCTTCACAACTAGCCACCGAGAGGGCAAAGAGTTGTAGACTGTGGTTTCCAACTGCTGCAGCCGAAGAAATACCAAGAGGAGCAGCATTGTACATGGCATCTTGGCCAAGATAATCTAGAGCATAGAACTCTTGGTGCTGTAAGAGAGCATCAACCACCCAATTTTACGAACTTGGTTTATATTGAATCTCAAAATCGAAACCCACCAGTTTGATCAACCATTTTTGCTGCTTACTGTTAAGTACTCTCCGATCCATCAAGAACCAAAGACTTTTTTTTATCTATTTAGATTATGAAATGCCTCCTCATTAAGTAATGGCGCCATTTTTGTGTAGCCATCACTATGGCCATATGCTCTCTTTCATAAATTGACTTGGATTGTGAGCAAGCAAAGACAACCTAACTAAAGAAAGCAATTGGTCGACCTTCTTGCATCAATATAGCCCCCACCCCTTTGCTAGAGGCATCAATCTCTAACATAAACTGTTTAGAGAAATAAGGAATTGCCAATATAGGAATGGTTGTCATAGCACTCTTCAGAGCTTTGAAGGCCGTATGTGCATTAGAATTCCATTGCAAATTAACTTTCTTAAGAAGCTTCGTCAATGGCACTACAATCACCCTATAATGCCTGACAAACTTTCGATAATAACCAGTGAGGCCTAGAAACCCTTGAAGAGCCCTCACATCCTATGGAACTAACCAGTGTAACATGCAGTCAATCTTGAAGACATCGACTACCACTCCCTTGGCTAAAATGACATGGCCGAGGTACTCCAAGGTGGATTGCATGAATCGTCACTTATTTTTATTAACTACAAGTTTATGTGTTCCAAGAAGTTGCAAGATAATATTGATATGTTCCAAATGCAAATCAAAATTCAGACTATAAATCAGTATATCGTCAAAGAATACAATGAAGAACTTACAGAGCATTGGTCTAGCTGAAGGGTAGGACCAAAAATTCATAATAGCCCTCATGTGTCCAGAAAGCAGTTTTCGCCACGTCCTCCTTGACACGAATATGGTAATATCTAGATTTGAGATCCAACTTGGAGAAGACTGCAGCTCCCCCTAGCTCATCCAACAACTCGTCAATCGTCGTTATGGTAAATTTGTTGGGAATTGTTATCTTGTTCAAGGCCCGATAATCAATGCAAAATCACCAAACTCCATCTTTCTTTTTTACTAAAGGCACCATGCTCGAGAAGGGGCTTATGCTAGGGTGAATGAGTATAGTCTAATGTTGGGAGATTGAGCTCCTTTGGAGCCGGATGGCGTGACCATGAAGTGCCTCCCCATCAAGTAATGGTCCCATTTTTGTATAGCCATCGCTATGGCCATAAGCTCTCATTCATAAACTGAATTGGATTGTGAGTGAGTAAAGAGAGCCTGGCCAAAGAAAGCAATCAATTAACCTTCTTACATCAATACAGACCTAATCCCTTTGCTGGAGGCACTAATCCCTAAGGTAAACTATGTTAGAGAAATCAAGAACTAGCAATACATGAATGGTCCTGTGCATCAGAATTCCATTAAAAATTATCTTTCTTGAGGAGCTTCGCCAGTGGCACTACAATCATCCCAGAATGCCTAACGAACTTTTGGTAAAAACAAATGAGCCTTGAAACCCTCGAAGAGCCCTCACATCCTATGGAACTGGCCAGTGTAACATGCAATCAATCTTGGAGACACTAGCTGCCTCTCCTTCGGCTAAAATGACATGGCTGAGGTACTCCAAGGTGTTTTGCTCGAACAAGCACTTATTTTTATTAGCAATAAGTTTATGTTCTAAGAAACTGCAAGACAATATTGATATGTTCCAAATGGAAGTCGAAATCCGGACTATAATCAACATATCGTCAAAGAATACGAGGAAGAACTTAAAGAGATGCGGGCGAAAGATGTCATTCATAAGAGCTTGAAAAGTAAATGGGGCATTTGTCAAAGCCGAAGGGCATGGCAAAAAATTCGTAGTGGCCCTCGTGTGTCTTGAAAGCAATTTTGGCCACATCCTCCTCCTTGACACAAATTTGGTAATATCTAGATTTGAGATCCAACTTGGAGAAGACTATATAGCTCCCCCTAGCTCGTCCAACAACTCATTGATCATCAATATTGAAAATTTGTAGGGTTTTGTTATCTTGTTTAAGGCTTGATAATCAATGCAAAGTTGTCAACCTCTATCTTTCTTTTTGACTAAAAGCATTGGGCTCATGAAGGACCTCCATCTTTCTTTTCGGCTAAAAGCATCGTGCTGGGGAAAATGATGCCTGCAACCAACAATTCCTTGATGGTCCATTCAATTTCGTTCTTCTGACAATGTGGGTATCTACAATCTAATGTTGGGAGGTTGAGCTCCTTCCTAGAGCTAGATGGCATGATCATGAATACGAGCGACTAGCAATTGTAGTTGTTGATCAAATACGTGGGAGAACTGCGCCAAAAGTGGAACTAACCACAGGTGTGTCTTGCCATCTTGCTGGTTGGTATCAACCTATAGACCATGGTATTCGGCCATGTAACTGTCATAGGTGTTGGGGATGAGTCTCAACATGGACTTAAGGGAAATAGAGGAACGAGCTAGAGAGGGGTCTCACTACAATTTTACACGCTTGCCTTCTACCGAAAACTACACAGTGAGGTTATGGTGGTTGGCTGAAACCTCTCCCAAGGTTGGCAGCCATGCTATTCCTAGAACAAAGTCAACTCCATTCAAGTCGAATAGATGAAAATGTTACTAAAATGTGACATCGGGCAAGGAAAGGAGGAGATTGTGACAGATTTTGGCCCTTTTGATGTAGTGGTCGTACCCCACCTAAACCCCAAAGAGTTTCCTATCGGAGACTGGTAGCTGAAGTTCGGCAACCAGCTTTTTGACAATGAAATTGTGAGATGCCTCGCTATCTATTAGAACCACCACCTCCCTATTACCCAAACTCCGTTTTAGTTTTACAATGTTCCCCTTCATAAGTCCTACAATCGCATGCATGGATAACTCCAGTTGAGGGGTTGCCTCTTCGAGCTGCGCAAGTTCATCTCTAGGTGGATGTTCTTTGGATTCTAAGTCATCATCGTGGGCCAGTAGAAGAACCTGTAACTAACGATTCTTACAACGATGGCCACGTGAAGCACAGACCGAGGTCTCATTTCTGTTGAAGTTCCTGATTGGTCAATCGTCAGCCCCAAATGGAGAGAACAGAAACAATTGATTAATCAAGTTTGACTAAAATAAACTAATTAGTGTAACAAAGTAAAAATGGAATGGAAAGCCTGAATTCACTGCTAATCGGTGATTACACAATAAGCTAAGAACAATAAAAGAATACAATGAAGAAAATGAAGTCCATTGTAATATCTATATTTTCTAGTAACCCAGAGCCCAATACATATTTGCTTCTTTTCTGCCGGACCTCCTCTCCAGTTCCCCAACCCCCCCACCCCCACAACAACACACACACACATTTTCTCCCTCCAACCAAATTCCCTCCTTAGGCCAATCCTCCTCCTCCACTTGTCTTGCCACTAGAGATTAATTTTCCTAAGAGAATTCCCCCATAGGCCCATGATATCCCTCCACCTGTCCCTATTACATAACCTGTAAAAGGAGCCATCTATCTGGATCCTCAAATGCCACGTCTCCTAGAGTAAGTCTGCCCAAATTGTCCCTATTGCATGTCACAACCAATACTTTACAAAACTTCTCCAGTCAGCACATCAACTGCCTTGTGACTCATCTACTAAAAATGCTGCAAGGAACCATTTAAGGCGCAATGTTATCAAGAAGCTCATCAAAGATATCAGCAAATATCCTAACCACATCCTTGGGGTTATAATGATCCAATAACATGACAAGAGTCCCCTTGCAAAATCACTTGTCAGCATGAGTATGAACCATGAGCTTTTTGCCCTCAATAAGTCAATCAAACTAGAGAAAGCAAGCATAGTAACTTCCTCGTGATCTTTAATGGTCCTACTTATGCTAACGGTTGTATGGAATTTCACAATTATGACATCACAAGCAAATTGTTAGATTCCCACTCAGGTCTAGCCTACAAAATCAACAAAAGGCAGATATATCAGTTGAGCTACCAATTTCCGTGCCTTAGGCCCTAGTACACTCACACTCAAATGTTGTCTTACCTCCACATCATTTTTGTTTGTATTTAATTAATAAACAAATATCCCATAGTATTTGTGTAATTTGGTTAAAGGGGTGAAATATGACTATTTCGGTGGCATGTTTCACAAATTGATAAATTCCATGTTGGGAACTCAAGAAATGAATATTTAATAGCAGTTAAAATTGTCTAAGCCAGTAAGATTGCTGTGATAAGCTTTAGCTAGAGTTATGGTTAGAGATGTCTAAGTCACCATGATTCACATTTAAAGAAGGGGAGCTTTGGCGCAACAGCAAAAGTTGTCGTCATGTGACCTTGAGGTCACGGGTTTAAGGCGTGGAATCAGCCTCTTGCAAAATGCAAGGTAAGGCTGCCTACTATAGGCCCTTGTGGTCCGCCCCTTCCCCTGACCCCGCATAGGCGGGAGCTTTGTGCACCAGGGCTGCCCCCCCCTAGCATTACTTAAAAAAGGAACTATCAAATACCCTGAATTCACAAGTACAACAACTCCTCTTCTCCAAAGATTCTTTAAAGTTTGTACTTTAAACATTAAAATTCAGATGGAATAATCAATGCCCTTCTCTGTATTCACCAAATTGCCACTAGGATAACCACTTTATTCTAAATAAAATGTTAACCAGATGCTAATCACAGCCACAGTTTCCAACTTAATCTGATCTAGTTGCTGCAACCACAGTTGCTTGTATAGCTCAAATTCAATCTAACTAGTAGCTCTAAATAGCATAGCTTCTTATGGGAAAAATAAGCAGACTTGAGCCCTATTGTTTGGCTTGATCAAGAATATACAGTAGAGCAAGGGTCATTGGGCCAAGTGCTATACAACTTTAGTAACATAGATATAGAGAGTATGTGTGCGGGGAATTATGAGAAGAATCCCTAGCCCTAGTAGTCAAGTGGTGAGGCCAAAAGCAATGTAATCACTTACCTTGCCATAAGCACTGCACTTAAGGCAAGGCTGTACCATAACCAGCCTCCATCTTTTATACCAACATACCATGCTCTCATGACCAGTTCATCACAAGAAAACAATGCCCAGTCTTCCTAAAGTGAGAGACAGTAGGAAGGGGCCTAGCGTAGTTTACTGTAACTAACGGAACCTAACAACACTAGCACACTAGAAGTTATGGGCAAGTGTAAGGCAATAGACTCTGACAAAACATCTGCACATCCAAAGGTGATTTGTATGTTGAACTACTCATCGATGTCCCACAGACAAGCGATGGGCATAACTTGGCCAGAAGTAACATCCATACATATTACTAATGCAAAGTCCACAAGCATGATAACCAAACTGTATTGACTGCAAGTTCATTATAGTCAAAGGAAAATCAGAAGCATCTTTTATTTTATTTTATTTTATATTTTGTTTTTGGATTGGGGAGAGAATGGTAGAAGTCAGATGTATCTTGCTCAACCAAAATTCGATAAGACTATAAATAATCAAACTGAACCAGGACAGTTATAAAAAGGGCAACCCAGTGCACGGGGCTCCCACGTATGTAGGATGTTAAGTGTTCAATTTCAGCCAAAATACTCTTAATCTAGCATCTCATTAGGTCATCTAAGCAATCAATTTTGAGATTTTACATAAAATTTTGCATTTTAGCTCTAATTGGCCATCCAACAGTTGAATTGCAAGATTTAAAAGTTAGATGATCATCAAAGCTAATCAGAGGAGTAATGCATGGTTTAGATAATTCTAATTTGGTCTCGTATGTTGCAGATTAATCAAATCAAAATTGATCGATGACCTAGATTAACTTAGATGAATTAGATCAAGATGAGGAAACTTCTTGTAAAAAGAGGAATTTGAAGATCATTAGGAAACCTATATGGATAGGGAAGAAGAAGAGGAGTTTGAATCAAAATCAAACTCTTCTGGAAGATCTATAAAAAGGGAAGAACTTTGAAGAATCAAGAGTTTTGGCAAGGTTGGGCTGTTGGTAGATCTCTCCTAGGTCTCCTAGTTTTCCTCTTCTCTTCTCCCTCTCTCTTTTTCCTTCTCCATGTTCCTCTCCTCTCCTCTTCACTTTCTTTCCTAAACTCTCCCTCTTCTCTTACTCTCTCCTTCCCTCTCTCCCACATCTCCCTCTTCTCCTTTCTTTCTCTTTCTCTTTCCCCTTCACTCTCTCTTTCTCCTTTTCTCCCCAACTCACTGCTCCCTCTCTCTTTCATGCTCTCTTCCCCTCTGTTTATATCTCTCTCACTACTTTCTTTTCCTGTTTCCCAGTCCAACCCGTCGCACCCCCTCTTCTTCTCCTTTCCCACTTCTCTCTCTCTCTCTCTCTCTCTCTCTCTCTCTCTCTCTCTCTCTCTCTCTCTCTCTCTCTCTCTCTCTCTCTCTCAACCATCTGCCCACACCAGCAAACCCAACCCACCTGCGCACAACACTAGCTCCACTAGCCTGCTCCTTCCTCTGTCTTCAATTGTTTGGCCAGAAATCTCTTCACATGCCACTAGCCTGTTCCACAACCACCAGCATCATCACCTGAGCTTGCCGGTCCTTGCTCGACACACCTCGCTCCTCACCTCTCTGCCACGCCAGTAACATTGCCCAAATCACATCGGCCTACTTTCACCAAACCCCTCACCGGCGATCAACCCCCTTCTTCCTATGCTCAACCACCGTCCAAACCGCGCCCAACGCTGAGGAGCCAGCACTCAACTGCTCTGCCTAGCAGAGCCTGGACCACCCACTATAGCAAGGCCCCCTCATCCGACCCTTTCTTCTCTCTACTTCATCTCCACCACACCGGCGGCACCGCTCAACCTAGAGAAGAAAACCCAACACGGTTTTTCTCTCAGTTCCTCCTCTTCTCCCCTTCTTCCTCTTCCCCTACTGCTCATCGTCTTCCTCCTCCAACTGTTTTCTGTTTCCATTAAAAATAAAAAAAAATTCTTTAATTCTCATGTTGCCCTTGGTCTCTTTTCCTAAATTCCCAATCTGTCCCCATTTTAATTCCATTTGTGTCTTGCTCTTATCATAGTTCAATTTTGTCTCTGTTATGCTTATCTAGGGACAGTGCAATCCAAGACTGTTTATTTAAATTCATTTTTTGCTTTTTTTGGAATTAGAAAATTCTGTAATTTGCATCATTTAAATAGATTTGAATTCTTATTTTACCATTAGTTTAATTCTGTTATTTCTTTTAATTTTTAGATAATTAAATTTTATTTAAAATCCATATTTTTAAGTCGATTACCCGTAGGATTGACCCGTACTTGCATCAACTATATTACAATAGCCCGTGCACTTGCGGTAAAACAAATCAACATAGGATCCCGAGAAAGGGCAGACTGCGATGCAGCCTTTCCTTGTATATTTGCAAGAGGTTATTTCTACTCCTTGAACCTATGATATCCAAATCACAAGGCGACAACTCAACCCTTGCCACAGGGCAGCTATGCGTAAGCAAAAATGTTAGCTAGAAACACTTCATGCAATATTAGCATGATCAATACTAGGTCAAGCAGACTTACATGACACTCCTCCAACAAGGTTGCTGAAAACAAAACCACAACGAACATTGCAATTTCAAAGTTTATAAAGGATAATCCCAATGACATACACATACAAATACCAAAATTTTGTGTTCATTTGCCATAAAAGCATTATAGTCCAAATACATGGTGTACGCTTCTGCTACCTTTAGATTTGATTTAAAAAAATTAATAATTTGGTCCTCATAAAAGTTCCTGAAGGATAACCCCATGACATACTGTTAGACCTCCCATACAACAGACGTATTCCAGGAAGAGGAGATAGTTGCAAGGAAACAAAAATACATCTGTTGGCAAAAGATTTTCAGATTTTTCCAGAAAATCCAGGGCAGTAGTTGGTTAGGATATAATTAGTTGTGATGTAGTCAGTTAACAACCAAGTGATGTAGTCAGTTGATGTAGTCAGTTAGGATATACAGATATCCAGTCTGTTACAGAAGGAGGCAGGGAATGGAAGAAAAGAGGAAAGATAAAAGGAATAGAAGAAGGGGGTGAAGGGGGAGGAAGAAGAAAAGAAGTAAAAGGGAGTGGGAAGTGCAGAGGAGGAACTGAGGTTCCTACTTCCTACTAATTCCAGTAGTCTGTGTTTTGCTTGATTGATTTGTAAGGTTCCTTGTAATTCATCCACTTCATCAATAAAACGAGCTCCAGTTCTTTCTGAAAACTGCTTATTATCAAGTCTCATTTCTTCCTGGCCCAACAATGGTATCAGAGCATGGTTCCATTCTTGGGACATGGTAAGGACTAGATCAGAAAAAGTAGAGAACATGGAAAAAGAGCTAGAGAACGTGAGATCGGAAGTGGGCAGCATGAAAGAAGACCTAGGAAGGTTGCAAACCAATGTCGCGGCTACAGGAGAGTACCTGATGGAGATTCGGGCTTGGATGAGGCAGAAGCAGGATGGGGAAGAAATGCCCTTGAATCAAGCTGGGGATAGAGGACGAGCTCAAGCACCGAAGGCAGGGGAGTCATTGGGTGGGGACAACCAGGTCCTGCCGATGATGCTGGAGAACCCTAGGCTCGAACCCAGACGCCTAGACCTCCCGATCTTCAACGGCATCGACCCTCATGGCTGGCTTTGTTGAGCTGAGAGGTATTTCCAGTTAAACCGGCTCCCCGACGGGGAGAAGGTGACGGCGGCGTCAATTAGGCCTGGCAATTCGGGTTGGCGGGTCGTGTTTGTGTCCACACGAACACGACACGCTTCGAGTTTAGGTTGACACGAACACGACCCGCATAATAATCGTGTCAAAAATCCATAACCCGAACACGACACGATTATTAAATGAGTCGACACGACACGACTCGTATAACACGATTAAATAAATAATATAATAATATAGGACGGTTTCATATTACAATATAGGAGTTACAATATAGGACGGTTCCCTAATATTACATGTTACAGTATTAGGAGTTACAAACATACTAATATAGGAGTTACATGTTACATACTATTGTAGGAGTTACATGTTACATACTAATATAGGAGTTACAATATACTAATATAGGGGTTACAATATAGGACGGTGTCCTATATTACATGTTACATATTACAATATAGGAAGGTGCCAAAGGAACCGTCCTATATTACATCTTACAATATACTAATATAGGGGTTACAACCTATAATACATGTTACATACTAATATAGGAGTTACAATATACTAATATAGGAGTTACAATATACTAATATAGGGGTTACAATATAGGATGGTTCCAGATGAACCGTCCTATATTACATATCATGTTGTAATATAAGACGGTTCATTTGGAACCGTCCTATATTACTGTTAGTTCACGATAAATAAAATAGGTCGCGTGTCAAACAGGTTAACATGATGGGTCACGTTGATTGACACGAACACGACACGATTTTTGACGTGTCATTTTCGAGTTGACTTGAAAATGACACGAACACGATAAGACTAGACCCGAACCCGCTAAATTCGTGTTGGGTTCGTGTCGTGTCATATTTTGCCACCCCTAGCGTCAGTGTGTTTGGAGGGAGAAGCCCTCCACTGGTTTCTCTGGACCGACGCCCGATCACCAGTCCGTTCTTGGTAGATTTTCCGGACTGCCCTTCTCCAAAGGTTCCGGCCATCGCAGTCTGACAACGACTACGAGGCCCTGTTATCACTCCGGCAGGTTGTCTCCGTTGCCGACTACCGCAGGGATTTCGAGCTGATGTCGAGCCCCCTGGTTGATCTACCCGACGACCTGCTGAGGGGAGCTTTTCTAAATGGGCTATGGGAGGAGTTAAAGGCCGAGGTGAAAATGTTCCGGCCCACTTCGTTAGCTGGGCTGATTGACCTAGCCCAAAAGATCGAGGAAAAAAATGAAGCCCTTGAACGGGTACAAGCCCAAGGGAACAAGGGTGGGTCTGGACCTCGGACATCGTGGGGTCATGGGCCTTCCCAAAAGGGCCTTGCTGTTGAAATTGGCCCACAGGGGCATGTTCGTAATTGTCCCGCCCAAACCTACGCCCGATTCCCAGAGACGACGAAGAAGCTAGGGTTTCGGGGCGAACGGTCATCCCGCACAGGAGAACCTTCCCCGGCCCGGCGTGACACTTTCCGGCGACTTTCGAAGAAAGAGCTCCAGCAGAAACGGGCTATGGGGCTTTGCTTTAGATGCGATGAGAAGTTTTCTCCGCGCCATCGATGCAAGAATTGCCAGTTGCAGGTCCTTCTAGGCGAGGATGGTGACGGAGGGGAAGATCTAGAAACCCAGAACCACGACAATGACGGCCAGGGCGAGGAGGAATCGACCCAACTCGAGCTATCCATGCAAGCTCTAGTCGGGATGTCGGTTGCCAACATGATGAAAATACACGGGGTTCTAGAACACTGGGAAGTTGTTGTCCTTGTTGACACGGGGGCATCCCATAATTTTATATCTCGAAAGTTGGTTGACGAGTTGCACCTCCCAATCACCAACACCAGGCCGTTCGGAGTGCAAATTGGGGACGGATTTTGCATCCGTGGCTATGGGGTATGCCGGAATCTAGTCCTGCGCCTTCCTAGGTTGGTTATCAAACACCACTTACATCCCTTCGAACTGAGCGGAACAGACCTGGTTCTTGGCATGGCATGGCTGCGTACTCTCGGCGACGTTTCTGCCAACTACCTCGAGCTCACCATGGAGTTCCTCGTGCAGGGCCAGAGGGTCACTCTTAAGGGCGACCCATCCCTGTCCCGGTCACTCTTATCCTTCAAAGCTCTGCAACATGCCATCCCCTACTCAGGTGCAAGCTACATGGTTGAGTACCAAGGCCTTCAGCTAGAGATGGACACGCAACCACCACCTTCGGACCACCCCTGGCTAAAACTTCTCTTGGACCAGTACGCCCATCTCTTTGATCAGCCGTTGAAATTGCCTGTTAACCGACCACAAGACCATGCCATCAGGGTCCCAGACCATACTACACCCCCTAATATCAGGCCATACCATTATCCACACTGCCAAAAGAACAAGATTGAGCGGATCATCAAACAATTGTGGGAGGCAGGCATCATTCGGGCAAGCACTAGTCCCTATTCCAGCCCAATGCTCTTAGTTAAGAAGAAAGACGGAGGTTGGCATTTTTGCGTTGATTACCGCGCCCTTAACAAGATCACCGTTCCAGATAAATTTCCCATCCCAACCATTGATGAACTATTAGATGAACTAGGTGGAGCTACTGTTTTCTCTAAACTGGATCTTCAATCCGGCTACTATCAAATTCGCATCAAGGAAGAGGATGTTCCCAAGACAGCATTTAGGACGCATGAGGGTCACTACGAGTTCTTGGTCATGCCCTTATGGCCTGACCAATGCACCCTCCACTTTTCAGGCTCTTATGAACGACATCTTCTGCCACTATCTCCGTAAGTTCGTGCTGGTTTTCTTTGACGATATACTTGTTTACAGTCCTGATATTCACCTACATTTCGAGCATCTGGAAATGGTACTGAAATTATTGGCCTCTCATAACTTAGTTGTTAACAAAAAGAAGTGTTGCTTTGCCCGATCTCAATTGGAATATTTAGGTCATATAATCTTAGCAGATGGAGTCGCTGCAGATAACTCAAAGATAGACTGTATGCTCCACTGGCCTACTCCACAGGATGTTACAGCATTAAGGGGTTTTTTGGGACTCACCGGGTACTACCGCAAATTTGTACAGAACTATGGCATTATCGCTGCACCCCTTACCAGTCTTCTCAAGAAAGATAGCTTCCATTGGTCAATGGAGGCACAACAAGCATTCAACAACTTAAAGCGCGCCATGACGACGGTGCCAGTACTAGCTATTCCCAACTTTAACAAACCGTTCATTCTGGAGACTAACGCATTGGGTAAAGGCATTGGAGCAATTCTCATGCAAGAAGGCCAATTGCCTTCTTCAGCCAAGCACTCGCTCCTCGCGCTCAGTCCAAATCTGTATACGAAAGAGAACTGATGGTGGTTGTCCTCGCTGTTCAGAAGTGGCGTCATTACTTGTTAGGCCAGAAGTTCACTATCTTAACAGATCAACAGAGCCTCCAATTCCTCCTGAACTAGAGCGTCCTTAGCAGTGAGCAATAGAAGTAGCTCATCAAATTGCTGGGTTTCAACTTTGACATTCACTACAAACCAGGCAAGCATAATCGGGCAGCAGATGCCCTTTCCAGGATGGATAACAAAGGCTTTACTGATGCACGCAACACCTCTACCCCTGAGGATGCATCAAACCTGACGCACACTTCTCATTTCCTTGCCCTTTCAATAGTTCAGCATTCAGCCTTACAAGCTCTAACAGATGAGATCAGACAAGATGGACTTTAGGGCCCATCCTCTAAGACTTATTGGCTGGCTTGAACCATCACAAAAGATTCTCTCTTCGTCATGGCCACTTGCTCTTCTATGAAAAACTCGCTATCCCCAAGACTTCTGTTCGAACTCCCACCTTACTTAGGGAATTTCACTCCACTCCAGCAGGTGGACATTCAGGGACCTTTAGGACATTCAAAAGGCTTGCTAATGTGGTCTTTTGGAAGGGAATGCGAAAGGATGTGCAGCAATTTGTGGCTTCTTGTGAGGTATGCCAGCGGAATAAATACCAAGCACTTAAACCTGGAGGTCTCCTTCAGCCTTTACCCATTCCCGAACAAGTCTGGGATGACATTTCTATGGATTTTATTGGCGGCCTACCCAAATCTAAGGGCCTGGATACTATTCTGGTGGTAGTAGACTGTCTTTCCAAGTACTGCCATTTCCTTCCACTGGGCCATCCGTTTTCTACTCACGAGGTGGCTGCTCTCTTTATCAAAGACATAGTGCGGTTACACGGTTACCCGCACTCCATTGTATCCGACAAGGACCGTCTCTTTATTAGCCAATTTTGGGCTGAACTATTCAAAATGGCAGGGACTGAGTTAAGGATGAGTACTGCTTACCATCCTCAAATGGATGGCCAAACGGAAGTCGTCAACTGCTGTCTAAAAACATATTTGCGCTGCTTCACCTCCCACCATCCTAAGCTCTGGCCCAAGTGGATTCCTTGGGCCAAATTCTGGTATAATACTACATTTCAAGGTGCGGCTAGCATGACCCCTTTTAAAGCACTTTATAGGCGTGATCCTCCTACTGTGTTAAGGCTTTCGGATGAAGGGTCAGTCGTGGAGGAAGTCAACAGGCAACTTCACGATAGGAATACAATTTTACAAGAGCTTAAGAGTAATCTCTTAATAGCCCAGGCTAGAATGAAATCCCAAGCAGATAAGGGCCGCAGGGACATCCAGTTCTAAGTAGGTGACAAAGTTTTTCTGAAACTCCAGCCCTTTAAGTTCAAGAAACTGGCTAAGCAACCCAATGAAAAACTTAGCCCCCAGTTTTACGGTCCCTACACTATTTTGGAGCGCATTGGTGCAGTTGCCTACCGCCTTGATTTACCCTCAACCACCAGAATCCATCCTGTTTTCCATGTCTCCCAACTGAAGGCCGCCCTGTCCAATTCAGCCCAATCCCAACCCTTACATCCTGGCCTCACTGAGGAGATGGAACTTGTCCTGTATCCCGACTCCATCCAGAACATCAGGTCATTGCCAAATGGGTGCACCGAAGTTTTGTTGGAATGGAAAAACCTACCTGAATGTGATTGCACATGGGAGCTCTATGAGATGTTGGACACTCAATTTCCCTCCTTTCACCTTGAGGACAAGGTGAAACTACTTGGGGGGGGGGGTAATGTTAGACCTCCCATACAACAGACGTATTCCAAGAAGAGGAGATAGTTGCAAGGAAACAAAAGGAAACAAAAATACATCTGTTGGCAGAAGATTTTCATATTTTTCCAGAAGATCCAGGGCAGTAGTTGGTTAGGATATAATTAGTTGTGATGTAGTCAGTTAAAAACCAAGTGATGTAGTCAGTTGATGTAGTCAGTTAGGATATACAGATATCCAGTCTGTTACAGAAGGAGGCGGGGAATGGAAGAAAAGAGAAAAGATAAAAGGAAGAGAAGAAGGGGGTGAAGGGGGAGGAAGAAGAAAAGAAGTAAAAGGGAGTGGGAAGTGCAGAGGAGGAACTGAGGTTCCTACTTCCTACTAGTTCTAGTAGTCTGTGTTTTGCTTGATTGATTTGTAAGGTTCCTTGTAATTCATCCACTTCATCAATAAAAAGAGCTCCAATTCTTTCTGAAAACTGCTTATTATCAAGTCTCATTTCTTCCTGGCCCAACACATACACATACAAAAGCCAAACTCCTGTATTGATTTACCATAACGGCATTATAATCCAAAGGCATGGTGTATAGTCTTGCTACCTTTAGGTTAGATTAGAAACTTGGTCCTCATAATTGTTGTAGAAATATGGACCAGCAAATGATTCAGGTCAACATGGTTCGTGGTCTCTACGTAAGTTATTATACAGTAATGTAGTGGTTCTCAGGTAAAAATAAAGGATACGTTGATGCATAAAATGACAGTTCAGTGCTTGTCGCTGAAGCAAAAGACAGACTTTCTGCTACCAGACTTTTGCGTATTAGGTCAGTTGCATTACTCTAATTATTCTAGAGTGGCTGTAAGAAAACAAGTGCCTGACGAAAGCACTAAGTAGACTCTGTGGACATAATGATATGGGAGTGACTTTTTTGGGGGGATTTTCACAGCTGTGCCCTTTTACTTATAACCCAGATAGAATGGACATATATATATATATATATATATATATATATATATATATAGAGAGAGAGAGAGAGAGAGAGAGAGAGAGAGAGAGAGAGATGGGTAAGAAGTTTTTGGAGTTGCAACTTACTTCACAATTTTTACAGGATTTGTTCCTTGTTGTCTCTCTCTCTCTCTCTCTCTCTCTCTCTCTGACACACTGACACACACAATACAATTAACTCTATGTTTTTTGTTTCGTTAATTATCTGGTTTGACTTTAGAATTCCTCTTGAAAATGAGAAAGTAGGCAAGAAGAATGTCCCAATTGGTTATGTTCAGCTTATCTGGAATGTAACAACTTAAAGCATTTGGCTACCTCCTAAGTGTTTCCGATGAAGCAATCCATTCTAACTGCATGTTTGTACCTTTCAATGGACTTATTCCACAAAGAAGCTATAAGTAATTCAACCACACATATCCAGAGTTACATCGTGGCCAAAGGTAGGAGATTGGCAGCAAGCTTACCACATGAAAATTGATGAGCTGTAGTTATCCAGTACTAGCAGGTAACATCAGAGAACCTTCCTTTCTAAGCGGAAAATGGAGGAATGACTGTCAACACCTCAGGGTAGTGTTAGTAAGGGAATATCTAACCGAGGTACTGATCAAATCATGGTGCTGGAGCTGACCAACCAAGCTACTCGATAATGTGACCCAAAACTTAGAAGGGATATTGCAAAAGGAAAACCTAACATTTAACAAAGCAATACCATGTAGCGGGCGGAAGAATCAACAGATACCCCAGTAAATTAGTTTGCGTCAAGGAATCAAAGGGAAACACAGACTAAGTCTTATAAATTACAATAAGAACAGTATTTGATCATGGGGAATCAAGGTGATGCAATTTAAGAAAATTCAAATGAATTAAACCCCAACATCCAGGGACTGAATTGTATAAACTGATAATGCAGTGAACTGAAATGAACAAAACCAAATATATTGATATGAATAAAACTAGCTTAGTGAATAGATAATCCATGGTCGCAAGGCGATGAACAAATAGAAGGTCTATTTCAGAGAGAAATGATCTGAAGAAGGAAACCGAAACAATAAGTCAATGCGGGAAGGAACCAGAAATTAACTATGTCTATGTCTTTATGCTTTAAATTTCTGGAATCTAACACATATATCACACACAGAAGATCAAACAAACCAACACATAGAGGAAACAGAAGAAAAAAATACAGCAAAACCCTAGGGAGTAACAAAATTCGCCACAACCTCTGAAACTGTCTCTTCCAACAATAACCTCTCCTCCTCCTGAGAACCCATTGACTGAAACGAGCAGCCGAGAAATCCAAAGAGCTTTTCCCAAAATTTTGTATCTGCCAAGGCAACGAGGAGAACTTTTCGCCGAAAAGAAAACAAGAAAAGAAGTTTTCTTCGCTCGATGTGAAGTATGAACGGGCAGGAATCCAAGCGGACACACTTGTTCAATTATCATAAGCATTGACTTCTGGGTGCCAACTACCTAAAATTTTCTACCTCTTCATGTCAACCATGTCCTTTCTTTTTAGGGAGAATGGGGAATCTTGAGCCACTCCCTTAATTTTGCTAGTTCACTAATTAGGAAATTTCTATATTTATCTATTCAAAGCATATCAAAATTCTAAGTTTTTATTGTCGTGATCTTGAGATTACAGGTTTAAGGCATGAAAACAGTCTCTTGTAAAATATGTTCCAAATTATTGACCTTTGTAGTTTGCCTCTTCCTCAAACACTACACATGTGGGAATTTAGTGCACAGAGTCTGCCCTTTCTTTTTCAGTTTGGGACTTACAGTTCTTACTTTGAGGAACTGAATCACCCAATTAACCAAACAGACAAGATCCCTTTCTTTTGGTTGGTTGTTGGTTCATTTCTCCAAGTACATGTCTCATAGACATGGACAAGGCTATATCTATCTGTGCAGTTTATGGGGCAAGGAGGTCCGGTTGGGGCACCTCGGCCTAATTTGAAATTCTAAATTACTCTCTGATGAATATAAATGTGACTTATGCCTACCCTTGAAAGGAAAAATCCTTGCCTTTAGAAAAACTCTATGCACCTAGATTATTACATCACCTCATGACCAAGGCTCAACTGTTTCAGATAAGGATTTAGTGGATCTAAAGACTGAATTGCATGTGAAGAGCTTACACATTTATTGTATTTTAGCAGGGTCTACGGGCAGATGCCTTAACCTAAGTACCTGGTGTCGTCAAATATGTATGCCTGAATTTCTACTGCCTAGACATGTGAAGTTGTAATCCAAAAGTTAGAGATCAGAACCATCATCACCGTAAGATGTTCTTTGAAATTAGGAGTTCTGTTTCAATGGACTTGAATCCCACAAACCTCTTGATTGTGAGACAAGACAAGGTACTTAACTAATTCAGCTAAGTGCTCAAATCGAAAAAATTAAAGACTTCCTATAGAGCTTTGTTCCTCAATCCTCATTGGCACCCATCAAGGTGCCCTCAACTTAACGATATTACGCTTGAGTTTCAACGCTTGTATTCTCTGTTTTGTTGTTTTTAGCTACGAACTATTTCTTAGACGATAGCCAAAACCATTAAAAATTAATTTCAAAAGAAATTAAAGTTGTATAATGCTTATTTGTGTTATGAAGATGCAAAATGTGAATGAACAAGAAACAAGAATGTACAGATTCACGTGGTTCCCTCTAAACTGAGGTAAATCAATGGGCTTACACCAGTTTCACTATATGTACAACTATAAAAAAAACCACCACAAGTTATAGAAGATTTCTCCACACTTTAGAACACTAGGGTCATTCGAGTACATAAATCATGGCGAAAGAAGCAATTGCTTCTATATTAAGAATAAAATCATCTACATTTATTTTTTGGCCAGGGGCTGCGCCGCTGCTTCCTCGTCGGGGGCACACCACCCCTTGCACCCCTTGACGAGCTGATAGCTCAGCTTGACCAATGCAAGAGGCTCCGCCCCTAGGACTCTTAATTCGTAGCATAACATAGCAAGATATATGCACAAAAAAGATCAAGCCAATTAGGCTCCATATTTACAACAATCTCCACTTGGAAACTGATTCCAAGCAGCCCTACTTCCATCCTCTTTAGATGATGCAACTTCTCAATTAACGAGAAACTTGATGTAAGTTTTATTATCTTTGGTTTTGAGAACCTACAGAGTTGAGCATGCCTTCTACTTCTATATTGTGAGCACTTTGGTCAACAATTATGCATGATTGTGCTTATATGGATCTTCTACAAAGAAAATAGAACTTCTTCTAAACACAATTTTGTTGGTATGCTATGTCTTGTCATGGATGGTAGATTTCTTTGCTATGTGAATTGCACTTTGACTATAATTGTATAAAATGCAATTATTTTGCTAATTTCCGAACTCCTTCATCAAAGCTTATAGCCAAACCATTTCTTTATTCGCTTCTATTACAACAACATACTAAACTTCTTTGTCAGAGAACAACTTTTCCTATAGAAACAACATACTAAACTTCTTTGTCCAGAGAACAACTTTTTCTATAGACTTACAACCAATTGTTGCAATCCCCAAAGCAAAGATTTAGCTAATAGCACTTCTTCTATCATCAAGGTCTACAGCCATATCATTATCTACATATTCTTGTAAAATGATCTTTGATCCTCCATATCACAATGTCATATTTGAGTTGTCTCTTAAATACCTTAACATTCACTTTGTGCCCTCCAATTCTCCTTTCCAAAATTGCTCATAAATCTATTGGCAACTCTCATTGCTTGAGCAATATTTGGTCTTGTATAGATCATCACTTATATCAAACTACCAATAGTTGATGCATAAAGAACTTTTAGACATATACTAATCACCTTCCATGTGTGCACCTTCTTAGCATTTTCCATATTGAATCTCTTAAGAACATTCTCAATGTATTTAGCTTGTGACAATTTGAATTTCTTGCTTATTATGTTCCTGCTAATATGCATCTCAAATTTTTTTTTCTATTGGACCTAAGTGCTTCCTTGACAATTCCTTTATAAGTTGATGCTTCAAATTTGCAATTTCATGCATGCTTAATCCTGCAATAAGAATGTCATCCACATACAACAAAAGAATAATATACGAATATGTCATCATCATCATCGTCATCAAGACATTATCCCAATTAGAGGTCAGCCACATGAATCTTATTCCTCCATTCCACTCTATTAAATACCATGGCTTTATTTAGTCCCAAAGTTTTTAAATCTTTCCTCACCGCTTCTATTCACGTTCTTTTGGGCCTTCCCCTTGCCCTTTTAGAACCTCCTACTTGTATTGCCTCACTCCTTCTAACTGGCGGCGTTGTTGGTCTCCTTTGAACATGTCTAAACCATCTAATTCTAATCTCCCTCATCTTATTACCTATTGGTGCTACCCCTAAATTTCCTCTAATATTTTTATTTCTAATTATATCATTTCTTATCTTACCACTCATCCATCTCAACATCCTCATTTCTGTTATGCTCATCCTATGAGTATGATGTTCCTTAACTGCCCAACACTCTGATCCATAGAGCATGGCCGGCCTTATAACCATCCTATAGAATTTTCCCTTTAGTTTGAGTGGCACCCGCCGATCACATAAAACACCTGATGCACATCTCCATTTGTTCCAACCCGCTTGGATTCTCTGGGTAACCTCCCTCTCAATATCTCCAGTCTCATGGATCAATGATCCTAAGTGTCGAAAGTGGTCTTTCACGGGGACCTCTTGGTTATCAATTTTAACTGGTGTTTCAGTCCTACTCTCCTTGCTAAAATTACATTCCATGTATTCTGTCTTAGTTCAGCTAATTTTAAATCCTTCATATTCTAATGCTTCTCTCCATAACTTTAGCTTTATGTTTACACCCTCCCTTATCTCATCAAGTAGGACTATATCATCTGCAAATAGCATGCACTAGGGAATCTCCTCATGCAGTTGTTTTGTTAACTCATCCATAACTAACATGAAAAGGTATGGACTCAATGCCGATCCTTGGTGCAATCCGACAGTGACAGAAAAATCACCAGTCACGCCACTAGTGGTATTAACATTTGTTACCGCTCCCTCATACATATATTTAATTATGTCTATATACCCTTGAGAAACCCCTTTACCACCCAATACCCTCAATATTAACTCTCTAAAGACTCTATCATAAGCTTTCTCTAAGTCGATAAAGACCATGTGGAGGTCTTTTCTCCTCTCCTTATATTTCTCTACTAATTGTCTTAATAAAAAAATAGCTTCCATGGTAGACCTCCCAAGCATGAAACCAAACTAATTCTCTAATACATTTGTTTCATGTCATAGCCTCTTCTCAATCACTCTTTCAAAAAGTTTCATGGTGTGGCTCATAAGTTTGATCCCTCAATAATTAGTGTAGCTCAGAATGTCTCCTTTATTCTTATATATTGGTACAATAGAGCTTTTCCTCCACTCATCAGGCATTTTCTTTGATTTTATAATCTTGTTAAACAACTTGGTCAACCAAACTACCCCAATATCTCTCATATGCTTCCAAGCCTCTATTGGTAACCATCAGGCCCCATGGCCTTTCCTGATTTCATCTTTCTCAAGGCCTCTTTTACTTCAAGTATTCTAATCCTACATTCATATATACAATATCTAATGTTATTTAGATTTACATTATTTTCAATCCCTATATTCTCAGGGCCATTATCATTTAACAATTTTTGAAAGTATATTTCCCACTTTTGTTTGATCTCATCATCTTTGACTAATACCCTTTGATCATCGCTTCTAATACACCTAACATGCTTTAAGTCCTTACCCTTCTGTTCTCTTACTTTTGCAAGTTTAAACTCATCTTTCTCATCTTATCTTGTTCCTATTATATTATAAAGCTCATCATATGCTTTAAGTTTAGCCTCACTTACTATTCTCTTAGCGATGTTTTTAGGATTCTTATATTGTTCATAGTTTTCATTATTTCTAATCTTCTGACATGCTTTAAAATACATTCGTTTTTCTTTAATAGCTTTTTGTAACTGTTTCATTCCACCACCATGTTTCCTTTGTTAATAGCCTTTTACCTTTAGATACTCCTAAGATATCTTTTGCCACTTCTTAATGGACTCAGCCATATTAGTCCACATGGTATTTACTTCTGTTTCATAGTTCCAATTTTCTTCTACCATCAACTTATTTTTGAATGAGGTTATTTTCTTTCCTTTTTTAAGTTCCACCACTTAGTTTTTGGATGTGTATTAAGTTCAGTTCTTTTACTCTATCTTTTGCTATGAATATCCATAACCATTAACCTATGTTGTGAGATTAAACTCTCACTGAGTATCACCTTACAATCCTTACATATAGACCGTTCATTATTTCTAAGTAGAAAAAAGTCCATTTGGCTTTTATGAAGTCCACTTTTAAAGGTTATTAAGTGTTCATCTCTCTTCTTAAAGAGTGTATTTGCAATAGATAGGTTATATGACAAAGAAAAATTGAGGATATTCTCCCCCATCTTGTTTCGTTCACCTATACCATACCCTATGTGTATTCTATCATATCCTTTCTTATCTTTTCCTACATGGCTATTTAAGTCTACTCCTATAAATATCCTCTCAGTGTTGGGAATTTCTTGCATGACTCCCTCCATATCTTCCCAAAACTGTCTCTTGATTATATATTGTAACCCTACTTGTGGTGCATATGCACTTATAATATTTATAATCTGCTTTCCTAGAATAAATTTTATTATTATAATTCTATCACTGATTCTTTTAACGTCCACAAATTTATCCTTTAATTCCTTATCCACTATTATTCCTACGCCATTTCTGTTATTTTACTTTCATATGTACCATAATTTATACCCATCTATTTCTCTAGCTTTAGTCCCTTTCCACTTGGTTTCTTGGATACAAGCGATTTTGACTCTCCTACGTCTCATTGTATCTACTAACTCCAAACTCTTACCTGTCAATGTCCCTATATTCCATGTAGCGATGCGAATCTTATGTTTTGGAGATACCCTATTTACTATTGCCTTTCTCGACCTCCATGTTATGAACCCATGTCCACTTTTCATTGTACATAGGTTTTGATGTAGCGCGTCGCTTCTGAGGGAACACTCTAGCAACCCTTGCCCATTTTTCACTACACCCCGGATTCAATGTAGAGTGTTGCTTTTGGGAGAATGCCCTAGCAACCCTTACCTATTTTTTACCGCACCCAAGATCCGATGCAGCGCGTCACTTATGGGGAACGCCCTAGCTTGAGCAAATGTCAATTTTCGATTCATGTCATGTTGGGGTTGCCATAGTTTTAAAAAGTTGAAGATGATTTTCATTAAAATCATCTTCAGCTTCACCCTTGCCGGCTGGCTACCTAATGCAAGGGTGGCCATATTTTAAGAAGCTGGAGATGATTTTTATTTCTTCCTCACAAACTAATATACAAATGCATATTCATTTATAAGAAAGAAATAATAGAATCATCTTCAACTTCCCCCTTGCTGGCTGGCTACCTGACGCAAGGGTGGCCATATTTTAAGAAGCTGGAGATGATTTTCATTTCTTCATCACAAACTAATATACAAATGCATATTCATTTGTAAGAAAGAAATAATAGAATCATCTTCAACTTCCCCCTTGCCGGTTGGCACCTGACGCAAGACCCTCCTTTTTTATCCGGGCTTGAGACCGGCATTGGTGGAGTTTAATATACGAATATGTAAATCTCTTAAAATAACAACAGTGGCTAGGATGGCATCTAATAAAATCATTAGACATGAAATGATCAAATTTAATGTACCGCTATCTTAGGGCCTGTTTCAAACCATATAGACTCTTTTTAAGTTTGAATATCATATTCTCCTTCCCAAACTCAATATAGCCATGTGGTTGTCACTTGTAGATGTCTTCTAATATGAGCAAAAGGCTCCTCAAGTGAATCAATTACCTAAGGTCTAAGACAAATGAAAATTTGAAGGCCTTAAGAGTCCTTGGAGGAATAAAGGTCATAATAACTAAGAGTCCTTAGACAAATAAAATGCTAAAGACAAGTCATTGGATGAATAAAAATCTTAACACCTAAGAAGCCTCTACTAAGAAATCAAGAACTTTAGCCAAATATATTTCGTCGACTCAAAGAGTCTTAGAAACAAGACTCTAATCAAGCATGTCCCATTCACTCAAAGAGTCCCAAAAATCAAAGACAAGCCAAATGGGTCCCATCAACTTATAGAGTCTAAGAAGTCAAGGACTTTAACCAAACAAGTCCATCGACTCAAAGTGTTCTAAAAATCAAGGACTCTAGCCTGACATGTCCTACCAATCTAAAGAGTTTCAAAATATGAGGACTTTAGCCACACAGTTCTTATTAACCTAGAGAGCATTAAAAAAGTGAAGACACTAAGTAAATGGGTCTTGTTAACCTAAAAGCCCTAAACAATGACAGTTTACAGCTGAGTGGGTTCTATTAGCTCAAAGAGCCCCAAGTGATGAGTACTCTAATTATATAACTTTATCATTATACCATAACTAGACCATGATTGTAAAAGATATATTGTGACTTTGATATAGTTACACCTTCTACCCTCTTAAAATTAACCGGTAAATAGCAACATGTCTTCTACTTCAACATTGAACGATAGAAGGAAAGCAAAATCAATGCCCAACTTTGCTACACAAGCCTTAAAAATATATAGAAAGGATATAGCTATGAGATTACAACAATCCTTATATGATAAAAGGGTGAACATGTTGATGCTTATACCTAATACCATGGAGAAAGTATCCAAAGATCATACACTTTCATCTATTCAAAGTAACACTTTGAAGGACATGCTAGCAACTAAATCATGTTGTAAGACTTTTTATCCAAAGTCAGAACCATGAGGTGCAAGGACTATGTAAATTAAAGACTCCTATTTAATTCATATACAAGCAACCTATAATTAATGGCCTTTTCTTTTGTATTACTTGTATCAAAAGAAATAATTAATAATCATTAGTACTAGAGGAATGTACTCACATCACTTGATATAGTGAATATAAATTTAAACACCTTTCCCTAAAAAAACTAGCCCTTATGTTTCATGTGTGATTGTTTACTCTCATCACACAATGTGTAATTTGATATGATAGTTACCAACAATAGGCATGCAAGAAACTAACTATGTTGGCGGGTGAAGAATATAAGATAGAGAAGGAGATACATGCAAAGTGGCCTAAGAAATGGTTGGCAAAATACAAGGCTAGAAGCAAAATTTATCTCCAAAGGGTTTGGGAGATTTGAGATAACTACAATTTGGTGTTGGTACAACCCTTCTTTAGGTAAAATGTCCTCAAGGTCACTTGCCCTTTTACTTACTTGTTTGTAGACAATTCTAGATCCTACTGTCATCTCACTAAGTTCTTTGAAGTCATTTTTGAATCTCCATGGGGTCTCCTCTAGGTTTCGAAGACATGTCATGACACCTTTGGAATCTTATTCCAAAATTTGAGAGACCTCTTCAAATCAAAATCCCAAATTCTTGCCACAAAAACCTTCATATCTCCAAATCTTTTCCTTCCAAGTGGGCTAGAGAACTGTGCTATGATTTTGCCTCTATTATTTTTAATGACCCTACCAAAACTTGCAGGACCAGGATTTCTCATTGAGGATCCATCAACATTACATTTGAGCCATCCTCTAATTGGAGCCCTCTATTTAGCTTTCTTTTCTTTCTTACAATCCACCATACCAAGCATCGGCCCACAATTCATCTTTATCTCTACACATGAGTAATTGTTGGATAACCTTGCTATAGATGACTAAAAGTTAGCTACACCAATGACCTTCAACTTCAGTTGCTCCACTTAGACCTTTTTATTTTGGAATATACTAGCATTTCTTTATAGCCAACTCATCCAATTTTTTGCAAAAGGGAACTTTTCCATAGAAGTCTCCCTTTTATGGACTTTGTTAGAAGGTTGCATTGTGCTACAAGTGCATTAATTGTCTTTGGCATCGTCCACTTTATGGTAAATTTGCTAATAATGAACCATTGAATCTCATAAGCGATTTTTCACGAGAGAAATATGTGATTTACTATTTCAGGTTGTTCAAAACAAAGTGGGCATCTACTTACTAAGAACCATCATTAGTGGCTTGCTATGGACCAAGAGCTAAGCAAAGCTTCAGATTCTAGGAAGGATGTTGCTACTCCAAAGGCCCATAAGTTGAAATTGCTTGTGCCTTGATCTTTTTTATGTGGAAGGATTTAACTGTACTTATACTCAACTAAGATCCAACTTCCAATCAATTTGCATAAATTCTTAAATTTATTGACTTTGTCCCAGCTCATAAGGTGAATGGACATCTTGTCCTTTTCTTTGTTCGAAAGGAAGTCCTTTTACACTCATCAATGGTATTAAGAGGTGACTTCAGACACTTAAGGACTGAGAGAAGGCACATGTGCAAATTGTTAAGCAATGATTCAACTAACTAAGTCCTTCTAGCTAAAGGCAAATAGTTGTGCTACTATCCAACTAGTTTAGTAATGAATTTCTTTTAGTAATTCCACTGTAAATACTAATTGGTTGCCTAGGCATGAAGAGATGTAAGTAGGTGGAAAGGAAATCTTAACACTTCTTTTTCTCTTACGACACAAGAATATGTAATCTTTAATCCAAAATTGCAAAATATCTATATGGGGCTCAAATTTGCACTTAACAAAAAGCTCAATCAAGTATGAGTAGAGTTTGGTTCGCCTAATGTAATATATATTATTAATGCCATTTACTTGCCTTTGGATGTCTATATCAGTTTTTATTGACTTAAGGAAATTGATTGATAAATTCATGCATGAAAATATCACATACTTGGAGAGAAGAAAATACAGTAACTAATTACATCTCTAAGAAATCCTTCCCTATAAAAGGGATTCACAATGCCATACTTCATTAACTTCCAATAGATATTGTGTTATAAATGCCTATATGATTGGAAAAGTTTATACACGTATGTAATTCTGTATCTTTTTATCTAGTGATAAAATCATGGTTTGGGGTTAGCCTACAGAACCCCATTTTCATACCAAAAAATAAAACAAAATTGAAATAGAGGTTAATCAAGCTAAAAGTTAGGAAGGGAATTAACCTTGCAATTTAAATATTGAGCCAAATGAGTAGTGATGTTATCCTCAATGTTAACTCCTATTAGAGATGACTTGAAGAGATTAGCTTTTGCCTTGTAACTATTTCATAGGTATTGGTAATAGCTTTGAAATGAGCACACTCTTCCATCCTCGCTTTTCTTACAAGTAGTCTATCATTAGTGTAGTGTAAGTGGGTAATCTCTAGACCATTCTCATTAATTTTAAAGTGTTGCATCAAGTTAGAATGCTGGGCAACTTTCATTAAGAACTAAGTGATTTTGCTAAAATGGAGAACAAAAATGAAGGCAAGGGAACTCCTTGCTTGAGGTCACTGTTGAGCTTGAAAAGAGCCCTTTAAGTTGTAATCCATGATCAAGATAAAGAGCTAATATGATGAGATGTATTCAAGGATGACATTCTCCATTTATGCTAAATCCCATCTTTTGAAAGAATTAATGGCTTCCCAATCAATTCTATCACAAGCCTTCAACATATTTATCTCACACATAATCTATCGTTGATTGATGAGACTTCTTAATGGAATGTAGAACTTCATTGGTCGCAAATATACACTGTCAAGTATTTGTCTTTTCCTTTAATGAAGGCAAACTAGAATGGGGAGATGACCTGCTTCATGACATTTTTCATCTGGTTAGCAAGTATCCTGGCAAAGATTGTTAGCATGATCTAAATTAAAGTTAGCAAGTATCCTGGCAAAGATTGTTAGCATGATCTAAATTCTTAATTATGGCAAGTACCTCATTATCAATTAAATAGAATCATAGAACTTTTGAAATGCTACAAATGTTGGAGCATGTAAGAGTTATATAAGACCATTACAAAAAAAGATAATGAGTCATAGACTAATACCTCATGTCATGCATCATATTTGAATGGAAAAAATGATTCAAAAAGGTCAAGGGGTAAAAAGATGCCAAATGATATTGATTGACCATGCTTAGCCACAAGGTAGCACCAATCATGTGGTCGTAAGCCAATAGTGATGCCAGACAATTTGATATGAGAAGCAACATGGAACCAACCAATCTGAGCACATATTGGCATAAGTCACTCTTACTCTCTTATAGGTGACATTGGTTGCTCTCATCCCTTGAGTGGTACTAGCGGGTCTCTCTTTCCTCAATTGCACTATCAAGTACATATGCAACAGAGTCTTTGAGGACGATGTGGCAGATATGCCTCTTCCACATCAAATGACTACCATTATGCTTCTCAGTCTCATTGAGTTTTAGGCAATAGTGTTTGAGGCTATCGTGATATCTTAGGAAAAAAGGAACCAAATCTAGAAAACTATGTACACTATATGAAATTGAGATATATTATAGTGAGAACTACAATAGTAATCCATTCATAAATAACTTGCAACTATTTCACAAGTATATTTAATATGTATAGAAAAATTAACATTTAATTCATAGCCAATGCTAGGACTAGGAAAGAAATAAAAACTCCCTGAAGATTTTTCAAGTACAAACTCAATAACATCTTGTGTAATGTGAATTTAAAATGCCACTGAGAAAATACATATAACTTTCAATGCTATTGTATATAACATTGCCTAATATGTTGTAGAGTACATAGATCATGGTTCTAGTTACTAGCTATTCAAATTGTAGCTACCATGTGATGTAACAAGTCATCATCTAAGATTTTACTAAGCATAAAAGAGTTTTTTTAAAAAAAATTTTATTACAACATTTAGGTCTATTTTAAACATAAATTTCACCAATAATTTACCTCTACACTTCTAATAAACCCCTCATAAGATATATAACACGAGTCTAAATTACATAGAATAGAAACAAGCTTAATGAGAGTTACATTTGAGTGCTAGATAAACATTCAAGTAATTGAAAGAAAGAAGAGTCTTCAAAATTCCCAAACACATACTTCAAAAAGAAGAGAAGAGCAAGATAGTATTTAAGTCTACTTTTCAATACATTTTAAACATATGACTTAAACATGTATGTAAAGACAGTCCTATTATTAAGTAGATAGCAACTAGATTTAAATATCACAAATCATATGTGAAACAAAGTTTAACAAGCTTTAGAACAGTTTACAAGAAGTAATACACTAAACAATAGAGACATAAAAATAGTTAGTTTTGGATCCAACAAACAACCCAAACTAGTCTAATTAATTATATATCATGTTGGTCACAGACGTTAGAGAAACCTATAATACATTAATGAGAAAACCATAGCTCAAATCATGAATAAGAAACACATGATAAAAGCCCTCTAAACACAAGCATAAAATGTATCCTAAAGTTAAATTAATACGAGCACATAGATAGGCTTAGAAAAGCCACCATTAAGTACATAGTCTAGTCCACATACTTAGGACAAACATGAGAGCAATAAACTCTTAGAAAATTAGCATTAGAGTCATACCTAAACCTATATAAAATTGTGATAGAAAATTCCTAAAATTAGGCATAAAAGAAAAACACATAAACAGTTCCATAGTTAGAATGATTTTAGGAGCCAAGTAGATGCTCTAATCAAAACTAATTTTCCTATTATAATGGATGCAATTACAAAAAGACATAACACCTTAAAATAGTAACACGATCAAGCAAAAACAATGGTCCAGTACTATCTAAAATGATGGCAATTAGGCACATAAAACAATGTGTAGATTTGAGTAACATATGGACATATCTGATTTGATTACTAGATTAGTCCTAAACAAGCTCTCAAAACAAGTAAAAAAGATATGGATCAAGGATCATCACTAATGCCTAGATCAAGGGCCATGGGAGCATGCAAATTAAGCCCAAAAATGATCTAAAAAAACTAAGATATATGGTGTGTATGGATCGAGCAAAATTTTTAGATTATGCACCTAGTCCATAATGCCTAAAAATCATTACATTTACGGGTTTATCATGATAAGAGATTGGAGATCCACGCTCTTATACCAATGCTGGCTCATACCATCCTCCAAGTAGCATCCATTATTATCAAGGAGCATTAGCAAATAGATTACGCAAAACTAAAAATCAATAAAGATATAACTTACCTCTATCAACCAATGGAGTTTCTCCAAGCACCATGCATCTAATCTCAATCTCTAGGTATAAGAGGACATAGTAGGAGATGAACTTACATGTAATATAGAAATTGTGGTGGGCCTTCTTGTTGATCTATCTTCAACTTAACCATCATAGATCTACGGAGATGGAAGCCAATGGAGAAAATGCATAGGAGAGGAAGAACTTGCATTTATTTTTATTTTTATTTACTTTTCTTGAGAGTTAATACAAATGCTTAGGGAGAATTAGAAATCATAGTTTCTTACTTTTCTCAATGGTATATAAAGAGTAATCCTAATAACCATCTCTAATATGAGCCCTTAGTTGATTTAAGCCTAGATTTGAAGGTCCTAGCAATACCTGGGAGATGTTTATGTATAATACTGGGTAAACTTAATAACAAAGGCCCTCTAATAAGCTTCATGGTAGCTTTAAATGTAATGTTACCACATTATATAATCTAACCATCCAAATCATTCATCTAGGTGAGCAGTCTAGAAAATTAATTTGATGACTAAAAATCAATCATGTGTTTGGTTGACTACTAGGACTATCAATTACTACTTGTATTCAACCTGAGTTAAGTTGAAAGACAATTTCTATGTCTCAATTACCAAGATCAATGCATGTGTTGAACTACAAGTTTAATGCTTCATCTTAACCACAGCTCAAATGCTTCTATTATATCTAAGCACATAGAAGTGTCTACTTTAACCAATGTTTTGCCTAACATCTCTTGGCCAATATTGTTTTACTTCCCAAGATTGGTTACCATCAAAGATAGTTTAATGCTCCTGTTTATTGCCCAACTCATCTCTACCCAAAATTAGAACAAAGGTACATAGTAGAGAACAATATGCAAATAATTATAAAAAACATTTGAGGGAATATATTCATGAATGGCTCTTATAAAGAGTTCATTATTACATTCTAGTATACATTCTTACATTAAAAAGGGCTCTTATAAAAGTCCAACAGTACATTTCAGCTTTACAACCATTACACCAAATGTTCTAAATTTCATAGCCCTGAATTCTACCAATATCTTCATTTGCAGAGTAGCGCCATCTTCAAAGCCTGCACGAATCTGGTAAAGGGCAAACGTAATAAAACTTGCTCTTGTTTAATTTGGATTCAGAAAGCTTTATTAGTGCCCAAGTTTTGGGCAAATTCTATAATTCAAACATGCCTCAGATATCTAGTGTCTTCCCTCTCTTACCACAGATGCAATTCATATTGATGTATATTTGACAAGGAGCACCCTTGGAACTAGAAGAAGGCGACACAGCCATTGAACATTTTCAAATGCAAAATCGGAGAACAAGAGTGCTTCCACTGACTAAATCTAGTTGCATGAATCAAACCCTTAAGGTAATGAACCTTGATTTGGTGGTTTTCATCCTCAAATTTGGAGAAAAATCTACGATTCAAACAAGTCCTAGATGTCTGCTTTTTATGCCCCTCAAGACGCTTTGTCATCGGGTGGGAGAGACAAGAGAGTTGGTCCCACAGACTCACTTGTTAGATCCATCATCCCATTTGACAGAAATTGAGAAAGTGGACGAGATTGATCTGATCGATCTCTTAGTGGTTAGAGCCAGTTGGATGGTCTAATCATACTTTCTCTATTAATAAAATCTATTGAAAAGAAAAATATGTACTATTCCTTTTTATGCTTATACATATTGCAAATGTATGGAATGGGAATTAATAGCTGTACACGCCAATGTATATATTTATTGGGTACCAAAAAGTAGGACTAGACTAGGGAACCTTTACCACAAGAAAATAGGATCAAACTTTTGGCACTGGACGTAACATCTGTCCGGCAAGTCTCAAGCTCTTTCATGGCTTTCCTTATAGGGCACTGCAGTATATGAAATTAATCTTTCACCATGCTGTAGTTGTATGTACAAGTGCCCACTTACAATCTATCCATGACAATTGAGCACTATGCATTAACATCATCCTAAATTTCAAAATCTAAACCCAAAATTCATCCCCATTTGTTCGGATACAGTCCCCCTTGCTCCATGGGTCTCCGAGTCTTTGCTTACCTTCAGAACATTTATCCATTGAAAATTGCTGTCCAGCCTATTATTTGGACCCTCCTAACTAGGCTCCGCCACCCATTCATCTTATTTGAGCATTCATGATTTAACAATCCTTTTAAGCCCTTACTAGCATAACATGATTGAAACCTTAATGCTGAAGGCATCAATGAACTAAATCGTCATAAGTAATGCATTTGTGGCAGTCCGTCTGTTCAAAGAAAAAGTAACAAAGCTCCCTCTTCTTGACATTTTATCTTGATAGCCATAATCTTGTGTTTTGGAGCTTGAAGGGGAATAACGAGCGAGAGAAAAAATGATCACAGATAATTAGAATAATCCCCATAATCCTAAGAGACTAAGACACAGTGAACTTGACTTGCACGTATCGACTAAACAAAAACTCTAGGATCTTTTTTGGCATGGTAATCTACGACTACTGAGGTTAAAATCATTGTTCAACGAAGAATTCTCCACATAATTTGTTTCCTACGAATCTATCCCCGAAATCTCACTCATCGGGTCTTTAAAGGAACAACGGATTTGTGCACGAAGCTTCCAAGTATGTGGCTATTTTCACACCTTGAACCTGTGCTCTTAAAATTACATTAGGACAACTCTAACGTTGCACCAAAACTCCCCTTGAAACAAGGGATTTCGTGTGAGCTCTTATACTATAATAACGAGCCAAAACACCTATGTGCTCTAGGGATCAGATGCTTGTTTTGCTTTGGGCTTGGAAGGATGTATTTTATATCAAAATCATGATAACTAGGATATTGTTTCGATACTCTTCAATTGTTTAATCTTCCCTTATGAAAGGTTTCGGTCTCACTTATTGAACGCATTATCTCAATGATCACGCTCAGCTTTTGCTTTAGTCCCAACAATAATTACACGAAATTCTGTAAACACATCATAATAAGAACATAAAAAACACAAATGAAGTGACTCATACACCCAGCATAAAGCAGCAAATGGATCCACAAAAGGCAAAGCTTCCCAAACCTCCCAAGCGGCAAAATAATTAGTGACAGAAGGCTAAGCTTTAGACATGGCGGCCCCCTTGACAACCGTAACCGGACATGTGGCGTTTGTTACGACGTATTTGCTTACGCTCCCAAGCAGTAGCCTAGACGACACACAAACACAAGATCAGCCAAAGCAGATTTAAGTGACAAGTGCAAAAGAGTTATAGACATTAATTAGCAAACACTTGTATTCTTGTCACAATCAAGAGTAAGACCATAGCCCACTGGTGTTAGGTGATGGATAACTCAAGCAGGATCGATGATAGGAGTGGCAAAATATGACACGACATAATAACACGACTCGAACTTGGCACAGATTTAGTAAGTTAGGGTTGAGTCTTATCGTGTTCGTGTCATGTTGTGTTTGGGTCAATCAATGTTGACCCGTCGTGTTGTCATATTTGCCATGTGACCTATTAATTCGTCGTGTTAACCCATTTAACCTGCAAGCTGTTAATCAATCGAGTTAAAAATATAGGACAGTTCATCAGAAACAGTCCTCTATTATAAGAGTCATGTCGTGATTGAGTCATGGATTCTTGTTACGATTATTAAGCTGGTCATGTTCGTGTCGACCCATATACATATACTATAATTGGTTAGTCTTGACATGACATAAACATGACCCGCTAACCTGAATTGCCAAACCTAATCGATGATTGCCAAGCTTACAGCAAAAACGAATGCACAGGGAATCACTCATTTGTATGGTCGAAATTAAGCTCATTGTGCAGATATTTGAGACAAATTCTACACATACAAGGGAATGTTATATGGTAAATTTTACTTGTAAAGCACACCAGCAAGCCAAGTGTCGGTGGGGGGAACTGTTTGATGATCATGCTGGCCATTTTACCTTTACAATGAGAGCGGTCACACAGTTATTTTCAGACTGCTTCAAACTTGGGACCCAAAGATGAGTCCGTATGCCTCACCGATCCGTTCATTTTCTAGATTACATCTTAGATTGGGCACAGACATCAAAACTCTACGAGAGATCATAACCTCTCATAGTGGATTTTGACACGAACTGCTCAGGAAGTCCGAGATCATCGGCACAAAAAGAAAAGTCTCACCTATTGATAGTTAAGATCACCTATTGACCGTTACCGTTGCCCAAACATCAAGCCCTCACGTCCATCCTTGGCTAGAAACTAGACAACGTCCCAAAAGGGCAGCTGGACAGAAGGAAACAGAGAAGAAAGGAAAGAGGCGTGTTGTGGTGTATAACCTTTTAAGCCTGCCAAGTCCCCTGCTTCCGACCACAAGCGAGCCCAGCTTGAGATCTTCAACGGCATCGCAAAGCTTTTCCCTTGGATCACCCCAGTAGATTTTCGATACAACCGTCACCTTTTCCAAACAAATCAAAGAAAAATGTACGTAAATAAAGACTAAGCACAACTAATTCAGCGTCTCCTTGAGATCAATGAAATTTCAGACAATCCACTTCGCCAGTATGTTGGACCAGGAGATTGATTGGAATGTCAAATAGAATACTGCAATGAGTTATGGCCTGTATAAATATCAGAAGAGAGGGAGAGAAATAGACTTGAGATGATACCTTTTTGGTCCTTGAGACAGTATCAAGAATATCTAAAACTTCGGGATCCGGAGTGAGTCCATACTGCTTTGATAAATTCATCTCTCTAAATTCTTCAAGAGGGACCAAAGCTGGAAAACACAGAAAGGAAAAAACACAACCAGTAAACCAAAAGAATGTCAAAGACTAGGAATAAATCAAACAAGACGTCAAGAGAACAAATTTGGAAGATGTACAGCTTTGGGACTTACGTGATCCCGTGTCTTCCCACAGCTGCTTTTGGGCAACCTCCGATTTGCTGGACTGCACATGGATTAGGATGATCCGGTCTCCAGCATCCACTAGATTATCGACTGCCCACCGTAGCGCTGCTTTGCTGCTTGGAGAATAGTCCATACCAATTCCCACCGTTCTGTTCTTTCCCATCTCTGGGCCTCTCTCTCTCTCCTCTCTCTCTCTCTCTCTCTAAGGGGAAACCAGTGAATTGCAATTATGCTAGCCTTGTGCGTGTTTGTTGCTTTAGAGGGGGCGAAAGCCTTTTGATTCGCTTGCCACGCCTTTATTCTTCCGTAGAGGGCAGGAAAAGGTTTTGTATTGAAGGTAAAGAGAGGTCGATTGAAAAGACTGACTCAATGCTTTGTTGGTCACCGATACTTCGCTCTACTTAGTCCAGGACGGAAACACGCAGCGGAGAGAAATCTGGAGGGCTTCTTAAAGGTTAACGTATCTCCAAGCTTCTAGATTGGACAGGATTGGCCACGGAGGGACAGCCAAGGCAGTCAGATTTCCCTCCTCAGATCTTACCAATTATATGTTAGATTTTGTGGGATTGCGAGGCTATGTCTTAAAAGCTATATCTATTAGTTATGCGTTTCTATAACCAAAAAAACGATTTTTAATTTTTTTTCCTTTGACAGAAATGTTACACAAAATGATTTGTCAATAAAAGCAGAAGATAGGATGCCCATTGATTTTGTAAGCGGAAAGCTAAGTTACATGATAATTGCTGTTTCTAACATGTGGCTGTAGGTCTGTCCAATTGCTGCCGATTTCACCTTGGTCTGGTGATTTTGGACCCTTAATCTGTCTGTGTCTTAAAAGCTATATCTATTAGTTATGCGTTTCTATAACCAAAAAAACGATTTTTAATTTTTTTTCCTTTGACAGAAATGTTACACAAAATGATTTGTCAATAAAAGCAGAAGATAGGATGCCCATTGATTTTGTAAGCGGAAAGCTAAGTTACATGATAATTGCTGTTTCTAACATGTGGCTGTAGGTCTGTCCAATTGCTGCCGATTTCACCTTGGTCTGGTGATTTTAGACCCATAATCTGTCTGTGAAGCCTTGTTCATGGTTCCGCTAACAAAAGAGTAACCATTGGGTTTTGTTGGACTTCATCTTGCTGATGTTATATTGTTGGTTAAGATTAAAAGGCCAGAACATATGGATTTCACATTGATTTCTAGAGGTTCGGTGGTTGTGGTCAAGCGAACATGTGCTTATGTGACCCCGGAAAATTCAATCGTCTTAGTCCCATTTTATTTTCTGAGAGTTCTTTCAGACAACATCTTACCTAAGAAAACATTTTACCTAAAATGGTGTGTCCTCAAACGTAAAAGAGAAAAATTTCAGTGTAAAGAACATGGGGCCAGATGTTTCCCTTTTTTCGTTTTATTAACACAGATTTAAGGTGAGCCAACTCACATAGGCATGGGCTGTGTTTTGGATGTGTCCAAACTTATCAACAAACTTGCGCAAACCCAATGGTTAGAATTGACCAGAGAGGGAGTATCTTCTTAATTTATCAACAAAACTGCTGAAATTCAATGCTTACAGTCATCTAGCAACATAGTACTTTCTTGTATAATCTATCCCTTGATAGATCGAAAAAATGGATGATGAAATTATTGGATAGTTTGGTTCCAACTGCATCATATTTTTGGTCCTGAAGATCTGCACATCAATCACAAACAAACCCTGCTTGGATGATCGATGCTCGTCCATTCCTTTGTTTCTTCTTATTCTTTTCATTTGTTTTTAGAAGCCAAGGGTATCACGACAAGGAAGAAAAAAAAGATTATCATCGGCGGAGAGTTTGCTGTTTGCAGGCCCCTTCGTTAGGAAGAGAATCATTTAAAAAAAAATATGATATGTATTAAAAAATTCACTTGAAAAATACGAGGGGACAGAAGTATTAGTAGGGCTCACTTCTTCAACAACAGCAACTGATGACGTAATTACCATGGTTTTTTGGCCTGAGAAGACTTTTGACTACTGTGATGGAATAGAACTTTTGAAAAGTCTATGAATTCGCCAAACTCATCAAATAATCGTGGCCATGAGCTTGGTGGATTTTTTCATTGAAAATGGATGCCCTCTATATGTTTCCTTAGGCTATCTTGAGCAATCAAACATTTTTGTGGTGCATTTGAGTCTTTGCATACCTTTTTTTTTTATTGGAATTATTTAGTTCAATTACATCTCTACTCTTCACTAAAGCAATACAATTTCTCACTCAACTCTTCATTATTTTGCCAAGTACACTTGTGCCATTTATCTTTATCTTTTTTTTAGTTTTTAAATGTTTTTTCTACAATATATTAAAGGAAATTAAAATACACATTTTCATTGAACTCTCTATCATTTTGCCACATGGTACTTTTGTCATTTATCTTTATCCTTTTTTTTTGTTTTTAAATATTTTTCTACCATATATTAAAGCAAAATACACTTTTGCTGAACTCTAATTTTTCCATGTGGCACTTTTGCTATTTATCTTTATCTTTCTTTTATTTTAGTTTTTAAAGATTTTATCTATCTAATTCATAATTGAATACATCCTCTAACAATAATCCTTAGAATCTCTCTCCTATTTATCTATCTAATTATCCTTATACTATACGCTTATATTGTTAGCTGAATAAGTGGGCCTCTTTAAGAGTTACTAAGTTATTTTGTATTTTTTTCTCTAGAATTTCCTATCTATGCTGAAAAAACTAGTGACCCCCTTTGAGAAATGTTCAAGGGACGGACTCATCTAAGGGAAATATATATGAGAAATGAAATGTAAATCTAGAAGTTATTTGTTAATTATCAAAACCATTGACTTACGAGGCCTCCTTTATAAAGAAATTATTCCCTCCCAAGGCTGTTAGCCTTTTTATTTGTTGAGGTCTTCTTGATGGATGAGGCCCACTGACCACTTCTCTTTTAATTTTTCAAACCAGATAAAACTTTTCATAATTTTCAAATTACTTAGGAGAAGTTTGGGTAAAGGAATCATATGAAGCTAACTCAATTTTCTAATTTTGAACATTTGTGACTAGAATTACAAATGTGATGTTCATAAAATTAATATTTAATTCAGTTAATTCTTATTAAAATTTGTAGTGCTAAAAATTTTAGATTATTCAGCAGATTGAAAGGTTGGTAAGTTTTTGAGAAAGTTCTCTGACCATTTAGAGAATTTGGGAGAAAGTTGATCAATAAATGGTTCATAACCTTGTAGAGAAATTATATGGATTATTAAACAAGTAGGCCCTGCTTCAATTTTGACTCATTTATATTCTTCCAAGCAAAACATGAACATGAGCATAGAACTGTTTAGGATAGGAAATTGATTGTAGTTTTGCAAGCATAGGGAATAGAAATGTAGATGCCTTCATAATCTTATAATTTCCTAGAAATGTAGTTTCTTAGAACAAAGAGAAGTAAGAATGAAGATACTGAACCAAAGAGGATGAGAATTAGAGAATATAATAAAAAAAAGAGTCCAATCACTTTAGTGACTCTGATCCTCTATTTTCATTGGTAGGAGTGATGACACCATACATTGTCATACTTGTACTCCCTTCAAAATGGAAAACAAAGGTTCCACATTATCCTCCTCTAAAAAGCAAAGAAGCAGTGCGTGTAGGTCATTACAGACAGTAATCAACGATTCATCTTGTTCTAAAATCCCAGATAAGTAATTAAAAATGATGAATGTGGTGTTAGCACCTAAATGAGTTCCTTTTTGCACCACTAACTTTATCGTCACAAGCTTTAGATCAACTTTTGGAGAATTATTTTACAATGTGATGTTAATGTACGGTATCATTACTATTGCAATTGAGGGTTGTATTTTCATAATTTAATACAAAAATTATCCTTTAATTTTCTCACTTGTTAGCTTTATCTAAAATGTCTTTTTGTATTTTATATTTTATTTTTACTTAATTTTTGTTATTCACATGTGTTATTAGGTGTGACTGATTCTATGGATATTGATACCTTGAAGATGATGAGTAGAGACTCTAGACTTTGAAATTGATATATTTTTAACTATTACTTTACTATGCTTTTTGTTCAATGTGATATACTATATTTGGATAATGAAGAATGAATCAAGCCTTTTAGCTTTTTTCTTAATTACTATGTTTACAAATATACGTTTTCATATGGCTAGTTCATTTTTTTAGTTAAGATAGACAATCTAAATTTGATGATATCATTAGTTAAGTTAAAGCTTCTTGTTGATAGTAATGACTATATATTGTTCTCAGTTTTGTAATTATAGGTGTGTCCCCTCCAAATCCAACCACACTTACTCTCCTGTGGCAGGGTAAGAAAACTACTACCTATACCTACTGTGGTCAAGTTCATGTAATTCGTGGTAAGTCCTTGGCAGTAAGCATTACTAGACATGAGGTTTTAAAGACAATTTACAACATATATCAAAGACAATTCCAAAACAGTCTTTTATCTAACTGCCTTTACAAATCAATTGAAAAAGAAGATGATTATAGAATCATTTTATAAAAATATTTTTAAATATGGTTTTAGAAACCGTCATAAAAAGTAAAGAACTTTGAAGGACAGTTATAGTGAACCATCTTTAAAAGTCATCAATCTTAAAAAAGTACAAACATTTAAAGATAGTTTTGAAAAGTTGTTCTTAAAATTATTGGACATTTAAAGACATTATTGGAGAATCATCTTTAAAACTTTTTCCAAATTCTTTTCCTATTATATTCAGCGTTATTTTAACCTACTACTATAATTTTTCTGCATATTCAATGAATTGTTGCTATTATAGTCTTTCTGCAATCTTCATATATATGAAAAAGAATCTGAATTCACTTTCACATTCAACATTCATACACTCTATAGAACCTAACTATATGGGACACTTATCTGCAGTAGTTTCTAATAGACCAATTACATCATGCAATCTAGACACCTTTGAAACACCTATAAACAATTCCTTCTCTTTTGCAAAACCAATAACACCATGCTATACATTCACACTTCTCCATAGCCATTCAATGCAAAGAAATCAACATCCAGTCAAAGACCTAGAAAAAAAAAATCCAACAATCCATTCTCCAAATCCAACAAAGATGAATCACTAGAGCAGCCACATGTCTGTGTGTGTGTGTGTGTGTGTGTGTGTGTGAGAGAGAGAGAGAGAGAGAGAGAGAGAGAGAGAGAGAGAGAGAGAGAGAGAGAGAGAGAGAGAGAGATCTCAACCAACCTTCTTTCTTCTATAAAAATTACACCCAATCTAAGGAATGTAACACCCCTAATTTTTGTGAGGAGATTAAATAAATAATGAAATTAAAAATTTTAAGAAAAATCAGGCTGAAATATTAGGGTTATTAAAAATACACTTCTCATTGAAGTGAAATCAAGGTTGAAAACCTAGATATTTGATATGTACATAAAAATTTGGCTTGGATAGACTATAAGTTTTTCCAATTTCGAGTTTGGGAGAAAATTTTCTATTTTTCTAAAATTTTAACCTAAAATGGGCAAAAATGTAATTCTACCTCATAATCAAGGTATAAGACATGTATAATTAAAAACATACTAAAAAAATCAATTAAAATGACACTAAGTACGTCAAAATTCGAGTTCATACAAAATTTTTGTATTTTTCTACATTTTTCAACAAAAAAGGGAAAAACGGTCATTTCACATTAATGTGGGGCCCACAGATGTGAGGCAACGGTCTAGAAACATTAATAATTGGTCAAACCACTACTATTTGGTAGTGGAGACAGGGGTGGAAGTGGGAGAATTCTTTTTAATATAAAAATCAAAAGAGAAAAACATAATTATTAGGGAAAAATGATTCAAATATTTAAAAAATGCCTATAAATACCTCAAAAATTTTCCAAAAATGTTCATAAAATTCATCACAAAATTCGCCAACTCTTCCTTTGATTCCAGCTCCAAATTCCCTATCCTTCTCTACTTTCTCCCTCTTTTCCTCTCTTTCTTTTCTTATTTCCAAATTTACCCCTAAGTGGAAAATTTATAGAAATCCAGTGATCAAACCCTCATACTAGAAATCCAAACCATCAGATCAATTTTTTACAAGCTTATCTACCAAACCCCTATGCTAAATGCACTATCTACCAATGATTTCATTGGAAGATCACAAATTATGTCGTCTCCACCATAGTTTAATTTTTGGTGAGGATTTTCTTAATTTTGGCAAGATCTTCTCTTCTGGACACTTCTTGGTAGGTTTCCTATCTCTTTATTTTTATTTTTCAATATATTTTCCCTAAAATTGGGTCACCGAATTGGTTTTCCAGCCAAAATTCTAGAAAAACTAGTACTGGTAATGCAGGCCTAGAACACCATCAAGAACACCTTAGATGGAAGATTTGAGCCATCCAATGGATTCAGAAGGCCCAAAAACTTTAAGAAACATGATCACAATATGTTTTATTTTTCATTTGGACCCTTAATTTTAAGAAATAAAATTTGACAGTCCAGAATCAATCTGCACTTTTGAAATTGATGGAAACTTAAAAATTCAATTCCAAACTCAATTTAAATCCAAATCTAGATTGGAAAGAAGTAGGGGAAGCAAAATATGACACGACACGATAACACGACTCGAACCCGACACGAATTTAGTGGGTTCGGGTCGAGTCTTATCGTATTCGTGTCATTTTCGGGACGCCAAAAATCGTGTCGTGTTTGAGTCAATCAATTTGACCCGTCGTGTCGACCTGTTTGACACGCGACCTATTTACTCATCACCTTGACACGATTCTAACCTATGGAATGGTTGAAAATATAGGACGGTTCCTGAAGAATCGTCCTATATTACTCAAGTTATATAGGACGGTTCTTCAAGAACCGTCTTATATTACTAAAAATTCGATTAAATGCTAAAATTAGCTCAAAATCATTAATACATGAAGATTCAAGCATGAGTAAGGTATACATGTGGATAAGAATAGGTATTAACTAATAAATATAAAAAAGAACAATTTTTTCCTAATTTTTGTAACTTATTTTTTTAGAAAATTTAAAAATAACACTAAATTACGAAAAGAAAGATGAAAACATTATCACACATGAATACACAACATGGGAAAGCTCTATATGTGGATAGAAATACGTTTCAATAAAGAAATACTAAAAAACAATGACTTTTTATTTTATTTTCGTAACTGATTTTTTTGGAATAACAGTAAAAAACCTAAAAACAAACTCAAATCTAGAGAAAAGAAGTATAAAACTAAAATGGAATGTTTCTTATACACATAGAACTAAAACCCATCAAGATCTATGAAAAATAGTTAACAAAAAACAAAAAATTTGAAAAAAATACATATTGTAAAATTCATAAATATATACCCTTTTTTGCTTAGATCTATGAAAGATCGAAGAGGAATGGTCATTTTCACCTTCTCAAACTAAAACCCATCAAGATCTATGGAAAATAGTTAACAAAAAACAAAAAAATTGGAAAAAAGGTACTGGTTTTTACGTTTTTTATAGAACTATATACAGATTGTAAAATTCGTAAATACATACCTTATTTTGCTTAGATCTGTGAAAGATAGAAGAGGAATGGTCGTTTTCACCTTCTCAATAGTTTGGACTATTGGAAGATTGAAAATTTGAAATTAGGGCTAATTAAGGTGAAAAACGATATATAGAACAATATAACCGTCCTATAATATATAGAACAATATAGGACGGTTTTTAAATAATCGTGCTATAATATATATATAATGAAATATAGGACGGTTTTTTTATAATCGTCCTATAAGTTATATAGGATGGTTATTTTATTTATTAGAAAGGTATAGGACGGTTGTTGACATGTTGTTGCATAACCGTTGTATAAGCTATAAGAGTTATGTATTTAATTAATCTTAGTTGAGGATGTTCTTAAATAAAAATAGTTATTAAGTATAGAGTAAAGAAAGAGTTATGTAATTAACTCATCTTAATTTCCTTAAGGATGAGCTTAAAAAGACAGGGCATATATGTAATTAACTCATCTCAGTTGAGGATGACTGGATGAGTAAAGAAAGAGTTATTAATTAATCTTAGTCGAGGATGTGCTTTAAAAAAAAAAGAGTTATTAAGTATAGACTAACGAAAGAGTTATGTAATTAACTCGTCTTAATTTATTTAAGGATGAGCTTAAAAAGATAGAGCATATATGTAATTAACTCATCTCCGTTGAGTATCAGCTTAAAAACAAAGTTATGTAAGTAACTCATATTGTCATACTCAATTCAATAGTTATTGAGGTTGAGGTTGAGGATGAGTAAAGTAAGTGTTATGTATTTAACTCATCTGATCTCAGTTGAGGATCAGCTTAAATAAGCAAAGTTATGAAAGTAACTCATACTCAATTCAAAAGTTGTAGAGGATAAGTAAAGAAAGAGTCATGTAATTAATTCATTAGGTAAGAATGATTGAATGATAATAGAAATAGTTATGTACTTAACTCAGTAGCTTGAGAGTTGAGAATGAGTATAGAAAGAGTTATGTAATTATCTCATTAGTGGATAATGAGTATAGGAAGGGTCCGAAGGGAATAGTTATTAGTTATATAATTAACTCATTAGGTGAGGTGAGAATGAGAACAGAGAATAGGAGTTATGTGTTGAATTAACACAAAAGCTTGTCAAGAGAGAATTAGAGGGATATTGATATGATAACTTTGGTGAAACTAGAATTAATTATGGATTGTGGTCTATACTCTATAGTGAAAAAAGTGGCATTTATGGTAAAATGAATAATAATCATGAGAAGAAGAAAAAACACAAATGTTGAATGATATTACTAAGGGAGTTACTTAATTTTACTCTACATGGATCAATGGATCATGGATGAATGAGTTATTCCCAATCTATTATCATCAATTGGGAGTTCGAAATGAGAAACGAATATTGAGTTATATGAGTTGGATACATGATAGTCATGAATTTGATGAAAAAGAGATATATTAGATCAACTGGTGATGACATGTAAAATTAACATAAGAAAATCATTAGCATTTATAATTTTATACAATATATGATAGTTAGTTAGTCTCTTACTTGTACTTGTACAAGTTACAAAACTTGGTTAACTAATTTTCTACTAAGTGTAACTTGTACGTTTGTAACTGACAATGTGTAGTTAATCTTAAAATGGTTGATAAGAAAATTAAAGATAGTGTATAAGTGTAGCTAAGTCTTAGGTTATAAGTTATAACTTATAGGTATAACAAACAACCAGCCCAGCAGGGGCTTTAGCATAATAAGACTTCAAATTCAATTGGATAATTGGATTTGGGCTTACTTACATATAAAAAGACAAAACAATTGCCTTAGAGTAGATTGACTTAGTAGACCTAGATAATTATTAATTAGTTAAACCTTTATTTTTTCAGTTTTCATTTTGTTTTCCCGCCACTACAAGGGGGGGCCACACATCGAATCTAACATCAAGGACTCAAAATATTTGATAAATGATTAAAGTGTAAGTTTCATTAACTCCAGTTGCCACGTGCTAGTTTGGAATTGGAGGAAAGGGGGCTATCTGTCCCTGTCATGTAGGTCAGCGCCTAGGCTAGGCCATTTGCCGGCACAGGCAGACTAGTCACTGGAAGTCTGGCACTTCATAACCGTCCTATATAGTTCAGTTAATTATAGGACGGTTATGAAGTAACCGTCCTATATAGTTCAATAAACTATAGGACGGTTAGTTTATAACCGTCCTATAGTTTAACTATATAAGACGACTACATCATAACCGTCCTATGTAGTTGACATAATACACTAATGGATAAAGGCATAAGTGGGGCTAGGCTTTGGTGATCAAAACCATTCATGTGCAAGACCATGATTAGGAAATCTTATTTGTTGACTGATGCTAACCTTTTGCAATTCTAAGTTTTAAATGGAAAGCTGAAAACTTTTGAACAGAACAGAACTTAACGTGAGAGAGAGAGAGAGAGAAGGATAAATTAATCTACGAAAAAGGCAATGGGATGCCACAACATGCTCACTTAATTCGTTGTTTCTATTCCTCATTTATTTGGTCTTTACGTTACATTAATTGTTTGGAGCAACACCGTATTGTCTCGATCCACATGGTGGGAAATGCAAACATGTATGTAGCAATGTTCATTGAAGACTTAAGGCTAGGCTGCCCTTTTATACCGCATAAGATGGAGTTACATTAAACTAGAAAAGCCCATACTAGCAATGTGAGAGATTCGATCCCTTGTAGGACATGGATATAGAAATTGCCACATTCATTACTTAACGCTGTTGCTAGGAATATAGGATGGTTAGTGCATTACCGTCCTATATAGTAAACATATAGGACGGTTATGATGTAACCATCCTATATAATGAAAATATAGGACGGTTAGTTCAAAACCGTCGATGTAACCATCCTATATTGTTTGTATTTTATAGGATGATTGTAGAATAATCGTTCTACGTTTTGTGGCTGGGTTCGGTCTGTTCACTTGGGAGCAATTTTTAACTAAGTCGTGATAGAAAATAGAGTCGTTTCATGTCGTGTCGTGTATCCAACACAACTCAGTCAATTAATCGTATTACACAGGTCGTGTCGTGTCATTTTTTTAAGAACCGGGTCATGTACGAGTCATAGGTTTTTGACACGACTATTAATCGTGTCGACCCACAACTCTAACTGTGTCATGTTCGTGTCGCCACAAACACGACCCGCCAACCCGAATTGCCACCCCTAGAAAGAAGCTATAGATTACTTGTATTGTGTAGAATATAATGAAATAATGATATTGAAGTTTTTAATTTGATTTACATGAAATAAATTTTAAAGTTAGTTCCAATAGTAGTGGATCATGATTAAATTGATGCTAAAATGGAAATGTGCTCCAATGGATGGATCCAGGACATGTCAAAACCTTAAGATTAATCATCAAAGTAGAATTTCCAAGCTCTAGATCATTTAAATTGATCAAAACATTACAGATTAAGATCAACCATTGAAAACGGCTAAAAACTTAAAAATGAAATTCTTCACTCATTTTAAGTTTGTTATCAGGAAAATTCTATGAATATATCTTGATGAGGGGAACCTACTAAACCCATAAAAATAATATTTTAATCATTAAAACTTTCTGTTAATTAAAAATACACCTACTAACACCCTTGATCAAGTAGATCTGGGGTGATCAAAAGTGAGGGTTTGGATCCATTAAGGATATAATGATGATAAATCATCATGGGGATGATTGGATTGGATTGACATGAACTGAATTAAAGTTTAGACCATTGAAAGTAAAAATGATCTTGGAAAATCCTAATGGATCCTCTTGATCTGGTAGATCAAGAATGATCAGACTAGATAGACCTATAAAAGTGATGATCTAAGGCTAATATCAAGTTATTAGAGATGTTGGATCAATCAAAAACATGAAAGATCAAGGATTGTACTCTTAATAGAATATTAACCCTAGATTTAAAAGATGGACAAAGCGGATGGTTGGATCATAAGGATAAATTTATCAGATGCTTAGTTAATTGTCTTCTGTAGTAAATTTGATTTAATTAAAATTTGATTTAATTATGATCCATGTCATTTTTTCAATTTTAGTGTAATTATCTTTAATTTTCTAAAATAAGATGTTGTAATATATTAGTTAATTTATTTTAAATAGAAATTTTAAATTCAGGTCAATACTTTCAATTTTAGCATGATTATCTTTAAATTCTTTAGAATTATTGGTGTAATTTCTTTTAATCATAGAATTATGAAAATACCTTAAAAGAGGTAATTGATGACATATAGATGGACTTCACTAAATACATATACATCATGAAGTATAATTATAGTAATGGCTATAGTTAGTAGGACAATATAAGGGGTGGATTTTTCATTTCCTTGGCCCAACTTAGAAGCATAATAAACCTCTATGAATAACATAGTAATGTTCATGAAATTAATTAAAATCAAGTAGAAATAAACTTAGGGTTATGAGCTCATACGACCTTATTAAAGGTTGAGCTAAGGCTATGTCATTGCATGTTATTTATCATGGTTAAGGGGGTTTCTAATGAGCCTCACTGTCTCTCTACCTTCTGTTGATGTTTGTGAGGTCTAAACACTTCCTTACATAAGGATTGAATTAACTAAGTTGGGAATGACATGTATTTGGTAAACCTTGGCTAACTAGAAATAAGAGGAGCTGTCTAGATTTAGAGATGAATAAATTGTCCTCAATCTAGTAAAACACTAATTGGTTGAGAAATAAGAATAAGAGCATAAAAGGTTAGCAAATTATCTAACCCTAATAATAATAAAAATTGCAAATAAGAAAAGGAAGATTAAACAAGATCCAAGAGAGATATTGAAGGATCATAAACAAAAAGAAAAGAAATATAATGTAGAGTATAATATTGTTCTATGATTTTACTTATAGTGTAGATTGTGCACTTAGAAGGTTTGAAACCTTGATCATATATGATTCAAGGAAAATTAGGGCATCCCTCATAGGATAACCCAAAGACATGTAGAAAGAATACTTGTATAAAGGAATAATTTTATACATATGATTTGGCAGATGTATGAATCAAGACCATGATGGACAATATAGAGTGAATACCACTTGAGATGTATGAATCAAGACCATGATGGACAATATGGAGTGAATACCACTTTGAGGTAGGTGAATGTACAAGAATGGATTAAAGATTCATGTGTGTGTGTGTGTGTGTGTATACTTGATCTTTTATCTAGAATTATAGACCTTCATGATATAAGTATACTTGGTATCTTAGAACAATAATGATCCAACCTCATGATCTATCCAAGTAATCCAATCTAATAATCCAATCAAACAATAAGAAATTAGTGGGACGTGTGGACTAAAGAAACCCTAAGAATAGGGCATAGAAAATATTCCAGCCTTAGTTAAACAGATACATCGTCTGATATGTACAATGTATTTTACATACAAGCGTGGCGGCTTATGATTTTGTTTTATATAGGCATAGGCCTAAGGATGCTATACTAGGGAAGTTATGAGAGTTTGGCCACCCGCTTCCTGAAATGTATGATATGATGGATACCATGCCTAAAGAGAGGTTAAAGGTCAGGTGGGGCAATCATGAGAAGGCCGCCACTGTGACAGCCATGGTCCCCGCCCATGCGAACATGAATTTTGTTATTGTCACAATTGGTATTAGTGGAGTATTATGCAGTTATCTAGGCACACTGCACAGATTTAAACTGTGGCATAGTAGTCCTTGAGTATTTTGCATTATGATGCACATATAATAGGCATAGTGAAATGCCATGGCATGATGAGATGCTAAGTATGATGAAATATATGAGTTCCTAGAGAGAAAATCCCTATATGAGATTTGGCTGAATATTAATCTCCTAAGTGGGAGTAGAGCCAGGGGAAGGAACAAATTTTGAGTATTTTCACTATTTTAATAAGTTTACCCTATACTATATAAATGATGCATGCACTCTATGATGAGATGGTCCATGAATAAGTAAACATGATAGAATGATGAATGAGATATTGTATTCTTGTATTAATGAAGTATTATATTCTTGTATCCCCTACCAAGCATAGCTTGCTGAGATATTGCAAATGTTTGAATGTTTACAATATTTCAAATATAGGGAAGGAGACTTGAGGACATATAGCTTGAAGAGCCAAGATGCCACCGACTGATCAGGGTATCTTCTTTGAAGATTGTGAAACAAGACTATGTACTTTGTATTTGAACAATGGATTGTAATTGTAATATAGGGGATGTGTAAAGTGAACTACTGGATGATTCCTAGTATTCAATAAAATTTTATTTTGATACAAAAATCTTTATGTGTATTATGTATATTGAGGTGAGACTTGGGTTGTGTTACAAATTAATTTAAAAGAAAAGAATTTTTGCTGCATTGTTTACAAATTTTTTTTACTATTACGGGCCTTGCCTTTGAAAAATGTATTACAAAATATGTTACCAAAACCGAAGTCGTCACAAAGAGCTCTAATCATCAATATGCCTTAGCAACCTGTGTGTGTGTGTAGATTATAACTTGTAACCAAGACTTTCTCACCAACTTGTAGAAGACCTACAGACTAGTAGTCCGCCTACAAAAAACCTGGACAACCTACTACTTTGGAAGACCTGCAAAACCCAACCAATTTTGTAAGAACTTTTAACATTCAAAAATAAAAAAGAATTTGCATGAATTTTTTGGTGTCCCCTCACTATGATCTAGGAACAATAATAAAGTACACTGAAGTAAGAAAAGAAAAGACAATCCATAATTAATATCATTATGGAACTACTCAAGAACAAATAGTGAGAAACCTATAAGAGCAAGCATATCCATGAGGGAGTTAGTATTGGATTTCACACAACCAAGCACAATGGGAAAGACCATATGGGATAATGAAGATTGAACAAGCACAAAGCATAGATTCAGGATCAAGGAATGATAATAGTCAAGTTGACTAAAAAGATGAAGCTCAAAGGAAAATTCACTAACGGAAGTAAACTACAAGTGAATGAAAAGCAAATCCTAATTATTTTAAATGGATCAAGAAGTTGATTGCAAGAGAGAGTAGCAAAACTACTATTGTAATCCCTACAACACAAACAAACCCTATATGTAGTTGGCTCTAAATGTTTTCTCATTTTGTAGCACAAAAAGACCAAAACAAAAAAAACAAAAAAACAAAGCTATAAATCAATGGCAAGAGAGGGTATGGAAAGAAGAAGGAATGGTAGCTGAAAAATTATATCTGCATATCGGTGATCCTAGCCTCCCACTTCCTTCTTACAGCTCCAAATGAAGAATCTATAGGCTCCAAATAAAAGAAAACGAGTGATCTTGCTCTAGATCCATCGTTTCATTTAGATCCATAAAAAAACCAAAAGCTTTTAGTGCAGCTTTGATCATGTAAGGGCTTTTGCAAGGACCAGAGAGAGAGAGGCATAGAGAGAGTCGATTGATTTCTTCCTCTCTTGATCTTAAAAAGAGAAGATTTTTAAAGATGGTTATGAAGAACTCCCTTCTTAATTTCTTAAAAAAACCAATTTTGCTAACTCTCCCTACAAAAAATCTGGCTTTTTAAACATGATTTTCTAAAATCGTCTTTAAAAAGCAAGTTTTTAAAGATTGTTCCAAAGAGCTATCTTCTTAATTTTTAAATAAATTTTAATTTTTAAACTCTCCCTCTAGAAATTACAACAGGTAGTCGAAGGAGCTCTACAATATGAAAACATACAAAAGTTTCTTAAGAAAATGCTCAAATTGAGCTTTAATCAACACTATGAAGAGAATCACAAAGAGTAGACCATCATATAATCAAATGCAACTATGAGAGAAAGAGAGATTGCTAGAGTGAGTTGAAGGAGAGGGCTTATGCCTTAGACATTAGAAAGGAAGGAAGAGAGAAGGTTAGGATTTTTCTTAGGGTCACTTTTTATGAGGATTTTTTTATCTCATGCTCGAGGAAGCATCATCATTTCCTGCACAGCCCACACTGGGGCCCAGTGTATAAAGAAATATCACTCATGTTTTTAAAAGACATTTTTTCAAAACCCATCTTTAAAAATCATGATTTTTTATTTTTATTTCAAAAATATTCTTTAAAAACAACGGATTTTAAAGGCATGTTTTATAAATCATCTTTAAAAATGAAATTTGAAAATGGTTTTTAATGACAGTTTAAAAAACCATCTTTAAAAACCATGGTTTTTGCTTTTTTAAATATGGTTTTGAAAAAACATCTTTAAAAATGATTTTAAAAAATGGGTTTAAAGATGATTTGCAAGAATTGTCTTTAAAAACTATGATTTTTAAAGATGGTTTAAAAAAATTATCTTAAAAATTGATGGTTTTTAAAGATTGTTCTCACGAACCATCTTCTTAAGTTATTCTTGCTAAAATCTATGAATTTTGTAATGCCCTCCAATGACTTCTAAAGACGGTTTTTAGAAAACCATCTTCTTAAGTAGAGTTTTTAAATGGTTTCTTAGAAATTTGATTTATTTTTATTAAGACAATTGCATGAAAAAGGTCTTCTTTTTGCCATTTTCAAAAACCTCAATTTTATTAGTGAAGGGAAAAACTTGATGATGCATCTGCCATTATAAAGTTATTTAAATGCCTATGTTTTTATTTTTCCTTAATTAAAAGGAAAGAACATTTTTGTAAATTTATATTGGACATATAAAGGAAGAAAAAACTCATTCTTTTATTTCTTTGAGAATGATCTTATATTTGTGGTGACCCAGGTTTTTATAACACATTTTATAATACATTTTGTAAAGATAGCAGCGGAAATTCTTTTCTTTAGAATTTATTTTGTAAAACCTAAGTCAGCACCTCATACATAACATAAGTAGAATTTTGTATAAGATAAAATTCCATTGAAGGAATATTCTTTTATTAAACTTCAGGATCCATCTAATGGTTCACAGTACACAGCCCATTGTATCCTTACAATACTTGTCCAAATATACAATCCAAATTACAAAGTTCAAAATTCAATACATGTTCTAATACAATGTTTCAAGGGATATACCCTGATTACTTATTCTTCAATTGTTCTTCAAGTCTTGAGCTCCTAAGTCTCCTTCTACGTATACGAGATATTGTAAACATTCGAACATTTACAATATCTCAAAGAAGCTATGCTTGGTAGGGGATAAGAATGTAAGTTATTGACAAAGATAATCTCAATATTCAAGTATCCCATAATTTGTTCTATGATAAACACATTCATTAATAACTATTAGTTATAAGGACATCTCATTTCCTTGTCATTTGTGTTCACCTTTATGCATACATATTGTATAAGGACAAATCCGTTAAAAATGTAAAAATAATCAAGAATCATTTCTATACAAAGCTGATCAACTCCTTTCATTATAAGAGATTTGTATCTTAGCGAGTTACTATACAGGGAATTTCCCTTCTTGGGAAAAATATTGGTAATATACAATTACCTAACATTTCATCATGCCATCCCTTAAGGCATTTTACTATGCCAATTTCATATGCATCATAATGCAAAATAATCAAGGACTACTATGCTTACAGTCTGATCCGTACAGCACGCCCGGATAACTGTTCAATAATCTACTTATACCATTTTCAGTGGAAATTACAATATCCATGTCCATATGGGAGGACCATGATTGTCACAGTAGTGGCCTTCCCATAAATGCCCCACCCGACTTTTAGCCTTTCTTAGGCTTGGTATTCAATATCATCAAGTTTCAAAGAGTGGGTGGCCAAACCCTCTTAACTCTCCTAGCATAGGACTGGAATATTTTCTACTTTCCTATTCACTTAGGGTTGTTCTCAATTCTCAACTTGACCATTTAATACTTATTTTCCTCATCATTTGGTTGGATCATATTTCAATTTGAGGTATTTACCTTAATATATTGGTATCATACATGTCAATACTTCAAAACATAAGATTATGTATTAGACATGTATCTTCATGTAAAGGCATTCTTAATAATCCACCTACCTCAATAAGGTATTCTTACTCCTTGAAATCTGCCATAGTCTCGATCAACATATATCTGTCAAATCATATGTATAATGTCATTTTTCTAATCAAGGGTACATACTACATGGTCTTTTGATCATCCTTATGTAGGATGATCTGAATCTTTCTTCCTTGAATATCCTATATCCATGGGTTTAATATCATCTATATAAATACTATCTATATCATACATAACAATCTAATTTACATTGATGTTTCTTTTTCCTTATTGTTTTTAATCATACAAGATCTCATCTTGTTTGATCATCTTTATCTCACTTACTATTTTTATTAGGGTTAGATAATTTGCTATCTTTTTATGTTCTTATTATTATTCAACCAATTAGTGTCTTACTTGGTTGAAGATAATTTATTTCTTCCTATCACTAGACAACTCCTCCTTATTTCAGGATGACCAGTACTTACTAGTTAAAGTCTGCTAAAAAAGTGGTTAATACAACCCTCATGTAAGGAGGCGTTTAGACCTCTCTTACGTCAATGGGAGGTGAGAGAAAAGCACTTGGCTCTTGTATACCCCTTATAACCACAATGTTCAGAGTCCACTGAAGTGGTACTAGTTCAACCTTTGACAAGGTTCCTATGAGCTCTTTACCTTAAGTCCCTTCTCTAATTGATTTGAATTAATTTTCATGGATATGCACAATGTCATCCATGGATGTTCATTATTTTCCTACTTTGGGCCAAGGAAATGATAAATCATTCCTTATATTGTCCTACTAACTATAGCCCTTTTTAAGTCAAAATCATTCATTCATCTTAGTTGTCCATGAATTTCTATATTTCATTAGTTTACATTTTTGGTGATTTATGCTCCTTATATCTTAACAATTACTTAAAAATTGAATAAAATTTGACAATAAGTAAATCATAAACTTGAAAGCATAAATCAAATATAAGTTTAACAACTATATACTAACATTCTTCCTATGAATGTAACTTAAGCTAGTGAAATAAAACTAACATGATCCTAAGTTATGAAACACATCTTTTATCACAATGAAATCATGTTTAAATCCTAATTTATACTAACATGATCCTAAGATAATCAAATCTACTAACAAATTACTCATTTAGGGCATATCATACTAAAATTTAAAGATTACACTATCATGCTTTCTAACTTAGAACATAAATCACATTTACACTTCTATATCCAATAAAAGACAATTAAAACTTAAAACATAAATCACATTTACACTTCTATATCCAATAAAAGACAATTAAAACTTAAAACATAAATCCCATTTACACTTCTATATCCAATAAAAGACAATTAAACTAATTTTATTAAGATTATTATAAACCTTTAAATATGATCCAACCATTAGATCTTAGGTGTTTTCCTTTAGATTAAGGGTTTTAATTACCTTTAGGGCTTTTAATCCATTAAGATCCAAAAATCATATCCACTTGATTTTGTCACATTTCATCTATGATCTAACTGGATTCCATCATAATATCATCCCTTTAATCCATCCCAAGGATCTGATCATACTTGATCTCATTGATCAAGTGGGTCCCTTTGTATTTATTTTTTTATTTTTTTAGGGTTTTTCTACCATAAAGGGTAGATCCCCTATTTTATCCAAGATCTGTCCAAATTAACCATAGATGTTAATTTATTACATTATTATATCATCACTAAAATAAATTTCCAAGATCTGATCACCTCAGATCTTAGAAATTGGACACTTATTTCCAAAATACAAAAAAATACAGAAATAAATTTTAGAAATATTATGAATTTATTAGAAACTAGACATTACAAACTTTTCATAACTTCTTTCTGATCTCAATTTGGAGTTCATATGACTCCACAATCTTAAATTAAAGTTTTCAGCCATTCCTAGGGTCCAGATTTGATCTAGGCTCACTAGAGTTAATCTCTCTCAATTGAGGGTCCAAACCTTGTTAGATTTTCTTGAAAATTGTACCCTAGGGGTTTCTGACCCTTCTGGATTGATTGGAAAGCTCAGAATTTCAATCTGAGCTCTCTATCACCATAATTTGAAGGGTCTGATATTTACTTTATTTTTACCATTTTTCATTCAAATTAAATTACAGAAAAATAAAAATTATACTAAAACATAGTAAATATGTATGGGAAGTAGTTCCACCTACCTGATTGTAGAAAAAAAATCTAATTGATGCCCAATTTGAGAGAATTACCAGTTGATGATAATATAGCCCAATTATTCACCTTTTTGTGATTTTCTGTTGTTGGAACCGTTGTATCTTGAAATTGATTTGGGAATTTTGTATATACTATAGTATAGGATGTTATGGACGGCGGAATTGATGAGATTTTTCCTGGAACGGAGTGCCTAATTAAATTTAGGTCTCTTGTTCCAATTAGAAAGAGGAGAGAGAAATAAGGAAAAGAGAGTTTGGGGAGGGATGAAGGCGAATTTGGGGCTGAAATTCCAGGAAAGATTTGGAAATTTCGTGGTTAAGGTTGTGAAAATTTTTGGAAATTTTTGGGACATATTTATAGCCAAATTTGAATTTTTTTTATCATTTCTTTTGATAAGATATTTTATTACTTTAGAATTTTTAATTACTAATGCATTCTCCATTCCCACTACAATCTCCACTACCAAAAATAATGCACTGAGAAATTATTGGTGCTTCTAGAACGTTGGCCCACTTTGTGGGCCCCACTTTTATGTGAAAAGACCTTTTTGCCCTTTTAACCCTAAAATTGGAGAATAATAGGCAATATTTGTCCGAACTCGGAATCGAGCGTACTTAGTGGCCTTGGAATTATATTTCTAAGTACTTCATGAATATTGAGGTCTTATTTCTTGGATATGGGATATGGGTAAAATTACCATTTTACCCCCAAATGAAAAAATTAAGAAATTTTCATTTTAACTTAGAATTGAACGTACTTAATGTTGTTTCAATCAGTTTTTCAAATACATCCATAATTTCTATGTTTTAATTTATAATATAATCTCTATAAAAAGAGAATTTTCAATAACCTAATATTCTAGCCCAGAATTTCTAAAAATTCAAACTTTCTTAATTTTCCTTAATAATTTACAAAAATTCGAGGTCATTACAATATTAAAGTGAAGTTGTCATAGAATACTCTTGTGTACATATGCACAACAATTATCTATTGCCTATATATATATATATTGATGTTGAGTGGCCATAACTTATTATTATCAGATACCAAGTTTTTGTCTGAGTAGGAGGTATTGTGCAAATTAGTGCACATATATAGGACAACATAGGCCCCTAATTCAATAAGTGTTTCTATTGTATTCTTTCTAAACATTTTAAGCATCAATGTTCCAGTATAGTGTAATAATAGTTAGGATAATCCAAGGAAGATTTTTAAGACGCATCAATCTTCAAGCATTCTCATCAAACACTAGCACCATCTTTGAATGTTTTTCCAAAAAACTTAATAATACCACTATTACAATTCTTACAAAGAAAAATAGAAATACCATGATCATGAGTAAATTTGACAAGAAAAAAATTTGCTCCATCTTGGTTCGTAACAATTGATAGGGAGGGCATAGGTCAAAATGGTTTTTTCATAATTTGTTTAGCCCTGCATTAGGCTACAAATGTCAGTTACCTTTGGTGGAGTAGGGCGAGGTAATTGAAAACCCACCTTGCCCTACCCCATTGCCATCATAGTTGCAAAGTTCAAAGTAGGGTAAAAGCCAAAGAAGGAAAAAGTCCAAAAGATAGGGAAATTGCTGAGAAAAATTCAAAAAATAGAATGCAAAATTTTAAATTGTAAAAAAATAAAAGGACATAAAATAAAAGAAACTCTTTCAACAACTTCTTAGGCATAAAGTTCTAATATCATAGATAAAATGAAACATCATTATCCTAGATAAGAATTATATTGTTATAGGCAAATTCGAAGCTTAGGATTGAAATGTTAAAAATTTATAAAAGGAAATACTTGTAAAAATCATAGTTCTTTTAAAAAACAAGGGTTTTAAATGAGAAAAATAGAAAAACTCGAAAAGACAAGTTTTACTGAAGAGGATGAGTCTTTTTAAAGTTCGATATGGTAAGTAAAAAAGATGCAATTTTTTAAACAAAAAATGAAAAAATGGAGTTTTGTTTTTTTTGCAACTATGATTAACATTTTTAATATGAGGAACATTGTATAAGATGTCTTCATTTATTGAATTGGTTTTTAAATAGTTGACAAATGAGCATCATCCAAGGGTAAAAGCATGTAGGACTTTCATTTCATGATCCAATGATGATCAAGTCATTGAGCTTGCAATATATATATAAAAGAGGGGTGTGATAGGGGGCCTTTGTGCTAAGATTGGCCTTGTCCTTTTCCTTCATTCAGTCTCCTTCTTTTCTTTGTGTCCAATGCAAATCCAAACAATTCATCTACTTGGCCCACTTTAGATAGGCCATTTTGCTCTGCTTGATGATCTTAAACTTTATTGTTCTAAGGAATTCTTAACATTGAAGGGATATTCTACTTTTGAAAGCTATTAGCAAACAACGGTAGCTGTGGAGTCAGTAACTTCAACAAATCAACCCACGTGCACTTAGAGCTTGCTATGGTCTACTTGTATATAAAAGTTCTACCTAGTCGATGGTTCTAAGCCTTTTCTTTCAGCAGGGTTTGTTATTGAATGCACATAGTAGAATTTTGATTTTCAACATGTGTTCTATTTAAAGGTTGAAAATCAAGGGGCCTTATGATTAGGGCTGCCAATGGATTGGAATTGGTTCGGATACCCCCAATCCAAGATCTAACTCAATTTTAGTGGTTATGATTTGGTTTAAATTTTACTTCATATTTTCATAATTCCAATTTATTTGATTTGGTTTAGATTATCTATGGATTTGTTTAGCAAAGAAATGTCCATTTTTTGGGAGCCGAGATGTATGTATGTATGTATGTATGTATGTTTGTTTGTTTGTTTGTTTGTCTGTTAGTCAAAATTGAATGTCAAGAAATCAAACTAGGGTAAGCAATTGGCTCTAGCAAACTTGATTTCAATAGCTCTTGCTAAATTTTTTTTCAGAAATAGTCATTAGAAATATTTTGGAAGATCTATATCATTTATCTTGTTGTCTAATGGGCGTGATTTTTTGCTAGTAGCCTATCTATGAAGGGTGAACAAAATGAATGGCATAGTTCTTATAGAAAACATGCTTAGATTGATACCCTTATAGAGGCATGCCTCACTATTATTGAGTCAAAATTTTGAGTCCTTGTGTAAAAAAAAGGGCAGCCTCGATGTACAAAGCTCCCACCTATGCAGGGTCCGGGGAATGGGCGGACCACAAGGGCTTATAGTACACAGCCTTACTTTGCATTTTTGCAAGATGTTGTTTCCAAGCCTTGAACCCGTGACCTCAAGGTCACATGACAACAACCTTTACGGTTGCGCCAAGGCTCCCCTTCTTTTGAGTCCTTGTGTCTTTGTTACAAATACTTCCATCATCTCAAAAGAGAGAGAGTGTGGGTTTTGCTTTTCAGACTCTAATCTTTCGGTGTACATAATCTTAAAGGCTAAACAAGGGCAGCCCCAGTGCACGAAGCTCCTGCCTACGCGGGGTCCAGGGAAAGGTCGGACTACAAGTGCCTAAAGTACATAGCTTTACCTTGCATTTTGCAAGAAGCTGTTTTCACACCTTGAACCCATAACCTCAAGGTCACACGACGACAACTTTTACCATTGCTGCAAAGCTTCCCTTCTATAATCTTAAAGGCTATGATGCCTAATATCTAAGTTATATCACCTAAGTTACAAACATAATTTAAGGGCATTTCAGTCTCATAATTAGTGTATCAAAAAGATAAATTTACCCTAAACTAAAACAAAATATAAACAAAAGACATGAATACTTTAGTTTTATAAAAATTATCGATCGAATCAACCAATCAGATTGGATAATCCAGAGATTTTGTGTCTCAATCCATATCCAATTCATTTTAAATTAGATTTTAAATAGCAAATCCAATCCAATGTACGGTTCGGATTTTACCATGTAAATCCAATCTATTCGGGATCAAATTTCAGATAATCAATCCAATTGAAGCCCTACTTCCGATATTCCAAAGGTTAAATTCGATTTTGGTGTACCTGAGACACAGCAAGACTATTTAAAGCATCTGCCCCTATTGCCTTCTCTCTGAACATGATCAATGGATGAAAGGCTGTAGAATGGACCGGTAAGATCTGTGATCCATGAATTCGACATTGTGAATTTCCAACCCCAAATTCCACATCCCCACCTCAAGCATAGCGCATGCGTGACGATGACAGTGCCGAAGCACCAAGAATTTGATCTTCTGGACAACTTTTGTAGTGGGAAACCATTTGCTACATGATATGTAGTGCGAAACAATTTGATATGGTCAATGATCAGTCTCCAAAAGAATAGAGGAAAGGGAACAGTACTGGGAAACTGCTGAAGGACACGGTCTCTTTTCTATCAGCCACTTTTGCTCACATCTGCCACATGTACGTGATCAAACCTACCCATGGAAGTAAAAGGTAATCTCTGAGTCCATCATAAAAGAATTGACACAACCCAAACAAGATGACACTAGATGGTACCATTGAAATGGTTCCTTCATCACTATCATATGTGAGTGTACTCTTTCTTAATGAAGTCTTCAACAATTGCAAGGAAAACAAGATGATGCTAGAAACTTTCTTTCCGTATGCCCCGATATGATCCACCAAGCAAAGCTAAGGATTGCTGTTTGATGGATCTATACATAAGAATTGAGGGCCTAGTTAACATGGAACCAGTAACATCATTGGCCCTGTAGATGGTTCGCAAGATCCATGGCCTCAATTGTATGTATTTATCTCCATGCAAGCCTTAACAAACTGATGTTAGGCTAGATTTGACCTTTGCATTTGCAACGTAGTTCTCAAACATATATCAATACACGTATTAGACTGCCTCGCACTCCAATTACAATTGAAGTTTATGAGGGCATAAACACTGGGGAAGCTTGACTCGGAACTAATACAAGTGGACCATTCTTTTGATGATCCAAAATCCCAACAATTTGTCTAGTTAAAATTCAAACGGTTCTAGCCTTTGATTTGTGGAGGATTAACTGCAGAGCAAGACAGACACTAGCTTTTTTACTGTTCTAATTTCGGTTATTGCTCACCTACAGTACAGCCTACTAGATAAACGGCATGGATCATCCAACAAAATGGGGTCTACTTGCGCTTCTGCTCCCCATATTTTCGAAGTGAAAACATGCGTATGCATTATATAACAACCCCCAGCACAAGCACCATGACACGTCCCAGAATCACCTACCACTCCACTCACACAGCATCATTACTTCCACTATATTAGTCTTGCCACCCCACCCATGCCGTATACACTAAACAACTATATATACACATTCTCCTCTTGAAGTTCATGCATAAACAAACTACAGACCCACTGAGAGCTTCCCAAAGATGGCCCCCAAACTAGTCACTCTTGCTGCCTTGATCGTCTTCTTGCTCACTTCACATGCTTACATTAGAGAAACAAGTGCTGCCGGTGAGTGTGGGAGAAGACCAATCAATGCAGCTGCTGCTAGCTTAAGCCCTTGCTTGGGGGCATCTAGAAGCCCCAGGGTTAGGGTCCCCCCAGCTTGCTGCTCTAGAGTTGCGGCATTGTTGGCAACTTCACCCAGGTGTCTGTGTGCTGTTTTCTTATCACCTCTCGCCAAGAGAGCTGGAATTAATCCTGCAACGGCCATCACTGTTCCCAAGCGTTGCAACATCAGGAAGCGTCCGGCCGGGAAGAAATGTGGAAGTAAGATTACATTGGATCCTAATGTTGAGCTATACTTGGATTCTGTCTTTCCCTTTCTCTTTGCTGCCTTAAAACAAGGATAAAATTATTTAAGACCAAACAGCCCTTGAATTTTATCCTTGTTTTATGGGTAGTAGAGAGCAATAGAAAAGGGATATAAAGCACTAATATCCATGGTTTTCTTTATCTGGGTGCGGAAACACCTAGAATATCAATTTAGCTTGACTGATTATCTAGTAAGAGTTAACCACATTGAACTTGAACACAAATGAGATGTCAGCAATGGCACTGATTGTAGGAACAACTATGATATGGCCTCCATCTCCTTACCTGAATATTATCTGATCAAAATATTGGATGATGGTGACTGATGTTGAATTTAGTGTGGTTGATTCCAACTACATCTTAATTTGCTATTTTCTATGCAAATGCGGTTCAAATGCTGTTTTAGGTTCTAACTGGTAAATATACACTTTTCTCTTTTGCAGGGTACACTCTTCCGTGAGAGTCCGGCCCTGGGGGATGGATTTGAAGGATTGCATTATAAATAAAAGTTGCTCCTTCAGTAGTCGATAGGAGTGACCCTTTATGACATTAGTAACCTTATATTGTAATGGATTAGGAGGCTTTCATGTGCTTTGCTTGAGTCATTTGTCTTTCGAATTTGTTTCTAATGTGGGCCCTTGCTAATTTTTAGCTTATGCCAAGTCCTTTATGGGACAAATGTATTGGACATTCACAGAGCTGGGCTCCTAGTAAGCTTATTTATAAGAGTGAAGCTTATAATCTTAGTCCCTCAACACTGGCACATATGTTATCTTTGATGTGATTGTTTGTAATAACGTAACTCTTTAATAATCATTAGTCCACTCCCTGCTTATAGATGACAAGCGAAAATATATGGACAACGATACACAGAATTAACAGTGTTCATATTGATAAACTTGACCATTTGTTCCCTTGCAGCCTTCCTCTCGTTTGAAACTTATTAATATAAAAGAAATAGTCCCGTAGGAGTCGACACGCCATTTGACGGGCATGCTGAAGTTTTTTTGGATGATCTCGCCACCATTCACCGTGCCGGATGTATCAAAAATAGGTAATCAGTGGTAAAACAATGCATTCAGATGATCCTAACCACTTGTTTGAAGTCTTTAAAAAAATCAGTAAAATCAAATGATCTAGATTTCTTACTCAAATAAACATAGTAATAGAATCCAATGGCATAAATTTTGTATTTAGCCTTTCTAAGACATTGAACAGGCTTCTTCGGAATCTTTAGAGTGGAGAGAAATCCACTCTAATCTTAATTAAAAAGGTTATTAAATTCTTCTTGGCATTTTTTGTTGTAGCTTTTTTTATTCTTTTTTAGTATAAGGGAAGAATTATATAGGAAACCACTCACAATTCATCTGACCCAGCATCAAAGAAGAAGCATCGTTTTTTGGCAAACCGCTGAGCTATATTTTGGCTTGTTGTAACTTAAGGGTAAATTTCCTTAGGTTTGACATTAGGAATTGTCCATTTGGACAAAGCATACACGTTAGTCGGATATTCGACCATATTTTTGTTCTTTTAAGTGTTTGTCTCTGGCAGCCATGGACGTAGCTAGAAACAAAGTTAACAGTATAAAACATAGGAATGAAGATTCTTCATCTAGATCTGTTTTTGTGTGATCTATTATAATTTTACTCTATCTATCCTTATTGTCTTACTCGACTGTCAACAACTTACGGTAACACACCAACACACTCACTGCTACGGACACAAAACCTACGTGACTTAGATGTCAATCCGACATCCATAAGACAATCAGCATGGATAGCGCAAAATGTAAACAGATTAACAAGAACAGATATACATATAGCCTCGAATAGACCACTGGTTTTATAGTTTTCTAGCCGATTTTTCAAATGGCATGAATCACATGGAAGACCCTTCTTGGCTTTTGCACGTGGAGGATCTCAGGATTTGAACTTAGACCTTTTGGTCAGTAAGGCTGTGATATTATGTTGCATTACCAATGACCTAAAAACGTAATCAGTGAGAAAATGGGCAAAATATTTTGCTTTATAATTCTTGGCTTTAACAAAAAAACAAAAAAAAAGAGTTTCCAAGTTTTGATGCATGACTTATCAACAGCAGAAGGGGAGTCTTAGTGCAACGGTAAAAGTTGTCATCTTGTGACCTTAAGGTCACGGGTTCAAGGCGTAGAAACATCCTCTTGTAAAAATATAAGATAAGGCTGCCTATTATAAGCCCTTGTAGTTCATCCTTTCCTTGAACCCCACATAGGCGGGAGCATTGTACACCAAAGTTGCCCTTTTTTATTTTTTAAGAGACAATAAGCGTGTCCAAATAGTCCAGCATTTGGATTTTTCTATACAGCCATTTTCCAAAACTAACGACAAATTTAGTTTGAAAAGACATTCGTACCGATAATTATAAGTGATCTGCAACTTGTCAATGGGTCCAAATCACTATCTTGTAAGTCATGTAAGTAACAGCTGCGAAATGCAGTGAAATATTTCTATAAAACTATTCTAAACCTTTTTCTGAAGAAATGGGTTTCCCAACCTATTAGAATAATGAGTTCCTCTATCACTATCAGTTATTTTTTCTGGTAACACATCACTATCGATTTAAAGAGCACAAGTTCAATGCTCAAAATCGTTGGACGGCAGAATATTTTGGTGCTTGACAATCCATTTAAGACCAAAGGCCAGCAACTGATTTGCTCCGCTAGGTAGAACCTTCAATTAATAGCTTCAAACTTGAACGTATAAATTAATATCTTGATGGGTAATTCTATCTGAAGATGGGCCAATAATTGATCTCGGCGTGAAACTATGTTAAAACCCTAACCCCATATAAATCACTTGTTCTATAAATTTGGTAAATTTCCTTTGGATGATCTGGGGACCCGCGTGATTGTTTTGGCTTTGGATGTCTAGTAGTTTATTAATCTTGTGTATTGGATGATTGTAGTGTCTGAAAATGGTGCTTCTGATCACAGGTAAGATGGGATTGCATATTTTGAAACTGTCCTAAATTCTAGTGCCGGAAATAGGAATTTTCATTTTTGACTGCGAAAATTCATAAATCCAAAGCCCAGCTCATCTAACGGACTCGATAACAGACAGACTAGTTAAGCTTCCTGAGAATAATTAGACCTTGAGTTTCACATTTAAGCAAATCAATGACATACCTAGGAGGATCTATAAACAACGACTCACTAAAACAAGTACTAGAGGCCTTCTTGCCTAGACAATCCGTAGTAGAACTATTGGCTTCTCTAAATGCACGACTATAGTTATCTACTCTTAGTATTTTTTGACTCAAATATCCAAAGTCAGGCAATAAGATAAACGAGTCAAATCATTCTTTGATGGGCTATGAAGCATTCCTCTAAAGAAACTACTTGGTCACTAACATAAGTACATGGGGCCTAGGTTGGGATCAAACTATCATGTTAACCCTCCAGCGTGGGTTGCCAATTTAGTTGGGCGTCTCCCCTTCAGCCACGACCTGCCATCGCCGCATCGGTAGCATTTTCAATTGGGAAATCTAGAAGATGACGAGATCCCACTAGGATTCCTGACGGCTAGGGGGAGACTTGCATGCTATTCTTTCCATGTCCACTTGAGTAGCGATAAGACCATCTCAAACGCATCTTGCAAGGACCGATGGACTACATAAACGTCAATCCGATCCAAGAAAGAACCGACAGAATATATATCTAATATTTCAGAGCAAAGCTCTTGGGAGATTAGATACAGAGTGCAAAGAGTCTCTCAGCATAGACACAAAAATTTTCGAATATTAAATTTTTTTATAAAGTTTACACATTTTTACGTCCCGTTTTCTCGAACAATTTAAAAGTTCTTACAAATTTTAAATTCTAAGAAATTAACATGAATTTACCTTATAAAACTCAAACTTTACAAATAGTTTAGCAGATTCTTAAATATTTTTGATAAAGCTAGTGAAAATTTCAAATTAAGAACTTAAAACTCACATCTAAATAATAAATTTTTCTCAAATTTTTCTTGAATTTGCAAGTATTTGCTTGCCAATTAATTTTGAATCCACACTTTGTGCCTATGTCTCTGAGTAGAGTAGAGTTTTTGAAGAAGTTAAATGATACCTTGTTTCTCGTGCATAGTAAATTTTTTTTTTTTTTTTAATAGATCTAAGTTATTCATCATGTTTGGAATGACTTAGGTAAACTAAATGTAAACTTTCATGCCCATTGGATCCATTTTTCCTATTTTTCCATGAGTTGAAAATTATGAACAATAGTTTTTTAAATGTAAAATAACTGGTTTGGATTGTCCAAATGCATTGAAGTCTGCGGCTTACCTAACTTTTGCATGTCAAGCATGATGACCATATTATACCTTTCAACAAAAAGAAGAAGAAAAAGCTCTAGAGTGGCACTTCAAAAGCTCCAAAGCATCTACTAACTCAAGTGAAAAACAGAAAAGAAAATACTTAAATCAAGGAGTTTCGGTAGAAGTAGATGCTCGTGAATAGAGTAAATTGTCATGGAGTGGAAAATTTGAGGCTTTCTTAGTCCCTCTCATGTGGACTATCAAGGATTCGTGGCTTGAGTTAGCCTGATGTGGCTCACGTAGTTGGACCTATTTGGTAGAATTTCATGAAGGTTGCCCCAAGGAGTTAGGCCCATGTAAGGAAATCCATGGTGTATGCCCAGATTGTAGAAGGCTCATAGTTTAGAATGTGTATAAAGACTTCCATTTAAATATCTTTAGTTTCAATATTTCTAGATCGTCCATTGAGGAGATGGAGGTGTATATAGAGAGTAGTGATCCTTATTTGTAAATTAGACTTTAGACTAATGGAGCAGCATTCTTTGATTATCTCCTTCTGTTCTTTGTGTGGCTAAGTGTCTTAGATGCTTAGGGGTGACCAAGGCTTGGAACTTGGCTAGGATAACTTGGAGCTCATGGTTAGGGCTTAACACGCGCATTGTATAGCTGTGCAGCTATAGAATTAGCAAGGGTGTGACAAGACGCTCTAAATTAAGGAGCACTTAGTGTTAAAGAGGCAGGGGTGAAGAGCCAGTCAGGAGGTTTTCTTAGAATCAACCACGCTTGAAAAAGTGAGAGAAAGAAAATTGAAATTCGTTCTCGCAAGCACATTTGCAAACAAAAGCCCCTATTTCTTCTAGGAGGCACATAATATGCTACAAAAAACAGAAGCAAGGCATGCAAGCCCCTCATCTTAATTTGTTGGGTGTTTCATTTTGTTCATTGAATTCGCCCTCTCTCAAGATGGGGGATAGCGAAAATCTCTTCCAATTAGTTCCCTCTACTTAAAGTGTAGATGATACTTAAGAATGATTGTCTTTTGTTTACATTGTTATACTTCAAGGGGAAGGGTCCACTATAAGGGTATTGGTTGGAGAGATATTTGGTATTCCCCCATATTGGGAGAGGGCAAACTTCATAAATGAAATGGATCATTCAGAAAATGCAGGGATGATCCTACATGACCTGCTTCTATTTTTTGTAGCACATTTTGTGCCTCTATATAGGAAATCTTCTTCTACAGGGGCTAGTTGGTTAGATTGTTGTTGTGCATCTTTGCTAACGACATTTCAATATACCTATACTGCAAAAAGAGAGAGAGAGAGAGAGAGAGAGAGAGAGAGAGAGAGAGAGAGAGAGAGAGAGAGAGAGAGAGAGAGAGAGAGAGGCCCACTATTTGGAGTCATGGGTGATGGTTTCTTTTCACCAACTACGTAGTGTTTTTCTTTGGCTTTGGATAACAAACAAAAAAAAAACTTATCAATTACATGCAAATGGTAACCTTGGGATTTTTGTTTTTTAACTGAGCCATATTCGTCATATTCATCCTCCCTTATTTGGGACTTAGAAAGGTAGGGTCCACGTTGAGTCCCTATGTTTCGTTGCATATTTTTTAGTGGTCCCAACCTTTAAAAATTTTCTAACTAGCCCCTCCAAAGCAAGGGTATTTTGGAGATTTTGAGTCTCCTTTCTTCCTAAAGCCTGTAGACAGGTTGTTTGACCTAGTTTTTTAGAGGCACAACTAAAAATGCTTTGCTCCTACTCAGATTTTTTTCCGATGGTTCTTCTTCTATGTGGTAGATTGATAACACTTAAAAGTGATAAGGAGACACATTATCGAATTATTGTAACGAGATTTGGACCTAATATTCTAGTGATAAACTCACTTTTGGACATGTATGTGAAATGTGGGGTGGCTGAGTATAGTTGGAAGATTGTTTGTTTATTTAAAAATACTGAAAGCACATGGATCTATTGTAATATAGAACATATAAGTATGGGTTGATCCCACTATGACTCAATTTATGAGAATTTTAATTAAAATCTACTTTAAATTACTTAACCTAAACAATGAATGAGCAACAAATAATCAAACAAATCTAAAAATATTAAAAGAGAATTCAATTATTCAAAAATTTAAAAAGTAGGGTTTTGAAATCTACCACACTAAAATAACATATATTAAAAAATAAAGCATTTATATTTATATTACTCATGTTAATAAAATCATAATGAATTAAAAAAAATAGAATATGTGTTTATTAAAAGCCCCAATTTTTATATTTTATCAATCCCAGGTTTCCCCTACCTTAGCATATTCTTTCAAAGCATAATTGTCTTTTTTTTAGGCACAAATTATTTGACAAATTTATATATTTAGTTAATTAATTTACTATAATTAGTTCCTAAACTATAAAAAAAATGCCTAATATTTGCTATGAAAAGAACACTAGATATTTAAATTAGCTTGCTAATCCTAAATTAATATTGTAGCACTTTATATCTAAGAATTACTTAAGCATAAAAATACCTAAAATTAATGCAGTTTCATCCTAATCGCAGGTGAAAATCTAGCTACTCATACTTATACTAAAAATCATTCCTGCTAACATATTACAATCCAATAAGAAAATCACTATCAAACAACTTCCTAACTGAAATTACAACTAAAATATAAAATTCAATCTAATAATAGCAAACAAACAATGAAGAGTTAAAGTAAAGAACAAAAACTAACCATGCATCCAAAGCAAAAGATAAACAACTAATAATTAACTAATGAAATAAAATATGAACTTCATTAAACTAAACTTTAATGTGTTATGATAAAGTAACACTTTAATTAAAAAGAAAGTAAAAATGAACTAGAACTCTCTTCTGGAATGGAGTAGATGTCACCAACGTTCTTCGCTGTGTCATTCAATGAGAATTGACTTTGAGTCTGCTCCAAACTGCACTAACTCCTTCAATCATCATCCTAACAATATCATCGAACTTGTTAAGTCACTCAATAGTTAGAGGAGATGTAATCCAATGACCGCGATCTGAGGAACAATCACTCACCAATCACCATCCACACCTTTCTTATTATGCACCTCCTTCCTTTCAATAGCACAATATACATTCAAGCAACCAAGGACGTCTCAAGCTGGCTAAGAAAGCTGCATATGATGTTTTCTTTTCAACTTCTCTCCTCAATGCTCAAGCAAATAATAGCAGCCATCATAACACGTTAATCTTCCCTTAAAACATTGGAATGTTGCCTGCCTGTTGGAAACCAGCAACTCTTTCCCCTCTCTTGAAAATGTTGTCTTGAGCTGTTTCTATCTCTCTTAAACAACTGCTTGAAGAAGACAACAATGTTCCACCTACCCAAGCATCTCTCTCTTCCTACAAGAGTTAATAATGCGAACAAATCCTTCTCCTTTGTATTTCACGCAACACTCTTCCCATCCTTAATATTTTACCTGCTATGAATATGATCATATAGCCCACCCCCCAACAGGATTTGATCGTGTAAAAGCCTCCTTTCGATCCTCCATGCACCATACTCTCTCCAACCCCCTTTTTTATGTGACGTTCTTACCATGTGAAGCTTTCTCTTGGGCAGCTGCTTGAAGAGGACAAGATCCTCTCCAGCTGCTTGTTTCCATCCTTTCCAAAAGTAGTTCATGCACCCAATCTTATCCATCCAATCTTGGCTAGATCATGACATCCTTTGCACTCATCCCAGCCATACATCCATGGCTAGAGCAAGATGTCTTTTTGCTACCTTGTAATCACATTTCATTAGTTAGATTACATCTTAGCTATCCAAGCGATTACATCCCGCTTTAGTTAGTTCACGTCTTAGCCACCTTGTATGGTTTAAGACGTATTACCTTGCTTGTAGTTCATGTTCAATCCTCCATTTATAACCCTAGGATGGATCAGCCAAGATCACTTTCCTCCTAAGAGGATCACGACTTCCACTTTTCTAGAAGATAATCCATGCATAAAATACATGCATTCCAATGTGGTCCTCGGATTCCAATGTGGTCCTCTCTTAGTTGAGTGAGTGAGAGAAAAAATAATCTTCATGCGGGCTTAGCTCTCTAAATTGTTTTGCTTCAAACAAGATTGTACTTGCGACTCATTATATGCCGTTCTAGTTTCACTTAGAAGCTCCCCAAGGTGGTAGTTTGCATGCATATATGAGAAGTTGGTAACCTTATCTTTTAATAATGACAGCCCTCTTTTGCACCGATAATATTGGCTGCATACATGGGTTTTTTTATTGCTCTAAATTTGATAAGAACACATCTATAATATTTTGAACTTATTCACTTTTTGGTTTTTGACATGTGGGTCTGTGACATTGCATAAATGGCAACCCCAACATGACATGAATCGAAAATTGATATTCTCTTAAGCTAGGGTGTTCCTGATAAGCGACACGCTGCATCGGATCTCGGGTGCGGTGAAAAACAGGCAAGGGTTGCTAGGGCATTCTCCTAGAAGTGACGCGCTACATCAAATCCCAGGTGTAGTGAAAAGTGGGCAAGGGCTGTTAGAGCGTCCCCTCCAAAGCTACGGGCTGCATTATAACCCAGGTGCAGTGAAAAGTGGACATGGGTTCATACCATGGAGGTTGAGAAAGGTGGTAGTAAATAGGATATCTCCATAACATAAGATTCACATCGCTACATAGAATATAGGGACACTGACAGGTAAGAGTTTGGAGTTAGTAGACGCGATGAAACGTAGGAGAGTCAACATCGCTTGTATCCAAGAAACCAAGTGGAAAGGGGCTAAAGCTAGAGAAATAGATAGGTATAAATTATGGTATGTAGGAAAGGAAGATAACAGAAATGGCGTGGAATAATAGTGGAAAAGGAATTAAAGGATAAAGTTGTGGACGTTAAAAGAATCAGTGATAGAATTATAATAATAAAAATTATTCTATGAGAGTAGATTAGAAATGCTATAAGTGCATACGCACCACAAGTAGGGTTACATATATAATCAAGAGGCAGTTTTGGGAAGATATTGAGGGAGTCATACAAGAAATTTCCAACACTGAGGGGATATTTATAGGAGCAGAATTGAATGATCATGTAGGAAAAGATAAGGAAGGATATGATAGAATACACGGAGGGTATGGTATAGGTGAACAAAATGAGATGGGGGAGAATATCCTCGATTTTGCTTTGTCATATAACCTGTCCATTGCAAATACACTCTTCAAGAAGAGGGATGAACACTTAATAACCTTTAAAAGTGGACTTCATAAAGCCAAATATACTTTTTACTACTTAGGAATAATGAATGATCTATATGTAAGGATTGTAAGGTGATACTTCGTGAGAGTTTAACCTCACAACATAGGTTAATGGTTATGGATATCCATATTAAAAGATAGAGTAAAAGAACTGAACTTAATACACATCCAAAAACTAAGTGGTGGAACTTAAAAGGAGAGAAAATAACCTCATTCAAAAATAATTTGATGGTAGAAGGAAATTGGAACTATGAAACAGAAGTAAATACTATGTGGACTAATATGGCTGAGTCCATTAAGAAAGTGGCAAAAGATGTCTTAGGAGTATCTAAAGGTAAAAGGCTATTAGCAAAGGAAACATGGTGGTAGAGTGAAACAGTGCAAAAAGTTATTAAAGAAAAACAGATGCGTTTTAAAGCTTGGCAGAAGATTAGAAATAATGAAAACTATGAACAATATAAGAATGCTAAAAACGCCACTAAGAGAATAGTAAGTGAGGCTAAACTTAAAGCATATAATGAGCTCTATAATAAATTAGGAACAAGAGAAGGTGAGAAAGATGTGTTTAAACTTGCAAAAGTAAGAGAACAGAAGGGTAAGGACTTAGATCATGTTAGGTGTATTAGAAGCGATGATCAAAGGGTATTAGTCAAAGAAGATGAGATCAAACAAAGGTGGGAAACATACTTTCAAAAATTGTTAAATGACAATGGCTCTGAGAATATAGGGATTGAAAATAATATAAATTTAAATAACATTGGATATTATAGATATGAATGTAGGATTAGAATACCTGAATTAAAAGAGGCCTTGAAAAAGATGAAATCAGGAAAGGCCATGGGGCCTGATGGTGTACCAATAGAGGTTTGGAAGCATATGGGAGATATTGGGGTAGTGTGGTTGACCAAGTTGTTTAACAAGATTATAAAATCAAAGAAAATGCCTTATGAGTGGAGGAAAAGCTCTATTGTACCAATCTATAAGAATAAAGAAGACATTCAAAGCTGCACTAATTATCAAGGGATCAAACTTATGAGCCACACCATGAAACTATTTGAAAGAGTGATTGAGAAGAGGCTACAACATGAAACAAGTGTATTAGAGAATCAGTTTGGTTTCATGCCTGAGAGGTCTACCATGGAAGCTATTTTCTTACTAAGACAATTAGTAGAGAAATATAGGGAGAGGAGGAAAAACCTACATATGGTCTTTATCAACTTAGAGAAAGCTTATGATAGAGTCCCTAAATAGTTAATATGGAGGGTGTTGGGTGGTAAGGGGGTTTCTCAGGGGTGTATAGACATGATTAAATATATGTATGAGGGAGCGGTAACAAATGTTAAGACCACTAGTGGTGTGACGGGTGATTTTCCTGTAACTGTAGGATTGCACCAAGGATCGGCATTAAGTCCATACCTCTTCACATTAGTCATGGATGAGTTAACAAAACATTTGCGCGAGGAGATTCCTTGGTGCATGCTATTTGCAGATGATATAGTCTTACTTAATGAGACAAAGGAGGGTGTAAACATAAAGCTAGAGTTATGGAGAGAAGCATTAGAATCTGAAGGATTTAAATTTAGTCGAACTAAGGCAGAATATATGGAATGTAATTTTAGCAAGGAGAGTAGTAGTGGAACACTAGTCAAGATTGATAACCAAGAAGTCCTCGTGAAAGACCTCTTTCGATACTTAGGATCAGTGATCCATGAGAGTGGAGAGATTGAGAGGGAGGTCACCCAAAGAATCCAAGCGGGTTGGAACAAATGGAGATGTGCATCTAGAGTTTTATGTGATGGGCGGATGCCACTCAAACTAAAAGGAAAATTCTATAGGATGACTATGAGGTCGGCCATGCTCTATGGATTAGAGTGTTGGCCAGTTAAGGAACACGATAGTCATAGGATGAGTGTTGCTGAAATGAGGATGCTGAGATGGATGAGTGGTAAGACAAGAAATGATAGAATTAGAAATGAAAATATTAGAGAAAATTTAGAGGTAGCACCAATAGGTAATAAGATGAGGGAGATTAGACTTAGATGGTTTGGACATGTCCAAAGGAGACCAACAATGGCAGCAGTTAGAGGGAGTGAGGCAATACAAGTAGAAGGTTCTAAAAGGGCAAGGGGAAGGCCCAAAAGAACGTGGATAGAAGTGGTGAGGAAAGATTTAAAAACTTTGGGACTAAATGAAACCATGATATTTAATAGTGGAATGGAGGAATAAGATTCATGTGGCTACCCCTAATTGGGATAAGGTCTTGATGATGATGATGAGTCTCTTTTAGGTTGTCATGTTGCCAAAAATATGTAAATCACTCCGTTGAACCTTAATCCTATAAAATATAAAATAAACATAATTGATAATAAATTAAGTAATTCAAAGGTTAAAAATGCTATTTATAGGGATAGTAAATGTAATTATTACATGTATATAAAAGGTCTTTGAGCAAATGGGTGAAAAAGGTTTGACATCTTGGAATATAATGATCATGGCTTATGTCATTAATGGTAAGAGGAGCGAAGTTGTTCAATAAGCTAGTTGAGGAATTCAGGTTTAAATCAAATATAGTCACCTTCATTGCATTGCTTTCAAGTTGTAGTCGTGTTGGGCTACCAAAGGAAAGCAAGACATTATTTAGTAGAATGAAGAGAGATTTTAGTGTCTTCTCATTGACAAAGAATCATGCATAGGTGGTTTGTCTATTGGGTGAAGCAAGAAAGATAAAGCAGCCACCGAATGTGGTAGAGAACGCGCGAATGAACCCCCAAGTGCTAGCATATGGGGATCATTTTAGGTTGTTCTTCTTTGAGATTAATCATTTTTATGGGATTTGACCCACATTTCTTTTTGTTTCTCAATGTTTTGGGGCACTTCTTTTCAACTTCATTAGTAGGAATAAAGTGTCTATAATTTTTCCTCTCCAAAACCATGTCAAACTGCCCAACTATGGGCTTTAATTAAGAGTCAAAGGAAACCTAAAATCCCCAGAATACCCTGCTCTAGCGAGCCTCACTAGAAAAAGCGCTACTTAAATTATGATTTTGAAATGAAGGGGCTAGTTAAGAAATTTTTAAAAATTAAGGTCACTTAAAAACAATCATCAAAACTTAGGGGCTTATAATGGATATTGCCACTTACAAAGCATTCCAATTGAATGATTCTAACAACTTTTTTTGAGTTTTAGAATCAATAGTCATGGTCTTCAACCCAAAGAATCACAAACTAAGTTTGTCCAATCCACATGATTTTTGGTGTCGACAAAACTATGATCTCCTAAAAATCATGCCATCACCATCAAAGAAAATGGAGCTTCATGCCCAAACCTTATTTAGGTATGAATGAGGATTTCTATAAGATTGGATTGAAAGAGATGAAACAATTCATTAGGCAACAAAATATCATTCCTCAAACAAGGAACTAAACAAAAGCAAGCAACGCTACTAAATTCTTTTTCTTAAAACTAAAGGATCAACTTCCTCCCAAGGTAAAGCATTAGCAAAGACATTAGTATATGTATTTTTTGTTTAGAACCTTGGTGCAACGGTAAAAGTTGTCGTCATGTGACTTTGAGGTCATGGGTTCAAGGCGTGGATCAGCCTCTTGCAAAAATGCAAGGTAAGGCTGCCTACTTTAGGCCATTGTGGCTTGCCCCTTCCCTAGACCCCGTATAGGCAGGAGCTTCGTGCACTAGGGCTGCCCTTTAACCATTCACATGTCATTTTATTTACACTAGTAGCTATTTAACTACAGCATCCTAAACTTTTACTCACTAGGTGATCAGAAGTATTAGATCACTTGATACACAAATATACAATGGTGATTGTGAAAATTCACCAGACCCCCAATCAAATGACTTGGTACTATGGTGGTCATAGCTAGAATATGCTAATACTTGTGGCATTTCCTTCAATGTGGTGCACAAAGTGAGTAACCCAAATCATCTTGGAATTAGGTTAATTAGCGGGTTTATTCATCATAGCTATAAAGGTCATGGATATTATTATGCCTGCTAAGTTAGATGATGTAGATATTAGGCTAACAAGTTCAATTAGGGTGTCTCAGGATTACTCCTTATTGGATAATGTATTAGGATTATTTTTGTTTATATATGAATTTAAAAAATTGCTAATTAGAGCTCAACCACATGATAAGTTGTCTTATAGTTCCCACTTCTCCATGAAGGGCCTTTTCTAGATTTGGCATATCTTTATCTCATTTGTTCAACTTTCTTTCAATGTTTACTCAGTTGGCAAGGCAGTCTCTTACTAGAGAAGAATCTCGTAGACCATTAATGTTAACCAACTGAATGTTTCAATGTCAATCATATATGATATGATAGCTCTACTTGGTAACTAATTTTCTAGGCTAAGTTCCTATCATATGGCTAAGCACTTCACCCAAGGCTGAATATCTTGGAATCTTTATCATAATTTTGAGAATTTACCTTACTAGTTGCTTTGATTTCATAATGAATGGTATTTATGGAAATAAGAACCAGGGTGAATGCCTTCTCAGGATTGTAGTTTTGGGAAGATATTAATGGTGGAGCATCTTTAGAGAAGGGGATGGCATATGGAACCTTGATTCATCATATGCAATTTGAATAGCGAGTCAATGGATCACCTTCTCCTTCATTGATTTGAAATTTCTAATATGTGATGTTCTTGGGTGGGTTTTGTTGCGTCTCTTTTTTTTAATGTTAACACATGATTTGGTTCTTCGATGGAGCATTAGAGCAGCTACTAAGAAGATGAAATTTTGTTTAAAAAGACATTTTTTGCCACTTTGTGGGTGGTTTGAAGGAGAGGACTGCATTTTCAAGAATAGTACTCCTATCATTCCTCACAAGTGGTAGAATTAGAAGATTAATGAATTCTTGGGCATAAATTTTTTTAGAATTTTAGTCTTATTCCCTCAATCAACTATCCAAAAACTAGGATGCCATTCTCTTCTATTGATACAATAGCAACTACCTGCAAACTAGGCGAAAATCTTATAAGATGGGTGGCTCAATGGCAATTTTGATCCTTGTCCTTGTCCTCTAGGTCTTAAGCATTAGTCTAGTTTTGACTCTTAGGTTTAGCACTAGCCTATTTTGTGCCCTTACTCTCTCAGATCTTGGCTTGGACTATCTTAGTCTTTGTCCATTATGGTGATGCTTATGACTAATCATCATGCTTCTTGGAACTTTCTAGGGCCTAACTAAGATGATGTTATCTAAGGGATAACTAGTAGGATTAGATGACCTAGGTATGTATTAGTCATTATCTTGATATTAGATGTGGTTTATGTTGACAATCTATCCACATAACCAAGCCTATGACTTAACTCTTATTTATAAATAAACATTTTGTCTACAAAGGCATAAGTCATGGCTCACAAGTCATTTATCTTCTACATAAGTTTGTTCACACCATGCAATCTTATGGTCTTTCCATCTTCGGAATCATGTGATCTAGAATTAATTGAACCTCGCCATGGCTGGTTATGCCTCCCATGACCTAAGTTGTGGCTCTCTCTCTCTCTCTCTCTCTCTCTCTCTCTCTCTCTCTCTCTCTCTCTCTCTCTCTCTCTCTCTCTCTCTCTCTCTCTCTCTCTCTCTAATATGGTTTTTCAATTTATTCTCTTGTTTCTTCCATTATTTTTTAATTTCCATTTTTTTTTGTGAATGGTAAGTGGATTTGAACCCACATCCTTTTCCTTACAAGACATGGAACCCCCAACTTGTTATGTGCTCAAACCCATTCTCTTGTTTTATGCCTTCTAATAATTTATATATCATTCAGCAACATAAAGAAAAAACACTATCTATCTATCTATGTATTCGATATGGAGAAGAAAGTGTAATATCCTTAACTTTTAGTATAAATTAAGAAATTACTAAATAAAATAAATTAAAAATTTATAAATGGAAATTTTGCCTGAAAACTTAAGAATTTGAAAGTGCTCGTCGATAGGATTCCAACGCCACAAAGAACGTAGAAAACGGAGCTCAAACGAGGGAGTTATGAGCTGTTGAAGTTATAGGGGCATTTTAATCATTTGGCAGAGATGTATAACACAGGGACCCAAATTGATAATGGCACCCCCGTCCTCCACACGCCTCTACCAGATCTGGTGAAATTGCTGGAGAAACCAGTGAAAAGAGACGTGAAGGAAAGAGTTTCTCTTCCAGCAACGTCCATCAATGGCTAACAATGCGAGGTAAGCCTTAAACCCTGATTTCTGTATTTATTACATAGAAAATATAAATTAGAATTACATTTAAATAAGGAAAAATCAAATTTTCCTGGGAACTCTGTGCACGCTACTGTTGGAGCGTGATTTCACGGATGAAACCACATCTGTTTGAAAATCGCACCATCCAACTAGTGCATAAGAGACCCAAGATCAAACCCTATAAATTTGGGAGAGATCCAACAGTGGGTTTCTCTAGAAAACGTGAAAACCAGTACCTAGAGACGTTTTTAGGAACTTGGGAAAAATCATTTAAAAAACATAGTTTTTTGAAAAATCAGTGCAAAAGGAGGGCATAAATGAATTCTAGAGGAAATTCTGAGAAAAATGGCACAAAAATCGTGCAAAACGGACATTTGTGGGCTTGCTGGAGATGATCGGAATCCGGTCATCTTCTTTGGCGACAGCAACGGCGACCTGCGCCGACGCCGGGACACCCAAAAGGACGCTCGATGGAGACGCACGACGAGCGCACATCTCTGCAAGTGTGCGCAGCGTACACACGCGCAGGAGCCCCTGCGCGGGGTGGTCACATCGGCACGGTACCGAGGACGCACGCGGCGCATCTCAGTGTCGGGCGTCTTTGTGACGCCGGTTTACGCCGGTATAAACCCGCAAAACTAGCGCTGCCGGTACAAACCACCTTACGGTGGTCGGTCAGCCCCATTTTGTGTATGTTTTCACTAAAACTTGATTTTTGGGAGCTAGTTTTAACTTAAAAACTTATAAATGACCACTTTTAATTTAGAAATTTTTTAAAATAGTGATGTGACATGTACAGGTGCACTTGAACATACCAGTTAAGGGGAATTATTAGCGAGCTAAGTGGTCTCATATTGAGGTAGGTAACAACAATTAATGCTTTGCCTTGATTTTTAAACCATGCATAAACATAGCATCATGCGTGATTGTGTTTTAAATTGCAATTATTATTTACCGTGGATTTCATGCGACTTTGAATACATTATGATTATTACAAATTGAAATCTTTTATTGAATAAACTCATGACAAATGTTTTTATGAGCATGATGGTAATTAATTATGCTTAAATAGAGACTTATTTCGTATTATATATTAGAAATGCATGGATTGATATGGAAATAAGAATGGAGGCTTATTAGCTGGTCCTTTCATAGGCTAACCCCAAGATGAGGGGCATGTCTTGGGGATTTCGAGCTATGAGTACTCTTGAGTTTTAGCATATTCATATGATTTCATTGTTTTATATTTGATAACGGGTGCTCTCATCTGGTGGGTGTCATACTAAGAGGGATAGGGCCGGCCACCCATCCTTTGAGTTTGTGATGTGATGATATTGTGATATGATAGACACCTGCCCATAGATGGCATTCGGCAGGGGTTTGGTAACATGGATAGTCCACACTACTGGTCTAGGCCTTTCCATGGAGACAGACGCTAAGTCTCTCGTTATGGTGTTGACGGAGAGCGGCGGTGGTTGAGACCCATGGAGGGTTGCCACTGCGACATGATGACCCATATTCTTATTATGTGTACGTGTATGATGAGCATGGTTATGGATGGTATACCTGGGTGTGACGACACTCAGAGGTTGGCTATGAGTACTCATGATCAGTGATATTAGTACGATATCTTGGGACCCATTACCTTACGGTGCCCTTATTCTTATTGTATGCTTATTTATATTGATTCATGTTATGTTTTAACTCCATGAAATGCATGTTTTAGCATATGGAATAAATTGGCATTTATGTTAGCATGACATATGATACTATTATCTTCATAAATGATAGACTTTTTATTTTATCAGTACTGTTATTCTTTTATTTCATTTTATTACATTAATTGTCTATGTACCTACACAAGTGATAGCTTGTTGAGGCATTGCTTTGTTTTGCAATGTCTTAGATCTCGAGTGTGATAACAGGAAAGGCAAGGCTGTTGAGAAACCGTGAGAGCTGCGGAAGATCCTTTCTCCTAGAATTTTAGACAGTGATGTTAGTCAATAAACAGGATTATCATTTGAATTTAATTATGGACTGTATACTTTATATTTTGGATTTGATTGAGATGTTTAGACATATGTTGGACATTTATATGGGATGTTATGATGGATAGACCCTGAGCCATATTATTATTGTGTTTTGGGTATTTATTTGATTCAAAATAAAGGCGCCGATTTATTTGACGTGGATTGATACGTGTATTGTTTTAAATCTTTTATCATAAAAATTTATTTATGTTTTAAATTATATATATGCCATGTTAAGAAATGAAAACTAACACCTGGAGTTTTTAATAGATGTTTTAGTAAAATGATAAATAAAACTTTTCTCATGCGATCCCAAATGCTCTTATTAAAAATGATATTATTATAAATAAAAAAATCTGGTGTGTTACAAAGTTGGTATCAGAGCCCAGTCTAGTCCATCATAATCCTTGCAAATGTCCATTTATATGTGAGTAACAGTCCATAATTGTTGTAGAGAGAGAACCTATGAGAAAGGAACTTACACTTAGTGACATTTATAACTTTTGACAGATGGCTCCTCGAAGAAGGACAAGGTCTACCCCTGCTACACCCGTGGCCCACCTATTGAGTCCTCTAATCAAGGAGATCATGATGCCAAGTTATTGAATTGATTAATGTCAGGACTAGTACCACTTATACAACAGCAAGTTAGGACAGCTGTTGACGCTGCTAACCCTAGCCTTATTCCACCACCTCAAGTGGCACCCATGGTTTCATCAATTCAGTCCTCACAACTAGTACAGGAACCACCAGTACCTAGAGCCACTAAGGGTGATGCTACTCGTGACTCTAAGAAGACAGATAAATTATTAGAGAGATTTCAAAAGATGGTGAAACCCTTTTATGACGATGGTAACACGGAGGAGGCCGAGCGATGGTTATTTGAGGCGGAAAGGACATTTGACGCTATGAAGATCTCACTAGAGGATCAAGTTAGAGTATCCTCCTACCTACTGAAAGGTGAGGCAGGCTTCTGGTGGCAGACCTTTACACTCACCTGACCAGATCTGATCGAGACGATGACATGGGCAGCCTTTAAATAGGCTTTCGACACTTAGTACTTTCCACCCCATGCATTGCAGTCAATGAAGAAAGAGTTTGCCACTTTGGAGCAGAGAGACATGATGGTTCAGCAGTATCTAAACCGATTTACACGATTGAGGAGATTTGCACCTCACACGCTGGCCTCAAACACAGAGGCCACCGATAGACTTGTGGATGGGTTGACACCTTGGCTGAGAGATCGGGTGATTTCTTCACGACCTACTTCTGTGCGAGATGTTGCTGACATGGCTTCCATGCATGAGAAGAACTCTCTCAGGACTAGAGGGAGTGTGTTCCAGCCCTTTAAGGGCAAGAGACTGTTTGGTGCTATGCAAACACATGGTGCATTAGGTCATCCACCGTAGGCCAAGTTTAAGACAGATACAGAGAAGAAGAGATGTGATAGGTGTAAGGGTTGGCACCCTGGGCGAGGGTGCAATAGATTTGACAGGCCACAGTAGCAGAGGCAGCCCCAACCACAGCAATAGCCCTATACACCTTTCCAGAGACAGCCATACAGGTGTTTCAACTACGGAGACGTCGGCCACTTCATTAAGGATTGTCCTAAGGGGCAGAGAGAGAGGCAGACTGAGATGGGTGCAGAGACAGCTACTGTGGCATGTAGCCAGGGACGAGTATTTGCCATCACGTCAGGACAGGTGCAGGCATCACACCAGGTCGTAGAAGGTACTCTTCTAGCCTCAGATCGACATACCAAAGTTCTTTTTGACACAGGGTCTACACATTCTTTTATATCATGTATTTTTGCATCTTTCCTTGATGTATGTGTGCACAAATTAGCACTTGGATTAGATATCATGACACCTGTGGGAGAGACAGTAGAGACTACCTAATATCTTAGGGAAATACCTGTAGAGATATCAGGCATGAGTATGGACACTGACTTCATCTTACTAGACATGGTAGACTACGATATTATTCTTGGGATGGATTGGTTAGCCAACTATTGGGCTATGGTAGACTGTCGAAAGAAGCGAGTCACTTTTCTTATACCTGGGCAACCAGAAATAGTGTTCCAGGGTAGGAAAGATCAGTCAAGTACATGCATCATTTCTGCTATGAAGGAGGCACGATTTTATGCACGAGGGTGTAACGCATTCCTCACATACGTGACGGTTGAAGACAAGGAGCAACCACGGCTTGACGAGATTGATGTTGTCCGTGAATTTGCTGATGTCTTTACTAAGGAGTTACCAAGATTACCGCCAAGTAGGGAGATTGAGTTTACCATTGACTTGGTGCCAAGTACATCGCCTATCTTTAAGGCACCATACAGGATGGCTCCAGCAGAGTTAAGAGAGCTTAAGGTGCAATTGCAAGAGTTATTGGATAAGGGCTTCATCAGGCCGAGTGGATCACCATGGGGAGCACCAATCCTTTTCATGAAGAAAAAGGATGGATTACTGAGACTATGCATTGACTATCGGTTGCTGAACAGTGTTACTACAAAGAACTGATACCCTTTGCCATGCATAGATGATCAATTTGATCAGCTTCAATCAGCACAAGTGTTCTCCAAGATAGATCTGAGGTCAGGGTATCATCAGCTGAGGGTTAGAGAAGAGTATATCTCGAAGACTGCTTTTAGGAGTCATTATGGTCATTATGAGTTCCTAGTGATGCCGTTTGGATTGACGAACGCACCTACAGTGTTCATGGATCTAATGAACCGTGTTTTTCGAGCTTATTTGGATAAGTTTGTGATTGTATTCGTTAATGACATCTTGATTTATTTGCCTAGTCATGAGGCACATAGAGAGCATCTCCACATGGTATTGGACACACTTCGTCGACATCAGTTGTATGCCAAGTTCAGTAAGTGTGATTTTTGGCTAGACCAGGTGCATTTCTTAGGCCACGTCATATCTAAAGATGGAGTGGCCATGGATTCAGCAAAGGTAGAGGCAGTACTACACTGGGAGAGGCCCAAGACAGTGACTAAGATACGCAGTTTTCTCGGTTTGGCAGGATATTATCGTCATTTCATAGAGGGATTCTCTAAGACTGCGTTACCATTGACCACCTTGACCAGGAAAGACACTCAATTTGTATGGACGGAGGCGTGCAAGGAGAGCTTCCAAGAGCTCAAGAGGAGACTTACTACTGCTCCGGTATTGACTTTACCATCAGGTGCAGGCAGTTATGTGGTTTATTGCGACGCCTCTGGCAAGGGATTAGGAGCAGTGTTGATGCAACATAGGAAGGTAATTGCCTATGCGTTTAGATAGTTGAAGACACATGAGGTAAATTACCCAACACATGATTTGGAATTAGCAGCGGTGGTATTTGCTTTGAATTCCTGGAGACATTATCTTTATGGTGAGAGATTTGAGGTATTTACTGATCATAAGAGCCTCAAGTACTTCTTTACTCAAAGTGATTTGAACATGAGGCAGCGTAGATGGATGGAGTATCTCAAGGACTTCGACTTCACCATACAGTACCATCTTGGGAAGGCTAACGTCGTTGCAGATGCCCTGAGTAGGAAGTCTGGAGTGATGATTGCCAATTTGTCGACTCGGTCTAAGTTCTTCGACAGGATCTTAGAGGCACAAGACAAAGATAAAGAAACACAGGATCTGACAGATAAGACAGATTTTTCGAGGGGACCAGATGGAGGAGTCAGATTTAAGGGAAGGTTGGTAGTACCAGCAGATGACGAATTGAGGCATGAGTTACTTCAAGAAGCGCACCAGTCCCTGTATAATATTCATCCTGGGGCTACGAAGATGTATCAGGATCTCAAGAGGCATTTCTGGTGGAATGGTATGAAGAAGGAGGTTGGAGAGTGTGTTGCACGATGTTTGACCTGTCAGCAAGTCAAGGCTGAACATCAGCGTCCATCAGGACTACTCCAGACATTGGACCTTCCTGAGTGGAAGTGGGACCATATTACCATGGACTTTATTCTAGGTCTTTCGAGGACTGCTAGCAACCACGACATGATATGGGTTGTGGTGGACAGGTTGACTAAGTCCGCTCATTTCTTCCCTATCAGACAGAATCAGACTGTGGATAGTTTATGGTTGAGACTGAAATTTAGCACAGCATTCCATCCTCAAACAGATGGACAGAGCGAGAGGACCATACAGACTATTGAGGATATGTTACGCGCTTGTGTTATGGATTGGAATGGTAGCTAGGAAGATCATTTACCTTTGGTGGAATTTGCCTATAATAATAGTCATTACGCTAGCATTGGCATGGCTCCATACGAGGCACTTTATGGCAGACCTTGTCGGTCACCCTTATGTTGGAGTGATGTAGGAGAAAGACGCGTGGTGAAGTCTGAGTTAGTGGAAGAGTGTGCAGAGAAAGTCCAACTCATTCGGAAAAGGTTATTGACAGCTCACAGTAGACAAAAAAGTTATGCAGACAAGAGGAGAAAAGACTTAGAGATCTTTGAAGGTGAGCATGTATTCTTGAAAGTTTCTCCTATGAAAGGAGTGTTGAGATTTGGAAATAAAGGGAAGCTTAGCCCCAGGTATATTGGACCTTTTGAGATCTTGCGCAGTATTGGGTTAGTGGCATACCAGCTAGCCTTACCACCACAGCTGGCAAATGTACATGATGTCTTTCACGTGTCTATGCTAAGGAAATACGTGCCAGATCCCTTGCACATGTTAGAGTAGATCCCAGGAGAGCTACAGTATGATATGACGTTTGAGGAGAGACTAGTGCGCATACTGGATACAAAAGTCAAGGAGTTAAGGAATAAGACCATTGCATTGGTCAAAGTCCTTTGACAGCATCATTCATTACAGGAGGCTATCTGGAAAACAGAGGAGGAGATGCGAAGGATCTATCTAGAGTTATTTACATAGAGGTATGTAGCTAAATTTCGAGGACAAAATTTTTATGAGGGAAGGATGTAATATCCTTAATTTTTAGTATAAATTAAGAAATTACTAAATAAATTAAATAAAAAATTTATAGATAGAAATTTTTCCTGAAAACTTAAGAATTTGAAAGTGCTCGTCAATAGGATTCCAATGCCACAAAGAATGAGGAAAACGGAGCTCAAACGAGGGAGTTAGGAGTCGTTGAACTTATAGGGGCATTTTAGTCATTTGGCAGAGACGTATAACACAGGGGCCCAAATTGATAATGGCACCCTCATCTTCCACACGCCTCTACCAGATCTGGCAAAATTGTTAGAGAAACCAGTGAAAAGAGGCATGAAGGAAAGAGTTTCTCTTCCCCTAGGACTCTAAGGCCTATATCTACCCTCGCCAGGTGCCAAAATACTCCACCTTGAGCGTTTTCACTGAGTTTTACTCAGTAACCCTAGCTCTGCAAAGTTGAAATTTTTTGGGCAGTGGAACTACGATAACGTCCATCAACGGCTAACAATGCGAGGTAAGCCTTAAACCCTGATTTCTGTATTTATTAAATAGGAAATATAAATTAGAATTACATTTAAATCAAGAAAAATCAAATTTTCCTGGGAACTCTGTGCACGCTACTGTTGGAGCATGATTTCACGGATGAAACCACATCTATTTGAAAATCACACCGTCCAACTAGTGCACAAGAGACCCAAGATCAAACCCTATAAATTTGGGAGAGATCCAACAGTGGGTTTCTCTAGAAAACGTGAAAACCAATACCTAGGGATGTTTTTAGGAACTTGGAAAAAATCATTCAAAAAATATGGTTTTTTGAAAAATCAGTGCAAAAGGAGGGCATAAATGAATTCTAGAGGAAATTCTGAGAAAAATGGCACAAAAATTGCACAAAACGGATGTCTGTGGGCTTGCCGGAGACGACCGGTATCCGGTCATCTTCTCTAGTGATGGCGACTGCGTCGGTGCCCTGCGCTGTCGCTGGGACGCCCAGAAGGATGCTTGACGGAGACGCGGGACGAGTGCACGTCTCTATGCGTGCAAGCAGCGTACACATGCGCCGAAGCCCCTGCGCGGGAGGTCACATCGGGTTGGGACGCGCAGCGTCCTAGCGACCGTGACGCACGCGGTGGTGCATCACGATACTGAGGACGCACGCAGTGCGTCCTCGTGACGTGTCTCGGTGTCGAGCATCTTCGTGACGCCGGTTTACGCCAGTATAAATTGGCAAAAACTAGCGCCGCCGGTACAAACCACCTTACGGTGGTCGGTCAGCCCCATTTTATGTATGTTTTCACTAAAACTTGATTTTTGGGAGCTATAGGAGTCCAAATCACGATCCGAAAGAGGCGTTATGACTGTATTGACAACGCGGACCTAGTTTTAACTTAAAAACTTATAAATGACCACTTTTAATTTAAAAAATATTTAAAATAGTGATGTAACATGTACAGGTGCACTTGAACATACTAGTTAAGGGGAATTATTAGCGAGCTAAGTGGTCTCACATTGAGGTAGGTAACAACAATTAATGCTTTTCCTTGATTTTTATACCATGCATAAACATAGCATCATGCGTGATTGTGTTTTAAATTGCAATTATTATTTACCGTGAATTTCATGCGACTTTAAGTACATTATGATTATTACAAATTAAAATCTTTTATTGAATAAACTCATGACAAATGTTTTTATGAGCATGATGGTTATTAATTATGCTTAAATAGAGACTTATTTCTTATTATATATTAGAAATGCATGGATTGACATGGAAATAAGAATGGAGGCTTATTAGCTGGTCCTTTCATAGGCTAACCCCAAGATGAGGGGCATGTCTTGGGGATTTCGAGCTATGAGTACTCTTGAGTTTTAGCATATTCATATGATTTTCGTGTTTTATATTTGATGACAGGTGCTCTCACCCGATGGGCGTCATGCTAGGAGGGACAGGGCCGGCCACCCACCCTCCAAGTTTGTGATGTGATGATATTGTGATATGATAGACACCTCCCCATAGATGGCATTCGGTAGGGGTTTGGTAACATGGATAGTCCACACTACCGGTCTAGTCCTTTCCATGGGGACAGACGCTAAGTCTCCCGTTATGGTGTCGACGGAGAGCGCGGTGGTTGAGACACATGGAGGGTTGCCACTGCGGCATGATAGCCCATATTCTTATTATGTGTGTGTGTATGATGAGCATGGTTATGTATGATATACCTGGGTGTGACAACACTCAGAGGTTGGCTATGAATACTCATGATCAGTGATATTAGTGCGATGTCTTGGGACCCATTACCTTAGGGTTCCCTTATTCTTATTGTATGCTCATTTACATTGATTCATGTCATGTTTTAACTCCATGAAATGCATGTTTTAGCATATGGAATAAATTGACATTTATGTTAGCATGACATATGATACTGCTATCTTCATAAATGATAGACTTTTTATTTTATCAGTACTGTTATTCTTTTATTTTATTTTATTACATTAATTATTTATGTACCTACACAAGCGATAGCTTGCTGAGGCATTACTTTGTTTTGCAATGCCTTAGTTCTCGAGCGCGATAACAGGAAAGGCAAGACTGTTGAGAAACCGTGAGAGCTGCGGAAGATCCTTTCTCCTAGAATTTTAGACAGTGATGTGAGTCAATAAACAGGATTATCATTTGAATTTAATTATGGACTGTATACTTTATATTTTGGATTTGATTGAGATGTTTAGACATATGTTGGACATCTATATAAGATGTTATGATGGATAGACCCTGGGCTATATTATTATTGTGTTTTGGATATTTATTTGATTCAAAATAAAGGCACCGATTTATTTGACGTGGATTGATATGCGTATTGTTTTAAATCTTTTATCATAAAAATTTATTTATGTTTTAAATTTTATATATGCCATGTTAAGAAAGGAAAACTAACACCTGGAGTTTTTAATAGATGTTTTAGTAAAATGATAAATAAAAATTTTCTCATGGGATCCCAAATGCTCTTATTAAAAATGATATTATTATAAAAAAAATGTCCTAAAAAATTCGGGGTGTTACAGAAAGTCTACAGTTAAATCAAAAGCATATGAAGTGACTTTTCTTCTTAGAATCAACCATAAATCTCTAATACTTTTGTTTTCTATCTTTTCAATTAAATAGCATGTGATCTATATACAACAAAATAATGGCATATGATGTCCTTAAAAATGAAAAAGAGAAAGAAGGTAAATGCTGTATATGTTGCTTAGTAAACTGCAATCCGAGATTTTATTGTAGTAATAAGAAAACTACTACTACATAATATAAGCTAAAATCCCTACTTCCTACTTTATTCCAGCTAGTTATTAATATTAATGTTTTAGCTTATAAATAAATTCATGCAATAGTTTCGTGTCACTAAATTCTACTTAGTTAGGACATACTAAAAATTACATTTAATGTCATATTCAACTGATCCTAAAAGCATAAATTTTTCCACAAAAATTCATGTGTCATCCTAAAGGAATTTTAATTTGCTTAATATGAGAAAGTGCCAAATACAAAATCACGATTCTAGAGCTTCTTAATGCACTGTCTTAGGGAACATTTGAATAGTATTTGGAGACTTTGTTTTCTAAATCTAAACTTCTTACCTAGCAAAAAGAAATAAATAAAGGTTGGATGACTAACATGGGATATTACTTTGTCGATGAATTTTCAATCGAAGCACAAGACACATAGAAGCTTTATATCTGGCTTAATTATCTTTCAGATGTTAGATATTGACATATATATATTTCAATTGTATATTATATGCTATCATATGGTTTTGGCCTATAATTAAAGGGGTCTAATAAGTTTAAGGTTAAATGGGCCATGGTCATCTCAAAAGGTATGGGATTTATTATGTGTAGATACCTAATATCTTGTTTCTAATTTATGATGGGTTAAAATTGAAAATAAGGGAAGTGAATCCAGTTATAAATGGTTATGGTCCCCAAATTGTATGTATTATCTTTTCTGACATCCCATCATGAAAAAAGAGGCAATACCATTCTCCATAAAGGTCATACGTATCAGTTTGGAAGATTAGGAACCGCAAAACTCAGGGATCACATTTGGACTTATGGATTTAGGTACACTTCCGCATCTAGTCTTTTATTCTTGATGATTTTCGTGAAAGATCTTGGTGTGATAAAGGAATATTTATCAATAAAGATTATTACAACACCAGACTTTAAAATGTTGAGAAAATAAGAGTACTGTGTTGGATGAATCTGTGATGAGATTAGGAAGATAAAATGAATACCTACTTAAGCTGGTAATGACCCGCTGAAATGGCCGACCATATGATTATACGACAAATGTTCAAGTTAATAGAGCACATTGTGAGTTCTTCGGAATTGACATATTGAAGAAGTAAACTCGTGCTCTCAATAGCAAAAGACTTTCAAACGATTAATTTCACTGTCCCAACTATATATGTGAGTAGTTTAAGGTCTTTTCGCTCAATTTAGTCAAATTATTTAGTTATGGCTTATTTCTCTAGGATGTAATCATTTTTATCGTTTAGTATCATTTGAAATTGACCGAAGATTAAAAAGAGATGTGAACCCTGAGTATTGCTTTGGTGACACGCATGTAATGTGCATACATAATTCCTGGATTTATGAATTACAATTGATTCTTAACATTTTCAAATTTCGTAATTTGATACTAATATGGAATCTAGCGAACGGGTGCGGAAAGAGTCAGCATTTCACTAGCCATTGCCCGTTAATAATATTACTCTCTTGAGTAATACTAAAGATTTCCTTCTTTTCTCCCCAGCGATTCTCTCAGGAAGGACTGTAATGTGTCAATGATATGTATGTTTCATCTAGTCAAGTTTGATTTAGACAAATCGCTATGGTCATCATCACTTCTGACTTCCACCATGTTCATCAACACTTGTGCCGAAAGAAATGACCACATTTGATGCAAGTCATAGATCCTACATATATTTATTAGAGAATTTCTTCATGTGTACCCCTGATATGATTTTAGAAACTTTCTGCGTTGTGCGACACATAATGTATTGAGCAAGGTGGCTCAAGATAGTAGGCAATCGCATTCATGAAATACAGAGTCACATTGAACTTATGCAACTGGCTACGAAACAGTAATTTTAATACTACGGAAGTTGTTAAATTCCACCAAACATAATTTTAAACCTAAAAATAATGTTCGGCCACTCTTGATGTGTATATACTACCAATAGGGTGAAATAATATGTCAATCACGTTATTGTTAGAATGGCCAAAGTTATACTCTTGAAACACTACCGAAGGCTACCAAAAATGAAAAGCATACATCCTCTAAATTTCCATACACGATATAAAGTTGATAGATTCCATCAATGAGACTATAAAATCCATTCGAAGGCATGTATCCTTGTCAGCTAGGATACTTATATCCTAGTCATGTACCTAATACCAAAAAACTGATGCCGGTTACACTCAAGGAGCAAATTTTCTTGTTTTCTCAACTTTCCACAACCTCATCAGCTATACAAGGAACTTGGATTATTATATGTAAAGATATTAAGTCGCTGGGCATTTGTTAAACAGTAAAGGAAAGCCAATACTATAGAAAAACACAAATAAGGGGTGTCAAGTCCAAAGACAACAGGAAGGATAATGAGAGTGCCGGTTAGGTACGGTAGGTCTACTGATAGAATGAGCTTAAGAAACAAAACATATTCGCTTTCAACGGTTCCAACGTTGGCTTCGGGCCGTTTTTCAGTTGGGAAGTTTAGATAACTTCCACATCCAGAAACTCATTACCTAGGAGATTATACATGAAGCAAAAAAGCTGCAAAACCAACCCTTCAACTTTTTGCCGAAAGCATGGGTTTTAAGGAGGATTTCATATTGCTTAGGAAAGTACAAAGAACGAAGGTGATATTGTGTCAGATTTTACTATATTTCAACGGTATATATTGCATGGCTCTATCTCATTGTAACATTCCACTTCCTCATGTTAGAAAGTTACATAAAACAAATATAATCAACCCGTGATTTCCGCTACAAGAGAGACCATTTGATTTTCCATTTAAAAGCTGTTCGATCATGATCAGGTGGTTTTCACAACAATTTGGATTATGATTTGATGGCTTTATGCAATGGCTTATTTCGAAAACTATGCAGAAGGTATCACACCATATCATTTCCTTCAAAGACAATTAAAATGAGTTTTACCCTATCAAAATGAATACGGATTGCTACTTGTTTAGGTGATGCATCACTGAAAGCATGAAGAGCTAGCCTTTATACTAAGAAAAAGGGAGAAAAACGGAAAGCTGCATTCATAAATGGCAAGAGATGTGTAACCCAAAGTATCTTATCTTTCTAGGTCTGCCAGAGGCAGAAAAGCGTGCTAGGTACTAACAGAAGAAAAATGAAACTGCAATGCCAAATTGATGCCACAAGCGCTCTTAGTTTTATTAGAATCTCTCTCTCTCTCTCTCTCTCTCTCTCTCAGACACACACACACACACACACATAACAAAAGAAACATCAAGCTAATGCTACAAAGATCTTTTACGTGAGAAGTAACAGAAACTATGCAATACAAAGGACAACTAAAGAGATGACTAGAAAACATAGAAGAACATAGAGTTGAGAGAAAGGGATGAAAACGGCTATATGGAGACGGTTACCAATCTGGGTTCGCTGCTTCACTCTACCTTCGGACAAATGGAAGATAGCCGTTCCTTTCTTTCCGAGCAATTTCTCTTACTTGTGTGCAAGGGTAGGCCAACGGTTAAAGCAGATTCAGATCCCTCGTACGTATACCCAAATCAACGATTAAACAGCTTTCGTGGTGCTGTTGAAGAATTATTGGTAAGTTACCAGGAGTTAGTTCCAAGAGTGTACAACTCCCACGTAGCAGACCAGGAGTTGGTTGTCATAGCGAATTGAGACCCAGGAGAGGATCTAAACCATCCATTCAGTTGCTGGGAACTGAAATCTAATGAACAGTTAAGATGACATGGGTAGTTTTTCATTTTAGTCGCTTCTGTAAATAGAAAAGTTTCTAGGGATGGAAATCTATGTTGGACCAACGGAGGAAAGAACTAGAACAAGGGCGATTTGCATGTCTAAATGCATGGGAGTTGCAGCATAGTACAGTGCAATAATGTTGCATAGATCACGACCCTTCCTTCTTTGCTTTTCTTTCTTTCATACTTTAGGTGCAAGATTCTAGAGTCCGGTCAGAAGATGCAGCAACATTTCATGCTACCACAACTGTCTGATTTCGCCTAATTAGCTGCATACGTAGTTAGTTTACCAGTAAGAAAAGAAAAAGGAAACCTACTGGTTTATCTCATTTCTTCCAACCCTTCTCGTATCCATAAATTAAAACAAATAAAAAAAGGAGCTAATATCCAGAGAAAACATACGTTTTAGTTTACCAGTTGCACCAAAGTTAAGTGATATTAAATTCGTCACTTGTGGAGACTACCCAATGAGATATTGATAAGGAGCGATGTGATTTGCTTATAAGTGGTGGTCCATCACTCCAGTTAGGTGCAATAATTCGAATAAAGAATGAGGGTTAAGTTGAATTTGCTAACACAAAGAATTTGTAAGTATGATCACAAAAGATTTATACTAAACCTTGACAATCGTTCTAGTTTTATATTGATCTGAGTATAAGCAAGACTGAGCCATTGACGTGGATGCCATGACTACATGCAAGGAAGGAAACTCAGTGGCATGTTCGACATTCATTCGTCCAAAAACTCATTAACATTGTATTACCTTAAGTAGCTGAGAGTACGTAAGAGATTATTTAAGGGTGCCGGAAGCTTCTTTAGAAGATGTTTATGATCATCCCAATCTCGAGCTAGTTGCTTTAGCGGATACCCAATTTGAGATGGGGTCCACGGAATGAACTGTCTAAATGTGGCATTGAAGGTTAGTAACACGAGGATATGCCTGTAATTTCAGTATGATGAGGGATATTTTGTCAGGACAAGGTAGAGCCGCAGCTTTGACTTTCAACAGTAGGTTTTCGAGTTTCCACGTGCAGTTCTGGAGTGGTAGGGCAGCTGTTCGTTAGGTCTGAGAAGCGAACGAAAACTAGAACCCTAGATCATCTCTCTCCTTTAGTCTTGAGGAATACTCATAAACAATTAATGAGAGCAAAGATCATCTTGGTACAAGCTAGCTAGGGTTTTGATCCTGCAGAAAGAAAGCAGCTTCTGGAAGCAATATAACCCGCTGGGTATTTAACGTCAAAACAAACAATAAAAAAGCTGTATGATAATAAAGAAACGAAAGGGGGAGGTGGGTTATAAGTAGACGTTGTAGGTTAGAAACTTGGAGAGACGTTGAAAGGAGAACGAAATTCATCCCACCAAGCAACCTATCTCATCTTCTCCACTCCCTTCTGTTACTTTATTTTGGTTTTCTATCTTTTTTAAAATATATCCTCTGTTAGCCTAGACGTACCATCAATCGCTGGTGGAGGTCTCTCCAAACCTTCTCTAACGGAAAACTAGTCCTCTGTCCCTCTCTCTCTCTCTTCTCTCTCCTCTCTCCTCTCTCCATATATCATCTCCTTTCTTCTTCTTTTTTCCTTGTCTTCTCCACATGCTTTTTGTCTCCATATCCTCCCATACATACTCAAGCAAACCATAATTATCATTCTTGCGCCGCCTTAGTTTCTAGCTCTCGGTCTCTGTTTGATCTTCTTTTAATTTAGCTCTTTGGTTCATAATTTTAGCTTTCTTAGCTAAAAAGAAAAGAACTGATTATCAGAAGAGGGTTTTTTTTCCTCTCACTTAGGTCTGCCTATCTAGACAGGTATCTATCTCTTTTTCTTTTTACTTGGGGCATCAAGATGTGCACCAGAGGCCACTGGAGACCTGCAGAAGACGAAAAACTCAAGGAATTGGTAGAGCGATATGGTCCGCATAACTGGAACGCCATAGCTGAAAAGCTCCAAGGAAGATCAGGTGCAATTGGAATAAAATTTATATTTTCTGTTTCTAGAAGAGTTTGATCTGGGATTATGTTAGTAGATAAGTGGTATAATAACCGTCCAAAGGTTAAAAAATGTGAAAAGGTTGAGCATGCGATTAGTTTACCAAGTAGACTTCTGTTTAGGTTTGATAACTAACATGACATGTAAACGTGCAAGCAGGAAAAAGTTGTAGGTTGAGATGGTTTAATCAGTTGGATCCAAGAATCAACCGGAGCCCATTTACAGAAGAGGAAGAAGAAAGGCTTCTCAATTCCCATCGGATCCATGGTAACAGATGGGCTGTAATTGCCCGACACTTCCCAGGCCGGACTGACAATGCAGTGAAGAACCACTGGCATGTCATCATGGCACGAAGGTGCAGAGAGAGATCCAGGTTTTTTGCTAAGAAGGCGGCCCAGAACTTGATTAAGGAAGGGAAACTGATATCTGATCAAGAAGTGCACCAGAGCTCCGGGAACAGAAATCTATCTTCTATTGTTGAGAAGTACTATAGAAGAATGGAGGACCCAGTCGTTCATAGCCTTACTCACAATATGAATGAGTTTTACTCGGCCTCAGATGGTTACAGCCCGACTGTGCTTAAAGGTAGCAAATTAACATATATAAAGTGAATTCAATTTTGCTGATTGTGTTCTGTATCGTCTTATTGAAGGTAACAAAGATATCCACATTGAACTCAGTCTTGCTTTCATTTAAATTATTGCAGATAGGAGGAATCAGATTGAGTTCTACGATTTTCTCCACGTAAACACAGATCAAAAAGGAGAGGAGTCGAAGTATAACTCAAAAGGTGATGAACAGTGGCAACATCTAGAGGAGTACCAGAATACACCCAGTGTTCCATTCATAGATTTCTTAGCGGTTGGAAACTCCTCCTAACAAAGGGTACAATCAATGATGATTTAACAAACAGAGAAACAAATATACATATACTTTGCACATAAATCCTAACTCCTTAGAGAACATTTTATCTTTACGGGGGGCTAGAACGGCTATAAGTGTAGAAAAATGTTAAGGGATAGAACCATGAGTAGTGCTTAATTAGCTTCATGTAAAGAAGTTCGAGCATCTATTATGTTGTGATGGCAGATTCTCGTCAAATCAATGAGAACTCCAGTTATGTTATATACTTCAAGATGTTGTAAGTGATGTCCATTTTAGTCGGCAAATGTGGGGAACATAGTTCAGTTAGTTATCATTGGATATCCAATATCACGTGTTGCAGATTTTTCTCGTTCATATGTTATGTCTTGAATCTCATTCCAAGCACTTAATAGTCTAACAATCTGCCTGTTAACTCATGCTTACAGCAAAAGGGACCAGTATCATTACCAAATTCTAAGAGCCTACGGTTGAGTAATATTGTCAAACTGAAGACTGCACATACATGTTAAAATGCTATCGACTTTACCTTTTCGAAAGCAAGCAATATTTATGTTTAGAGACTAGTCTCTTATGTTGTTTGATTTTGAAAACCCCTGATGTTGAAGTTGCAGTAATGGAGAATCTCGTCCATTTGCCGAAAGCAATAAGCTTTGAAATTTCATTTGGCAACTCAACAACCTCAAGTGCTACTGTGAAGAAGAATCGCAAAGCTCTATGAATCTTGTTTTTGTATGAGTTAAATTGGACTTCTATCTTGATGAGATTATGTGATCAACTCAATACTCTACATCGTAGACTGTTACCGTAAAGGACGAAGTTATTGCTAGATGGATCCTTTTCTCTGCAGTTCTATGCTGAAGGTATCGGATCTTTGTCACTCTCTTTTTCAAACTTCTCTTTTCTAGCTAACCCTAATCCCTATAACACCGGGATTTTCAACTGTTTTCAAGCATGCCTTTTTCTTAGTCATTTATTCCATGTTTCTTTTTTTATAGAATGAGAAATGCTATCTGGACTGAATCCATGAGCCCTCCTCCAGATGATTTGACCCATTCATCTTCTTCACCCTTTCCTATTTAGGCCAGCTGCAAAAATTCATATCCATTGGATGCTTCTAGCGACTAGTTTTTTAGTTGAAAAATATTTTAATCATGATCATTGGACTTTTTAACTGAGGAAATAAGAGAAAACTAGTAGCGAGATGAAATCAAAGGGCATATATTTTGTGTGCAGCCTATGTCAGAGAGGGTAACGAAGATAAATGGGTAGATCATCCAAAGGTATGGTTTTGATAAATCGCTCAGCATGGGTAGCATTTTTCTTATACAATGCAATATGCATTTTATTCTTAATTCACTGTATCTTTACCGCTATTAAGAGCCAAAGTCCCATCTAGGTCGATTTTCTTGGACTACATCTCCACCAGGGACAATGTCTAAGGGTTCTACTCTTGTCATTTAATACTGCTTAACAAAAATTGGGAAATGATACCTGTGCCCTAACATCTTGGTAGAGCCCTTGATGATGCATTGTTCATTTTGTTAAGTACATTATTTTGTTGCCGGGCAGCTTTCTTGAGGAACAAATTAGCACTAAACAGCCACTTATCAAATATTGGCCTACGGACACCAGTCACATGGAATGCCTTTTTGAACGCTGTCATTATAGTAACAAGAAGTGGACAGTTATTAACCTATAGGAATTCTACCATCACATGACCAGTTCGTCTCTGGATTCCTCGCCATTCATTCATATGGGCTTCTACCAGATTTATAGTCAGAATCTTTTCATTTTCTGATACAAGTTCTTTACTGTTTCATACACAGTACAGAAAAGGAAAACAGAACATTAGGGGAACAGTGGGTGGAATGACCGACTATAGGAAATCGATGAAAACGGCTTTCCTATGTGTGGCAATTCCTGGAGGTTGAAATGTAAAAAACAAACCCATTGTCATCTACATGTAAGCAGACTTTCCCTTCATGTATTCAAGGTATGAGTTTCGCCTCAAGAATGATGTGTCACTCAAGCTCTCCTCTTCAAAATCCTTTCGCCATCTATGAGGTTTAAATGAATTGTCATTTCATGTATTTTTCACGAGCTGATGCAACTACAAAAGCGGTGATATTTGCCAATGCATTTTTTAGAAGACTTTGAAAGGAACAGAGAAGTGTTGTCCATGTATCTTTAGTTCACTAAATGTTTAACATGTTAAACGTTTTAAATTCAATCTTCAACCTTATATGGCAGCTCTTGTAAATTTGTCACCCCGCTAATTTTCCAAACTGATCTTGTCATGGTCATGGCATGCAACTTGGCCTGATTGGAGGATGGCTTACTGATAGTTAGGATAAATAGGCGAATTAAATAACTTTGTACGTATGTATTGGAGAGTTACTACCTCTTAACGTATATTTGCATTTTCTAGTTTTTATAATATGGTTATGCCAATGGTTTTTTGCTTGATTTCTTTGATCCGATTGGTAGAAAGAAGCCATATAGCCAGAAATTGTAGCTGCAAAAATTGGTGTACTTTTTGTAGCCAAGAAATTTATGCCATTGCCATTGCCATTATCTATTAAAGGGGAATCTGATGTCAATATTGGGTGGCTAAGTGAACCCTACTCTGAGGTCACGAATGATATTCAGGAGTCCCTTGCAAAGAGACTCTTTTCCTTGTCTCACATCCCTACGGAGGCAAATGATAAAGTGGACAAACTTGCAAAATTCGGTGCTATGTAGATCAAGGGATTAAAGATTTTGATATCTAACGCTGGAGCAACCTCATACGTTCCATTAGCTATCCTAGGAATGGGTAGGAGTTATTTCACTGAAACCGCATGTTTTATATTTTATCATGGATGTCTACCTTTGAGCGCCCCTTCTTTGTCTTGGGGTGTTTGCGGTTCTGTAACCTTTTTTTATCATATCGAGCTCCTTTAGTGTCTAGGTAATTTCAAGTCCAGGGTTTCTCTAGTGGCCAGCAACATCCCATTGAACCTCTTGCTGATTCTCAGTCTTATTTGATTCTTCTTAATTCTTGAGAGTTATGTATCTTTTTATGATCATCTCTATCGCTATTTATAAATTTTTATCTGCCTCTAAAGAGAATGGTTTTTCTTTAAAAAAGAAAGAAAATAAAATTTTACACATGGAAAAGTGCTCGAGTCTGCATTTAATTGAACCTTAACATTAAACTGTAAATTCTATCAATTGGGTATCTAGGCACGCGTTGATGAGAATATAACAAAATATGATAGCCAAAATAAATTATCCTTATCTTATTTTCATTCTGTCCAGTTTGATCGTCGTTTCAATTTGCTATTTGAAGGAGTCTCTTGCCAAACGGTCCCCATCCCACTAGGAAGAGCTTCATATCAAGTTATCTTATCAATGACTTGGAACTTCTTTATCCTTTTTTTCCCTCATTTGATTCCAAAACCTGATTGAGATTGAAAATTTCTCTGAAGCGATAAGGTGAGATGATTAAGATGCTCTTTGATGCTGATATTTTGGGATGCTCTCTCTCTCTCTCTCTCTCTCTCTCTCTCTCTCTCTCTCTCTCTCTCTCTCTCTCTCTCTCTCTCTCTCTCTCACACACACACACACACACACACGCACAGAGCAAAGGCCTTTTAGGTTTTTATTCCAGTAACATCATATTTCTAGCGCAGAAATGCTATCGGGACTTACTCCAACACCCTGCCTAGTTAACCCCCACCTTTCGATAATTTCACCTGCTCATCTTATTTGCATTCTTATTTAGGCCACATGCAAAATTTATGTCTATTAAATGTTTCTAGCATCTTCTTCTTCTTTTCTCAGTTCAAAGTTGATTAATAGTGATCATTGGACTTTTCAACTTAAGATGGCATTTTTGTACCTAGCCTATCTTCCTAATGGGTAAAAAAGGTGAATGAGTCAGATCATACAAACGTGGAGTCTCATTAAAGGGGTTACTGATTCAGTCCCTGAAAACTCAATCCCGATACCATTTCTCTTTCTAGATTTAGAAGTTATAAAGTTGGTTGGCATGTAAAAGCAAGTGTAACCAGAGCTGCATTGTGGAGGAATGTTGGCATAGAGAGCTACAACTCTTGCATATGGCCCTACTATACATTGATCCATAACATGCATCTAACTACGCTAGCATTAGATATCTACCGGTGCAAAAGTCAAGCCAAAAGGGTACATCTAGTACCCACGAAGCCGTCCTTTCATGTTGACAGACATAGACAGCATATGCTCTTCATGAGCAGCGGTCAATGAAGCAAAATGTCATTTCTTGGATGTACTCTATACCTTTCCGCATGCCTTTTGCACCACTAGATATCGAAGGTTAGGAAATCAGCTGAACGATATGGATAAATGGTATAGTAGGGCCCACTATACAAAATTGAAGGAGTTGCACGCTCTTGGGTGCTGTCGCCCTCGATGTAGCATTCATCTTTTTTGTATATTAGTGTTTGAAGGAGTATAGTAGCTAGGAGCATCACTGTAATTTTTCTCAATACTAGTGAAACAAAGCATGTTTTGATGTTTAGTCATATTATTTGTTTAGAAGCGTGGGATACTACGTCCAACCATAATTCACTGCACTTCAACTTAAACAGGTCAACTAATTTATAATAAGCACACTTATGAAACGAGACAATGTCATAACAAAAGTTAATAATAATTAATAGAGTCCGACCTAAACTGAGATTCCAAGGTAGTGTCAGCATCCTGCTTAATACATGCATTTGATTACTGAGTGACTAAAAGTGATGGATATTGGTTTGGTAACGAGAGAGAGAGAGAGTTTGGTGTATGCGCGTCAGTTGGGGGGTCGAGTATTTGGTACATAACTGTTGGAAAGTTTACACTCAATTGGACTGGGAACCTTGCGGGTAGGTGCTCAACTTTTGGTTGTCTTTTTGTTTCCGAACCCAGTGGTAAAATTGAAAGCAATTCGTTAAACTTTGAACACCTCTTACGTGCAGTTAGTGAAATCATTGTTAAAGTCTTCAGCAACCTTCTCTTTCAAGAATTTGATATGTTTAAGGATCAAGGAAGATATGGACTCAGTCTGGTATGCAGTGAGCTATTGGATTATCATTTAACCTAAAAGCTTAAGCTGATAGGATAATAGGCCAACAACATTTATAAGTCTAACACATCGCTTCACATGGTAGGCATTTTTTTGCACTCTATCATGTGGATTTGATAAATGGGGGTTTTGAGGATTCAAGGTCTTGACCACTTGATTAATAAGGCTCTGATGTCATGTTAGATTATCGATCATTCAACCTATAAGCTTAAGTTGATAGGAAGTGGGCCAACAATATTTTTATGTTTAACAAGGTTATGCAAATAGAAAAAGAAAAAGGTGAAGGTTGAATTGAAGTCAATTCACAAAGAAAAAATGCCGCAATTGGTGGCTTATGTACTATATGTTGTGAAGAAATACAAAGAAAGGATTGCAATCATTTTAAGGTTAGCAAGTTTTCATGCCCATACCTTGCAAAAGAAGGTGCTTAATGAGATTAATTTACTAACTATAATTTTGTAATTCTTTCAATCTCACTACTATAAGTATCAGATTTTCACCCCACCTTAATCATTGACAAGTCAAAATAAAAGTTCCTTGATGAAGATCTATGTTTACTCCTAGACACTTTATTTATCTAGAGTTTCAAAGAAAATGCAGCCAAAAGGCCTTGTAATGTCAAAAGCATGACCCTTTCACAACATGATCAAGGACATGTGTTCCATCTAGAACAACATTTTGCAGCCACATGACCATAAAAATAGGCATGAGGGCCACAATACCCTGAGGCAAGGACATGTACTTTTTTCCAGAAGATAATAAAAGCATCCAAAGTGATGATATACTCGTCCATGTGGCTGCACAACCCAAACTTATTGCATAACATATGATCATGCAATTGCATGACCCAGATAGTTAGCAAAAAAATAGATATTGCATCTGATTAGCTGAAAGGCAATGTTATATAGAGTAAATAGCAAGAGCAAAGGTAAGCAACATTGTTAGAGGCATGCCATATGAAATAACTCAAATTTTTACATATGAAATTACATAAAAAGTTAAGGACAAATTAGTTAATTGATAGAAAATTATCCTTGAAGAATATAACAAAATGAATCACACATTTTTATATAAAAAATTTGTTATTGATGAGCTAGTCAATTGAAATTAGTTAGACTAGTTAATAGGTTAATTAATTAATAAACTAGTTACAAGTGATATTTGAATTAAAAGCTAGATTTTATTAAGAGAAACAAATAATAAACTAGTTTATTAATAGTTAGTAGTAATTAAACTAAGTGTTAAGTAATTAAAATTAAATAGAGACAAAATATTTTGATCTAGGAATGAATTTTGGGCCTAAAAATAACTCCTTCAATTTGTCATGAATTAAAGTTAGATATGGGAAATGTGTTTAAATCCACATCTGAAAATAGATTCAAATTCACACATTTTTAATCTGAAACATTCAATATGATCCAATAGATTTGAGCATCCAAATGCTAATCAATTCGGATCTTAAAGTGCTCCATAGTCTAATTCATATCTAGAATGTATTATCAATCAATACTAAATAATAAAATGTATATACGTGAGGAGACATCTCACTCACTCACACGAACTCTCCCTAATCTCTTGATCTCTCATCGCTACTCTAAATCATAAATTAAAAAATATGATCAACAATCAGATCAGAGTACGAAACCTTCAAAAAGATTGGAGATAGGAGATTACGTGAGAGATTAGAGAAAGAACCAATCCAACAATAGGTAATTAAGTTTACCACTGTTACTTTAGATCTATAATCCAAGCCCAAATCTAACCTCAATTAGAGTTTTTGTGAAAACCCCAATTTTTTGGAATTATTTAGAATTAATTGGAATTTTTACAAAAATCAAAGTGGAATATTATATTTAATATAATAATATATATTTTTTCAAAGAATCAAGTCTTGAAACATAGATATTTAGAATCATTCATGGGAAACCAGTCACAATGACTGTAAACATGCTGAAATTTGAGCTTGGGTGAAAAATTCCTATATTTTCTTAATTTTGTGAATTTATATTTATCCATAGGGGTAAAATGATCATTTTAATTTTGTGTAGGGTCCACAAAAGTTAGGTGAGCTGGGGGATAGCCAACACAAGGAATATTAATGATGAAAAATAAACATAATGAGGAATCTCTTTTGAATTTAATAAGAAAAGTGATTTTTTTATTAAAAATAATATAATTAAAATTAAGATTAAAATAATACAAAAATAAGCCTATAAATACCTCTCCTAACAATCTCATGAAATTGCACCAAAATTGTCTCCCCACTCTCTCTCTCTCTCTCTCTCTCTCTCTCTCTCTCTCTCTCTCTCTCTCTCTCTCTCTCTCTCTCTCTCTCTCTCTCTCTCTCTCTCTCTCTCTCTCTCTCTCTCTCTCTCTCTCTCTCTCTCTCTCTCTTCTTTTTCTTTCTTTTTTCTCTCATCTTCCCTTTACAACTGTAGAGCGCGTCTGCGGACACACTTGAGGGAAATATTCCCCCAGATCTATAGGGGCGTCCACGGATGCATCGTCCCTGACAGACCCAGGGTTTCACCGTGGTACTGTTTTTCAATTAGACATTTGATTTCAGCTGTTGAAATCAAAATATAAACTATTCATTGTATTCAAATCATCCCAAGATTCAAAAGCCCTATGTAACACCCCAGATTTTTAAGACAATTTTTTTTTTTTTTTTTGCAATTTAAATAAGAGCATTTGGGATCCCATGAGAAAAGATTTATTTAACATTTTACTAAACCTATCTCAAAACTCCGGGTGGTAATTTTTCCTTTCTCAAAATGGCGTACATGTAATTTAAACACAAATAAATGATCCGCGTATAAATCAACGTCAAATAAATAGGCGCCTTTATTTTAAATCAAATAAACGTCCAAAAGACAGTAATAATATGGCCCAGGGTCTATCCATCATAACATCCCATATAAATGTCCAATATATGTCCAAAGATCTAAATCACATCCAAATATAAAGTATGCAGTCCATAATAAAATTCAAATGATAATCCACTCTAATGACTCACATTACTTTCTAAAACGATAGGGAAACTAGTCTTCAGCAGCTCTCAAGGTTTATCAACCGCATTTCCTTTCCCCTTGGTGTCGCGCTCGAGATCTAAGGCATTGCAAAACAAAGCAATGCCTCAAAGAAGCTATCGCTTGTGTAGGTACATAGACAATTAATGTAATAAATGCGTAAATAATGAACAAGATTGATGAAAAGTCTAACATTTATGGAAATAGTGATATCATAATGCCATGTTCAAAATAAATGCCAATTTGTTCCATATGCTAAAACATGAAATTCACTGAGTTAAAACATGACATGAATCAATAAATGGAGCATACAACAAGAATAAGGGCACCCTAAGGTAATGGGTCCCACCACATCGCACTAACATCCCTGATCGTGAGTACACATAGTCAACCTCTCGAGTGTCGTCACACCTGTGCATACCATCTATAACAATGCTCATCATACATGCACACATAACAAGAATATGGGCCATCATGCTGCAGTGGCAACCCTCCATGGGTATCAACCACCGCCGCTCCCCGTCGACACCATAACGGAGACTTAGCGCTCCGTCCCCATGGAAAGGCTCGACCGGTAGTGTGGACTATCCATGTTACCAAACCCCTACCGAATGCCATCTATGGGCAGTGTCTATCATATCACAAACTCATCACATCATAATCTCTAAGGTGGGTGGCCGGCCCTATCCCTCCTAAGATGACGCCTCCAACGGCGAGAGCACCCGTCATCAAATATAAAACACGGAAATCATATGTATATGCTAAAACTCAAGAGCACTTATAGCTTGCAATCCCCAAGACATGCCCTCATCCCGGGGTTAGCCTATCAAAGGACCTACCATAAGCCTTTCTATTCTCATTTCCATGTAAATCCATGCATTTTCTATATATAATAAGAAATATGTCTCTAAGTAAGCATAACAAATTAACATCAGGCTTGTAAAAGCATTTGAAATAAGTTTATTCAGTAAAAGATTTCAATTTGGAATAACCATCCTGTACGCAATGTCGCATGAAATCCATGGTAAATAAAAATCGCAATTTAAAACACAATCACACATGATGCTATGTTTAAACATGGTTTAAAATCAAGTCAAAACATTAGTTGTCGTCACCTACCTCAAGCAGGAGATCACTAGCTTGCCAATAACTCCCTTTAATTGGTATATTTAAGTGCACCTGTACATGTCACATCACTATTTTAAAATTTTTCTAAATATAAAGTGGTCATTTCTAAGTTTTTAAGTTAAAACTAGGTCCGCGTTGTCAATACGGTCACAACGCCTCTTTCGGATCGTGATTTGGACCTCTCTAGCTCCCAAAAATCAAGTTTTAGTGAAAACTACCCTCAAATGGGGCTCGCCGACCACCATAAGGTGGTTTAAACCGGCGGCGTTTCTTTCTTTCCGCCGGGTTTACACCGGCGTACTTTAGCGCACGAGGACGCACGGCGTCGCGGCAGACGCCGCCGGGACGCGCGTGCGCTCACGGGCCGCCAGACGCGCCGCGTCCCGGCCCCATCGCGACAGCCTAACCACGCACGCTCCGCACGCACGCGCGTCCGCGCACGCGTGCGGCGGCGACGGCCGCCATGTGACGTCGTCCCCGGGCGGCGTGAGTGCGTTCTGGCGTCCGCGCAGGGCGCCGACGTCGTTGACGTACGCGGAGAAGACGACCGGATTCCTGGCTGCCCGGCGGAGCTACGCAGCTCTGCTTTGCGTGATTTTGCGCCATTTTCTTCAGAATTCTCTCTAGAATCCATTTATGCCCTCCTTTTTCACTAATTTTCTCAAAACCATGGTTTTTAAACGATTTTTCCCAAGTTCCTAAAAACCTCCCTGTGCACCGGTTTTTGAGTTTTCTCGGGCAATTCCACCGTTCGATCACTCCCAATTTTAAAGGGTATACTCTTGTCTCTCAGTGCACTAGTTGGACGGTGCGATTTTCAAACGGACAAGTTTTGATCCGTGAAATCACACTCCAACAAGAGCGTGCACACAGTTCCTAAAAAATCCGATTTTTTTCCTAATTTTTTTCATGTTTTTCTAATTAGTTTTCTAATTAATAAATACGTAAAAATATGGATTTGAGGCTTACCTTGAGCCTGGTTAGTGTTGCTCGTGTTGCCGGGCTCCACTCACGGAAAATCCAAGTTTTAAGGTGGCTAGGGTTTAGCGTAAATATCAGAGAAAACGCTCCAAGTGGAGCGTTGGGCAACCCTGGGAGGGTAGATATAGCCTGCAGTCCCGTGGGAGGAGAACCTCTTCCATTCACGCCTCTTCCCATGGCTTCTCCGGCGATTTTGCCGGATCTGGGTACAGACGCAGGAAGACGGGGGTGCCAGTATCAATTTGGACCCCTGTCTAATACGTCTCTATCAAATGACTAATTTGCCCTTCCAACTTTGACGGCTCATAACTCCCTCGTTTGAGCTCCGTTTCTCGCGTTCTTGGTGGCATTGGATTCGTATCGACGAGCACTTTCTAATTATTATGTTTTCAGGAAAGAATTTCATTCATAAATTTTTATTTTAATTTATTTAATAATTTCCTATTTTTATCTTTAAAATTAAGGATATTACACCCTATGATTTCACAATGATCGGAGACGTATTCACTGGTCAAATCACTAAAAAATAGTAAGTCCGGCAACCCTATATTTTCTGGCATGGATCTTTATTTTTCGACGAGCATTTTCAAAATTTGACACTTTAAGTAGGTACCCCTCATCCCACTCTAACTATTTCGGTAATTTTTCATGCTTAAAGATCATCAGACTGAATTTTTCAGCTAGAATTTTTTGGTGAATCTAGTACTGGTGACCTAGGTTAAAAACAAAGGTGATACGTGATTTTTTGAGAATTTTGAACCATTGGATGGATTTAGAGGGTCCCAATACCCTAGGGTAGGTGATCACAGTAGGATTTTAATTGATCTTGGCTATAGATTCAGGTTAAAAGAAAACGAACCATACAGATCAAATGATTCGGACAGACCGCGTGGATTGCGTTGAAGATGCAAACTCGAAACGCACGCAAAGCATCTTCGCGCATGTGACACGGGCGGTCTTTGCCTGAGACGTTGCTTATGTCTTGGTGACAGAGACGCTGGTCGCCCCCGTTTTGCAGCGTTTTGACCATCCAGATCAAATATGGATTGTTAAAACAGATATGAAAATTAAAATCTTAATTAGAGCTCATTTTAACTCCAAATCAAGATTGAAAAGAAGCTCTAGATTTCTGGTGAAGAGTAAAATCTAATAGAGACATAAAATTTAGATTTTATTCAATATAAATTTCTATAAATCACAAAAAGTAGTACTAATTTCCAAGATCAATCAAATATGACATGATTAGACATTAGAATTCTAATCCATTAGTAACATAATGATGTGATAAATTGAATAAATAGATTAGATGTAACTGATTTGACAGATCTAAGATCTTGACCATTAAAAGTAACAAAATTCTTGAAAATACATAATAATCTCCTTGATCAGATTGATGAAGAATGATAAAAAACTATGAACTAGTATGGATGATGATCTAATGATAAGATCATGAGAAATGAATGGCTTGATATGGCTAATTTGGGATATATTGATATATATGGCCTTAATTTTGATAAAATGACTAAAGATCTTCTTGATTGGTTGAATCAAGAAAGATTAAATCATTTGATGAGATAAATAAATGATCTAGTAATGATATCACATTAAGATAATGAGATAGATCTGCATAAAAATGAAAGATCAAGATCTAAATTGAATAGAAATCAAAATATAATCATTTGATCAAAATAAATAAATATGATGTATTCAAATGAGCATGTGAAAATTATATTATATTATAAATGTTCTTTTATTTTCTTAGTATATTTAATTGTTAGATTTATTTATTTATGCTTTAATGTTCATGTTATGTAAATTACATGAAAAATATAATTAAATAAAAATATATATTGATGAACATTTACAATGAATACGGACATGGACTAAATAATAGTAAGGGCTATAGTTAGTAGGACAATATAAGAAATATCATTTTCTTATCTCAAATTAGGAGAATAATAAACATCCATGAATGACATTATTTATGTTCATGGATATAAGTTAAAATCAAGTAGAAATGAAACTTAGGGTATACAAGCTCATAGTAACCTTATAAAAGATTGAACTAAGGTCACTCTAGTAAATGCTGAACATGGTGGTTAAGGGGGTTCTCTAATAGAGCCTTGCTCTTTCTCAACCTTCTCACAACATTTGTGAAGTCTAAATGCCTTCTTACATGAGGATTGAATTAACCACTTTGTGAGCAGCTTTTGATTGGTAAGCCTTAGTCAATTCTAAAATAAGGAGGAGCTGTCTAGAATTAGGAGTGCATAAATGATCTTCAATTAGTAAAATATTAACTGGTTGAATAATGATAAGATCATAAAAGAATAGTAAACTATCTAATCTTAATAAAAATGGTAATTAAGATAATCAAAGATCAAACAAGATCCATAGGGAGATCTTGAATGATCAAGAATAATAAGAAACATAATATTGTGTAAGTATGTATGTTTTTGAATTGGTATGACTGTTAGATTTAAATATAGGTCAATAGATTAGACTTTGATCAATATGATCCAAGGAAAAAGATCCAAATCATTCTATGTAAGGATGATCAAAAGAACAAATAGGAAGTATAAATGAGTTGAGGAATGACTGCATATATATGATTTGATAGATACATGAAGAATATGATGATCAAGATCAATGGGATAATGGATTGTTGAAAGTAAAGGTAGGTGGGCCTTAAGAATATATTTAATATATAAGATACATGTATTTTACATATGATCTTATCCTAATAACTATAGATTGATCATAATTGCCTTAGAATTGTTTATGAATCAACAAATAATGGTGAAATGAATACAAAGTGATTGATTAAGTAATTATGAAATTACTTAAGCCAACAAATGATGTTGAAATGAATATAAAGTGATTAATTAAGTAATTATGAAATTACTTAATGGGCAGAATGAGAAGATTTGAACTACATAAGTTGGATCCCCAAATCTTAAGGAAAGAAGTTATAAGCATGTCCTATTATAACCAGACACACAGTCTGTAAGTATGAAATATTATTTTCCATACAAGCATGGAAGCTTGTGATTTTGTTTTAAGATAGGTTTATGCCTGTCGATGCCAATGTTAAGATAGTTATGAGGGTTTGGCCACTCAATCTCTAAAACTGATTATGATGATGATACGTCCTCAAAGAGAGGCAAAATGTTGGGTGGGGCAATTATGGGAAGGCCACCACTGTGACAGCCATGGATCCTCCCATACGAACATGGATCTGTACTTTCCATCGTGGTTTCAGTGGAGTATTAAGCAGTTATATGAGTGCGTTGTATAGATTGAGACTGCAAGCATGGTAGTCCTTTGAGATTATTTTGCATTATGATGCAATTGATTATGGCATGATGAAATGCCTTATGTTATGGCATAATGAGATGCCTTATTTTATGTCATAATGGGATGCTCAGTAAAAGTTATTACCAATTTGTATTGGAGGATGATTCCTAATACAGTATGATTAGATATTGTGTTAATATTGAAATTAGTTTAAAAATGAGATATTATTTATTATATTGACTATATTTACGATTTTTCAGTGGTTTTATTTATATGTAATATATACATATAATTCATATGATGAGTAAAGGATAAAATGGTTATCCAATTGTATAAATTGATTTATATCATGGATCTAAAGAACTGTTCATTTTAATATATATTGATTATATTTCTTAAATCCCCTACCAAGCATAGCTTAATGAGATATTGTAAATATTTGAATGTTTACAATATCTTAGATATAGTTAAGGAAGATTGAAAGTTTAAGACTTGAGGATATTCATCACTGAACTACGGCTTAAGGTATTTACTTTGGGGAAGATTGTATTGATTGTTTTGTAATTTGGATTGTAATATTTTGTAATGCCCGAGCAATTTACGCTATTTTTAACAAAAATTGGACATTCTATGGGAAATGGACTGTGTTGAATATTTGATTTTATTTAAAATAGTAAATGAAGAAATTTGTGAGGAAACTTACTACCATTAGATTTTACTCAAAAATGGAATCCAATGCCTCAAAAATCACCCAAAACGGAGTTCGTATGAAGAAGTTACGGACGTTTAAAGATCAGGGGCATATTTGTAATTTAAACAAAAAAACGAAAAAAAGAAAAACACAAGGGGCGTTTTGATAACGGCACCCCCTATCATCTTCCACCTCTAGACCTCTCTAGAAAACCCTCCTTTCACGATTTCTCCAGAAAACACCAAGGAAATGGCGGCATCGCCATTGAGGAGTACCGCCTTCTTTCCCCTATAAATACCCCATCTCCCCCTCTTCAAAATCACGTTTTTTCCAATCGTTTGAGATTGGGGTTTCCGACAAAATCGGAAACCTGTCTCCTCTGCATTTTTCGACAACGGCCAGGCCAAAGTCAGGCCGGCCATGCCGTTCCCGTCTCCCCATTTCCCCTCTCTTCTCTTTTTCGATCTGGGCATTGGGGTTTTCCCCCCTTCATTCGAGTTTTCCAGCAATTCAGATTTTCGGCAGCGCGTGGAGGAAAATACACCACCGGCCATAGGCTTCCCCAAACCACCCAGGTGAGCCCCCATCCCTTCCTATTTAATATGCTTTCTTCCCTGCCCAGATCCACGTCGGATCTGGGTGTTTTCTAGCTAAGAGATGCTGTGGAAACCGGAGAAGACGGGTTTCCTCTGAAACCCGTCCAAAACCAGTTATCATGGATGCACCCCGTGACGCACACAAATGACGCGTCCCCTGGGGCCAGCATCGCGCGCACGCAAGCGTGCAGTAGGCTTTTGACTCATCCAGGATGTGCAGGGTGTCCTAGGCACCAAGACACAGCCTGCCTGTGTTGAAGACGCATTCCTAGGACGTTGACTGGGACGCGTGTTGTAGCGCGCTACTTGGGCATGCATGTATGACAGTGTGTACACTGTCCCAGGTGCGGTCTTCGGGTGCGCGCACATGGGGCACGAGTCTTGGCTCGACCAGGATGCACGGGGTGCCCTGGGAGCTGAGACACGCCATGCCACACCAAAGGTGCGTCCGTGCGATGATGCGTGTCATAGCACGTCACTTGAGCATGCATGTGCGCGTGCAAAACACGGTCACTGGCACGGCCTTTGGGCGCGCACGCACGTAAGGCTGTCGCGGTTCAACCAGGATACACGGGTGTCCTGGGAACTGGGGCACACGGACCTAATGAGACTTTAAAGAGGATAAATTACAGAGTCTAACTATTGAAAAGTAGATCCACACCATAGGATCTAGCCTGACGAATGAATTAGGCAAGGACCATGGACCCAATAGGCAGATCTAGCGATCTAATGTCTAAATAGAATGAAATTAATAAGGACTCCTTGTATCCATTCATACCCAGGAGTTTATAAATGAGACTCAGGGATGGGCTGAGTGATAAAGGACGTGACTCCAGGAGACTTTGAGGTAGGTGCTCTATCGCTACTAGACTTTTAAAAGAGCCATGATTATTTTGAGACTGCATGTTTCAAGTATACATATATGACTTGTTTAGCATGACTTATTTTATCACTTGTTTAGCATATAAATGAATTCAGCATGCATATGATAAATACATTATGCATAGACATGTTTTGCAAATAATTGCATATATTGCATGATTTGTGAGCATTGAGTTCTTGCAAAATTGCATGTCCTTGAGGGTTACCAAAAGACGCTGGGCAGGCAGTTGTGAGGGACCCAAAGAGGACAGGTTTGAAAAAGAGGTTTTTGGCTTGTTTGATCGTATATGATTTTGGCTAATACGCTCGTGGGCGCTATGCCGAGAGGTCTGGGGTGGCCTCCCAACCTCTACCACTATTAGGTGGATGGGTACCACGCCCAAAAAGGGCATGTCCCTGCTTCGACTACATGTGGTACAGGGGGCTACCACTGGTGTCACGGCACTGGGTCGAAGTGTCATATGCCCTGTGGAGGTATATGACCCTGTGTCCCTAGGTACCCGGGGACCACACGGCGGTGAGGTCTTGGGCATAATTGGACCTTATAGTTTGAGGATTTACTTGCATTACATATGGCATGACATGAGGTTGGTCGACCATACCATACCAGATATCCATGAGTTGGATTCAGTAGAGCATCTTATGCATATCATTATGTTTATGGTATATGATACTTTAGACTTGGATTATGCTATTCTTTAAGTCGTCAGTATTTCAATTCGACAGTGATTTTTAATATTGATATTGAACGTGATTGTTCGAACATGCACATGTTTTTAAGAGCATATGATTTTAAACATAGCATGCAATACAAAACTAGTAGTGATAGACTCCTACTGAGTATAGTATATACTCACCCTATCCTTAATATTTTTCAGGATAGTTCCACTCACAAATAGAAGATGTCTCAGGAGATATTAGTGCTACGAGCAAGTGAATAAACAAAGGAGACAACTATACATGTGAGTAAACTCTCTACCCTTTGGACATGTATTTGTATTTACTTACAGTTGGGCTGTGTGCTGTGACTGGATAGACCTGGGGAAGAACATTTATGATTTTTGAAGTTTTTCAAAAACTACTTGGATTGTTGTGAACGCAAATGACACTCAGGGTTTTCAAAAATGAGTTTAAAACTGAAGATTTTCTGCTGCATTGCATGGTTTTTATAAATGGTTTTCAAATAGGGATGCATCCCGCCTTAGGAATTAGATATTGCATTTAAAAATGCATGAGAAAACCCGGGTCGTCACATATTTGGACAAGGTATGTAATGACTATCGGGCCTGTGTATGTGAACCATTGGATTGATCTTGATTTTAATAAAAGTATTTCTATTGTTATTCAATGGAAATTTTATTTTATATAAAAATCTATGTATGATAAGTAGTTTGAGGTGGCACTCGGGTTTTTGACAAATCAATTTTAAAGAAAATATGTTTCCGCTATTTGTATTTTAAAAAAAATTCAAAATCAGGGTCCTATCTTTGTAAATATTTATAAAAAAGTGTTTTAAAAACCCATGTTTTCATAGTTTTAACATTAGAACTAACAAGCAAATGGTTATTCATACATCATTGTTCAAGATTATAATGATTATCTTAATTTATGCATAATATTATGATGATTGATTGTTTAGATTCATGTATTTCATATTAGCAAAGTTTGATCTAATTGAATTGATAGATTTACATGTATGTGCATCATCAGATAAAATAATTTTTTACATGTCTAATTCATGATTCAATTTTGTATTTTAGCATGTTTAATAGTTAGATTAACTAAATATAGGAGTATAGAAAATCATCATCATTATCAAAGCCCTATCCCAATTAGGGGTTGGCTACCTCTATTAAGTGTCTAGCCTCAGTTAGTCCAAAAATTTAAATCTTTTTCATCACTTATATACATGTCCTTTTGGGCCTTTCCCTTGCCTTTTTGGAACCTGCAACTTGGATTGACTCACTCTGTTTAACTGGTGCCATTTTTTTGTCTTCATCAGACATGTCTAGACCATCTAAGTCTATCATTCCCCATCTTGTTACCTATTGGTGCTACTCTTAGTTTCTTCTAATGTTTACATTGCTAATTCTATCATTTCTTTTCTTGATACTTATCCATATCAACATCCTCATTTTGGCTACACTTATTCTATGTACATGTTGTTCCTTAACTATCCAACACTCTGATCTATAGAGCACAATTGGTCTTATAGCTAGAATTTTTCCTTCAGTTTGAGTGGCACGTGTCGATCACACAAAACTCCAAAGGTACTTCTCCATTTATTACAACCCACATAGATTCTCTAAGTAACATTTCTCTCAATCTCTTATTTATCCCAATTATCTAAAGTGGTCTTTTTGAAGGATTTCTTAGTTATCAATGTCTACTAGTGCTTCACTCTCATTCCTATCCTTGCTAAAATTGTATTCCAAATATTCTATCTTAGTTCAACTAAATTTAAATTCTTTAAACTCTATAGCATCTCTCTACAACTTTAGCTCTGTGTATGGCCTCCTTTATCATATCAATCGAAACTATACCATTTACAAATAACATGCATCATGGAATCTCCTTGTACAAATATTTTTTAACTCATCTATAACTAATGTGAAAAAGGTACGAGCTCAATGCCAATTCTTGGTATAATCCCATAATAATAGGAAAATGATTGGTCTCTTTACTAATGATCTTAACATTTGTTACCACTCCCTTATACATATTCTTAATTATGTATATATTCTCCTGTAAAATCCCTTTCTCATCCAATAACCATTATATTAACTCTATAGTGACCTTATCATAAGCTTTTCTAAGTCAATAAAGACCATGTTGATGTCCTTCCTCCTCTCCTCATATTTCTTTATCAATTGTTTAAGTAGGAAAATAGCTTATATGGTAAACCTCGTGCTCTAAGAAAATAGCTTCTATTGTAAACCTTTCAAGCATGAAACCAAACTAGTTTTTAGAACCTTTAAAAAGAGTGTATATTTCTTAAGATGGTTTTTATGTAATCGTCTTAAAAGGTCAGGTTTTTTAAGACAGTTTTAGACAGCGTCTTAGAAGATATTTTTCTAAATGATTTTTCTAATATGGCTAGATAAAAGAGGTTTTAGAACCCTCGTAGATATATATTTATGTCCATCTTAAAAAACTCTCCCATCTAGTAGTAATTAAAGAGATTGGAGGTAAGATACATATACATATACATATACATACATACAAACATACACACAATAGTTATATCATATATTCTGATTAACAAATTCTTTTCTAAAATAAAAACCTTTGGCTCTAAGGCTATTATTCTAAGAGAATTGTACTATAAGTTGGACTATAGTAGTCAGAAAAGTGATGGTTTTGATTAGAAGTAAATGCCACTTAGTTGAAGCCAAAGGTTGATCTTTATAGTCAATCATAATGGCACTGTCCATATTATTCGACCTACATATATTATATTACATATATTTCCTAACAATGGATATTAAAGCCTTTCTCAACAACTTCTCTTAAGGCTTGCCACATGGGAGTAAGAGTGTAAATGGTTCTTGAACACAGGAACTGATAGAAACTAAATAATGGAATTACAACATGGTTCTTCAATTGTAACCATTGGTCCAATATTAGCTCTCATTTCAAATAATTGAGTCATATTAGTCCAATTCCAATTTTATTTTAAAAGAATTGAACCAAATTTGAAGCAAAAATATATATAAATTACCAAAGTAAAATGATCCTATAATTTTAGAGGAATGATATTGTCACAAAACCTTTTAGTGTTGCCAAGAATTTATAAAGGCAAAATTGGAACTTACCAAAGTATTTAATTTTTCATTTTGGTTCCATCAGCAATCTCAGAAACTAATCTCTCTCTCTCTCTCTCTCTCTCTCTCTCTCTCTCTCTCTCTCTCTCTCTCTCTCTCTCTCTCTCTCTCTCTCTCTCTCTCATCTTTTCAACTGCTCCTTGCTTTTGATAGCTGCCAAATCCCAAGTTTAGGAGAGATCAAGAAAGGTTTGTTGTTTCTTTTTTTGTCAAATTTTTCTTTCTATTTGACCTCTATTTCTAAAACAAGTATCTCTTATTCCCCTTGAACACGCTTAGTTTCATAAAAAAAATGCACTCTTAGAAACCCCAAGATGTTATTCCAAATAAAACCCAATCAACAAAATCTATTTGTTCTTTTTCCTTTTCAAACTCTCATTTCATTCACAAAGATTGTAGAGAAAGCTTGAAAGTTACTCGAGTAGTTGAATAATTAAAATTCTTTCCTTCCAATGGCTTTTTGTTGCAACCCAAATTCTATTTGGGTATATGTTATTGATTGGAAGGAAAACAGATCTTGATATAGTATTAATGGAACTAAGAGCAAAATTTATTAGCCATATTCTATTTTTCGCTGAATCAAATTGAGAAGCTTAGAACTAAAAGTATGAAAATGGTGATTTCTTCCCCAAAGAGACTTTTGTCTTTGTATATATATTATCATTTATTGGGTTAGCATGTGATTGGCTAATCATCCTTGTATTTGATTGTATCACTCTTAAGAAGCTACATACTTTTCTCAAGTAATGTTGTGATGAACGAACTTGTCGTGGGGTCAAAATGCTTTCTCCTTTCACCCTTTAGATTCTTGCTACTAGTAAAAGTGATTGTGCTAATATCATTATCCTAATTTTATATTAACATAAGTTTATTTTACCACTTATGCTTAGTTTATATGATGGTAAAATAGTAATTTTAATTAAACTAAAGTTTTTACTAAATAAATATCTTTAGTCTTCTTTTTAGTTTATCTTTTATTTATTTCATTCTATTTTTGGGACTAGTTTCGGGACTATTTATGAACATTCCAATGTATTTTTATCCTTAAGTAGTCCAACCTCCTAATAAGCCATGAAGATCCATTCCTATTGATTTAACAACAAGGATTACAAGTTTGCAACTAAGTAGGAGGAAAAAGTGATAAAGAGAAATACTTACGTAAATAACTTATGATAAATCAACTCAGCATTTTCGTAGAATACGCTTGATTGCAGATTTGAGACACCACTTCTCCTTTGGTTGGGGATTAGAAGTGTGTAGAAGTGAGTGTGTGAGTGATTTGCTTTGTAATTCTTGCTTTGAAAAAAATAAAATAATAGAAAGCTATGTAAATAATTAACATTATAACTAAAGGATATCCTGAACACTCAACATCTTGAGTTGTGTGTCTTATGTTTCTTCTTTTTTCTTCATTCATGTATTGAAATAAGTAAATACCCAAAAGTTAAAAATTTGTGTTTGTTTCGCTAAAGTTAGGAATTGACCATATGAGCACTAACGTAGTGGTTGAAAGAATACCATGTTGTACTTGGACTTGAAACGGTTTAGCTTTAACCATATTAATAGTCCCACTTTGTTGAGACTTTAGAAAGAAACCGGCTAAAATATTAATAATATAGTTATGCTTTTGTTAGCACTGCATTCGAATTGGATTATTTATACCCCTACAGTTTGACCTTTTAGTATTGTCCTAAATTTCATTAGTTAGTAGTGCCCCTTAATTTTTATTTAATAAAAAAAATTTGTTTAACAAAAGTTAGTCCTGGGAACTTTGGTGCAATAGTTAAATTATCTCGTGATTAGATGTGTGAAAATAGTATCTTGTAAAAATACAAAGTAAAACTACCTGTTATACACTGGAGCAGCTTTGTGAAGTGGGCTGCCGTTTAGTCCTGCGCCTAAATTCATGCACCCTACGAGCGTGGCAGGACAATGGTCTGCAAGATCAAAGGCTAAACTGTCCACTTATTTCTAAAATGCTCTCTCGCCCTTCCACAATGGAGATACCCAAAGGCAAACCATGATCACCCGCAATGCTATTGGGCTCCCGCTTCAGCCGTGGCCCGCTCCCTCTTTCCTTGCTCCCGTCGCAGTGCTCTTCTCTCGCCGCAATAACCCAGCCATGCCGCGAAGAGCCTTCCCCTTCCTCCACGGCCACCCTCCCGTGCTTGGCTTTCCTACGGACCTCCATCTCCGTCAAAGACCTCCGTCTGGGACAATGTGCACATGCGGGCATCATTACCTCCGGTCTCGAAAACCATCGTTTCCTCACAAACAACCTCATCAATATGTACAGTAAATGCGGCTCTCTGTTCTACGCCCGCCAATTGTTCGACAGAAATCCTAATCCTGATATTGTCACATGGAACTCGATAATCGCTGGATACGCGCTCTGTTCCTCCGACGAGGAAACCCAACAAGGTCTTATCCTTTTCGGGCTTATGCGCAGGTTAGGTGTTACCCCCAATCGGTTCACCTTGGCTCCTGTCCTTAAGTTATGCTTACATTTGGGGCTGCTTTTCACTTCGGAAGCGGTTCACAATTTTGCTTTAAAAATTGGTTTGGCATGGGACTTGTTTGTTTCGGGGGTGCTTGTGAATATCTACTGTAAATCAGGAAGAGTCGGAAATGCGCGTCGGTTATTTGACGAGATGTTTGAGAGAGATATTGTATTATGGAACTTAATGCTTAGGACGTATGCACATGTGGGTAACCAAGACGAAGTGGTATCAATGTTTTCAGAATTGCACAGGAGCGGGTTGCGCCCAGATGATTTGAGTGTAAACTGTGTTCTTGAAGGATCTGAAGTTGAATTGGAACGTTTAAGGGAGAGCATTGAACAAGTTCGTGCTTATGCAGTTAAAACGTCTATGTTGAAAGATAATCAGGGATCTTCTAATGTAATTATGTGGAATAAGACCATGTCCAGGTATTCACAAACCGGTGGTAATGAGACAGCACTCAAGTCCTTTATGGAGATGAAGAGATTTGGAGTAAATTGTGATAGCGTAACATTTATTATTGTTCTTAGTGCTGTTTCTGGCATAAATAATTTGGAAGCTGGGAGACAGATACATAGTATTGTCATAAAAACTGGTTTTCATTCAAATGTTTCTGTTGCAAATAATCTCATCAATATGTATGCAAAGGTGGGTTGTTTGGCTTATGCAACGAGGGTGTTCAATGAGATGGAAGAATTAGATATAGTTTCCTGGAATTCAATGATATCAAGTTATATGCAGAACGGTTTAGAGGAAGAATCTATTATACTTTTCTTCAATCTATTAAGAAATGGGGTTACGCCAGATCAATTTACACTAGCTAGTATTCTTGGAGCCTGTTCGGTGACAACTAAAGGTTGCCTGGGTAAACAAGTTCATGTTCATGCGGTAAAGACTGGTCATGTGTCAGATGTTTTTGTTTTAACCTCCCTTATCGATTTATATGCTAAGATTGGCAACATGGTAGAAGCACAATATGTTTTCAATAACATGAAGAGGTTTGATTTAGCTTCCTGGAATGCAATGATTGCTGGGTACATAACAAACAACGACTGCATTAAGGCATTAAATCTGTTCTCCTTGATTCAAAAGATCGGTGAGAGTTCAAACCAATTCACATTAGCAACTGCCATTAAGGCCTGCAGTTGCATGGTTGCCTTGAAACAAGGTAAACAAATCCATGCGTATGTAGTAAAACTAGGTTTTGATTCTGACTTATGTGTTAATAGCGGGATTTTAGACATGTATCTGAAATGTGGAGATACAAGAGATGCACTGCTTGTTTTCAACATCATATCTTATCCTGATGAGGTTGCTTGGACAGCCATGATTTCTGGTTGCGTGGAGAATGGAGATGAGGACTATGCCTTTAAACTCTTCCATAGAATGACAAACTCAGGATTCCTGCCTGATGTATTTACACTCGCTACCCTCTTAAAAGCTTGTTCTTGCTTGACTACATTAGAGCGTGGAAAACAAATTCATGCAAACGTTATTAAGTTGCAGCATGTTTCTGATACATATGTTGGAACTGCAGTTATAGACATGTATGCAAAATGTGGGTGCATTGAGGATGCTTATGAGTTGTTTAAGAGGATTATTGTTGGAAATGCTGCTTCATGGAATGCCATGGTTTTGGGTTTTGCCCAGCATGGGAATGGTGAAAGAGCTCTAGATCTCTTTAGAAAGATGAGTTCTTTGGGTGTTGAACCAGATAAGATCACTTTTATTGGAGTTATTTCAGCTTGTAGTCACTCTGGCTTAGTTTCAGAAGCTTATGGATACTTTGATTCTATGCATAAGGATTATGGTATTGAGCCAGAGATCGAGCATTATTCTTGTCTAGTCGATGTTCTTGGTCGTGCAGGACTTGTTGATGAAGCAGAAAAGGTCATTGAATCTATGCCATTTGATGCTTCAGCATCGATGTATAGATCACTCCTTGGTGCTTGCAGAATTCAAGGGAATGCAGAAACTGGGAAGCGGGTGGCTGATCGGCTTTTGAAATTGGAGCCGTTTGATTCTGCAGGCTATGTTCTTTTGTCGAATATCTATGCTGCTAGAAACCAATGGAATGAAGTAGCTGGTGCAAGGAAGAGGATGAAAGTGAGGAATGTGAAGAAAGATCCAGGATTTAGCTGGATTGAAGTGAAGAACAAGGTGCATCTGTTTGTGGTGGATGATAGGTCGCACCAGGAAGCAGATGCTATATACAACAAAGTGGAAGATTTGATGAGAAGGATTCAGGATGAGGGCTATGTCCCTGACACTGATTCTGTGCTGCTTGATGTACAGGAAGAGGAAAAAGAGCATGCACTGTTCTATCACAGTGAGAGACTGGCAATAGCTTATGGTCTTATAAGTATGCCTCCATCTTCGAGGATTAGAGTCATAAAAAACCTTCGAGTTTGTGGTGATTGTCATACTGCAATAAAAGTTATCTCTAAGGTTGTCAGTCGTGAGATCATATTGAGGGATGCTAATAGGTTTCACTGTTTTAGGGATGGAATCTGCTCTTGTGGTGATTACTGGTAGTGTAAAACTAAAATTTTCTGTATGATATTTTTTTCTTGACTTTTATAATTCATTTGAGTAACAGAATGAGATTTTCATGACTTTACAAGCATGCAATTCTCTTACTTTAGATATATGCTTATCAGCAAGGAGGGTTTCAGCGTTACCTATTTATTGGTGTTTTCCTGTTGGTGTATCTATCATAGTCATTACTTTGGTCTGACAGTGACTATGGAAGTAGTTCTAAGACTTCAACATGTTTCCTCTTTGATTTCTTGTAGCATCCTCCCTTCACATCTCCTACAGTAGCTTAGCAGCTTATTTAATCGTGTCATAAAACTAAGAATTCTGTAGCACCTCAATGATGTTGAATATGCAGATGACTAGGATCAGTACTGGCCATGATAAGCGAAGGATTGTTCCCTGAAAGGAAATATTGGGTCTTTTCTTGGAAGTTTTTATGAGGTAAAAAGGCATTCTTTGGACAGAAATTATTGTTTATTTATCTTGCTTTCAGAAAATATAAATTGATATTTTGTTCTAATTTATGTAGAAATGCATGAAATTATATTATTTGGATGGTAATTGGGTAAAACCAACAGAGATAAATGGATTCAGATGTAATTACTTCTGGTATATGGATAAACAATGAGATTACTTTTTTTCTCTCACACCATTTATTGCAAAGGAAAACCATGCAAGTGACATTCTTAGAAAGGTTTGTGTGCAACAATAGAAAAGAAACTTAAGTAAAAATTTGAAATGACATAGGCTGTCTCTCCACTTTGTCTTCACTCTTCAGAACCAAAACATGACTTATAAACTGAAGCCCAAACTGCATACAATTATTGTTCATTTACATTGCCTTTTGGAAAATATAAGTTGATACTTTGTTCTAATATTTTTAGAAATGCATTCAATTATCTTATTTGGGTGCAATTGAGTAAAATCAACAGTGGTAAATGGATGCTGATGTAATTGCTTATGGTATATGCATAAACAATGAGGTTACTTTTATTTTCTCTCACCATTTATTGCTAAAGAAAACCATGCAAAGTGACTTTGCCAGAAAGGTTTATGTGCAACAATAAAAAGGAAACTCATGTGAATATTTGAAATGACATAGGCTATCTCCCCACTTTGTTCACACTCCTTAGAAGCTATGACCAAAGCATGACTTTATAAACTGAAACCAAAACAGGAGCCCAAACAATCTGACCCTATTAACCAAAGGAATTCCTGGTATCTGTGATGAACAGCATATTGAAGTAGCAAAAGGAGAAAAATTGCTCTGACAAACCAGATCTAAGGAAATAAAAGTGCAAATAAGACTAATGTGATTTGTAATGGCACATGCCTACTTCCAAGGGCAAACTGATGAGACAATTTGATGTAGGATGACTGACATGGATACTAGAATTGACAATAAAGTGCAGAAGCTTTTGAAGAACTGAGTCTGGGATCAATCTTTCGATGAGAAACAGTTGAAACAAACTGGAACTCCAACAGAAGACCAGAAACAAGCATTACGAATTCCTGGTTTTACTTCCAAATATCAGTGTTTCTAAGAGAGAGGATTGTGAATAGACTCTAAGAAGTTTCAGAATATTCACAGCTGAGTAGAAGAATCGTAGGGGGTTGAAACAGCTTCAAGTCCTCAGGTCAGACTGTTTGCTTTACTAGAAACCTGATGAGAGCTCTCAAAATTTCACAAAATCATTTCAGATTTGATATATGAATTTTCTCAAGTTTAGAGAATTTGGCATGGTTCTGTCAATTGTTGGGGATTGAACTAAAGGGGCAGCCCCGGTGCACAAAGCTCCCGCCTATACGGGGTCCGGGAAAGGGGGCCGACCACAAGGGCCTAAAGTACACAGCCTTATCTTGCATTTTGCAAGAGGCTGTTTCCACACCTTGAACCCGTGACCTCAAGGTCACACGATGACAACTTTTACCCGTGACCTCAAGTTTAGAGAATTTGGCATGGTTCTGTCAATTGTTGGGGATTGAACTCAGAAGCTTAAACTGGAATCAAGAGAGGATTGGTGCGGATAAAGAACTGGAAGAGGTTATCAGCAGCTAGAAACAACAACAAGAAAATAAATAACTATAGAAGGCACTCATATGAGATGTGAAGGAACAACTTGAAGTTGCATTAGCCAGCTTGAAGGCAACAAATGGTCTCTCAAAAAGGCAAGTGGCTTGGGAATTTCATTAAAACCACAGAGAAAAGAACTGCAACTTGAACTTCCTTGATTAATGGACTGATAACAAACTAAACAACACATGACCTTATATGGAACTCAGGGTGGTCCATTGAGTAGATTCGACTGGACTACTGTCTTAACTCCTAATATATCAGGATTAAGAGACTTAGAACACTTCTACTTTCTTCTAGAATTGAGAAAAGAATAGTTGTAAACTTGTAATTAAACCACACAAGCTCTAGCTGTGAAAACTTGGATTCCAACTGTAAAAGGAAAGATTCCTACTGAAATATGTAAGATTTGTAGCTGCTATAATTCTTGTGTAACTCCATATATATTTACTTGAACTGAAACTTGAAATGCGTCTGCATCTAATTCTGCTTTATCTGATGATAGGTAGAGTCCTTTGTGCGGCCCAGTTGTGAACGCGGGAACTGACAAAAGTACCCCTGCATTCCTGCATAATTGCCATTCTTGTTCCTATGTCTGTGTATGTTTTTAAAGGCTTATTTTCAGGTGATAGTCCTCGTCACAAGTTCATTCTTAAAGAAATGCTTAAGGCACTATTTAGGTCTAGACACAGAAGGCGCAATCACTGCCACCGATCTTCTTCTCTCCCTCTTACCTGTTGAAAGAATGCGGACCGAGACATTCTGGTTACCACAATTGCATTGTAGTCGCTAGGAACGATTGATCTCCCATCAATTTTGCCTAGAGCTCCTGTCAATCCTACTCTATCATCTGATCAAGAGCCCAATACCCACACCTTTCAAAGCTCAAAGCATTCCTATCATCCGTGAATTTTCCTGGCAATCAAGAAATATGTCTTTCCATTGCTGGTGCTGCCGTGATTCTAGAGGGAACTTGACTTATTGCAGAGATGGTTCAGTTCTTGTTTATATTTTTTAACCAAGTGTCAAAGACTTGTGAATTTTAGATAACTATCTCTCACTCTTGCTTAAATCTTCCGTTAGAAATAGGGAGAATCACTGACATAATAAGTTGGAGACCTTTTGCATGATCAATGCAACCAAAGAACTTGGTCATGGGTAGCTGAATGTTAGTTTTGGTTGTGAATTTCTTCTAAGATCTTGCAAATCCCTCTCAGTTCGTCTGCCTCTGAGGTCTTCTTTTTGGGAACAATACAATTGGGTTCTATCATCATAAAGTGAATTTGTTTTTCTGAATCTTCCTTAACTAGCTTGGTTTTGAATTTGACCGTGGGTTTTAGAAACTGGTCTGAGTTGAATCAGTCTAATTATTAGTGATGTTTCATGATCTAGAGCCAACGGAGTCTTAGAGTAGATACTCTTTGCGTTATGAGAGCACTCTTGGCTTAGTCAGTCTCGCAATAAAGCAATGAACTGCTTGGGAAGGGGACGGAAACTCTTCCTTCATCAAATTTTTACCTGCTTTCTGCCTCCCAGTTGAGACATCACTTTCTTCGTTAGATTTATAAACCCAGTCCTTCGACTAGGTATTCGTATGTTCTGTGACCAAGCACTGCTATTGCTTTCTTCCTGCTGCTCATGTCTTGATATACCGGTAAAATTCCACTTTTTCTACCTCGTTATGAAGTCATCTATCCAGGATGTTTAACGTTGGGTGAAATCGCTAATCCAATAACTTCATCGTCCCTTAAGTCTCGCCCTAACCTGCTATGATGGGCAAGCTGTTCTTCGTAGCTAGTCTTTTCGATCTACCGCCATTAGTAGTCTGACTTTTCCTAATGTAGATAACCAGTAAGTGGTCGAATATACAGGACTGGTTTCCAGTGGGCTTGAATGATTCATGCGTAAAACTGCCCATGCAGCAATTTTAATGCGCATTATCCACGATCTTAGTGCTCATTCAGGGGGGCTTGGAATGGGGTGGTTATTCTCAATTTTGCGTACTATTATGTGAAACAAATTTTGATATAAAGATGCGGTTAGGGAGATGGGAGGGGAGCTTTGGTGCTATGTTAGAGTTGTCGACATGTGACCTAGAGGTCACGGGTTCCATGCATAGAAACAGCCTCTTGCAAAAATGCAAGAAAAGGCTGCGGCTTTTTGTGGTCTGCCCCTTTCTTGGACCCTGCATACGCTGGAGCTTTATACACCAGGCTGCCCTTTATGAAGCTAAGGAGATCCTTAATCCCAATCCTCAAGGGAAGAATTATGAACTAATCAAAGCTCCCCTAGTGGGGATTCTTTGCAGTAGGATACAAGCTGCTGGATGATTGAGGTAGCTGATGTGTTAATTTGAGAGTCCCAACTTAATTATTAGCGTCCAGAAGTACAAAAAGTCTGATCTATCCATACAATCAATTGTAATTACTTGATCAAATGAATATGTATTCATGCTGAATGTTCACTTGATTCATAAGCCGCCACTGTTGGAAGTCTATAATACATGATATCATGATTTCTGGATTCAATCAGGTGGGGCCACTTGATCGAAATTAAGGAGCTTTATGAGCAAAGACAATCACTTACGTGTGTATCCAGTGTGTAAAGCGCGACCAATTTTGACATAAATACTTCTCCGTCATTGGTTATTGTCTAGTGGGAGTATAATGGTAATTTCATTAGCCAATATAATTCAATGATTAGGTTGAGGCTAAGTAGGTCACAGGTTTGAGGTAATGCAAATGACTTAGAAAACTTGCACGATGATAGGGGTGTTCTGGGCATATGTTTGGCAAGGGTATATATTTGGTTTAGGGTGTGTGCCGGAGATAAGATATGAAAAGAATGCAAATGTGAAAATTTGATAATTAAGTAGTTACATAATACGTCCCAGGATACATATAGAAATGGTGTATAAGATACGTTCCAATTATAGGAATGACAAGCGTGTCATCAGAGATCTGTTGGATGCATGAATTACGGGTAAAGAAAAAAAAAAAAAAAAAACAAAGGATCATTAAGTAATGATACAAAAACCAAGCCCCGTCCAAACAGGGCTGAACATGCCTTGATTGGGTACGTAAGATTTGTTCTTACCCAATCAAGTTAGCCCATTATCGTTGGTCCGACAATCCTCCGGCACCACCAAAGGGTGATGAATGGAAACTCTGGCGGAAGAATCCAACGCCTTCACTGTTTCTGGGGGCATGATCCGAAGGAAAGGATTGGGTCCCAGCAAACCTGGCTTGCCGTGGAAAGAGCAAAAGGAAGGCAGGGTGAGCGAGTCGGAGATGATATGAAATGATAGTGTCAACTGCAGCCACATGGGGGGATTGGAGAGAGGGAGAGTTTGTCAGACAGGACGTCCACATCTCTCTTTCTCTCTCTATTACTAGTGAGAATCGCTTTTGTTTTGCTTTTGCTCTTTAGTTCCAAATTCATATCTTTTTGTTTCGGCTTCGGACTGCGAAAGCAAGGAAGAAGAATAAAGCGGCATCTCTCTCTCTCTCTCTCTCTCTCTCTCTCTTCCTTCCACAGTCCTCCTCTGTCGTGCTTACCGACACGCATCCCATCTCATCCCAAGGCCCAGAGTTATTGCCGTGCAAGTTTCACGCCTGCTCGTGTCACCTTCACGTTGCTATGACGCCATCAGTTGCATCAACGTGGCGTTCCACTACGGCAGTGGGCTTCATCTTTCTAAACTTTTCCTTCTCTATCATCTCCCATCGAGACAACAGCCAATCTATATCATCCATCAGTCGGTTGCTTCCCATGAATTACTTGATTAATTATAGTGTCAGTAAAGTCTAAACTGATGAACTCACAGTTTTTGGAAGAACTTGTTATGGGCTTTATCCCAAATTAGTCGGTCTCTTGTTCCACAGCAAAGAAAAGTGTCACAAGATTCATTTGGAAACAGAAAATCTATCCGTGCATTGTCTTATCTTGAGATGAGCTTTCCTAGAATTTAGGAGCCTGTAATGGGTGCATGCTTCCAACATGTAGAGAACGAAAATCGCAGCTTTGGGACGTCCATATGGCAACATAATCCAATCTGATTTGGGCCATGAAACTAATTTGCAATCTGTCCTACCTGATTTCTATATTAGACTACATTATAGTACCCTAAGCGAAAGCATGTCGAGCTACTATATTAAGTGAAGCTAAACCCAAGAGACATGAAAGGAGAAGGGCCGTGTCATTGTCGAAACAAAGGGACCTATATTTCACCTCTCAAGCGCAAACTAAAGGTGAAAACTCCAAGGGCAAAAAGATGCTTCGGAAAGAACAAGAATGATCGATTTATGTAGGCCCAGAGCATGGTATCCGTCAGTCACCGAAAACGGATTAGAGAGCCAGCAGGGCAGCACTCAATTTGGAGCAGACAAAGTTCCTGACATTCGGTCAGGCCCCACGGAGGATTAGCTGTAGAATACAAGTCCACAAATATATAGCAAAAAATCTAGTTGGTTAGCACAGGGGAGAAAAGAAAAAGGCGTAATTTGAATTTTGTCGGGCACCTTCTTCTCTCTTCTGCGGTCTTCTGGCTTGCATCATCATGCACCCTGGGCAATGATTCAGTAGTCCCCCATACCCCCCACTAAGACTTAAACGAAAAGGACCGAACATGAAGTCTTCGTATAGTCGGTTCAGAGTACAAATTAATCCAACTAGTCAGCCCCAGTGCTTACCTGCCATAAAGATGGGCATAAATGCAACTGGATAATCCGTGAATATCACAATAGTAAGACAGTCTAATTAACTGGATCAATTCACTGTTTGTTGGAAACTTGACCTGTAATTCTACCTGGATTAAGGATTAATCCACTTTTTCTCACTGATCATTTCACTTTGACATTGAATTTTCAACCGGTTATTTTGACAACTATATGGTTTAAGAATTGCCAGACTGGGCTAGACTCAATTTTAGGGTTTTTCATTTTTTTCTTCTTCTGTGTGGTAGTGTGCACTCGTTTGTTGAGAGTTAGCTTGACTATATTTGAGTTAAGAAAGCAAAGTGAAGATATAAGTGTAACCATCCTGGTTTTTAGGGTAAGGTGGGGTAAATAACTACTTATGTTGAAGTAAACTAAATCACTACAGGCAGAGTTCTCGGTAGTATGAGGTCTTGGCACCACCGTGCCCATCAAGTCTTCCTCTGGGTTGCTTTTGTATCTAAGACGTTGGCAACCGGACTCATTAGATTCGTGGTATGGTATGTAAAAAATGACGATATTTCGCTCAATGGTTATAACCATCCTTTTGCCATTGAAAGGTTAGCTTCCGAATGTATATAATTACTAGTGACTGTGTCAACCAATTATGGCTGTCTACTACTTAGCAAGTCTCATTATAAATTGGATGCGACGGTGGAGTACCTGAATTAATAGTCCAGGCACCACAAAGCAGTCTTCATCGAAAGAGAAAGAAAAACCAAAGGAGAAAAAGAGAGACTGAAAACAAATAATGGCGAATCCCCAGAAAAGAAAAGAGACAGAGCCACCCACCACTTTTTTCTTCTCCCCACCGTTGACTGAATCCCTCTAATCCTCTCTCTCTCTTTACAAAGTTTGCGTTTATACTTCATATACACACCCAGTTCAGTTCAGCTCTCTTCGAGATTAAGAACCCACAGTTCTTTTATCTCTTTCTCTCTCGAGCTAATGATGATGTACGAAGACAGTTTGCAGCCCGACCCCTCCTTAGACTGGGATCTCCAGAGCTTCGGAGTTCTCAACGCAGACACGTCTTTGGGTACTGCTCATCTTCTCTTCCTTTTTCAATTTCTTGTATTATATTCCATAGCTGATATTTCAGTTTCATGTTCTATCTTCTGTGTAGGATCAGTTATGCAAACTACTCCCTTCTCAGACTCTTCTACTGGATATCTTGAAGATGCCATATTTCAGTGGAATGATCGCAGCAAAAGACGACGCCTGCTTTTGTTCTCTCATGAACATACGCCACAGAGCTCAGACAATCTTCTAAAAGTAAAACATTAAATTTAGTCCCTTTTGTTCTTTTGTTCTTTGGGAATTATAAAGTATGTCTAGAGTTATCTTACTTAACAAAGAGAAACTCTTCCTTTGATCTGCTGTCTCACAGGACTGTAGCAATGCGGACCATAACAAGGACGCATTTCAGGATTTTAATTACTTGAGTCAGGCGTCTGCTATTAATACAGTTTCAGGCGAGTTCAATGATTTCCTTTTATGTTTTGATGAGCATCATCCATTCTTCCTTCGATTAATTGGAGTTTGTAGTTAAGTAAAGAGTAAAGAGAGTACTTCTAAGTTTTCTTTACCTTTTGTCATCACAGATAACGCTTTAAACTCCTCGATAACTAGCCTAGGCAGCGAAGTATCCATGTCGATAGAGATGAAGAGGCAAGAAGAGGGAGAATCAGTACATGAACATATTTCTTCTTCATCTTCATCTTACAAGGACTCCGGGACTGAAAACTTGGAAGAAAAAGGAAACCTGAACTCCACAGATCCCACATATTTAGGTATTTTCTTTACGTTCTTCTCGTAATTTCCCGTTCCTCTTGTTTCCTTTTGCAATTTCTCTTGATTGCTGTTCTGGGTTTTTGTTTAGAGAAGAACCGTGGGCCGAAGAAGATCGGAGCAGGAGTTGCTTATCCATTTGCCGTGGTGAAACCTGGAGGACTTGAAGGAGATGTTACACTAAATGACATAAACCAGAGAATTCTCATGCGTCCCACTAGGCCAGTTCGGCACCCAGTCGGGGATTTCGCTTGTGTTCCTTGTGTTTCCGTCGATGGGCCGGGTTTGTCTGGAAAAGCTGTGGTAGCTCTCACTAGAATTCATACTCGAGGAAGGGGCACCATAACAATTATCAAAACCAGAGGCTGAAGAATTTAGCATAAACATGCTTTATATTGTATATAAATATATGACATATGTAACAGATACATAGTACTGTGCGTTAAGGCATGCAAGTTTCTACTTTGAAGAAATGTTCTGATGTGCATAGATTATATACAGTTGAGTCAGTGTATATGCTGTTCATTTTCTGATCGCAATCAGGCCATGGTACAGTTAGCATTTGGAGGGAACATCGCTCGCTGTCTCTGGTCATTTTCAGAGAGTGATATCTAGTGTGTCCACTGAATTTGTGATGTATGCTCTTTCATGTTTTAGTTTTAGGTGGCTGATATCTTAGGCATATCCGGCGTAATGATGAACTTGAGGAGAGAACAGCAAAGCAAATACCCCACTCTTGACTCTAAAGGGCCTCGAGAAAATATCAGAAAGATTGCTTAGAATCTAACAAATCCAAGAATTAAAACTTTACATACTTGTTTGCTTCTTCTCTGTGGGGCCATGGAAGTTCTCAAAGTCTCAGCTAAGAGAAAGAGTTAGATGATCCAACTGTCTAAAATCTTACACATTTGATCGCTTACTTGTTCTGTTGTGCTGCCAAGGTCATTTCTTAATCTCGCAGGCCAAAAAAAAAAAAATTGTTAATTAAAGCAAGTCACCCATTCATTGTCATTGTAAGGTCACATAACAAATGCTTTGAAATCAGGAGGGACAAATGAAAGGGATGCTTACTAACTTTGTATAGACAAACTGACAAAAAGTCAACGTGATTTGGATCCTTAATCTCTTGTGGACCCAATTATGAAGATGTCATATCCCAAAAATCTGTAGATAATTCTACTCATCCAATCTGTCTCTTACACATGGTTGTTAAAATTTTAAACAATAGTTTAAATCAAGTCAAAAAACGGGAGCCTTGGCTCATCGGTAGAGTTGTTGCCATTTAATCTGTAGGTTAAAACATCTTCTTTTAACACATGCAAGGTAAGACTGTGTATGATAGACCTTTTGTAGTCTGCCCATTTGGCAGACCCTGCATATGTGGGAAATTGATGCACCGGGCTGCCCTTTTTTTAGTTCAAATGCAAATCCCTTGGCTGGATAGTTAGGATAACCAGTTGAGTAACTTTTATGCATACTATGAATCCATGTTTCAGTTAGAACACAAATATGTGAGTGGGTCCAGTGCATATCATAAGTTCATCGATCCGTATGTTGAACGAGCTGATCCGAGTGGTAAGATCATCCAATAGCTGCTGTTTTCAATCTGCAAGCAAGTAGCGGGCCACCAACCACAACCATCTGATAAACCCAAATTCTATGTCCAACACAAATGTCACGCCCCACGTGATCTTATCCTAATAGTAAAGTAGTGGTTATGATAGTCTAGGATATCTTTGTGACGTTGTCCTGTTGGGATTCGATAATGGAAAGCAGATGCACTGTTACCTTTCCCCCATTAACAAAAGAGTTTAAGCCCACTAATCACTATCTAATCAAAATCCACTGCAGGAGAGTCGTAGAGGCACACTAACATGTGCCTCCATGATGGTAAAGTGGGCACTTGGCATATATTTATTACACCTAGAACCTATTCCTCCATGCTTACGGCCGCACCAAGCAAAAGCTAGAAGAAGAAACAGTTAAATAGAAGAGCTAGGACCTAGATCGGACGGCGCTTGTTTCTCTTATAGCACAGCTAGAGATGTGCAAGCATTGGGCCATATTCGGCCTTTCATCCTCATGGCCATCCATTTAATGGCATATAACACATGGAATGATCCATAATTAGGGGTGGCAAAATATGACACGACACGATAATACGACTCGAACCCGACATGAATTTAACGGGTTCGGGTTGAGTCTTATCATGTTCGTGTCATTTTCGGGTCAACCTGAAATTGACACGGCAAAAATCGTGTCATGTTTGGGTCAATCAATGTGACCTGTCGTGTCAACCTGTTTGACACGCGACCTATTTATTCATCTTCATCACCTTGATGCTTGATCCGTGTAACCTACGGTTGAAAATAGAACGGTTCCGAACTTCCGGTTCATCTGTAACCATCATATACCAGATGCAATATAGGACAGTTCATCTGGAACCGTCCTATATTCTTCAACAGGTAATATAGGATGGTTATTCTAGAACCGTCCTATATTCAAGTTTTTCACAAGTAATATAGGACGGTTCTAGAATAACCGTCCTATATTCACAACAATATAGGATGGTTCCAGAAGAACCGTCCTATATTCATTTCCACCCCCGCCCTATAATGAGGTACAAACATGAAACTTATAATGCTATGGATAACAATCTGAAGGGGTTGTCCACTTTGCATTCATCCATTAGAAATGCATTGTGCACAACACCCCCTTAAGTCCTCGTTTAGTGAGAAATTTCCTCCCAGCTGTGGCCCTCAAGAGTCAAGATGGCATTTCTAAATTCTAATACAAAATTTGACTACTTACTCTCCAATTAAACGCCTAATACTATGCAACTCAATATATACAGATAATATTATAGTAAATCTCACGCAAAAAGGAAGAACGAAGTAGGCCCAAGTGTTCAGGATGATTAAAGAAAATAAATTATTGATTAATTTTGTAGAGACCCTCAATTTTTTCCAAAAGACTAACCTTTTCTTTTTGAAGCAAAAAATCCCAAAGGGGAGTGGAAATATCATTACCCTTTCCCCCTCTAGCTCTGAGTTACTGCTTATGTTCATCTTGACTCATTTTGCTTCTATGATTCAAGCGATTCTCGTAATCACAATTTAATGAAATGTTACTACCTTTTTAAAACAAGATGAGTAATATTGGATGGTTGAGACCCAAGATCACCATCATTGTCATATTATTATTTTGTTTTTATGGGAATGATAATACATTAGTCAACTATCAAGTTACACTTTATACACACTAATATGCATTGGACGAACTGATGAAAAGCCAAAATGAAACAAGACTCAGACAATAAACATTATTTCCTCATATACCTAGTTAGTAGTTACCAATGGACTCAAACTGAACTACTACCAAATGCATTTGAAGGTGACATCGTTATTTGACAATATTAATTATTTATAGTAGTCCTAGTAGTAGCTCGACTATGTTATAAATTGGCTTATATCTAACACGGTGTGCCTGGTGCAAATTATTCACAAGTAATATAGGACGGTTCTGCTGGAACCATCCTATATACATAAAGACACTAATGACTAAACATGACGGTTCCAGCAGAACCGTCCTATATTACTAGTGAATATAGGACGGTTCCAGCCGAACTGTCCTATATTACTTGTGAATATAGGACGGTTCTTCTGGAACTGTCCTATATTCATAAAAACACTAAACATTAATAGCGACTGAATACTAGTCAAGAGGAAAGGTCAAAAAGTCAGTCGATTGAAAATCAACAATTCGCCGAAAGACCATACACTGAATATAGGCAATCGTGAGACATTTACACTAGGCACCTGACTTGGATGAAACTCATATGCTACTAGTAATCCTCTCTATTGTAGGCAAGAACACCTGCATGCTTATCAAGGGGAGGTAAGACAGTAGACCATTTGCAAACTGAGAGAATCAAAAGGATTCACTGGCAATTTGCAATTTGCAATTTGCAATTTGCCGCACTTTCTTGGAGAAAGATGAGGTCAGGGTAGCCGCTGAAGAGGGAGCATCAAATGCATAAACAATACAAGATTGACCACAATGGTCTTAAGCAAAGGTAGAAACACGGCAACGAGTATAAATTGAAAATGGCACCCACTGAACTAGGACAGAGTAGCAATAAAATAGAGTTCAAACTTCGAAATAACCAGACACTGAGCTTCAGAAAGGCTGATCTAGATTTGGCGTCGGTGTGCCCAAACTTGACTGGATGTTTGAAGTTCGAGTATTGAATGTTAGGCCTCTTCACGGGACACTGGATGAAACCCATGAAATAAAATCCCATGCATGAGTAGTATGTAACCTTCTCGCTTCTCCTCAAGTTCGGAAACACCGAAACAACTCCAGAGACTAGAGTCCAAACATCCCTGCCACATTAAATTACCAAACTTTAAGACCAAAAATGGGTCCAGATTCCTAAAGATCGGATTTTCTTGAATTAGACTTTTTGTACTCCAAAATTATCTTCCATTCAATAATTCTAGCCATTGATTTCTTCATTGGTAAAATAAATTGTCAAATTTTTATCGTCTATTTTATAATTAAAAGTAGTCATCGTACTCCTTTGCATAGAGTTGGCAGATCAGTATTGAAACAAAGATAGCACATACATTGAAACAATGTACTTCAATCAAAAGAAAAACAAAACACATCCATTGAAATGAACTGATCTTTGTATCATATTTGAGTAAAATGTATATACATGAATGATAATATACATTCATTTACATCACTGAACTACAAATTAAAATTCATAATATGATTTGTCCATTCCATTCTAATATCATCTAGATCCAACTGGGAGTAACTCTTGGGTCCCAAATCTGCCTGCAAGAAACATATAATAACTTAGTTCAGAGATCAGACATCTAATCTTGGATTCAATAAGGAAATATACAAATCAAAAGTGTAATAACATTGGTCAGTAAGTCTAACTGTCCAAGTGTTGCCTTTCTCAATTGTGAGATTGTAACTCCATTGCGAATGAGGGTTCTCACATATCTAAGAACATAATATCCACACTCCCAGTCTGATTTTTGTTTAGGGCACTGCAGAACAATGCCACCAAAGACAATAGAAAAGGTTCAAAATATAATTTCTAATAAGTTCAGGTTTAAAATTATATCAAAGAGTCTACAGATCAATAATTAGTAAACCATACCTTGGCCTTCTTCCAGTTGAGTTTTGGTGGGTGGTGAATGCCTTCCCTCTCAGCCCATTTATACCATGCTCTACACACATAAAAAGACAGAGCATATATGTAATTAACTCATCTCAATTGAGTATCAGCTTAAAAACTAAACAAAGTTATGTAAGTAACTCATATTGTCATACTCAATTCAATAGTTGTTTTGTTGAGGTTGAGGATGAGTAAATTAAGTGTTATGTATTTAACTCATCTGATCTCAGTTGAGGATTAGCTTAAAAAGCAAAGTTATGTAAATAACTCATACTCAATTCAAAAGTTGTTGAGGAGTCAGGATAAATAAAGAAAGAGTCATGTAATTAACTCATTAGGTAAGAATGAGTGAATGAGAATAGAAACAATTATGTAATTAACTCAATAGCTTGAAAATGAGTATTGAAAGAGTTATGCAATTATCTCATTAGTGGATAATGATTATAGGAAGGGTCCAAAGGGAATAGTTATTAGTTATGTAATTAACTCATTAGGTATTTAGGTGAGGTGAGAATGAGAATAGAGAATAGGAGTTATGTGTTGAATGAACACAAATGTTGAATGATATTACTAAGGGAGTTACTAAATTTTTCTCTACATGAATGATGGATCAATGGATCATGGATGAATGAGTTATTCTCAATCTATTATCATCAATTGAGAGTTAGAAATGAAAAACAAATATTGAGTAATATGAGTTGGATACATGATATTCATGAATTTGATGAAAAAGAGATATATTAGATCAATTGGTGTTTGGTGATGACATGTGAAATTAACATAAGAAAATCATTAGCATTTATAATTTTATACAATATATGATAGTTAGTTAGTCTCTCACTTCACTTGTACTTGTACAAGTTACAAAACTTGGTTAACTAATTTTCTACTAAGTATAACTTGTAAGTTTGTAACTGACAATGCGTAGCTAATCTTAAAATGGTTGATAAGAAAATTAGAGACAGTATGTAGGTGTAGTTAAATCTTAGGTTATAACTTATAGTTATAGGCTTATAGCAAACAACCACCAGCCAGGTCTATAAGACGGTTCTTCAAAAACCGTCTTATATTAAAATATAGGATGGTTCATCTAGAACTGTCTTATATTACATTTAGTCCTGTAATATTACATGTTACTTTCTGCTAAAGTGGATTCACTTCAAAATGCCTACCCATCCTTATAGTGGATTCACTTTCTCCCCCTTTCCTTTCAAATGAAAAATGTTTTAAATATTGAGGGAAGAAATGGCACCCAAATTTCGGCAACCTCTTCAACGCATTTTCCCTCTATTAAAGGCTCTCTTCTTGCCTTCATTTTCCACTCGTCCCCTTCTTTCCCTGAATTCTTAGTGCTTTCAATCAAAAATGGGAAAACAAGATCAAATCACAAGCCTTGAAACCAACGAACCCCTCCCAAAACTTCAGAAAACCAACCAAAATGGCATATCCGCAGGTTCTCCAAACCTTCTCTTTCTTTTGAGGGTAAAAAGGCTCTCTGAGAATGCCAGTTTGCCTTCAAAAGGTTCTCCTCTCTCAGCAGGATATGATATTTCAAGGTAATGTATGCTTTAATCCATTTGGGTATCAGTGATTTTGAGCAATGCCCATCTCAATCTTCCATCATTTGTTTATTTTCCAGTTTTGCGTCAACAACCGTTCCTGTCAGAGGAAAAGCCCTTGTTCCTACCGATTTAAGCATAGGAATACCCGAAGGAACCTATGCTCGCATAGGTATGTGCTCGAAATAGAAAACCTTTTGATGCGTTTGATGATATACTCATGGATGAGATTGTTATTTGCAGCGCCGAGATCTGGTCTGGCTTGGAAGCATTTGATCGATGTGGGTGCAGGCGTGATTGACGTCGATTATACAGGTTCAGTGGTCGTGATTTTTTTCAACCATTCTGATGTTGATTTTGATGTGAAGCAAGGAGATCGGATTGCTTAGTTCATCATTGAGAGGATAATGATGCCTGAGGTTTTGGAAGTTGAAGATCTTGATGCTACGACGAGAGGCATGGGAGGATTTGGATCTACAGGAGTCTGAGTAGTCGTCCATTTAGCAGTTTACTTAATCATCTATGTTGGCTCTTTTGTTTTTTTTGTCTTTATTTGGAAGGATGATACATTGGATGACTTCTATCAAATGTAATATAGGACGGTTACTAAGTGTAATATAGGACGGTTCATCTCATAACCGTCCTATATGTTATGTTTACACTTTATAGGACGTTTATGATACAATCGTCCTATAAAACGTAACATATAGGACGGTTATTTCACAACCATCCTATAAAACGTAACATATAGGACCGTCCTATAAAACATAACATATAGGACGGTTATTTCACAACCATCCTATAAAACGTAACATATAAGACGGTTATTTCAAAACCGTCCTATAAAACATAACATATAGGACGATTATTTCACAACCGTCCTATAAAAGTATAAAACCCATATCATATAGGACGGTTGAAAAATAACCGTCCTATGTTTTATGGTTGTGTTCGCTCAATGGCTCCATCCACTTGGGAGCAGTTTTTTTACCAAGTCGTAATAGGAAAATAGAGTCGTGTTATATCGTATCGTGTCGTGTTGTGTCATTTTGTGTCTTGTATCCAACACAACTCAGTCAATAATCGTGTTACACAGGTCGTGTCGTATCATTTTTTTAAGAACCGGGTTGTGTACGAGTCATAGGTTTTTGACACAACTATTAGTCGTGTCATGTCATGTTCGTGTTGACCCATAACTCTAATCGGGTCGTGTTCGTGTTGCCACAAACACAATCCGCCAACCCGAATTGCCACCCCTATCCATAATGATCCAAATGGTCATCTGCTCATGGATTTATAATGGGGAAACTTTATCTCCTATTCTACATACCATGCATTCAAAATTCAAAAAAGAAAAGAAATTTTCCATTTATCTGCAGATGAATCAAATTATCTTTCAGAATGATATTTCATAGCATAAGCCCATTTGCCTTGATCTTTTTATGGAAAAGTGGGGTTCCAGACCCTTTATATTTGAGAATTGCTGGTTTAAGGAGAAGGGCTTCCTTCATATGGTGGAGGAATGACGGAGAAAGGCTCCAATGACAGCACTTTAGAAAAAGTGTTCTATCGACTAAATTGGCATTTTTAAAAGATAAACTAAAGGTTTGGAAGCAACAAATCAAGACAAAAATGGCAAAGTGACCAGACTTCAAAAGGTCATTGCTAACTTGAATTTGAAAGAAGAAGAAGAAGATATACAGGAACAAGAGATTGAAGAAAGGGAGATTGCTTCGGAGGAGTTGAAGCAACAAGAGTGGAACAGTGAGATTCCTTGGAAGCAAAAATGCAGGGATTAATTCGTTAAAGGAGGGGGATCAAAATACGAGATACTTCCATCAAATGGCCAATTTCAGAGCAAAAAAGAATTGTATCCCTCCCCTGTTGACAAATGGGAAAATCTCCTAAGACCCAGATCAGAACATGGAGGTGACAATACACTTCTCTTGGTTCTTCAAAAAAAAATCAACAAGAGACTGAATCTAGCAGGTATGCACTTTGACTCTATTGATAAGATTGATGCTGCTAATCTTGAAAAAGAAGTGTAGGAGGAGGTTGAAAATGCCTGTTTCAATGCCAAAAAGATAAAGCATGTGGGCTAGATAGGTTTAATTTCAATTTTTTTCATGCTTGTTGGTATTTTCTAAAACTAGTACTGGAATTTTAGGGAAGTAAAAATGTGGATCCGTTTCTTCATTCCTAGTTAGTTTCAAAAAAAAAGAGGGCACTAAGGAGGTTAAAAACTTTAGACCCATCCATCTCATTTCTTGTCTCTTAAAAATCATTTATAAGATTCTAGCAAATAGGATGGCAAAATATATGGACAAGATTATCTCCAAAAATTAAGCTGCACTTGTCAAATCTAAACAAATCCTTGATAGAGTCTTGGTAGTTCATGAGGTGGCAAATAAATTGAAACATTCTTCTAAGGAGGGGGATTGTTTTTAAAGTTTGATTTGAATAGAAACTATGTTCAAGTGGATTGGGGGAGGGGGGTTTACTTTGCACCTAATGAAAAGAATGGAATTTGGAGTGAAGTTTAGGGAGTAAATTCAAGCTATCCTAAAGGAGTTTTGGATTTCATTGTTGTTGAATGGATTTCCAATGATTATTTTAAAATGGTAGATGCTTAAAATAGAGGATCTTATTTCCCCATTGTTATTCACATTCATGTATCGTGGAGCTCTTCTCTAGGATGATTGATAAAGTAGCTCAAAGTGGAATGTTCAGGAGCATTTATTTGAACAAATTTTCAATGTCACTCACCTTTTATATTTTGATGATATGCTTGTGTTTTATCAGCCATGTATTAATCAAATGAGGAATATTAAGATGGTGCTATAGGTTTTTCAATTAATGTCCAGTCAACCCATAAATTGGGAAAAGTCTTCTCGAATGGGGGTGAATGTCTCAAAATCCTCGATGATGGAGTGTGGATGCCCAAAACTTGATGGTTCCCTTCTTTGCTTTGAATGCCACTACCCTCTCTCTTTCAGAGTTTGTTAGCCATATGTTCTTTGATTGAGAGGATGAATCAAGTGTGGTCCATCCCATCCTTTGTCAATAAACTCATAGTTGCAAGACTTAGATGTCTAGAGATCTGGTTCGTAGCTAGGTTATATGAAGTTAAAAGGTCTTAAGCACTAACCTCACCTAGTCAGCAAAGCAATTTCTACTAAATAAGATGGCTAGGTAATCTTGAGTTAAGAAGGAAAGATGGTTTATTCAAATACTTTATGCATCTTATCCTAGAGGGAAGATGAGAAATCTTTCAATGCCTACTTAAAGAACTTAAGGATAAGAACATTTGAGTTATATTACCCTATAAGATACTTTCCTCACTATAAGAGTGAACCAGCCTTCCTCATTAGGCTCATGAACTTTACTAAGATGTACCAAGTGCATGCACAGAGTATGTTGCCTTGAAAGGACCTTCCTACTATAAGAGTAGGAAAATCCTCTTGTATAGGCCATGCAAATGAACTAAAAATCCAAGTAAATGATTCGCTTTTATTTTATGTTAGAAAGATCCCTCCTATCATAGGGATAGGGAGATTTCTAATGAAGCTAAGAGGGTTCTTGGAGGAAGGAGGGAGCTTGACTTCTCTCCTTCCCATCCCCAATGGAGTAGACTACTTTGCTTAGAATACTATTCTACAAAGTAAAAAATCTACTCTAGAAAGTAGGAAAGCCTCGACCTAAACTTAAAAGACTAACTTATATGCAATACCTAGTCCAAATTTAGGAAAAATAATTAACTATAGAGAGGAAGAAAAAAAATTAAACTTAACTATGTAGAGAAATAGATTCCAGAAAAACAAAAACCTAAAAAACCAATATAAACAAATCCCAAGCTCCAAAGACTCCTCCTTTTAGAAGCTTGAATTTAAAACCCTCATGGTAATGTGGCTAGGTATATTACTCTTTCACCCTCTACTAGGGTTTTCTCAACCTCTTTTGAGCTATATATACCTTTAGAGAGAGAATTTCAATAGTGAAGCAATCTTATCAAAAGCATGACATGCCTCTACAAACATTGCTTACCTTTGTCATGTGATGCATTTGACTATGTAGAGAAATAGATACTAGAGAGAAATCCCAATCTCCAAAGACTTATCCTTTTAGAAGCTTGAATTTAAACTCCCCTAATGGTAATGAGGCAAGGTATATTACTCTTTTACCCTCTAGTAGGGTTTTCTCACACTCTTTTGAGCTATAAAAACTTTTAGAAAGAGATTTTTAATAGTCAACCAACCTTATTAGAAACACGACATGCCTTTACAAACATTGTTGACCTTTGTCTTGCAATGACCTTGGCTAACGTAGCTACATAGACACATTATCATCTTATTATAGCTATATCAACATGTCATCACCTTATTGTAGTTGCATGAACACGTTATCACTTTGGATGTTTCTGTCGTCTTTTGGAAGGGAGCACAAATCCTTACCTCTAGGTCTTGCAATTGTATGGTTAATTTTGAGGTCATGTGATCTCTATGTAGACTTTTCTAGAGGGAAAATGTGTCAACCTGTTACGGCCTACAAAACAAATTATCTGATGGCATGAATTGATTCATGCAATAGCATGATGTTTATTCCTTTGCTCAATATCTATAATGTTCTTGATGCTGCAAGTTTTTATCAGATTTTCTTTAGAATTCTAAATAAATGGAGTATCCATGAGTAAATACAAATCATCATCGAGGTACTTTTACCTTGACTTGTAATGACTAAGATAGAGTCAAATTTTGTTGTCTACATGGAGCTAGCTGATTGCATTCAATGTAAATTGATAGTTTACCTTTCAGAAACAGATTTGGGTATTCTTATTTGTAAAAAAACTGATATGGGACTAGGTGACCATGAGATTGCAAAAGAAGTTAACTACTTGGAGGAAGACTTACCTCACTCTTATTCTAATTAAAGCTGCTTTGGAAAACCTACCAATTTATTCTCTCTATTTTCAAAATTCCAACATTAGGTAGAAATCATATCAAAAGGTTACAGAGTCAATTCCACTAGAATAGTATGATTGAAAAGAGAAAAAATCACCTCATCATCTGGGAAGATGTGTAAGAAAGCAAAACACTATGGGGGTTAGGTATTAGAAGGATTGAGTAGTTTAATCATGCCTTGTTGGGGAAGTGGTGTTAGAGATACAGTGCTGAAAAAGAGAGTGTTTAGAGGGAGGTTTTGGACCATGAGTATGATTATGATATTAATACTTGGTTCCCACAAGGAGAAGGCTGTCACCAATTTGGAAAAATATTGTCAGCTGCATGGAGGAAGTTCACAGGTGTACTAAATTCATGATAAGAAATGGCAGGGATGTTAAGTATTGGAAAGATAGGTGGTGTCTTTTATTTCTTGAATTGCAGAGGAGGCGAAGGTTAAGGTGGATCAGTGCTTCGATTACTCTAATCAAGGTTCTGTTGTGATGATTAAACTAAAAAGACCCTCATCTAATAGGAAATTAGGCCAATTTTGGGACCTTTTGATTCTTCTAAAATCTTATCTTATATTTTCAAATAAAAAAAATATGACGAGAGTGTGGATGCCACTAACATCGGGCCTTTTTCAATTAAGTCTTGTGTCTTGTTTGAAACTACAAAATGACAGTTTACCCTCAACTGCATTTGGAATCTCAAGGCTTCTCCAAGGGTGTTGTCATTTGCGTCGATTGTGGCACATAACAGGTGCTCTACTGCTTACAATCTACGAAGGAGGGTGTGAATTTTCCAAGTTGTTGATACCTTTGTAAAAAAAAATTGGAAACCTCTAATAATCTTTTCCTCCATTGTACTTGGGTTATCCTTGAGTCCATTCAGGTGTTACTATTGTAGTGTAAGTCTATTAGAGGGCCCAAGCAGAAAATATTTATGTGGAAGTCGACTATTTCCTCTCATCATCTGATTTTCTGGAATGAAAGAAATAGAGGATTCTTTCAACAAGCTACCTCAAGGCATTAGTGTTTGCAATAAAATCCCAAATCATCTGATGGTCAAACGTTGCCACATATGGGGAACAGTATTCTTTCTCTTAGTTATTGTCAAATTATGGAGAAAGATGTGTTTAAACTTGCCAAAGTAAGAGAATAGAAGGGTAAGGACTTAAATCATGTTAAGTGCACTAGAAGTGATGATCAAAAGGTTTCAGTCAAAGATGATGAGATCAAACAAAGGTGTGAAACATACTTTCAAAAATTGTCAAATGATAATGGCTCTGAGAATATAGGGATTGAAAATACTATAAATCTAAATAACATTGGATATTATAGATATGAACATATGATTAGAATACCTGAAGTGAAAGAGGCCTTGAAAAAGATGAAATCATGAAAGGCCATGGGGCTTAATAATATACCAATAGAGGTTTGAAAGCATATGGGAGATATTGTGGCAATTTGGTTGACCAAGTTGTTTAACAAGATTATAAAATTAAAGAAAATGACTGATAAGTGGAGGAAAAGCTCTATTGTACCAATTTATAAGAATAAAGGAGACATACTAAGCTATACTAATTATCGAGGGATCAAACTTATGAGCCGCACTATGAAACTTTTTGAAATAGTGATTGAGAAGAGGCCACAACATGAAACAAGTGTATCAGAGAATCAGTTTGGTTTGATGCTTGGGAGGTCTACCATGTAAGCTATTTTCTTACTAAGACAATTAGTAGAGAAATATAGGAAGAGGAGGAAAGACCTCCACATGGTCTTTATCGACTTAGAGAAAGCTTATGATAGAGTCCCTAGAGAGTTAATATGGAAGGTGTTTGGCGATAAAGGGGTTTCACAGGGTTATATAGACATAATTAAAGATATGTATGAGAGAGCGATAACAAATGTTAAGATCACTAATGGTGAGACTGGTGATTTTCCTATCACTGTAGGATTGCACCAAGCATCGGCATTGAGCCCATACCTTTTTACATTGGTCATGGATGAGTTAACAAAACGTCCGCATAAGGAGATTCCTTAGCGCATGCTATTTGCAGATGATATAGTCTTACTTGATGAGACAAGAGAGGGTGTAAACATAAAGCTAGAGTTATGGAGAGGAGCATTAGAATCTAAATGATTTAAAATTAGCTGAACTAAGACAGAATATATGGAATGCAATTTTAACAAGGAGAGCAGTAGGAGTGGAACACTAGTCAAGATTGATAACTAAGAAGTCCCTATAAAAGACTACTTTTGGTACTTAGGAGCAATGATTCATGAGAGTGGAGAGATTGAGAGTGACGTTACCCAGAGAATCCAAGCAGGTTGGAACAAATGGAGATGTGCATTTGGAGTTTTGTGTGATCGGCGAGTGCCACTCAAACTAAAAGAAAAATTCTATAGGATGTCTATAAGGCCGACCATGCTCTATGGATTAGAGTGTTGGCCAGTTAAGGAACATCATGCTCATAGAATGAGCATTGCAGAAATGAGGATGTTGAGATGGATGAGTAGTAAGACAAAAAAGGATATAATTAGAAATAAAAATATTAGAGAAAATTTAGGAGTAACACCAATAAGTAACAAGATGAGGGAGATTAGACTTAGATAGTTTGGACACGTTCAAAGGAGACCAACAACAGCACCGGTTAAAAGGAGTGAGGCCATATAAGTAAAAGGTTCTAAAAGGGCAAGGAGAAGCCCAAAAGAACTTAAATAGAAGTGGTGATGAAAGATTTAAAAACTTTGGGAATAAATGAAGCCATGGTACTTAATAGAGAGGAATAGAGGAATAAGATTCATGTGGCGACCCCTAATTGGGATAAGTTCTTGATGATGATGATGATGAGTTATTGTCAAATTATGAAACCAGGGGGGGACGGGCGGGGGAATACAAACTGAATTTTGATGGGTTTAGGTTTTAGAATTATGGAATACATAGCACCAATAACCAAAATGGTTAGCCAACCAAAGCATGAGACTACAATTATAATCTCTACTCGTTACAAAAACATTACTCATCAAACTATGGGTGAAGCACAAATGGTGATCCAAGAAAGATAGAGACAAATCAAGGAATCACAAGTCATCTCCCAAACAAAACCTTCCTAAAAAAGATGGACTCAAAGATGATCTCATACAGCACTTGATACCTTGTGACAGGAAACAAAAACCAATTTTGAAGTTGAAAATGTGGGCAGTGAGGACAAAACAACCTTCTCCTCAATCACTAACTTGCTAACTTCTAAAGCTGTTGATGAAACTAAGTAAGCATGTTGAGATTTTCATTTTTATTGTTTTTTCCTTTTTCATTGTGGTATGTTGCGTGGGTAATTATATTGGGTAAGAGGGAAACTTACAAAGCTTGCAGACCAAGTAAAGGGTAGGCCAGGTGCACGAAGCTCCCGTCCATGCAGGGTTCGGGGAAGGGGCAGACCACAAGGGTATATAGATGCAGTCTTGCTTGCATTTTTGCAAGATGCTATTTCCATGCCTTGAACCCATGACCTCAAGGTCAACAATGACAACTATATCATTACACCAAAGCCAGCAGACTAAGTATCATCCAAAAAAGACGTGCACAAGTGGGAGACATCACCAAATCCTCTCTGCACAATCATGTACCTAAGGTTAGTCCAATAATAAGGGAGAGATCAACAAGAAGATCCTCAAAAGCTAAGCCACAAATTGACGAGAGAAACCATCTTCAAGTCAAAAGCGCAAAACTCATAAACAGAAATGAAGTGAAACCTTTCAACCCACAACTTGAGTGTCAAAACTTTGAATCCATAGGTTCAATCTCCAAATGTCTTTTTGCATAGCTCGTCGGAATAGTTGTGTGACGACCCGGGTTTTCTCATGCATTTTTAAATGAAAAGTCTAAATTCCTAAGGCGGGATCCCTATTTGAAAAACAATGCAGTGCAGCAGAAAAATCTTTTATTTGAAATTCAATTTGAAAACCCCGAGTGTCATTTGCTTTCACAACAACCAAGGTAGTTTTTGAAAAGCTTTAGAAATCATAAGTGTTTTTCCCTAGATCTATCCAGTCACAGCACACAACCCAATTGTAATTAAATACAAATACATGTCCAAAGGGTTGAGAATTTACTCACATGTATAGTTGTCTCCTCTATTTATTCTCTTGCTTGTAGCACTAATATCTCCTGAGACATCTTCTATTTATGAGTGGAACTATTCCGAAAAATGTTAAGGATAGGGTGAGTATATACTATACTCAGTAGGAGTCTATCACTACTAGTTTTATAATGCATGCGATGTTTTAAAATCATATGCTCTTTCCAAAACATGTGCATTTCTGAATACTCAAGTTCAATATCGATATTAAAAACCACTGCCAAACTGAAATACTAACGATTTAAAGGATCACATAATCCAAAATCGAAAGTATCATATACATATATATCATAACATTATGATATGCATGAGATGCTTCATTAAATCCAACTCATGGATCTCTAGTATGGTATGGTCGACGGACCTCATATCATGCCATATGCAATGCACATAAATCCATGAAACCATAGGGTCCCACTATGCCCACGACCTCACTACCTTGTGGTCCCCAGGTACCTAGGGACACAGGATCATATACCTCCACGGGGCATATGACACTTTGACCTAGTGCCGTGACACCAGTGGTAGCTCCCTGTACCACATGCAGTCGAAGCAGGGACATGCCCTTTTTGGGCGTGGTACCCATCCACCTAATAGTGGTAGAGGCTGGGTGGCCAACCCACACCCCTCGGCATAGCACCTACGAGCTTACTAGCCCAAATCATGTACGATCAAATAAGCCAAAAATCTCTTTTCAAAACCTGTCCTCTTTGGGTCCCTCACAACTGCCTGGCCCTCGGCACTCCAGCGTCTTTTGGCAACCCTCAAGGACATACAATCTTTGTAAGAACTTAATGCTCATAGATCATGCAATGTATGCAATAGTTTGCAAAACATATCTATGCATAATGTATATACAAAACATGTCTATGCATAAAGCATTTGTCACATGCATGCTAAATAAGTCATATACCTAAATCACGTATTTGCAAAGCAATCATAGTTCTTTTAAAAGAATCTAGTAGTGATAGAACACCTACCTGACTAGGTCGCGCTAACCCCTTTGTCCTCGGACGCTCCTAAACATGGTTTGGGGAATCAAGGTTAGTTTGGCTCATCTTTTATGGGTTTTAGAGTAGTTGGTTTTATCACTTAGGCATTAAGGGTCCATCCCTATGCCTATGGGCGTCCTAAGGTCCTAATTGGGCCTTGGTATTATCAAATTTCCAAAGGTCTAGCGGCCACGGGCCACCATCCTATTTTAAGGTTCATGACTTCCTTTGATTGGGCCTTGATCAGGGATTTTATAGTTTGAGTGTGTCCACGTCATCGACACGGACATAATGCCTTTTGCGGTGCCTCAATCGGAGCTCTAGATCTTAAGTTATAAGCGTTTTAGTGTCACACGTACATAAGGGTCTCAAGAGTGAAAGGACGGAATGCTAGGGCGCTGCGTGTTAGCGGCATGCGCCCGCCTTTTCTAAAGAAAATGAAAAATCCCAACTATTAGTGCGCTGTGCGTCTGCGGTGTGTACCTCAGTTGGCGTGTCTGCAGACACGCCGAATTTTCCTGCCGTCTCTCTCTTTTGCGGGCGCGTCCCCGGACCCGCTTGTTTGGTTTTTCAAACGGAAATCGACGTGTTACGTTCCGACTGGAACATTCCGTCGTCTGGGGGACCGGGGTGTCCTCAAGACACCGACCCAGTGCAGCCTAGGGAACGTCCTTGGGTCCTTGGTGAGTCTGTAGGGCTCCATTTTGCATGGTTTTTCATGCAAAAACCTAGGGAAATTGATCTTAGAACTACTATGAAGATGGGTTTTGAGGGATCTTGGGCATACTTGGCTCGTTGTTGGGTTTTTCTCCTTGTTTCCCCTCTAGGTAACTCCTCCACAACGGGTTTTCTTCAACGTTTTGGGTTGCCATTAGAGGCGCCCAAGAGCTCTATTTATAGAGCTATGAGAGGGTTTTGGAGGGGGCTCTCACCGCCTTTGAATGGCGGTGGAGAAACCTCCAGAATGGCAGTGATTTCTCCTCCAATCACCGCCGTTCTAGAACCCTCTAGGAGGTGAAAGATGAAGGGTGCCCGTATCAAAACGGGACCCTGTGTTTTGAGGCTAAATCCGTTTTTGTCAAAATTACAATTTTACCCCTAAACTTCAAAGGGCCATAACTTTCTCATTTTAACTCCGTTTTGGGTGATTTTGGTCTTGTTGGATTCCTTTTTCCGAGACGCACCTAATGGTACCATTTTTAGGACCAAATTTTTGGGTTCAGTCAAGGTAAATAGTGAAATGACCAAAATGCCCTTATCTTCAAAAACTGAACTTGTCATTGCTAACTTGGGATTTTAATATTACAAAATTGGAGTCATTACATTATTACCCCCTTAAAAGAATTTTTTCCTCGAAATTTCATAAATTATCATCTTCCAGGTATTTGTCTCTTAGATGATTTCTTGGTGAATGCATTTTCCCCCTTGGGAATCAAATCTAAGCTCATCCTCAATTTATCATTCCTATTGTTTCTCCTACAAGGCCTCACCTATAAGGACCACTTTTGCTGCGTATTCTGATGCATACTTTCATACGTACCAGCTTAACAATACCGGTTTCTAGCTGTAATTCAGCTATCTTGAAATCCTTAGATGCCTATACTTTTCTCATAATTTATAGGATAGTCTCCTCGTAGGATCATGTTTCTTTATTCATGTATAAATTTCTCCATACTTCTTTCAAGATCATATCATCTTATTTCTCATAGTCCTTTTTGAATATCATAGGATGATCCCTTTTTCTTCTTCCATTCCCTTTGTCAATATATTGTTCAATCTTTTATCAGGGCTTTATTGTCAATCATGCATAAGTAGTGATTTTCTCAATTCCTCAAATTTCATCCTTCAAGTGCCTCTTCATACTTAGCTTGTAATAGCAATTCTCGTTCAATAACTACTTCATCAAGTTATGCTGAAGCCATTAAATCATCAGATTTGAAAAACACTCAGGTAATCATGGAACATTTTTGAAGACATATAGAAAGACTTTATTTGATTACCTATTGATCTCTTTTCAGATATATCTTTGTCATAAGCTCAAGGGTCTCTAAAGTGATCAATACTTATTTGCCTTCCTTTTCAAGTCAGCAGTATTTTTCAGCCTCAAAGTAATTTCTTCACCTTGTCATGGTAGCCACTAAGGTTTAAAAAATCTTTTACATTGGTTTAGATCACTTCTTATTTTTGCTCTTATCTCAGTTGTTACTATCTTCCTCAACTGACCTCATACCCTCAATTGACTTAGTCTAACAAGTACTTTTCTTTTCAAGGAAAACTCAAGTCTAAAGACTTATAACATCCCTTTGAGTATATAACTTCAACTAAATAATGGTCTTAAGATATTGCTCTTTCAATCTATGATAGTAAGATCTCAATTTGATCCTCGATGGTACCCTTCCGGCTTAATTCTTTTATTTACTCATGTAGCGGCAAGGTAAGATATCACCAAAAATTTCTTTTTATGGACTATATCCATTGGTGTTCCTCATAAGTTAATGGATCTTATAAGAATCTAATATCAAACCATTTGTAGAATTTGCTTCTAGTTGGTCGCCATTCTTTTCTGAAAATTTCTTGTCACATAATCTCCTGAAATTCGATACTCTACTCAAAGTCTTAAATCCCATATGCTTTCTCTCTATTATACGTATCATTGCCAACTCAACTATTATTCCTTTGAAGTTAATTGGTTATCTTCTCACTTGATTCAAGATGAAAGATTTGTATGTATCTTCATAAAGTCATGATTTCCTTCCTTTCAATATTCATCGAATACTTATAGTTTCATCTCTATCTCTTTCTCTCTTTTCTTCAATATCCATTTGGTCTTCCTGGATCAATGTCTCTATATGCGTTGTTGCATATATTTGATACTTCATCATAAATTGAATGCTTTTTAGAAATTCTAAATTGTCTTAAGATCATTGAAATCCTCAATTGCCTATAGCCTCAATAAAATTCATACAATGTCTTAATGATGGCATTGATATTTTTTTCATGCTACTTCTTTTACAAGTTCATGTTAGGATCAATCTATTATCATCCTTAGTATTATCATCAAAATCTTTTGATAACTTGGTCGAATTCATTTCCCTATCATATTTGTGTTATGTTTCTCTTAATCACATAACATGTCAATTGCACACATCTTCTGATTTGCTCCATAATACTCAAGTAGTTATTATTTGATAGCACTTTGCTCTTCATAAGACTGCACTTAAGATATCCAAAATTGAACCAAGTCCTTCAAGATCTATTCCTTTGTGATCTAGTACAAGTCATAATTATTTCCTAATATTATCTTGTATTCTCATCCTTCTTAGATTATCATCAAAATTTTACATCTCGTATCATACTCATATCATATCCCTTGTGATAGTGTACTCATGTTCTAATATTCTTTATGATGGTAAGATAGCCATTTAGGTTCTTCCATGTTCTCATCTTTGGTGAGATTGATCTATTACAGGTCAGAACCATCTATTAACAAGTTCACTAGTATCTTCCTTCAGCATCATCATAATATGATCCATATATGAGTTTTCATATTTGCACCATACAACAATCCTTAATCCTTAAGTCGTCTTTAGACTAGATTTTAGATAAGGGTTGCACTATCCTCTGCCTAATTATTTGTTAACCCAAGCTTTGTTTCACCTATTTATTTAAGGTGAAATGCCTTGAGCATTAATATGGTAATCCTCAAATAGAAGCAGTCATCTCTACTTCTTCAATTTATACTATTTCTTCTTGATTTTCTTGATTGTCTATGACCCTTGGACATGCTGGACTGGCTGTGAAAGGATAAAACCTGGTCTCTGATACCAACTATGACGACCCAGGTTTTCTCATGCATTTTTAAATGAAAAGTCTAAATTCCTAAGGCGGGATCCCTATTTGAAAAACAATGCAATGCAGCGGAAAAATCTTTTATTTGAAATTCAATTTGAAAACCCCGAGTGTCATTTGCTTTCACAACAACCAAGGTAGTTTTTGAAAAGCTTTAGAAATCATAAGTGTTTTTCCCCAGATCTATCCAGTCACAGCACACAACCCAATTGTAATTAAATACAAATACATGTCCAAAGGGTTGAGAATTTACTCACATGTATAGTTGTCTCCTCTATTTATTCTCTTGCTCGTAGCACTAATATCTCCTGAGACGTCTTCTATTTATGAGTGGAACTATCTTGAAAAATGTTAAGGATAGGGTGAGTATATACTATACTCGGTAGGTGTTCTATCACTACTAAATTCTTTTAAAAGAACTATGATTGCTTTGCAAATACATGATTTAAGTATATGACTTGTTTAGCATGCATGTGACAAATGCTTTATACATAGACATGTTTTGTATATACATTATGCATAGATATGTTTTGCAAACTATTGCATACATTGCATGATCTATGAGCATTAAGTTCTTGCAAAGATTGCATGTCCTTGAGGGTTGCTAAAAGACACTGGAGTGCCAAGGGCCAGGCTGTTGTGAGGGACCCAAAGAGGACATGTTTTGAAAAGAGATTTTTGGCTTATTTGATCGTACATGATTTGGGCTAGTAAGCTCGTGGGTGCTATGCCGAGGGGTGTGGGTTGGCCACCCAGCCTCTACCACTATTAGGTGGATGGGTACCACACCCAAAAAGGGCATGTCCCTGCTTCAACTGCATGTGGTACAGGGGGCTACCACTGGTGTCACGACACTGGGTCGAAGTGTCATATGCCCTATAGAGGTATATGATCCTGTGTCCCTAGGTACCCGGGGACCACACAGCGGTGAGGTCGTGGGCATAGTGGGACCCTATGGTTTCGTGGATTTATGTGCATTGCATATGGCATGTTATAAGGTTGGTCGACCATACCATACCAGATATCCATGAGTTGGATTCAGTTGAGCATTTGATGCATATTTTTATGTTTATGATATATGATACTTTTGACTTGGATTATGATATTTCTTTAAGTCGTCAGTATTCCAGTTTGACAATGGATTTTAATATCAATATTGAACTTGAGTATTTAGACTTGCACATATTTTGAACGAGCATATGATTTTAAAACATCTCATGCATTGCAAAACTAGTAGTGATAGACTTCTACTGAGTATAGTATATACTCACCCTATCCTTAACATTTTTTAGGATGATTCCATCCACGAGTAGAGGACATCTATGTTAGTGCTACGAGCAAGTGAATCAAAAAGGAAACACTTATACATGTAAGTAAATTCTTAACCCTTTGGACATGTATTTGTGTTTATTTACAGTTGAGCTGTGTGCTGTGACTAGATAGATCTGGGGAAAAGCACTTATGATTTTCTAAAGCTTTTTCAAAAAAACTACTTTGGTGGTTGTGAAAGCAAATGACACTCGGGGTTTTCAAAATGAGTTTAAAAGAAAAGATTTTTCTGCTGCATTGCACTGTTTTTCAAATCGGGATCCCACCTTAGGAATTTAGACTTTTCATTTAAAAAATGCATGAGAAAACCTTGGTCGTCACAAGTTGTGTACGATTTCATCAATATCATTATTCATAAGCTTCCATGGGGCGCTTCTGTTTGGGTTCCTAATCCACTTAATTGTATTTAAAGAATCTCCTTCAACTTCAAAGGGGAAATCTAGAAATTTACCAATCATTTTTACTCTTTTCTAACAGCTGGTACCTTTGTTGCGTTTGAGTCAATGTTACCTGCTAATCTAGCATATTCAAGCCAAGAAAGATCGCTTTCATCTCTAAATATACCGATGCTTACAGCATCAAAGTTGCAGTCGATCCACCCTTGTTTTGGCTACGTCCATCTTGGCGTTTTTTTTATGTATTATCAATGCAGCTATATGTATAGAAACCTTTCATGAAGAATGCATGTATTCTCCCTTTTCTTTAAGCTTGAGACTATAAAAACTTGCTGGAAGTGGAAGTAAACATATACGAAAATGGAGAGCACTCCAATTGTTTATTTGCAGTCGTCTTCGAAAGAAATTTTTTAAACTCTGTGGTAGTATGGATATCAGCGACTGCAACCATAATGGAGATAAATGGGCATTGGATGGTTTGCTGAGATATTCTCTCTCTTGGCAGGTGAGATTGCTTCTTCCCTTTTCTGTCCTTGTGAGATTTTGAGCTTTTAAAAATAGCATTTTTTTTTTCTGGCGTAGTGGTTTCAATGGTTAAAACTTAGATCAGAGTTCATCAAAATCCTTGATTTCCATTGGATTTGATGGATCACTGGCAATGTATTTTTCCCGTGAGCTCTACTTTTGTTGTGTGTTACCTTGGTGTGTTTCCGACTTAGATCTGACCAGTAGAGTGCGGTTTAAATTTGTAATTTCTAAAGGTTTTTTCTTGCTGGAATCATGGTGTTTCCTTGCTGACAAAAAAGGAGAGTTTGGGAAGTAAAAAATTGAAATGGAGAAATAGTTGCAGAAAGTTAGAAGAGAAGAGATTGAAATTGGGTCATTGTCCGTGGATTTGTGGAAGATGTTTCTTTAGAAACTTTGCTTTTAGAGATGAATGCTAGAACTGCAGAAAGTTCCAGTCTTAATCTGACAAACCTTTTCAAATTACAGGAAAACCAATTCAGACAGAAAGTAATGAAGAAACAAAGCAAAAGGAAAAGAAACAAGTTGGGGAGATTGAAAGAAGAGGAAAAAATTGAAGTTCATAAACAGAAAAATGTTGATAATGTCACAAATAGAAAGGTAGACCCAAAAATTGCCATCAACGATTGTTTTGCAAAACAAGTACTTTTCATTTCAAGAGCATCCCTTCATGCAAGGAAAGTTGAAGATCTAGCGGCGATACTCAAACAAGCTCCAATGGTGTCAGGCAGAAAAGACGGTCCGCAAGGCACCAGTAGTTGGTCCTTAATGGCAATAGAAAAGTAAGTCAATACGGGCCGTTGGGTGATCGCAGGAATATGGAAAATGTGTCAAATAAAGGACATTGGTTTTGCTACAAATAAAGAAGACGGTCAATATTCCATTAATTTAGCATGTTTTGAAGAAGGAAGCTTGGTTATTTCAAATACCTCAGAATTTACAAATGATTGTGGGAGAAAATGTTATCCCATTGAAGCAAGATGAAGGAGAGCCTTGGTGCAATGGTAGAGTTGTGCTGGTGTGACCTTGAGTTCAGGGCTTCATGGCATGGAAACAGCCTCTTGCAAAATGCAAGGTAAGGGTGCGTACTATTGACCCTTGTGATCCACCCCTTCCTGTAACCTTGCATATGTGGGAAGCAAGATTCCAGTTTTCGAGATGTTGAGAAGGTTTCTAGTGCAGAAAATCAGCTTTCATGGGAGATCCCCATTGTTGGCCATGACTACTTTGTTGTCATTCAAGATCCGGTTCTTCAATTTCGGATTGTAATCCTCATGAAAGGGCCCATGATAAATTTTTGAATCAAATTTCTCAGGCATTGTGAACGTTAAATCAAGTCAAATTCTCAAAGAATCCTATTTTTCCAAGAGAAATTATTATTGGATGGAAAGGGAATTAAACAATGTTTTCACCCCAGCCGCAAAGATAATTGCAGACTTGTACCATCTTCACCAATCAATCCCATCCTATAGATTGGACAACATCAGATGTGATTCAAATAACGATGAGGAAAATTTAGTGGACACGGATTAATCTAGCGGCACAGATGATGCAATTAAAATATGGGATCGTGATTCAACACCTCTATCAACTAGTGCCTACCATTTCGATCCGAATGCAGCATTATCTTGCCCCATAAGTCTTCTTCAGACTTTGAAATTTAAACCCACCGGAATTGATTTAACAGTGGACTTATTTCATGAGCCCAACATAAAAGAGTTACAGGAGAATTTGAGAATTTTACAGAAGGTTGCATTGAATAATCGGTGTCCATCGACCAATCATCTATTAAACTGTTATGATGCAAAAGAGGGAATTGTTGGGTGTTGACATGCAAGAAAAGAAAGGTCAAGTGGCTTCAAAGTGTATTGATATGGAGAGAAGGGACAGACCCCGATCATTTGATTTTGAAAAGATTATGTAAATTCAAAAGCTGGACCCTGGCAGCGTGTAATTTGTAGAGGGCTGTTTATTTTCTTATCTTGTTTTAATATAAAAATACTGTTGCGGAGCATTAAATATTATAATAAAAACTTCATAAGCCGTGGATTTTTACATTTCAGGAAATAGAAGTTCAGGTTATCGATGATTTTAATGTCAGCCAACTATGTGGTTTATCTAATTTTGAATGGAGTGTTAAACCTTCAAGAGCAAATTGAAATGCTAGAAGTTTAAGATAGTGGAGGAAAAATAATTGAGAGCATGAAAACCAGCTTATAAGTTAACTAAATATGCTAGACTTGAAATTTCACATGAGAATATAAGAACAAAAATACTTAGAAAGAGCTCAAACAAAAAATCAGCTTCATGAGTATTAGTTTCTTACATGTTAGAGAATAAGTTTCTAGTTTCAGGTACTATTTGCCGTGTTAGAGAACTGTTAGTATTTTTGTTTTTAATCCTTTCTTCTTATAGAAGGGGAGCCTTGGTGCAACGGGAAAAGTTGTCATCGTGTGACCTTGAGGTCACAGGTTTAAGGTGTAGAAACAAACTCTTAAAAAAATATAAGATAAGGCTGCGGACTATAGGCCATTGTGGTCTGCCCCTTCCCCAAACCTCACATAGACGAGAGCTCTGTGCACTGGGGCTGCCCTTTAATGCTTCCATCTTATTGTAATAGCTCTAATATTTATCTATATACCAAATTTTAATGATCCCAACCACTTATCCGGTCTATGCATGGTCATTCAGAAAATTCTTCACCATTGGCTAATCTTAAGCTTTTGGGTTGTTGGATACACATAAACTACTAAAGACAAGTATCAAGACAATTGAAATGTCTGTCACTCTAAGAATAGCAAACTTGAGAATTTTTTACTCACAACTAAAATAGAATCACTTTCTATGACACCCCGGGTTTTACCAACAATAAAATAACAATTTATGAAAACATTCAGGATCCCCGTTTTAAAACTTTGATTTTTAAATTGACCAAAAACAAAAACTCAACTAAAAGCACTTCTTTCAAAATTCCGGGAGTCATACAACCACAAAACCACAAATTTATAAATGAAATGAAATCCCATTTCTACCAAAAATCTGGTAGAGTATCCTATGCATTTTGGACTATTGCATAGAACACGTGTAATACAAAATCACCTGATAAACACAATACAAGACATCACATATATGAGACTCAATCTCCATGTTCATCCATCTGAATGAAATAATATTTTTGATAAAAATGTATACTCCAATAGTGGATAAGAAAAACAAGTCATGACAAAATACCTAGGGTCCCTCCATACAGCCACCACATCCAACATTAATTTATATTCTTACATCTAGGTCACATTGCAGTTTTAATTAAAGTACAGTCCATAAACAATAACTAAAGCGAGATCCTAAACAAATCTTATCATCTCTAAAATGTCTTCAATGCTTCACCAAGAACTGTCATTGCTTATGTTTGCTCTATCAGTGCATCAACCTATTGTAACTCTTTATATCTGAGGCATTGCAAACAAAGCAATGCCTCAGCAAGCTATGCTCGTGTAGGTAATTATGAGAAATAAAATATGCAATAAACACTTTGCAAAAAATACCAATATCATGTTGAGTATCAATAGAGTAAATAATTTATAAGGCAAATGAAATCATCAAGCATTTAGAATCATGAATCTCATAAATCTGAACGAAGCAATTAGGAGGAAAACATGCTTTTCATTTGAGGCAATGCAATATCAAAGTAAAACATCATGGCATGCGAGCATGATCGACACATGAATTAGCATATGTCAAAATAGATAAAAATTCGTGTCCACAAAATAATATGAAGCATGTCATGATAAACAGGGCACTACATACAATAAGCCTTATGAGTGTTCCATGACACTCAAACACCGGTAATGAGTACTCATACCAAACCCTGGGTACCTCTCGTGCAGCCTGCATTAGCCTTCGGAGTCACTCACGGCCTAGGCCTGGCTTACCACGGTTTACCCCACATATAAATACCACATGAGCATACAGAATAACAGTATGGGCTATTATGCTGCAGTGGCAACCACACCAGGATCTAAACCACTGTCGCTCCTTGTCGACACCTAAACAAGGGACTATCTCCGTCCCATGGGGAGGGGGGGACGGACCCAGAAGGGGGACTACCCATGACACCACCACCTACGTACTTGACCCTGTACCATTCAAGGGCAGTGTCTAATCATCATCATCACAAAGTTAGAGGGTGAGTGGCCAACCTTACAACCCTCTTAGCATAGTACTTACTGAGTAGAAGTGTAACACCCCGGATTTTCAAGACATTTTTTATTTTATTTATAATAATGGCATTTTAATAAGAGCATTTGGGATCCCATGAGAAAAGATTTATTTAACATTTTACTAAACCTATCTTAAAAACTCCGGGTGTTAGTTTTCCTTTCTCAAAATGGCGTACATGTAATTTAAACATAAATAAATAATCCGCGTATAAATCAACGTCAAATAAATAGGCGCCTTTATTTTAAATCAAATAAACGTCCAAAAGACAATAATAATATGGCCCAGGGTCTATCCATCATAACATCCCATATAAATGTCCAACATATGTCCAAACATCTAAATCACATCCAAATATAAAGTATGCAGTCCATAATAAAATCCAAATGATAATCCTGTTTAATGACTCACATCACTGTCTAAAACTATAGGGAAACTAGTCTTCAGCAGCTCTCAAGGTTTATCAACCGCTTTTCCTTTCCTGGTGTCGCGCTCGAGATCTAAGGCATTGCAAAACAAAGCAATGCCTCAGCAAGCTATCGCTTGTGTAGGTACATAGACAATTAATGTAATAAATGAAAGAATTAATGAACAGCATTGATGAAAAGTCTAACATTTATGAAAATAGTGATATCATAATGCCATGTTCAAATAAATGCCAATTTATTCCATATGCTAAAACATGCAATCATAGAGTTAAAACATGACATGAATCAATAAAATGGAGCATACAACAAGAATAAGGGCACCCTAAGGTAATGGGTCCCACCACATCGCACTAACATCCCTGATCAGGAGTACACGTAGTCAACCTCTGAGTGTCGTCACACCCAGGCATATAATCCATAACCATGCTCATCATACATGCACACATAATAAGAATATGGGCCATCATCTTTGCAGTGGCAACCCTCCATGGGTATCAACCACCGCCGCTCTCCGTCGACACCATAACGGGAGACTTAGCGTCTGTCCCCATGGAAAGGCTCAGACCGGTAGTGTGGACTATCCATGTTACCAAACCCCTACCGAATGCCATCTATGGGCAGGTGTCTATCATATCACAAACTCATCACATCATAATCTCGGAAGGTGGGTGGCCTACTATCCCTCCTAGCATGACGCCCACCGGGCGAGAGCACCCGTCATCAAATATAAAACACGGAAATCATATGTATATGCTAAACTCAAGAGCACTTATAGCTTGCAATCCCCAAGACATGCCCCTCATCCTGGGGTTAGCCTATAAAAGGACCAGCTAATAAGCCTCTATTTTCATTTCCATGTAAATCATGCATTTTCTATATATACAATAAGAAATAAATCTCTAATTAAGCATAACTAATTAACATCATACTTGTAAAAGCATTTTAAATAAGTTTATTCAGTAAAAGATTTCAATTTGGAATAACCATCCTGTACGCAATGTCGCATGAAATCCACGGTAAATAATAATTGCATTTTAAAACACAATCACACATGATGCTATGTTTAAACATGGTTCAAATATCAAGGCAAAACATTAGTTGTCGTCACCTACCTCAGTGTGAGGCCACTAGCTTGCTAATAACTCTCTTTAATTGGTATGTTCAAGTGCACCTGTACATGTCACATCACTATTTTAAAATTTTTCTAAATAAAAAGTGGTCATTTCTAAGTTTTTAAGTTAAAACTAGGTCTGCGTCGTTAATACGGTTACAACGCCTCTTCCGGATCGTGATTTGGACCTCTCTAGCTCTCAAAAATCAAGTTTTAGTGAAAACTACCCTCAAATGGGGCCTGCCGGACCACCATAAGGTGGTTTAAACCGGCGGCACCCTTTTCCGCCGGTTTACACCGACGTACACTGGCGCACGAAGACGCACGCCGACGCAGACGCCGTACGGGACGCGCGCCGTGCGTCACGGTCGCTAGGACGCGCCGCGTCCCGGTCCCACCGCGACAGCCAACCGAGGCCTTCCTGCACGCGCGCGGCGCCGCGTACGTGTGCGACGACGACGTTGTCCCTTGGGCGTCACCAAGTGCGTCCTGGCGTCAGCGCCAGGCGCCAACGTCGTTGACGACGCCGGAGAAGACGACCGGATTCCGGTCGCCTCCGGTGGAGCTACAGAGCTCCGTTTTGCATGACTTTTGCGCCATTTTCTTCAGAATTCTCTCTAGAATCCATTTATGCCCTCCTTTTGCACTAATTTTTCCAAAAACCATGGTTTTTAAATGATTTTTCCCAAGTTCCTAAAAACATCCCTAGGTACTAGTTTTTGGGTTTTCTGGAGAAATCCACCGTTGGATCACTCCCAAATTTAAAGGGTATGCTCTTGGGTCTCTTGTGCACTAGTTGGACGGTGCGATTTTCAAACAGACTAGGTTTGATCCGTGAAATCACGCTCCAACAGTAGCGTGCACAAAGTTCCTAAAAAATCTGATTTTTCCTAATTTTTAAACGTTTTCCTAATTGTTTTTTCTATTTAATAAATACGAAAAACATAGGTTTTGAGGCTTACCTTGCACCTGGCCGGAGTTTCTCGTGTTGCTGGGGCTCCACTCGCCGGAAAATTCAAGTTTTGCAGGGCTAGGGTTTTGCGTAGCATTCAGGGAAAACGCTCAAAGTGGAGCGTTTTGGCTCCTAGAGGAGCATAGATATAGGGTTTTAGAGTCTTGGGGAAGAGAAACTCTTCCCCACACGTCTCTTTCCACGTCTCTCTGGCGATTTCGCCGGACTGGTAGAGATGTGTGTAGACAGGGGTGCCGTTATCAATTTGGACCCCTGTGTAACACGTTTCTGTCAAAAGACCAATTTGCCCTTACAACTTTGACGGCTCATAACTCCCTCGTTTGAGCTCCGTTTTTCATGTTTTTGGTGGCGTTGGATTCGTATCGACGAGAACTTTCTAATTCTTATGTTTTTAGGAAAAAAATCTCATCCATAAATTTTTATTTTAATTTATTTAATAATTTCCTATTTTATCTTTAAAATTAAGGATATTACAAGAAGCATCCGTCATAAAGCAGCAAAACATGCTATAAATCATGAAAAACTCTATAATGATCCAAAAATTTTGTGATATTTTTACTAAATTGAATAGAAATTGATTAATTTGAAAATTTATATATAGACTTAATCATATTAAATGTTCTATTTTAATTAAAATAATAAATAAAGTAATTTGTGAGAAAAATTAGTACCATTAGATTCTAGGCTCAAAATAGAATCCAACGCCTCAAAGAATGTCGAAAACGGAGTTCGTATGACTAAGTTATGGCCTTTTAAAAATGAAGGGTATTTTTGTAAAATGTATTTAAAACAAAACAAGTTGGAAACGTAGGGGGTTGTTTTACTAACGACACCCCTCCATCATCCCCTTCCTCCAGCCCTCCATCATCCTTTAGTCGACCTGCACCACCAATCAGGAGGAAAAAATGGCGGCACCACCATTGGGCAGCACCGCCTTCGCAGGCTATAAAAGGCCTCTACCCATTTCCCTTTGGGCATCCCTTCCTCTTCTTCTTCTCTGGCTACGCGATCCTAGGGTTTCCGGTAGGCATGCAAAAAATGAGGAAATCCCCGCCTGTTCCACGGCCAGTTACTCTCCTTTCCCTCCATTTCTTATTTCCTCTCTCTTTTTGGCTTTTCCCCCTTAGGTTTGGGCCAGATCCATGCAGGATCTAATGTTTCCTGGCCTGGAAACGTTGGATAAGTCGGGTTCTGATTCAGAACCTGTCGAACTAGAGCATCCCCGGGACGCACGGGAGTGACGTGCTCTCGTGACGCAGTCTCTGGGGCGACCATCGAGCATGTCGCGTGTGGGCGGAGTCCCGGCTCGATGGCAATGCACGGGCATCCCGGGAACCATGACGCGCGGGGCCGACGTGGACGAATCTGGCTAGTCCGTGATGTTGCGACACTAAAAATGCAATTAGAGGGGTTGTGTCTGTATTGACAACGCAGACCTAATGAGACTATAAAAGTTATGATTAGAGGACTATTTAGTATGACTATAGTCTAAACACTATAGAGATCGCATATATTTACAAGATCAAAGATAATCAAAATTCAAAGGCAGATCTAGCTATTAAGCTATAATTCTAATTAGTGGATAGAAAATGGTATTTGAATCCTTGTTATCCATTAATATCCAGGGTTTCACAAAAGTGATCCAAGGTCGAGTAATGAGGGACACAACCCTAGAGATATAGAGGTAGGTAGTCTGATACTACTATGTTTTTAAATGCATCTTAAACTCTGACTTGCCTTTATTACCATGTTTAGCATGCTTTTGAGATATGATGTTCTTATACGAGTATGCAGAATTGTCTTCATATTTTATGGCTTTGAATATGATATTTGCATGAACTAATTTTATGCACTGCTTGCATGGTTGAAAATAAATGCATAAATTGCATGATTTCGATAATTAAGATTTGGATTTATCTATATATGCTTTTTGGGCTATTGAGCCTGGTGGGCACTATGCTGAGAGGTTGTTATGTACAGGGTTGGCCTCCCGCCCTCTACCACCAAAAAGGGGTGGATGGTATCACTCCAAAAAAGGTATTGTCCCTTCCCTGACTGCTGTGGTAAATAGGGACGACCACTAGAGGTGTCACGGCACCCTTTTGGGGACAGCCATAATCACCGTGGAGGCTATGGTGGGTTGGTCTCTAGATATCAGAGCCACACGATCCAGCTGTGTGCTGATCATGAGCATAATGACCCTATGATTTCGGTGTTATCGATATGCATATAGCATTGAGATGGTCGTATATGAGTACTCATGACCAGTTGGCGTGATGAGTTCGTTGAGAGACTCATCAACATGATACTGCATTTGCTTGGAAGATGACTATTTTAAGAGTTTCATGATTATTAGATTTGATTCGTGTTTTGATATGTCTGCCGAGATCTTCTTACATGAATCTATGGATTTCTACTATATGATTTTCAGTCAAACTTATATTGTTGAAATACTAGATTTCTATAAAAGATTCCATGGTTGAATTTGCATCAATGAGCTTATATTTTATGCATAAATATGCATGTTTATATAAAAAGGAATCACTGATGTTTTAAATGAAAAGCTCCTTGAATTATCCATGTTGCCTGCCTTGTTTTCAACATAGTAGTATCAGATCACCTACTGAGTATGAGTAATACTAACTCAAATATATTATTTTTTATAGATTTAGTGCAAAAAGGATTAGAAGAAACTCCAGGCATGTTAGTGTCATGACCAAGTGAAGAGACAAGTATAAATGTAAGTAAACTCTCTACCTCTTTGGACATGTATCTGTACTTTCTACAGTTGGGCTATGAGCTATGACTGGATAGACCTGGGAAGACATTTATGATTATAGTAATTTTTAGAACTATTTTTTATTATTGTGAAAGCAAATGACACTCGGGGTTTTTAAAATGAATTTAAAACAAAAGATTTTTTCGCTGCATTGCATTGTTTTAACAAAATTGTTTTCAAACAGGGATGCATCCCGCCTTAGGAATTAGATATTGCATTTAAAAATGCATGGGAAAACCCGGGTCATCACAAACTCCCAAGTGAAATAAACCTCAATAGGTTGAATTAAAATGCATGATAAAGTATAAACCATCACATGTGAAAACATGGATAATCGTATAATTAAATGTCATGCTATCAAAAGTGAAGTAATAAACACGTTTTAATAAACACGATAGGGCATAAAACACATGCCTTAAGAATTTCAAGTGAGAAGTCATAATCATGAGGAAAAATTTCAAATGTAATCACCTACCTCAAACGAAGAATCACTCACCTGTACCTCTCAAGTCTCTATAAGACTCAAATCTAGCTTAATCACCTCAATACGTGTACCTGGATACACAACACATCCAGTCACACTCAAAATCCACTTTATTTAACCTGGATTCTTAATCACAAAACATTATGTTTTTTGCATTTCATTACATTGCGTTCAAGACATTCCAATGATTCCCATCCCTGGAATCTCAAGGTGGAGCAAGCATTAATTGGTTCATAATTCAAATAACACTTAATTGGGCCCACTCATAACCATCTGGTCCTTTTCTTAATTACATCCATGCATGTTTCAAAGCTATAAGCTTAGATCAATATACGTCTAGGTTAATTTATTATTTAATCCACTAATTGGGCATTACTATATAAATATCATGCTCAATCATATCTAATTGAAATCAAATCACTCCATCAAATGATTAAGATAGTAATCTTACATTGGACAAGTTAATCTGAATAATATTCAGCTATCTGCTTGATCGGATAGTCCATCGATCGCCTCAATTATGCCCAATCATCATATATCCATGCTGATCTCATCAAATGTCTTCACTTGATTACCCCAGATCGTATAACACTCTAGTAATTCAAGTCAATTAATCAAATAAGGAATTGTAAATGGTTCGAGTCATCAATTTGGGTCCAATTTCATACATGGATCTTTAATTGATCTTAGTCATTAATCATGATAGGCTAAATCATCTCCATAATTGCTTCAAATCCAAAATTCTTGTATAGATCCTCGATCTACAATTCATGAGGATCACTATGAACTACTTGGATCAGAAAAATGAAGTCAGATAATCACAGATCAGACAATCTAACTTCTTGCCAAAGGTCTAGTAAATCAATGGCTAGATCTTCCTTGATCGAAAAATGGGAAGATGGTTATTGTTCATCACATTGCCAAGATCATGAGGGTACTCTCGGATCTCAAAGATTCCTCCTAGATTAGTCAGAATCACCAGTCAAAGGTCAAGGGTTTATTAGGGCATACTGGGTCAACTCGATTCCCTAAAATGAGCCAGGAACGCATTGACTCAGCGAGTCAACTCACCCTGACTTGCCAGATGAAAGCAAAAAATAGGGGAGGTGATGGTGGGGGTTCCGATATGCTGGCTACCCAATGGCTTGGCCGTGCCAGCGATAGATAAAATAGGGGAAGGGCAATAGTGGTGGTCACTGGTTGTGGATCACCTAAGTAAAACCCATTTCGGGCTTTTGATCGACACCGGAGAGAGAGGGGAACCCGTTATGACAACCTGGGTTTTCAAACCACATTTTCATAAATATTTGCAAAGGTAAGGCCCTGATTTTGAAATTTTTAAAAATAAAAACAGCAGAAACATATTTTCTTTGAAATTGATTTGTCAAAAACCCAAGTGCCACATCAAATCACTTATCATATATAGATTTTTGTATAAAATAAAATTTTCATTGAATAACAATAGAAATACTTTTATTAAAATCAGGATCAATCTAGTGGTTCAAATACACAGCCCCGGTAATCATTACATACTTTGTCCAACTATTACAATCTAAATTATAAAATAATCAATACAATCTTCCTCAAAGTAAATACCCTGAGTAGTAGTTCAGTGATGATTACCCTCAAGTCTTGAGCCTTCAATCTTCCTTAACTATATCTGAGATATTGTAAACATTCAAACATTTACAATATCTCAGCAAGCTATGCTTGGTAGGAGATTTAAGAAATATAATCAATATATCTCAAAATAAAAATATAAATCAATTTATGTATTGGATAACTATTTTATCCTTCACTCTTCATATGAATTATATGTTTATACTACATATAAATAAAACCATTTAAAATCGTGAATATAGTCAATATTATCAATAATATCTCATTTCCAAACTAATTTTAATATTAACACTAGGTGTTATTATTTAATCATACTGTATTGGAATTATCCTCCAATATAACATCGGTAATAACTTTTACTAGGCATCTCATCATGCCATAAAATAAGGCATCTCATTACACCATAATATAAGGCATCTCATTATGCCATAACATAAGGCATCTCATCATGCCACAATAATAAGGCATCTCATCATGCCATATCTCAATTGCATCATAATGCAAAATAATCTCAAAAGACTACCATACTTGTAGTCTCAATCCATACAGTGTGCTAAGATAACTGCTCAATACTACACTAATACCACAATGGAAAATACAAATCCATGTTTGTATGGGGGGAACCATGGCTGTCATAGTGCCAACCTTCCCATAATTGCCCCACCTGACATTTTGCCTTTCTTTGGACACGGTATCATCATCATAATCAGTTTTAGAGAGAGGGTGGCCAAACCCTCATAACTCTCTTAGCATTGGCATCCCTAGGCATAAGCCTGTCTTAAAACAAAATCACAAGCCTTTATGTTTGTATGGAAAATAATATTTCAATACTTACAGACTGTGTGTCTGGTTATAATAGGACATGCGTATAGCTTCTTTCCTTAAGATTTGGGGGTCCAACTTATGTAGTTCAAATCTTCTCATTCTACCCATTAAGTAATTTCAAATTACTTAATCAATCACTTTGTATTCATTTCAACATCATTTGTTGCCTTAAGTACTTTCATAATTAGTTAATCAATCACTTTGTATTCATTTCAACAATATTTGTTGATTCATAAACAATTCTAAAGGAATTATAATTAATCTATAGTTATTAGGATAAGATAATGTGTAAAATACATATATCTTCTACATTGAATATACTCTTAAGGTCCACCTACCTTTACTTTCAACAATCCATCTTCTCATCGATCTTGATCATCATATCCTTCATGTATCTGTCAAATCATATATATATATATATATTTATATATATAGTCATTCCTCAATTCATTTATACTTCCTAGTTGTTCTTTTGATCATTCTTACATAGAATGATTTGAATCTTTTTCCTTGGATCATATTGATTAAGGTCTAATCTATTAATCTATATTTAAATCTAACATTCATACTAATTCAAAAACATACATAGTAACACAATATTATGTTTCTTATTATTCTTGATCATTCAAGATCTCCCTATGGATCTTGTATGATCTTTGATTATCTTAATTACCATTTTTATTAGGATTAGATGCTTTATTATCCTTTTATGATCTTATTATTATTCAACAGTTAATGTCTTACTGGTTGAAGATAGTTTATTTCTTTCTTAACACTAGACAGCTCCTCCTTATTTTAGAATTAATTGAGGCTTACCAATTAAAAGCTACTTACATAGTTGTGACGTCCCGGGTTTTCACATGCATTTTTAAATGCAAAATTAATTTGTAAGGCTGGATCGATCCCTATGTGAAAACACTTTTAGAAAACTATGCAATGCAGCGGAAAAAAAGCTTTTATTTTAAATTCATTTTGAAAACTTCAATTGTCATTTGCTTTCAAGATGAATAAGGAAATTTTGAAAACTGAAGAAAATCATAAATATTTTTCAAGTATATCCAGTCACAGCGCATAGTCCAACTATAGTAATTACAGACACATGCTCAAAAGGGGATATTATATACTTACATTTATGCTTGTCTTCTCTTTATTCATTTGATTATAGCACTATCATTTTTCAATGCCTTATCTAATCCTTTTAGAGCTAATCTGTAAAAATAATATATTTGGGTGAGTATTCCTCATACCTAGTAGGTGATTTGATATTACTATTTTGAAAACACGGCATGTAATATGCATGGTTTCAAAAGAGGCTTTCCATGTAAAACATCACTTAATTTCCTTTTTATGTGAACATGCATAAAACGTAAGCCTATTTATGCATTTTCAGCCATGGAATTATTTACCGAAATCTAGTATTTAACGACATCCATATGACTCAAATCATAAAGAAGAAATCAATATATCAAAGTAATAAGATCGTAGCAGGCACATCAAATCAACGAGTCAAATATAATAATCATGAAATTCTTAAAATAGTCATCATTCAAAGCAGATGCTATCATCACTATAAGTATCATGCACATGAGTCTCTCGGCAAACACATCACGCCAACTAGTCATGAGTAATCATATACTACCATCTCAATGCTATATGCAGATCGATAACAATGAAATCATAGAGCCAACTATGCTCACGATCAGCACATAGTTGGAATTGTGTGGCTCCAGTATCTAGAGACCAACCTACCATAGCCTCCACGGCGACTATGGTATCCTCGAAAAGGGTGCTGTGAATACATCCAGTGGTCGTCCCTATTTACCACAGCAGTCAAGGAAGGGACAATGCCATTTTGGCAATAATACCATTCACTTTTTATGGTAAAGGCCAGGAGGCCAACCCCGTGCATAAATAACCTCTCAGCATAGTGCCCACCAGGCTTAATAACCCAAAAAGCATATATAAATAATCCAAATCTCGATTATCGTAAATCATGCAATTTATGTAATGAGTTTCAAAACAAGCGAGCAATGCATATAAATATGCATATATTTTGAATCTCAATCATTACAAATCGTGCAATTTATGCAACCAGTTCCAAAACATGTATGTAGTTCTCATATAAATACTATTTACCAAATATGCGAGCAATTGCATACAAGATCATAAGGAGAATCTACATACCTAGTAGGAGAATATCATATTATAAAAAGCATACTAAACACGGTCCTTAGGAAAGCATTTGAAAACATAGCAGTATTAGACTACCTACCTCGATGTCTCTTGGATGCCGTTTCTACTCAATTCGAGCTCTAGATCACCTTTGTGAAGTCTTGGGTATTATTTGAAAATAAAAATCCAAATATTATTTCCTATTTTATAGATCAACAACTAGATCTATACTATAGGTTATAGATATCTAATTTGTGGGTTTCTAATTGTTGATTTATGTAATTTAGAGTTGATCTAGGTATATTGATCTCCTAATATATCAAATGGATCAATCTATAAGATTTGATCATCTTTGATCATGCTGATCTATAAGATTTCTATGGTCTTTAGGCTATAGTCACATCAAAAAGTCTTATGATTCTAAATTTTACTATATAAGTAGGTGCATGTTGTATATACAAATGCAACGGTTCTTTCAAATTGTTGATTGGAGTTATATAGCCTCCTTAATTGCATTTTTAGTGTCACAAATCCACGGACGAACCAGATTCGTCCATACCAAGCTTGTGCGACACGGTTCTCAGGATGTGAGTGCGTCTCGATTGAAACGAGACCCCATTCGTACCTATGCACACACCTGAACGATGTGCCAATGTGCGTGACCTAGACGATGTTGCTCGGGTGAGCCTTTGGCGCGGGCGCGTGCGAGTCATAGCTCTTGGGGCGCTCGTGCCTTTCGGGTCGGACCGAGACTGTGCACACATGGGTGCACACACCCGAAGGCCACGCTAGGGAGTGCGTTTTCGAGCACGCATTATGTGTGGCATCCCTGGGGTGTGTCTGGTTCGATGGGTCGGCCGACCCATCGAATCTAGGTTTCTTCCGGCGATTTTCAGCCGAGAAACGCCAGATTTGTTTGGAAAGGGAAAACCAAGGAGAGAAGGTGGGAAAGGCCTTACCTGGGTAGCGTGAAATGGTGCCCTTCATGGTGATGCAATTTCCCCATTTTTCTGCTGGAACCCTAGCTTGAGCAGCTAGAAGAGAAAGAGAAGGGATGATCGGAGGAAGAGGGAGAGGGAGAGGGAGAGAGGGTTTTTTATAGCGGGCGAAGGCAGTGCTGCCATTTTTGTGGCGCTGCACTGCACAAAGGTGGTGTAGTGCAATGGCTGGAGGTAGGGAACAACCGGGGCATGTCGTTATAAAAACGACCCCCCTGAGTTTTTAGCCCTTTCTGTTTTTAAGTTCAAATTACACAAATACCCCTCATCTTCAAATGCCCCTAACTTGGTCATACGAACTCTGTTTTTAGTGTTCTTTGAGGCGTTGGATTCCATTTAAAGAGTAGAATCTAATTATGCAGCTACTTCTCTAAAATTATTTCATCTCATATTTTAATTAAACTAGAACATCCATCCACTTATTAATTATATATGAATTAAAATAACTAATCTATAGCAATTTAATAAAGGACAAACATATAGTTGGTACAGTGCTGCAAAAGAACTTAAAATTTTTGGGTCATGACATCATTACCCCCTTCAAAGAATTTTGTCCTCGAAATTCCACAAATTCTTACCGTCAAGTTATTTGTCTCTTAGACAATTGCTTGATGAATGTATTTTCCCTTAGGACTTGGATTAAGAAAATTTCTTTGCTTCATTCCATCATTCTCTCACCTAATACTTCAATTAGATCTATGGTTCCATTGGGTCAATGCCTAGAGGAGTTTTGTCCTTAAAATTCTTTTCACATTATCTTGCGAGCAATTCTAGACACATCCTCAATTTATCATCCTCATAATTCCCTCCTCATGATGCCTTTCATAAAGGCCTTACATATAACTACAGTTCATCTTGCTTTATGCACTCAAGAGCCACTTTTGTTGTGTACTCTAATACTGTGTTCTTTAGTTGCCCCCTTGTTAATACTAGTTTCTCATTGTAGTTTATCTCGTTACTATAGTGTTTATCTAACTAATATTGACAAATCCTTAGATGACCATACTCCTCTAATTCATGTATAAATTACTCCACACTTCTTTGATCCCATATCATCTTATTCCTTGTTCTTCATCTCGAATAGTATAGGATAGTCTCTTTTTCCTCTTGTCTTCCATCTAGTGATTTATTAATCATCACAGTCTCTTCCTTAAGGTTGACTGCACCTTGCTAGTAATAGTCTTATGAGTTTACATTCTTTTTATTAAATCTCACTTTGCTTCATATTTTCTTCAAGAAATTTCTATAATTGATACAATATCAATTCTCCTCTCTTAATCTCAATTTTAAGAGCTTCCTTTATACCAAATCCTTTAGTTGGAAAGGTGTTTAACTACTAGTCTCCAACTTTGAGTTCCAACTGTTTTTCACCTTTCATATGTGATGTGCTTCTTCAACCAATGTTTACATTTAACATAGAACCATGAAAACGGATCAGGTAACATCTTCCCTTGTTGATACTAGTACACACTGTAACTATTATTGAATTCCATCAAAGATATTCCTCCTCAAAGAATTTGATTAAAAATCATGTCAAAGATATTCCTCCATGAAAGATATTCCTCCTCACATAAAATTTTCATTAGGATTTCCAGAAATCTTCAACTCATGTCAAAATTCTCTCATACTTAACAAAGTCCACTTATTATGCTCATGGTTGAATCTCTTGCCATTATCCTCTTTAAATTTTCCTTACTTGATGATTTTCTCCGTGATCTTCCAGACCAAAAGTTCTATACTCAATCTAGTAAAGTTAACCCTTATGAAATTTACTTCTATTCACTTTCTCCAGTTGGTCTTTGCACTTGACACGTGCAAATAAAGGAAATTAAACATCAAATGTTACCATATAGCATGACAACTTTCTTAATTTTTTTTTTTTCTTATACCGATATATTGTTCAAGCATTTGTCAAGGCTTGTCATTAACCATTAAGTCTTAATTTGTCAGGAGGGATCATCATAAGTAGCGGTTCTCTAAATTCCTCAAATTTTTATCTTTCAAGTACCACCTCATATCTATCATATAACAACAATAATAATTATCTAATAACTATTATCTCAATCCGTGCTAAAGCTTTGGGAGCGACAATTTTTTAAGAAACACACAAGTAAGCATAGAGCATCTTCTTAGACATAGACAAAGATTTTGTCCAACTACTTGTATATCCCTTTCCCAGATTTATTGGTTATAAGCAATCAATGCTTACCTGCCTTTCTCTTCAATCCAAGTCAGCAGGCTACCTTCCAAACCCAAAGTGACCTCTACCGCTTATCATAACATCGATCAAGGTCTGGGATTATCCGCAGTCTTTGTCATTGTTCTAGATTATTTCTCATTTTCCTTCTGTCTCGGTTGTACTTTTTAGATCCTCAAATAACTTAGTCAAATCAATTTACATCCTTTAGGGAAAAACTCATGTCTAAGTACCCATAACATTCTTCATAACTTAGGCTCCTATCTACTAGATGCTATCATATTTAATTAGATATGATTTAAATACTTTAGTTCAATCAACATTATTTTAAAGATATTGACACTTATTTTTATTTGCTCTTCCAATTTGTCTTTATACTATCAGGGCCTCAAGTTAATCCTTGATGATACTCTCATTGATGAAGATCGATTGGACAATTCACCATCCTTGCTCTTTACTTCTCGTTATAACTTCACTCAATCATATAATGGCAATGCAGGGTCTTATCAACTTCTCCATATTGTGGACTACAACCACTGGTGTTTCCTCATAAACTAATGGATCTGATAAAATTCTAATATCACCAATGGTATAAGCATCAAATTAATTGTACAATTAGATTCTTAGTTGGTCACTGGCCTTATTTTCGACACTCTACTCAAAGACTGTATTTTCTGTTGTTTTCTCTTTTACCATAATATCACCAACTCAACTACTATTATTCCCTCAATTTGGAAGGATTCATCTTTCAATTTGGCAATATGACTCAAGATGAAAGATCTTTGATTCTAGACTTCTCTTTCCTATCCTCCGTAAATCATGATCTTCTTATTTTTACTGTTTAACATCCATCAAATACTTGTTGTCACATATCTCTCTCTCTTATTATTATTATTATTATTACTCCTTAGTCAGTATCCTCCTTTTGTCTACTTAGATTAATGTCTCCATTTTATCTGTTGAATATAATCGATACCATATCTACACGTCAGACATGATAAACTTAATATTTTTAGGAAAATGTTAAAATTTTCTAATATCATCGAAATCCTTAATTATCTGTAAACCATACAGTGTCTTAACAATGCCATTGACATTTTGTTCATACTATAGTTCCCCTCTCATACTCATGTTGCATTCTTCTTAATAATATGTCCATTATTGTACCCATATTCTGATCTTCTCTATTATTGTAAGATAGTCCTTTGCTTTTCATAAAGTTCCAATTAAGTCATCTAAAGAAGTCATCTAAGTTCTTTATAAGTCTCACCCTTGATTTGATCTAGTACAGGTCAAAGTTATCTCTTAAGGATTCCACTAGTATCATCTTGTATTCTCATTCATCATTCTCATCATAGTCTTATTCTCATATACTAGTTTCCATGTTTGCATCATTGCACAACAATCCTTAACCCTTAAGTCTGTTCGACTAGAGTTTTGATAGGATTTGAGCCATCCAATACCTAAGTATTTGCTAGATCTATCTCCTTTGTACCTATTTATTTATGGTGTATCTCTTTGTGATCTAATATTATTCCATATTCTAGTCATCTCTACTACTTTTATTTAGACTACTTTTTCTTAATTATTCTCATCGTATATGACTATTGGACATGCAGGACTGGCTGTGAAAGGATAAAACTGGGCTCTAATACCAATTGTGACGTCTCAGGTTTTCACATGCATTTTTAAATGCAAAACTAATTTGTAAGGTGGGATCGATGCCTATTTGAAAACACTTTTACAAAAACTATGCAATGCAGCGAAATTTTTGATGCCTCATCTAATCATTTTGGAGCTAATTTGTAAAAGTAATATATTTGGGTGAGTATTCCTCCTACCTAGTAGGTGATTTGATATTACTATTTTGAAAACAAGGCATGTAACATGCATGGCTTCAAAAGAGGCTTTCCATGTAAAACATCACACAATTTCCTTTTTATGTGAACATGCATAAAATGTAAGCCTATTTATGCATTTTCAACCATGGAATTCTTTACCGAAATATAGTATTCAACGACATCCATATGACTCAAATCATAAAGTAGAAATCAATAGATCCAAGTAATAAGATTGTAGCAGACACATCAAATTAATGAGTCAAATATAATAATCATGAAATTCTTAAAATAGTCATCATTCAAAGCAGATGCTATCATCACTATAAGTATCATGCACATGAGTCTCTCGGCAAACACATCATGCCAACTGGTCACGAGTACTCATATACGACCATCTCAATACTATATGCAGATCGATAATACTGAAATCATAGGGCCAACTATGCTCATGATTAGCACACAGCTGGAATTGTGTGGCTTCAGTATCTAGAGACCAACCTACCATAGCCTCCACGATGACTATGGCGTCCTCGAGAAGGGTGCCGTGAACACCTCTAGTGGTCGTCCTTGTTTACCACAACAATCAAGGAAGGGACAATGCCATTTTGGCATTGATACCATCCACTTTTTGTGGTAGAGGCCGGGAGGCCAACCCCGTAAATAAATAACCTCTCAACATAGTGCCCACCAGGCTCAATAGTCCAAAAAGTATATATAAATAATCTAAATCTCGATCATCATAAATCATGCGATTTATGTAATGAGTTTCAAAACAACAAGCAATGCATATAAATATGCATATATTCTAAATCTTAATCATTACAAATAGTGCAATTTATGCAACCAGTTCCACAACATGTATGTAGTGCTCATATAAAGACTATTTACCAAATATGAGAGCAATTGCATACATGATCATAAGGAGAATATGCATACTCAGTAGGAGAATATCATATCACAAAAGGCATACTAAACACGGACATTAGAAAATGCATTTGAAAACATAGCAGTATCAGACTACTTACCTTGATGTCTCTTGGATGCCATTTCTCCTCAATTCGAGCTTTAAATCTCCTTTGTGAAGTCTATGGTATTATTTGGAAATAAAAATCCAAATATTATTTCCTATTTTACAGATCAACGGCTAGATCTATACTATAGGTTATAGATCTATGATTTGTGGGTTTCTAATGGTTGATTTGTGTAATTTAGGGTTGATCTAGGTATATTGATCTCCTAATATATAAATGGATCAATCTATGAGATTTGATCATCTTTGATCTTGTCGATCTATAAGATTTCTATGGTTTTTAGGCTATAGTCACCTCAAACAATCTTATGATACTAAATTTTACTATATAAGTTGGTGTGTGTCGTAAATAAAAATGCAATGGTTCTTTCAAATCGCCGATCAGAGTTATATAGCATCCTTAATTGCATTTTTAATGTCGCAAATCCATGGTCGAACCAAATTCGTCCATACTAGGCCCGCCCGTCAAGGTTCATAGGACGCGTACTCGTCCTGGTCGAACTGAGATTGCATTCACACTGTGCACACACCTGAACGACGCGCTAAGGTGCACGTCCTGGATGGCGTTGCTTGGGTACGCCTTCGGCACAGGCGCGGTCATCATAGCTCCCTGGGCGCTCGTGCGTTCTGGGTCGGATCAGAACCACACCCGCACTTGAAGGCTGCGCCAGGGAGTGTGTTTTCAAGCATACATTACGCACGGCATCCTTGGGGCATGTTTGGTTCAATGGGTTAGCAGACCCATCGAATTTGAGTTTCTTCCGGCGATTTTTGCCCGGGAAACGCCATATCCGTTGTGGATTTGGTTTGGAAAGGGAAAACCAATGAGAGAAGGGAGGAAAGGCCTTACTTAGGCAGCCTGAAATGGTGCCCTTCACTGGTGATGCGATTTTTCCATTTTTTTGCTAGAACCCTAGCTTGAGCAGCTGGAAGGAAAGGAGAAGGGATGATCGGAGGAAGAGGGAGAGAGGGTTTTTTATAGCGGGTGAAGGCGGTGTCGCCCCATGGCGGTGCAGCCATTTTTGTGGCGTCACACTACATAAAGGCGGTGCAGTGCATTAACTGGTGGTAGGGGATGACCAGGGGGTGTCGTTATCAAAACGACCCCCTGAGTTTTTGGCCCTTTTTGTTTTTAAGTTTAAATTACACAAATACCTCATCTTCAAATGCCCCTAACTTGGTCATACAAACTCTGCTTTCAGTGTTCTTTGAGGCGTTGGATTCCATTTTGAGCGTAGAATCTAATTATGTAGATACTTCTCACAAATTCTTTCATCTCATATTTTAATTAAACTAGAACATCCATCCTCTTATTAATTATATGTGAATTAAAATAACTAATCTATAGCAATTTAATAAAGGAGAAACATATAGTTGGTACAGTGCTATAAAAACTTAAAATTTTTGGGTCATGACAATAGTGGTTAATTCAATTATCATGTAAGGAGGCGTTTAGACCTCACAAAGGTCGTAAGAAGGTGGGGGAAGAGTGAGGCACTATTAGAGAACCCCCTTAACCACCATGTTTAGCATTCACTAGGGTTAACCTTAGTTCAACATTCATAATGTTCCTAAGAGCATTAAACCCTAAGTACTCTTGCTATTTGATTTTAATTAAATCCATGAACATTTAAAATGTCATTCATGGAGTTTATTATTCTCCTAATTTGGGCCAAGAATTTATAATTCTTATATTGTCCTACTAATTATAGCCTTTACTAACATTAAGTCCATGTCCATCATTTATTATAAATGTCCATTTATATTTCATTAATTACATTTTTTTATGTAATTTACATAATAGGAAAGCACAAATAAGAAAATTTAGCAAGTAAATCTATTAAGCAAAGAAAGACATTCACAATAATAATAATTATAATAATTCCAAAGCTCATGTTATGATTCATCATGATCCACTTTGCTTTTTATTCATTAGATCTAGGGTTTTCATCCCCTCAAAGGCCTAGATCTTGATCTTTCATATTTTTATTACATCGCCTCATATAATCTCATCTCGAGATCATTGATTAATCTTATCAAATGATCTGATCTTTCTTGATCCAACCGATCAAGAAGATTTTGAGCCATTTTATCAAAATTAAGGGCATAGATCTCAATATATTCCAAATTAGACTTATCAGGCTCATCAATTCATATGATCTTAACTTTAGATCATCATTTAAATTAATTTTTATGGTTTGATCATGCTTGATTACTCAGATTAAGTAAATCCATTATCATTTTAAGATTTCTCTTCCATTAAGGTTAAATTTCTTAATTCATCCAGATCAATCATATCTAACTCATGATTTCATGTTCCCTCATACTAGATCACTAATGGATTAGAAATCCAAGGTCCAATCATGTCAGATTTGACTAATCTTAGGAATTAGTTCGACTATTTGTAACTTATAAAATTTTACAGTAAATAAAACCTAAATTTTATGTTTTCGTTAGATTATAATCTTCACTAGAAATCCATATCTTCTTTTCGATCTTGATTTAGAGTTAAAATGAGATGTGGATTAAAGTTTTAAGTTTCAGATCACAACAGACTATCTAGATTTGATCTGGACGGCAAGACGCGAAAAAACGAGGCGACGTGCTTCACAGTAATCGGGAAGCGGCCCGTCACTGTCCTTTGTGACAACTCACCATACAGCGTGCATGCGTGAGCACATGCGGAGGCACGCCCAGAGCGTGCATATCCGTGTGCGTTACGCTCCGTGCGTGTTGGGTTTTAACCCAACGAGAAGGTCTGATTTAGTCCTTCTCTGATCAATGTCAAGATCTTCATGAAATCTTACTGTGAACCTAGATCTGAGGGCTTTGGGACCCCACAATTCCATCAAACAGCTCAGAATTCTCATCTGAGCTGTTCCTGGGTGGTTCCAATCTAGGGTTCACCAGTGACCCAGTTGTCATTGAAACAGATTCAATATTGAATCCTTTGATTTTTGGTCTAAGAAAACATGGGGAAAGTGGAGAACCAACCTATATCTAGTCTGAAGTAGAGAGGAGAGCTAGAGAGGAGAGATTTTCGCCGAATTTTGAAGCCCTGGCTGGATGGCTAGGGTTTCTGTGATTTTTATGTCGCTGGGGTTGTTTGCTAGAGCTGGAGATGAAATAGGGAAAGGGGAAAGGGAGAAGAGAGTGCGTGTAACCTAATTTCTAGGTTCCTTGGTCATTTTCGATGCTAGAGAGGAGAGATCGTAGAGGATTTGGTTGGCCAGGGAAAAATCCTAACCGGCACGATCGAGCAGGGTGTTGAGTGAAAGGTACGTCCCCGGACTTTCTAGCTTGGTTCTCGTGCCCAGCTTTTGTGGGGATCACCACTATAGCTGGAAATAGAAGAGAGAGAAAAGAAAAGAAAAAGGAAGAAATAAGAGAAAAAGAGAGGGAAAGAGTGGGAGAGTCTGAGGGTCTGTAGAATTTCGTGTAGCCCATAGGAGGGCAATTTATAGGGTTAATTATGTATTATTTTATATAAAATTTCTATTATTTCTAAAAAAAATAAATTTTATTCTTTTTTTTTTTTATTAAAATCAAAAGAGATTCTTCATCATGTTTATTTTTCATTATTGATATTCCTTGTGCTAGATGTCTCCTAGCTCACCTAACTTTTGTAGACCTCATACAAAAGTGAAATGACCATTTTACCCCTATGGGGTAAATATAAATTTACAAAAGTTAAGAAAAATAAGGATTTTCACTTGAGCTCAGATTGCAGCATGCTTACAATCATTTTGGCCCATATTTTGAGTATGATTCCAAATATCTATGTTTCAAGACTTGATTCCAAAAAAAATTGGGGTTTTCACACTCAGAGAAGGGGGAAAAGGGGGTTTTTGGCCAGTCACCTGGGGGAGGGGAATCCAGTGATGGGGTTTCTAGTGCGTGGCTCCTTGTGCTGCTGCACTATGGCAAGGAACTCAAGAAGGGTTGCTTACTGGCAGAAGAGGGAGCTCGCATGGGGGTTGCATGCCGATGAAACCCCAATCTAGGTTTCTGTCATCTCGAAAAAAGGGAAAGAGAATAGGGGGTTGGTTTCTGGTGAAAACCCATTATGGGTTTCTTGTCAATGCCAAAATAGGAAAGATAATGGGAGAGGGGAGGTCGTTGGAGAAACCCCATATGGTTTCTTATTTGTCATCGAAAAATCCCATCAGGGAAGGGCTACGCTGGCAAGGGTTTTTCAGTCAGCGGAGAGGAGATCAAGTGGAGGTCACTGGTGAGAGGAATCCTAGCACGGGAGTCATAGGTGTAGTGCCAGTGTTGGGGAAGGGGAGATTGGAGAGAGGCAAGGGTTTTTGGGTTGTCGATTTTTTTGGCAAACCCCCTCTTTTCCTTTTCCTTCTCAGGCTATACTATGCAAGGGGAGAAGGGGTGGTGACGCATGGGTATGTCGCGTCACGGGTCAACCACTAGGGGTGTCAATATCAATTTTGCCCCCCCTCTAATAAGTAAAATCCTGACAATCTTCTACCCCAATGTTTGTTTTGCACAAAATTAGTGTCGTTCAAATCGTATCGGCATGCACGTTCCAAAATTTAATAATTTCTAGTCCAAATTCTAAGTTTACAATGATGCTACCTTTCATGAAACCCTATTTTTCATAAAATAAAATTTTGATTTCATCTCCTTTAAAATTATGATCTAATATATGAAAAATGACCTAAGATTGGAGGTCGTTACATTCTTCCCTCCTTATAAGAAATTCTTTCAATGTTATCCTTCAAAATTTTTAACAATATCTCATACCTAAAACATCCCCATATCACAAGATCTACTAATCATACCAAAAATCTCCAAAGTCAAAGCTAATGACAATTTCATGCCATATCATCCCTTCAGATAGCAACTCATAATTATAAACCAATGTATGTTTCAAAACCATCTTAGATTCATTTAACTCATAATATGGTTAGAATGCATCATAACCACACATAGAGCGCATCTACTCATCAATAGGCAATCCGTGCTAAGCAAAATTAGAGCATGCTAGCTCATTAACAAGCAATTATAAATTAGAGCATACCAGCTCAATAGCAGGAAATCACATCTTAATCATAATCAAAGCATTCCAGCTTAGTAACAATCAATCATATGTTAATAAGAATTAGAGCATTCTAGCTCCATAACAGGCAATCATATGCCAATCAAAATCTAAGCATGTCAACTCAATAATAGGCAATCATATGCCAATCAAAATCAAGTCAACATCATGATCATACTGTCAGCACCTAGAAGCCTGCCAGTGCCTCTCGAAACGTCCCTCATTAGCTACTCACAAGTATAAGTCATAAATCCATGTTGATTATACGTAAGAGCATGCTTTCAAACTAAACATACTTTACTGTCACACCTCTCATCTTTGTAAGAAATTAAGCTCATATACATAATATAAAACAGTATCCACACCACTGCCATCCTAGAGAACTCAATGATCCAGCAATAATAGTCCATCAGACTAAGGAGACTATCAACCTTAGTCATCAATTTGGGCTAATCCCAGTTCATCACAGTCCCGATAAACAGTCTCTATCAATAGTGACATTGCGGTCAAGAAAATTCATCTTTTTTTACCATAATTCATACTCACATATATTTACAGTAAAAGATGAGTCCTTCAGATACTTAGAATAATACACAAGGATTTCTTGTGCTCCTCCAAGTCATGGAATACACAAAAACATCATCCACCACATAATCATGACTCATCCTGGTAACTTTCAGAAATTCAACTCATCATATCAATACATATTACCAGTGTACTAATTTCATCAATTAGTATCACCCAGAACTTGTAGTAATCGTAACAAGTACCAAAAATTATCTTAAAGGCATATTAGTCACAATTCCAAAAATCCACATCCACCAACACCATGCACATCAAAAGTTGATTACATAGATCATCAATACATGATAGAAAATATCAATTCTCCACTATGGTGCTATCAAATAATCAATAATTTGTGCATAGTAATAAGGATCTCTCTCTTCTCACAAAGAGGACTAGTGCATCCCATGAAGACCCACTAGGTCTAATAAACTCTCATCAAATAACTACCATAGCTAGAATAATTCTAGCTTAGCCAGGGCCATCCAGTATGGCAACTTAGAAAGTGACACTATGTCTAATGCCAAATCAATGTCAATATGAAAAATCAATATCTCGCGGTGTAAAATCCAAAAATCTCCTCAGAAAGGATTATGAATTCTCACACATCACAAGTGCTCAATTTGTGACTGATCTTTGTCATCTACTATCACAGTCACAAGGTGGATTCGGAAAATTAAAAGAGTACCCTATTGCCTTGAAAGAAAATTAACACAAACCTAATCCATGCCCCTTCTTACTCAGGATGAGGTCAATAGCTATCCAAGTATACTAAAAGTAATCTTTTCCTCATAGCAATCAATTGTCTCCTAATAAATAAAATCCATCCCAAAGATGGTATCATGATCAATCATATCAAATAAGAGTTACTCAATATTCACCCTCTCACTCATTACCGGCATCATGACATCCAATTCAGAGACTATCATACACACACACACACACACACACACACACACACAAGCATATTCACCAAGGTGCAAATACATAAAGTACAAAATGATTGAATCTTAGATCAAGGAGGATTCTAACATAGTTACCGACAATCAGAACATATTTTCCACTACCTAGTTCGAGGCCTGTACTTGCCTCCAAGTAATGGAAAAATTTATCATTGATAATGTGGGGCCATCTCTGCCCTGTCTCCAATGTCAGTCTGTCTGACTCACTGTCCAATGGGATAGTCTCTAAAGTAATGTCCTGACCCTCCATAGTCAAACATTTAAAGGATTGCCACTGTGATGGCGACTACTAATGCTATTACCATTACTATGGTGGTTTACTAACTCCAGGACATAATTATCCAGGTTTGTATTCTTATGACTAGTACACCTCTCATTCGTGTCCCAACACCACCTGATCAAATGTTGCTGGCTCAATGTCGTGTATAGCTATGTCAATGAAAGGTCTCTTGCCCTTACTAGGCTGATTCAAACTACCCATGTCTGAGTTTCTGTGATCAGCCTTGGCCTAAAGAGGATCCCTCTTTAAATAGAGGTTATGTTTGTAACCTCGCTACCATTGTAGAACGAGACACAATCACCTAATTCATTAATACAAGTGTCAACATATCACAATCTATCATGGTCTTCTTCTTCATGGTGAAGGAGTTAGGGCAAGTTTCTTCAATTGAGTATACTGGTTCAATATTGTTGAATCGTTTAATTCTTCTCTTCAAGTGGCAAACTCTCTTAGTTTCCAAAAATACTAATTATCACAGGCCTTCCCAAGAGCCTTCTGGATAAAAAGTCTCAGCGATAAAGGAATACATCTTTTCAAATAATCATCCTTAAAATCCTCATAATGATATTTTCAATGTCCTCACTTCCACTATTTCACTTTCTTGAACTAATGAATTATTTCATCGTCGTATCAAGCCCATCATTTGCAACTCGATCAATTTCACACCCAATGAAAATTATCCTTTATAATACTTCCTTAATCATCAGAACCATACTGTCATCTCTATTAGGGTTGGTTGTAAATCAAGCATAGTTAGTGTAACATCTCTAATTTTTAAAAATGAATTTAAGTAAATTTTTGGATTATCTCAAATTGGGATGAAAAGAGAATATTGAAATTTCTAATTTTTGAAGTTTTATAGACATCAAATCAAGTGTTGAGACCTCCATAATTGGATTGTTCCAAAAAAATGATTCCAATGACACTAAGTTAGTTGAAATCAGAGTTCGAACGAATAAATCATTATTTTTCTTACGAAGGTTAATTTAGTAACTTCATTGTGGGCCCCACTTGCAAAAATACCAGAGTAACAGTCAAGAGATGTTAGAATTCCATCATTAGGGGTAAATAGTGCTTTTTAATTGATATTATGGTGTTCAAAATATTAAAAACATCATAATTAACCTTTCTAAATAATTAAAAAGAAATTATTAAAATAACTAAAGGAGGGCCATCTTTGATATTGGCACCCCCTTAAGCAAAATGAAAAATAGTCCGTAGGTCTGTTTTCTAGAACTTGACAAAACAAGGAGAAAACCTGACGTGGAGAGAGAGAGAGAGAGAGAGAGAGAGAGAGAGAGAGAGAGAGAGAGAGAGAGAGAGAGAGAGAGAGAGAAGGAGAGGGGAAGCTCTCTGGAAAGTGCCAACCATGCTGGAGGAGCTTTGGGGTTTTTCATGTTGCCAAAGGATGAGGAGCACCGGCAACAATGGTGGCTCAGATTGTTAATCTAGTCGTCCATTCTACACTGCACATCGAGGGGAATGAAACCCCTTTAGTTTATCCATGATAGGAGGAGGAACGACCAAGGAGCGAGCACGAATAGTATGCACAGGAACAATTGCCGAAAAAATCCCAAATTTTCGTCTTCTCCGACAATGACAAGGGAGTTGGGGAATGTTACAGAGGTAAGATCCTTACTTAAATTCATTATTTTGTCTTGATTGCTTATTATTTTGAGATATTTTGTGTGGATCTAGGATTTTGAGAGAAAATAGAGGAAAATTTTGATCTCACAGGTTAATGAAGATTGATCAAAACTCCAAGAATCATTGCCTGAGTTCTGATAATCAAATCCAATGCCATATACACTAATTTGACCACTTCTAATGGGTTGTGACCGTCGGATCACCTGTAATAGACAGGTCCAATCCCTAATTTCGAATATAATAACAAACCTTTACTAATTTCCCCACATGTTGTGAGGATCAATGACTGATCAGGGCTCTAACCATTCCGTTAACGTCTTGATCATATATTAGAGGTGGAGAGTGCTCCATCCGACCACTATACACCCTTAAATTAGCTAAATTTGGCCATTTTATTGAATATTAGCCGTTGGATCATTTGTAAAAGACAGATGATTTGTAAATGGCAAATCAGATTAGTGATCCGGGTATTGTTACGCCAGATCAGATTGTAATACTTTGTTGAATTCCTGACTTTTCAACAATTGAGACCACGTTGTCTCATTCTATGATGTTGAGTGATTGATTGGAGCTTTGGCCCTTCCATTTGTATTCTAATTAGCACTCCATGTCATGTTATACACCGATCTCACCACATTCAAAGGTCAATAGTCCATGAACCACAGATTTGACCATTCATAAGTAGGATAGATTGGTCGACCATCCAATCAAGTACTGCTAGGATTCAAATAAAGCAATGTTTGATCAATGCCGTCGTGTTCTTTAAACCTGGCATTGTCTGAAACGAAAGAAAAGTTCAGGTGAGAACATTAAGCCTGTAGATATGAACAACTAAAATGAAGTTAATGGTTAGATCGTAATCATATATAGAGAATTCGCTATCTGGTGTTGTTTATGTGAAATGGAAAAGAACTTGATCATCAATTTTTGATTAGAAATTGTTATTTGAAGGATATTATACTAGTCTATGTAATTTAAGAAGGTTAGACTGTTGAATCAGATCATATAAAGATGTGATCATATCTTCCATGTATAACTTAGGAACGGTAATGGTGAAACATCAGAATAGGCAAATGTGACCTCAAGAGGATAAACTAATTTACAATAATTAATCATGAATCAATGAGAGATCATAAGTTTAACAGTTTTATAACCTTGAGATGGTCTATACTGTTACATCACGAGATGAGTAAAAATATAAGTTATGGATTTATAATGGTATGATAGTTAGAACTGATGTTGTGAACATCAACTTTATGCACAACATAGATTGACACGCAAGCTTATTTACGATGGAGAGTGGACCATAAAAGCTATGGAGAAAGGATAAATTGTCTTAAGAGGTAGGTGATCCAATACTACTAAGTTTCAAAAGATCTTCAAAAAGAGAAAATGATTTGAGAACTATTTCTGGTTTAGAATGTTTTGGAATTATTATACTAATGACATGATTCATATGTGTGTATGATGTGAGTTTATATGATTTTCCTATAAATTCATAATTCATCTTATGTTTCTTATATGATATTCTTAATACTGAATCATGTAAATTGATATATGGTTTTAAATTCATGTTGCATACCTAATTTGGAAAGACTCACGAATTATTCAATTTAAAGTATTCAAACACTTAATTTACTCATGAGACATGAGAAAATACTGATTTTTATTTGCATGAATCCCTTATTTTGGAAAGAAATATTTAAAATGCATAGTTTTGTACAAGATATGCATGTCATATGATACGGTTTGAGATATACGAATATAAAATTACTTAGATTGGTTATTGAGCTATACTTTGAAAAGAATAGTTGAGTATATAGTTTTGCATAAAGTATGCATACTAATTTATATGATGTGATCTTTTGGTGGTGATTACCAGATAAGGTCAGTCCGCTTGTATGTGTTGCAAAGGGACATTAGGTGAATCCGCCTGCATGTGTTGCAAAGGGACCACAAGTTAATCTGCCTGCATGTGTTGCAAAGGGAACATAGGTTAGTCCAGTTGCATGCGTTGCAAAGCGGCCTCCAGTTAGTCCACCTACATGTGTTGCAAAGGGACCACATGTTAGTCCGCCTGCATGTGTTGCAAAGGGACCTCGGGCTAGTCCACCTACATGTGTTGTAAAGGGATCACAGGTTAGTCCACCTGCATGTGTTGCAAAGAGACATTAGGTTAGTCTGCCTGCACGTGTTGCAAAGGGACATTAGGTTAGTCTGCCTACATGTGTTGTAAATGGACATTTGTTGATTTTCCCTATGAGGTTAGTCTGCCTGCATGTGTTGCAAAGGGACATTTGGTGATTTATCCTATATGCTTAGTCCGCCTACATGTGTTGTAAAAGGACATTTGGTAATTTGCCCTATGTGGTTAGTCTGCCTGCATGTGTTGCAAAAAGACACTTTGTGTAATATTCTCAAAATTTAATCCTAAATTAGTAATAAAATAAATTAATTAAACTAAAAAATTTATGCATAGAATTTTGTTTTGAAACTACTAAAATTAGAAAGTACATGTCGATAGGAATTGAACGGTAAAAAGAGCGTCAAAAACAGAGTTTGGATGAGGGAGATATGAACCTTTTAAGATCATAAGGCAATTTGGTAATTAGGCAGGGACACGAATTAGAGGGGGCCATTTTGATAACGGCACCCCCTTTCCTTCCCTAACCCTTAGTAGGCGGTGATCTACCTTGCCCTGCGAAGTAATTGAATCAACCACTACATAAGCTTGTTTCCCTTCCATTCCCACACCAAAAAACTAGAGAAAAACCCTAGCTTTTCCCTTTGCACGCTGCTAAAATGCGCAGAACATTGCACGCCTTAGAGGACCTTGATCTCCCATCTCTAGCTCTAATCTGGTAAGCCACATACTCTAACTTATTTTTCCCATTGTTTTCCAACTTTTCCCTCTCAAATCTAGGTTGGATTTGAGCTAAACAGCCGTTGGATGGCGTAGGAAGTCAAAACTGTGAAGCATGGTTAGACCCACGTTAAAGACATCTCCAATGAGAAATCTGAACCATTCAATGTGATCTTTAGACCCAAAAACCCTAATAATGGCAAAAATAGATAAAAAAATCAGAGCATCTAGGGCTCTGATCAAGCCAAAAGAAACTGGACGGCTCAGGTTCATCATCCCCTCTGGACGGTGCACCCAAGACGCCAACCGAGACGCATAGGGGTGGACACGCACATGAGAGCCTCGTCCCGTGCTCGTGAGAGCGCTTACGCGTGCTGTCTCGATTGGCCAAATTTTGGCATTTGTACTTACTAGGGATGCTAATTTTTGCCAGTATAAATCGGTGTGAACCCCCTCCACTAGTGCAAACCAGTATAAATCTAGGTTTTGATCTGTTTTTTTTATATCTGAAATCATTTTTTTGAGATTTTGGAAGCTACAGAAGCCCGATCTTCTAACCGAAAGGTCTGTTGGAATCATCTCAATAATGCATACATGATTTTAGTATTATACTCTTGATCTAATAGCATCTAGTCAGGTCAAATTCATAAAATAGCACCAAATTGCTTAGATTAGGCCCTAGAACTTGAACAACTAAATAATATATGGTAATAACTGAGGTTCCTAAAGATCAGATTAGGTGTCTTTACTGTAGTAATTGATCCAAGCCATTGATTTGACCCAGATCTTGGAAATTCGTTGAGCTAAGAATGATCTGATTGTCAGATCATGGTATAAACTTTAGATGCACACAAAAATGAGCAAATGAACATGAGATAGAACTGATTAATAACAATTATTGTGGGGATTAAGGATCTAATCATAAATAGAGATCTTAGAGAACGATCTAACAGTTGGATCACCATAGATTCCACTAAGATGAAATAAATAACACAAAGCGTAATGTGATGCCGATATGTACATCAGAGCATGTGCGCTAAGAGGATTACACGCTTGATTTGGGTTACCTCTCATTGGGGTAGGTGACGACATATAATGTTATGTTTTGATTTATAAAACCTTGCGTTATCATAGCATCATGATTGATTGTGATGATTGTCACTTGTTTATTTATTTTGAGATTTGGTGAGATTCAAAGTTTTATGTTATGAACGATATGAGATTTCGATAGTGTATTGAATGGGTTCTCATAAACGATTATTTTATGATATTGATACCATGTATCTTATGTATGATTAGTAATTATCTTGCTTTATTGCATCATCGAGATTGGTGGATTTTCATAAAATTGATGGTGGAGGCTTGGTGGCTAGTCCTTTGAGAGGCTAACCCCAGGATGAGGGGTGTGCCTTGGGTATTATGAGCCACGAGTGCTCTTGAGTTTTTTATATATGTAATTTTTGTGTTTTGTGATTTATGACGGGTGCTCTTACTTGTTGGATGTCATGTTAGGAGGGAGTAAGACAGACTACCCACCCTCTGAATTTGTGATGTGATTTATGATGTGATAGACATCTGCCATAGATGGCTTTCGGTAGGGGTTTGGTAACATGGATAATCCACACCACTGGTCCGAGCCTTTCCATGGGGACAAACTTTAAGTCTCCTATTATGGTGTTGACGGAGAGTAGCGGTGGTTGAAACCCTAGAAGGGTTGCCACTGTGGCATGATGATCCATACTCTTGTTCTGTATGCTTGCATGATGAGCATAGAGATGTTATTGTATGCCTGAGTGTGACAACACTCAGAGGATTGATATGAGTACTCATGATCTGTTATACGAGTGTATGGGACACTTGTGGGACTCACGTACCTTGGGGTGTCTTGTTTGTTATTGTATGCTCATTTACATTAAGTCATATCCTATTTTACATCCATGAGATCATTATGATACTTATATTTTAATGGATAATTGACCTGCATATCATATCCACTTTGTCATTCGATTTTGTTTTTCCTTGTTATAACATTAAATATCTATGTACTTGCACAAGCAATAGCTTGCTGAGGCATTGCTTTCTTTTGCAATGCCTCAAATACTAAGCACGATAGTAGGAAGGGCAAGGCCGTGAAGGGATAGTGATAGTAGTGGTGACCACTTTGATTTGGCTGATAGATAGCTCGACGTGAGTGATTAGATGTACTACAATTCGAACCAATTTTATAGACTGTATACCTTCATTAGATGGATTTGATTATGACATTATATATATTATGGACATATTCTTAAGTATGGTGGAATATTATGATAGATAGACCCTATGCCACATTATTATGCTTTTTGGACATTTATTATTTTAAAAATAAAGGCGTCATTGATTTTGACGTTGGATTTGATATTAGTATTGTCTTAAATTTATTACTGCATACTTAAATTTATCTTTAAATAGTGGTTGTGATGCTTTTGGAAAAAGAAGATAACACCCGGAAGTTTTTAAGTAAATGTTCTAATACAATAATTAATAGAATCTTTTGAATTTGGGATCCCAACTATTATTATTATTAAAAAAAAATCTTATAAAAAACCAAGGTGTTACGGTTGGTATCAGAGCCCAATCTATTCCATCATAATCCTTACAAAGGTCCACCTATATGTAGATGATAGTCGATGAATTGTAGTTAAAGAAGAACTAAGACGGAGGAAGTTACACTTAGTAATATTTGAATCCCTAACAGATGGCCCCTTGAAGAAGGACAAGGTCTACCCTTACTATACCAGTTGCCCCACCTGCTGAGTTCTCTAATTAACGGGATTGCGATACTGAGTTGGTGAATAGGGTGATGCTAGGGTTGATACCCCTCATATAGCAGCAAATTAGGACTAAGGTTCAAGTCACGAACCTTAACCCTGCGATACCGCCTCTAGTGGCACTAGTGGATTCGTTTGTTCGTTCTACCCATTAGGTGCAGGCACCACCAGCACTTATGACCACTAAGGGTGATGCTATCAGTGACTCTAATAAGATAGATAAACAATTAGAACGATTCTAGAAGATGGTGCCACCCTTCTATGGTGACGGTGATACTGAGGAGGCTAAGTGGTGGTTATTACACCAGAGGATCAGGTCCGGGTAGGTGCCTACCTATTGAAGGGTGAGGCAGGCTTTTGGTGGTAGACTTTTACATGTATGCGACCAGACCCTAAAAAGATGATGACATGGGAGGCCTTTAAGCATGCTTTTGATACTCAGTACTTTTCACCTCATGCATTGCAATCACTAAAGAAATAATTTAACACCCTGGATCAGAGAGATATGACGGTTCAGCATTACTTGAACTGATTTACCTGATTGAGGAGGTTTGCTCCTAATGCACTTTCCTTAGATAAGGAGGCAATAGATATATTTGTGGATGGATTGACACCTTGGCTGAGAGATCAGGTGATTACTTCACGACCCACAACTATGGGAGATGCAACTGACATGGCCTCCATGCTAGAGAAGAATTCTCTTAAGACTAGAGGGAGCACGTACCAACCCACTAAGGGCAAGGGACCTTTTAGTGCTATGTAGGCACTTAGAGCACCAGGTTATTAGCCACAGACCAAGCCTAAGAGAGACATAGAGAAGAAGAGATATGGTAGGTGCAAGGATTGGCACCCTGGGCGAGGGTGTAATAGATTTGACAGACCACATCATCAGAGGCAGCCCCAACAACAGCGTCAACATCGGCCACCTTTCTAAAGATAGTCATAAAAGTGCTTTGGTTGTAGAGAAGTGGGACATTTTATTAAAGACTATCCTAAGGGACAGAGGGAGAAGCATGCCAAGGTGGGTGCAGAGACAACTACTGCACCATGTAGTCAAGGGCGAGTGTTTGCCATCACATCAAGGCAGGCATAGGCCTCGAACTAGGTCATCGAAGGTACTCTTCTAGTCTCAGATGGACATGCCAGGCCCTCTTTGACACTGGGTCCACTCATCCTTTTATTTCATGCATTTTTGCATCTTGCCTTGATGTATGCATGCATAAATTAACATTTGGATTGGATATTATGACACTGGTAGGAGAGACAGTAGATGTTACTGAGTATCTCTGGGAGATACCAGTAGAAATATCAGGCATGAGGATGGACTCAAACTTCCTTTTATTAGATATGGTCGATTACGATGTTATATTAGGAATGAATTGGTTAGCTAACTACTGGGCTACCATAGATTGCCATAAGAAGTAGATTATTTTTTATATACCTGGGCAACCAGAAATTTTGTTCCAGGGCAAAAAAAGTCTACAAGTACATGCATCATCTCCGCTATATGAGTGGCACTATTTTATTCACAAGGGTGCAGAGCGTTTTTCACTTATGTGATCATTGAGGACAAAAGGCAGCCATATATTGAAGATATTGATGTTGTCTGTGAGTTTGCAGATGTTTTTCCTGAGGAGTTACTAGGATTGCCGCCGAGTAGAGAGAGTGACTTTACTATTGACTAGGTGCCAGGTACATCGCATATCTCTAAGGCACCATACAAAATGGCCCCTGCAGAGTTAAGAGATTAAAGTACATTTACAAGAGTTACTTGATAAGGGCTTCATCAGGCCAAGCAGGTCTCCATGCAGAGCACCAGTCCTTTTTTGAAGAAAAAGGATGGGTCACTGAGACTATGCATTGACTATCAGTTGCTGAATAGTGTTACTGTAAAGAACCTATACCCTTTACCACACATAGATGATTTGTTTGATCAGCTTCAATCAGCACATGTATTCTCAATGATAGACCTAAGATCAGGATACCATCAGTTGATGGTTAGAGAAGAGGACATCTCAAAAACTGCTTTTAAGAGTCGCTATGGTCACTATGAATTTTTAGTGATGCCGATTAGATTGACCAACACACCTGCAATGTTCATGGACCTGATGAACCATGTCTTTCAAGGTTACTTAGATAAGTTTTTCATTTTCTTTGTCAATGACATCCTAGTTTACTTGCCTAGTCATGGGGCACTTAGGGAGCATCTCCACACGGTATTAGACACACTTCGTCGACATCGTTTGTATACCAAGTTCAGTAAATGTGATTTTTGGTTAGATCAGGTGCAGTTTTGGGCCACGTGGTATCCAAATATGGAGTGACCATAGACTCGACCAAAGTTGAGACAGTGCTACATTGGGAGAGGCCCAAAATAGTGACAGAGATACATAGTTTTCTTGGTTTGGCAAGATATTATCGTCAATTCATAGAGGGATTCTCGAAGATTGCATTACCTTTAACTACCCTGACCAGGAAAGACACTCAGTTTGTTTGGATCAATGCCTAAGAGGAGAGCTTCCAAGAGCTCAACAAGAGACTTACTACTGCTCTAATGTTGACATGACCATTAGGTGTAGGCAGTTATGTAGTTTATTGCGACACCTGGGGTAAAGGATTAGGAGCATTGTTATTGCAACATGGAAAGGTAATTGCATATGCGTCGAGATAGCTTAAGACACATGAGGTGAATTATCTAACACATGATCTGGAGTTAGCAGCAGTGGTATTTGCACTGAAGTCCTAGAGACATTATTTATATGGTGAGAAGTTTGAGGTATTCACTAATCATAAGGGCCTTATGTACTTCTTTACACAGAGTGATTTGAACATAAGGTAGCGTAGATGGATGGAATATCTCAAAGACTTCGATTTCACCATACAACATCACCTAGGGAAGGCTAACGTCATCGTAGATGCCTTGAGTAGGAAGTCTAGAGCAATGATTTCCAATCTGTCGACTCAGTCTAAGTTCTTTGATAGGATTTTGAGGCAGAGGGCGAAGATAAAGAGACACGGGATCTGGTAGACAGGCAATTTTATGAGAGGACTGGATGGTGGAGTTAGATTCAAGGGTAAGTTGGTGGTACCAGTAGATGATGATTTGAAGATGAGTTACTTTAGGAGGCACACAGTCCCAATATACGATCCATCCTTGAGGTATGAAGATGTATCAGGACATTAGGAGGCATTTTTGGTGGAACGGAATGAAGAAGGATGTTGGGGAGTGCGTGGCACAGTGTTTGACCCGTCAGCAGGTCAAGGTAGAGCATTAGTGACCATCAGGGTTACTTCAGACATTGTATCTTCCTGAGTGGAAGTGGGATCATATTACCATAGATTTCATTGTGGGCCTTCTGAGGACTGTTAGTGGACATGATATGATATGGGTTATTGTGGACAAATTGACCAAGTTCACTCATTTTCTTCTGATTAGGCAGAATCAGATGGTGGACAGTTCAACAAAATTGTATGTTAAGGAATCGTAAGTCTACATGGAGTTCCCTTGACGATTTTAATAGATCGAGACACTCAGTTTAACTCGAAGTACTGGAAGAGCGTGCAAGAGGCTTTAGGATTGAGGTTGAAATTTAGCATAGCATTCCACCCTCAGACAAATGGTCAGATTGAGTGGACCATCCAAACGATTGAGAATATACTACGGGCATGTGTTATGGATTGGAAGGGTAGCTGGGAGGATCATTTACCACTGGTAAAGTTTTCCTATAATAACAACTATCATGCAAGTATTGGCATGGCTCCATACGAGGCACTTTGTGGCAGGCCTTATCAGTCACCCTTATGTTAGAGTGATGTAGGAGAGAGACACATAGTGAAGTTTGAGTTGGTGGAAGAGTGTGCAAAGAAAGTTTAACTTATTAGAAAGAGATTGTTGATAGCTCACGGCCGCCAGAAGAGTTATGCTGACAAGATGTGGAAAGACCTAGAGTTCTCAAAAGGAGAGCATGCATTCTCAAAGGTTTCCCCTATGAAAGGATTGATGAGGTTTGGGAATAAAGGGAAACTTAGCCCTAGGGACATTGGGCCTTTTGAGATTTTAAGCAGAGTTGGGTCAGTAGCATACCAGCTAGCAATACCACCACAGTTGGCAAATGTACATGACATCTTTCATGTATCAATGCTGAGGAAGTACATGTCATACCCATCACATGTGCTGGAGCATATTTTAGGAGAGTTACAACTGGATATGACATTTGAGGAGACACTTTTGTATAAACTAGATAAGAAAGTCAAGGAGTTGAGGACTAAAACTATTCCATTAGTCAAGGTCCTTTGGCAACATCATTCACTGCAGGAGGCCACATGAGAGACAGAAGATGAGATGAGCTGGATCCACCCATAATTATAGGGGCGACAAAATATGACACGACACAATAACACGACTCGAACCCGACACGAATTTAGTGGGTTCGGGTTGAGTCTTATCATGTTCGTGTCATTTTCAAGTCAACCCGAAAATGACATGCCAAAAATAGTATCGTGTTCGACTCATTCAATTTGACTCGTCCTGTCGACCTGTTTGACACGCGACCTATTTACTCATCACCTTGACCCATCCAACTAAGCTATGGTATGGTTGAAAATATAGGACGATTCCTCAAGAACCGTCCTATATTACTCATGTAAATATATAATACTAATATAGGACGGTTATTGAAGAACCGTCCTATATTTCTTGTAATATAGGACGGGTCTTGATGAACCGTCCTATATTTCTTGTAATTTCAATTTTCAGCCTCAGCTGTATGGAAGCAAATATGTGGTATCATATCTACAACTTCAGTATCAGTAATTTCAATTTTCAACCTCCATATTTGCCTCCCTCTCCAAAGTTATACATACATGTCTGTATCTCCCATACTGTATCTGTATGTACATCAACATGATACATCATACAATACAACCTATCTGTTGCTGATCTAAGCTATCATTGAAAATTGATGATCAAGTATCAACCCATATGCTAATCAAAACACCAACTTCCCATTCTTATCATTGAAATTTGAAAGTTTGAAACAAAGAAAGCACATACATTGAAACAATGTCCTTTAATCAAAAGAAAAATAGAACACATCCATTGAAATGAACTGATCTTTGAATTATATTTGAGTAAAATGTATATACATGAATGATAATATACATTCATTTACATCACTGAACTACAAATTAAAATTCATAATATGATCTGTCCATTCCATTCTAATATCATCTACATCCAACTAGGAGTAACTCTTGGTTCCCAAATCTACAACTTCAGTAACAGTAATGTCAATTTTCAACCTCCACATCTGCCTCCCTCTCCAAAGTTATTTACTTCTGTAATCTGTATCACTCATACTGTATCTGTATGTACATCAACATGATACATCATACAATACAACCCATCTACTGCTGATCTAAGCCATCATTGAAAATTGATGATCAAGTATCAATGCATCTGCTGATCAAAACACCAACTTCCCATTCACATTATTGAAATTTGAAAGTTTGAAACAAAGAAAGCACATACATTGAAACAGTGTACTTCAATCAAAAGAAAAATAGAACACATCCATTGAAATGAACTGATCTTTGTATTATATTTGAGTAAAATGTATATACATGAATGATAATATACATTCATTTACATCACTGAACTACAAATTAAAATTCGTAATATGATCTGTCCATTCCATTCTAATATCATCTAGATCCAACTGGGAGTAACTCTTGGTTCCCAAATCCGCCTACAAGAGACATATAATAACTTAGTTTAGAGATCAAGCATGTAATCTTGGATTCAGTTAGGAAATATACAAATCAAAGTATAACATTGGTCAGTAAGTCTAAGTGTTACCTTTCTTAATTGTGAGACTGTAACTCCATTGCGAAAGAGGGTTCTCATGTATCTAAGAACATAATATCCACACTCCCAATCTGATTTTTGTTTAGGGCACTACAGAATAATGCCACCAAAGATAACAGAAAAGTTTCAAAATATAAGTTCCAATAAGTTTAGGTTTAAAATTAGATCAAAGAGTTTAAAGAGCAGTAATTAGTAAACTGTACCTTGGCCTTCTTCCAGTTGAGTTTTGGTGGGTGGTGAATGCCTTCTCTCTTAGCCCATTTATACTATACTCTACACACATATAATTGAAAAGGATTAGATTATGAATATTATTATAGTTGCCAAGTGAGTAGTTGTATTATAATAAAAGGAATAATAAAGACTTGTTTATAATTTCCATCAGGTTTTTTCGAATGTGTGCTCCACATGAATAAAAAAAAATTGCATGGTCACCATGTACATCCAAAGCTAGTAGCATCCAATGGGACCTATAATTAAAAATAACAATTCAATTGAATTTCTCTAATCTTAACTAATATAGTATTCATGTGTATGAATTGTGAAATTAAAATGGCATAATTAAGCAACATATGTTACAATGTACCCGCTATTGTAGGGAATCAGTAAGGCTTGCCTCTTCGCACAACTCATGAAACCAAGAATGATATCTTCATTTTGTTCGTCCGCGGGCAAATAGTCAAATTGAAAGACAAGAGAAGGGTAAAGGAACTTGTAAATGTCCTTGACCTCTAGTCTTTGCAAGCTATTATGCAAATACCTGCATTTAGAATTTGGGTTAATGTCAAATAATTATTAAGTGTTACTAAAAAACCAAGTATTAAGTAATGTTACATTGATTCGTAAGTCATAACTATAATAGAGCAGAGTAGTTACAGGACGTACCCCATATAGACTGTGATGTGCATGTACTCCAATTGATCCATATTACATATGGTTAAGAGGTCTTCCTTGAAGAGTGGAACCTCAACCACATCGTTTGAAAGCACACCTGCCTCTTTCCTTATAGGGTTCATTGTTTTGTCTTCATTGGCCAGTCTGTACAGTACCCTTAGGAATGGAGGTGTGTTAGGTGGAACCTCCACCTGATCCCTACATTGTAGGTGTAATCATGTAAAATTTTAAAAATTAGTAATGAATATATACAACATATACTAGTATACTAGCATATATAAAAGAAGACACACAGTGAGGTAAAATTAGAATATTTTATAATATAACATTGTGACTACTGACTTGTGAGTAGTGAGCAGTGAGCACCTAACAAGTGCTTTAAACTTGTTAGTCGTTGCATCTTTCAAGTTCACATATAACATGATACAACTATGCAAATATGAAATATATAGAACTACTACTACCTGGGAAGGCTGGGATGTGGCTACACTTGCCACTACGCCAAAATTTGCCGGCAGCGAGGTTTGCGTCAATTGCCCCTTGTGTTGCTTTTGGTGATCCGACATGTTGTAGACAATATTAATCAATTGACAATTTAGGACGACTTAAAAAAAGGTAGGAGAAAATGAAGCCATGCCATGATTACAGTTAGTATATATGTACCTTGGAATTGGATATCATTGGCTTTATGTGTTTCTCTGGCCAACACACATGATATCTAATTGCATCCCCAACAATTTCAACATCACCCCCTTCGACTGGAAATGGAAGGGGAGCATTTGGTTGAATCGCAGCAGTGATGCACACACACTTAGTGTGTGGAGGCATCAACTTACCATGCAAGGTGGCGGAAGTAAATGGCCGAACCTCGTACAATGTTGCCACAGCCACATGGTTCTCAGATGTATGTAGCTGCAACATACACTGGCCCACCTGCATTTGACAAATGACATATATGTATAATAATTAGTGATGTAATGTAAACTAAAAAGGTTAGTAAATAAGTAACATTGTAAAACTAAACATGTCAATATACATACCTCATTGATCGGGATATCACATTCAAGTACTTGTTCTGCCACCTCTTCATCTGATGGAGGACTAGGAGTGCAACTATTGTCAAATTGGGGTAGTTGAACCTGAGGTTGAGCTTCAGCTTGAGGGTCAACATCCTCACATGAGGTTCTTCCGCCACCCTGGAGTTCCTTCAACAGTTGATCTTTGATCTTGCTATATATCTCCACAACTGTTTGCTTCTTCCATTCTTCGAATTCTTGTAGCGTGGGAGCCTTTTGTTTGGGGAAGAACTTGGAAGGAACAACACCCCGACCTTGGCCCCTTACCTTGCCAGGGTGCTCATCCTTGTTGCCCATTGCCCTATATAGGATGTCCCCCTTTGCAGCAGTGCTGCTAAGAGTCCCTGTAGTTGCACTTGCACTCTCTTGCGTCAACTCTTCTTCTTGCACACATAAAGATCATAACATGATCAAATCACTATTATATATATAATATTTATATAATGTACTATGCAAGGGTATAAAAGTATAAAATTATTTAACTAGGTAGTATGCAAATAAAGTAAAAGTATAAAACTTAAAGTCTTAAACCACTTACAATTCTTGAAGCAATTGTTGTAGTTGTCTCGTTGGCAAAGGTGTGGGAGTTACGCCCTTTCGAATGTGCCATTTTCCATAGAATAGCAAGGTCGATGGGCTCCGTTGTCCCAGCCTTCTTTTGCTGTAATAAGAGACACTAAGTCAAAGTTAATAAATAAAAATATACTATGATTAGACAAATGGAATGTCACATGATATACTTACTACATCTACCTCTAATCATGCACAGCCAACCCTTGAAAGGTGGTGCGGCATATGATTCTGTGCATGCGCCTTCTGTCCTTTTATACGCTTTGCCTGGATATCAAAGTAATATTATCAAAATATAATCAATTATAATAATTACAAGAATCAAAATTTAGCTTGGCTAGTTCAAGTTGTGATTACCTCAAAATCAGGAGATAGCTTATACTGTACAAATTGATTCCATGATTCCTGGTCAATGAAGTAGGAATATAACTGAGGGACCATGTTAAGTGTAGAAGGATCATGGAAATTTGAAAGTATGTACTTCCTTGCAAGCTCACTCTTCCATTTCCTCCATTGTTCAGCAGTTCTTAGCAATGCTTGCTTCTTGCACTCATCAGATACGTCAAAGGCAGACTACAAAACAAAACAAGAAGCATGTTAAAGTGACTAACTTACTAGTGAGTATTGTAGCAACTTTGTGTATCGTGATTCATATGCAAACAAAAACAAAATATATAAATATAAAGGACATATTATGTTATATGTAGGAAGAATTTACATGCCTTGACCATTTTCCATGTTGAATCTTTGACTTGTGGTGATACAAGTCTCCAATCAGTCATTGATACTGGCACAAATCTTCTAACAGTGCAACATATGAAGCTAGCATAGGCATGTGCAGCACCACCAATCGGTTGGCCACTACTGTTGAATTGTACCGTTTCTTTTATTCCAACTGAGGTTCTCTTATTTATACGATCCATTTATGTTGGCCCCCTCCCCCTTACCTTTCTCTTGACACTGACTGGTGGTGTTACTGATGGACATGTGCTTGATAGCCTTGATTGTTCTGCTTCTGTGTGTTGTAATTGTTCTACTTGTACCTCTTCTACTTGCTCCATGTTTGCTTCACAAATAAAAATGAAATTGACTACAGTTAGATAAGAAAAGTGGAAGATGCCTTCCAAATATTTATGTTCAGGAGACAAGTCTAACATAGAAATGTATAGATCTGTGCACATCACCCATAAAATTTAGGGCTCACGTGTGACAAAAGCACAATTTATGCATGTCTACAAGATATGTTAATAATGCAGCTGCTTTCCTCATTAAGAATTTAAGAGCATAGGATGTTCTCTAGTATTGTAATCCCTTCCCCAATTCTATGACTTCTTTCTTTCAGTCAATGCTTTATACCAACAAAAGATTGAAGGTTAACCACTGTGCAAGTGTAAAGATAGGTAGAACTTGGAAAAACATAAGTTTTTGTTGTAGTGGAAGCGGTTGCCATACTTGAGTTTATCATATAGTGTTACTATATCTAGATTCCAGAACACTGATGGATCAAATAACTGGTAGAACAGACACTTGATAAGTGGAAACAATAGCATGACTATCATGAAGATAAACATAGACATGATTATCCTTAGTTATATTCCACTTATCACAACTACATATGCACGGGATCTTCTCTTTGTACACTCCACATTTTTGAAGTCTCAAAATGAGTATGCTGGGGATGATGGACTGCTGCAACAGGACTTCTTGTAGAAAAGCAAAGAGCATAAAATCTTATATGATGGAAAGTAGTTAACAAAAAACAAAAAATTTGAAAAAATGTACTGGTTTTTTACGTTTTTTATAGAACTGTATACAGATGCTAAAATTCGTAAATACATAACTTTTTTCGCTTAGATCTGTGAAAGATCAAAGAGGAATGGTCGTTTTCATCTTCTCAGACTAAAACCCATCAAGATCTATGGAAAATTGTTAACAAAAAACAAAAAATCTGGAAAAAAAAAAGGTACTAGTTTTTACGTTTTTTACATAACTGTATACAGATGCTAAAATTTGTAAATACATATTGTTTTTTGCTTAGATCTCTGAAAGATCGAAGAGGAATGGTCATTTTCACCTTCTTAGTAGGTTGGAGTCTGGACCATTGAAAGATTGAAATTAGGGCTGCTGAAGGTTGAAAACGATATATATATATATATATATATAAGCAATAGGACGGTTCTTAAATAACCATCCTATAATATAGAACAATATGTATATTATAGGACGGTTATTTAAAGACCGTCCTATATTGTTCTATATATTATTGGACGGTTTTTAAATAACCATCCTGTATTTCATTATATATATTATAGGATAGTTATTTAAAAACCATCCTATATTGTTCTAACTTCTATATATTATAGGACGATTTTTTTGTAACCGTCCTATAAGAATATAAGTGAAAGGTATATGTTAATGTTGTTGCATAATAGTCAGCTTGAGTATCAGCTTAAAAAAGCAAAGTTATGTAAGTAACTCATACTCAATTTAAAAGTTGTTGAAGATAAGTAAAGAAAGAGTCTTGTAATTAACTCATTAAGTAGAATGATTGAATGAAAATAGAAATAGTTTTGTAATTAACTCAGTAGTTTGAGAAAGAGTATAGAAAGAGTTATGTAATTATCTCATTAGTGGACAATGAGTATAGGAAGGGTCCGAAGGGAATAGTTATTAATTATGTAATTAACTCATTAGGTGAGGTGAGAATGAGAACAGAGAATAGGAGTTGTGTTGAATTAACACAAATGTTGAATGATATTACGAAGGGAGTTACTAAATTTTACTCTACATGAATGATGGATTAACAATCATCAATGGATCATGGATGAATGAGTAATTCCTAATCTATTATCATCAATTGGGAGTTAGAAATGAGAAACAAATATTGAATTATATGAGTTGGATATATGATATTCATGAATTTGATGAAAAAGAGATATATTAGATCAATTGGTGATGACATGTGAAATTAACATAAGAAAATCATTAGCATTTATAATTTTATACAATATATGACAGTTAGTTAGTCTCTCACTTGTACTTGCACAAGTTACAAAACTTGGTTAACTAATTTTCTACTAAGTGTAACTTGTAAGTTTGTAACTAACAATATGTAGCTAATCTTAAAATGGTTGATAAGAATATTAGAGAGTCAGAGACAGTGTGTGTGGGTCGTAGCTATTAGCTAAGTCTTAGGTTATAACTTATAGTTATAACAAACAACCAACCAGGCTAGGGCACTTTAGCATAAGACTTCAAATTCAATTGGATAATTGGAATTGGGCTTACTTACATACAAAAAGACAAAAAAATGACCTTAGACTAGATTGACTTAGTAAGTTAGTAGACCTACATAATTATTAATTAGTTAAAGTTAAACCTTTATGTTTTTACTTTTTATTTTGTTTTCCCGCCACTACAAAGGGGGCCCACACATCGGATCTAACATTAGGGACTCAAAATATTTGACAAATGATTGAAGTGTGAGTTTCATTAATTCCAGTTGCCACTTGCCAGTTTGGAATTGGAGGAAAGAAGGCTATCTGTCCCCATCAGGCAGGCTGGGGCCAAGGCTAGGCTGTTTGCCGGCACAGGCAAACTGGTCTGACACATCACATTCACAGATTGGAAAATTACTAATAAACTTGAACCCTATCCATATGTGTAAAATAGGACGGTTAGTCCTTAACTGTCCTATATTCTTATGTAAATATAGGACGGTTAGTGCATAACCGTCCTATATTCTTATAAAAAATAGGACGGTTAGTGCATAATCGTCTTCTATTGTCACAATATAGGACAGTTAATGTATAACCATCCTATATTGTATAAATATAGGATGGTTATGTATTAACCATCCTATTTGGTTTTCTTTTCCATTATAGGACTATTACGTCCTAACCTTCCTATATTTTTATTAAAATAGGACAACTGTCAATTGAGTAGATTAAAGGCTCCCCAACCCAACCCAAGCTACTTTTATAATTTACAATTTTACATCTGTTTCAGATTTTCCTTTACAGATATCTTCTTCAAGTTCAACCCTTCTAACACGATGAGCAGCAGCACCCCTACTACAGGTACAGCACCACATGTATGTGTTTGTTTTTTGTTATTTCTTTATGAAATTATGATTCTGACTTTCATTCCTCACTCTCACTCCCTTCCCTTATTAGTAATTGTTGGTGTAGTGTTTAGTTTACTGTTAGTGTGAACTAATTTTTTTTTGTCATTTGCATTTTACATTATAGGCACAAGTTGAAGTTGGGAGCACTGATGTTTCTGATAACTTGAATATGCTACACCACAACAACCACGATTATGAGCTTGCTCATTTGGAGAACGTGGAGTTAGTTTCAAAATTCAATAGAGTTAAGAAGCATAAGAAACTAATGTCTCCAGTTTGGAATTTTTTTGAACACCTTCCTCTATCAGAATATGGAAGGCAAAGGTGTAAATACAAGAAGTGCTCTGCAATATATATTTGCAATTGCAAATTTGGTACTGGTAACTTAAAATGTCATATAAAGACTTGTCAACGGAGCTCTTCTCGTGATATAGGTCAGTTGGTTTTAGTTCAAAGTCAGGGGAGTATGTCACTAAGTGCAGCTTCAAATAATAAGTTTGATCCTGAAGTTTATCGTGAGTTAGTAGCAGTTGCAGTTGTTCTGCATGATTTGCTTTTCCAATTTGTTGAGTATGATGGAATTAGAACTCTATTGAAATATTTGCATGCAGATTTGCACTTGATTAGTAGAAATACAGTAAAAGCAGATGTTCTGAGAATGTATAAAAGAGAGAAAGGAAAGGTAAAAGAGATGTTAGAGTTAGCACCAGGCAAGATAAGTTTGACATCTGATTTGTAGACTTCTTGTATTACTGACGGTTATATAAGTCTCACAGCACATTTTCTAGATAGTCAGTGGGTCTTACAAAAGAGGATATTAAATTTCTATTTCCTACCACCTCCACATAATGGAATATCATTAGCAGAAAAGGTATACTCATTATTGGTAGAATGGGGGATTGAGAAAAAGATTTTTCAATCACTTTAGACAATGCTTCTGCTAATGATTCTTTTATTGAGCTGTTAAGGCATCAATTAAACATCAGCAACACTCTTGTTTGTGATGGAGAGTCCCTTCATCTATGTTGTTGTTGTCATGTTTTTAATTTGATTGTGCAAGATGGTTTGAAAGAAATTGATGATGCTATTCAAAAAATTAGAGAGAGTATCAAGTATGTTAAAGCATCACAAAGTAGAACACAAAATTTTTTAGAGTGTGTGAATCACATGTCAATTGAGACAAAAAAGGGCTTAAGATAAGATTGTCCTACAGGATGGAATTCAACCTATTTGATGCTTCAAAGTGCTCTTTCTTAACAACGAGCATTTTGTCACTTAGAACTAAGTGACTCAAATTATAAGCACTGTCCTTCTTTCAATGAATGGGAAATGGCTACAAAAATTTTGAAGTTTTTGGCAATTTTTTATGATGCCACCTACATGTTCTCTGGATTCAAGTATCCCACTCCAAATCTCTACTTTCGTGTAGCATTTGTAATTTATTTGAGTTTAACACAATACATGAGAAGTGATGATGACTATATGAAGCATATGTCCACCCAAATGTTTGCCAAGTTTTCAAAGTACTGGTCTAAATTCAGCACCATTTTGGCAATTGCATGTGTGTTGGGTCCTCAATATAAGCTCTCCTTTGTGGAATTCTCGTGCAAGAAATTGTTTGGCAATGGCTGCTTGGAGTTTGCTCAAGTTCGGGAAAAGTTATTCTCTCTCTTCAATGAATATGTGGTTAAGATTTATCCTATTCCTTCCTCCTCATCTTCCCCAGTGGCAAGAGGTGCTGATGATAGATAGAACATGTCATATAGTCAAGAGGTTTTAGATGTCATGAAGGTAATTTTATTTATAATTGTATCTTTCATTATATGTCGCTTACTACTTAGCATATTAAAATTTGCTATGAATTGTCTTATAGTACGTTGAATAACATAATTGCATTTGCATTAGGAATTTGATTCATTTGAAGGTGAAGGATGTACTTTGGCTATGCAAAAATCACAATTGGAGCTTTATTTGGATGAACTAAGATTGCAAGAGTCAAAGCTAGACATTCTTGCATTCTGGAAAGGCAATCAATACAGGTTGTTTGACTAATAATCTCATGTAAACACTATTTTCTATAATCTTATTTACATTTATATTTGATTCAAATGTTGATTTTAGGTATCTTGAACTTGCTGCCATGGCTCGTGATGTCTTGAGCATTCCTATATCTAGAGTTACATCAGAGTCTGCTTTTAGTGTTGGTGGTCGGGTTCTTAACCAATATAAATCTACTTTAAAGCCAGATACCGTGCAAACATTGATTTGTGTAAGAGATTGGCCATATGGATTGAAAGGTAATAGTTTATAATTTTATATTTACATTATATTTTTTATGAGCTTAGTGATGACTAATGCGTGTTTATTCTATATGATTGTAGACTTTACCATTACAGTTGCCATGGATGAGCTTGCTGAGGACATTGTAAGCATAAGTAGTAGTGCAGGATCATTTCAACCAACTAAAGACGCTGGATCAATTCATTTTGGATTAATTTGTATAATTTTCATAACTTATTTTAATTTGTTGTGTTTGATACATTGATGGAAGTAGATTTCCCTCATGTGTTACTTAATCCCTATTTATTTACTACTATTATGGTTATTTGATTCACTTCAGTCTCTTTTACATATCATGTGATGTGAGTCTGTGAGTGGTGTAAAGGTTGCTTCTAAATAAAATAATAAAATATTATAGAAATTTTATTGGTAATTTGTTATAGTTCAATTTTCAACAATACTAGTTAGTAATGCTTTTCTGTGTTTGTCTATATACTTGTCGTGTGGATCAATGGATAGAGCAATGACCAATGACAATGAGCATGAAAGGAGTCGAAGAAATGAAGTCCATCCTAACAATTTATGTGGGGGTTGGGTTGAAAGTTTAGTTGTTCATAACTGAAAGACCCATGCCATTGAATTCTGATTTTCTACTCCAAAACCTCATTGTCACTGCTTCAGGTGATCAGAAGATCAAAGATTTAGTTAAATCAGAATTAGAAGATCAATCACAACATTCCAATAAAACACATAACATATAGGACGGTTATCATACAACTGCCTATAAAACTTAACATATAGGACGGTTATCTCATAACTGTCCTATGTTTTATGGTTGGTTTGGTAGCGGCTCCATCCACTTAGGAGCAGTTTTTTTCCTAAGTCGTAATAAGGAAATCGAGTCGTTTCATGTCATGTCATGTATCCAACATGACTCAGTCAATTAATCGTGTCATTTTTTTAAGAACCAGGCTGTGTACGAGTCATAGGTTTTTGACTCGACTGTTAATCGTGTCATGTTCGTGTCGACCCATAACTTTAATTGTGTCATGTTCATGTTGCCACAAACACGACCCGCCAACCCGAATTGCCACACCTACATAGTTATTTACATAGAGGTATGTACTGAAATTTTGAGGACAAAATTTTTATAAAGTGGGAAGGATGTAATATCCTTAAACTTTAACCCTAAATTAGTAATAAAAAATTTAATTAAATTCAAAATTTTATGCATAGAATTTGGTTTTGAAACTACTAAAATTAGAAAATACACGTCGATAGGAATTGAACGGTATAAGAGCGTCTAAAACGGAGTTCGGATGAGGGAGATATGAACCTTCTAAGATCATAGGGCAATTTGGTAATTAGATAGGGACACGAATTAGAGGGGGTCATTTTGATAACAGCACCCCCTCTCCATCCCTAACCCTTAGCGGGCGGTGATCTGCCTTGCCCTATAAAGTAATCAGATCTACCACTATACAAGTTTGTTTCCCTTCCATTCCCATGCCAAACAACTAGAGAAAAACCCTACCTTTTCCCTTTGCATGCTGCTAAAACGAGCAAAACTTCGCACACACTAGAGGACCCCGATCTCCCATCTCCAGTTCTAATCAAGTAAGCCACACACTCTAACTTGTTATTTCCATTATTCCTCTCCAATCTAGGCTGGATCTAAGCTGAATGGTCGTTGGATGGCCTAAGAAGTCAAAACCATAGAGCATGGTTAGACCCATGTTAGAGACATCTCCAATGAGAGATCTGAGTCGTTCAATGTGATCATTGGACCAAAAAACCTTAGGAACAGTGAGAACAGATAAAAAATTGGAGCATCTGTGGCTCTGATCAAGCCAACCAGATAACTTAGGTTCATCATCCTCGATCGACAGTACGCCCAAGACGCCGATTGGGACACACAGGGGCAAACGGCGCACGCGAGAGCCCTGTTGCATGCGCGGGAGCTCTCACGCATGCTGTTTCGACAGGCCAAAATGCACAGCACATTTTGGCATCTATACGTACTGGGGACACCAATTTGTGCCAATATAAACCAGTGTAAACCACACCCCCCCAACTGATGCAAACCTGTGTAAAATCGGGTTTTTATCTAATTTTTTATCTAAAATGGATTTTCTAAGATTCTGGAACTACAGAAGCCCAATCTCCAATCCAAAAGGTCTGTTGGAATCATCTTGATGATGTAAACATGATTTTAGCATTAGAATCTTAATCTAATCACATGTAGTCAGGTCAAATTTATAAAATAACACCAAATCACTCAGATCAGGCCGATCAAAGGGTGATCAGGCCCTAGATCTTGAGCAACTAGATAATATATAGTAATAACTGAGGTTCTTGAGGATCATGTTAGGTGTATTTACTCTAGTAATTGATCCAGATCATTGGTCTAACCTAGATCTTGGAAATTTGTTGAGCTAAGGATGATCTGACCATCAGATCAAGGTATAAACTTTAGATGCACACAAAAATGAGTAGATGAATATGAGATAGAACTGATTAATAACAATTATTGTGGGGATTAAGGATTTAATCATAAATAGAGATCTTAGAGAATGATCCAACGGTTGGATCGCGATAGATTCCACTGAGATGAAATAAATAACACAAAGTTGTACCATGATGCGCAAAGGAACATTAGAGCATGTGAGCTAAGAGGATTACACGCTTGATTTGGGTTACCTCTCATTGAGGTAGGTGATGACATTTAATGTTATGTTTTGATTTCTAAAATCTTGCATTATCATAACATCATGGTTGACTGTGATGATTGTCACTTGTTTATTTATTTTGAGATTTGGTGAGATTCAAAGTTTTATGCTATAGTCGACATGAGATTTTGATAGTATATTGTGTTAAGTGTTCATTTTTGGTTAAAATACCCCTAATTTAGTGTTCAATTAGAGCATCTAGGCCATTAATTTCAAGATTTTACATAAAATATTTTATTTTAGCTTTAATTGACCATCAACCATTGAATTGAAAGATTTAATAGTCAGATGATCATTAAAGCTAATAAGAGGAATACTGAACAGTTTAGATGATTCTAATTGGGTCCTGTGCATTGCAGATTAATTGACTCAGGCGTGGACGCTCCAGATCGAATCAAGGATATCAGATGAGGCTGATGAAGTTTCATGGAAAAAGAAGACTTTGAAGAGTCCTAGGATAGGACAAAGTTGAAGCCAAAGTACTAGCAAGACCAGGAAGCTAGTGGACCCCACCATCTCTTCTTTTTTATTTCTCTCTCTCTCTCTCTCTCTCTCTCTCTCTCTCTCTCTCTCTCTCTCTCTCTCTCTCTCTCTATCTTCTCTTTCTTTTCTCTTATCTCTCTCATCTCTCATCTCTTTTCTCTTTTTCTCTTATCTCCCACTCTTTCACGTCTTTCTCCCTCTTCTTATATTTTCACTTCTCCACTCCCTAAGACGTTGTTTTTTTTTTTTTTTCTCTTTTGGGGCTGGCCAACTTTCTCCATCTCCTCTTCTCATCCCTCCCACAACTCTCTTCACGTCCCTCTTTCTCTCTACCACTACTCCCCCTCTCTTGGGCTAATTTTTTTCCTAAGTTTTATTCTCTGTCAATCTACCGTTTCAATTTTTCCATTTTTTCTCTCTCACGCATAGCACCTTCTCAACCAGCCCTTTAATACTCTCCCCTACTATCTCTTACTTCCATCTCTGTCTTCTTCTACATCTCTTCAACGCCTTCTCCACCACCTCCACACCAAGACAGACTTCACCACCCAAGTGTCCTCTACCTCCATCGCGCCAGAGACGCCCAAGGTTCCCTTTTGGGTTCCTCTTACTAGCCGCACAAAACCCGTAACCTTATTCCCTCGTCTTCTCTCTCTCTCTCTCTCTCTCTCTCTCTCTCTCTCTCTCTCTCTCTCTCTCTCTCTTCCCCCTGTGATCCCTTTCTCCTCTTTCCCCAAGTTCCTTTTCTCACTCCCATTTCTCCCTCATTTTTCTCCAGCTAGGCACGAACCCAGCTTATCCTCAACTCCCAAAATCGACATTCCCCATCTCCTTTCACTCTCTCTGTTTCTATCTTTCTCTATCTTTACCCAAACCAGCACTGCACAACCGAGTCCCCAATTCTCTACTCAGTATTCCTAGGCCGCACTGGATTGCGTAGCCCACTTTCATCATTGTTTGGCCCAGCACTCCCTCTCCACTTCCTCACCCTGCTTTTCTCTCTTTTCCCCTCCCGTTGTTGTTTTGTTCCCCCACAATCAACCCATCTCACGCAGATTGCCTCTGCTCCCCTCTCTCTATCACTTTCCTCCTCTTTCTTTCTTCTAGCACTTCATTGCTTAGTGCTTACCTCTTCTATCCAGGCATGCCTCCACTTCCAGAACTAGAAGTAGCCCAGAAAAGGCGTCGTTATTTCACAGACCAAACGTGTGACGCCTAGACCACAAATTTCCATCACCGGTTAAGCACTTCCAGTCCGACCAGGCTCCCTAATCCAGATGGAACTCAGGCCAACATCACCGGCTTGGCATGATCTCACTAGGACTCTGCACCTCATCTTCTTTAGCTCTTCTTTGTTTTTTTTTTTTTCCTGGTTTTTGTTAAAAACTAGATTTTTAATAAAATCCCATTTTTTCCCTTCCTGTTTAAAACAATGACATTTCTGGATATTTTCATTAATTACATCTGCATCCCCTATTTAATTACATCTGTATCCCCGTTTTAATTACATCTGCATCCCTATTCCATTTAAGCTTTATTTTATCTATCTTTTGACAGGGTTATCCAGGGACAATGCTATTCATGGACAGTGTGATTCAGGGATGTTGGATTAGTTTTATTTTATGTTTTCTGAAATTGAAAGTTATGTAAACCGCATCATTTGAATAAATCCGAATAGTTAGGTTAGTTTTGTTATTTCTTCAAGTTTCAAATAATTAAATTTTATTAAAAACTACAAAATTCTAAAGCAAGTCCCTATGGGTTTAACCCATATTTGCATAGCTCTACTACAATAGCCCGTGCACTTGCGAAAAATATCAACAAGTTTTTGGTGCCATTGTCGGGGACTTGCAAAGTAGTTTTTATAAAATTTAATTAAAAATCCAAAAAAATAAACAAATATTGGGAATTACATTTTAGGCATTTTTAGGTGCATATTTAATTTTTTTAGTGCATAACCACCTAATTTCCTGAAACTGGTACTTATTTCTATTTTTCTTTTTCAGGAAAATAGGAATGTGGAGAAAATTGGAAAGTAACCCTCATCAACATGAAAATTTCCCTGCTTTCTTAAATTAGGATTTTTTCTTCTTCTTTTTTTAGTGAAGCTTGTAGTGAGGAGCCTTGTAAATTGCATTTTTTATTTTCATTTTAAAGGATTGTATAATACAGCAGGGCAAGTGTGGGATAAGGTGGCCCACACTTGATCTTTATCAGAAACCCCACTGTGAGTTTCCTCACTCATTTAAGTTCCTAGATTATGGTTTGCATTTAGGGTAAAATTGCATTGTGTGGTAGTATAAATCATATAGAAATCATCCTCTTATAATTGTTGCATTTTTAGGTTTTTGCATTAGTTTATTGCTTTTCATTGCATTTTAGGACACAATTACTGCTTTAAGGTGATATATATGTTGAACGAACTACCATGGAGTGTGGAATTAATTAGTAAGGACACCCTACCCCCATAAGATCAAGGGTGGATTTCATCACCACTCCTTGGCCCACCTAGGATAATCACCTCAAGCGCGCTACCCTAGCCTTCAATTCAAATTAAAATCAATTAGAAGAGACCTATAAGGCCATCACATGCTCGTAGGACCCTCTTATTAAGACTTGATTTATCGTCACTCTAGTAGCTTTTGAGCACTGTGGTTAATGAGGGTTGTCTAATAGAGCCTCGCTCTTCCCTCACCTCTTGGTGACGTTTGTGAGGTCTAAACGCCTCCTTACATGAGGGTTGTATTAGCCACCTTATGAAGAACCTAATTGGTAAGCAATAATCAAGTCTAAAGGAGAGTAGGAGCGCTAAATTAGGCTAATTAAAAGCATTGTCCCCACACAATTTCAAAAAAATCAATATGTTGCTTATTAGCCTCAAGGATTATATTGTGTCCTTTGTTTGTTCATCATTCTAGGAAGTTAGGTTGCATCATGTAAGTTAGTTTTCATCTTAAAAAAAGAAGAAGAAGAAGAAGAAGAAAGAAAGAAAAGAAAGTAGGAGCCTATCAAGAAGGGGATAGATTTCATAGATGGATCGGCTAGATCTTATGGAAAGTCAATTGCTTAGGCTAATGGCTTCTAGGCAAAGTGCGCCACAACCTCAATACCATGATGACTATACCTATTTTGAGCATCCATATTCCACCCCTTTCTGGCCCCCATCAAGCTCCACATACAATGAATACTATCAGGAGCCAGTGGGTGCACCTGATGCATTCACATACCCTAGCAATTTTTATTCTGAGACAAATTATCTCGACTCTAATGGATGGGCAAGGCATCATGAATAACCATGGTCTCAAGATTACCACTATCAGGAAGAACCACAATGGTCTTACCCTGATTATTCTGAATATCAGGGTCAACCATCATGTGTTCAACCTGATCAATCCTTTTTCAGTACCCCAATGCCACAACAATACTAACCCTATGAGTCATTTCCTCTACAAGAAGAACCACTATTAGATGAAAAAATGCAACATATGTGTGAAATAATAGCACAAGGGAATAAGGAAATAAGACAAATGATGAAGGATTACACTGAGGAAATAAAACGAGGGACGAAGGAATTTGAGGCAAAACTGAAACAAATTAGGGGGAATATAGAGCCATTTATTCTTGATATTGAAATGGAAATTTCCTATGATCCTTATGACTCACAAAGTCTAGAACCAACCCTAATCCTCTAGATGCGTGTCCCACCTATTTGTATGACTCTGATGAAGACACATCTATTAAGGAGATGCCTGAGTTGTTGGATACTATGCCTGTAATGGACACTTCTAGATTGCAAGCCAGAGTAGATCATCCTACACATGAAATTCAGATTGCGCCTTTTAATGTAATAGATGTACCTGATTGGGACCTAGCAGCCTTATTTGAACAAACATCAGATGATAATATAGGCCCAATTGCTACCGCACCTGTGCTTATCAACAGAAATAAGCAGAGTCAGTTGATATGCATCATCCTACTGTAGGGTACACATCAAAAGATAACAAGGGTTTCAGCCAAACCTTGTCCCTGCCTCTAGTAATACAAGAACAACTTATTAGAGAAGGATAGAGTCAAGTTATTACCCTAGCTCAGGACAATGATAGGGACATTGAGGAAAAAGATAAATTGCATAGAATGGTCATTATTATCCCTCAATTTGGTCAAGACAAGGATTGGTTGTCACTATATGGTCTAAGAAAATACACGGTGGTTCATACAGTCATTGAGTTACCTTCACCTCAATTTTCAAGGTGGAGCAATTATATTGACTACCGTGAAATATTAAAGATGGGGGATCATCAATATGTTCCCACTACCCTCACAATTGCGGTGATCTACTGTATTATATTCATATCACCACCTACAATTTCAAGGTGGAGGCCATATATAGATTACCACAAAATTTTGAAGTGGCATGAGAATTCTTGCCCTGTCATCTTAGGGTTGGGATTAGGACAAATAAAGCTAACCCAGTTAGCTCTAGTTTTAGAAAGTTAGGCTAGGTAATGTCTGGCTGAAGACGGTAAACTTAACGCTTATTGGGAGGTAACCCAAGGGTTTAGAGTCTACATCACTCAACTTTCACATAGAATCCTATGTTTTCAAACATTAGGGACAATGTTTCATTCAGGTTGGGGGGTGTAGATGCACTAGAGATTTTGAGTTTTCTGAGTTAAAATATATATATTTGAAATTTTTTGAAAAAAAATAAAAAGTTTTTAAAGAAGAGTTCCCTTACTGTGATGAGAACTTGATGTTCAGAATTTAGTAAATATACTGTTTTCACTTCCTAATGGGAATGCATATGAGTAGTTTGCATGTCATTCATATGTTGAAGCATTTTATGAAAGTTAATTCTCGAAAACCATTTACACACAGCATATATTCAAGACTAATATAGAGATATGATTTAGAGACCCTGAGAAAAATCAGTGGAGACCTATAACCTAGTGAGAGATTGAGACTATCTTCGTTGAGAGGGTTATAAGTAATTCCATAATTTCTTCAGTGTACATACATTAGCGTGATCCTGTTATTCTTGTTTTGGTTAAACATCAAGAATGAATAGGAGTAATAGCTTTAATTCTAGAAATTTATTGAATTTAATGGGCTTTAGGAAACCTAGGAAATGATATAGGCCATCCTTTCTCAGCCTAGAGACATAAAGCCTACCCAATATAGTATACCACTAGTTAGCCTTTTGAGCCTGTTATTCAGCCTTTTTCTTTCTTAACCTCATTCACCTTAGCCCAGAATAACCCAAAATAAATAACCATTACCCATCTTCAAAATGAGTAGAGTAGAAAAGGTTCAAAAATAGGACAAAAAGTCAAAGAAGTGAGAAAATTTTAAATGTCTTTCTTCCAGAGAGAGAGAGAGAGAGAGAGAGAGAGAGAGAGAGAAAAGAAAAGAAAAGAAAAGAAAGACCGAAGTCTAAAAGAGAAATTCACTTCAAGTACAAACCAAAAAGAAAAGTTGTCCTAGCAGATATTCATTGAAGACATCTACTCAACTATGAACCTTTGAAATCTTTATACCTTTCTTTTCTAAACCTGTCCTAAGCCTACATTTCATCCTAGTTAAAGACTTATTGATCTTAGGTGGACATAGCCTTAAAAAGGAGATAAAAAGAAAGTATTAAGGTAAAAGACCCCTATTATTCTTAGTGTTAACATCTACTCTTATGGATCACTTTCCTTTGTCTCATGAGCATTAAAAAGAATTATTTGAACCATCAACTTGTTGGATTCGATCACATAATAGAGAAATATGTTTGACCCCTTATCTGAGAGCTTTATTTTTTAGCGTATACCTGTGAGGATTTGAGGTTAAAGCATATTTCCAATGGAATGTAAGCATATCCAATTAGAAGTTAAGATTTATGTGGCTGTACACACACATATGCACTCTGAGAAATAGCTCAATTAAAATGTCTTTAATATGTGTATGGTGTGTAAAATTATCAAATCCTCTTCATTAAGTTGTGAAAAACTAGTCAATTTGCTAATGAATGAAGATTCTCTAAGATAAAATAGGGGACTTAACTTTACTGAATTTTGTGGGTATATTCACTGCAAACCCTCACGAGGCCTAACTCATCCACTAGGGGTAACCTAGGGGTTCAAGGGCTCGTTGCATGAGCTAAATGCAATTGTGAGTACCTACGAAAATGGCGCCTTGTACCAGTTTTGTAAAATAGTTGTCTGCATGTTTTGCTTGGGACTAGCAAAATGCTGGTTGGGGGGTCTGTTAAGTGTTCATTTTTAGCTAAAATACCCCTAATTTAGTGTTCAATTCGAACATCTAGGCCATTAATTTCAAGATTTTACATAAAATATTTTATTTTAGCTTTAATTGTCCATCAACCATTGAATTGAAAGATTTAGTGGTTAGATGATCATTAAAGCTAATTAGAGGAATACTGAACGGTTCAGATGATTCTAATTGGGTCCTGTGCATTACAGATTAATCGACTCAGGTGTGGATGCTTCAGATCGAATCAAGGATATCAGACGAGGATGATGAAGTTTCATGGAAAAAAAAGACTTTGAAGAGTCCTAGGACAGGACAAAGTTGAAGCCAGAGTTCTAGCAAGACCGGGAAGCTAGTGGACCCCACCCTCTCTCTTTTTTTTTTCTCTCTTTCTTTTCTCTTATCTCTCTCATCTCTTTTCTCTTTTTCCCTTATCTCCCACTCTTTCACGTCTCTCTCCCTCTTCTTATATTTTCACTTCTCCACTCCCCAAGACGTTGTTTTTTTTTTTTTTTTTTTTCTCTCTTTTGGGGCTGGCCAACTTTCCCCATCTCCTCTTCTCATCCCTCCCACAACTCTCTTCACTTCCCTCTTTCTCTCTACCACTTCTCCCCCTCTCTTGGGCTAATTTTTTTCCTAAATTTTGCTCTCCATCAATCTACCATTTCATTTTTTCTCTCTCACGCATAGCACCTTCTTTGCCAACCCTTTAATACTCTCCTCTACTATCTCTTGCTTCCATCTCTATCTTCTTCTACATCTCTACTCTCTTCAACACCTTCTCCACCACCTCCACACCAAGACAGACTTCATCACCCAAGCGTCCTCTACCTCCGTCGCGCCAGAGACACCCTAGGTTCCCTTTTGGGTTCCTCTTCCTAGCCGCACAAAACCCGTAACCTTATTCCCTCATCTTCTCTCTCTCTCTCTCTCTCTCTCTCTCTCTCTCTCTCTCTCTCTCTCTCTCTCTCTCTCTCTCTCTCTCTCTCTCTCTCTCTCTCTCCTCTTCTCCTCTTTCCCCAAGTTCCTTTTCTCACTCCCATTTCTCCCTTGTTTTTCTCCAGGCAGGCATGAACCCAGCTTATCCTCCACGCCCAAAACCGACATTCCCCATCTCCTTCCACTCTCTCTGTTTCTATCTTTCTCTATCTCTACCCAAACCAGCACTGCACAGCCGAGTCCCCAATTCTCTGCTCAGTATTCCCAGGCCGCACTGGACTGCTTAGCCCACCTTTCATCATTGTTTGGCCCAACACTCCCTCTCCACTTCCTTACCCTACTTTTCTCTCTTTTCCCCTCCCGTTGTTGTTTTGTTCCACCGCGATCAACCCATCTACCCCCATCTCACGCAGACTGCCTCTGCTCCTCTCTCTCTATCACTTTCCTCCTCTTTGTTTCTTCCAACACTTCATTGCTTAGTGCTTACCTCTTCTGTCCAGGCGCGCCTCCACTTCTAGAACCAAAAGTAGCCCAGAAAGGGCATCGTTGTTTCACAGACCAAACGTGTGACGCCCAGACCACAGATTTCCATCACCAGTTAGGCACTTCCAGTCCAACCAGGCTCCCTAATCCAGACGAAACTCATGCCAGCATCACTGGCCCGCCACGATCTCACTAGGACTCCGTACCTCATCTTCTTTAGCTCTTCTTTGTTGTTTTTTTTTCCTGGTTTTTGTTAAAAACTAGATTTTTAATAAAATCCCATTTTTGCCCTTCCTGTTTAAAACAATGACATTTCTGGATATTTTCATTAATTACATATGCATCCCCTGTTTAATTACATCTATATCCCTATTTTAATTACATTTGTGTCCCTATTCCATTTAAGCTTTATTTTATCTATCTTTTGACAGGGTTATCCAGGGACAATGCTATTCATGGACAGTGTAATTCAGGGATGTTGGATTAGTTTTATTTTATGTTTTCTGGAATTGAAAGTTATGTAAAGTGCATCATTTGAATAAATCTCAATAGTTAGGTTAGTTTTGTTATTTTCTTCAAGTTTCAAATAATTAAATTTTATTAAAAACTCTAAAATTCTAAAGTGAGTCCCTGTGGGTTTGACCCATATTTGCATAGCTATACTACAATAGCCCGTGCACTTCTGAAAAACATCAACATATTGAATGGGTTTTCATGATCGATTGTTTTATGATATTGATACCACATATCTTATACATGAGATTAGTGGGTTTTCATAAAATTGATGGTGGAGGCTTGATAGTCACTCCCTTGAGAGGCTAACCACGGGATTAGGGGTGTGCCTTGGGAATTGTGAGCCATGAGTGCTCATGGTTTTACGAGATACACGATTTCTATGTTTTGTGATTTATGATAGGTGCTCTCACCTAGTGGATGTCATGCTAGGAGGGTGTATAGCTAGCCACCTACCCTCAGAATTTGTGATGTGATTTATGATGTGATAGACACCCCTAATCCCTTGTGTTGTCAAAAGACCTTTTGTGGTATTTTGTTTTAATATGGATGATATGTTTCTACATGATGAGCTGGTTATTTGAAATTATACTGCATATAGTAGTTTAAAATGGCCATCATGTAGTTTAATTAAATCTTACTTTGAATTTTAAAGTAATGATATGATACTTGATTGGCAAGTAAGATATAGATTTTTGTTGGTGACATTTATAGATGTATATACATGCATATGTGTGCTATGATGCATTCCATGAAATGATTTATGACAACATCATTTTATTATTAGAAAAATCACTCTTCAAATGATTGTATGTGTATGCTGTGATTTTGATTTTGCAGTATTGGGTTATCTACTGAGTATGTTGTAACTCATCCTACTATTTTTACTATAGGTTAGTTTGAAAATGATTAACAAGGAGATTAAGTTCTTGAAGACCACTTGTTGCTCTAAGGGAATAAGTATGAAAGTAATTTAGAGTTTCATTAAGAAACTTGATTTCTTTGACTATTAAATAATCATTCAATATTGTATGTGATTTAATTGTCATTGGGCTGTGACTGATAAGTCCTGTTGCATGCATGTCATAAGTTATTTGAAAAGGAGATAGATTCTCCATTTGTGTTTTAAATAAAAACATGCGTTTTTCAGGTACTTCTCAATGACATGCGTTAAATGTCTATTGTTTAAAAAACTAAGGAAACTTTGTCAGATTTTCAGTAGAAATGAGTGTTCATTTTATCTAGAATCCTTATTTTAAGAAAAGAAAAATGACATCGGGGTTTCCAAAGTGAATTTAAAAGAAAAGATTCTTTCGCTGTTATTTGATTTTCAAAAAATGATTTTCAATAGAGATCGATCTGGCTAAGTAAATGTCTTTTATGTTTAAAAAGTCTTATAAAAACTTAGGTCGTTATAGTTAGTTTCATCTCACCTCATACACTTCATATGTTTTTATTCCTAGTTGATTCATCACAATTTATTTCTATTTAAGAATTATTTCCATAATTTAGTTGTCATGCTCTCTAGATAATATGCACTCAAAATTATAATTAAAATCCAAGAATAATTGTAAGTATTCACTCCTCACTTATATCTGATATAAAAAAATTTTATAAGTGCAAGAACTCATTAGTTTTTTTTTTCCACCTTATTCTCATAGAAATATTCATTCTCCATCCTACTTCAATAGGTACATCTCCCTACTTGATTCATATCATTAATGCTAACTATAATTGTAAGGTAGTTGTCATATCCTTCAAATGTTATATGTCTCCAATCATAATTGAAAATCCTCATAATGATTTATAGGCATTTACTTTTCATTAATGACTAGCTTTCAACACCTCTTTATACCCTAAACTCACCAATTTTTGTCTCAAAATCAGATATTTCATCCATAGGAACACTAGGATCTTATTTCATCAAATTTTCAATGGTTTTCCCCGTATTACAATTTATTCGTCAAATAAATCGGCTTCAAGACCATACTCCTCTCAACTTTCTCATGTTTACAATAGTTGTAACCATTTCTGATCCTTCATCATTTTCATCCTACTATTGTTATTATAATAACTATTAGACTTTTCCAAGATTTTATACACACAATCCAAGTTAGAACTTGGACCATCAGAAGCAATTCACATGAATATATCTTCCATCATGTATTAAAGTTCTCACTAAGAGAAATTACTTTAAAATCTTTATTCTGATTGTTCTCTCTGAGAATCATACACTTTTCATAAAAGTGTACCTCTTTGTGGTCATACAAGAATTTAAAGTCTCATATTCTCTAAGAAGGATATGCCAACATCATGGCATCACCATTTCATAATCATCAATATCCTCCATATGAGTTATCTCTGTAACTCATATTTAGGAAAATCACCTCACCTTATGGATTGTATATGACCTTTGAAGCTGTTTGAATGGCTGTGATGGAATAGACTAAAGCTCTGATACCAAACTGTAACAACCTGGTGGCTCCCACTTGCAATATTATCCGCTATGGGAAACTGGCTGCCCATACAACCAGCCCCATCACGGTTTTGTTCTTCCCTGGTTTCTTTGGCAAAAGGCCTTGTTGCAAGGAGAGTCACACACCACTCTTATCAATAGCCCAGCAACTTTCGCCTTAGTGATGTAGGATTAACTCTCTATCTCTCAGCCATCTACCATCTATGAGAATTTTGGGTCATTTTTCATATATTAGATCATAATTTTAAAGGAGATGAAATCAAAATTTTATTTTATGAAAAATGGGGTTTCATGAAAGTAGCATCATTGTAAACTCAAAATTTGGACTAGAAGTTATCAAATTTGGAATGTGCGCGTCGATACGATTCAAATGATGCTAATTTTGCGCAAAACAGACATCAAGGGTAGAAGATTGTTAGGATTTTACTAATCAAAGGGGGGGGTCAAAATTGATATTGACACCCCTAGTGGTTAACCCGTGATGCAACATCGCCACCCGTCACCACCCCTTCTCCCCTTGCATGGTACAACCTGAGAAGGAAAAGGAAAAGAGGGGGTTTTTCAGAAAATTTGGGGACCCAAAAACCCTCACCTCTCTCTGATCTCCCCTTCCCCACCACTAGTGATACACATGCGACTCGCCTGGCAGGATTCCTCCCACCGATGACCTCCACTTGATCTCCCTCTATGGTAACTGAAAAGCCCCTGCAGGTGTAGCCCTTCCTTGTTGGGATTTTTTGGTGACAAAATGGAAACCCAAATGGGGTTTCTCCAACAACCTCCCCTCGCCCATTTTCTTTCCTTTTCGACATTGACAGAAAACCCGGAATGGGTTTTTCGATGGCAACCAACCCCATGTTCTCTTTCCCTTTTTTCGAGATGATAGAAACCCAGATTGGTGTTTCACCAGCACGCAACCCCCATCCAAGCTCCCTCTTTCACCATTAAGCAACCCCTGTTGAGTTCCTTGCCATTGTGTTGCAGCACAAGGAGCCTTGCACCGAAAACCCCATCACCAGATTCTCCTCCCCTAGGAGACAAACTAAAAACCTCTTTTCCCCTTCTTTAGGTTCCCCTCTCTCTCCGGTGTCAATCAAAAATCCAAAGCGAGTTTTACTCAGGTGATCCACAACCAGTGGCCACCACCATTGCCCTTCCCTTGTTTTATCTATCGCCAGCATTGCTAGGCCATTGGGCAGTCGGCATGTCAGAACCCCCACTATCACCTCCCCTATTTTATCCTTTCATTTGGTGAGTCAAGGTGAGTTGGCTCGCTGAGTCAATGCGTTCTTGACTCATTTTAGGGAACCAAGTTGACCAGGTACGCCCTAATAAACCCTTGACCTTTGACTCACGATTCTAACCAATCTAGGAGGAATCTTAGAGATCCGAGAGCACCTCGTGATCCTAGCAATGCTAGGAACAATAACCATCTTCCCATTTTTCGATCAAGGAAGATCTAACAGTTGATTTGACTAGACCTTTGGTAGGAAGTCAAATTGTTTGATCTATGATGATCTAACTTTGTTTTTCTGATCCAAGTAGTCCGTAGTGATCCTCATGAAGTGTAGATCGAGGATCTATGCAAGAATTTGGATCTGAAGCAATTATGGAGATGATTTAGCAGATCGTGGTTAATGGCTAAGATCAACTAAAGATCCAAGGATGAAATTGGACCCAAATTGATCACCTGAACTGTTTAGAATTCCTTATTTGATTAATTGACTTGAATTACTAAAGTGTTATGCAATCTAAGGCAATCAAGTGAAGAAATTTGATAAGATTAGCATGGATATCTGATGATCAGGCACAATTGAGGCAGTCGATGGATGACTCGACTAAGCAGACAGTTGAATATTATTTAGATTGACTTGTCCAAGGTAAGATTACTGTCTTAATCATTTGATGGAGTGATTTGATTTCAATTAGATATGATTGAGCATGATATTTATATAGTAATGCCCAATTAGTGGGTTAAAAGATAAATTAACCTAAATGGATATTGATCTAAGCTTAATAGCTTTGAAACATGCATGGATGTAATTAAGAAAAGGACCAGATGGTTATGAGTAGGACTGATTAAGTGTGATTTGAATTATGAACCAATTAGCGCAGGCCTTGCCTTAACATTCTAGAGATGGGAATCATTAGAATGTCTTGAACGTAATGTAATGAAATGTAAAAGCATAATATTGTGTGTTAAGAATCCAGGTTAAATAAAGTGGATTTTGAGTGTGACTAGATGTGTTGTGTATCCAGGTACAAGTATTGAGGTGATTGAGCTATATTGGAGTCTTATCGAGACTTGAGAGGTACAAACGAGTGATTCTTTGTCTGAGGTAGGTGATTACATTTGAAAATTTTTCTTGATTTCATGATCATGACTTCTCACTTGAAATTCTTGAGGCATGTGTTTTACACCCTATCATGTTTATTAAAACGTATTTATTACTTCACTTTTGATAGCATGACATTTGATTATACAATTATCCATATTTTCACATGTGATGGTTTATACTTTATAATGTATTTTGATTCAGCCTATTGAGGTTTATTTCACTTGGGAGTTTTTCATGATTTATAGCATATTTTGTGGCTTTATGATCAGTGTACTATGCTAGGAGGGTTGTAAGGTTGGCCACTTACCCTCTAACTTTGCAATGATGATGATTAGACACCACCCTTGAGTGGTACAGGGCCAGGTACGTAGGTGGTGGTGTCATGGGTAGTCCCCCCTATGGGTCCGTTCCCCCCATGGGGACGGAGAAAGTCTCCTGTTTAGGTGTCGACAGGGAGCGATAGTGGTTTAGATCCTAGTTCAGTTGCCACTGTAGTATAGTAGCCCATACCATTATTTTGTATGCTCATGTGGTATTTATATGTGGGGTGAAACAAGGTAAGCGAGGCCTAGGCCATGAGTGACTTTGGGGGTTGATGCAGGCTGCACAGGAGGGACCTAGGGTTTGGTATGAGTACCCATTACTGAATTTGAGTGTCGTCGAACACTCTAGGGCTTTTTGTATGCAGTGCCCTATTTATCATGACATGCTTCATATTATTTTGTGAACACGAATTTTTATCTATTTTGACATATGCTGATTCGTGTGTTGATCATGCTTCGCATGCCATGATGTTTTGCTTTGATATTGTATTGCCTTAGACGAAAAGCATGTTTTGCTCCTAATTGTTTCATTTAGATTTATAATATTCATGAGCTTTACATTATGAACTTTTGATGATTTCATTTGCCTTATAAGTGATTTATTTTATTAATACTTGACATGATATTGGTCCTCTTTGCAAAGTGTTTACTGCATGTTTTATTTCTCATAATCACCTACATAAGCATAGCTTGCTAAGGCATTACTTTGTTTGCAATGCCTCAGATACAAAGAGTTGCAATAGTTTGATGCACTGATAGAGCAAGCATAAGCGATGACGGTTCTCAGTGAAGCATTGAAGACATTTTAAAGATGATAAGGTTTGTTCAGGATCTCGCATGAGTTATTGTTTGTGGACTATACTTTAGTTAAAATTGCAATGTGACTTGAATGTAAGAATATGAATTCATGTTGGATGTGATGGCTATATGGAGGGACCCTGGGTATTTTGTCATGAGTTGTTTTTCTTATCCACTATTGGAGTATACATTTTTATCAAAAATAGTATTTCATTTGGATGGATGGGCGTGGAGATTGAGTCTCCTATATGTCATGTCTTGTATTGTGTTTATTAGGTGATTTTGTATTGCACGTGTTATGTGTAATGATCCAAAATACCAAGGAGACTACGGGATTTTTGGTAGAAATGGGATTTTAATTTACTGTTAAATCCACGGTTTAGTGGTTGTATGACTCCCAGGATTTTGAAAGAAGTGCTTTTAGTTGAGTTCTTTTTTTTGTCAATTTGAAAATCAAAGTTTTAAAATAAGGATCCCTAATGTTTTTATAAATTGTTATTTTATTGTTGGTAAAACTCAAGGTGTCACAATTTGGTATCAGAGCTGACCCTTGACCTGATGTGTGACTGGGCGCACGCAGATGCCTAATTTCATGGTTAACACGTGGGGACATGTGTTCTCTAAGGAGGGAAGATGTGAAGGGCTTAGGTACCCTGTAGATGGGAGATGGCTAAGAGAAAGAGAGTTAGTCCCACATTGCTAAGGGGAATGTTGTTGGGCTGTTGATAAGAGTGGTGTGTGATTCTCCTTGCAACATGGCCTTTTCTCCAGGAAACTAGGGAAGAACAAAACCATGAGGGGGCTGGTTGTATGGGCTGCCAGTTTCCCAGAGCTGAAATATTGTTGTAAGTGAAAGCGACCGGGCTATTACACTTTCATAGCAAGAAAATGCATCAGGCTAAGAGAGGGAAAAATGAACCAAAGTTGGCCAGCATAATTGTAACAACTCTAAAATTTAGGTCATTTTTCATGTATTAAATTATAATTTTAGTGAGGATAAAATAATTGAATTTAATTTCATCAAAATAACCTCTTTATGACTTGAAATTTGGACTTGGGATTATCAAAATTAGAATGTACATGTCGATACGATTCAAATGACACTAATTTTGTATGAAATAGAGATCGAGGTGAAAAAACCCAAAAGTTTTTACTAATTTGGAAGGGGGGTTAAAATTGATAATGGCACCCCCTGTTTTGGCCAGTTATGATTATGACGCATGAAATGAGGTTACACGAGGGACTTCAAGGAGAGAAACCCTAGCACCATCTCTACCCCTCCCTTCCATTGCCCAAAAGCGACCTTATTCACTAGCGATCACCGCCATTTCTCTCTCCCGCCTGATCTTCCTCTCTCTAGCTTTGATGTAGCTCTCCTCTATTGGATATTTTTCAGCATCAAAATGAAACCCAGATCATTTTGTTCCTAGCTATCTGTCACCTCTTATTCTCCGACGCATACAAACAACCCAAATTGGGTTTTTCACCAGTGCGTTAAACCCCTCTCCCTTTGCCATTTTTTGGCAACCCCTGTTACCCCTCTATTTTCCTCCACTTTTGGGATTGGGTTTGACTACTCTGACAACCATCCCTTCTCCCTCATCTTCCCTATTTTAGGAGAGTGAGGGCTAAGTTAACTCGCCGAGTCAACTTGCCCCATTGAGGGAACCAAGTTGACCCAGAACCTCCTATTTTAACCTTGAACTTCAACTCTTGACTGTGGTCAATCTAGGAAGAATCTCGAAGATTTGAGAGTACCCTCACAATCCTTGTAATGCGAAGAATGATACCCACCTTCCCATTCTTCGATCAGGGGAGATCTAACCATCAATTTGATCATACCTTTGATTGGAGGTCAGATCATCTGATCTGTGATGATTTGACTTTGTTTTTTTTATAGAGTGGGTCTATAGTGATCCTCACAAAGTGTGGAACAAAGATCTATATATATATATATATATATATAAAGGATCTGAAGGGTTTATGGAGAGAATTTAGCTAATCTTATCAGCAATTGAGATCACCTGAAGATTCAGGTATGAAATTGGATCCAATTTGATGATCCAAATAATTTAAAATTCTTACTTGGATTAATTAGTTAAAATTACTAAATTTTAATGTGATCTAGGGCAATCAGGTGAGGATCTTTAATGAGATTAGCATGGATATCTAATGATCGAGCACAATTGAGGTGATCGGTGATTAATCTGACAAAGCAGACAACTAGAGGTGATTTAGATTAACTTATTCAAGGTAAGATAACTGTCTTAATCATTTGATGGAATGATTTGATTTCAATTAGATATGTTTGAGCATGATATTTATATAGTGATGCCTGATTAGTTGATTTAAATGATATATTAAACGAGATTGATGTGATCCAAGCCTAATAGCTCTAAATATGCATTGATGTACTTGAGAAGAAGAACTAAATGACTATGAGTGGGCCTAATTAAGTATAATTTAAATTATTAGCCAATTAGGGGAGGCCCCGCTATGTTGTGTAAGTAAGAATCTAGGTTAGCTAGAGTGGATTATGAGTATGACTAGGTGTGATATGTATCTAAGTGATGGAATTGTGGTAAACTGCACTAGAGATGGGTCAAACTGAACTAAGAGGTATATACGAGTAGTACGACGTCTGAGGTAGGTGATTACATTTGGGATTTCTTCTTGATGTCATCGATCATGACTTGTTATATGAAATTCTTAAGGCATGTGTTTTATGCACTATCATGATTTATTGAAATGCATTCAGTATTTCACGTTCGATATCGTGACATTTGATTATGTGATTATTCATGTTTTGATGTGTGATGGATTCCACCTTATCATGGATCTTGATTTGAGACTTTTGGGTGAAGTTGGGTAAGCCGAGTCCTTGTATCGATTTGAGGGTGGGCCAGGGGATTTGGCTGATAGGCTTTCATTGGGAACGGAATGATGCGGGCCGCATGTGAGAGACCCAGGGTTGGAGTGTGTTGGGTGAAGCGGGGTAAGTCGGGTCCTTATACTGATTTGAGTGCGGACCGTGGGATTTGGTTGATAGGCTTCTATCGGGAATGGATTGATGCAGGATGCACGTGAGGGTCCAAGGGTTGGAGTGTGATAGGTGAAGTGGGGTAAGCTGGGTCCTTGTACCAATTTGAGGTTGGGCCAGGGGATTTAGCTGACAGGCTTTCGTTGGGAATGGATTGATGCTGGCTACACATGAGGGACCCAGGGTTGGAGTGAGTACTCATTACCATCGCCATGAGTGTAGTTGAGACACTCATAGGGCTTGAATTGTGCATGGCATTCTATGATCATGACATGCATTATATTTCTCTGTGGACACAGACTTTTGCTATTATGGTGGATGTGTATCCATGTGTTTTATGACGTGCATGTTATGATATTCAGATTTGAAAAAGGTTTGTTTTGCTCATGATTTCCTGATTTATCCATTATGGATGTATGATGTTTCACATGCTTTGTATACATTCTTCTTATGAGATTTCACCATGATTATGATACTTCATGTCATGTGATTTTATCGTATTTCTATTGAATGTGATTACCTACACAAGTGATAGCTTGCTGAGGCATTGCTTTGTTTTGCAATGCCTCAGATTTGAAGCGTAATAGTGCTAAGAGAAAGCAGGTGGAGCTGCATGGATTAGAGCGAGGACCATGAGGATTATCTACATTCTTAGTATTCAGAGACTGATTTAGCGTACATCTCGGATTGGACCCACACTACTTGGATATCTTAGAGAGATTGGACCCACACTACTTGTGTAGTGTACCTTTACTTGCCGATGTGTGTATGATGTGGTGATCATTGATGGATGTTGGGAAATTTAGACATATGATTCTTATTATTTTCTTTTCACGATTATGTATGATTTGTCATGGTTTTACTTCGAGCATGCTCAGTATATCGACGATTTGATTTCTATTTATTATCATGATTTTGGATATGGGATGATCCTCAATAATTTCTTTTGAATGTTGCGTTAATTATGTAATTTGTAAGTTTTTATTTTCAGAGATGTCTCTATCCCACATCCTTCCACTTATACAATTGCTACTGCCACTCAGTCAAAGACATTAGGTACCACTGGATTATCACTTGTTCCAGGCCACTTACATCTTAGCCTTCTTAGGTAATGCATTTAGGTTCTTCTGCCTAGGATTATTGGAAATTCTACATTTCTTTCTGCTATCAATCTTTAAATAAACACTAGATACATCAGGGAAAAACACACAATTCATATAATTCAAAAGAACCACTATTCCCAAGCTTTTAGGCTTTTCAACCTGCAGGACACTATCAATAAGTGATAACTCTAGCCTCCACCTAAGTCCAACTAAGCCAACCTTTCTAAAATGGGTAAAATAAAAACTTGAAGCATTGGAGGCTTGAATGTTGGCAGCATTGATTGTGTGTTGCAATGCTTCAATAATAATTTTAGCATTTTCCATGAAGAAACACTAGAATATGAAAATTTTCTGTTGGCTGCCATAAAAGTATGTCATTTTGCTATGATTTACCTCATTAGATACAAATGAGAGTATCTTGTTTCCATCTTTGGCTTACCGATGGAATGAGAATCTACGTGAAGTCTTTTATATCAAAGATATTGGTCCTTCATGGCTTCTCTGACTGGCTCCTCTAGAAAATAACAATCATTATTTGAGTAAGTTTTCAACTAGAAAAGGCTACATTCTCATACAATATAAGTTTTCTAACACATCAAAACACCCTCCTCAGTAGTTTATACCAATTAATTTCCCATACCTAGCAACAATTCATGGCAATTCTAATGTGTCGATGGTATCTTCAACCATTCTGTCACCTCCAGACAAAGGTTCATTAGTGAGTTCCCCTTAGCTATCCTTTTTACTCTCTGATGAATAAGACAATACATTATCCAGGTGAAATTTGGGAAAGAGAACCCTTTTAGTTGCTTGCAAGCGAACATCTCTATTGGCCAATGCAATCATCAAGAACCAATCTTTAGTCGTTAATATCCTAGATATGAATTAACTAGTTGAATTTAAAAGCTAAGTACTATAACCTTCATAGCATTACTAGCATCTTCTTCCAAAGTGCCAAACAAAATCAATCCCAAGGGAGCAAATAAAGAAAGAGTAGAAGTCTCTAACATTACTCATACGATCCCAAACCTTATAAGACTCTATACTAAAAATGCACATAAATATCCAATGAATCCAGGATCATCAGAGGCTTTGAAGCTCTCTATTATGAGAGGTAACAAAATGCCCTCCACTTTCAAAATCCTTGACCAAAGATACAGCTCCCCAAATGCAACAAATATTCAACATCTAATCCTCAGATAAAACAAATGAAAATTTCCTAAAGAAAAAGCAAAAATGTTGCAAATTAGTGCTTGCAAAGCCAAGAATCATCGCAAATGTGAAACAAAGGACCTAAACCCAAAAAAGAAGCATCAAGTCAAACAAAAAGAGAAAGATAAGGGAAATCTTTAGAAAGGAAGCACAACTAGGATGTGATTCTATGGAAAGGAAAACAGTAACTTGATTTAGAACTATGAGACAGAAGGAGGGAGGGAGTCATGCAAAGGCAAAATGTGGGAGGAAGGTGCTTGAAAGGAAAAGTAAAGAATGTGGCATGACTCCTCATTAAATTACTTTTAAAACAAGAATAAAAGAAAACATGACATGATAATGTAGGCCACACTATCAGTTAGATTTAAAATCTAACATGATTCATTGAGTAATCATCTCTAACATATTTTGAAATGTCTATGGTGGTTTATGAGCTTTGAACTAATGGCATCAGATTTACAAGGTAGTAAATTGATTGACGATGGTATTTGCTTTGTCTATTTATTTGTTTAGAGTAAGATTCAAGGCACCTTACTCTTGTGCTACTTGGTTATGTTATTGAGACGACTCCAGTATATGTATTTTTAATACGAAATTAAGTCCTAATGCTAGATTGATCCATATTTGAAAACAATTTTGTAAAAACAATGCAATGCAGCAATCTTTTCTTTTAAATTCACTTTGAAAACCCCGAGTGTTATTTTTCATTTCTTAAAATAAGAAATTTCAATGAAATGAACACTACATTTCTATAAAAAAAAAAATCAAGCAGAGTTTCCTCTATTTTTCAGACATGCGATATTTAACGCATGTCATGCGAAGTACATGATAAACATTCATTTGAATTTTAAAACTTGATTGGAGACTTCGTATCCTTTTTAAAAACATCTAATGTTTCCCAAGACTTATCAGATACAGCCCAATTATAATTTAAATCACATATAATATCAAAATATTACCTATAGTCAATATAATTTGAGTCTCTTAACGCAACTCTAGATTAACTTGGCTTTTATCTTCTTAAAATCATCAAGTGGATTTCTTATAATCTTAATCTCTTTTCTAATTTTTTCTAAGCTGACCTATGGTGAAAATGATAGGGTGAGTATACAACATACTCAGTTGATAATCCAGTACTATAAAACCAAAATTACGACATACACATACAATCATTTGAAGAAAGGTTTCTCTGATGATAAAATCACAAGGCCACAAGTCATCACATGGAATGCATCATAAGCACACCAATGCATGTATGTATATGTGTGTGTATCATCCACGAATCCGCATCATACTTGACAAATCAAGTAACATATGATTACTTTAAAATTCATAGTAGTAATCAACTGAACTACATGTCAGTCATTCAAAACACTAATAATTTCATTATTATGCATGTATATGCTTCTACTATTTTATCAACCAAATGTATTATATTTCAAATAACCAGCTCATCATGTAAAAACACATTATGGATAATGAAACAAATACCACAAAATGTCTTTTGATAATGCATGCAAGTATGAATCAGTATTTGATCATACAGAATCAGTTATAATACCCTATTCATCCAACATAATAGTAATCTGACCAGGGCAAAACTGTCAGTTTAGAAGAATCAATACGTGCTAAAATCTCAATAATAAAACCACCAGCTAAGTATATATGTCAAAATGTAGTATTGATAAGACATGAAGTTAGTCGATGAGGTAAATGCTAGAAGTCCAATTGTTAGCTACCAACATTCGATAAATCTATAATCTGGCAAAATCAAAAGCTGTTTAAAAGCATAACCGATCAATTCATAAGTGCAAATATTTCTTTATGCAATAAATAGAGCTAAAATCATAACTGTGAAATTCGATCTTACACCCATGAGTTGAAAATCTATGAGAAAAGACTAGTGATCTCAAATCAACCAAAATGTCCAAAAAAATCTAATAGATTTGTCAAACCAGCATGCTCAAAATAGATGAAGCCAAATCAAAGCACATAGCTCTCAAACCAAAATGCATATTTTCATATCCACATCATTGTGGAGAACTGATTGCTCCAATCACAATGACATACAGTCCTGCCACCCTGGACAATGTCTAAATCTAGAGAAATATTTGATATAATCATCAACACACAAACACCTATGCTCATAGGGCCCTACCATCACCCATTGGTGACTACCATTGCCTCTACGTTGATTCGTGGATACCTCATGGTCATTCCTCACTAGACCTCATGGGGGCTACCCGACTGCCACTCAGAGCACTTTCCCATGAGAAGATACTCTCACTACTCACTGTCTCTATCGTAGGGCTGGTATCAAATCATCTCAGTGGTTAGTGGCCAACTGAACCACTTAGCATAAGGTCACTAGGACTTACAGACCACACAGCATTCCTGTCTCTAGGTCTTATGGTGCTTATAGAGCACTTGCCAAGCAATCCAAGACTTAAGACACTCCTAGAGTACTTGCCCAAAACATCGATGGAATCCATATCCATCAGGACTTACAACGCTCATAGAGCACATGCCTAATGCATCAGCATATCAGTATCCATTAGGACTTACAGCCACTAATAAAGTACCTACCAAAAGTATCGATGAAATTATAACCATCAAGACTTACAAATGCTCAAAGAGCGCCTGCCTAATGAGTAATTACCAAAAGATCAATATCATAGATCCTAAATCACATAAAATAGTGTGCATATTTTATGCAAAATCATGTATGTCAAATATTCATTTCAAAGCATGCTCAGTAGCCAAATCAGTTTATATTCATATTCATACATCTCAAAAGTATCATATGTTATACATGTCATGTGCAAAATCATGCATTTTCAAGCATTCTTTTCAAAGTATGAAAATCATGCATATGCAAATCACAATCTTCTCCTGTCTTACAAGTAAACATTTGGATACTTTGAATTGAATAATTCATTGTTCTTTCAAAATTAGGTATGCAACATGAATTTAAAATCATATATTAATTTACTAGAATCATTTATAAGAATGGCAGATAAAGATCATATGATAAATTATGAATCCAAATGAAAATCATATACGCAAAAGCAACATACATATGTATCAAATCATTAGTATGATAACCAAACCATCCTAAACCAGAAATAGTTCACAAACTAGTTTCTCATTTTGAAGTTTATATGAAACTTGGTAGTATTAGATTACATACCTCTTACGATGCCCTCAATTTTTTATTTTGTCAACTTAGCTTAGACAACAACTCATCTAGAATCAATCTCCTCATTTTGTATCGAGCAACATCTAAATAATCAATACAAAACTCATATTATTTTTAGTTCTCACATTTAAACTTTGTTTGCTTAATGTTAAATATCATTTCATATAAATCAGATCACCATTATGATCTGACATTCACCCTCTAGACCCATGATTCTTACTTTCTCTCATCATTGAATCTTGTTAGCCAATGAATTACATTCTCTTCCATCAATTTGTTTGTTTTTCATTTGTAGTTAGTTATCAGAACTCAAATGAAGTGATCTAAGGTCCAACCAATCCTTTGTCATCAATGACATAAAGGTCTACTGGGCCCAATTATACACCTTTAGGTCATTCGATGAAATTACATTATGATTTAATAGTTCAGGTCATCTCAAAGTCATGAAGGTTTTAGGTTTACAGTCTATCATTGATTAATGGTTAATCACGTAATCATTTCATCATTTGATGGTCAAATTTGCCTAATCAGTTGTTTTATAGTCATTGTTCCTAAGCTGTACATGAGAGATTCAATTAGATCATTATCCAATGTACCATTCATTCACTAATCAGTGGTCCAATGGTTTAGATTTGCATTATAATTCAGATAATCCCATTGATGAATGATCAAAGTCTAAAATTCAAATCCAATAGGTTACAATGGTCTGGCTTAATGTTTCAAGGTTTGATCCCATGTTCTTAGTAATGTAGGATCAAACGGCTGAGATAATCCTATTGATTTCGATCCAAATTCTACAATTTGTCATATCTAAGTTAGTTCAAGGTTTAGAAATTCATCTGTGGGATCTGATCATTGATCAGATGTCACTAGGTCCCTCTTCTATCACTATTTGATTGGACGGTTAAGATTATTTGATAAATTTTTCTCAAATTTTCATGATTTCAATCACAGCCTAGTTAATTTAGGATTCTAAAATTCATCTATGGCATCTAATCATCGATTAGAAGTCACAGGTTCACTGTTTGAAAAGTGACAGATTAGACGGCCTAGATCGTCTTATCTGTTTCACCTCTAGATCATAAAAATTTGACTCATTCTATCAATTTAAGGATGGAAAGCTTACTGGTAGCATCTAATCATCGATCAAATGTTGCTAGAAACTGTTTACACATGAACAGATTGGACGGCTAAGATTATCCAATCAATTTCCAACCTAGATCAACAATTTCAATCAGATCCGAGCTACATCAAGTAAGTAATTTTCTATTTCTAATCTTAGATTAGAGATGGACAATTGGATCATCTTAAAAACTTAGACCTAAGATGAAATCATATGGATTTATCTTAGAACTCCAAATCAAGAGTTGGGTATCATAGATCTTACCTCTAGGTACATCTCCATGCCTTTTCTTTTCTTGGATGAGCTAGATTGGTTGTGTTTTCACCGGTAAGGTCTCTGAGTTCGTTGCGCACTATCTCCTCTCTAATCGATGGTCAAGATCAGCATTGATCCCCCAATAACCATGGGGTTTTGGTTCTTCCTCATGCGTTGAAGAGATTGATCAGCTCAAATTGTCGATCCAAGCCGTTGTCTTCTTTGGCCACAGCCTACAAACTCTGGCCACCCGTAACCCCTTTTTCCTCCTCCCTGGCATGACAGTCCCTCTTCGGCTACTGATTTTCTTTTCTAGCGTACAGGCTCCTGTTCCCTCTCTCTTTTCTCTCCCTTCTCCTCTTATTCCTCTACTTCTCTTCACCTTCTTCCTTTTCTCCTTTTCTCTTTCCTTCCTCAGTTCACTCTCCGTCCGTTGGGTTTTCCCATGTCTATCAGGTTTTGGAAACAGACTTACATTTGTTTCCATTTTTCTTGTGCGGGAGGGGGTGCCAATATCAATTTTGGCCCCTCCTTTAATCATTTTAATTACTTTCTTTTATTTAATATATAATTATAACACTTTTTCATTATTCTAAATATTATAATTTTAGTAAAAAAGATATAACTATTACTCATGAAGGTTTCCTTATGTCTCTTTACTGTTGGACTCAAATTTCTACAAGTGGGTTTCATTGATAAAATTATTGAATTACCCTTCGTGGAAAAAAATCACAACTTATTCGTCCAAACTCCAATTTTAGCAAACTTCATGTCATTGGAATTGTCTTTTTGAGTACTATCTTAATATAAAGGCCTCAACACTTGATTTGATGTCTATAAAATTCTTACTTATAAAACACTAAAAATTTAAAATTTTCAATATTCTCTTTTCATTGTAATTTAACATAATTCAAAATATACTTAAATGAAGATTTAAAAATTAGAGATGTTACAATTATACAGCTGAATGCACATTGATCCAGTGCCAAAACTTTTGGTCATCTAAAACACTCAATTTTTTAGCCCTATCTTGCATATAAGATATGCACCAACAGTCTTTTGCATTGAATGCTTGTAACTATTTGCAAAAGCAGAGAACCCAATAAGATGAAAACCACTGGCATTGAAATCTTAACAAATTAGAGGATTAAGATCATCCCTGCCTAGAAAGTAATCTGTTGGATCACAAAGCATCTAGGACGCATTGGCGTGTCAACCAGATATCTTTGTATCACACTTGGAGACTCCATATAATTTCTCCATGTACACTTCTAACCATAGGTAAATAAGGCCTGCTGAAACAATCTAACTCCATCCTTGGGTATCAAGATAAGGCCCAACTGTAGCCTTTATGATGTTTGTTGAATAGCTGGATCTAATCCACGTGTAAGTCAGAACCCTTGAATCATGTCACAGCCACGTGGTCTTGGTCAAAAGTTGGATGACTGGAATTAGAAAGTTTTGTACCAAGTGAAGAACGTGCGACCATAGCATCGCCACACTACGACCAGTCTCTATCAATTGCACGTGGTGAAACATACCGGCTGCTGCCTAGTTGAACACCTGATGATTAAACTACATGAAGGTGAGTCTAGAAAGGGATCAAAGAGTGATCGGAATCGTTCATCTTGTTCTGCATTTCTTGTTTAGGCTTTGGACTAAAATTCATGCCCATCGAAGGCTTCTAGCTTCTAGTTCTTTGGGTTAGAAGTTTCAACGTATGCGATATGTCTCAAATCATCCAACGATTATGCATTCTGGTGGCTGGCCAATTCAAGGCAGGTTGAACAAAATGACGATGAACGGATCAGATCATGACCATGCAAAGGACTGTTCTAGCCCGTCAGCATCTTTCTCAGCATAAGGAAAGGCAATTTCCTCCTTGATTTGACTAAATGCCTAGTTGTTGGGGCGTTGGCTTCCGGCCCACCAAGAAAAGAACAAAGCCAAAATCCTTTTCTCAGTGGCCTTTGACTGGGTTCTATTTATTTATCTAGACAGGGACAATTAGGACCCATTATAATCAAATGAAGTCTAATAGAGAAATGATAATTCCACCCTCTTTATTTGCCTTACACTGCCGCTAAAGGTTTTTTGGGCATTTAGTTAAAGTGTTCACTTAATTTTAAGTTAGAAAACTGAAAAGAGAACATTAAATGACAAAAAAAAAAAAAGGCATTAAGGGGAAAAATAGTGCTCACAGTCATTTGGCGTCATTTCTCTTATGCAGCCTATATATGGGGAGGTGAAAAAGATGAATTGCTTAGACCCAGGAAAACATAGTCCTGGGATGTATCTTTCTGTGAATATTTGAATATCAATGCCGAATCTCAAATGAGAAAAGGCATCATTGTTGAACGTTGCGAAACAAATTTGGACCCTTTTAACTAGGCTTCACCTTTGGATGATCTGATCAATTCATCTTGTTCAGCTTTTCATTTTTAGACTGCTGCCCTTAGATGTTTCTAGAGACTAATTTTTCCAGCTGAAAATATCAATGGTCATGATTTAAAAAAGAAAAAATGCAAAAACCTAAAACCATCAACGATCATGAATCTTAGTGTCTAGCCAATCTAGTTGAGGCCAAACAAGACTGGTAGGTCAGATAATCCAAAGGTGATAAGACTTGTTTACGAAGGCGGTTCAGAAAGTCAATCCGGATAGCATTTCTCGTCCCAAATGGCCTGTTAAAGTAGAGGCACTGTGTTATGCTCTGGAAAGCAGGTGTATTGTCTTGGATTGATACCTCACATTGAGTGAGGTAATATTCTAAAAGGGGTGTGAAATATCATATCCCTAACTTGCACGATTTTGTTCTAAGATATAAACAATTTCCAGTTGACACAAAACTGGCATGTGCAATAGCCACCATCTAGTCAATATTCATAGATAAAAGAGTTACTTCGGTGTACCAAGCTCCTGCGTAGGTAAGGTCTGGTAAAAGGGTGGACAACAAGGGTCAATCCCATGCAACTTTATCTTGCATTCACACTCCTTATCAATATTCATAGACAATAGAGTCAAAATGCTGACAGTACAGGAAAAGACATAGGTGGCGGTAATTCTTTAAGGAGAAGCATATCCATGCCCAGTCACTCTTGGCGCTACTACATAAACAAGACCGTGGAAATTTTGCCCAACTCCAACTCTCAAGGTTTGGGGCCTTTGGGCAACTGTTATGGGGAGGTTCTATCTCGCCAGGGTGCACAAGGACCCTGAAATTTAAGTCCCCACTTTCCTGTTACCTAAGCTGATAAACATGAAACCAACTCTTATATAAGCAAACAAACTATATGAATGTTCATTCTTAGAAATATAGCGTGACAAACACTTTGTTCCTTGATTAAAATGATACCAATGAATCTAGAAGATTAAATATAAGAAACCACCACTACCATGCCTAATACTTAACCGTTGAGGAAATTGGACTCTAGGTGAAGAAGAGTCTGCACAAGCCGACCCAAGTTATTGCTTGATCTAATGGACCTAAACTTGAATTTCCCCGTGCTTAAAGAACTCATGAGGAACCAAACTCAGGTCCATCCTTAAAAAATGTGACGTATGTACTGGCTAGTCATTTTCAGAATGGGCAACAAGGCCTGAACCGATAGCTCCCCTGCTTATTAGGGATACGGGAACATGTCAATGGCTCAATCCACGCAATCGTGCATTGGTTTAGACATCCCAAGACCATACACCCTTGCACTCGTTCTCTCCTTTTCCCAGTTTCCCTTTTCTTGACCTTTTGCTGGTTGTTGACACCGTCCTTGTCGGAAATGCCTACCCTAAGAACTCCCTTTCTCGATCAAATGACGAAAACACCAAGGGAGAAACGAGATTTTGTAACACGGTTTTGGATCCAAGACGTGTTTTTCTCGCCTGGGGATGTCAAGATCCGATAAAAAACCTTAAGTCTCTCATCTCGCCGTTGATCCAAAACGGGGTGTTAGAAATTCCTCCATTGCTCGCCGATGCCCCTTCTGCCTCTTTCACTGTACAATCAATCGGATACAAATACCCGGAGACTCCAAATGAATCGACACGGTTGAATTGGGTGGCTGATATCCAACAACGTGTAAGGGTTTTCCAGAAATTTGTAACAAGAAAAGAAGTATTAAACGGAATCTTGTAAGCTTGCAAGTTGCAAGGTCCTCTGCTTCTGAGTTCACATTCCTCAAACTGGTTAGTCCAAGCCGTCCCTACATAAAGGATAGCGTCAAGATTTATGGGACAGTTTGCTTCCGTACTGAAGAATTATAAGACAGGAACACGAGTGTTCTTTCTCCTCCCAAAGAGGCATCGCAGTCTCACTGCGTAAAACGCGGTTAGATCGATTTCGCGGACGACGAGGCCGGGCTGCTTCAGAGTTATGCTTCTATACCTACTTCCTCGATGGCAAAAATCCAACCCCTACCAGCGCCGGGATGCAAGAAGATCAACCCTGGAACTGCACCTCGAAGGATTCCGATCAGAGGCCAAGTTCTGAAACGAATTATCGGATGCTTTCCGGGTCTGCGTGGGCCTTCTACCAAATCGAAGTAGCCCAAGTTCCAAGACTTTTGATCGATGGAATTACACGTACTTCCACATTTCCCTCTCCTCTCCCCTGTTCTGTTTGTCTTTAGCTCTGTTTTTCGTTTTGCTGAATAACAGGTTAGGGAAGCGTTGCTGATCCCTATTCAGATATGTTATTTGGGGTCTGGGTTTTGAATTTCTGCTGCTGGCGATGGACGAAGGCGATTACAGCGTTTGCTTGCAGCTTTTATAGCAAAGAGGACCGGCGCTTCTCTGACGGTTTTCTACCCGTAGAAATAGGAGTTCTTTCTTTCTCTTGGCTTTTTTACCGTACATTCTCTGTTGAGCTGAATGGGAAGAAAGAGAGCTAGTTCAAAGATCCTCTGTTCTTGATTTTCATTTACTCATCTGTTTCATTCGCTTTGTTTGCATTAATTTCTGTGCATTCTCCTTAATCGTCTACGCTTCCGTGCTCATTTGCTTGAATCTATCGCATCCATTATTGGTATTTGCACCCATCCATGAGATACCAGGGCCCTAAGGGGTGATGGACCGGCAAGGATTAGTCCCAACCTAGACGTGTTGATCCCAAAAAACCGAAAGACAAAAAGGATAGAAGATCAAAATTAAAGGAGTGAGGTTATCACTGCCTGTTCGAAATTTTTCTAAAAAATGGCTTTCCCACTGACTTACTTGCCAAGTACGAAGTTTTCCTTGCTTACCAAGAAATACACTGCTTTGACTCACGCGTGCTACGTTGGCATGATCTAATACGTTCTAGTGACAAAGATACTGAGAAGCCCACACTGGAGTGAGGTGGCTTTTGATGCTTGAACACGTACTTCGGCCTTCACTTGAATCTCCCATTTTTTGAAAAGGTTAGTCTCGATTTTTTCCCTTCTTTTACTGGCGCTTTTAGTCAAAAAATGCCCCCACCAAGTTCAGATAAGGGAATATTTTCTCCAACCACACTAAAGTAAAGGCTCGACAAAATGTAGGGTGGCAAGGGAAGAAAAATGCTTTTGAAAATCAAAATGCCTATTTATTTTTCATAAAAACTAAAGAAGGGCAAAGATGACTTATGGTGCGTGTTATCTAAAGGGCGAAAAGAACACACTTTTGACCTAAATTTCATCCACTGGGCAATCCTAGCCCATGCCCCTTTTAGTTAAAGTCGATGGTTAAAACTGTTTACGTCCTTACTACTCAAAAGACATTAGCTAGAATCACTTGGAGGATGACATTTTAAGTGTGTGTGACCAATCTAGATCATGCCCCACATTTTGACTGGTTTGGATCACCAGAAATTCTGGGACCATTATAACAACGCTAGCTTTTTTAAATTAAGAAACTAAGCTGTCACCGTTTTTTTGTCAAAAGAGCAGCCTACGAGTTAGTTTTCTAGGTTTCAGTGACTGTGACCTTTGGAATCTTTGGGGATTATGCCGTACACTGCCCACAGCCAGCAACTTTTTACTTGATGGACCCTACCTTTTGATTATTGAGGCGTTTGCCTTCATTTTTTTTAATTTACTTGCTCTAAATCGTTCTTAAATAGTATTTTGATTGTCCATGCCCTGGGACCCAAGTGCACTTTCTTAGCCACTTTGATCTGAACCTATCCAAAGTTGAAAAAATTAGATGAATAGGCTTGTTCAACCAAAGAGAGGTTCATTGTGCAAAAGTGGGCACTGGATTCTTCACATATGAAAAATAGACCTATTCTAATTGGAGTGAGTGGGCATAAATAATATTATTATTATTTTCTTTTTTTCTATTATAACAAAGAATTATAAAGCCAACTACCTAGAACCTATTATCTTAATTTTTAAATATATTTTTAATCTCCCTGACAAGATAGATCGCATAGGCAAACTGGTTTAGGAATTTGTTAGATGAAAATTAACCGTATAACATGGTTAGGAAGAGATTGACTAGTTGTAGCACTCCTTGAGGCCTTCCATCTTCCACGGAGGAATACTTTGAGTCCCCCATTTTACCATGCCGAGCCTCTCATTGGGGCCGTCCGATTTCTCTTGTTGTGGATGACTATTAACTCTAACACAGTGCTGATTGGTTGAGTCTGAAAATTGGAAGGTGTACTCTCAGTCATACAGATTAAAGAATGGCTGAAAATAAACGAGTCAAGAGCACAGTTTGTTAATGTAAAAAATCATCCAATCTTAGTGATCTTATCATATAATATATCAGGAGTTGAACAAATCAGAAGAACACCTGTGATGTGGGGGACGCGACCGAGTATTCCTTAACTTCCATGTTGTTTTTATGCATAGTTTTTGTTGATTCAAGTTTACCATCTTTTCTTTTATAGAAGAATTATAAAACAAATCCCCTCGCTCACTCTTCAAAATCTGATCTTGGCAAAGGCAAAGCGATGATTTGAACTTGCCACCAGGCTCCTAGCAGCAATTCTACACCAACCCACCTCATGGAGTGCCAATGGAAGAGTCGAGGGACCCAACTATTCTGACACTTTGCATATGCTCTCTTTGGTCTACGTGACTCGCATCTTGGACTGTAGGCTCCACTTGCACTCAAAGACTTCTCCAAACCATAAATGTGCCATCTTCGGATGCTTCTTGGTCTTCTTCTTCTACTGTTACAGGCATCAGCAGCTCGAGAAAAAAGAAGAGAAAAGAAAAGAGGTAGCTCACAACCATGGATGTCGAGCTCCCTGCTTCCGACCCATCAATGTCTCTCCCATAGTTCGATTCCGAAATTTCTGCCAATGGTAGCCATACTCTCCACAACCGTGGCATTTCCAGTTCTTCCCCAGAAGAAAAAGTGAATAAGAAATACTCAACACCCCAGATCATAACTCGTTGCTTTTTCTTTCCTTGTTTTGTTCTTTTTTCTAAGCGTATTATTTTTATTTTTCTTTGATGCATTTGAGTTGGGTTTACTGTTTGGGATTTGGGTTTTCTGTTTTCGGCGTGGGAGATTTTTATTTTATTTTATTTTATTTTATTTTTTTTCTTGCTTACAAGATACTTGGGTTGTTTTTGGTGGTCTGCTTACTTCTTCCCTCTATGCTTACCCTTGAATGGACTTGAAAAGTCCTGCGGAAGACGATTACTGGGGAATCTACGGCATTATGTTTTGGACTGTAACTCCCACTGGGGTTGTTATGTATGTCTGCATCGCGCTCAAGGCCGATGACCATGGCAAAGGTATCTACTATGAACAACAAGGGCTTCTTTTTTATCTGTCCCTACCTATCTCATGTCTAATTCCTCTATTTACATTTTGTTCTTTTTGTTCGACTTTTCCTCTGTTTTTCTTTTGTACTTGGCTAGTCCGTTATTTGCAAGTGCAGTAGCAAGGGTGTCATCCTTTGCCTCCACTTGAAGAAATAAACTAGATGATATTTGTCTGGTGTTGGTTTCCTTTAGCATCATTATGGATATTTCCATGATTCTCTCTGAAGATTGAAGATAGCATGCTTTCTCCTAGAATCAATATATTTCTCCTAGAATATTTAGAAATACCACTCTTTTAGATCCTATCCATTTATTTTCTCATCACGAGAGGTGTTAATTTCATGGCATTTAATGCTAGAGACTCAAAATTTAGAGTTTTGGAAGCTTTGAGAGTGAAGAAGTGAATCATCCTCAAACACTGTAATGTTGTGGTCTTTATTAACTTAAACTTTTCTATGTTTCATAATGCTGTTGAAACCTACGTTACTTGTGGAAGCTGACTAGAAGATATTTCCCCTAGAAGTTCTGCATATAATTGAGTTGGCAAGTATCGGAATGTAGGTCATTATCTAGATCATTATTCTCTTCGACATAGAAAGTACGTCAATTATCTTGAGTTCATTTAGGCTTCTCTATTTTATATGTTACAACCTGCAATATGCTTTTGAAAGGAGAAGCTTTGTATGATCTTTTCCGACAATTTTTGTTTGGCACGTCAAAAGAAATTTCAAGAGTCACTGCCGAATCTTTCTGTCATTCATTCACTTTGTAGACTAGTTTTGTTACTTATTTCATTATGTATCCTATTTTCCTGCCATCTCTACCATATATTCATTCAATCAGCCAAAGAAAATGAGCCAATGTGGCACATCTTGGTGGCATGCTTAGAGCTTATATATTAAAATATAATATTGAAAATCATTTTAAGCCATTGAAAAATTTTTATCCTTTATTTTGTTCATATTATCTTATAGCTGCTCTGTTTGAAGATCATACTCCCCAGACTAGCATAATTCATATGTCCTACATTATTATAAGCAATGGTAGAGTTGTCGTTGTCTAACCTTGAGGTCACAGGTTCAAGGCATGGAAACAACCTCTTCCAAAATGCAAGGTAAGGCTGTTTACTATTGATCCTTATGGCTCACCCCTTCCCTGAACCCTGCATACACGGGAACTTCGTGCACCGGGGCTGCCTCTTTGCATTATTATAAGCAAAACTGTTCCCAGACTTTCATTCTTTTGAGCAAGAAGTTATTTAGATTGGATACACTACATGTTGTTTAGCATGAGCTACAATAGTAGGTAGGACTTTTTGCAATTTCCCCAGTTATGTAAGCTCATGACTTGGGTGAGCTTTCATGTCCAACCTATGATAGTGAATATAAGGTAACAAGTAGAAATCTTCTATTAAGTGTTCAATTTTGGTCAAAATACCCTTTATTTAGCATTCAATTAGATCATCTACCCATTCAAATTTGCAAAATTTAGTTTGATTTTGAATTTAGGATCCAATTGACCATTCAAACTTTAATTTGTTAAAATCAACAGTCAGATGATCATTAGAGCTTATTATATGATTAATGTACAATTCAGATGATTCTAATTTAGTCTTTTAGTTTGTAAATCAACCAAAAGACGCATGGATGACTAAGATTAAAAGTTAACAGTGCAGATCATCTTAAAGCGCATTGGATGGGCCAGATCACTCACAAAAATAGATGGGATAGTTTTCTAGAAGGCAAATGAGCTTAATTGGGAATCATGAACAAAAGGATAAATATGGAGAAGGTAAGTTGCAATTGTAGAGAAATTTTCAAAGGGGGCGAACCAAATTAGTAAAGGGAGAGCTTCAAAGAGGCATGCAAACCGTACCTCTCTCTCTCTCTCTCTCTCTCTCTCTCTCTCTCTCTCTCTCTCTCTCTCTCTCTCTCTCTCTCTCTCTCTCTCTCTCTCTCTCTCTCTCTCCTAAGTGGGAAGAGGAAGCCATTTCCTCTTTTCCCACTCCCCTGTTATACTATCTTTTTCCTCATTCCCTCTTTCACTCTCCCACCTTCTCTCTTTCTCCCACCATATCCCCTTCTCCATTGCACTCTCTCCTCTCTCTCTTTCTCTCGTTTTACTCTTTCCCCCTTCTCCTCTCTCCCTTCTCTCTTGTTCACGCTCTCTTTCCCTCTCTCTCGATTCTATTTCAACATCTTATGCTCCACCTCCAAACCAGGCCAAACCTCACCACTCAGTTCCCTTCTCTTCCACCGCTCCACTGGGTAGCCTAGGCATTGTCTTCATCGTGCACCACGACCACCAAGCCAGGACGCATAGCTCAGCCAGCCCTTTTCTGCTTTTCCTCCATTCACCTTTGTCTAATCCCAATTTCTCCTTCTCACTCCCAATCTCTCTCTTCTATCGCCCCTCTCTCTTCTTCTCTTCAATCCCCTTTGGCCACTTTTCCATCCCCTGCTCCTATCTTCTCCCACATCTCTTCCATTACCTTTGTCCCACCTCTCTCTGCTCCAAGTGGCCTGCTTTTGTTTCACTACCCAACGTAGCCCACTACCCCCTTTCCATATACTCCAAGCTCCTCCACCTAGTTTGTCGTCTGCCTCCCTTCATCTCCAATGCACTCCCTTCTTTCTCCCTCTCAATTCCCATCTCCACCTCCAGCAGCATTACCTAGCAACCACCAGCTCCCTCATCGTCTATCCAACTGTAACACCCCGGATTTTTAAGACAATTTTTTTATTTATAATAATGGCATTTTATATAAGAGCATTTGGGATCCCATGAGAAAAGATTTATTTAACATTTTACTAAACCTATCTTAAAAACTCCGGGTGTTAATTTTCCTTTCACAAAATGGCGTACATGTAATTTAAACATAAATAAATAATCCGCATATAAATCAACGTCAAATAAATAGGCGCCTTTATTTTAAATCAAATAAACGTCCAAAAGACAATAATAATATGGCCCAGGGTCTATCCATCATAACATCCCATATAAATGTCCAACATATCTCCAAAGATCTAAATCACATCCCAATATAAAATATGCAGTCCATAATAAAAATCCAAATGATAATCCTGTTTAATGACTCACATCACTGTCTAATACTATAGAAAAATGGTCTTCAGCAGCTCTCACGGCTTCTCAACAGCCTTGCCTTTCTTGTTATCGCGCTCGAGATCTAAGGCATTGCAAAACAAAGCAATGCCTCAGCAAGCTATCGCTTGTGTAGGTACATAGACAATTAATGTAATAAATGCAAGAAATAATGAACAATACTGATGAAAAATCTAACATTTATGAAGATAGTGATATCAGAATGCCATGTTCAATAAGTGCTAATTTATTCCATATGCTAAAACATGAAATTCACGAAGTTAAAACATGACATGAATCAATAAAATGGAGCATCCATCCAGAATAAGGGCACCCTAAGGTAATGGGTCCCATCACATCGCACCAACATCCCTGATCAGGAATACACGTAGTCAACCTCTGAGTGTCGTCACACCCAGGCATATCATCAATAACCATGCTCATCATACATGCACACATAATAAGAATATGGGTCATCATGCTGCAGTGGCAACCCTCCATGGGTATCAACCACCGCCGCTCCCCGTCGACACCATAACGGGAGACTTAGCGTCTGTCCCCATGGAAAGGCTCAGACCGGTAGTGTGGACTATCCATGTTACCAAACCCCTACCGAATGCCATCTATGGGCAGGTGTCTATCATATCACAAACTCATCACATCATAATCTCGGAAGGTGGGTGGCCTGCCCTATCCCTCCTAAGCATGACGCCCACCAGGCGAGAGCACCCGTCATCAAATATAAAACACGGAAATCATATGTATATGCTAAAACTCAAGAGCACTTATAGCTTGCAATCCCCAAGACATGCCCCTCATCCCGGGGTTAGCCTATCGGAGGACCAAATTTAATAAGCCTCTATTCTCATTTCCATGTAAATCCATGCATTTTCTATATATATAATAAGAAATAAGTCTCTAAGTAAGCATAACAAATTAACATCATACTTGTAAAAGCATTTGAAATAAGTTTATTCAATAAAAGATTTCAATTTGGAATAACCATCCTGTACGCAATGTAGCATGAAATCCACGGTAAATAATAATTGCATTTTAAAACACAATCACACATGATGCTATGTTTAAACATGGTTTAAAAATCAAGGCAAAACATTAGTTGTCGTCACCTACCTCAGTGTGAGATCACTAGCTTGCTAATAACTCCCTTTAATTGGTATATTCAAGTGCACCTGTACATGTCACATCACTATTTTAAAATTTTTCTAAATAAAAAGTGGTCATTTCTAAGTTTTTAAGTTAAAACTAGGTCCGCGTCGTCAATACGGTCACAACGCATCTTTCGGATCGTGATTTGGACCTCTCTAGCTCCCAAAAATCAAGTTTTAGTGAAAACTACGCTAAAATGGGGCCTGCCGGACCACCATAAGGTGGTTTAAACCGGCGGCACCTCTTTTCCGCCGGTTTACACCGGCGTACACTGGCTCACGAAGACGCACGGCGACGCAGACGCCGCACGGGACGCGCGCCGTGCTTCTTCGGCACCGCGTGCGTCACGGTCGCCAGGACGCGCAGCGTCCCGGCCCCACAGCGCCCGCCAACTGCAGGGCGTCCGCGGCGCGCGTCGCCGCGCACGCGTGCGATGCCGACGTCATCCGACGTCATCCCCTGTGCGTCCCGCTGTGCGTCCTGGCGTCAGCGCCGACGCCGTTGACGACGCCGGAGAAGACGACCGGATTCCGGTCGCCTCCGGTGGAGCTACAAAGCTCCGTTTTGCGTGATTTTTGCGCCATTTTCTTCAGAATTCTCTCTAGAATCCATTTATGCCCTCCTTTTGCACTAATTTTTCCAAAAACCATGGTTTTTAAACAATTTTTCCCAAGTTCCTAAAACCATCCCTAGGTACTGGTTTTTGAGTTTTTTGGAGAATTCCACCGTTGGATCACTCCCAAATTTAAAGGGTATGCTCTTGGGTCTCTTGTGCACTAGTTGGACGGTGCAATTTTTAAAAGGATAAGGTTTGATCCGTGAAATCACGCTCCAACAGTAGCGTGCACAAAGCCCCCAAAAATCTGATTTTTTTCCTAATTTTTAAATACTTTCCTAATTAATTTTCTAATTAATAAATACAGAAAAAACATGGATTTGAGGCTTACCTTGTGCCTGGTCGGGTTTGCTCGTGTTGCCGGCGCTCCACTCGCCAGAAACTTCAGATTTTTGCAGGTCTAGGGTTTTGCGTAGCATTCATGGAAAACGCTCAAAGTGGAGCGTTTTGGCTCCTAGAGGAGCATAGATATAGGGTTTTAGAGTCTTGGGGAAGAGAAACTCTTCCCCACACGCCTCTTTCCACGTCTCTCCGGCGATTTTTCCAGCACTGGTAGAGACGTGTGGAAGACGGGGGTGCCAGTATCAATTTGGACCCCTGTCAAATACGTCTCTACCAAATGACCAAATTGCCCTTCCAACTTTGACGGCTCATAACTCCCTCGTTTGAGCTCCGTTTTTCGCGTTCTTGGTGGCGTTGGATTCGTATCGACGAGCACTTTCTAATTATTATGTTTTCAGGAAAGAATTTCATCCATAAATTTTTGTTTTAATTTATTTAATAATTTCCTATTTTTATCTTAAATTTTAAGGATATTACACCAACAGAGCCCGAAATCGACACAGATCCTGCTCTAGCACTACTCTCTCACTCCCGCATCAACCCAAGAAGCCAGATCGCGCCACATCAGGACCCAGTCCAGCCATCTTCACCGCTCCAATCTCTCTCCCCAAAACACCCAATCACCACTCCACCGCACCAGACAAAAGCCTCCTTCTCCTTCGGCGTCTTTGCATCGTCGGCCTTCTTCCTCGATACCTGACGTCCCAGAGTAGGAAACTCAAGACTGGTTTCCTCCCGCATCCTCCTTCTCCCTCTCTTTTCTCCTCTTCCTCCTTTCCTCCTCCACCTCCTACTACCCTCCTCCATCGGGTTCTATTTGTTTTTTTAACCATATTTTTATTGTTAATTCTATTTTTACCCTTTGGTCTTTAAATTCAATTACATTTCTGTCCCAGTTTTAATTACATTTGTGTAATGACCCAACATTTTGGAGACATTTTGTATAAAGAACAAACATAGTGCGATGTGCTAATGATCTTGTAACTTGACTATTTTGGGAATAAATATATGATTATTGGTCCTATTGGGTGGTTAGATGTTTAATCTTTATTCACATGGGAAAATTAGAAAATTGTGAAGAAAATCAAGGCCACTAGATACTACACTCAAAACAGAATCCAACGCCTCAAAGAAGTCTAAAAACGGAGCTCGTATGACGAAGTTATAAGCGTTAGAAGATTGAGGGCATTTTTTATAAAATGCACCTAAAAAACCAAAAAGCCAAAAACCACAAGGGGCCATTTTGATAACAGCACCCCCTGTCTTCTTCCTCCTCCCGATTTCTCCAAAAAACCCCTCTCCTGAATTTTCTGGAAACACCAGCACTGCCAGGGGAAAGGGTGGCACCGCCATAGGACAGCACCACCTTCCCTCTCCTATAAATACCCCCCAAGCCCCCTTCTCCTCCAGGTATTTTTGGGTTTAAATCTCCAGCAAAGAGGGTTTGGAGCAAACGATTCCAGGCGTACGACGGCTTCACGGTGGATGTCCAGGTACCTCCTCGTCCCCACCCTATTCCTCCCTCCTTTTCCTTTTGTTTGGCCCTAGAGTCTGGCCAGATCTAGCGTTTTCCCTGCTGGAGAACGTCTTGATAAGCAGGGTTCGTTCCAGAACCCTCAACCCGCCAACCATGGTTCCAGCAGGGAGCTGAAACCACTGACAAGGGCACCATTTCTGGCTGCCCGGAATGATCGTTCTTTTCCCCCTCCTTCCCAGCCCAGATCCTTGTCGGATCTAGGAATATTTTCGACCGAAAATCACTGGTCTTCTGGGAAGAGAACCATACGAGTGAAAACCTGTCGAGAACGAGAGAGAGAGAGAGAGAGAGAGAGAGAGAGAGAGAGAGAGAGAGCGTCTCCCAGGGGCGCACGAACGTCCCCTGGCGCACGATGCAGTCCAGGGGATGCCTGGCTTGACACACACCTGTGCCAAGCTCCCTGGGGCCTGTCCTTGCGCACGCGTTGCGTGCGACTAGTTTTCTTGGCTCGATCAAGACTCATGGGATGTCCTAGGAGCCAAAGCACGCCGTAGCTATGTGTAAGATGCGTCCACGCAATGCTGTCCAAAGTGCACACCCTGGCACACCATTCGAACGTGCGCACATGACCCAGCCTGGTTGCGGTGAAACCATGTAATGACCCAACATTTTGGAGACATTTTGCATAAAGAACAAACATAGTGTGATGTGCTAATGATCTTGTAACTTGACTATTTTAGAATAAATATATGTTTATTATATGTTTAAGGGTCTTATTAGGTGGTTGAATGTTTGATCTAAATTCACATAGGGAACTAATGATCTTGTAACTTGACTATTTTGGAATAAATATATGTTTATTATATGTTTAAGGGTCTTATTAGGTGGTTGAATGTTTGATCTAAATTCACATAGGGAACTTAGGAATTTGTGAATAAAATTAGTACCACTAGATACTACACACAAAATGGAATCCAACGCCTCAAAGAACGACAAAAACAGAGCTCGTATGACGAAGTTATAGGCGTTAGAAGATTGAGGGCATTTTGGTAAAATGTACCTAAAAACGAAAAAGTCAAAAACAGCAGGGGCCGTTTTGATAACAGCACCCCCTGTCTTCTTCCTCCTCCAGCCCTCTCACGATTTCTCCAGAAACCCCCAGTTTCCAGAGATTTCCACCACCGCCTTCCCTCTCCTATAAATACCCCCCAAGCCCCCTTCTCCTCCAGGTATTTTCGAGTTCAAATCTACGGCAAAGAGAGTTTGGAGAACATGATTCTAGGCGTACGACGGCTTCACGATGGATGTCCAGGTACCTCCTCGTCCCCACTCTATTCCTCCTCTCTTTCCCCTCCATTGTCCCTCACAATCCGGCCGTATCTGGCGTCTCCCAGCCGGAGAACCCGTTAGGGAGGATGGGTTCCTTACAAAACCCTAGGGTCAGACAACTGTGGTACTGCCTGTGCTGCCCGACTGACCCTCCTTTCCGCCTCATTCCCAGCCCAGATCCTTGCCGGATCTGGGAATATTTCCAACCGAAAATCACCGGTCTTTTGGAAAGAGAACCAGACGGGTGGAAACCCGTCGATCGAGAGAGAGAGAGAGAGAGAGAGAGAGAGAGAGAGAGAGAGAGAGAGAGAGAGAGAGAGAGAGAGAGAGAGAGAGAGAGAGAGAGAGAGAGAGAGAGAGCCTCCCAGGGGTGCACAGCGCGGTCCAGGGGGTGCTTGGCTTAACACACACCCATGCCAAGCTCCCTGGGGGCTATCATTAGGCACACGTCGCGTGCGAATAGTCACCTTGGCTCGACTAGGACTCATGGGATGTCCTAGGAGCCAAAGCACGCCACATCTACGCTTAAGATGCCTCCACGCAACACTATCCTAAGTGCACACCCTGGCACACCATTCGGACATGCGCACATGACCCAACCTGGTTGCGGTGCAACCAGGGTGCACGCATATACTAGAAAATGTAGAGCGCACATTCTAGAACTATGGCGCACAAGACCCTAGGCGCTACATTTGGGTCGTCAGTTAAGGCGCGACCTTTTAAAATCCAAATTTGGAGCCTATACAATAAAATAGCATAGAATAATGCTTAGATCTTATGTTTGGACATCACTCAAGACCTTACCAAGATATTCTCGGACTCGAGGTGAAGACAGGCACGAGCGACGTAACAACGCACGAGGTAGGTAGTCTGATCCTACTCTATTTTCAAAATACATCCCAAACTTTCATTAAGTTACTTGTTTTTAATACTGTATTGAGCATGTGTTTTAAACTATGCTGTTCTTATACAAGTATGCGGGACCTGCTTTCATGATTTATGTATTTGAAAAATCTTGCATTAACTGAAGAATGCTGTTGAGAAATAATGTTTTTATACACGTTATGGATTCATGGCATTTTACGCAATGCTTGCATACTTTGAAAACAAAGCCATAAATTGCATGGTTTATGTTGATTTGAGTTTTGGACTATGTATGGTTTTAGGTTATTAAGCCCAGTGGGCACTATGCTGAGGGGTACGGGTTTGGCCTCCCGGCCTCTACCACCAAAAAAGTGGATGGTATCGCTGCCAAAAACGGCATTGTCCCTTTCCTGACTGCTATGGTCAACAGGGACGACCACTAGAGGTGTTCACTGCACCCTTTCAGGGACATATCCATAGTCGCCGTCGAGGCTATGGTGGACTGGTCTCTAGATACCGAAGACATGCGATCCAGAGTGGTTCTAGTCGCAAGCATGGTGACCATATGATTTCAGTAGTATGGATATGCATATAGCATTTAAATTGGTCGTAAACGAGTACTCGTGACCAGATGACTTGAGACCAGTGCATGTTACTTCGTGATGCTATCATAGACTACTTTAAGTATTTTCTGATCATTATATACTACGCATGGCTTTGACATATGGTATAGATCTCAGAACCGGGATATGGTGAATCTATTGATTTTGACTTTCTAAACTCAGACATACTGTTAGTATTGCATACTAACTCGTGATTGATAAAGAATTTCAATAGATGGCATTACTTACACTTTATGCATACATTTGTGCACCTATTACAAATTTAGCATGCCTTTCATGCAACCACTTTGAACTCCGTATGATGCATTGCTATGTTTTCAAAAAGGGTAGTGTCAGGTTACCTACTGAGTATGATAAATACTCAACCCAATCCATTATTTTTTGGATCAAATAAAAGACAAATAGAAGAAACAGTAGGAGGCATTAGAACCAAAGTCAAGTAGGCAAAGGTACAATTTAATTAGTAATTTCCCTTGGTAACTACTATAATCTTGATTGTAAGTATTTGTTGTAGCTGTGGCTGTGACTAACAATCCTGGGAGTGATTACTTGTTTTGATTTGATTTATAAATTGCCATGGCACTATGCATTGAGCGTTCATTTTGACACTCTGGCTCTTTATACAATGTTCTTTGAAAAAGAAGAAAATTTTCCTTCATTCTTTTGCATAAATTGTTTTAAAACTAGAGATCGATCTCGCTGCGTTTTTACCAAAAATGGCATTGAAAAACCCGGGTCGCCACAGACCAGGGCACATGTGTATACTAGAAACTGTAGAGCGCGCATTCTAGAACCGTGGCACCAAGACCCTAGGCGCTACATTTGGGTCGTTCGTTAAGGCGCGTCCTTTTAAAATCAAAATTTCAGAGCCTATACAATAAAATATCATAGAATAATGCCTAGATCTTATGTTTGAACATCACTCAGGACCTTACCAAGATATTCTCAGACTCTAAGTGAAGACAGGCACGAGCTACGTAGCAATGCACGAGGTAGGTAGTCTGATCCTACTCTATTTTCAAAATACATCCCAAACTTTCATTAAGTTACTTGTTTTTAATATTGTATTGAGCATGTGTTTTAAACTATGCTATTCTTATACAAGTATGCGGGACCTGCTTTCATGATTTATGTATTTGAAAAATCTTGCATTAAATGAAGGATGCTGTTGAGAAATAATGTTTTTATACACGTTACAGATTCATGGAATTTTACGCAATGCTTGCATACTTTGAAAACAAAGCCATAAATTGCATGGTTTATGTTGATTTGAGGTTTGGACTATGTATGGTTTTGGGCTATTAAGCCTAGTGGGCACTATGCTGAGGGGCACGGGTTTGGCCTCCCAGCCTCTACCACCAAAAAGGTGGATGGTATCACTGTCAAAAACGGCATTGTCCCTTCCCTAACTACTGTGGTCAATAAGGACGACCACTGGAGATGTTCACGGCACCCTTTCGGGGACATATCCATAGTCGCCATCGAGGCTATGGTGGACTGGTCTCTAGATACCGAAGACATGCGATCCAGAGTGGTTCTGGTCATAAGCATGGTGACTCTATGATTTCAGTAGTATGGATATGCATATAGCATTAAAATGGTTGTAAACGAGTACTCATAACCAGATGACTTGAGACCAGTGCATGTTACTTCGTGATGCTATCATTTACCTCATATGAAGACTACTTTAAGTATTTTCTGATCATTATATACTACGCATGGTTTTGACATATGGTGTAGATCTCATAACCGAGATATAGTGAATCTATTGATTTTGACTTTCTAAACTCAGACATACTGTTAGTATTGCATACTAATGCGTGATTGATAAAGAATTTCAATAGATGGCATTACTTACACTTTATGCATACATATGCACACCTATTACAAATTTAGCATGCCTTTCATGCAACCACTTTGAACTCTGTATGATGCATTACTATGTTTTCAAAAAAGGTAGTGTTAGGTTGCCTACTGAGTATGATAAATACTCAACCGAATCCATTATTTTTCAGACCAAACAAAAGACAAATAAAAGAAACATCAGGAGGCGTTAGAACCAAAGTCAACTAGGCAAAGGTACGATTTAATTAGTGATTTCCTTTGGTAATTATTGTAATCTTGATTGTAAGTATTTATTGTAGCTGTGGCTATGACTAACAATCCTGGGAGTAATTACTTGTTTTGATTTGGTTTATAAATTGTCATGCCACTATGCGTTAAGCGTTCATTTTGACACTCGGGCTCTTTATACAATGTTTTTGAAAAAGAAGAAAATTTTCCTTCATTCTTCTGCATAAATTGTTTTAAAACTAGAGATCGATCTCACTGTGTTTTTACTAAAAATGGCATTGAAAAACCCGGGTCGTCACAGTTGGCATCAGAGCCCAGGTTCATGTTATTCACAGCCCAGTTATGAAAAAGGACTTATAATCAAGATATATTAATAGGCAAACCAATAGGGTAAGAGTCCCCTAAAGGTAGAGATTGATCTTAAACCAGATGCCACCAAGGAGAAGAGGAGGTGAAGCCCCAAGACTTGATAATCCTCCAGCTTCCTCCGCTGGAGCTGGTAATGGAATGGCTGAAGCCTTTCAACTATTCATGCAACACATGGGACAGTTCATGCAGAACCAACCACAAGCACCCATGGCAAGAGCCTCTTCTCCAGAAAGAATTGCTGATAGGACAGAGGCCCAGCTAGAATGATTTCAGATGATGGCCCCATCATTCTCAGGGGAAGATGAGTCTGCAATAGCAAAAAAATGGATCTTTGATGTTGAAAAATTATTCAAGGCTATGAAAATCCCAGAGGATAGGAAAGTTGCCATGGCCAGTTTCGTACTAAAAGGCGAGGCAGGCTTTTGGTGGGAAACAACCAAGAGAACCTATTTTGAAGAGAATAATGTTATACCTTGGGAAGACTTTAAAGTAGTATTTAATGAAAAATACTATCCCTGCCATATACAAAAACAGAAGGAAAAAGAATTCATGAACCTGGAGCAAAGTAACCTCTCCGTACAACAGTATGAAAATAAGTTCATAAGTCTTGTAGATTTGCACCTAATGCTTGCTCCACAGAGGAAGACGCTGCAGAGAAGTTCGTTGATGGACTACATTCGGACCTCAGAAACCGAGTGATAGGATTCCAACCAACCACTGTAGCAAAGGCAGTAGAAATGGCGTCTCTCTTTGAAAAAGATTATCAAAGAACACAAGCTACTAGAGATGTGAAGAACAATAATAAAGGGGAAAATGATAAATGCAAAAGACCTATCCAATCTTTTGGACCTCGACACCCACCCAAAAGACCGTTCGATCCTAAAGGAAGAAGGCCAGACATCAAAAATTGTCCAAGATGCAACAGATATCACCCCGGTAGGCCATGTACCTTACCCCAATTTTTGTGTTACGACTGTGGAGAGACAGGACACATAGTCAGGACTTGCCCTAAGAAGAAGACGGAAGAAGATCCTAAGGAGAATCACATCCCTCAAAGTCAAGGATGAGTATTCGCCATTACCTCAAGACAAGCGCAAGCATCCAATGCCATAGTAGAAGGTACGCTTCATATCTGTGATAAATCTACTAAAGTATTGTTCGACACTGGTTCCACTCATTCCTTCATATTTGGTGAATTTGCCTCTTCTGTGGATATGATAGTCCGGGACTTAAACTTCTCCTTAAAAGTCATGACACCTGTAGGAAAGTTAATTTTCACTCACACCTACTTCCAAGATGTTCCTCTTGTAATCAAGGGCACTCGAATGAGTGTAGACCTCATCCACCTAGATATCACAGATTTTGACGTCATACTTGGGATGGACTGGTTAGCTGGGCATGATGCAATAGTTGATTATCAGCAGAAGAAGATTATTTTTCACCTACCTAGAGGGAGGGTGGTCTCTTTACAAGGAAGGAGAGAGTATGCGGAGCATATGTTATTTCTACTATAAAAGTGGCAAAGCACATTGCTCAGGGATGTTCATTCTTTTTGGCTAAAATAGAAGTCACGGAGGTCTTAAAGCCTAAATTAGAAGAGGTAGATGTCGTTAGCGAATTCCCAGAGGTTTTTCCTAAAGACTTACCAGGGTTACCACTAAAAAGAGAGATAGATTTTACTATTGACCTGATCCCTGGCACAACCCCCATATCAAAGGCACCATATCGGATGGCCCCAGTAGAGCTAAAGGAGCTAAAGACCCAGTTACAGGAATTGCTAGACAAAGGATTCATCAGGCCTAGTGTATCTCCTTGGGGAGCCCCAGTCCTTTTTGTTAAGAAAAAGGATGGGTCATTGAGACTCTGCATCGACTACCGAATGCTAAATAGGGTTACAATGAAAAACAAGTATCCTTTACCCCGTATCGATGACCTATTCGATCAGCTTCAGTCAGCCCGTGTCTTTTCTAAAATAGACTTACGATCTGGATATCACCAGCTTAGGGTCAAGGAAGAAGATGTTCCAAAGACAGCCTTCAGAACTAGATACGGACATTATGAGTTTAGAGTGATGTCTTTTGGACTGACAAATGCACCAGCCGCATTCATGGATCTTATGAACTGAGTGTTCAAAGCCTATCTAGATAAGTTTGTCATAGTATTTGTGGATGATAACTTAGTCTACTCAGAAACCCCTGAAAACCATAAAGAACATTTACGAGTAGTACTGGATACACTTAAGGCACACAAGTTATACGCAAAGTTTAGCAAGTGCGACTTTTGGCTGGAAAAAGTAAATTTTCTAGGTCATGTTATATCCAAAGATGGCATTGCTATTGATCTAGCAAAGGTTGAGTCGGTGGAGAAATGGAATAAGCCTAAAATAGTGACAGAAGTAAAGAGTTTTCTAAGCCTTGGAGGATACCATCGAAGATTCATTAAAGGATTTTCATGCATTGCCTTGCCCCTGACTAAATTGACGAGAAAAGACAAGAAGTTCAAGTGAGATCAGGCATGCGATGAGAGTTTTCAAGAACTAAAGAGGCGACTAACCACTGCACCAGTACTTACTTTACCATCTGGCAGTGGAGGATTCGAGATCTATAGTGATGCCTCCCAACAAGGCCTAGGTTGCGTACTTATGCAAAATAAGAAAGTAATTGCCTACGCTTCTAGACAGTTGAAAAAGCATGAGGTCAATTATCCTACCCATGACCTAGAGCTTGCTGCTATCATCTTTGCCTTAAAATTTTGGAGACATTATCTCTATGGGGAAACGTTTGAGGTTTTTACAAATCACAAAAGTCTCAAGTACATCTTTTCACAACAAGACTTAAACATGAGACGGTGGAGATGGATGGAATATTTGAAAGATTACGACTTGACCATCCACTACCATCCAGGGAAAGCAAATGTTGTAACAGATGCCTTAAGTAGAAAGACACAAGGGGTATGTGCAAGTTTACATTCTAAGAGATGGAAGTTACTGCAAGATGTGATAGGATGCATTCCCGAAATAAGTCATGGAAAATCCATTATAGCCCACCTAAGTATGAAGTCCACTATTAATGAGAAAGTTAAACAGATGCAAAAAGATGACACTGACACACAAGCATTAGTTGGAAAACCAGGATTTGTCAAAACAGCATATGAGAGTGTCTGCCTGCAAGGGAGGTTAGTCGTACCAGCCAATGATGAGATAAGACAAGAGATCTTAAGGGAAGCACACCAATCAAAGTACACTATTCATCCTGGTGGAACAAAGATGTATCAAGATTTGAAGTGACATTTCTGGTGGAATGGTATGAAAAGAGATATAGGAGAATTTGTAGTAAGGTGTTTGACATGTCAACAAGTTAAGGCTGAACATCAGAGACCGGCAGATTACTACAACCACTTGAGCTACCAAAATGGAAGTGGGATCATATTACTATGGATTTCATCCTAGGGCTACCCAAGACATCGAAGGGACATGATATGATATGGGTGATCGTCAAGTCCTCATGGGATTGACCCGTACTTGCATAAGCTACACTACAATAGCATGTGCACTTGTGGTTAAATATTAACAAGTTTTTGGTGCCATTGCTGGAGACTTGCAAAGGAGTTTTCATAAAAATTAATTAAAAATTCAAAAATAAAATAGAAAAAATTTTAAATTAGGAATTGTAATTTTTAGCATTTTAAGAAATTTTAGGTGCATTTTTCAATTTTTTTAGGATATAATCACCTTGCTTCCTGAATTTGGTACTCATTTCTAATTTTATTTTCAGGAAATTAGAAAGTTGAGGAATTTGGCAAGTGGATCTTCACCAAAATGGAAATTTTTCTGCTTTCCTAGAATAGAACTTTCTTTCTTTTTTATTTTGAGTGAATCTTGTAGTGAGGATCCTTGTAAATTGTAATTTTTATTTTAAATTTTAAAGGGTTGTATAATATAGGGCAAGTGTGGAATAAGGTAGCCTATAGTTGTTCTTCATCAAAAACCCCACTGTAAGTTTCCTCCCTCATTTATTTCCTAGATTATGATTTGCATTTAGATTAAATTTCCATTTTTTGGTAGTGTAACTCATATAGACAACATCTTTTATAATTGTTGCATCTAAGGTTTTTACATTAGTTATTACTTTTAATTGCATTCTTTTATTGATTTAAGTTGATTTATATTCTGATTGAATTGTCATGGTGTAATGACCCAAAATTTTGAAGACCTTTTGCATAAATAACAACTATAATGTTAACCACTTACCACTGATATTGTAACTTGTCTATTTTGGGAATGAAAATATGTTTATTATATGTTTAATGGTCTTAATAGATAATTAGATGTTTTATTTTAAATTAAATAGGAAACATAAGAATTTTTTAGAAAAATCGGTACCATTAGATTCTACATTCAAAATGGAATCCAACGCCTCAAAGAACGTCGAAAACGGAGTTCGTATGAAGAAGTTATGGGCGTTTAAAGATGAAGGGCATTTCTGTGATTTAAATTTAAAATGAAAAAGATGAAAAATGCAGGGGGCCATTTTGATAACGGCACCCCCCATCATCTTCCTCCTCCAGCTGCTTCCAGTTGCTTCTAGACCTTCCAGCACCGCCTCTGTTAGGAGATGCCAGGGGAAATGGCGGCACTGCCACAGGGCGAGCACCGCCTTAGCACGGCTATAAAGCCTACTCTCCCCCTCTCCTCCAACCATCCGATTTTCCTATTCTTCTTCTCCGGCAAAGAGGGTTTGGAGAAAACGTTTCAGGCTCCACAGTGGCTGTCCAAGTACATCCTCCTCCCCATTCTATTCCTCCATTCTTTCCCTTTTGTTTTCCCCCAGAGTCTTGCCAAAGCTAACGTTTCCTGACCAGAGAATGCCTTGGGAAGAAGCGTTCGTTCCGGAACCCTCAACGCGATGGCCAGGGTTTCGGCAAGGAACCGAAACCACTGACAAGGGCGCCATTTCAAGCTGCACGGGTTGGTTCTCCTTTCCCCCACCTTCCCAGCCCAGATCCTCACCAGATCTGGGTATTTTTTTGGCCAAAAATCACCGGTCTTCTGTGAAGAGAACCAGACGGGTGAAAACCCGTCAAGAGATAGTGCCTCCCAGGGGAGCACAAGCATCCTAGGGGCGCACGAGCATCCCAAGGGTGCACAACAAGGTCCAGGGGCACATGGCTTGATGCGCACCAGTGCCAAGCTCCCTAGGGGCTGTCCTCGCGCATGCGTCGTGTGCGAATAGTTTTCTTGTCTCGACTGGGATGCATGGGACGTCTTGGGAGCCGAGGCACATCATGGTTGCACCAAAGACCCATCTGCGCAATGCCACCCAGGACGCGCGTCATAGCACGTTGCTTGGGCATGCGTGCGCATGCGAACGCAATCCCTAGCGCAACGCCAAAAACCCCCAATTAATAAGACTATATAATTTAGAATCAAAGGATTAATGTAGGTAACTATGAAGTCATAGAGAATCCATAAGATCAACTGTGAAGAGAGACCTTAGGATATGCTTAGATAAAGATCAACCTAAGAATGTCATAGAATGATCCCTAGAAACCAACAAATCATATAGATCTAACCTTTGCCCTGTGAACCTAGAACTAACATCTGGATCTTATGTTTGAACGCCATTCAGGACTTTACCAAGGTATTGACTCAAATTAAAGACATGCACGAGCTTAGAAACAACGCTCGAGGTAGGTAATCTGATACTACTAAGTTTTCAAAGATGTTCCAAACCCTAATGGTTTATTTGACTTATTTCTCGTATTTAGTATGCCTTTTGAGACATCATATTTGCGTAATGTGTATACAGATGTTTACTTATGATCTTGAATGTAATTACTTGCATGGAACTAATTTTATGAATACATCGCTCGCACAGTTTGCAAATAAATGCATAAATTGCATGTTTCGACGATTGAGATTTGGATTCTTTATGTATATGCTTTTGTGCTATTGAGCCTGGTGGGCACTATGCTAAGTAGGTAGATCGCCGAGTGAGGCAACCTATGTAGGGATAGTGGGTGGATCACCAAATGAGGCAACTTGCATAAAGAATAAAACCTTGAGTTCCAAGTGGACAGATAGCCGAAAGAGGCAGCCTGTAGAGAGGGCATAGTGACCCTATGATTTCAGTAGTATTGATATGCATATAACATTGAAATGGTCATAAACGAGTACTCGTGACCAGTTGACTTGAGACTCGGTGCATGTTACTTTGTAATGCTAACATTTGCCTCACATGAAGACTATTTTAAGTATTTCCTGATCGTTTTATACTACGCATTGATTTGATGTATTGTTGAGATTTCATGACAAGGACGTAGTGACTCTATTGATTTCGACTTTCTGAAACTAGACATACTGTTAGTGTTGCATACTGAAGTTTGATAAAGAATTTCAATAGATGGCATTACTTACATTTTATTCATACAAATGCACACCTATTACAAATTTAGCATTCCCGATGTCTTTCATGCAACCATTTTGAACTCTGTATGATGCATTACTGTGTTTTCAAAAAGGGTAGTGTCAGGTTACCTACTGAGTATGATAAATACTCAACCCAATCCATTATTTTTCAGATTAAACAAAGTACAACTAGAAGGAGCATTAGGACGCGTTAGAACAACAGTCAAGTAGGCGAAGGTAAGACTTAATTAGTGATTCTTTTGGTACCTGCTGTAATCTTAGTTGTAAGTAGTGATTTATAGCTGTGGCTATAACTAACAATCCTAGGAGTAATACTTGTTTCGATTTGGTCTATAAATTGCCATGGCACTCTGCATTACTAGTTCATTTTGACACTCGGGTTCTCTATACAATGTTTTTGAAAAAAGAAGAAAAAATTTCCCTGCATTCTTTTGCATGAATTGTTTTAAAAATAGAGATCAATCTCACTATTTTTTAATAATAATAATATTTAAAAAATTTTGCATTATAAAACCTGGGTCATCACACATGGTGTGTGAAAATTAATTAGTAAGAGCACCCTACCCCTATAAGATCAAGGGTGGATTTTATCCCTACCTCTTGGCTCATTTAGGATAATCACCTCAAGCGTGCAACCCTTCCTTTCATATTAATTTAAAATCAATCAAAAGAGACCTATGGGGCCATCGCATGCTCATAGGAGCCTCTTAATAGGACGCGAGCTATTGTCACTCCAGTGGCTTTTGATCATTGTGGTTATAGTAGGTGTCTTAAAATTCAAGTGATTTTCCCACATCTTTCGTTGACATTTGTGAGGTCTAAATGCCTCCTTACACAAGGATTGTATTAACCACCTTATGTAGAACCTAACTAGTAAGCAATAGTCAAATCCGAAAGAGAGGGGAGTGCTAGTCTGGGCTAATAAAAAAAACGTCATCCCCACACAAATATAAGAGAGTCAAAAATATTGTTATTTATTAGCCTTATGATTATTTGAGTGTGCTCTTTTGTTTGTGCATCATTCTAGAAGTTAGGTTGCATCATTTAGGTTAGTTTTTCCAAAAAAAAAAAGAAGCTTCCCTTGTATGCACTTTTGGAGACGCGACAAAATCGAAAGGTTAGTCAAGTACGATAAAAAAAAGACATATAATAAGATCAGGCCACATCAATGACTGATCAACACTCAAGGGGTAATTCATACCATAGTAGTCAAGGGCCTCCACTCATCACGAATGAGGACCCACCACCCCTGATGAACAATGAATATCAACCTCCACCAAGGAGGAATAATCATCAACCAAATATAGATTGGAGAAGAAATAATAATAGGGAGTGGGACCTTCATGGTAGAACTTTACAAGACTACCTTCAGCCTACATGCACTAGCACACCATCCTGTGTAATTCTTCTTCAGAATACTGGTATGTTAGAATTAAAAACGGGAGTAATCCAATTACTTCCCAAATTCCATGGTTTAGATAGTGAGAGTCCTTACTTGTACCTTAAAGAATTCGATAAGGTATGTAATACCCAAAGAACACAAAATATAGGTCTTAACACGGTTAGGCTTAAACTTTTTCCTTTCTCTTTAAAGCAAAAGGTAAAAATGTGGTTTAATGTACTGCCATCACGTTCCATAAGCACCTGGAATGAAATGAGTAGGGAATTCTTAAAAAAGTTTTTCCCTACCCATAAAACAAATACCCTTCGCCACAAGATAATGAACTTTACCTAGAAGGATAAAGAATCATTCTATCAATGCTAGGAAAGGTTCAAAGAACTACAACTCACTTGCCCACATCATAACTATGAACCATGGCGCATCATCAGCTTCTTTTATGAAGGACTAAATTCTGACATGCGCTAGTTTGTAGAGATGATGTGTAATGGTAACTTTCTCAATAAACAATCAGATGAGGTAGAGGTGTATTTGAAATGGCTAGAGAAAGTGTACAGACTTGGGCTAACTCAAAAAGAATAGAACATAAATAGACCTAAGCCTAATAACACCCATGCTATGGGAGGCATGTATGCTATGTTTAAAAAGATGATATTAATGCTAGAGTAGCATCCCTAGAGAGAAAAGTAGAAGCCATAGAAATGGGAAAGAAAAACTCAAATAAAGAAGAGCAACTGTATAGCATTTGTGAGAGTACCACCCATCTTACTCAAGAATGTCCTACCATTCCAGTATTCCAAGAGGTACTTTATGATTAGCCTAATGCACTTAACACATATACAAGACCTTTCTCCCCATATTCAGAGACTTATAATCCTAACTAGAGAAACCATCCAAACTTCAGTTGGAAAAATGGACCTACTACTAATGTTCCACAACCAGAACCATATCAACCTCATCAACAAAACCAAGGACTTGTTGCCTTACCTTATCAAACTCATTAATGTCCTTCTTCTGGACCTTACTTGCCCCCACCTAAAAGGCATGTTGAGGATAATCAACACGTTCAAAACCAAAAAAGGAAAATTTATCAATTAGAAAGTCAAATAAAACAAACCAACCAATCCATGAATGAATTAAAAAAATGTGATGAGTCAAATGATGCAAAATATGGAAAACAAAAGTTTTCAGCTCAACCACAAGCAAACCCTAAGGGAGTGCATGTGGTTAGCACTAATGCATCTGATGAAACATCTAGCTCTACATTGGAACAGACTAAGGCTGTTACCATTCTTAGGAGTGGTAAAAGAATTGAGAAAGATGAGCCTCAAAAGACTGAAAAGGTAGAAAAATCCACGAAAGATAAAGAAAACTCTAAACAAAAGGACCATGTTTCACTTATTGTACCTGCTCCATTTCCTCAAAGGTTGTGTCAAGCCTCAAAGTCTGCATCTAATGATGAGATTTTAGAGATTTTCAAGTAAGTCAAGATCAACATACCAATCTTAGATGCTATAAAACAAATCCCATCATGTGCTAAATTCTTAAAAGACTTATGCACCATAAAGAGAAAACTAAATGTCCAAAAGAAGGCATTTTTTATTAAATAGGTTAGTTCTATTCTCTAACACCATACACCACCAAAGTACAAAGATCTTGGTTGCCCCACTCTTACTTGCATTATTGGCAACCACAAGATTAACCAAGCTCTTCTTGATTTAGGATCTAGTGTGAACCTATTACCATACTCGGTATAAGAACAATTAGGTCTAGGTGAACTGAAACCTACATCTATTAAGCTTCAGCTAACTAATCATTCTGTAAAAATACCAAGAGGGGTAAAAGAGGATGTGTTAGTCCAGGCAGAACAATTTTGCTTTCTTGTAGATTTTCTAGTTCTAGATACACAACCGGCGGTGAATGACGAGAATAAAATACCAGTCATCCTGGAACGACCATTTTTGGCTACGTCCAATGCCTTAATCAACTGTAAAAATAGTGTCATGAAACTGTCCTTTGGCAATATGACATTAAAGCTAGACATCTTTAACATTTGTAAGCAACCTGGTGAAACTACTGATGATTTACACAATGTTAACATGATCAATTCAATTGTGCAAGATTAGTTTCAGTCATCTTCCTTATTAGACCCACTAGAAGCCTATTTGACCCATTTTAATGAGTTTAATGAGGATTCATTAATAGAAGAAGTTAATGCCCTTCTTGATTTTGTTCCTATCATGGATATAGAAAAATGAAAACCTCATTTAGAGGACCTTCCACGGAGGGAGTCCACTCCCCTTGTATCATCCATAAAACCTCCTAAGCTTGAATTGAAATTCTACCATCAGATTTAAAATATGCCTATTTAGGAGAAAAAGAGACTTTTTCTGTAATAATTTCCTCCTAATTAAAAGCATCTCAAGAGGAAAAGTTAATAGACACTTTAAAAGAACACAAAGGTGCTATAGGATGGACCATAGTTGATATAAAGGGCATTAAACCTTTAATCTACACCCATAAGATATATCTAGAGGATGAAGCTAAACCATGTTGTCAAATGCAAAGAAGGTTAAATCCTAATATGAAAGATGTGGTTAGAGCAGAAGTCTTAAAGTTGCTTGATGTGGGAATTATCTATGCCATAAGTGATAGCAAATGGGTAAGTCCTGCTTAGGTCGTTCTAAAGAAGTCTGGAGTGACAGTAATAACTTACGCCAACAATGAATTGATCCCTTCTAGGGTTACCACTGGTTGGCATATATGTATCGACTATAGAAAGCTGAATGTTGTTATAAGGAAGGATCATTTTCCTTTGTTCTTTGTTGATCAAATGTTAGAAAGGGTTGCAAGACATTAGTACTATTGTTTCATAGATGGTTATTCAGGGTATAACCAAATAGAAATTGCACCCAAGGATCAACAAAAGACCACATTTACATGTCCTTTTAGCACTTTTGCTTACAAAAGAATGCCATTTGGATTATGTAATGCTCTTACCACATTTGAATGTTGCTTGTTAAGCATTTTTAGTGATATGGTAGAGAGAATTTTAGAAGTTTTCATGGACGACTTTTCTATTTTTGGTAATTCATTTGAAACATGTCTTAAAAATCTAAGAAAAGTCTTAACTCATTATAAAGAAAAGAACCTAGTGCTTAATTGGGAAAAATGTCATTTCATGGTTCCTAAGGAATTATCCCAGGTCACATCGTGCCATCTAAAGGTATAGAGGTAGATAGAGCCAAAGTTGATCTAATTACCAATCTACTCATTCTAAAATCTATTAGGGACATTCGCTCTTTCCTAGGTCATACAGGATTCCATAGGAGGTTCATTAAAGATTTTAGTGCAATATCTAGACCATTATGTCACCTCCTCACAAAGGATATCCATTTTGAGTGGACTGAGGAATGTAAAGAAGCTTTTATAAAGTTGAAAGACAAGTTGACCACTACACCTATCATGCAGCCACCTGATTGGAGTCTACCCTTCGAAATCATATGTGATGCCAGTGACTATACTGTCGGAGCTATACTAAGGCGAAGAAAAGAGAAGAAGCCATACGTCATCTACTATGCTAGTGGGACCTTAAATAACACCCAAATGAACTATTCCACTACGAAAAAGGAACTCTTAGCAGTTGTCTTCGCATTGGATAAATTCAGGTCTTACTTGGTTGGATCTAAAATAGTCATATTTGCTAACCATTCGGGCCTCAAGTATCTCCTTCCTAAGAAAGATGTTAAGCCTAAACTAATTAGATGGATTCTCTTACTCCAAGAGTTTGACATTGAAATAAAAGATAATGTTGTAGCTGACCATTTGTCTCGCTTAATCCTAGTAGAGCCTTTAGATGAGTTGCCAATTAAAGACACTTTTCCTAATGAGAAACTTTTTCTTGTTTCCAATCCTCCTTAGGTTGCTGATATTGCAAATTATTTAGTCATAGGGAAGATTCCTGAACATTGGACTAAACAAAAATACAAAAATTCTTTTCCAATGTTAAGCACTATTTCTGGGATGATCCATACCTGTTTAAGTACTGCCCAGATCAAATCATTAGGAGATGTGTCCTTGAATTAGAACAACATAGTGTCATCTCCTTTTGTCATTCAGAAGCATGTGGTCGACATTTTTCTGCCAGAAAAACAGCGGCAAATATTTTGCATTGTGGTTTCTATTGGCCGTCGTTGTTCAAAGACACACATGTGTTCTATAAATCATGTGAGCAATGTCAAAAGTTAGGAGGAATAAACTGTAGGAATATAATGCCTCTAAACCCTATCCTTATCATAAAAGTTTTGATTATTAGGGTATAGATTTCATGGGTCCATTCCCACCTTCTTTACGCTACATTTATATCTTATTGGCTGTAGACTATATTTCCAAATGGATTGGTAGGCATAATGACCACAAAATAATTCTTAAATTCTTAAAAGAAAACATTTTATCTAGATTTGAGACCCCTTGAGCCATTATAAGTGATAACAGTACACATTTTTACAACAAACTATTTAAAGCACTAATGAAAAAATATAATATTACACATAAAGTTGCAACACCGTATCACCCACAAATAAGTGCATAAGTAGAAGTATCTAATCGGACCATAAAACAAATCATTCAAAAGACTGTTAATCCAAATCATAAAGATTGGTCTCTTTGACTGACCAATGCACTATGGGATTACAGGACTGCACATCGCACCCCGAATGGTATGTCTCCCTATCGTATTATATACGATAAGGCTTGTCATTTGCCTATGGAATTGGAACATACAGCTTACCGGGCAATAAAGACATTTAATTTCAATATGAATAAAGCAGGTCCACATAGAAAACTCCAACTTAATGAGTGGGATGAGATCAAGTAAGAAGCTTATGAGAGTAAAGGATATATAAAGAAAAGATAAAAGTTTTTCATGATAAGAATATAATGAGAAAATCCTTTACTCCAAACTAGAAGGTTCTAATTTACAATTCTAAGCTCCACCTATTTCCAGGTAAGCTTAAATCTTTATGGACCTGTCCATATATAGTAAAAGAAAAGTTTCCATATGAGACTACCGAGATTGATGTGATGACCTGGGTTTTCACATGCATTTTTTAATGCAAAACTAATTCCTAAGGCGGGATCGATCCCTATTTGAAAACACTTTTTAAAAAACAATGCAATGCAGTGGAAAAATCTTTTATTTTAAATTCATTTTGAAAACCCCAAGTGTCATTTGCTTTCAAGATAAACAAAGAAATGTTTACAGTTTAAACCATAAATGTCTTTCCAGGTCTATCCAGTCACAATGCATAGCCTAACTGTAATAACTACATATACATGTCCAAAGAGGAGATTATATACTGACATTGACACTTATATTCTCTTTATTCTCTTGATCATCGTACTAACATCTTCTAACGCTTCTTCAAATCCATTTGAACCTTATCTGTAAAAATGATATAGTTGGGTGAGTATTCCTTATACCCAGTAAGCGATCTGATACTACTATTTTAAAAACACGGTATGCAACATATATGGTGTCAAAAGAAGCTTTCCACTAAAAACATTATGCACTTTCCTTTTTGTGTAAACATGCATTTTTATGCATAGAATGTAAGCTCCTTGATGCAATTTCAACCATGAAACTCCTTTACCGAAATCTAGTAGTCAATATCTAAATTCATAAGGTAGAAATCAATAGAATCATGTAATAAGATCTCGGTAACTACATTAAATCAACAAGTCAAATATAATAATCATGAAACTCTTAAAATAGTCATTATTCAAAGCAAATGCTGGCATCACTATAAGTATCATGCACATGATCTTTCGATTTTGTTTCCACTGCAGGCCGCCTCATTCGGCGATCTACCCACTTGGAAACGATTGGTCACGAATACTCGTATACGACCATCTCAATACTATATGCATATCGATAACACTGAAATCATAGGGTCAACTATGCTCCCCCACAGGCTGCCTCACTTGGCGATTTGCCCACTTGGAACTCAAGGGTTTTGTCCCCGCTGTAGGCTGCCTCATTCGGCGATTTGCCCATTTGAAATTCCATGTTTTGTTTCCACCGCAGGCTACCTCATTTGGATATCTGCCCACTTGGAACTTAAAGTTTGTTCCTACCATAGGTTGCCTCATTCGGCGATCTACCTACTTAGCATAGTGCCCACCAGGCTCATCAGCTCAAAAAATATAAACACAATGTCCTCTTTGGGTCCCTCACACTGCCTAGACCTCACAACTGCCTAACCAACATCTTTTGGGCACTCCAGCGTCTTTTGGTAACCCTCAAAGTTATGCATAATATGATGATATTTCGAGATGATTTATATGACATGGAAAATCCTCAATCTCACTCATCGTAAATCAGGCTATTTATGCAATCATGTTCAAAATATGCGAGCAATATCTAAAATATCATAAATTATGCAATTTATGCAATGATTTCCAGAACATGCAAACAGTGCATATAAATCTATTCATGCCAGTAATCCCATTCAAGTCCATAATTCATAAAGACAATTCCTTTAAAAACATCATATCTCAAAAGCAGGCTAAAAATGGTAATAGAGGCAAGTTAGAGTTTAAGATGCATTTATAAAAACTTAGTAGTATCAGACTACCTACCTCGATGTCTCTAGAGTTGCGTCCTTCACTACTCGACCCTGGATCACTTTTGTGAAACCCTGGATATTAATGGATAACAAGGATTCAAATATCATTTTCTATCCACTAATTAGAATTATAGCTTAATGGAAAGATCTGCCTTTTAGGTCAATGTTTAGGGTGTCTCCAAGCTAGATCTTATGTATAGTACTAACATTTAATAATTAGCTTGCCTTTAATCTCTTCCATGTCATCAAGATCGTGTAATTGAACGGTCAGATCTACTAGTCAGACCTCCTAAGTCACCTATCTTGATGCCTAGAACAAGTCTGTACTTAATTTGGATAGTTAGATCTATAAGTTCAAGGTATATGTATGTGACTTAGAGTGGATATAGGCATATTGGTATCTTAATAGACCTAAAAAATCAATCTATGAAGTTTGATCATCTTTGATCCTGTAGATCTATGTGATCTCTATAGTGTTTAGGCATAGTCATACTAAATAGGCCTTTAACCCTAACGTTTATAGTCTCATTAGGTCTGCATCGTCAATACGGACGCAACGGTTCTTTCATATCATCAATCGGAGTTCTACAGCCCCAGTAATTGCATTTTTAGTGTCGCAACATCACGGACTTACCAGATTTGTCCATACAGGGCCCGCGTGTCACAATTCCCAGGACACATGGGCTTCCCGGTCGAACCATGACCACACCACATGCTTGCACACATCTGAAGGACACTCTAGAGAGTGCATTCTGGTCGTGTGTTACGAGTGTGCGTCCTGGGTACAGGATCAGGTCACCTGTGTAACTGACCGTCGCTGGAGAAGACAACCGGTGTAGTTGTCACAGGTGATGATTTCCAAGTCTGATTAACTCCAAATTAATAGATTTTGTAGATCAGGATCTTACCTTCATTCCTATCAAGTTTGGAGTCATTTTGTATTCATTTGATGCCGAAAAACAAGAATTTCACATCGGAGGTTCGCTTGAAAATGCATTGTTGCCAGAATTTGAATTTTGGCCGATCAATGGTGAAACTAACTCTGATTCAAAATTTCTTGAGGGCTTTTGATCCTCTCTTCATAAGGAATACAATGATGTTGTTTGCTCTTCGATCTTCCATCATTTGGATGGCTGTTTTCGAGATCTAACCAGCAATCATGTTCCTTGTTTTTGGAACCCTAAACATCGAAAAACGTAAGAAAATGCTGGAGGAGAAGAGGGGAAGAAAGAGGGAAGGAGAGAGAAGAAGGATCTTACCTGGGAGCTCCACTGTTGATGCTCGATTGAAATCCCTAATCATCGGCTGGAACCCTCCTAGCCAGAAATTGCAGAGTGAGGTTTAGGGTGGAGAGAAATCACGCTAGGAGAAGGGGGAGAAGAGGAATTTATAGGAGAGGAAGGCAATGCCGCCCCATGGCGGTGCAACCATTTTTCCCGCACCGCACTGCACAAAGGCAAGGCTGTGCATTAGATAGAGGTAGGGGACAACCTGGGGGTGTCGTTAGTAAAACGACCCCTGTGTTTTTCGTTCGTGGGCTTTGTAAGTTTAATTTACAAAAGTGCCCCTCATCTTTAAAAGCCCATAACTTGGCCATACTAACTCCATTTTCAGTGTTCTTTGAGGCGTTGGATTCCATTTCGAGTGTAAAATCTAATGATACTAAATTTTTTTCTCAAATTCATTTGTTTCATATTTTAATTAAAATATAAAATTTAATATGATTAAATCTATATACAAATTTCCAAATTAATCAATTTCTATTCAATTTAGTAAAAATAGCATAAAATGTTTGGATCCTTACAATTGAGGATACTAGGACTAGTCATTCTATCAAAGTAAATGGTTAACATTTAAAGCCTTTCCTAGAATATGATAATCCAGAAGTTGAGTCAACAACTCTAAAGGATCCTGTTTATCGAGATTGAGTGGAAATGATCCCTCTGTATCATCATTTATATTTTTGTTGCTTTCTACATCACCCATATTCATTTTAGGTCCTACTTTTAAACATTGAGGATAATGTTTCTGTTAGGTTGGGGGTGTAGAATTCTAGCAAATTTTAGTTTTTTTAGGTTTTTAGGTGATGTCCTTGATTTTTCAAAAAAAAAAAAAGACTTGTGAGAAAATTTTGAAACATTTTTAGGTCAATACCTACACTATGATGAGAATTGGATTTTCTAAAGTATAATATAGATAAATTTAGCTTATTAATGGAATTGAATATGATTAATTTATTATTTTACTCATTTTCTAAAATATTCTATGAAAGCAGAGTTTCAAATCACATCTATACATGCAGTTGTATATAGATAGTCTAGATTGATAAGTGGCTATAACTTATAGATTCTAAAGAATTTTAGTGGAGACTTATAGCCTAAGTTTTAGATCCATTCAATCTTTTTAAGAGGTCATAAATCTTCCTTATTTTCTTTAGCACGCTTAAAGAAAATTGATCCCATCAATTATCAATTTTGGCTAATTACCTGGATAATTATAGTATTATCTTTCAAATTCTAAAAGTTCATTGAATCTAATAGATTATAGGAAAACTAGAAAATGATTTAGGCCATCATTATTGTTAACCTAAAAACATAAAGCCTAACCAAAAATCGTTTTACCACTAGTTAGCTGACTTGAGCCTTTTATATAAGCCATTTTTTTTATCACCCAAATTACCGTTCACCCATATTAACCGAGTATAAATTATCCATTACCCATTTTCTTTGAAAAATAAGTTAGAGAGGAATGAAGAAATACCTTTAATTTGCAATAAAAGTAGAAAAGTGGATATCAAGAAAAGAAATATTCTTCAAAGTGATTCAAAAGTACTAAAATATAAAGAAAAGAGCCTGGAAAAAAAAGAAGCTTGAAGAATAAAAAGAAAAGTGGAAAAAGAAGTATTCACTTTAGCAAAGGAAAAAAGGAATTATCAACTTTAGAAGACCTCTACTTATTTTTTGACGAAACTTTGAATACCCTTATACCCTTTCTTTGGTACCCTATCCTAAGCCTATTTTGTCCCAGTTAAAGACCTATTGATTCTAAGAGAAATATATTCTTGATGTGGAAATGAATGGATAAGATCTAAAAGAGTGGTATTTCTAAATATTCAAAGGCAATGGCATTCATTCTAAAGGGATCAAAACAATTAAATTCCTTAATAACTCCCATTTTTCATGAGTATATGTGAGATAAATTTACTTTTATTAACTCAACTCATAAAATTAAAAGAGAGATCTGATTTGATCCCTCTATTTGAGATTTTTTTTTTTTTGAGCATATGTCTATTAGTAAGGATTGAGATCAAAACATATTTCAAGTTGAGTTCAAAAGTTAGAAGTTTACTTAAAGATCAAGATTATTCTATATGTGGACTGTACACACACACTCTGAGATCTGAGCTTAAGTGGAATGGCTTTGGCATATGGGTAGGGTTTTGAATTCTTCAGTCATTTTTATTAGTATGCTAAAGTAGATGAATTATTGAATATAATTCTCTGAGGAAAAAGAGGAGTTGACTTCAAAACAATTTTTGAAATCTTGAAATTTGGGTTTTTGCATGTTTTACTCAAGACTAGCAAAATGCTGGTTGAGGGGTGTGTTAAGTGTTCAATTTTGATCAAAATACCCTTAATTTAGCATTCAATTAAATCATCTACCCATTCAAATTTGCAAAAAATTTACCTTGATTTTGAATTTAGCATCCAATTGACGATTCAAACCTTAATTTGTCAAAATCAAAGGTCAGATGATCATTAGCGCTTATTAGATGATTAATCTACAGTTCAGATAATTCTAATTTAGTCTTTTATTTTGCAGATCAACCAAAAGACACATGGATGATAACATTAAAAGTTAACAGTGCAAATCATCTTAAAGCGCATTGGATGGGCCAAATCACTTGCAAAGATAGATGGGATAGTTCCTAGAAGACAAATAAGCTTAATTGGGAATCACGGACAAAAGGGAAAACAGGGAGTAGGCAAGTTGCAATTGTAGAGAAGTTTCCAAAGGGGGCGAACCAAATTAGTAAAGGGAGAGCTTCAAAGAGGCATGGAAACTGTACCGATCCCCTTCCTTCTCTCTCTCCCCTAGCTTTGTTAATGAGTTCCCCTTAGCTATCCTTTTTACTCTCTAATGAATAAGACAGTGCATTATCCATGTGAAATTTGGGAAAGAGAACCCTTTTAGTTGCTTGTAAGTGAACATCTCTATTGGCCAATGCAATTGTCAAGAACTAGCCTTTAGTTGTTAATATCCTAGATACTTGTTAATCTATACTTGATGAATTAACTAGTTGAATTTAAAAGCTAAGTACTATAGCCTGCATAGCATTACTAGCATCTTCATCCAAAGTGCCAAACCAAATCAATCCCAAGGGAGCAAACAGAGAAAGAGTCGAAGCCTCTAATATTACTCATACTATCCCAAACCTTGCAAGACCCCATACAACTAAAAATGCACATAAATATCCAACGAATCTAGGATCATCAAAGGTTTTGAAGCTCTCTATTATGAGAGGTAATAGAATGCCCTCCACTTTCAAATTCCTTGACCAAAGATACAACTCCCCAAATGCAACAAATATTCAACCCCTAATCTTGAGATAAAACAAATGAAAAATTCCTAAAGAAAAAGCAAAAATGTTGCAAATTAGTGCTTGCAAAGCCAATAATCATCGCAAATGTGAAACAAAGGACCTAAACCCAAAAAAGAAGCACCAAGTCAAACAAAAGAGAAAGAGAAGGGAAACCCTTTAGAAAGGAAGCACACTTGGGATGAGATTCTTTGGAAAGGAAAACACTAACTTGATTCAGAACTCTGAGACAGAAGGAGGGAGGGAGTCATGCAAAGGCAAAATGTGGGAGGAAGGCAGGTGAAAGGAAAAGTAAAGAACATGGCATGACTCCTCATTAAATTACTTTTAAAATAAGAATGAAAGAAAACATGATGTGACAATGTAGGCCACACTATCAGTTAGATTTAAAATCTAACACAATTCATTGAGCAATCATCTCCAACATGTTTTGAAATGTCTGTGGTGGTTTATGAGCTTTGAACTAATGGCATCAAATTTAGGGGGTAGTAAATTGATTGACGATGGTGTTTGCTTTGTCTATTTATTTGGTTAAGAGTAAGATTCAAGGCACCTTACTCTTGTGCTACTTGGCTATGTTATTGAGACGACCCGAGTATATATATTTTTAATACAAAATTAAATCCTAATGCTAGATTGATCCATATTTGAAAACAATTTTGTAAAAACAATGCAATGTAGCAATCTTTTCTTTTAAATTCACTTTGAAAACCCTGAGCATTGCATTGTGAAAATTGAAAAATGAAAAATGACATACAATATTTAACGCATGTCATGCAAAGTACATGATAAACATTCATTTGAATTTTAAAACTTGATTGGAGACTTTGTCTCCTTTTTAAAAACATCTAACGTTTCCCAAGACATATCAAACACAACCCAATTATAATTTAAATCACATATAATATTAAAATATTAACTATAGTCAATATAATTTGAGTCTCTTAATGAAACTCTAGATTACCTTGCTTCTTATCTTCTTGAAATCATCTAGTGGTTTTCTTAGAATCTTAATCTCCTTTCTAATTTTTTCTAAGATGACCTATGGTGAAAATCATAGGGTAAGTATACAACATACTCAGTTCATAATCCAGTACTATAAAACCAAAATCACGACATACACATACAATCATTTGAAGAAAGGTTTCTCTGATGATAAAATCACAAGGCCACAAGTCATCACATGGAATGCATCATAATCACACCAATGCATGTGTGTGTGTGTGTCATCCACGAATCCTCATCATACTTGACAAATCAAGTGATATATGATTACTTTAAAATTCATAGTAGTAATCAACCAAACTACATGTGGGTCATTCAAAATACTAATAATTTCATTATTGTGCATGTACACACTTCTACTATTTTATCAACCAAATGTATTATATTTCAAATAATCAGCTCATCATGTAAAAACACATTATGGATAATAAAACAAATACCATAAAATGTCTTTTGATAATGCATGCAAGTATGAATCAGTATTTGATCATACAGAATCAGTTATAATACCCAATTCATCCAACACATTAATAATCTAACCAGGGTAAAACTGTCAATTTAAAAGAATCAATATGTGCTAAAATCTCAACAGTAAAACCACTAGCTAAGTATATACGTCAAAATGTAGTATCGATAAGACATGAAGTTAGTCAATAAGGTAAATGCTAGAAGTCCAATTGTTAGCAACTAGCATTAGATAAATATGTAATTTGGAAAAATCAAAAGTTATTTAAAAGCATAACCAATCAATTCATAAGTGCAAATAGTTCTTTATGCAATAAATAGAACTGAAATCATAACTGTGAAATTCAGTCTTATACACATGAGCTGAAAATCTATGAGACAAGACTAGTGATCTCAAATCATCCAAAATGTCCAAAAAAATCTGATAGGTTTGTCAAACCAGCATGCTCAAAATGGATGAAGCCAAATCAAAGCACATAGCTCTCAAACCAAAATGTATAAATTCATATCCACATCATTGTGGAGAACTGATTGCTCCAATCACATGGCATACAGTCCTGCCACCCTGGACAAGGTCTAACTCTCAAGAAATATTCAACATAATTATCAACACACAAACACCTATGCTCGTAGGGCCCTACAATTACCCGTTGGTGACTACCATGGCCTCTACGTTGATTCGTGCATACCTCACGATCATTCCTCACTGGACCTCATGGGGGCTACCTAGCTACCATTCAGAGCACTTTCTCATGAGAAGATACTCTCACTCCATGCCATCTCTATCGTAGGGCTAGTATCAAGTCATCTCAGAGGTTAGTGGTCAACTGCACCTCTTAGCATAGGGTCACTAGGACTTACATACTACACAGCATGCTTGTCTCCAGGTCTTATGATACTCATAGAGCACATGCCAAGCAACCCAAGACTTAAGACACTCTTAGAGTACCTGCCCAAAACATCTATGAAATCCATATCCACTAAGACTTACAATGCTCTTAGAGTAGATGCCTAATGCATCAACATATCAGTATCCATTAGGACTTACAGCCATTAATAGAGTACCTACCAAAAGTATCGATGAAATCATAACCATCAAGACTTACAAATGCTCATAGAGCGCCTGCCTAATGAGTAATTACCAAAAGATCAATATCATATATGCATACTTTATGCAAAATAATGTATCTCAAATATTCATTTCAAAGCATGCTCAGTAGCCAAATTAGTTTATATTCATATTCATACATCTCAAAAGTATCATATGTTATACATATCATATGAAAAATCATGCGTTTTCAAGCATTCCTTTCAAAGTATGAAAATCATGCATATGCAAATCACGATCTTCTCATGTCTCACAAGTAAAGTAAACATTTGGACACTTTGAATTAAATAATTCATTGCTCTTTCAAAATTAGGTATGCAACATGAATTTAAAATCATATACTAATTTACAAGCATCATTTATAAGAATGTCAGATAAAGAACATATGATAAATTATGAATCTAAATGAAAATCATACACGAAAAAGCAGCATACATATGTATCAAATCATTGGTATGATAACCAAACCATCCTAAACCAGAAATAGTTCACAAACTATTTTCTCATTTTGAAGTTCATTTGAAACTTGGTAGTATCATATTACATGCCTCTTATGATGCCCTCAGTTTTTTATTTTGTCAACTTAGCTTAGACAGCAACGCATCTAGAATCAATCTCCTCATTTTGTATCGAGCAACATCTAAATAGCCGATCAATACAAAACTCGTATTATTTTTGGTTCTCACATTTAAACTTTGTTTGCTTAATGTCAAATATCATTTCATATAACTTAGATCACCATTATGATCTGACATTCACCCTATAGACCCGTGATTCTGACTTTCTCTCATCATTGAATCTTGTTAGCCAATGAATTACATTAAGTTTGATCAATTTTGTTTGTTTTTCATTTTTAGTCAGTTATCAGAACTCAAATGAAGTGATCTAAGGTCCAACCAATCCTTTGTCATCAATGACATAAAGGTTTACTGGGCCTAATTATACATCTTCAGGTCATCTGATGAAATTACATTATGATTTAATAGTTCAAGTCATCTTACAATCACGAAGATATTAGGTTTTTGATCTATCATCAGCTAATGGTTAATCACTTAATCATTTCATCATCTGATGGTCAAATTTGCCTAATCAGTTGTTTTATAGTCATTGTTTCTAAGTTGTACATGGGAGATGTGATTAGATCATTATCCGATCTTCCATTCATTCACAAATCAGTGGTCCAAAGGTTTAGATTTGCATTACAATTCAAATAACCCCATTAATGAATGATCAAAGTCTACAAGTTCGAATCCAATATGTTACGATGGTCTAACTTAATGTTTCAAGGTCTGATCCCACATTCTTAGCAATGTAGGCTCGAACGGCTGAGATAATCCTATTGATTTCAATCCAAATTCTACAATTTATCATATCTAAGTTAATTCAAGGTTTAGAAATTCGTCTGTGGCATCTGATCATTGATCAGATGTCACTAGGTCCCTCTTTTATCACTGCTTGATTGGACGGTTAAGATTATTTAATAAATTTTTATCCAAATTTCATGATTCCAATCACATCCTAGTTAATTTAGGATTCTAAAATTCATCTATGGTATTTGATCATCGATTAGAAGTCACAGGTTCACTATTTGAAAGTGACAGATGAGACGGCCTAGATTGTTTGATTTATTTCACATCTAGATCATAAAATTTTGACTCATTCTATCAATTCAGAGATGGGAAGCTTACTGGTAACATCTGATCATCGATCAAATGTTGCCAAAAACTGTTTACAGAGGAACAGATTGGACGGCTAAGATTATCTGATCAATTTCCAACCTAGATCAACGATCTCAATCAGATTTGAGCTACATCAAATATGTAATTTTCTATTTCTAATCTTAGATTAAGAGATGGACAGTTGGATCATCTTAAACACTTAGATTTAAGATGAAATCATATGAATTTATCTTAGAATTCCAAATCAAGAGTTGGGTATCATAGACCTTACCTCTAGGTGCATCTTCATGCCTTTTCTTTTCTTAGATGAACTAGATTGGTCACCACTTTCACTAGTAAGGTCTCTGAGTTCGTCGCGCATTGTCTCCTCTACAATTGATGGTCAAGATCAACATTGATCCCCCAATAACCATGGGGTTTTGGTTCTTACTAGTGCGTTAAAGAGATTGATCAGCTTAGATTGTCGATCCGAGCCATTGTCTTCTTCAATGACAGCCTACAAACTCCGGCCACCCGTAACCCTTTTTTCCTCCTCGCCGGCATGACAGTCCCTCTTCGGCTACTGGTTTTCTTTTTCAGTGTATAGGCTCCTGTTCCCTCTCTCTTTTCTCCTCTTCTTCCTCTCCGTCTCTTCACCTTCTTCCTTTTCTCCTTTTTCTCTTTCCTTCCTCAATTCGCTCTCTCTCCATTGGGTTTTCCCATGTCTATTGAGTTTTGGAAACAGACTTACATTTGTTTTCATTTTTCTTAAGCAAGAGGGGTGCCAATATCAATTTGGGCCCCTCCTTTATGCATTTTAATTATTTTCATTTATTTAATATTTAATATATAATTATAGCACTTTTTCATTATTCTAAATATTATAATTTTAGTAAAAAAGAGATGACTATTACTAATAATGGTTTCCCTATGTCACTTTACTGTCAGACTCAGATTTTTGCAAGTGGGTTTTATTGATAAAATTATTGAATTACCTTTCATAAGAAAAATCACAACTTATTCATCCGAACTCTAATTTTAGCAAACTTCATGTCGTTGGAATTGTCTTTTTGAGTACTATCTTAATATAAAGGTCTCAACACTTGATTTGATGTCTATAACATTCTTACTTATAAAACTCTAAAAATTTAGAAATTTTAATATTCTCTTTTCATTGTAATTCAACATAATTCAAAATTTACTTAAATGGAGATTTAAAAATTAAGGATGTTCAATCCAAGGCCAAAACTTTTGGTCATCTAAACCACTCAGTTTTTGAGCCCTATCTTGCACATGAGATATGCGCCAATAGTCTTTTGCATTGAATGCTTTAACTATTTGCAAAAGCAGAGAGCCCAATAAGATGAAAACCACTAGTACTGAAATCTTGACAAATTAGAGGATTAAGATTATCCCTACCCAGAAAGTAATCTATTGGATAACAAAGCATATAGGACCCATTGGCGTGTCAACCAGATATCTTTGTATCACACTTGGAGATTCCATATAAATTCTGCACGTACCCTATTAACCATAGGTAAAGAAGGCCCCCTGAAACAATCTCACTTCATCCTTGGGTACCAAGATAAGGCCCAACTGTAGCCTTTATGATGTTTGTTGAATAGCTGGATCTAATCCATGTGTAAGTCGGAATCCTTGCCTCATGTCAAAGCCACGTGGTCTTGGTCAAAAGTTGGATGACGGGAATTTGAATGTTTTCTACCAAGTGAAGAACGTGCGACCATAGCATCGCCACACTACGACCAATCTCTATCAACTGCACGTGGTGAAACATACGGCTGCTGCCTAGTTGAACACCTGATGATTAAACTACATGAAGAAGAGTCTAGAAAGGTGTCAAAGAGTGATCGGAATTGTTCATCTTGTTCTGCATTTTTTGTTTAGGCTATGGACTAAAATTCATGTCCATCGAAGGCTTCTAGCTACTTAGTTCTTTGGGCTAAGAGTTTCAACGTATGCGATGTACAACAGAAACCGAGATGTCTCAAATCATCCAACGATTACGCAGTCTGGTGGTTGACTAATTCAAGGCAGGTTGAACAAGATGACGATGAATGGATCAGATCGTGCAAAGGACTGTTCTAGCCCGTCAGCATCTTTCTCAGCATAAGGAAAGGCAATTTCCTCCTTGATTTGACTAGAAGCCCAGTTGTTAGGGCCTTGGCTTCCGGCCCACCAAGAAAATAACAAAGCAAAAATCCATTTCTCAGTGGCCTTTGACTGGGTTCTATTTATTTATCTAGACGGGCACAATTAGGGCCCGGTATAATCAAGCAGCAAATGCTTTGTGTTAGATGAAGTCTAATAGAGAAATGATAATTCCACCCTCTTTATTTGCCTTACACTGCCGCTAATGGTTTTCTGGGCATTTAGTTAATGTAAAGTGTTCACTTAATTTTAAGTTAGAAAACTGAAAAGAGAACATTAAATGACAAAAAAAAAAAAAGCATTAAGGGAAAAAATAGTCCTCACAGTCATTTGGCGTCTTTTCTCTTATGCAGCCTAAATATGGGGGAGGTGAAAAAGACGAATTGCTTAGACCCAAGAAAACATAGTCCTGGGATGCATCTTTACGTGAATACTTGAATATCATTGCTGAATCCCAAATGAGAAAAGCCATCATTGTTGAATGTTGCGAACCAAACTTAGGCCTTTTTAGTTAGGCTTCACCTTTGGAAGATCTAATCAGTTCATCTTGTTTAGCCTCTTATTTTTAGACTGTTGCAATTAGATGCTTTTAGATACTAATTTTTCCAGCTGAAAATATTAGTGGTCACGATTTAAAAAAAAAAAAAAAACCATCAACGATCATGAATCTTAGTGTCTAACCAATCTAGTTGAGGCCAAACAAGATTAGTAGGTCAGATAATCCAAAGGTCATACGACTAGTTTATGAAGGCGGTTCAGAAAGTCAATCCGGATAGCATTTCTCATCCCAAACGGCCTGTAACTTCAGGTCACACCCTTGTCAATTTTCAGGAAAAGACATAGGTGGCGGTAATTCTTTAAGGAGAAGCATAGCCATGCCCAGTCACTCTTGGCCCTACTCCATAAACAAGACCGTGGAAATTTTGCCCAACTCCTACTCTCAAGGTGGCCTTTGGGCAACTGTTATGGGGAGGTTCTATCTCGCCATGGTGCAAAAGGACCCTGAAATTTAAGTCCCCACTTTCTTGTTACCTAAGCTGACAAACATGAAACCAACTCTTATATAATCAAACAAATTATATGAATGTTCATTCTTAGAAATATAGCGTGACAAAAACTTTGTTCCTTGATTAAAATGATAACAATGAATCTAGAAGATTAAATATAAGAACCCACCACTACCATGGCCAATACTTAACCGTTGAGGAAATTGGACTCAAGGTGAAGAAGAGTCTGCACAAGCCGGACCCAAGTTATTGCTTGATCTAATGGACCTAAACTTGAATTTCCCCGTGCTTAAAGAGCTCATGAAGGAACCCAACTCAGGTCCATCTCACAAAAATGTGACGTATGCGCTGGCTAGTCCTTTTGAGAATGGAGAACAAGGCCTGAACCGATAGCTCCACTGCTTATTAGGGATACAGGGACATGTAAATTAGGGGTGGCAATTCGGGTTGGCGGGTCATGTTTGTGGTGACATGAACACGACACGATTAGAGTTATGGGTCGACACGAACACAACACGATTAATAGTCATGTCAAAAACCTATGACTCGTACATGACCCGGTTCTTAAAAAAATAACACGACACGACCTGTGTAACACGATTAATTGACTGAGTTGTGTTGGATACACGGCACGACATGAAACGACTCGATTTCCCTATTACGACTTAGTAAAAAAACTGCTTCCAAGTGAATGGAGCCAAACCAACCACAAAACATAGGACGGTTGTGAAATAACCGTCCTATATTGTCTAAATATAGGACAGTTATGCACTAACCGTCCTATTTTTACATAAGAATATAGGACAGTTAAGGACTAACTGTCCTATTTTACACATATGGATATGGTTTATTAGTACTTTACCAATCTGTGAGTATGACTGTGATGTGTCAGACTTCCAGTGACCAGTCTGCCTGTGCCAGCAAATGGCCTAGCCTTGGCGCCAACCTGCTTGACAGGGACAGATAGTTTTCTTTCCTCCAATTCCAAACTGGCAAGTGGCAACTGGAGTTAATGAAACTTACACTTCAATCATTTGTCAAATATTTTGAGTCCTTGATGTTAGATCCGATGTGTGGGCCCCCCTTGTAGTGGCGGGAAAACAAAATGAAAACTGAAAATATAAAGGTTTAACTAATTAATAATTATCTAGGTCTACTAAGTCAATCTAGTCTAAGGAAATTGTTTTGTTTTTTTGTAAGTAAGCCCAATTCCCATATCCAATTATCCAATTAAATTTGAAGTCTTATGCTAAAGATAAGTTGCTAAAGCGCCCTAGCCTAGCTGGTGGTTGTTTGCTATAAGCCTATAACTATAAATTATAACCTAAGACTTAGCTAACGTACACACTATCTCTAATTTTCTTATCAAACATTTTAAGATTAGCTACACATTGTCAGTTACAAACTTACAAGTTACACTTAGTAGAAAATTAGTTAACCAAGTTTTGTAACTTGTACAAGTACAAGTGAAGTGAGAGACTAACTAACTATCATATATTGTATAAAATTATAAATACTAATGATTTTCTTATGTTAATTGCACATGTCATCACCAATTGATCTAATATATCTCTTTTTCATCAAATTCATGAATATCATATATCTAACTTATATAACTAAATATTTGTTTCTCTTTTCTATCTCCTAATTAATGATAATAGATTAAAAATAACTCATTCATCCATGATCCATCATTCATGCAGAGTAAAATTTAGTAACTCCCTTAGTAATATCATTCAACATGTGTTTTTTCTCTCATGATTATTATTCATTTTACCATCAATTCGACTTCTTTTCAGTTTTCACTATAGAGTATAGACCACAATCCATAATTAATTTTAGTTTCACCAAAGTTATCATATCAATATCCTTCTAATTCTCTCTTGATAAGCTTTTGTGTTAATTCAACACATAACTCATATTCTCTGATCTCATTCTCACCTCACATAATGAGTTAATTACATAGCTAATAACTATTCCCTTCATATACTCATTATCCACCAATGAGATAATTACATAACTCTTTATATACTAATTCTCAAGGCAATTGTTTTGTCTTTTTGTATGTAAGTAAGTAAGCCCAAATCCAATTATCCAATTGAATTAGAAGTCTTAAGCTAAAGCCCCTGCCCTGGTCGATTGTTTGCTATAACTATAAGTTATAACCTAAGACTTAGCTATACCTATACACTGTCTCTAATTTTCTTATCAAACATTTTAAGATTAGCTACACATTATCAGTTACAAACTTACAAGTCACACTTAGTACAAAATTAGTTAACCAAGTTTTGTAACTTGTACAAGTACAAGTGAAGTGAGAGACTAACTAACTGTCAAATATTGTATAAAATTATAAATGCTAATGATTTTCTTATGTGAATTTCACATGTCATCACCAATTGATCTAATACATCTCTTTTTAATCAAATTCATGAATATCATGTATCCAACTCATATAAGTCAATATTTGTTTCTCATTTCTAACTCCCAATTGATGATAATATATTAGGAATAACTTATTCATCCATAATCAATTGATCCATCATTCATGTAGAGTAAAATTTAGTAACTCCCTTAGTAATATCATTCAACATTTGTGTTAATTCAACACATAACTCCTATTCTCTTATCTCATTCTTACCTTACCTAATGAGTTAATTACATAACTAATAACTATTCCCTTCGGACCCTTCTTATACTCATTATCCACTAATGAGATAATTACATAACTCTTTCTATACTCATTCTCAACTCTCAAGCTACTAAGTTAATTATATAATTGTTTCTATTCTCATTCAGTCATTCTTACCTAATGAGTTAATTACATGACTCTTTCTTTACTTATCCTCAACAACTTTTGAATTGAGTATGAGTTACTTACATAACTTTGCTTTTTTAAGCTGATTCTCAACTGAGATCAGATGAGTTAAATACATAACACTTACTTTACTCATCCTCAACCTCAACAACTATTGAATTGAGTATGACAGTATGAGTTACTTACATAACTTTGTTTTTAAGTTGATACTCAACTGAGATGAGTTAATTACATATATGCTCTGTCTTTTTAAGCTCATCTTTAAGGAAATTAAGATGAGTTAATTACATAACTCTTTCTTTACTCTATACTTAATAACTATTTTTATTTAAACACATCCTCAACTAAGATTAATTAAATACATAACTCTTATAGCTTATATGACGGTTATGCAACAACATATTAACAACCGTCCTATAACTTTCTAATAAATAAAATAACCATCCTATATAACTTATAGGACGGTTGTAAAAAAATCATCATATATTTCATTATATATATTATAGGACGGTTATTTAAAAACCGTCCTATACGGTTATTTAAAAATCGTCCTATATTGTTCTATATATCATTTTTCACCTTGATCAGCCCTAATTTCAAATTTTCAATCTTCCAGCGGTCCAAACTACTAAGAAAGTGAAAATGACCATTCCTCTTCGATGTTTCACAGATCTAAGCAAAATAAGGTATGTATTTACGAATTTTACAATTTATATACAGTTCTATAAAAAACATAAAAGCCAGTACCCTTTTTTTCAATTTTTTTGTTTTTTGTTAACTATTTTCCATAGATCTTGATGGGTTTTAGTCTGAGAAGGTGAAAACGACCATTCCTCTTCGATCTTTCACAGATTTAAGCAAAAAAGGTATGTATTTACAAATTTTATAATCTGTATTTATTTGTTTTTCGTTAACTATTTTTCATAGATCTTGATGGGTTTTAGTTCTATGTGTATGAGAAACATTCCATTTGAGTTTTATATTTCTTTGCTCTAGATTTGAGTTTGTTTTTAAGTTTTTTACTGTTTTTTCAAAAAAATCAATTAGGAAAATTTTAAAAAAAAGTCGTTGTTTTTTCGTATTTCTTCATTGAAAAGTATTTTTATCCACGTATAGAGCTTTCTCATGTTGTGTATTCATGTGTGATAATGTTTTCATCTCTTTTTTTTTTGTAATTTAGTTTTTTTTTTTTAATTTTTCCAAAAAAAATAAGTTACGAAAATTAGGAAAATTTTGTTATTTTTTTATATTTATTAGTTAATACCTATTCTTATCCACATATATAGCTTATCCATGCTTGAATCTTCATGTATTAATGATTTTTAGCTAATTTTTAGCATTTATTCTAATTTTTAGTAATATATATAGGATGGTTATTCAGGAACCGTCCTATGTTACATGAGTAATATAAGACGGTTCCTCAAGAACCGTCCTATATTTTCAACCATTCCATAGGTTAGAATCATGTCAAGGTGATGAGTAAATAGGTCGCGTGTCAAACAGGTCGACACGATGGGTCAAATTGATTGACTCGAACATGACACGATTTTTGGCGTGTCATTTTTGGGTAGACTTGACCCGAACCCGCTAAATTCGTGTTGGGTTCGTGTCGTGTTATCGTGTCGTATTATATTTTGCCGCCCCTAATGTAAATGGCCAAATCGTGCATTGGTTTAGACGTCCCAAGACCATACGCCCTTGCACCCGTTTTCTCCTTTTCCCAATTTCCCTTTACTTGACCTTTTGCTGGTTCTTGACCCCGTCCTCGTCGGAAATGCCTCTTTCACTGTACAATCAATCGGATACAAAATACCCAGAGACTCCAAATGAATCGACACGGTTGAATTGGGTGGCTGACATCCAACAACGTGTAAGGGTTTTCCAGAAAATTGTAACAGGAAAGAAGTATTACGGAATCTTGCAAGCTCCTCTGCTTCTGAGTCCACATTCCTCCTCTTGCTTATAGAAGAGCTATCGCTGTCTCCCCACGTAAAACGCGGTTACATCGATTTTTCGGAAGACGCGCGGGAGCTAAATAGCCCCATAGACAAGGCCGGGCTGCGTCAGAGTTAAGCTTCTATACCTACTTCCTCGATGGCGAAAACCCAACCCCTACCGGCGCCGGGATGCAAGAAGGTGAACCCTGGAACTGCACCTCGATGGATTCCCATCAGAGGCCAAGTTCTGAAGCGAATTCTCGGATGCTTTCCGGGTCTACGTGGGCCTTCTACCAAATCGAAGAAGCGCAAGTTCCAAGACTTTTGATCGATGGAATTACACGTACTTCCACATTTCCCTCTCCTCTCCCCTGTTCGGTTTGTCTTTAGCTTTTAGCTCTGTTTTTTGTTTTGCTCAATAACACTTTAGGGAAGCGTTGCTGATCCCTATTCAGATATGTTATTTGGGGTCTGGGTTTTGAATTTCTGCTGCTGGCGATGGAAGAAGGCGATTACGGCGTTTGCTTGCAGCTTTTACAGCAAAGAGGATCCGCGCTACTCTGACGGTTTTCTACCTGTAGAAATAGTTCTTTTTCTTGGCATTTTTACTGTACATTGAAGGGGGAGAAAGAAGAGAGAGCTGGTTCAAAGTTCCTCTGTTCTTGGTTTTCATTTATTCATCTGTTTCATTCGCTTTGTTTGCATTAATTTCTGTGGATGCTACTTAATCGTCTACTCTTCCGTGCTCATTTGCTTGAATCTATCGCATCCATTATTGGTATTTGCACGCATCCATGAGATACCAGAGCCCTAAGGGGTGATGGATCGGCGAGGATTAGTCCCAATCTAGACGTTTTCATCCCAAAAATGAAAGAGAAAAAGGATAGAAGATCAAAATTAAAGGAGTGTGGTTATCACTACCTGTTCGAAATTTGCTTTCTGAAAAATGACTTTCCCACTGACTTGCTTGCCAAGTACGAAGTTTGCTTGCTTACCAAGAAATCCACCGGTTTGCCTCATGTTTTCCTCACACGTGTTATGTTGGCACGATCTAATACGCTCTAGTGACAAAGATACTGAGAAGTACGCACAAATAGAAAACTCCTGCCTAAATAAGATAGAGGAAAGGATGGATCCAAGCGTTGATACTATTCAGTTTTGTTTTGCATTTTTTAAGATGCTGTTTTTATACTTTGAACCTGTGTTAGCAATTTCACAAGAAGACAGTATGATGCTGTTACTCCCCTTCAAAGTAAAAAATAAATAAATTATTAAATTTAAAAAAAAAAGAAAAAAAAGATCTAGGACAACTCGTTTGGTAGGGCTAGCAAGTGCAATATCGTTGAGACGATGACGTAATGGCGTGAGTTATACGCTTATCCACAGCAAGAATACAAAAGCCAACGACAGAGAAAGAAGCCTACACTTGAGTGAGGTGGCTTTTTATGCTTGAACACGTACTTCGGCTTTCACTTGAATCTCCCATTTTGTTTAAATGTAAGTCTCGATTTTTTTCCTTTTTTTACTGGCCAATTAGCCTAAAAATGCCCCCAAATTCAGATGAGAGAATGCCTCCTCCAACCACACTAAAATAAATGAGAAAAAAAATGCTTTTGAAAATTGAAATGCCAATTTATTTTTCATAAAAAATAAAGAAGGGTGAAGATGACTTATGGCACGTGTTATCTTAAGAGCGAAGAGAACACACTTTTCGCCTAAATTTCATCCACTGGGCAATCCTAGCCCATGTCCTTTTTAGTTATAGTCGATGGTTAAAACTGTTTACGTCCCTGCTGCTCCAAAGGCATTAGCCAGAATCACTTGGAGGATGACATTTTAAGTGTGTGACCAATCTAAATCATGCCCCATATTTTGACTCGTTTGGATCACCCGAAATTCTGGGACCGTTATAACAACGCTAGCTTTTTCCTTTTGTATTTTAATATTTAAGGGTAGTCTTATATTTTAAATTAAGAAACTAAGCTGTCTACGAGTTAGTTTTTGATCTTCTACTTTGAGCTCTAAATCTGTAATCCATTGCAGAATAGGGGATTTTGACTTCTGGGCATAACATTCACTTTCATATTAAAATTTAATTTTTAATTATGGTTATTTTACACAAATAATACTTGAGCAGGTCTATGCCACGTTAGTTTATCAAACACCACTTAAACTAGAGAAAGGGAGCCTTGGTGCAACGGTAAAAAATTATTGTCATGTAACCTTGAAGCCATGGGTTAAAGGCATGAAAATAGTCTCTTGTAAAAATATAAAATAAGGTTGGCTACTATAGCTCTTGTGGTCCGCCCCTTCTCCATACCCCACAGAGGCAGGAGCTTCACGCACCGGAACTGCCCTTTATTTAGTATCTAAATCTGCATTTGCTGCATCTAGAGAAAGTTGAACTTACTCTGTGTTCCTCTTTCACGTCTTACTTTTCAGTCTTATCCCACCTTATCCATTTCTCTTTCTTTAGAGCGCACTACCAAGCGGTTCTTGCTAATTTTGGCAAAAAGAAGAAAGAATAAAAGCCATGAACGTCGTACAATTATCTACTGCTCTGCGCTTTCCTTTGTCTCCTCTTCTTTTCTTCTTTCTTTAGATATGGATATAAATGCTTTGCGCTTTCCCTGCACCTTCTTTGAATGAAAATATTCCCCGCTAGTAAGATTTTCTTGTGCACACTACATTGAACATTTAAGTGATGAAACGTGCTTGCCAAGTCCTTGTCTTTAACGTCACTAGCTTGAATGTTGCGGTCACCTCTCTTTTATCCTCTAAAGTCCGGATATTCTTCCCATCGTTGAACAGATGTCCTCATTTCCTTACTGATATGACAAAAGTGATGTTATATGTATATGTTTTTAGTAACGAAAAAGTTGCAAATAGTTAATGTGAGACTTTTCAAGTAGCAAATGATCTTCCTTCTCTAGTGCACGAAAATGGAGGCTCGTCCCCATTTAATCTAAGACTCTGGTTAAGAGTCAATGGTCCTGGACCCAATGAAAGCACCGCGTGATTCTTGACGTGTAGTAATTTAAGGAAGGCTAATGGCCAAATAATTCGGTCAGCTGTCGCACAAGGGAAGGGAGCGTTTCCGATGGTATCTCCTAAAAAATGTCACGTCAAATAGGACCAAGAGTCCATGCTTGTGTCTGCAGACATTTTTTTCTGAAGGCAGTCTGCGGAGATAATTTGAGGCCTTCCATCTTCCAGGGAGGAATACTTTGAGGTCCCCCATTTCACCATGCTGAGCCTCTCATTGGTTCCATCCGATTTCTCTTGTTGTGGATGACTATTAACTCTAAGATTGGTTGAGTCTGAAAATTGGAAGGTGCACTTTCAGTCATACAGATTAAAGAATGGCTGAAAATAAATGAGTCGAGAGCACAGTTTGTTTATGTAAAACATCATCCAATCTTAGTGATCTCATCATATAATATCTCAGGAGTTGAACAAATCAGAAGAACACCTGTGATGTGGAGGACGAGACCGAGTATTCCTTAACTTCCATGTTATGTTTATGCATAGTTTTTGTTGATTCAAGTTTGCCATCTTTTCTTTTATAGAAGAATTATAAAACAAATCCCCTCACTCACTCTTCAAAATCTGATCTTGGCAAAGGCAAAGCAATGATTTGAACTTGCCACCAGGCGCCTAGCATCAATTCTGCACCAACCCACCCCATGGAGTGCTAATGGAAGAGTCCAGGGACCCAACTATTTTGATACTTTGTGTAAACCATTTTCTCTAACGTTTGCAGCAAATCAGAAGCATATTAGTGGAAGCAAATTAAACAAGAACGAATAGGCACTTACCTCCAGCCATAGCAGTGAAAATCCAAGACAGTTTAAAAGATCTTCTAATCCTCTTCAATTCACAATGATGGAAAACCAGAAAATGCAGTAATTGTCTTACGAATTGGAAGGATTAGGGACCCTTAAAAGATGAATGTTTATGGTATTTATCCTTCCATCAAGGACAACTGCCATGGGCAGTTATGACACATGTTCATGTGTCAATTTGGAATTCCAAATGTTCAGGACCATAACTGTTTTTTTTTTTTTTTTACATTCTCCCACTTGATCCAAACATTTGTAACTTTATAAATTCAAAATCTTAATGTATTAAGAAATAAATTACATGAATCATGGTGATAGGTTACTCTATAAAACGAGTATTATCTTCCATGTATCACAATGCATTATGTTTCTTAAACATGTGCCCATATTCGTTTATGAATAAACCCTATGTTTATTCTAGGTCCAGACATTAGCGATATTTCTCAAAAAGAATCAATGTGTACACAAGGAAAATTAAATGTGAGAAAATATCATAAATAGAGTTTCATTGAAAATTACATCTGTTCTTATAAAGAAATTATATAGTGGAATCAAGTCTCATTATAACTACATGATCCTTGAACTTGAATGCTGGCATGCCCTTAGTCAAAGGATCAGTGATCATCAATTCAGTACTGATATGCTCAATGACCACTTTCTTTTCCTTAATACCTTCTCTTATGGCTAAATACTTGATGTCGATGGGTTTGCTTTGACTACCACATTTGTTGTTCTTAGCCATAAAGACAGCAACTGAATTGTCGCAATATATTCTCAATGGTCTAGAAATAGAATCTATGATTCTAAGCCCATGTATGAAACTCTTTAACCATACACCATGTGAAGTAGCCTCAAAACAGGAAACGAACTCAGCTTCCATAGTGGAAGTAGCAATTAAGGTCTCTTTAGCACTTCTCCAAGATATAGCTCCACTAGCCATCATAAAAATATATCATGATGTTGATTTGCGTGAGTCAACATAGCCAGCAAAGTCCGAATTGGAGTAGCCAATTACTTCCAAATTTGTTGTTCGTTTATAAATAAGCATGTACTCTTTGATTCCTTGAAGGTAGCTCATCACTTTCTGTGCAGCTCTCCAATAGTCTATACCTGGATCCCACAGCAAATGCAATGTCAGGTCTTGTGCAGACCTGAGCATACATTAGGCTTCCAACTACAGAAGCATATGGAATGTTCTTCATTTGTTCCCGCTCAAAATCATTTTTAGGGCATTGGTTCAGATCGAACTTGTCTTCCTTCACAATGGGAGCTACACTTGGTGAACAATCTTTCATTCTACATCTCTCTAAAACTTTATTAATATAGGCTTCTTGAGATAGACCCAAAATACCTCGTAGTCTATCTGTATGGATCTTAATGCCAATGACATAAGATGCCCCACCCATATCTTTCATATCAAAGTTTTTATAGAGGAACTATTTCACCTCATGTAGTAAACTCTTATTGTTAGTTGCAAGCAGAATGCCATCCACATATAAAACAAGAAAACAGATCTTACTCCCACTAACCTTCTGGTATATACATTGATCCATGATGTTTTCTACAAATCCAAATGAAGAAATTACATCGTGGAATTTAAAATACCACTGACGGGACGTTTGTTTTAAACCGTATATGGATTTCTTGAGCTTGCAAACTAATTGCTCGCCATTATTAGAGTGGAATCCTTCAGGTTGTTTCATGTAAACCTCCTCCTCTAAATCTCCATTGAGAAATGTCGTTTTCACATCCATTTGTTGTAACTCCAAGCCAAAATGGGCTACTAATGCTAACATGATGCATAAGGAATCTTTCTTAGATATAGGAGAGAAGGTCTCTGTGTAATCGATTTCTTACTTTTGAGTGAATCCCTTAGCAACGAGTCTTGCCTTGTATCTCTCAATGTTACCAAATGAGTCTTTCTTTGTCTTTAAGATCTATTTACATCCAATGACTTTTGCACCATCAGGCAACTTAACAAGATTTCAGATGTCGTTACTTTTCATAGAATTCATCTCTTCCTTCATAGCATTGTACCATAATTTTGATTCTTTGCAACTCATGGCCTGTAAAAAGGACTCGGGGTCATTTTCGGCTCCAATGTTGTAGTCAGATTCTTGTAGATATACAATATAATCACTAGGAATTGCTGATCTTTTTGTTTAAGTAGATCGTCTTAATGTCATACCATCATTTTCCTGAGAAATATGTGGTTCAACCAATTGTTCAATAGTTGTTGGCAACTCTTGAACTACCCGATCTACTAGAATGTTGTCAATAGCTTGTGGAACTTCAATAATTGCTCGTTCAATACCAATTTGTACTTGAGGGGATCTATGAACAATAATCAATCTATCAATTGATGTAGAAGGTTGAGAATCTGAATGATCTGTCTCAAAAACTGCGTTTTTGGTCTGATCGCTCCCATTAATTAAGTCATTTTCAAGAAACTTTGCATTTCTTGATTCCACAATCCTAGTGCTGTGAGATGGACAATAAAACATGTACCCCTTATACCTTTCAGTATATCCAATGAAATACTCACTAATAGTCCTTGGGTCCAACTTCTTTTCTTGTGGATTATAAATTCTTACTTCAGACGGGCATCCCCAAACTCGCATATGTCACAAACTTGGTTTCCAACCTTTGAATAACTCAAATGGTGTTTTTGGAACAACCTTGGTTGGAACTCGGTTTAATATTTACGCAGCGGTCTTAAGTGCTTCAGTCCACAAGGATTTAGGAAGATTAGAGTCGCTTTGAATACTCAGCACCATGTCCAACAATGTGCATTTTCTTCTTTTTGCCACACCATTCTGATCTGGTGAACCAAGCATGGTGTATTGAGCAACTATCCCATTTTCTTAAAGAAACTTTGCGAACGGACCATGTGCTTATCCATCTTTTGTATATCTACTATAATATTCTCCACCTCTATCTGATCTCACAATTTTAATTTGCTTTTCACATTGTTTCTCTACTTCAGCCTTAAAGACCTTAAAGGCATCTAATGCTTCATTTTTTATTATGAAGCAAGTAGAGATACATGTATCATGAGTAATCATCTATAAAGGAGATGAAATATTTCTGATCATGTGAGTCCATGTCAGGACTACATATATCCATATGAATGATCTCCAATATGTCTGAACTCCTATTGGCACCCTTCTTTAACTTGTTGGTCTGCTTTCCCTTAATGCAATCCACACAAGTTTCAAAATCAGTAAAATTAAGAGTACTAAGTACCCCGTCATTTACTAATTTCTTAATTCTTTCTATGGAGATATGTCATAGTCTCCGATGCCATAACATAGAGGAATCTTCATTAATAACACATCTTTTAGTGCCATTATGGACATGCATAATGTTATAAGCGGTATCATTTTGCAATTCAATACAGAAAAGATTATCAGACAATGTACCATTCCTAACAACATTAGATTTATAAAATGAACTAAAAGATGTTTCTGAAAAATTAAAGGAATAACCCAAGCGTACAAGTCTTGAAACTGAAATCAAATTCCTAGAGAAACTAAGAATGTAAAATGTCTTTTACAAACTCAAAATAAAACCACTACTTAGAACTAAATTGCATGTTCCAATAACCTCCACATGTGAATGCATCTTATTTCCTAAATAGATGCCTTGCTCACTTCCCATATGGATTGTAGAATCAAAATCAATCCACCATGTGTTATAAATGACATCAACCATATTGGATTCATAACAAACAAAGGATATTGGGTTACCTTTCTTCTCAAGCCATTTCTGAAACTTGGCACATTCCTTCTTCATATGTCCCTTCTTTTTACAAAAGAAACACTTGGATTCCTTCTTAATATCAGATTAGGGAGGTATTTTACCTTTCCCATTTTTTATTGGCTTGAGCTTTGTCCTTTCCCTGCGTTGCCATCATTGCACTTTCTCCTAATTCCATTACCAGCCTCTGTTCTTCTTGAACACACATGGTCATGAGTTCATTGATTGACCATTTGTCCTTATGTGTGTTGTAGGAGATCTTAAAGGGTCCATATTGCTGTGGGAGAGTATTCAAGATATAGTGCACCATGAAGGATTCTGATATCTCAACCTCAAGATCCTTCAATTGAGCCGCAATGTCCCTCATTTGCATGATGTGCTCACACACACCTTTGACAGTGGTGAGTCTCATGGATAGAACTTCATGATTAGGGTGCTTGCTAGTGCCTTATCTGAAGTGATGAATTGATCATCTATGACATTTAGCAAGTCACAAACCCTTTCATGTTGATTGACTAAACCATGTATGCCAGCAAATATTTTAGTTTTTATGAACATTACACTGAGGCGATTAGATTACTCCCATTGTTCATAAAGTGCAATTTGTTCTGAAGTGCTGGTAGTAGTAACTGCAGGTGGTTCATTCTTCTTAATAGCATAATCAATGTCCATTCACCCCAAATGGAGGAGAATTCTCTCCTTCCATACTTTATAGTTATCACCCTTCAGTTCAGGAATATCATAACGAATATCAGAGAAGTTTGCAGGTTGTACAGCTGCATATAAAAAAAAAAAAAATGCATGCTCATGTCAATTGAGGCATAAATGAATTTCATGCTTTACCAATGTAAATCATGCAAAGTAAATCTAATGACATAAAAATTGCCTGAGGGCTAAAATTTTAATTTAGGTAGATTTATGTAACCATATGACAGAATTATCAAATTATGTACTTAATTCACAATTTTGTAAGAAAATAATAATAATTTGGTATTCTATCCCGAACTTTATTATAAAACTATTAAATCATAATCCATAATTCCTGTGGGTAAATTATGAAAAACAATTTAATACTTTATCCTAATTAATTATATAAATATAATAAAAATTCATGTGGGATAAAATTTATTATATTAAGTATAATTAATTACAACTAATGTCTATAATTTCTTATGTGATCCTTGACTTAGTATAACATAATTTTATTTAATTAAAGATGCTGTGGCTAATCTCTAATTAAATAAAACTATATGGACCACTAGACATTATTTTAGCAAAAAATTATGAGAATAATTATCTATTGTATAATTGGACTATAATCTTGAAGTATAATATTTCATGCATTCCTATATATTCCCATAATTAATCAACGGGTTAGAAGATAATGAAAAGAAAGCTCTCAGGTAGCCACTATGAATGTTTGAGAAACAAGCCTTAAGATGTCTCATCATCGACAACTGGCGACAACTTAACCATTGCACCAATGGTTGTTCCTTATTACTGTAAACACAAAGGCCATAAGCTTGGCTGGTTGGTTCCTTAGATTGAGGTCGCTACATCTTCATGGATTGGAAAACACTATTAACCTTAAGAGATTCTTTCCTGTGAAAGAGAATGGGAGGCCACCGTTGATTTCAGCCCATGTAATGGAAACTTCTACAAGGGCTTTCTAAGGCATCAACAGCCAAAAGGAAGATGCTAGATGAGGAAGATGTTGATCATCTTGGAAGTCTCAGATTGCTGGTTCTGCGGCGGTAAATGCCAAGAACACGCAACGAGAATGTCCCATGGGATGGCGATGCATGGTTCTGAAAGTTTATAATTGACCGAGAATGACATTTGAAGATTACTTCACATGTATAGGTAGACCATATTCAAATGCACATTTGTGTCCCGAAAGCAGATGAAAGAAGGTACCAGCATCATCAACACGACATCTGTGGTTGCTTGCAAGGGTAGGCCAAAGCTCCTAGATTACACATCGACTAAGGGAGCAATTGTGGCATTTACAAGGGGGCTTGCATTGCAACTGGTTCTGCAAGGAATCTGTGTTAAAGGTGTGGCACCTGGTCTTGTTTGGACTCTGTTGATACTGGCCTCTTTTATTGAGGAGAAAAACTGAACGCAGAGGTTCAGCAGACATCCTCTACTTCGAATTTCTTATGGTTCTCTTAAACAGAAATTAAAACAAAAATGCTACGTAGAGGAATCAAGCTTTAATACCACATGTAAATCATTTTCTTTAATGTTTACAGCAAATCAGAGGCATATTAGCGGAAGCAAATTAAACAAGAATGGATAGGTACTTACTTCCAACCATAGCAGTGAAGATTCAAGGCAATTTAAGAGATCTTCTAATCCTCTTCAATTCACAATGATGGAAAATAAAAAAATGCAGTGTCTTACAAATTGGAAGGATTAGGAACCCTTAAAAGATGAATTTTTATGTAGTTATCCTTACATCGAGGATAACTGCAATGGGCAATTATGACACATGTTCGTACGTCAAGTTTAAACTCCAAATATTCAGGACCATATATATATATACACTTTGCATATGCTCTCTTTAGTCTACGCGACTCGCATCTTGAAATGTAGGCTCCACTTGTACTCAAAGACTGCTCAAAACCATAAATGTGCCATCTTCGGATGCTTCTTCGTCTGTTACAGGCATCAGCAGCTCGAGAAAAAAGAAAGAGAAAAGAAAAGAGCTAGCTCACACCCATGGATGTCGAGCACCCTGCTTCTGACCCATCAATGTCTCTCCCACAGTTCGATTCCGAAATTTCTGCCAATGGTAGCCATACTCTCCACAACCGTGGCATTTCCGGTTCTTCCCCAGAAGAAAAGGTGAGTAATAAATACTCAACACCACAGATCACAACTCGTTGCTTTTTCTTACCTTGTTTTGTTTTGTTTTTTTTTTTTCTTAGCGTATTATTTTTTCCTTTCTTTGATGTATTTGAGTTGGGTTTACTGTTTGGGATTTGGGTTTTCTGTTTTCGGCGTGGGAGATTTTTTTTTTTTGTTCTTGCTTACAAGACACTTAGGTTTGTTTTTGGTGGTCTGCTTACTTCTTCCCTGTATGCTTACCCTTGAATGGACTTGAAAAATCCTGCGGAAGACGATTACTGGGGAATCTACAGCATTATGTTTTGGACTGTAACTCCCACTGGGGTTGTTATGTATGTCTGCATAGCGCTCAAGGCCGATGACCATGGCAAAGGTATCTACTATGAACAACAAGGGCTTCTTTTTTTTCTGTCCCTCCGTATCTCATGTCTAATTCCTCTCTTTACATTTTCTTCTTTTTGTTCGACTTTTCCTCTGTTTTTCTTTTGTACTTGGCTAGTCCGTTATTTGCAAGTGCAGTAGCAAGGGTGTCATCCTCTGCCTCCACTTGAAGAAATGAACTAGATGATAGTTGTCTGGTGTTGGTTTCCTTTAGCATCATTATGGATATTTCCGTGATTCCCTCTGAAGAGTATTTTGTGCTTTCTCATGATTTGGTATTTGGATCTGGTGTAAGCATATGGGAATATGCTGATGAACTATGCTTATGTTGCAGGTTTGCGCACTAAATGTACATTTTTTCTCAGGGAGACTTCAAGGGCTTATGTTCATGCAAGGAACCAGCCCTGATGCTTGGTGGTGAGAATTAGATGCCACTATGATGTTGTGTGAAACAGTTTTCCATGAGGCTGGAAAAACCTAATGGTTTTCAGTGTTAATGACCATGATTTGACTGCTTTATTGAAAGTTGAAGTTTAAAGGGGTACCAAATTGCGTCATAGGTCTTCTAGATAACTGCGGCCTTGATCTTGAAATGGCAGCTTATATTTCTTAGATTTCCTACTAGTTATGAAAGTTCTACTCAATTGCCTCTTAACATGCATAGTAAAATGTGGAATATATTAGATTAGTCCTCTGACAGAACAGAAAAAATTGGTGTTTGTGATAGTTATATGGTCAAATCAAATCATCTATGAAACTGGGGCTGGTTAAGACAACTGTTAAGAATTTACCCAAAAACTTACCTGCCCGTGAATTCGTAAGTGCCTCAAGTGATATGTGGATCAATAATATAAAATACGGTTGGGTTCTTTTTTTGAGGTCTTTCTTTTTGAAGGTATTTTCACAGCAAGTATACACAATGTACGACCAGTGTTAGCAATTCCTAGGTGCTGCCTAGGAAATTTATCTTAGGAAGTGGTGCAGATCTCTCTTTATATTGGTAAGGATCATAATGTTAATGTATATGCTCTGCTGACTGTGTCTCCTGATGTTATCATGGTCATGAAACTGAAGGCAAACAATGAAACAGGTCTTGTTTATCAGGGAACCTTGGCTGTATTTCCAGGTACAATTTTTGGAGAACCGTATGAATAACCTGCTCTAAGGAGCCAAATCAGTGAAATGTGCAGTAGTCAGTGTTGCCTACAGACTACGATCCATTGAGCTTTAACCAGCCAATATTTATATTTTGGGACTTCTTTACCCAATCAACAACTGCTGAATAGCACCTTCTATTTTCATGATGAATTGCCTCCCAATGCGAAGCAGTATTATTGAGCCCCTTGTATAAGAGGGAGTGATCACTGGTAAGTTTTAAAGATAAGGAAGTAGGACTTAGATGGTTATTTTTGGTGAGTTGAAAGATAAGGAAGCAAGGACTCACATGTTAGCGAGGGTGGTGAAGATAGCATGAAGATGATACAGAAATGTTGGAGCTGAGAATTGCATGAGTAGTAAGATCAAGGTTTATGAGAATAGGCTGAGAATTTCATGAACCAATGAAATGAAGAGAAAGGAACATAAAGAAAGAAAGGAGAAAGGAACTACTCCTAGTCTAGATCCTAGAAGAAGTATACAGTGGCTGGTCATGGGAGGTGTTAATTTTGTGGCATTTAGAATTTAGGGTTTTGGAAGCTTTGAGAGTAAAGAAATGAATCATCCTAAGACACTGTAATGTTGTGGTCTTTATAAGCTTAAACTTGTCTATGTTTCATAATGCTGTTGAAATATATGTTACTTGTGGAAGCTGACTAGAAGGTATTTCCCCCGAAGTTCTACGTATAATTGAGTTGGCAAGTATCGGACTGTAGGTCATTATCTAGATCGTTATTCTCTCTCTTCTTCAACATAGAAAGTACGTTGATTTTCTTTAGTTCATTTAGGCTTCTCTCTTTTATATGTTACAACTTGCAATATGCTTTTGAAAGGAGAAGCTTTGAATGACTTTTTTCGACAATTTTGTTTGACACATCAAAAGAACTTTCAAGAGTCACTGCCGAATCTTTCTGTCATTCAAGTGAAACTTCACTTTGTAGACTCTTCTGAAAACTACACTTCACACAACCTTTAATTAATTTGTACAATTCAATGCTATAGTTTATTGTTTTGTTACTTATTTCGTTGCGTATCCTATTTTTCTGCCATCTCTGCCATATATTCATTCAATCAGCCAAAGAAAATGAGCCAATGTGGCACATCCTGGTGGTATGCTTAGAGCTCATATATTAAAAAATAATATTGAAAATCATTTTAAGCCATTGAAATTTTTTTATCCTTTATTGTGTTCATATTATCTTATAGCTGCTCTGTTTGAAGATCATACTCCCTAGACCGGCATCATTTATATGTCTTACATTATTATAAGCAATGGTAGAGTTGTTGACGTCTGATCTTGAGGTCACGGGTTTAAGGCGTAGAAACAGCCTCTTGCAAAATGTAAGGTAAGGCTGTGTACTATTGATCCATGTGGTTCGCCCCTTCCATGGACCTGCATATGTAGGAACTTCGTGCAGTGGGGCTGCGCCTTTACATTATTATAAGCAAAACTGTTCCCAGACTTTCATGCTTTTGAACAAGAAGCTATTTAGATTTGATTCACTATGTGTTGTTTCACATGAGCTACAATTGTAGGTAGGACTTTTTCCAGTTTCCCTAGTTATATAAGCTCGTGACTTGGGTGAGCTTTCATGTCCAACCTATGATGTGAATATAAGGTAACATGTAGAATTCTTCCAAAGGAAGTGCTTCTTCTCCAGGCTCATCTCTATTTCTTTTGTCTGGAATTAAATTCACTAAAATCAACTAGTTATAGTGTCTACACATTTGTGTAGCAGCTTAGCTCATTAAAAATATGATTCAGGGTTTGTAATTCATGTGAATTGGCTGGCATATTTACATAAGAAATGCATTAGAAAGTCTGGCTTGCTAGCATGTAGTATCCATCTTATTCCATTATTGGGTAAATGTTTTCAACCATTACTGTGTTTGGCAATTTATCAGAGTTGTAAGAATGAAATAACAACCTTTCTTTTGGTAGATGAAATAGAAACCTTTATTTGCAAGCTCCCCTCAAAAAATTTATTCATGCTCACATCCAAGTAACAAATATGTGATCCTTGCCATTCTTCTATTTACATAGGAGTACTTATTATAAGAATAATAAGTTTGGGGCCTGATGATATACCAATAGAAGTTTGGAAGCATATGGGAGATATTGAGGTAGTTTGGTGACTAGGTTGTTTAACACGATTATAAAATCAAAGAAAATGCCGGATGAGTGGAGGAAAGCTCTATTATACCAATTTATAAGAATCAAGGAGACATACAGAGTTGCACTAATTATCGAGGGATCAAACTTATGAGCCACATTATGAAACTTTTTGAAAGAGTGATTGAGAAGAGGCTACGACATGAAACAAGTGTATCAGAGAACCAGTTTGGTTTCATGCCTATGAGGTCTACCATGGAAGCTATTTTCTTACTAAGACAATTAGTAGAAAAATATAGGGAGAGGAGGAAAGACCGCATGGTCTTTATCGACTTAGAGAAAGCTTATGATAGAGTCCTTAGAAGATTAATATGGAGGGTGTTAGGTGGTAAAGGGGTTTCTCAGGGATATATAGACATAATTAAAGATATGTATGAGGGAGCGGTAACAAATGTTAAGATTACTAGTGGCGTGACTGGTGATTTTCCTGTCATTATAGGATTGCACCAAGGATTGACATTGAGTCCATACCTTTTCACATTGGTTATGGATGAGTTAACAAAACATCTGCAGGAGGAGATTCCTTGGTGCATGCTATTTGCAGATGATAGTCTTACTTGATGAGACAAGGGAGGGTGTAAACATAAAGCTAGAGTTATGGAGAGAAGCATTAGAATCTGAAGGATTTAAAATTAGCCGAACTAAGACAGAATATGTGGAATGTAATTTTAGCAAGGAGAGGAGTATAACACCAATCAAGATTGATAACCAAGGAGTCCCTGTTAAAGACCACTTTCGGTACTTAGGATTAATGATTGATGAGATTGGAGAGATTGAGACAGAGGTTACCCAGAGAATTCAAGCGGGTTAGAACAAATGGAGATGTGCATCTGGAGTTTTGTGTGATCGACGGGTGCCACTCAAACTAAAAGAAAATTTCTATAGGATGGCAATAAGGCCAGCCATGCTCTATGAATCAGAGTGTTGGGCAGTTAAGGAACATCATACTCATAGGATGAGCGTCGCAAAAATGAGGATGTTGAGATGGATGAGTGGTAAGACAAGAAAGGATAGAATTAGAAATGAAAATATTCGAAGAAATTTGGGGATAGCACCAATAGGTAACAAGACAAGGGAGACTAGACTTAGATGGTTTGGCATGTCCAAAGGAGACCAACAACGGCACCAGTTAGAAGAAGTGAGGCAATACAAGTATTAGGTTCTACAAGGGCAAGAGGAAAGCCCAAAAGAATGTGGATAGAAGTGGTGAGGAAAGATTTAAAAACGTTGGGACTAAATGAAGCCATGGTATTTAATAGAGTGGAATGGAGGAATAAGATTCTTGTGGTCGACCCCTAATTGGGATAAGGTCTTGATGATGATGATGACTTATTATGCTCAAAACATAGTACCTCCGTAAAAACACAAGATATCTCTGAGGATAACTTTTCTTCTTTGACTTTTGGCACTGAAGCACTTACATAATGTTGATTGTTTAACCGCAAGTGCACGGGCTATTGTAGTGTAGCTTATGCAAGTACGGGTCGATTCCACAAGGACTTGATTTAAAAAGTAGGAATTTCAATAAAATCTAATTATTTAAAATTAAAGAGAAATCACTCAAAATTATTGGAATTATTGAAATGAGAATCAATGTTCAGATCTAATCAACTTCTCAAAAATATAGAATTTCAAGTTCCTAAAGAAAATAAACAAAATCAAATAATGAGAAAAAACTACTTCCCTAGATCAAACACTATCAAAATCTTCAACTCTGATCTTCTAAAAACTGATCCTCCTTTACAGATATCTTCAACACGTTCTAGATTAGTGATCCACCGGTTGGATTTGATAGATTCTTCAAAATCAAAGAGATCTTGTCTAATTTGTCTTTTCAAGATTTGGATGGTTTAGATTGATTGATGAGTTTCAGATAAAAGATCAGAAACGTCACTTAGATCTAGGGATGTCCTAAGAATGATTTTGCAAAATTAATTGGAAATCCGTTGAGAAACAAAGGAGAAATTGAAGATTTGGTTTTGATTAAGGCTAACCCGTTGATTGGGTTAAGCCTTAAATGATCTAGTAGAGATTAGGCAGTTCCTGGATAGGAAAAAGACAGATAAAACAGAACCGGGATAGCACGGGACACAGATGGAATTAACAGAAAAGAACAAAAATGCAATTTCTTTTAAAGAGGAGGGGCAAAATTGGAATTTGGGTTAAAAATTGGGTTTTAAAGAAAAAAACCAGATGAACACCCGATGAAGAAGGTGGGGAAGAAGGAGGAGAAGGGAGAAGAAGGAAGAGAGAAGTGGGAACGTGGCTGGGTTTTCTCCCCTAGGACCGTCCAACTCGGAGAAGGGAAGAAGCTGGCTGGAGAAAGGAGGGAGGAAGGAGAAGAAGAAGGAAAGGGAAGAGAGGAGGAAGGAGAAAGGAGAAAGGAAGAGGAGAAAAGTGGGGAGATGAGAAGAAAGGAGGGGCAAAGAATGGAAACCCGGTTCGGGTTTCCGTCTCCGAACTGTCCGGTGAAGAGGTACTCAATGTGGGCTTGGGTAGACCTGGCTGGTGCGGTGGAGTGGTGATCGGATAGGGGCGGTCTGGCCAAGTGCGGACGCTACTGGCTTGTGCGATGGGTGCCTAGGCTGAGATGGGAAGAATGGCTGTTGCGATGAATGGAAAAGAGAAGAGATGGTGGGAGATCACAAGAGAGAGGGTAATACGGGTTTGAGAGAAGGAGAGATGGTGGGAGAGGAGAGAGAGCAAGAGGAATGGAGAATGGAGAAAGACGTGAGAGAGGAAGGTGAGAAGAGGGAGAAAGGGCAGTGAAAGAGAGATAGAACTTGGGATGAGAAGAGAGAAGGGAGAAGTGGGAGAAGAATGGGAAGTGGTTTGTGCGTTGAAAATAGGTTGGCTCCCCTCCTACGGTTTTAGGAGTGGTTTAGAAGAGGAGGATAAAGGGAGAAGAGGAAGGTGGTTAAGATGGAAAGGCAAGGGGATGGGAAAGGAAAGAGAGAAGGAGGAAGGAGAGAGAAGGAGGAAAGAGAGTGGTGGATAGGAAAGTTGTGGGTACATGAGAATGAGGAAGGGAAAAAGAGAGAAGAAATAAGGAAAAAAGGAGAAAAATAAGGAAGGAAAGAGGGAGTGGGAAAAGAAAGAGAGAGAGAGAGAGGAAAGAGAGAAGTAGGAAGAAAGTAAAAATTAATGCTAATTTGGGTCCCCTCTCTTGACTTTGGAAACTCTTACAGAATTGTAAGTTGCCCTTTTTATCCATGATTTTCACTTGAGCTCACTTATCGTTTAGGAAACTATCCCATCCATCTTTATGGTTGATCTGGCCCATTAATCCTTTTTAAAATGATCTGCACCGTTAACTTTTAATCGTAGCCGTCCGTGCGTCCTTTGGTTGATCTGCAAAAGAAAAGACTAAATTAGAATCATCTGAACCGCACATTAGCCATTTAATGAACTCTAATGATCATCTGACAATTGATTTTGACAAATTACGGTTTAGATGGCCAATTAGATTTAAATTCAAAATCAAGCTGAATTTTGCAAAATTGAATGGTTAGATGATCTAATTGAACGCTAAATTAGGGAAATTTTGACCAAAATTGAATACTTAACACATAATATTACGCTTGAAATTGATGGACTTCATATAGAAGAGCATTTGTTCTTGAGCTTGAGAGGCAGAATGGTATTTCCGTTGCTAGTTTTTCTTTGTTGGTGGACTTTTAAGCTTATAAGTGATGATACATCCACTTTTTCATGGCCATCATATTCAATATTTTACTTTAGCTATCTTGCTGTAGCTGTTTATGCTTACCTTTTATAAATGGCTCGAAATGATGAATTGCAGGTGGTACTTTTGCACTATATTCATTGCTTTGCAGGACCATAAATGATGGGATTCTTCCATCCAGATGTGCGGAATCAATGTCCGGACTTTCAAATGCTGGCAGGTACATCGACACTCAAAATCACACTAGGCTGGGGAATTCTGTGAAAAAAGTATAGTTGCCCAAAGGGTATTGCTGTTTGTAGCAATGCTAGCATGTGCATGGTTTTTGGTGATGGCATACTAACTCCTGCAATTTCAAGTTTGGAACTCTGCTAATTTGTATTTCCAGTTCAATCAAAATGTCGTGGGTAAGTAATCTAAGTGTTAGAATTCTTCTCCTTTTGCAAACTGTGTTATCAGCTATGAATGGATTGAGGGGGACCATTTCCGCCTTCAGCAAATGTAAGTAATGGTCCAGATGTGTAATTCTTCCTGCAGAAGTTAAAATCTCTGTGTTTTATTTGTGTTGTAAATTTTGCAGCTGTTGTCGAAGCTCTCTCTGTAATTCTGATTGTGTTATTCCTGTGGCAAAAATATGGTACTTCAAGAGCTAGTTTCCTTTTCTCTCCTATCATGGCTCTGTGGACATTCACAACCCCTATGATAGGCATGTATAGAATTGTTTGTCATGACCCAACTGTATTCAAGTCCTTATCACCACATTATGTGGTAAGTTTCTTTCTGCAAAATGGGAAGGCAGGCTGGCTGTTGCTTGGGGGTACTGTCCTATGCATAACAGGTTTGTTCTGTCTCAAAGATTAATTCCCTGCATGAGTCTGATAAATATTTAATACATTGTTAACTTATAACAGCATGTGTTGTGCCAGGTTCTGAGGCAATGTTTGCTGATCTTGGCCATTTCAATAAGCATTCAATTGAGGTAGTCCACTTACCACAATGTCTGATCATCTATTGCCGACACATCTGAGAAAGGTTCCCCTAATCACATTGTTTCCTTTTCACAGATGGCATTGCTCTTCACAATATATTCTTCTTTGGTCGTCACATATGTGGGGCAAAAAGCATATCTGATCAAGAACCTTAACAAGGACAATGGCGGGTTTTATAAGTTTATACCTGCTCATGTCTACTGGTCCATGTTCTTCATAGCAACACTTGCAGCAACTGCTGCAAGCCAATCATTAATATATGCTACTTTTTCTGTCATCAAGCAATATGTAGTCCTGGATTATTTTCCTCGCGTGAAGATGGTGCACACTCCCCCCCATAAAGACCCAGAATTTTACTCTCCAGTGGCTTTTTGTTTTGCAGTGGTACTTGGATTTGGAGATGGAAAAGATATGGGAAACGCTTTCGGTATGTCAAACTAGTGTATTATTGATCCATTTCCTTTCTTGTTTTGGCCTTCCAAATATATTCAACCAATCATAAATTCTTGTAAGCCTTTGATATATCTACCATCTGCCAAATCTGTAAGAACCGTTGCAGGTATTGTTGTCATCCTAGTTGTGCTTATCACCTCAGTTCTCTTGACACTGGTTATGATCGTAATATGGAAAGCCCCTCTGCCATCGGTCAGGTTATACTTCATTGCCTTTTTCATTCTTGAGGGGTTATATCTAAGTGCTGTCTTGACCAAGATTCGTGTAGGTGGATGGCAGCTGATAAAATGGTTTGAATCATCGAGTAGTGGCCCCAGCTTGTTCTCGCTCATATCTTTCATGGAAAATGTAGCATCCATCCCATAAATGCCTGGACATAGATCGACGAAAAGATTCAAAACGTTACATTCCTCAACCTGCAGTTTATTGCAGATTAGGTTGGCGGCAATTACCCATATTAATTTAGTTATTAATGTGTGTCTAGGTAGCCTAAAGTCCTCTGTTTGTTACTTAACCATTCAGCAGCTCCCTGCTCATTGGCTAAAGCATTTGTTAGCAGTTGGGATCATTTGACTTGTGAGAAGTTTTGGTTGTATTCCTTGAATGATTGGTCCCTACTTGATGAGTGGTCCAGATCTTAAGAACTGCTATAATCAATTAGTTATGCAGGGGTCAAAGTTAAGGGAAAGATAAGAAATCACATTACCCTTTTCCTTTTACAGCGAATATTCAACACATTACTTACTGTTAGTTGCAGTGGAGGAAACTTAGGTGGCTCTGTTTAATTCAGGGCAAATGCAGGATCTATTATTATTGTTGTTGTTGCTGTGATCATCAGCATTATCATTGGTGCTAGGCCGAACAAAGATTGTAAAGTAACAAATGTGGATTTTTAATACTAATAATAATAATTACTATTATTATTATTATGAGATGCCAAGCTGAAGGCCCTAAAAGGAAGCGAGCCCACCTTTGGTTGATCCAGCCTGTTCAATTTATTGCTCTGGTCTTGAACAACTAGTAAACGACAGGTTCATATGATTGGATAATTCTAGTGTTTTAAAACTTATGTTTTTGGGAGTCGAATTTAAGACTGCTGTTCATACAAAACTTCTCGTCATCTGCTTCTTGTCTTGGGTAGGGCCTTCAGCCTAGCATGCTTCTATGTTTTTTTCTTTTCTTTTTCAATAGTAGGCAAAGGCAAACAGGCTTATAGATAACCAATAACCCCTGAGTGCTTGGAATCTGTGACCTTAGCACTGGAGATGCCCCGTAGCTTCAAGTGAGGGAACTAATGTTACACCGCCTTGTGATGTATGCACTCGCTAGCCGAGCCGTAGTCCAGCAACTCAGCGGGAGAAGTTGGACGTAACTAAACTTTGATCTTATTGTATGTCTGAGTCAAACAGCGGGAAGAGCGAGAGAAGTAAAGGATGCATCCGAGCATTTATTTAAGGGGCCTGATTGGCGAGGCTCGCAAAAATCGGTTCTGCCAAATGATTCTATCTATACATATCCGTTGCTATAAGTTTGCCTATAATTACCAGAAAAGAAGAAGAAGAAGAAGAATCCTGTGTGGAAGTTCAATCATAAGGCAAAGGCTCGTGGCATTTACCTGGATTGATACGGTAGCTGGCACCTATTTGTGCTTTCGCAAGGTTCGAGTGGGTTGACGGTTCCACAGCCTTTCTTTGACTGACCATTTGTGGGCCATTGATTCAAATTGGATCCGTTCTCATGTTAGCGTGCTATATGCCCTCCTCTCTCTCTCTCTCTCTCTCTCTCTCTCTCTCTCTCTCGGAATTTATTAATAAAATGGTAGGCCACTTGCAAGGAATGCCAAGAAAGTAAGGTCGAATCAAGCTTCGCCTCGGCCTCTAATTCAGAATAATTAATGGAATTTATGAGTATTAACTGGGAAAAGAAGTTTGATCTAGACATTCCACATGATTACTTGGTAGATATCCTTTTGATATTTCTTTCTTTCTTTTTTCTCTTGTTGCCAAAAGAAAATAGTAAGTCATTGATTGGCGAGTTAGTCATGTGATCATCTTGGACCAGTCAAAGCCCACTCCAAGACATAGCAGCAGCGCATTATGTAATTAGGACTTGGCCGGTCAGTTGGCCATATGTTTTCTCCGGTACCATCCCCCTACAGCTGAATATTAACACTCCTTTTCTTGTGATCTTCTCCATAATCTATCTCCGACAACCTGCCAAAAGCAAATGAAGAAAGTGTTTCACAAAGTGGCGAGTGTCGTTATCAAAGCAAAGGGCTGGTGATACAATATCCTGACAACATTTCCAACAACAAAGGTGTTGGGTTGTTCCATATACCCTTCCTGCAAAAGCCAAACGTCAATTTGAATATCCTTTAGTCATCTGTCGATCCTTAGGATTTGATATTGCATGATTCTGTCTCCTGGTAGGCCCTACCCACTTAAAGCACCAGAGAGAGAGAGAGAGAGAGAGAGAGAGAGAGAGAGAGAGAGAGAGTGAGGGCGACCACTTCACTTTCACTTCTTCCTGTAAATGGGAAAAGGCTTTCTTTTGCTTTTCCCTTCTATTCCCATTTTTTTTATGTTTTTCGAGGCTTTGCACCTACAATTAATGAAGCCCACCTTTGTTCAAGGAAGCTGCAACAATAGCAGACAGTCCAGCAGTGAAGATTGTTCCAACTTCTAGTGGGCACACACTATCGATTTGCCGAAGTGGGAGAGATTTGTCTCTTGGAATCCAGCAACAGCCTTTCCTTTCTTCTGTTTCATATATCTTGGCGTGCTCTGTTACCAACTCTGCGCTCGGTTCAGTGCATACGAAGTCCGACACGCATGGTCTGTTATGATACAATGCATAACCCGTACTCTTCGACACAGTCGGTTCAAATTTTTTTACTTACTTGGTCCATGCCATAACACGTGCACCTCTAACTTCATACAGTAAATTGGACCTGATATGGATTTCACAATTCCCTTCCACAAAGGTGGAGACCACGAGAAGACTATTTATATTTGGACCCATATCATATGACGAAGGGAGCCTTGACACCATAGAAGAGTTATCGTCTCGTGACCTTGAGGTTACGGGTATCTTACAAACTGCAACATAAGGCTGCATACTATTAATCTTTGTGGTTTGCCCCTTTTCCAATTCATGGACCGAGGCTGCCTTTTTTACCCACATCATATGATGCAGCGCACACCTTTGTGATATCACAGTTCCCACTGATTGCAGCAAGCAATTGGAATTCCTTGGTCTTGAAAATTAGTGAAGTGGGGGAGGAAGTGCCTTTGCAATTGATGAACCTTACCAGGAATCATTCGACCAATATCTACTTGTGAAGAACGGGAGGAACTTTTCCACTTTACTTTCATTCAATTGCACGTTCAACAGCTTAGTTAAGTTGGTCCATATATCTTGTCCTTAGTCGCAATTTGTGGGTGTCTGTAAAGATGGCTGAATAGTTCAATCAATAGTTGCCCGACAATACATGATTCCTTTGTGTTTAGAGTGCGTGCGTCACGACGAGAGCAATACCTATTGTTGGACTTTTGACCTCACCACTTCGATGAGGTGCACAGCATGGCCGGGGAAATTGTGGAGATAATGGAGTGATAAGCTGCGCGTTGCAGGGCTCTACTTTTTGACATGATGGCCTCAATTTTGGTTAGAATCATCCATTTGATTTCTTGGATTTTTGATCCAAAAAGTACTGAAGATAAGGATGGTTTTGGAATCAGAAAAAAAAAAAAAAAACTTTAGATCACACCACATGGATGGCTGGAGGCATTGTTTAAAGAATGTCCATCATCAACAAATAAGAAGCACGGTTTTCTGATTTTAAAATCATCTCATAACCTTGATTGTTGGGATAGAAGATATATGCAGCCAGATAAATCAGACGATGGGTGTGATCGGCCAAAATGAGGACCCGTCATGCAAAGTGGGGCACTTGGCAGCAGGTTGCATGTTGCTAGTACTATCATTCTTCTTTTGGAAATTTATATCAAGAACAGGTTTTTGGTAGCACACTAGCATCAATCAGCCAAGACTGATAAAAAAATTTCTGAGCTTTATATGTCAATCATGTCTTACTTAATATTCTCTGACTCCCATCCCATGGCATGGAGTCTCCAGTTTGAGACACCTGCAATATGATTTGCATCCACAAAATATTGTATAATAACTTGTTTAATTTCTTTTTTTTCTGAAAGTTCGACACCCATCCATGCACAGCTAGCCTTGACCCTATTACTTTAGATACTAATCTGACCCATATGCTTTTATATTGACCCTGATCCTGACCATAACTAATTTTGAGTCATAAAAATTGTAAGGTCAATTTGGATTTGGCCTCCTCGTTGACCTTAACACTTGAAATTTTTTAATACTTAAAAAATTAATTGATAATAATTATCAAATAATTTTTGATAAAATATTAAGTTAGTTACTTAATTATCAAATAATTAAAATATAGGGGAGTTATTATGCGCTACTCATTTAAGCTTTATATAGCCTTGCATTTTGTAAGAGGCTGTTTTCATATCTTGAATCCGTGAGCAACTCTAACATTACACCAGGGCTCAATGAGTTTGCATATATAATGTGAAAATATTTACTTGGGAGAAAAAGGAAGCTAGAATCTCGACGTGTTATATGGGCAGAAACAACTGGTAAAAACCGTAACTGTTCCATCACCGGCACGTCCATGCCAACCGGTGGAAACCATTACTGGAAAGAAAAGAGCAGCAATCCCTAAAGTTTCAGCCGAGCCTCTCAGGTCAAGGTACAGGCCCCCGTGGGTCCTAGAATGCCTATGGTGATGGGGGACCAAGGTGGTCCCACAGAAAGCACCACGTTCTGCTCCTCAAGACCCCAGACTTTGACGTAAGTGGGCCCGGTGCTAGAGTGGGTTGAAGAAGTGATGAAGAAAAGTCGGAAGAGTCTTCTGCTGGGTGGGAAAGGCCGAAACCTTCTGGTATCAATCTTACCTGCACTGCCAAGAAAAAGGAAAAGCTACAATTTGAAATTTGTCGAGCACGTCCTATCTGTTTTGCAATTATTCAGTCCCCCACAGTACACCGAATCACGATAAAGAAGCGTCTCCTCTTTATGTTTTGTATTTATGTATACAAATTCCGGGGCTCTTTGGGATCAGTCACTGCTTTGTGACTATGGCATTTGAGAGCAATCGACTATCCTGCTGCCCTTCTTTGGGTTGGGATCTCCACACCTTTGGAGTTCTCAATGCGGACATGTCGCTGGGTACTTGCATGCTTTCCTCTCTTTTTTTTCTTTTTTTTTTTCTTTTTTCTGTGGATAGGATTTGCTATGTGGATTGAACTTTTGTTCACTATTATGCAGTATTCCTTCTTTTGTTTTCTTCTATGGAGTGCACTTACTTTATCAGTTGAATTTTTTGGTCAGTTATGCAAAGCAATCCCTTTTCATCCTCAGACACTTCTACTGGTTATCTTCAAGATGCCATTGCTGAACTGAGCGATCGTTCTAAACGGAGACGGATGTTGTTATTCCCTCAGATTCAAACAACCAAAGACCCTGATGATCTTATTCGGGTAATTCTGTGATCTACCTAATTTCATATATTTCTTTACTAAGTGGGTTTTCTTTTGGTTTGCTTGTACATGCTAAAACTCACTCGATAATCTTCTTTGAACTCAAGGGCTATTGGAATTGGGATTGCCATGGAGACCTCTCTGCGAAGAACGGGTTCTTTAGTCAGGTCAATAATTTTCTCTCAGGTAAAATCTTAAATTCTCATGCTTCAGTCCTCGTTTCTCTAGTTTCCTTAATCTTCACAGGTGCCACTGACGGCATGCACCACACCCACCACCCGTCCAGAATTCTCAATATTTCTATTAATCGGGATACTTTTGCTAGAAATATCAGTGGATGATGATTTCTCAGTTAATCTTTAATGAACCCAGTTTTAAAATGAAGCTAAGAGGCATGTACCTGTCAGATATTGAGATCTACAAGCAGACAGGTTGTTTGTGGCACCTGACATGATACTCACCACGACTCCGTTCTGCTATGGAACAATTATCTGCATGGATGAAGAGAGCATTAATGACTAGTTATTGCAGCCCTCGTGTCTAATTGGAAACGCAACTCTTCTCTTCCTTCAATGGCGTATCAACTTTAAGGAAGAGAATATTACTTAATGCCATCATAACAGTGCTTATTCACCCAAGACAATATGATGAATGAATACACCGACACAAGGCTGGTGCATGATATTCACCAGAGCCAAATCATGGTTGGATAATAATAATAGATAGATTTCACCATCTACTTGATACATGGATCTCCCAGGGATGTCAGTCAGAAAAAAGCTTGCACTCAGCAAGACTCATTATCACTGTTTCTGCTTGGTCATCAAACGTTGAAGAACAGTGAACGCATGGCTTCTGTAATCATTTTCTTCTCTTCTATCAACAAGTCTCTGGTATTTGAAACAAAAAATCTCTTTTGTTTTTATAACAGACGATCCTTTAAACTCCTCACTAAACAGCACTAGCGATAGATCGGTACCATCAACCGAGACTAGCAGACATGAAGACGAGGCATTTTTTGAACATGAGAACCCTTCTTCTTCATCTTCTTACAAGGATACCTTGACTGGAGCCCAAGATACAAAAGACACGAGAGGTTCAAGGGACCCAATATCTTCTGGTGAGTGTTATACACAGAAATCTCATGTACAAGAGTTTAGTTTGTCTACTCATTGATAGAAACTCACTTATCTCAAATTTCTTGCCTTTGGGTCCTTCAGAGAGTCCATATCGTAGAAAAAAGGTGCAAATGAAAGTGGCTAACCCGTTTGCTTTGGTAAAACCTGGTGGAATTGAAGGTGATGTGACCCTTGATAACATAAATGAAAGGATCCTGATGCGTCCGACCAAGCCCGTTCGACACCCAGTTGGAGAGTTCGCATGCCTTCCCTGTGTTTCAGCTGATGGGCCCGGTCTTTCCGGAAAAACAGTGGTCGCCCTCACCCGAATCCATACACGAGGAAAGGGTACTGTCACCATTATCAGAACCCGAGGATGAACAGCAGTCATTGTCTATCTGAAAATTTTGAGTGTTTTTCGGATATATTGTGTACAAACGTCTTCATGCCATTCGCTATGTTTGGTATAGATGGATATATGTATATTTTGCCTTCCATTGGTTTTCTACTATCATTTCCTCTTCTTTTCAAATTGTCATTAACCGCTTTTCCTTTTGGCTGAGTTCTACTCCATTACGATAACAATAGCAACTTTTCATCACTTTATAATCATGTTAATTGAATTGGGACACTTCCGACTCAGATTGTGAAGGATAAGCGAGTGCCCACTTGGATTCCTCCAATACCAGGATTGGTTAAATTATTTTGATGGTTCTTCTATGGGGAAACCAGGACAATCGAACCAATTACCATAGAGGGGGATGCGACCAATGTGATTAGATGGATGTAAGAGGAAGTGCGATATTCCTTGGAGATTCGAAGATCACTTAGTCCAAATCCATGAATGGACAGGTGGTTTTCAAGTTCAGTTCCAGCAAACAGGTCAGCAAACACAGTTGCAGACCATTTAGTAAGACTGGAAATTGAAAAGGAGTCCTTTCTCATCGAAGGCCTCCATTAATGTAGTTACAGCTCACTTTTCTTCATCTTATGTAATCCTCTGCTTTTCCTGACAGTAATCTACTTCCAAAACTGGAAAAAAGGGGTTTACTTGCATACACACACATGGAGAAACGGAATGTCCGATGTGGGCGAGTACGTTGGGTTAATATGCGGACGTCTTTGCTTTGACAGACGTAACAGCCTGTTTCTTGGGGCAAATATATGCAACAGGCATTAAGAGCTGATAGAAAAGAGCAAGGGAAGAAGTGCATCAAAAGAAGGGAGCGTATTTTGTAATAAAGATTTTAGTAATTTCGACTTTCTCAGACATAGGAAAGATAATGAATAAGTACAAAAGAGTTCTCTTTTCCTTGTTTTGGTTCAATTGTTGAGTTGTGGTTCGATGGGGAGAGTATTTAGGCTTTTCAAGCTATTTTGTTGATTATAAAGGACGACAAGGGAAGATCGAAATAAATTAAAGGGACAGCTTCACGTCTCCCAAAAGAATATTGCAGGAAGGAATATTCTACAAGTCTGCAACAGGAAAATTCCTAATCCGTCGGGTTGGGGTTCAACGGAATAAGGCAGGGAGCTACCCCTATGTAATATAACTATTTGTACCATTTATTTTAAAGTATGACGCACATTGACGCCCATGCACGGCGTTAATTGTGGCTAAACAGTTGAGGGACTCCTCTCTGTCGCCACTGCACCAATTTTTTGCCAAAAACTCTTTGCATAAGAGGAGAATTATTAGGGGTGACAAATCCGAGTCATGTCAAGACTACCCATTAGAGTACATAGGTTGACATAAATATGAACCAATCAATAATCATGTCAAGAACCTCTGACTCGAACATGATCTGATTATTAAACAAGTTGATATGACACGACTTGTGTAACACGATTAGAAGGATGTACTATATAATATGGTTTTTTAAAAATCATCTTATATTATAATTAGTAAGATGGTTGTTGAAAAACCATCCTATATTACTATAAGAATATATGACGGTTTTTAAAAAATCATCTTATATTTTCATAAAAATATAGGATGGTTTTTTAAAAAACATCTTATATTATAATTAATATAAGATGGTTGTTGAAAAACTATCCTATATTACTATAAGAATATATGATGGTTTTTAAAAAATCATCTTATATTTCCATAAAAATATAGGACGGTTTTTGAAAAATCATCGTATATTTCTTATATTTAGATATAATATAGGATGGTTTTCAACACGATGAGTTTATAGGTCACGAGTCAGTGGGTTAACATAATGGGTTAACAGGTCGCGAGTCAGACGGGTCAACATGACAGGTCAACATTAGTTGATGGCACAATTTTTGGCATGACACAAACACGATAAGGCTCAACCCTATCCCACTAAATTCATGTCGAGTCTGACTCGTTCGTATTTTGCTAACCCTAAGAATCACATATTTATCCAATACTAATTTATAGGGGTTTACTTAACCGTAATATTAGGCAATGTCTATGGAAATCCATGAAATGGATATTCCATCATGCTTTTAGTCTACGGAGATTTCCTGGTCATTTCATGGCTGATTTGTGGTTATGTAGTGGAACATGGATATCTTGTGGAGCTGTTTTAATAATATAAAAGTTGATATAGTAAACACTGACATCAACTATGACCTACCAAAAAAAGACAATAAAATAGAGCTTATTTTGACTAAATCTCAATGGACTAAGTAATGGGTTTAGGCTAATTCATGATTCCCAAATGGTAAATAGTAGCAATCCATGCTTTATTTACAAAATCTAGTTATTAGGACATGGATTGTTATTACATGTCTTCATTTAGGAGCTTGAAAACCCCCTTGATGAACCTGTTGAACCTAGGCTTATCAAAATATAAACGACGAAGAAAGTTATCAATGGATTAAATTGTTGTGTTTGAGATTTGTTTCTTTTTCTTTCTTTTTTTTCTTTTTTTAACGTCAATTGATATAAATCCTTTTAATCAATCTATTCACTAGGATACGGATTATTACATATCCTTATTTAGGGCCTCATATACCCTATTCTGAATCTCTTAAAAATGGAATTTTCTTGTGGACCTAGAAATGAGTGAGGGGCATATTTTTCAACGAACCCGTGAACAGTTGTTCTAACGAGGCCATATTTGGGCTTCTCTTTGAAGCATAATTGGTATGTAATAGTAATCTATATCCTATTGGACAATCTATTCACTAGAACATGGATTGCTCTATGTCTTTACTTAAAGGCCTTAAAATGCCTTGTTTTGCACTTATTAAACCTGGGCTTGCAAAAATATACATGGAGACAAAATTTACCAACATAGAGCCCACCTCTTAGTAGGGAGTGGACTACAACATAACCTGAATTAGGGCCTTCAAAACCTAACTCTGCACCTTGTATATTTTAGCAAAGTAAGAAATGGATTTTGCCTTTATAGATCATTTATCCTTCACTCTTAATACTTGTAATTAGGTTCATCCACAGGAGAATCGTAAAACAAGGCCTACATAAGATGTAGCTCAAAAGATGAGCAATTAGGATCAACAAAGTTTTGGGCCCCAGATGTGCTTTTACTATTGCATATAAGGATCATACATCTACACGCATAGATGCCAACTCTCTCTCTCTCTCTCTCTCTCTCTCTCTCTCTCTCTCTCTCTCTCTCTCTCTCTCTCTCTCTCTCTCTCTCTCTCACACACACACACACACACACACACACACACACACGTAGTCCAAAACCGAAAACTTGATACACCAGCACTTTCACCAGTCAGATAACAAAGGTTGAGAATTAGCCTTGAATTTGAGTTAGTTGATAACTAGCGATTAGTTCCTCAGTTCTAGAAATCACGAAGTGAGACGAACTGAACCATTCCAAGAACAAAACTTCTTGTCACCACAGAAGATGCAAATTGAGTATGTTATAGAATCAAAGTAAAGAATGAGCTGGAAACAATAAATAGCCTTGAATAATCAAACTCCAAACTGAAGGATAGCTTTTTATAACAAAGTGAAATCACATGAGTATGATGCCATGTAAACAGACAAGACCTCATCAAGAACCATTAGAACACCAAGGGGATAAATGGCTAACACATGAAGCTCAGACTTGTACAATGATTTCAACTAAGATACCACCTATCCATCATAATCTATTCGCTTTAGTTGTTAAAATTAAAAACTGCAAACATGGTTCTCTCATAATGGAAGTAAATCATTCAGATTATCTGAATTCTAACCAAAAAATCCATAATCTAATATTCGAGTATCCCTAAATTTTCTCAGAAACTGATACACATGATGAGGTTATATCGCAATAGATCATATTAAAATTATTTGTTAATAAAAAAGGTGCTAGAAGCAAAACGAGTGAAATGACGGATCTTGGTGGACTCGAACCATCATCATTGGAGAGTAACTCTCAGATGCTCTACCAAAATTGAGCAAAGATCCAATAAATGTCTGCCAAGTTGAAGAAAGCTCATAAAAACATACAGCGTCTCATCACCATTACTCCTGAGGATTGCCAGACAAAACGTACCATGAATATTTTGACATAAACTGTTCAATGAAACATAACCCCATATTTAATAATGTATGGGCTATCAGCGCCAGAAAATGGCTTTTGGATTTTGTAAAAAACCAACCAAACAAAAGACGTTGAGACTCTTCGCAGATGTGACTTTAAGCCCCCCAAAAATAGAAATGCCATTACTTCGCAATGCACATGACCACAAAGACCTTACTACTGTTTAGCATGATTCACTAAGATGATGAGACTACAAAGACTTTGCAGCCCATGTCAGCCAAGTACATACAAAGGCAGAACCCAATAAGCCACCTCATCATCCACGAGAATGACTTGAAGGCTTCTAATGAAGACGATTACTCAAATGTAAGAAGGCATAGTCGAATCTTTATAGGTGTAGATGAATTCCAAATGAAGCCATATACTTAGAATTAAAGATTTATTTCCACCAATGTCAAGTGTTTCTCTAACATGCAAGACAGTAGTCCTTGTTTAAACTATTTAAGATTTAGACCAATAGATCACCACTTGGGATCACATCAGGTCCTACATGTGTTGTCAGCTACTGCTGTAAAGTCTTGTGCTTTCATATGCTGCAACATACAAAAGCACATTGTACAACATCTTTCAGCTTGAACAAATGAAGGGCCACAGAGCATAGAAGCAGCAAGGAAAAACACCATGTGTTTCCTTGAGGAGCAAACCATTTGGCAGACATCCTTCAATTCCATACAAAGTACAGATTTACGAACTTTCTCTCTTTGCTTATTCTTGTATCTTCCATATACTTCCTGTGCTTTTTACTATTTTTTATGGCCTTACGTATCATAATCTGTTCTTAAAATTAAATCCCACATGTTCTTTTATCTTTGCTTTCTGTATTGTTTACGTTGAATGAATTAAGCACCTAAAGAGTAATGGTGGAAGCCGCAATACACCTAACAAGAATCCAATTACTTTTAGCACCAATGTGCAGAGTTTTTTACACTTTATAGAGTATCCCAGCAACGGTAAAAGTTGTCATCATGTGACCTTGAGGTCACGGGTTCAAGGTGTGGAATCAGCCTCTTACAAAATGCAAGGTAAGACTGCCTACTATAGGCCCTTGTGGTCTGCCCCTTCCCTGGACCCCGCATAGGCGGGAGCTTCATGCACCAAGACTGCCCTTTTTTTTAGAGTATCCCAGCATATTGTTTCTGAAGCTCTTTTATATCACCAAGAAAGCACTTATATAACTCTCTCTCTTGAAATAATTACACAGGTCTTTGCCTTGACAAGGATTTAGCAAATTCAAACATGCATAACTGAGATCTAGGGTCACACACTAGCAGAACCAACTATTAACAAGAACAACCGTTAACAACCTAGTAAAAACAAAAATACAAACTTAAATAACTGAGCACAAACAATCCAAATAGACAGCCAAATACTCAGATCTATACATACGCATGTAGTTAAAATCATATATCTAACTCATAATCAAAGATCTATATGTGAAAAATCAAAAGATAACTCCAACCACAGATCTAACTACACTATGAAGATCAACCGAACATAGTCCATGATAATGATCTATACATAAACTAGCTAGATTACGACCCACTTGCTCCAAATCCAGAAATACACACACATAGACATGAAAAAGGACCTACCTTGCTGAGTTAAATTTCAGTACTTGCATCTTATGCATCATGCCTCGTAAAAGTGATTAGTTAGCTCACAGAGACAATATAACCTCACATGTCTACTAGCTACCTTGAACCCCTGCATCACCACGTGCATCATCTTAAAATTCTGTCATTTTATCTTTCTTTAGTTGATCCTAATTATTAACCAAAGGCCTTGCGGTCATCCAGCCCATAAGCTTTGTCCTTTTATCTTTCTTGAATCTAATCAATTCAAAGCACCCTAGTTAAGGATTTGTCCTCTTAAAAACACTAATTGATTGATAAAACAACCTCAAAGGGTGTGTAATTGTGCATAGGTGGTGCTGAGGTACACTAAGTCCTTAAAGAACATATAACCATAGATATCTGGTATAGCCACATCACCATCGACCTAAATAAGGCCTAAAGACTAATTTAGAAAACTCGTGGGCTCAGCCTGACACTTTGTCTAGCCAAAAGACAGGTGATGACGCTAAAACCCCTTTTATCCTTTGTAGAGCGAGTGTACCACTTCAACTAGGTGTGTGTATTGTGGACCTCCAAATCTGCATCCCATAGATTCGCACTACTGCTCGAAAATGGTGACGATTAGATGAGTCCATAATGGTGCATCAAAATCTAAAAGAAAGTACTTCTAATCACAAAACATTTATAGTCAAAAAAATTCTTCAAGGAACAATCTATAATCAATGAATAAGAAGCACAATTTTTGGGTGTTATAATTATCTAATCACCTTAATGTTTGAGATACAAGAAATCTAGAGCCAAAGAAATCAGATGGTCACCTCGAAGTAACCCAAGGTGGGGCTATCAAGCAAAAGTTAGTGTCCAACATCGAAAAAGAAATTTAAAAGTGGGGCACTCATTACTTTCAAGAAAAAATAAAATTAAAAAAGAGAGAGAACAAAAATTTGGGAGACACCTTAGAAGACAAACTGGTTTACTGATGGCTAACTTGGTAACTTCCCCATTCGTGCACATTAGTCTCGCGTGCTGTGCCAACAATGACTAGCTTCCGTCCCCTCACGTAAAGTTTATACTAATAAGCTTAAAATTTGGGGTGTACCTTTTGCTAATGTGATGAGCGCAAGATCAAGCGTGGCCCCTGCGTTTATGAACTGCTGACAGGAAGGCGCTTAGACAAAAACAAACTACTGACTTCCACATCCAGTTGTCACAAGTATATATATAGTATTAATTTTAGCTATTTAATGTAGATGTAAAGTGCACATTTAATATAGATGTAAAGTGCAGAGAGAGAGACAGTATTGCTTCTGCAAATTAAGAACCACCCTTAACCCGAGACATGCAATGCTTGTTCATCTGCAATTGAAACCAGAAACAGACAGCATCATGCTACAGCAAGCAGCATCCCAGCCTACACAAACGGGCCTTCTCTACTTTGGTAGTGGGTTGTTTTTTCGTCCTGGACAAGATCCAGGAACAAATGGTTCGGTCCACAAGGAACGGGCATAGTGAAAACATGTAGACGTGTTTAGCCAGGAAATATGAAAAATGGCGCCTCAACTTCAAACATAGCCAACATACCTGTGGTGTCTGCATCATGGATGAGGGGTTCTAAGTCTGGGTGGATGGAAGATAGAAGTCAGGACTTTGAAGTCAAAATGTAGTAGAACAAATGAGCCAAGGGGAAGATTTGCCCATCAAAGGCACCAACTCAGAGAGTACTGTAGCGTACTAGTAGTCTTCACAGAAAAGGCTCTCTTTCTGGGCAAAACCAGGAAAGAACAAAATTATCACATCACACTACTCACATAATCACAACGGTTCTCACAAACGGCATCATTTGGAGTCCACTCATTACATGGACATTGTTGTAACAATGGCACCCGAATGTTTACATTCCTTGCCCGGGTGGATGAAACACATTTCCAGAAGACTCACGAAATGAGAGCCTGCTTGGGGAATCAATTCTCACAATGACTTCATCATCGCCTACCGATTCATCACTTGAATAATCCTCAGCACGGCTTTCTTTCCTCCTGCTAGGTAATGGTGGAATGGGCTTCGATGTGACTAATCCTCCTGATCTTACGCTCTTGTTAATAGTTCCTTCTGACTGGACAGATAGAAGTGGCCGAGAGTTTCTGCCCATTGATGAAAATCTTGGATATGACAGACTATGTGATGGTTTACTCTGAAAATTTCTCGAAAACCTTCCACTGTGCCTGTGGGTGTCTTTTATCTGGTGATTTCAGAACAAAGGAAGATCCCTCTAAATAATGGAACTAAGGGACATGTAAGATAAATACAAAAGCCAAAATTGAATCAGTAAAGGAACACACCATACTGCCAAAGATGCTCAGCTGCATTGCCCTTGCAGAAAGATCATTTGCTTGGTAATCATTGCCATCCGGATGAAGATGATGTTGTCTTGGTTTGTGGAAATGTTCAGGCCAACTCATTAGACCTCCATGCTCTCTACTTCGTCCTCTAGGGAGATCAACAGTATGTGAGACCCATGAAGTAGACCTTTTCTGGAGGGCACTACCTGCCTCCAATGAACCAATATCCAAAACAATCACCCTTGCTCTTGTTTCAACTTGATATGAAGATCCATGATGACAAAAGCTTGCAGCATGGGCCCCTGTTTTTTAAACGAGTAACTATTAGCAAACAAGAGTTGTGAATATTATGAAGTAACATTTGGAGATAGATATACTGTTTCCTTGAGCAACCATAAATTTCTGACATATAATAATCGACGGAACAATCTTCAATTTCATGGACAGAGAAAAGGCACAAGTACGGGGCTGGACATTCATCAGGTCATCAGTGGTATTGCTCCTAAATTGAAGCAAGAAACAGCTTCACCCTTCAAGAAGATGGACTTACTGCATATCCATAACAACTTTTTAACTGAGCTCTAGCAGTCATACTGCCCAGCATCCTAGAATATGCCACACACGGTGTTTAACTGACTAGTGGCATCTTGAATATATCAGTCATTTTAATTCTTCTAGCTGAAAGACCAATAAAAAAGGGCAGCCCTGGTGCACGAAGCTCCCGCCTATGTGGGGTCCGGGGAAGGGGCAGACCACAAGGGCCTATAGTAGGCAGCCTTACCTTGCATTTCGCAAGAGGCTGATTCCACGCCTTGAACCTGTGACCTCAAGGTCACATGATGACAACTTTTACTGTTGCATCAAGGCTCCCCTTCTAGCAGAAAGACCAATAGAAAACCAAAATAAAAATAAATGTTTGACCTGTTTACGCTGCTTCATAAACACAAATTAGTTTTCATCTGGAGTTGCTTCAAAAACAATGAAGGACAGAACTCTCCACTACCACACCAAACATTCAAGTTTGCATTCAACAATCTAATAGAATCTGTACATCCCAATAATTACTGTCAACCTCCAGTCATTTGTCTTGCTTGGCATGTTGATCATATTGTGTCAAATCCGATGCCTGGGTTAAATCTGGAATCCTGGTTCCATCACCAGTTTCTGATTATGTGAATGTCATTACAACCTTCATCCTACCGATGAAGTTTGGAAAAATGCAGCTTTACAAATAATAAAAGCAAGAAAAAAGAGATTCTTGCCTGCATTTAATCCTACTGATCTAATGAAACATGAGGTTCGGCTAAATTTGATATTTTAGTGCATTTCAAGGAGTTTACTGTCAATTTCTAGAGAGGGATTATCCTTATGCTAGCAGAAGATGAATGACTCAGGTTTGCAACATATATATCCTTAAGGATAAAATCCATAATAGTAGTGATACAGGAAATTAAGATCCACTTGACAAAGTTCCAAATCCCATTTTGAATTGCTACACTGCATCATGACTATGATTAAATGTAGCTCAAATCATGCACATACAATGGAAAGCAACGTCATCGTCTAAATGAATTTAACAGAAACACACACAAGCAAGAAAATATATTCTGGTTACCTGAGCTTTCTAAACTATGAAAGCTTTGATCTGCATGAGAGGGTAACAACACCGCAGGAGATGTAATCAAGTCTTCCTGGGAATCCTGGGTTTTCACAAAACCTTCTAAGATAAAACCAATGGCGTGCTCCCGCACTTCTATAATTTCTCCCCTTATGTATATCTTCATCGTTGATCTTTCTGCAACTAGGGATCTTAACTCCGGCATAGTGACCTTTTCAAATATTTGAGGAACTAAGAGTTTGGCTATGATTATAGTACTTTCCTGCCAAAGTGAAACATAAATCATGAAATTAGAAAATCAACATAAGGGTGGAGCCACTGTTGCTTTGAAAAGATGCCATGCTAAATTTGTCTTTAATTGAGCAGTGTGGCAATTTTCAACCTTTCTGAGGTAAATTTTCTAGAAGCTTAACATAAAAATCTGTATCTAATTGTTCTCACCCTTTTCACTCAGAGATGCATCCACATACAGAGACTAACAGTACAAGCATAGCAAACACTGGTAATATACTGGATTGGACTAGAGCACGCTTAAAAGAACAACCTTTCAGCTTTTTCTTTCGATTGAAAAATTAGTGGTGGATGATATTCATGCATGTGCAGGACTAACAAAGCCAATAAAAAAAAGAATAGAACTACAAAAAAAAAACATATGGCAGAAGATTTCTATAGGGCAGTCTGATACAGCCAATTCCATAATTTGTTTCTTCGTTCTGACTTTAATACGAAATAAATAGTTCCATCTAACGTATTTACCCAGGTAAATTATTCTCAAATCCTTACAACTGAAAGAGAAATAAACTAAACCACAAATAGAACTTCTACAATTTCATAATGAAGGATAATTCGTAATACTTACGGGAGTCTACTGCATGAGGAGAGCTGAAAAAATAATTGCTGAATCTGGTCTGATAAGGACAAAGTCTAAGGCCTGAAGGATTCAAGAATGTATAGCTACTGGGCAATAACCATCACCTTACCAGAATGGCAAGAATATAGAATACTCCAGATGACAGAAAACAGAAAACAGAAAAAGATAACAATATTAAGCTTAATATTCTTCAATTGAAATTGCATGGTAATTCATAAAAAGTTATTTACTTTTTGAGTTCCAAAATTCAGATCATCACAGCACCAAAGCCTTCTAGCACAGTGGTGCAAGGAGCCTCTCGCCTGGGTGACCAGGGTTTGAGACTCTGCACAGGTGCGGGTGTGTGTGTGTGTGTGTCTACCACTAAAAAAAAATATTCAGATCATCACCATTCTCCATTTTTTATTTCACTTCTACCACGATAAAGGTTGAAATGTCAGAGAACAGAAAGACATGAGAGTGGTGGCTAAACAGACAAGCATAATCTTGAAATACCAGTACCTGCCACAAGAATTCTTCAACTGCAGGGTCCGATCTGAGTGCTGAAAGTATATTTTTGGTTTCCACAAAAAAGCAGTACACTACAGAATCAGAGACCATGTCACAAATATAAGGCCTCTCAGTTAGGACTTCATATAGGCCGAGAGTACTTCCATGTGGAAAAGTTGGATGCAATGAGTGCCTATTTTTTAAACTTTTACTTGTCCACTGCAGAAAAGGACTATGATTATGAGTCCTGACTATTTTAGAACCACTGACATTAGAGAATAACAGATTAAAAAATTTGTATTTCAAAATGAATTTACCTTAACTACTCCATTTGAAATAAGCCATATCCCATTTGGCTTTGATCCCTCTCTATACAGTGTCACACCTCGTAGTTTCATTGTTTCCTTGTGAGAACCGTCAAAAGGCTCACGGGCAATAGAAGGAACCGCTCCCAGCAAAGGATGTATGCTTAACATATCCCTTATTTTTGGCATTTTTACTAAAGGAGGATTCCTTAAAAGTTTTTTTAGGTCAGTCTGTAATACAATTTACAAAGAAAGTTTTTAGTATCAAGTTGCTTACTATCAGAAAACCAAACTTGAACAATAACAACACGTTAGCAACCCAACCTACCTGCACACCATCATAAAGTTCAGACATCTCCTTGCTTTCCAACAATCCTGACTTCTCAAGATTTTCCACATAGTCAATCAGATGCTTTAGTATTGAATGTGTAACTTGCCTTGTCTTCACGGCACGCAGTACCTGCCAATGATTCCACTTGGAAATAAGAAATTAAGTCTCTTAATGTCAATTGCAAAGAGTTGAATAATATATTAAAAACATAATGACCTCTGAAACTTCTATAGGAATCATACACAGAGTACAATGTTTATAGACAGAAAAGAAACTAGTTTTTCAGCTTCTTTTCCTCATGAACTATACTCCACATAAGGAACAAAAAAGGCTGTTCCAGGTGCGCCACAGAGAGCACAGTACTTATAGAAGATAGGCATGTTCTTTAGCAGGATGCTCTCATCTGGTTTGGTTCTCATATACAAATGTCTTTTTTCCTCTTTCTTTCTTTTTTTTAAAGGTAAGCAGTGATTTGAAACACCCTCCACCGTAATTACAAAACTCTTTTATTATTTTTAAGGCCCAGTATATCAAGAAGTTCATCAACATCCACGAAACCACATTTAAAGAATCATCTTCAACGGTTTCCAAAAAATCAATCTTAAAAGCTCTAACAAATCTCAGACTTCGGTTTCAGTAGATCACAATGTAGATAGTAGTAGAAATTTCTGAAAAAAAATTACATGAATCATCTTTTAATTTTTATCATATAACTTATTTCAATTACTTCATTGAAAAATGAGACGCTCAGTTGTGAACCAACCTCCATGAAACCACATTTGGAGAATCGCATTCAAACATTTCCAAAAAATGAATTTTAAAGCTCCAACAATTCTCATACTTCAGTTTCAGTAGATCATGATGTAGACAGTAGTAGAAATTTCTGTAAAACATTACATGAATCATCTTTTATTTTTTATTATATAACTCATTTCAATCACTTCGTAGAAATATCAGACACTGTCAGTTGTACCGACCTCATCTTTTTCCCATGAATTCTCTCTTTCCTCACAACTTTTCTCCTCCCTTCTTCTCCTTTTTTTTTATTTTCTCTGAAATCATTTTTCTGTTTCCATGTTTTTAGTAAATATATCATGAGTTGTTTAAAAGATAAAAATGTTTTTGGGAATTTAGCAGTATATTCCTCCAGAAAGAAACAAAGGGTAGTCACTAATTAGGATATTCAATATATTCTCTCTCTCTCTCTCTCTCTCTCTCTCTCTCTCTCTCTCTCTCTCTCTCTCTCTCTCTCTATATATATATATATATATATATATATATATATATATATGTATGTATGTATGTATGTACGTACGTATGTACGTATGTATGTATATTATATGTATATGTGTGTGTGTGTATAGAGACAGAGAGACTTCATGAATTGCAGGGGACAGGGAAAAAGAACAGTATCAGCCAAGGGAGAGTTACAGATCTACTTGTCATATCTAGGTCAAGACACCACATCTGCACACAGGTTACGTCTGATGCAGATAAAGCTGCCAAGGATATTGTTTTTCTTGCCAACATGATAACAGTGGTGCCTTGAACTGCATTTAGAAAATTCATTCATTAGATTGTGAGAAAGGGTGATACACACTTGTGGGAATGTGAGTCGGACATCTTCCAAGAAATTTCTTGCCTCCTCTCCCTGTGCATCACTTTCACCAATGACAGTTGAAGCAATTTCACTTTCACCTGTAGAGAAAGAAGGGAAGCAAGTGGAAGAAAAGATATAAAATTGGACTTGAATGAGCAGAACACAAAAGAACTATTACGACAACAAGAGTTCATATTCTTGACCAGAATCAAAGAGAATATTACGTGAATAAATAATCAAAATAGCTGCATATCAAGATCAACGTCCATATCTCTTCTTATTTCCATGTTGTATAGTACAAGGGACTAGAGCATTGTAGGAATACATAGTCCATCATGTGAATATAAGTTTATTCTCTCCTAAGATGGTTCTTTTGGCAAATTAGGCCCACTTAAGGATCATATAACGTAGGAAGAAGATTTAATCACAATGAAAAAACCAATAAAAGATATATAGTGATTACGTCTTCATGCTGTTCAGACTTTGTAGCATCAATACTCTGATTTTGCACAGTGAAAAGTTCAAAGTTTGATGAAGAAATAATAATCTGGCAACAGGAAAAGGAGCAAAGCCCCATAGTTCTAGACATTAGCAAAAATGATTAATGCTTTTTATGTAGTAACACCATGTACTCATTCATATCATGAAGTTGAGATCATGTGCCACACATAGAAACAGGGCCAGTTAATATATAACCAACTGGATTACTATTCAAAACCTGATGATTACCTTATATTTAAATAACTATGTGGAAGCTTGTTAATCTCATAATTAACTGCAGTACACCATATAGATATATGCACCCAAGCAGATTTGGGCAGGAGTAAGCTCCTGCTCTTTTCAACTCAGAAGAGTATTCAAATTTCAATCTTAGACAAGAACTATTTGATACAAATACCATTAAAGAATTAAAATGTGTTGGTGACTAAATTATCCTTAAATGGGTAAAGTGTGACTGACATATTAAACAGGACATTTAAGCCAACCCTTGGGACATATCTCATTTTGTCAATTGGTTGACAGTATTCAACCTCCAAATTTAGGATACACTGAAATTTCATAAACAGAAACATGATGATGATGACTGAAATTTCATAAATAGAAAGAGCAAGAGAACTGGACTTTCTCATCAATAGCGTGCTGATGAATTGGAGTATTGAAGAGAGGCTAATTCAGATATTTGAGCTAGAGCAGCCCAAAAATTATTATTGAGCTAGATGCCAATGGTACCATCTGCCAAGTAAGTCAATCTCCACTAACAAAAACCTGGACCAGTCTATAAGATCAGATCATCTTGACAATTAAAAAATTTAATTGATACCTGCTCACATTCAGAAAAAATATCCTACTTTTAAGGACACAATGCACCGGATCCATCTACCTCTTTGCATTCTGAAACATAAACATCCTAATTTTAGGGATATCATGCTCTGGTGTTTCACAAATATCTGTGTTTGTGTGCAAGGAAAACCCAGAGAAGAACTTCCAATCCAGAATATCCTGCTATGCATACTGTTACAGGTAATGTAGATAGTTCAGGTAACAGGAATAAGAACTTCAGCATAGTCATACAGATATCACATGTTGAAAGAAATGTCTAAAAGAAATTCTAGGAGATATTTCCATGAGAAATAAGTTATCAATTTCCGGTTTGGAAATTAGTTTCTTCCGACAAATTTATAATCCAGTGCAGAAGTAAGCACAACCCCTTTTGTTTTACATAGGAAAACATATGATAGTAGTTTGCTGTGAACAGATTTCAATGCTACAAATAGAGCTTCTATGAGATCTTAAATGGTAATGTACTGCAAACACAGTTAAAACAGATGGATATGAGAGAAAGAAATGTGTAGCTATTGGCAATGTTCCAGGTTATTAAGTAAGATAAATACCAATGAACTCATGCAGTTGCCTCCGTGCTATTCTGTGTGCCCGCAGAAAAGCAGCACATATGTAACAAGCAGATTCCAACCTTTCCACTGTAAAATATGTGACCAGCTTTTGTGGACAAAAGCTCATTTGGAGAAACCTATAATAACCTGGAAAATGAACATAGGATTTGAGACCTTTCCAGTCACATAAAGGCTCATCTGATACCAAATCAATCGCCTCATCAACTGATTGCATCAAAATTAATGCAGTATTTTGGGTTATCCTCCCTTCCTCAAGCATTCCCCAGTAAGCAGCTTGAACACCTGAAGAAAAATGCAAAAGATCAAGCACCACCATTCAAATGATGATCGTACTGCATGGAGCAGGTCATTCGCATGATCAGTGCGTTGTAGTTATAGCAGATAATAATGATCATCAAGCTAACACTTGGAAATAGCATATATATATATATATATATATATATATATATATATATATATATATATATATATAGAGAGAGAGAGAGAGAGAGAGAGAGAGAGAGAGAGAGAGAGAGAGAGAGAGAGAGAGAGAGTAATTGTTAATTTCACTAGGCAAAAAGATGCTCAAACGATGACATTGAGACCATATTCATTTCATGGAAGTATGCAATATGAATAGAGTCCCAGTAGGTGTACATGCTCAAGGGCATATGATGAAGTCCATGCCCCTCTTTTCATGTTGGGTGAAAATTTTCTTGTTAATCCAAAACATTCATCATGTTTGGAATGGCTTAGATAGGCTAAAGATCAAATTTCATACCTATTAGATGCTTCTAGCATTTGTTTTTTTTTTATAGAAAAAAATACAACCATTGTTTTTTATTTATTTTTTCGAAGACAAAAAATAAGTAGTTTAGAATAATAATTAGTTTAGAATCATCTAAATGCATTCGTTTCTAGTGGGTTCCCTATTTTTGGTACAGAGAACATGATGAATGGTGATGATCTACAAAAAGAATCATCACAAACAAAAGAAAATTGGCATGGACTTCATCACACGCCCTTAGCATGTAAGCCTAACAGGATTCACTAATAATTAATCAGATACGAATAAGTGCCTTAATTTCAATTGGGATCCGTAACAATCAAAGACACTTGAATGATGATAACTAGATCATTTTTCATGGAAGATTGCAATATGAATTGGTATCAATTCAAATACAAACATATTAGGTGCTTTATTTCCTAGTGGAATCTGTTTCTGCTTTGCTACGAATCAGAAGAAATATGTCATTAATCAAATACAGTATTGACCATATGACCAATCTCAACAGAGTTAATGCACTTACCATTTAGAAACCGAACCCGTATGTCTCTTAAATTCATAATATGCAAATGACTTTCACTTTCTGATACGATATGAGGATGCACTTGTTCTCCTTCCAAGTTATGTAAGCAAGTGATATATTTCCTGACTGTAGGCCAATCAGCTGGTCCCAGTTCTTCATCATCTCCAAGATCACCAAAAGCTTCTAATGCCTTGTCCAACATTTCATACCTTGTAAACTCCAATATGCGAACCTGTTGCACACCCAGATGAGATCTACATATGGAGTTACATCTTCCACTATGAACACACACAAGAGAGAGAGAGAGAGAGAGAGAGAGAGAGAGAGAGAGAGAGAGAGAGAGAGAGAGAGAGAGAGAGAGAGAGAGAGAGAGAGATAAGTAACATGCATTCCTTCTTTCCTCCCTTCTCTCTCCGTCTCTTTCTTTTTAGTTTCTTTGAGAGAGAGAGAGACATCTCCTGACTCGTGGAGAGGTAGGTATTCCTTCTTTCCTCTGTCTCTCTCTCTAGTTCCTTTGTCTCACTTGAGATATGTCTCAAAATAAAAGGTTATAAAATAGTTGCAAGTCCCATTTATTTTGAATAATTAGTCACAAGGTTAGCATTTTCATTTTTAGTTTAGAGACCTCACATCACTAAAACAGGGTCCTTTCAACATAATACAGGATATAGAATTCAAATTTAAGTGTCACAAAAGTAAGCTTACTTTTGCTGCTGATAGTTTGTCCATGCCCAAAAAGTGTAGGATGAACTGTGTAGTTGACCCATTTATAACCAGTGTTAGGAATACAATGCCTCCTGTGAAAAAAACAAACTGTAGAAGTGCAGAGTTAGCAATTATTAACCTAAGAAATAGTATCAATCTCAAATTCTCGATAGGGTTGTATCAATGCAACTTATATGTCCAGCAGTGGCATACCAGTGTTCCAGTATCTTGCTTGAAACCCAGTTTGTCGCTGGCACGCTGAAATCACCACAAAGACTGGAATGGTTAAAAGAAGATTGCAGACTTCCCCATGGCAAATGCATAACATTATAGACTCAACTAAGTGTTGAAATAAATGTTCTTTTTTTTTTTTTTCTTCCAGTAAATTGTGAAGAAAAAACAAATGAATCTTGAGAAAATGATTCCTCAAGAACATGTTCTGCAAAAATTTCTGAAAGATCCTTCTATATAATACTTTGTTCAGGATAGTGCTAACAAACCTAACATCCTATTAAAGCTAAAATCCATTCTCCTTTTATTTTGTCCACAAGCAAGCAAACTAAGTATGTTCATGGCAAATACACGTCAAGCCTAAATAAACTAGTTAAAACAAAAGCAACAAAACAGCATGTTGTTGAAATATATATACAAAATCTCACACACTGTCAAAATGTGTTCCAGGAGCCTCTTCAAGTTCACAGGAAGTATAGGAAGACATCAGATGTCTTAGTAGTGTTGGAAGCCTTATTTTAGACAGGAGTATTGGTCATTCAGAATTAGTTGGATGTATATGTTAGTCACTTACATTCTCTATTCATTATTATGATAAAACATTCCAAAGAGATTGACGATTAAGGTTTAGAGTTCAAACAATCAGCAAATCATTCTTGTCTACCAAAGATACCAGTGCTCTATCAATTCAGACCTTCATAAACATAAGGATCTCTTCTCAAAATCCCAGCTTCCCCATCTTAATTCCATTTTGTTTTCAAATCCATTCTTATAAAGTTTGCCAACGGTTACCCAGTTATGCTTCAGTCCAACATATAGAGCAACTTTTGTAGGGGCCAAAGCTTTCCCCACATCTCTTCTCAAATGATTTTGGCATGGGTTTTTAACCAATTTTCCTCATTACAAGTTGTCATGCAATTTTGAAGGTAGTTAGTTCCCAGGAAATACATAATATTTGACTATTATTTCCATAAATACATGAACTAGCACCAAAAAATATCAAGGATCCACATACACCACTAAATGCAAGATGATAAGGAATATATAGAACGAAATATCAAAACATCATAAGAATTGGCAAGTATATCTAGCAACTCAAGTTCCCAGTCTCAACAAGCAAACAACATGAATTGCTAAATAGGAAAGAGAATAAGTGAATGAAAAAATAAAGTAATCACACTACCTATCCATCCATAATTGAAGATTTTATACATGTTCTTCTTACCTCATAGGGATAAAGAACACAAAAATCAAGTATAGAGCTATCTCCAAGAGCAAGAAATATTGTAAACTAAAAAATGAGGTCAGGTTGCCTTTAAGCAACTAGGAACTTACATGAAAATGACATGACAGGGCAATTGTATCTTAATTTTATTGGTAATACAGCCCACTAGCTCATTAATTGTGTTGGCACCTACAAAGATCTAGGATTCATCATTCAAACCCTCCACAATGTCATATAAGTTGGTCAAGATGTATATATCGACCAAGATTTAAGACCTTGCTCTCTCTAAAACTTTTTATGATTGTTTCTAATTAATAGATTAAAAAATTCATGGAATTTAAGTCAAATGTACAGCTAATGGAGGACCACCCAATAGTTTGACATTTTCTATATTCATTTCTTCATGGCAAAGAGGATCCTTTTGAACCAAAAGGTATGAGGCAAACAAGAAAAACAGATGACCTAGCTGTTCATAAGAAAGTCAAAGGCAACATAATTAAGTCTACCATCCAAGATTTCCCAAATTAGGTTAGCATATCTCAAACTATGTAGTCGCAGGCGCAACTAGTCACTAGTAGCAAAAAGGCGCAGCCTTTGACTCGACTAAGGCCAGGTGCAGAAGGTTTAAGGCACAGTGAGACTATAGGAGCCTAGTTGAGCGACTTTCTGCGCCCCCAACTCTAGGCGCACCGTAAGTGATATAAAACCTTATTTCTCGTTTATTCTTCTTCTTTTTCTTGCCAGACTTTCTTCTTCTGGCAACCATCCTCATCTTCCAGTGGTGATTGAAGCTTTGTTGAAGTGATTAAAGGTAAGAAATTTAAGATTTTCGTTGGGTATTTACTATTATTTGTTTTCTGATAAAACTGGTAAAAATAGTGCTGTTTTTTCATTTTTAATGATCAATGCTTTTTTTTTTGTCTAAAATGTCAACATATCTACACTCTAATGCTAAAAACAAAAACTCCATTTCATCATTTCCATTTCTTTTCATAGATTTAATGTAGTATTTACTGTTTCTTTCAGTTTCCTGTATTTTTTACAAAAATTACGATATCATCATCATCATCATCAAGACCTTATCCCAATTAGGGGTTGGCCACATGAATCTTATTCCTCCATTCCACTCTATTAAATACCATGGCTTCATTTAGTCCCAAAGTTTTTAAATCTTTCCTCACCACTTCTATCCACGTTCTTTTGGGCCTTCCCCTTGCCCTTTTAGAACCTTCAACTTGTATTGCCTCACTCCTTCTAACTGGTGCCGTTGTTGGCCTCCTTTGAACATGTCCAAACCATCTAAGTCTAATCCCCCTCATCTTGTTACCTATTGGTGCTATCCCTAAATTTCTTCTAATATTTTCATTTCTAATTCTATCCTTTCTTGTCTTACCACTCATCCATCTCAATATCCTCATTTCTGCAACACTCAGCCTATGAGTATGATGTTCCTTAACTGCCTAACACTCTGATCCATAGAGCATGGCCGGCCTTATAGCCATCCTATAGAATTTTCCCTTTAGTTTGAGTGGCACCCGCCGATCACATAAAACCCCGATGCACATCTCCATTTGTTCCAACCCGCTTGGATTCTTTGGGTAACCTCCCTCTCAATCTCTCCACTCTCATGGATCAATGATCCTAAGTATTGGAAGTGGTCTCTCATGGGGACCTCTTGGTTATCAATCTTGACTGGTGCTCCACTCCTACTCTCCTTGCTAAAATTACATTCCATATATTCTGTCTTAGTTCGGCTAATTTTAAATCCTTTCGATTCTAATGCTTCTCTCCATAGCTCTAGCTTTATGTTGACACCCTCCCTTGTCTCATCAAGTAGGACTATATCGTCTGCAAATAGCATGCACCAGGGAATCTCCTCATGCAGATGTTTTGTTAACTCATCCATAACTAATGTGAAAAGGTATGGACTCAATGCCGATCCTTGGTGTAATCCGACAGTGACAGGAAAATCACCAGTCACGCCACTAGTAGTCTTAACATTTGTTACTGCTCCCTCATACATATATTTAATTATGTCTATATACCCCTGAGAAACCCCTTTAACACCTAACACCCTCCATATTAACTCTCTAGGGACTCTATCATAAGCCTTCTCTAAGTCAATAAAGACCATGTGTAGGTATTTTCTCCTCTCCCTATATTTCTCTACTAATTGTCTTAGTAAGAAAATAGCTTCCATGGTAGACCTCCCAGGCATGAAACCAAACTGATTCTCCGATACACTTGTTTCATGTCGTAGCCTCTTTTCAATCACTCTTTCAAAAAGTTTCATGGTGTGGCTCATAAGTTTGATCCCTCGATAATTAGTGCAACTCTGAATGTCTCCTTTATTCTTATAGATTGGTACAATAGAGCTTTTCCTCCACTCATCAGGCATTTTCTTTGATTTTATAATCTTGTTAAACAACTTGGTCAACCAAACTACCCCAATATCTCCCATATGCTTCCAAACCTCTATTGGTATACCATCAGGCCCCATGGCCTTTCCTAATTTCATCTTTCTCAAGGCCTCTTTTACTTCAAGCATTCTAATCCTACGTTCATATCTATAATATCTAGTGTTATTTAGATTTATAGTATTTTCAATCCCTATATTCTCAGGGCCATTGTCATTTAACAATTTTTGAAAGTATATTTCCCACCTTTGTTTGATCTCAGCGTCTTTGACTAATACCCTTTGATCATCGCTTCTAATGCACCTAACATGCTCTAAGTCCTTACTCTTCTGTTCTCTTACCTTTGCAAGTTTAAACACATCTTTCTCACCTTCTCTTATTCCTAGTCTATTATAGAGCTCGTCATATGCTTTAAGTTTAGCCTCACTTACCATTCTCTTAGCAACGTTTTTAGCATTCTTATATTGTTCATAGTTTTCATTATTTCTAATCTTCGGCCATGCTTTAAAATGCATTCGTTTTTCTTTAATAGCTTTTTGCCTTTGTTTCATTCCACCACCATGTTTCCTTTGCTAATAGCCTTTTACCTTTAGATACTCCTAAGACATCTTTTGCCACTTTCTTAATGGACTCAGCCATATTAGTCCACATGGTATTTACTTCTGTTTCATAATTCCCATTTCCTTCTACCATCAACTTATTTTTGAATGAGGTTATTTTCTCTCCTTTTAAGTTCCACCACTTAGTTTTTGGATGTGTATTAAGTTCAGTTCTTTTACTCCATCTTTTGATATGAATATCCATAACCATTAACCTATGTTGTGAGGTTAAACTCTCACCGGGTATCACCTTACAATCCTTACATATAGATCGTTCATTATTCCTAAGTAGAAAAAAGTCTATTTGGCTTTTATGAAGTCCACTTTTAAAGGTTATTAAGTGTTCGTCCCTCTTCTTAAAGAGTGTATTTGCAATGGATAGGTTATATGACAAAGCAAAGTCGAGGATATTCTCCCCCATCTCGTTTCGTTCACCTATACCATACCCTCCGTGTATTCTATCATATCCTTCCTTATCTTTTCCTACATGGCCATTTAAGTCTGCTCCTATAAATATTCCCTCAGTATTGGGAATTTCTTGTATGACTCCCTCCATATCTTCCCAAAACTGTCTCTTAATTATATCTTGTAGCCCTACTTGTGGTGCATATGCACTTATAATATTTATAATCTGCTCTCCTAGAATCATTTTTATTATTATAATTCTATCACTAATTCTTTTAACGTCCACAACTTTATCCTTTAATTCCTTATCCACTATTATTCCTACGCCATTTCTATTATTTTCCTTTCCTACGTACCATAATTTATACCCATCTATTTCTCTAGCTTTAGCCCCTTTCCACTTGGTTTCTTGGATACAAGCGATGTTGACTCTCCTACGTTTTATCGTGTCTACGATATATATCAGTAATTTTATTTTTTTCTCTAATTTTTTGTGGAATGCATCCATAGGATTGCATTATATAGCTAAAACTGACATTCCCATGGTATTGTCTTATGTTTCTTTCTTTTTTTCTTCCATTACTTTCAATGAAATACACAACAGTTTTTTTGTTAATATCAGTAATAGTAAAAAATCATTCCAACACTAGTAAAAAATCATTCCAACGCTAAAAAATGACAATTCCACATCATCCTTTTCATAATTTGTATGTTTCTTTTTACTTTTTTACTTTTTTGTTGTTATTTTCTTGTAAAATTCATGAAATACACTACTGTTTTTTGTTAATTTCAGTAGTAATAGTAAAAAAATCATTCTAATGTTAAAAATGACAATTCCAAATCATTCTTTTCATAATTTGTATTTTTTTTTTACAGTTTTTTGTTTTTTGTTTTTGGTTACTTTCTTGTAAAATTCATGAAATACATTACTGTTTTTTTGTTAATAACAGTAGTAATAGTAAAAAGGTTATTCTAATGCTAAAAAATGACAATTCCACATAATCTTTTTCATAACTTGCATGTTTCTTTTACTGTTTTTTGTTTTTTTTTTGTTCTAAAATTCATGAAGTATAGTCTATTTCCTACATTCCCACATAACAAAAGAAACAAATGTGTATTCTTTCCATTCTAATGCTAACAAGTGATAAATCCACAACATATTTTTCATATTATTTATGTTTCTTTTAACTGTTTTTTTACTTTGTTAATTTCTTATGTTTGTTAACTTTGTTTACAGGGTTCAAGGCAACTTAGGTTTCCATTCCACAAAACATAGACTATAATATGTCTTCATCAAGGGGTTCCAACAATAAAAAAAGGGCAGCCCCGATGCACGAAGCTCCCGCCTATGCGGGGTCCGGGGAAGGGGCGGGCCACAATGGCCTAAAGTAGGCAGCCTTACCTTGCATTTTTGCAAGAGGCTGATTCCACACCTTGAACCTGTGACCTCAAGGTCACATGACGACAACTTTTACCATTGCGGCATCAAAATCAATGGATTCATGATGGGAATATGGAAAGGCAAGGGATTCAACTGACAAAAATTTAGTTTGGTGCAAGCCTTGTGGCAATAAGTATAGCGGTGGAATATTTAGATTCAAACAGCATTTGACGGGTGCTCACAGAAATGCAAAAAAAATGATCTCAAGTCACTCCTGACATACCTAAGAAGATATTAGATTATATGAATGAATCAAAGAAGAAGAAAGAGAATAGAGAGAGAATAATAAAGGAGATAAAGAGGCCAGAGAATTTAATTGGCTTGCACGACAATGATGATGTTGATGATGATGATGAGAGGTGGAGGAGATTGATAGTACTAGGACTGGTGGTATTTCCATTGGAAGGAAGAAACTCAGCGGAAAGGCACCCATGCAACAAACAACAAAGGGGCCTATTGACTATCTTTTTGCTCCTAACCCTGAGGCCCAAGGTAAAGGAAAGGCACCCATGCAACAAACGACAATGAATAGAGCTTATAAGGAGTTTAGGACAAGAGCATGCGATTACATCGCCTCTTGGTTCTGAAAATAGCATTGCATTCAATGCTGCTCATTGTCATTCCTTTCAGACCATGTTAGAGGCAATTGCACAACATGATCCAGGTATATATCTTGTACTTTAAATAATTAATACATAATAGTTTAATACTTGTTTTAGTCATTTACCTAATCATACATCCTATAATCTTATGTGACTAAGGTTTCAAGGCACCCTCGTATCATGAGTTGAGGGTGAGTCTTCTTCAGAAGCAAGTAGAGAAGATAAAGGAGTACATAGATCAGCGTAAAGCTAATTGGATTAGGTGTGTTCAGTGTTCTTTTTCGCATAATCGCATCTTTGTATTATTGTATATTTCTTTCAAATCTTAAGGTGACAGTGACACTAATGGCAAGAGTGCTCTATTATGTTTTTATAGGTATAGATACTCCAACGTGTCGGATTGGTGGACCGATGGCAAAGGTTGCACCCTTGTCAACTTTTTGGTGAATTGTCCAACTGGTACTTTTTGAAATCTATTGATGAATCCGCACATGTCAAGAGCGCAAACTTAATACTTGACATGCTGGAGAAGGTGATTGATGAAGCTGGGGAGAACAATATAGTTCAGGTAATTATTTAGTTTTATATCTATAATTTATTAAGTATTTTAACTTGTTTATGATGCAAGTTCACCCTATATAATTTTATCTCTTTTTTTTAATATATTTTAGGTTATAACTGACAATGCCTCCAACTATGTGGTAGCAGGAAGGGAGTTGATGGTAAGGAGGCCACATTCTTAGACCCCTTGTGCGGTTCACTGTATAAATCTAATATTAGAGGACATAGGCAAATTACCAATTGTGAAGAAAACTATAGCAAAAGCCATGTCCTTCATCTTATGAGAAGATTTACAAAGAAAAAAGATTTAGTCAGACCTGTAGTGATGTACTTCATCACCAACTTCTTGAGCTTAGAAAGCATTAACAACTTGACACCAAAGTTGAGGCAATGTTCCATTGTTCTGAGTGGATAAAAAGTAAATGACCAAAAATGCCTAAAGGTAAAAGAGCTGAAAGGATTATATCACGTACCAACTTTTAGAACCACTTCCTCTTTTATAATTACTTTTTCTTTTCAGATCTACACTAAGAAAAGGAATAGACTGCCCGCTAAGATATTGAACGATTTAGCATATGTTCAATACAATCAGCACATTCGTCATCAACATGAAGATCGTTTGAAAATGCAAACGTATATAGATTATATTCTATTACAAGAGGTCGACAAAAGTAATGAGTAGATTGTTCAAGAAGATGCTGGCGATGATCTAGTGCATCAAGGTGATGACATTACCTGGTTAGACCTTTGAGCTTGCTGAAGGATCAACTGAATGTGATGCTCCATCTTCTAGGCAATACCAGAGGTGTGGGAGGGGGCAGAGGAAGAGTCGCATTTCTCAATCACAAGCTCATCAAGAACCATATGAGGATGTTAAAAAAGAGCAGGATGATGAGAAGACTAAGGAGGATGTCTACATCTCTCAGGGAGATGATTCTAATGGCGATCTTGATCTTGATCTTCGTGATGAGGAAGAGGTACATGAAGATGACTCTTTTAAGTCTTAGTAGTTAACTCTAACATTTGCTTTACTTCATTTATAAAACCTTTGTTTGATTGTTTATTGTTTCTGAATTTATAGGAAGATGATGACAAGACCACAATAGATTGAGGAAGTAGCAAGGATTAGGAAGACTAGACTAACTAGTATTTTAACTATCATTGTATTTGTATGTTTCTCAACTTACTTCTTTGTATATGATAGATTGATTTAACCTTAAGTTGTTATTGTTGACAAGTATTTATTTATATCTTTATATTTCTATGTTTTCTTATTTTTTTGGATTTTTTTATTATAATTTTTTGGATTTATTTTCAATTTTTTCTTTTTTTTAAAATTAAGATACTCAATTTTGCGCCTTGACACCTAGTAGCGCAACTAGGAGCGCCTAGTCCCTCTAGGTGCAAGTCGCACCCCTTGCACCTGCAACTAAATAGTCTCAGAGGATTAGTACATTTTGATCATTCACCAAATGTCAATGAGGGAGCCACTTGCACAACACAAAGGCACCAATGGAGATGGAAGTAACCACTAAATATCACAACATAAATGAACAATGTGACAATGTGATCTGCAATGATCCATGCTATTCCTGCAAATCCAATATTCTCACACTAGATCTGTCAAATTTGAACCCTCATGTTAATTTTTTTGGTAGTAGTTAAATGATGTTCACTTTCTTCCCTTTCACTTTAAAAGTATAAAAATTAATTACAGTATTGATTTTCTTGAGGTATTGCAGACTATGTAGTTAGAGGCACGAGGCGCACCTAGACGCAAGGGGGTGCGCCTAGAGCCTGGGGCGCCAAGGCATGCGCTCAAATCACGTGTCGCAAAATTACATATTTAATAATTAAAAAAATCCAAAAATGCTAAAAATCATTATAAAAAAAATCCTACAAAAGTATGAAAACATAGAAACATAATTCTATGATGAAACATTATCTAAACATGCAATTTTTTATGAACAAAAACAACTTTTTTCAATTTCTATAACTGTTATTTTCAAAAAAATTTAAAAAATAACCCTAAAATACAAAAATAGCATGAAAAAAACATCACACATGAAGACACATGCATAGGAAAGCTATATATGTGGATAGAAATATGTTTTAACTAGTAAATATATCATCATCATCAAGACCTTATCCCAATTAGGGGTGGGCCTAACTAGTAAATATATATATATATATATATATATAACAATCTTTTTCAATTTCTGTAACTGCCATTTTCATAAAAATTGTAACAAATAACCCTAAAATACCAAAAAATCATGAAAAAAACATCACACATGAAGACACAAGCATGGGGAAGCTATATATGTAGAAAGAAATATGGTTTAACTAATAAATAAATAAATTTCCAATTTCTATAACTATTATTTTTGAAAAAATATAAAAAAATAACCCTAAAATACAAAAAAAGCATGAAAATGTATCACACATGAAGACACAAGCATGGGAAAGCTATATATGTTTTAACTAATAAATATAAAAAAAAATCTAATTTTTGTAACTGTTATTTTTGAAAATTTTGAAAAAAAAATTAACCCTAAAAAAAAAAAAAAAGGCTTGAAAAAAACATCACACATGAAGACACAAGCATGGGAAAGCTATATATGTGGATAGAAATACGTTTCAATGAAGAAATACAAAAAACCAAAAAAAATTTTAAATTTTCGTAACTGATATTTTTGAAAAAACCTTAAAAAAACTCAAATCTAGAGCACAGAAGCATAAAACTCAAATGGAATGTTTGTTTATACATATAGAACAAGAACCCATCAAGATTTATCTAAAAAAGTAAACAAAATATTTGCAAAATCGATACTGTTTTTTTAACAAAAAATGTAAAAAGATGGTAAGATTCATGAATCCATACCTTTTTTTGCTTAGATCTGTGAAAGATTGAAGAGGAATAGTTGTTTTCACCTTCTCAGTTCTTAGGAATAGTCAAAATAGGGTTAGAAGATGAAAAACGGAAAAAAAAATCGACGTACATAACATAACAGGAGGCACGCCTGAAATGAGGCTCTAGGAGCACCCAGGCCCGCACCTAGGCTCTTGCGCCTCTATTCCTATGCGACTTGCACCCTCCCAGGCGCACCACTCTCGCCTTGTGCCTATGTGCGCCTTTAACTACATAGATTGCAGTCTCACATGAATCTGGTGTTGGCATTAGTCATGACTAATAACATTTTTGTATTATAACAATCTAATTTTATTCCAAGACTGAGTTGTATCCTAAACAAAAAGGCCTGCACCTCATACCTAGACCCTCACTTGGGTCATACACCAAATTGATCTTTTAACCTATGGGTTAGACTCCCCACTAAGCATCATTGCACCAGTCCAATTATTCATGGCAATGAAGCATATGATGGCAATTATATCATTTTGTATTTGAGAAGGTGGCCACTGATAAGTTTCTATATGTCTGAGCTAAGACCAAACTTGTTGATGTATCATAAAGCTAGGAGTATAATCCAAGGCAGCATGACAGAGAGCTTCTTCAGCTTATAAGTAAAGGTAAGTCACTTTTTCCTTTCTTTCCTTTTATTTCTTGGGTAATAATAGGAAAGATGGTTCGGTTTCTCAGTATCGGGAAAATGAAAATGGGAGTCAACTAATAAGTCTCCTTCAATTGGATAACTTCAGCTTCCATTGTACATGATGGATGCATCAGATAACATTGACGTTGCATATAGATATTTATACTATTAAGTGGTAAATGTCTAGTAACATACAATTCTGAGTACAGAAAAATGTGAAGATTAAGTACACCTGAAATCAAGTATCTGCTGAAAATGAAACAGTAATGAAGCCAAATCACCTCTTATTATTATCATGAAAGTATAACCTCCATCAACAAAGGTCTATCTTAAATTAAGAATAACAAGCTCCACAGTATCTCAGATGTAAAAGTTGCATGTAAATATAGGCAAGAAGAAATTCTTTTACTTGAACGGATAATGACAGTGACAGTGCCACAGCCCCTCGCAAGCCTGACCATACAAGAATTATTGCATCTCTCCAGTCCAAACCATAACCAAAATAGCGTAGACAAGGATACAATGATCCAACAACTACAACACGAGCCATTTGAACTAGAGCATAGAGAAGGATGAGGTAACACCATGAAGTTCCTGAAGGAAATGAAACAATAAATAAATAAATAACAAGATTATAAAAGTGGAAATGATAATTCCTAAACCAAACAACTGGATGTAACTACAACCACAAAGGTCCTAATAATCATGCTCTCCAAGTTTCAACGAGCAAAAGCAACTTCCAGTTTTTAAGTCTGACTATTTAAAAGGAAGATGTGATAAGTTAAGAATGATACGAAGAAGAAATAAGCCATGAAGACTGAGCGCAAATAATTCCAAACTTGGAAAAGAATAAAGCAAATAATTAAATAAATTATAACCAAGTGCATTTTTAAGTTCAAGAAACCACAAAATTAATGCCAACTGATTAGATTTTTCTCAGAATAGAAGGGGTTCTTTCAGAGAAATCCTCCTGAGCATGACAAAGAGATGATTCCAAAATCCTCACAAAGTATAATAAGAAGAGGCATAGCAGAGACCATGGTTCGAAAACACAACGGATAATTCGAGGTTTTGTTACACATTTGCTTAGTACATCTCAGCACAAGTATGAAACGTATTACATCTATCTCAGCCTTGATGTGTAGCCTCTGTTAGGGAGAATGCTTGAGACGATGTTGCATAAACAGATAATACTTCGAATTTCTGGACAGATTTGTATATCATAATGACAATACACATCTGCCAGCAAGTATCTAGTCACCTTCACAAAAATAAGAAACTATTACTGCAACCCACCCCATTTTCGTGCCTTCTGGGTTCTTTGTTTTAGAAATGTCACAAAGAAAAGAAACATACTGAAGTAAAGAGATGAGTGAAAGGGTACCATAAGATGTGGGTGGCAATTCCATTTTATGGGATATATCATGTTCTGGTGACTGGAAATCAAAATGGCCCACACTAACATCATAATAATATCATAGTGAGGTAACTACTGGGGCCACTTTCAGTATGCGCTACATTTTCCATGGTTCAACAAATCTACAAGATGGTTAAATCATTTGTCAAGGTGTTGGTGAGACTTGCAGAACTGAATCTGCATCAATTTCCAGAAGCTTCAAAGTTACAGGTAGTTATATATGGCCAAGATAAGAGAAACATCAAGTGTGCCCCGAAGCATGGTTTATGATAAGAATAAGAATAAATATAAGAAGAACATGGCCCAAAATTGCCACAGGTTTGAGGATCTCAAAATTTTTGCCACTATTTTTGAGGATGGAACTGTACTTTTGCATGTCATGTGTGAGGCAATTTCTTCAATCACCAACTCACAAATACAGACTGAGAATTTGGCATCCTATGCTGATGTAAATTTTGATTCATAATCCATTCATAGAGCTGAAATTTGAACAGTGTACATGGTAAGCACACATAAGGGAGACAGCCCAATTGCAAACTCTCTGACCATGCATAAGGGTGACTAAAAAATACCAGACTTCTCAAAATGGCTGTCGCTGTTTAGAACTCCTTGCGCTATAACAACTCCGCTGACAAAGTGTGAGAACATAGGTTCCAGTTAGAAACATGTCATATGCTATATATTAGACAAATTAAATCAAAGGATCAGGGAACTTCTGCTTGTTTTAGTTTAAAAGAGACAGTAAGGAAAACCAAATTACATGATCTATATCATGGCTAGAAACAATGCCATCAACATAAAAGGGAAGTGTTTCAATATGAAGCCTAGGCAGATTAAAAGGTCATTCTGAATCAGTGCAGGTAATTTCAAGACATTTGATCCTTCATTGCGAACAGTAACAAAAAAACTAACAATGCTTATACCAAATTAGCCAGAGCAGGAAGCAGAAGTGGGAGATGGAAGAAACCAATATTTTTTGAGGGACGGAAACAGGAAGCATAGAATGCGGAAAAAAATATACAAGAAGTTGAAGAAAATTTGGAGACATAAAGAAATAAGCCAGAAAGAGTATTCTGTGCATTGAGGTTGCAAGTTTTCAGTCTTGCTAGGGGCATTTTCCATGAATATTTCCTGTTTCCAAAATGCTTGACCAAAGCGAGCTTCCCTATTATGTGGAAGTAAGCTTCTGAAGAAAGCTTGATCAGTTTCCAAGGAGCTTCCAGCAACTATGGTTTATTCAGCTTCTTTTGAAAACCAAATCTTCCTACTAAGTCACAGCTCAATGCTCGTATGCAAGCAGCTGGATTATGTTCTGGAGTTTCATTGTAAGATGGGCCTGAATTTCATTATCTTCGAATACTGCCATCATGTAGTTCATGCATGGATGAGAAGGGAACTATTTATATCAGTGGAAAGAATGATCTCTAGTAGGTCAACTTGTCACGCTTTGCTTAGTATTTTATTGTATTAAAGTAGATTTTATGGTGGTCATTTTAGACATTAGTAATTCCACATAATCATTAAAAATAGTTACTACTCCGTACTAAGAACACCAAGTAATGGTGACAACAAATTTCTTTCGGCTGTAATTTATTAAATAACTGCACCTAAAGAATACCTTTTCCCCTTAGTACTTAAGTTAGAAAATTCCCCAACATGGAAAGTCTGTTGAGACATTCCTTGTTTTTTTCTTGGAAAGAACTGAAAGGCAACCCATCAAGAGGCTAAGCATTAGAGTAATAAAATAGGGCATCAGAGCACCTACTTAAGCCTCTTGAGCATCAGAGGGCCTACTTAAGCCTCTTTACATCTGTGGAAAGAATGGTCTCCGGTAGGTCAACTTGTCATGCTTTACTTAAGTGTTTAATCATATTAAAGTTCTGTTGGGAGACTAAGCGTTGAGGAATTGGGATTCTTCATGGTCATTCTAGACTGCAACCCTATTTTGAAGCATGTGAAAATTTTCAGTTATAGATTGGGATACCATTACAATTTCAGATGCTCATTTCTGTACTGTTAATAGATGCAACTGATCCACCTTACACCTCTGAGAAGCTTAGTAGTATGGGTACTAGTATATGTTCTCACACTAGATTCTGTCATGGCTTCCAAGGAGTTCCTGGAAAGCAGCACCGCAACTCAAGATGCTTGTTGCAAGTTTTCAACCACTTGAAGCAAGACTCTTTGCGTGTTATAAAGAAAGAATAAATATAAAACCATTTAACTAGCAAGAAAACAACTTATGGGTCCATGATAAAAAATTAAACAACTGCTCTTTCAGGGACAGAGAAGCAGTGATATGAAATGGTATAAAAAAGTCTAATGCCAGTGCATTACCATGCACAACATACTATCATCAAATTATAAATAACTAGCACAAAAGAATGGCATAAAATTGCAGTATCAATTGAAATTATTGAATAGTTACCATAAAATTGCAGTATCAATTGAAATTATTGAATAGTTACCTTAAGATGAAAATTAATGTATTAGCAATGTACGCAACCATTTCCCTGGAAAGAGGACAGATAAAAGAACTCATACATCCATAACTTCAAAGCTGCTGCAATAAAAGTACAATTTGTGTGTCTACGCCCACATGCTAATTACAAAGAGCAACATCCGCACCAAAGAAAAAAACACAAAATAGGGATGAATGGCAAGATCTCAAGCTGAATATCAGAGAAGTTATCACACTGGATTACAAAGAAATTAAGTGCTTGAGAGTATTTAACTAAAAGCATTGTTGAATTAATGATAGACAAGATTTCAGCAAAAAACTTTTTAAGGGACATTTGAAATGTCTGTTTATCAGTTAAGAGTGAATTTAACCAAAGACACTGTTGCATTCCCCAGCAAACAAAAAGATCGCATGGCAAAACTCTAAGAGAAATTTGAAATGTTAGTTTATCAGTTAAGCTATCAAACGGCTGAATAATTGCTTCAAATGTAACTGCTGCATTTCTTGCACCACATCTTCTAGAGGACCTGCACCGGCTCAATATTTTGCCCACCTAGTTCTCTTTAACAAGTGATTCAATTAAAGGAAAAAGCAATTACAAGACAGATGAGAAGTCAAAAGAAAGAAGATATACAGGGAAACCAAACCCTAGAGTAGCTTACTATGTTGGCATATGATGGCACACAACAGGATTTCCATAACACATAAAATTTAGTTTAAGTCCTAACATTTTCTTCCCTATATGTGTAACATAATGACTGCAGAATAAATACAATATTACAGGTGCAATGTCCTTCACCAAACAGACATGGGCCACTATTTAAGCCAATGGATAAGTTATGAACTTAGTCCCTCTTATGACCAGACCTTTGGTTGCAGGAATAAAATTCTAGCTTCCGGTACCTCTAAATATGGTAGAAAGCTTTCGCAAGTTGGATTAAGTTAAAATTTGAGAAAAGCAACTAATTGATCCTAGGGCAACTGAAAGTCTTAGCAAGATCATTGGTGGTTTGATAACAATGAAGATGTCATCCTATCAGCATACATTATTGGCAGAGTTTAGCTCAAACGTGAGATGAGCACCTATTTTTCACTAACTTATTAAGGGCTCTCCTTCATGGACATTTAAGTCAAGATCTAGAGAATGTAAGCAAATTTGCTCCAAGTGTTCCGAAAATAAAATTGCTCCTACTCATGGAGAAGGAAATTTAAAGTAAATGCTGATAAAATGAGAAGACCAAGGCTATTTGTAGTGGATCCTCTGCTTGAGTCTTTGTTTTATCTTTCAAGTTGCTGCTACTAAAATTTACCCACTCCTCAAGGAAATGAAAGAAAGGCAACCAATTAGAAATGATGTAGGCTGCCAGTTTTTGGCCTCTTTGAGTTACAACATGCTCCTTTGTGGAACATTCAACAGAAAGTATCTTTTTGAGACACATTAACAAAAGTAAATAACATGAAATGTACCAGAAATGATGCAAGCTCTTTTGACTATCACCCTTGAAAGCTGTTCTTGCAACTGCTGCATAAAACCTGTCCAGCAAATGAATATTGTGAGACTGGACCAAAGCAATCTAACATGATAATGGGGGACTCGGCAAGAAAATAACTTACATCCCAAGAGTAATTACTGCCAAGACACCTGAAAGCTCGGATACATCTTGAGCCTAGCAAAAAGAGATGATCAATTTTGACAAAAGAATAATGAGTAAGAAAAACTGAATTACACAAAAACAAACTTTCACTTCCAGTGACTTCCATATCTTGCAGGTTCAATTGGGTCAGATTTAGATTGCGCAGTTGAAGAAAGGGAATGAACATGCTGATACACAGAATAACATATGCTGTCCACCTACTTCTATAAAAGATGTATAAAATGTTAATAGAAGCATTGCAAGTGTAAAAATACTGAGAAACTTTCCAAACAAAAATAAAGAAGCTCCAGTAAGGAGTAGTCATTGTCTCAGGAAGGCATGGAGTCTGATAACATAAGAAGAACATCTAACATACTTCATTATGTTAATCTGTGTACATTTCAGAAGTAATATTTAATCACGTACAGAGAATTAATTGATACAGCATATAAGCTGAAAGTCAGAAATGCATGAAAAACTACCTATTTTCTGATTGCATAAGATGCTGACGAAAATCAGATGGGGTTTTCACAAGAGGCAAACTACTATTCAGTTACTAAATTAAACAAAAGAACAAGTTCCTCCTTCATAGAAATATTTCAAACATGGCCATCCGTGCAAAACCTATCAATTAAAATCTCGGGATTGAAGACCAGAAAAACTCCACAAATAGATAACTCTTCAACAATGTTTTGGAAGTCCTAAAACCTAGTTTTACCACCAACTGTTTGAATGAAGCGAGCATCAATAAAGAGTCAATTTAGTCACACTTTCTGCATTTGTCTATATAAATTAATCAACAAAGGTTTTGTAAGCTGTCAAATCAGAAAATAAGAACTATTCTTGATTTCCCAGATTTATTCCCTGCTCTGATCATTCCAAGCAGGCACCCAATATCCCTTTTTCTTTTCCCTCCCTTATTTCCTATAAAAATCCAAATAACATACCAGAACCCAACATCTGCTCATGTGGGCTTAAGTGCAGTTAAGAACATCATAACTGCAGGACACAAGCTATAACCTCACCAACGTAGCACGTATTCTTGTTAATTTGGAGAACAGGTGGGAATTGGCCAATCCCCTCAATTAAGTCCACTCCATTGTTGAAATTCATAACAAAGAAGCTCTTGCCTTTCACCTGTACTAACCAAAGGGGAAATATAACTCCACTAACGAAAAAGTCCTGACAAAACCTTTCCTGAACATTTCTAAGGCCCAAAGAAAGAATAAGAGAAAAAGAGGGCCTTCATCTATTAAAAATATTTAACATAAAGATTCACCAATGCAGCAAAAAGACGACCCAATTGAGGAACCATCTGAATTTCCAAATTTTCATTTGAAAAGCCTCAAGCTATCCCTAGAGATCTTTGACCCCAAAAACAAAACCTCAATGTGCCACCATCACACCCAAACAACTGAACCCATCCCATACTGTTCTAATTATGCAAGTCAAGATATAATATTGTTCCTTCCACCCAAAGCAATCCAAATTTCAAGGAAAAACCCCAATTGAAATTCTCTCTAAACCAAGCAGACAACCAGAATTATATTCTGCCAACCATAAAAATTCTATTACCAGTCCTGTTTTCTTCAAATACCATAACAAAAAAAGAGACTTCAAAGCACTAAGGTCATCATCAAAGCCTTACCCCGATTTGGGGCTGGTTATCTGAATCTTGTTCCTCCATTCCCCTCTATCAAGTGTCATGGCTTCATTTAGTCCAAAAGTATTTAAATCTTTTCTCACCATTTCTATACACTTCCCTTTTAGGCCTTCCCTTTGCCATTTAGACCCTTAGACTATGGTCAACTCACTCCTAACTGGTGTTGTTTTTAGTTTCCGTTGGACATTTCCAAATTATCTAATTCTACCCTTTCGTATCTTGTTACCTATTGGTGCTACACCTAAGTTTACTCTTAGTATTTTCATTTCATCTATCTCAACATCCTCATTTTGCCTACACCATCCTATTTACATGTTGTTCCTTAACTGTCTAACACTCAGATCTATAAAGCATAGCTGGCCTTACAGCCATCATATAGAATTTTCCTTTTAGTTGGAGTGGAGCCTTCCTATCGCACAAAACTCTAAAGGCGCATCTTCATTTGTTACAACCCACTTGGATTTTCTGAGTAACATCCCTCTCAATCTCTTTGCTCCCATGAATTATCAATCCCAAGAATTGAAAGTGGTCTTTTTGGGAGACTTCTTGGTTATCAATCTTTACCGGTGCTTCACACTCACTCCTCTCTTTGCTAAAATTACATTCCATATACACTTCCTTAATTCAGCTAATTTTAAATCCTTTAGAGCATCTCACCATAACTCTAGATTTGTGTTTACACCCTGCCATGTCTACAAATATCATCATCGAGACCTTATTCCGATTAGGAGTCAGTCACATTAATCTTGTTCCTCCATCCCCCTTTATTAAGTGTCATGGCTTCATTTTTAGTTCGAAAGTTTTTAAATCGTTTCTCACCACTTCTATCCATCTTCTTTTGGGCCTTCCCATTGCCCTTTTGCAAATATCTACTTAGATCGCCTCACTCCTTCTAACTAGTGCCTTTTTTCCTCTCCGTTGGACATGTCCAAACCATCTAAGTCTAATCTCCCCCATCTTGTTACCTACTGATGCTACTCCTAATTTTCCTCTAATGTTTTCATTTTTAATTCTATCTTTTCTTATTTTGCCACCCATTAATCTCAACATCCGCATTTTGGCAACACTCATTCTATGTACATGCTGTTCCTGAACTGCCCATGTAATATCCGCTATTTTTAAATTCTGAAAATGCATGATTTGTGGAATTTTGCAAAATTTGAGATAATTGTGAAATTGAGAATTTTAGAGATTAAATCACGAGTTAAAACCTCAATAATTGGAATGTACTGGGAAAATGGAATCCAACGCCACTAAGAATGCTAAACTCGGAGACCGGAGGAAGAATGGCTAATTATTTTGATTTCTGTATTTAATTAAATGGCAGGAGGGCAAAACAGTAACTAGGCACGGGAACCAACAAATGAGGCTTTAAAAGCCTATCTCATTTCCCCCACAGCCATAACTCCCTCTCCGTTTCCCGTGCACTAACAAGGACGCCTGACGCCGGCAAATGCAACGCATCCACCTTATGCCTGTGTGGCGGATTCTTCCCCTTCGGCTGGCCTAACTAAGGTCGACCACCATTCTCTTTTCCCCTCTCCATTTCCGGCTTATCCGGTGACTGAATGAATCTACTATTTTTACAAAAATAACCAGATGAAACAGTGTCAAATGGATGATCTAAATCATTCATCTTGTGCATGGAAACACAGAGAACAAACTCATGATTTTTCATGGTAATCGAACAGCTAGGGACGCTAAAAAACCAAGAAAACAGTAATGTGGAGATTTTTAAGAACGTGATGAAAATCCTGTAAAAACGCGAGATAATGATAGATTTTGTTAAAGGGGGACTTAAAAATGCAATGTACGTGAAAAATAGAGCAAAATGGTGCAAAAATCACAAAATTTGGACTATCAGGGGGTTGCCGGCGGCGACCGAAGTCCTGCTGTCATCTTCGGTGATGGTGGCCAGCCAGTTGTCATTCCTGGTGACATGCGCACGACATGCGGGGCAGCACACACTCGATAGGCGGCGACACGCAACACAACCCAACGCCACACAGGAGCGGCACGCACATGCAAGGCAAACATGCGGCGCAGCTTTTTCTTGATTTTTTTGGGTTTTCTGGGCATTCCATTCACAAAAAAAATGTGATTTTAAGAGCTACAGAGGTCCAAATCGCGATCCAAAAGAGGCGTTGTGATCGTCTCGACGACGCGGACCTAGATTTAAAATAAAAACCTAACTTTGAGCACCTTTTAAATGGTTAAACTATTAAATAATATTAGATGACCTAGGTCAGGCCGATCAATGTAAGATCAGGCCTTAGACCTTGATTGCATACATCAAATATAAGATGATCTAGGGGATTAGCAAGGCATATTCTACATGATTGTCAAGAGTTTGGAGTTAGTAGACGCGATGAAACGTAAGAGAGTCAATATCGCTTGTATCAAAGAAACCAAGTGGAAATGGGCTAAAGCAAGAGAAATAGATGGGTATAAATTATGGTACGTAGAAAAGGAAAATAACAGAAATGGCGTAGGAATAATAGTGGATAAGGAATTAAAGGATAAAGTTGTGGATGTTAAAAGAATCAGCGATAGAATAATAATAATAATAATAATAATAATAATAATTGTTCTAGGAGAGCAAATTATAAATGTTATAAGTGCATACGCACCACAAGTAGGGTTACAAGAGATAATCAAGAAACATTTTTGGGAAGATATGGAGGGAGTCATGCAAGAAATTCTCAACACTTAGCAGATATTTATAGGTGCAGACTTAAACGGCCATGTAGGAAAAGATAAGGAAGGATATGATAGAATACACTGTGGATATGGTATAGGTAAACGAAATGAGATGGGGGAGAATATCCTCGATTTTGCTTTGTCATATAACCTATCCATTGCAAATACACTCTTTAAGAAGAGGGATGAACATTTAATAACCTTTAAAAGTGGACTTCATAAAAGCCAAATAGACTTTTTTCTACTTAGGAATAATGAACAATCTACATGTAAGGATTGTAAGGTGATACCTTGTGAGAATTTGACCTCACAATATAGGTTAATGGTTATGGATATCCATATCAGAAGATGGAGTAAAAGAACTAAACTTAATACACACCCAAAAACTAAGTGGTGGAACTTAAAAGGAGAGAAAATAACCTCCTTCAAAAATAAGTTGATGGTAGAAGGAAAGTGGAACTATGAAACAGAAGTAAATACTATGTGGATTAATATGGCTGAGTGCATTAAGAAAGTGGCAAAAGATGTCTTAAGTGTATTTAAAGGTAAAAGGGTATTAGCAAAGGAAACATGGTGGTGGAGTGAAACAGTTCAAAAAGTTATTAAAGAAAAACGGATGCGTTTTAAAGCATGGCAGAAGATTAGAAATAATGAAAACTAGGAGCAATATAAGAATGCTAAAAGCGTTGCTAAGAGAATAGTAAGTGAGGCTAAACTTAAAGCATATGATGAGCTCTACAATAGACTAGGAACAAGAGAAGGTGAGAAAGATGTGTTTAAACTTGCAAAAGTAAGAGAACAGAAGAGTAAGGACTTAAATCATGTTAGGTGTATTAGAAGTGATGATCAAAGGGTATTAGTCAAAGATGATGAGATCAAACAAAGGTGGGAAACATACTTTCAAAAATTGTTAAATGACAATGGCCCTGAGAATATAGGGATTGCAAATACTATAAATCAAAATAACATTGGATATTATAGGTATGAACGTAGGATTAGAATACCTGAAGTAAAAGAGGCCTTGAAAAAGATGAAATCAGGAAAGGCCATGGGGCCTGATGGTATACCAATAGAGGTTTGGAAGCATATGGGAGACAATGGGGTAGTTTGGTTGACCAAGTTGTTTAACAAGATTATAAAATCAAAGAAAATGCCTGATGAGTGGAGGAAAAGCTCTATTGTACCAATCTATAAGAATAAAGGAGACATACAGAGCTGCACTAATTATAGAGGGATCAAACTTATGAGCCACACCATGAAACTTTTTGAAAGAGTGATTGAGAAGAGGTTGCGTCATGAAACAAGTATATCAGAGAATCAGTTTGGTTTCATGCCTGGGAGGTCTACCATGGAGGCTATTTTCTTACTAAGACAATTAGTAGAGAAATATAGGGAAAGGAGAAAAGACCTCCACATGGTCTTTATTGATTTAGAGAAAGCTTATGATAGAGTCCCTAGAGAGTTAATATGGAGAGTGTTGGGTGGTAAAGGGGTTTCACAAGGATATATAGACATAATTAAAGATATGTATGAGTGAGCGGTAACAAATGTTAAGACCACTAGTGCTGTGACTGGTGATTTTCTTATCACTGTAGGATTGCACCAAGGATCGGCATTGAGTCCATACCTTTTCACATTAGTTATGGATGAGCTAACAAAACATCTACACGAGGAGATTCCTTGGTACATGTTATTTGCAGATGATATAGTCTTACTTGATGAGACAAGGGAGGGTGTAAACATAAAGCTAGAATTATGGAGAGAAGCATTAGAATTTGAAGGATTTAAAATTAGTCAAAATAAGACAAAATATATGAAATGTAATTTTAGCAAGGAGAGTAGGAGTAGAATACCAGTCAAGATTGATAACCAAGAAATCCCCATCAAAGACCACTTTGGGTACTTAGGATCAATAATTCATGAGAGTGGAGAGATAGAGAGGGAGGTTATCCAGAGAATTCAAGCGGGTTGGAACAAATGGAGATGTGCATCTGGAGTTTTGTGTAATCAATGGGTGCCACTCAAACTAAAAGGAAAATTCTATAGGATGGCCATAAGGCCGGCCATGCTCTATGGATCAGAATGTTGGGCAGTTAAGGAACATCATACTCATAGGATGAGCGTCGCAGAAATGAGGATGTTGAGATGGATGAGTGGTAAGACAAGAAAAGATAGAATTCGAAATGAAAATATTAGAGAAAATTTAGAGATAGCACCAATAGGTAATAAGATGAGGGAGACTAGACTTAGATGGTTTAGACATGTTCAAAGGAGACCAACAACGGCAACGGTTAGAAAAAGTGAGGCAATACAAGTAGAAAGTTTTAAAAGGGCAAGGGGAAGGCCCAAAAGAACATGGATAGAAGTGGTGAGGAAAGATTTAAAAACTTTGGGACTAAATGAAGACATGGTACTTAATAGAGTGGAATGGAGGAATAAGATTCATGTGGCGACCCCTAATTGGGATAAGGTCTTGATGATGATGATGATTCTACATGATTGTCAAGAAAAGTGATCTTGACCGTTGATCTGATAAGATGCCTTGGGGTCGGTTGATCAGAGAGTGATCTGACCGTCAGATCGAGGTATAATTATGGAGACATATTTAAATAACTAAATAAGCACTGAAATTAGAAGGATCACAATAAGAATAGTTAGAATTGATGACTAGATGTCAATTATAAATGTTATGGAGCGATCCAACGATCGGATCGTCTCCAAATCTCATGAGACGTTAGGGACTAACCCTTTATTGGATAAGGGGCATAAATTAAGTGGATCATGACATAAATTGATGATCAAAGACTACAAATGTTCATCTAGATGTTAGAAAAACCTACATCTAGTACAGTTTTACATAAGATGGTTTATACTTTACCATGTGTTTTGATTCAGCCTATTGAGGTTTATTTCACTTGAGAGTTTTCTGTGATTTATAGTATGTTTTGTTGTTTTATGACGGGTGCTTCTACCCGAAGGGTACTATGTTAGGAGGGTTATAGGGTTGGCCACCCGCCCTCTGACTTTGTGATGATGATGATGATTAGACACCGCCCTTGAGTGGCACAGGGCTAGGTACATAGGTGGAGGTATCATGGGTAGTCCCCCCTAAGGGTCCATTCCTCCCTATGGGGACGGAGAAAGTTTCCCATTTAGGTGTCAATAAGGAGCTGCAGTGGTTTACATCATGTGTGGTTGGCACTGCAGCATAGTAGCCCATACTGTTATTCTGTATGCTCATGTGGATTTATATGTGAGATGAACCGGAGTAAGCCGAGCCTAAGCCGTGAGGGACTCTGGGGCTGATGCAGGCTGCACGGGAAAGACCCAAGGATTTGGTATGAGTACTCATTACCGGTGATTCAGTGTCGTGGAACACTCTTAAGGCTTGTTTTTGGTACTGTGCCCTGCTTTATCATGGCATGCATTATATTTCTATGTGGATACGGATTCTTACTGTGTTTAATGGATGCCCATCCATGTTTTGATCATGCCTTGCATGCCATGATGTTTTGCTCAGATATTGTATTGCCTCAGACGAAAAGCATGTTTTGATCTTGATTGTTCGTTCAGATTTATGAGATTCATGAGCTTTACATTCTGAACGCCCGATGATTTCATTTTCCTCATAAATGATTTACTCTATTGATACTCGACATGATATTGGTACTCTTTGCAAGTGTTTATTGCGTGTTTTATAATATTCGACATGATATTGGTACTCTTCGCAAATGTTTATTACATGTTTTTATTTCTCATAATCACCTACACAAGCATAGTTTGCTGAGGCATTGCTTTGTTTGCAACGCCTCAGATACAGAGAGTGACTACAAGTTGACGCGCTAATAGAGCAAGTAAAAGTGATGGCAATTTCCCAAGTAAAGCATCAAGGATGTTCAGAGATGACAAAGTCTGTTCAAGACCTCACTTTGGGTTTTGAGTATGGACTGTACTTTAATTAAAATTACAATGTGACCTGGATGTAAGAATATGAATTTATGTTGGATGTGATGGCTGTATAGAGGGGCTCTAGGTATTTTATCATGACTTGATTTTCTTATCCATTGTTGGAGTATATATTTTTATTGAAAATAGTATTTAATTGTGTGGATGGGTGGGGAGACTGAGTCTCCCATATGTCAGGTCTTATGTTATGTTTATCAGGTTATTCTGTATTGCACTGGTTATGTGCAATGGTCTATGGTACGGAGAAGCCTCTGCCGGATTTTCAGTAGAAATGGTATTTCATTTCACTGCTAAATCCTGGGTTTTGTGGTTGCATGACTCCCTGGATTTTGAAAGAAATGCTTTTATTTAAGTTTTTGTTTTGGCCACCTTAAAAATCAAAGTTTTTAAAACAAGGATCCCGACTATTTTTATAAATTGTTATTTTATTGTTGATAAAACCCAGGGTGTCACAGCCCAACACTCTAATCCATATAAAATGGTCAACCTTATAGCCATCCTAAAGAATTTTTCCTTTTAGTTTAAGTGGCACCCTCCTATCACACAAAACCCCAGAAGTGCATTGCCATTTTTTCCAACCCGCTTAGATTCTCTGAGTAACCTCCCTCTCAATATCTCTGCTCTCATGAATTATGATCCCAAGTATCGGAAGTATTTTTTTACAGCGACTTCTTGGTTATCAATCTTTACTGGTGCTCTACTCTCATTACTCTACTTGCTAAAATTGCATTCCATATACTCTTAGTTCAGCTAATTTTAAATCCTTTAGATTCGAATGCATTTCTTCATAACTCTAGCTTTGTGTTTATACCCTCTCTTATCTTATTAATCAAAACAATATCATCCACAAGCAACATGCACCATAAAATCTCTTCATGCAAATGTTTTGTTAACTCATCTATAACCAATATGAAAAGGTACAGGCTCAATCTTCAGTACAATCCTATAGTGATGAGAAAATCACCTATTTCTCTACTAGTGGTCCTAATGTTTGTTACTGCTCCCTCATACATATCCTTAATTATGTATAGATAATCTCGTGAAACGCCTTTTCACCTAACACATCATATTAAATCTCTAAGGACCCTATCATAAGCTTTCTCTAAGTCAATAAAGACCGTGTGGAGGTCCTTCCTCATTGCCCTATATTTCTCTCTCAATTGTCTAACCATGAAAATAGCTTCCATGGTAGACCTCTCAAGCATAAAACCAAACTGGTTCTTCGACACATTCGTCATAAGTCACAACCTCTTCTCAATCACGCTTTCAAAAAGTTTCATGGTGTGGCTCATAAATTTGATCTCCCGATATCTAGTGCAACTCTGCATGTCTCCTTCATTGTTATAAATTTGGTATAATAGAACTATTTCTCCATTCATTCGACATTTTCTTTGATTTTACAATCTTGTTAAATAACATTGTCAACCAAACTACTCCAGTATCACCCATGTACTTCCAAACCTCTATTTATATACCATTGGACCCTAAGGTGTTACCTGATTTTATCTTTTTCAATGCCTCTTTCACTTCAAGTATTCTAATCCTATGATCATATCTATAATGTCCACCATTATTTAGGTTTATGGTACTTTCAAGCCCCATATTCTCACAACAGTTGTCGTTTGGCAATTTTTGAAAGTAACTTTCCCGTCTTCATTTGATCACGTCATCTTTGACTAATACCCTTTACTCGTCACTTCTAATACACTTAATGTGGTCTAAGTCCTTACTCTTCTTTTCCCTTACTTTTAAGTGTTTAAACACATCTTTCTCACCTTCTCTTGATCCTAATCTATTATAGAGATCATCATATGCCTTGAGTTTAGCCTCACTTACTACTCTCATAGCAAACTTTTAAGCATTCTTATATTGCTCAAAGTTTACATTATTTTTAGTCCCTTGTGTTGCTTTAAAACACACCCGTCTCTCTTTAATAACTTTTAGCACTTTTTCACTCTACCACCAAGTTTCCTTTGTGGAGTGAAATCAGCCTCTTGCAAAATGTAAGGTAAGGCTGCCTACTATAGACCCTTGTGGTCCACCCCTTCCCCAGACCCCGCATAGGCGGGAGCTTCGTGCACCAAGGATGCCCTTACCAAGTTTCCTTTGTTAGTTACCTTCTACCCATAGATACTCCTAGGACAATTGTTACTTTCTTAATAGACATGGCCATATTAGTCCACATGGTGTTTGCTTTTGTTTCATTATTCCAATTTCCTTCTACTATCAACTTGTTTGTAAATGATGATATTTTCTCCCCTTTAAGTTCTACCACTTCGTTTTTGGACATCTATTGAGTTCATTTCCTTTCTTTGGTCCCCTTTTAAAGGTAATTAAGTGTTCAAGCCTCTTCTCAAAGTATGTGTTTGTTATAGCTAGGTTACATGCTAACGTAAAATCAAGTATAGCTTCATGCATCTCATTTCTTTCTCTAATACCATACCCTCCATGTACCCATCATATCCTTCCTCTCTTTTTTTCTCCATGACCATTAAAATCTACTCCTATAACTGACAATTGTCCCCGGACCCCGCATAGGTGGGAACTTCATGCACCGGGGCTTCCCTTACCAAGTTTCCTTTGTTAGTTACCTTTTAACCATAGATACTCATAGGACAATTGTCACTTTCTTAACAGACATGGCCACATTAGTCCACATGGTGTTTGCTTTTGTTTCATTATTCCAATTTCCTTCTACTATCAACTTATTTGTAAATGATGATATTTTCTCCCCTTTAAGTTCCGTCACTTTGTTTTAGGACATCTATTAAGTTCATTTCCTTTCTTTGGCTTTTATATGGTCCACTTTTAAAGGTAATTAAGTGTTCAAGCCTCTTCTTAAAGTATGTGTTTGCTATAGCTAGGTTATATCATCATCATCATCATCATCAAGACCTTATCCCAATTAGGGGTCGGCCACATGAATCTTATTCCTCCATTCCACTCTATTAAATACCATGGTTTCATTTAGTCCCAAAGTTTTTAAATCTTTCCTCACCACTTCTATCTACGTTCTTTTGAGCCTTCCCCTTGCCCTTTTAGAACCTTCAACTTGTATTGCCACACTCCTTCTAACTGGTGCCATTGGTGGCCTCCTTTGAACATGTCCAAACCATCTAAGTCTAATCTCCCTCATCTTGTTACCTACTGGCGCTATCCCTAAATTTCCTCTAATATTTTCATTTCTAATTCTATCCTTCCTTGTCTTACCACTCATCCATCTCAACATCCTCATTTCTGCGACACTCAGCCTATGAGTATGATGTTCCTTAACTGCCCAACACTCTGATCCATAGAGCATGGCCGGCCTAATAGCCATCCTATAGAATTTTCCCTTTAGTTTGAGTGGCACCCGCCGATCACATAAAACACCCGATGCGCATCTCCATTTGTTCCAACCCGCTTGGATTCTCTGGGTAACCTCCCTCTCAATCTCTCCACTCTCATCGATCAATGATCCTAAGTATCGGAAGTGGTCTCTCATGGGGACCTCTTGGTTATCAATCTTGACTAGTGCTCCACTCCTACTCTCCTTACTAAAATTACATTTCATATATTCTGTCTTAGTTCGGCTAATTTTAAATCCTTTCGATTCTAATGCTTCTCTCCATAACTCTAGCTTTATGTTTACACCCTCCCTTGTCTCATCAAGTAGGACTATATCGTCTGCAAATAGCATGCACCAGGGAATCTCCTCATGCAGATGTTTTGTTAACTCATCCATAACTAATGTGAAAAGGCATGGACTCCATGCCGATCCTTGGTGCAATCCGACAATGACAGGAAAATCACCAGTCACGCCACTAGTGGTCTTAACATCTGTTACTGCTCCCTCATACATATTTTTAATTATGTCTATATACTCCTGAGAAACCCCTTTAACACCCAACACCCTCCATATTAACTCTCTAGGGACTCTATCATAAGCTTTCTCTAAGTCAATAAAGACCATGTGTAGGTATTTTCTCCTCTCTCTATATTTCTCTACTAATTGTCTTAGTAAGAAAATAGCTTCCACGGTAGACCTCCCAGGCATGAAACCAAACTGATTCTCCGATACACTTGTTTCATGTCGTAGCCTCTTCTCAATTACTCTTTCAAAAAGTTTCATGGTGTGGCTCATAAGTTTGATCCCTCGATAATTAGTGCAGCTCTGAATGTCTCCTTTATTCTTATAGATTGGTACAATAGAGCTTTTCCTCCACTCATTAGGCATTTTCTTTGATTTTATAATCTTGTTAAACAACTTGGTCAACCAAACTACCCCACTATCTCCCATATGCTTCCAAACCTCTATTGGTATACCATCAGGCCACATGGCCTTTCCTGATTTCATCTTTCTCAAGGCCTCTTTTACTTCAAGCATTCTAATCCTACGTTCATATCTATAATATCCAGTATTATTTAGATTCATAGTATTTTCAATCCCTATATTCTCAGGGCCATTGTCATTTAACAATTTTTGAAAGTATATTTCCCACCTTTGTTTGATCTCATCATCTTTGACTAATACCCTTTGATCATCGCTTCTAATGCACCTAACATGCTCTAAGTCCTTACCCTTCTGTTCTTTTACTTTTGCAAGTTTAAACACATCTTTCTCACCTTCTCTTGTTCCTAGTCTATTATAGAGCTCATCATATGCTTTAAGTTTAGCCTCACTATTCTCTTAGCAACGTTTTTAGCATTCTTATATTGTTCATAGTTTTCATTATTTCTAATCTTCTGCTATGCTTTAAAATGCATTCGTTTTTCTTTAATAGCTTTTTGCACTATTTCATTCCACCACCATGTTTCCTTTGTTAATAGCCTTTTACCTTTAGAGACTCCTAAGACATCTTTTGCCACTTTCTTAATGGACTCAGCCATATTAGTCCACATGGTATTTACTTCTGTTTCATAGTTCCAATTTCCTTCTACCATCAACATATTTTTTAATGAGGTTATTTTCTCTCCTTTTAAGTTCCACCACTTAGTTTTTGGATATGTATTAAGTTCAGTTCTTTTACTCCATCTTTTAATATGAATATCCATGACCATTAACCTATGTTGTGAGGTTAAACTCTCACCGGGTATCACCTTACAATCCTTACATATAGATCGTTCATTATTCCTAAGTAGAAAAAAGTCTATTTGGCTTTTATGAAGTCCACTTTTAAAGGTTATTAAGTGTTCGTCCCTCTTCTTAAAGAGTGTATTTGCAATGGATAGGTTATATGACAAAGCAAAATCGAGGATATTCTCCCCCATCTCGTTTCGTTCACCTATACCATACGCTCTGTGTATTCTATCATATCCTTCCTTATCTTTTCCTACATGGCCATTTAAGTCTACTCCTATAAATATCCCCTCAGTGTTGGGAATTTCTTGCATGACTCTCTCCATATCTTCCCAAAACTGTCTCTTAATTATATCTTGTAACCCTACTTGTGGTGCATATGCACTTATAATATTTATAATCTGCTCTCCTAGAATCATTTTTATTATTATAATTCTATCATTGATTCTTTTAACGTCCACAACTTTATCCTTTAATTCCTTATCCACTATTATTCCTACGTCATTTCTATTATTTTCCTTTTCTACGTACCATAATTTATACCCATTTATTTCTCTAGCTTTAACCCCTTTCCACTTGGTTTCTTGGATACAAGCGATGTTGACTCTCCTACATTTCATCGTGTCTACTAACTCCAAACTCTTACCTGTCAATGTCCCTATATTCCATGTAGCGATGCGAATCTTATGGTTTGGAGATACCCTATTTACTATCGCCTTTCTCGACCTCCATGGTATGAACCCATGTCCACTTTTCACTGCACCTGGGTTCTGATGCAGCCCGTCGCTTCCGAGGGGACGCTCTAACAGCCCTTGCCCATTTTTCACTAATACCATACCCTCCATGTACCCATTATATGCTAACGTAAAATCAAGTACAGCTTCATGTATCTCATTTCTTTCTCTAATACCATACCCTCCATGTACCCATCATATCCTTCCTTTTTTTTTCTCCATTACCATTAAAATCTGCTCCTATAAATATCCTCTCTGTGTTAGGAATGTCTTGTATGACTCCCTCCATATCTTTCTAAAGCTTTCTTTTGATTGTATCTTCTAACCCTACTGGTGGTGCATATGCACTTATAATATTTACGATCTTCTCTCCTATAACAAGTTCACTAGTCCTTTTAATGTCTACAACTTTACCTTTTAATTCTTTATCTACCACTATCCTTCCCTATGTCATTTCTATTATTTTCCTTTCCTATGTACCAGAGCTTATACCCATCTATTTCTCTAGTTTTAATACAAGCAATGTTGACTCTCTTGCATTTCATAGTATCCACTAACTCTAGATGCTTACATGTCAATGTGCCTATATTTCATGTAGCAGTACGAATTTTGTTCTCATGACGTACCCTATTTTCTAACACACTTCTTGAACAATGTGGGAACCCATGCATACTTTCCACTGCACCTTGGTTCTGATGCAACATGTTGCTTCTGTGGGATTGCTCTAGCTACCCTTGCCTATTTTTCACTGCACTCGGGATCCGAGGCAATGCATCGATTCTAGGAGAATGCCCTAACAGCCCTTGTCCATTTTCCACTGCATCCGGGATCTGATGCAATGCGTCACTTACAGGGAATGCCCTAGCCCCAAGGAATGTCAAAAATCGATTCATGCAAGGGGTTTGTCATGGGTTTTACTCGTAGACTAACACAGTGACACCAATGACACCTAATGCAAAACCCTACCCCTTTTTTCCAGCTTGGGACCAGCGGCGACAGATTTGTCTGCAAATAACATGCACCATAAAATCCCATGCAACTATTTTGTTATCTTATTCATAACCAACACGAAAAGGTACAAGCTCAATGCCAATACTTGGTGCAATCCTATAGCGATAGGAAAATCATCGGTCTCTCTGCTAGTAATCCTAAGATTCATTACTGCTCCCTCATGCATATCCTTAATTATGACCATATACTCCTGCAAAACCTTTTTTTCACCTAACACCTATCATATTAACTCTCTACAGACCCTATCATAAGCTTTTTCTAAGTCAGTAAAGATAATGTGGAGGTCCTTTCTCCTCTCGCTATATTTCTCCATAAATTATGTAAGCAGTAAAATAACTTCCATGGTAGACCTCCCAGTCATAAAACCATACTAGTTTTCCAATATACTTGTCCAACGTCGTAGCCTCTTCTCAATCACTCTTTCCTAAAGTTTTATGGTATGACTCACAAGTTTAATCCCACAATAATTAGTGCAACTCTATCTCCTTTATTCTTATAAATTAGTAAGATAGAGCTTTTCCTCCATTCATCTAGCATTTTCTTCAATTTTACAAACTTGTTAAACAACTTTGTCAACCAAACTACTCCAATATCTCTCATATACTTCCAAACCTCTATTGGTATACCATCAAAACCTAGGGCCTTCCATGATTTCATCTCTTCCAAGGCCTCTTTCACTTCAAGTATCTTGATCCTATAGTCATATCTATATAGTCTAACATCATTTGGGCTTACATTTCTTTCAATCTCTATATTCTCAGGACAGTTGTCATTTAGCAATTTTTGAAAGTCACAATCCCACCTTTGATTGATCTCGTCATCTTTAACTAATACCCTTTGGTCCTCACTTTTAATGCATGTAATGTGGTTCATCTGTTCTCTTATCTTTATAAGTTCAAACACATCTTTCTCACCTTTACTTGATCCTAATCTATTATAGAGATCATCATACACCTTAAGTTTAGCTTCACTTATTACTCTCTTAGCAACCTTTTTAGCATTCTTATATTGCTCAAAGTTTCGTTATTTTTAGTCCTCTATCATGCTTTAAAATACATCGGTTTAACTTTAATAACTTTTTGACCTTTTCATTCCACAACAAAGTTTCCTTTATTCTCAGGACAGTTGTCATTTAGCAATTTTCGAAAGTCACAATCCCACCTTTGATTGTTCTCGTCATCTTTGACTAATACCTTTGGTCCTCACTTTTAATGCATGCAATGTGGTTCATCTATTCTCTTATCTTTATAAGTTTAAGCACATCTTTCTCACCTTTACTTGATCCTAATCTATTATAGAGATCATCATACACTTTGAGTTTAGCCTCACTTATTACTATCTTAGAAACCTTTTTAGCATTCTTATATTGCTCAAAGTTTCATTATTTTTAGTCCTCTGCCATGCTTTAAAATACACATGTTTATCTTTAATAACTTTTTGCACTTTTCACTCCACGACAAAGTTTCCTTTATTCTCAGGACAGTTGTCATTTAGCAATTTTTGAAAGTCACAATCCCAACTTTGATTGATCTCGTCATCTTTGACTAATACCCTTTGGTCCTCACTTTTAATGCATGCAATGTGGTTCAAGTCCTTACTCTTTTGTTCTCTTATCTTTATAAGTTTAAACACATCTTTCTCACCTTCACTTGATCCTAATCTATTATAGAGATCATCATACACCTTGAGTTTAGGCTCACTTATTACTATCTTAGCAACCTTTTTAGCATTATTATATTGCTCCAAGTTCCGTTATTTTTAGTCCGCTGCCATGCTTTAAAATACACCCGGTTTATCTTCAGTAACTTTTTGCACGTTTCACTCCTTGACAAAGTTTCCTTTATTGGTTGCATTTTACCTTCAAATATGCCTAGAACATCTTTTGCGACTTTATTAATGAACATGGTCATATTAGTTCACAAGGGGTTTACCTCTGTTTTATTGTTCCACTTTCCTTCTACCATCAACTTGTTTGTGAATTATATAATCTTCTCTCCTTCAAGATCCACCACTTATTTTTTGTAACACCTTTAAGTTTGTTTCCTTTCTTCTATCTCTTAAAGTGTATATCCTAAACCATTAGCCAATGTTATGTGTTTAAGCTCTCATTGGGTATCACCTTACAGTCTTTACACATCAAAGCACTAAGATAAAATCAAAAAATAAAAATACTCATTTTAACTAGAAAGAAAGAAAATCCAGTCCACCAAAGTCAAACACAAAAATGGAAGCTCTATGTTAGCATGGAAAACAGCAAGAAAAACAGAAGTAGAAATCTTCTTGTAAGGCAATGCTGAGAATCGGAGAAATGTTATTTACTAATAGGCTAAATGTTGAAAGGGCTTGGTGAAATGAGTGCCAAATGTATTTGAGGTCTATCTTTGGTTTACGTCAATAAGCTTTAGTCTCTCCAAGAAATAACATCAAAATCACTAGTATGGTCCAAATCAAAACACCACCCTCCTGGCAAAATATTTATGACTACAAACTAGACAATGATGGGCTAGCTTTTCCCTTTTTTTTCTCAAGTTTAACATGAAATGGAGTGCATATGCATTTGAGACATAAACATCATTTACTATAGAATCTGGTTACATCAAAAACAATAAACAGGAAATAAAAAAGGTAAAGTGAGATCCTTGGCTATTCATAATGGGAAAAAGATTGGTCGCCCAAATATTAGTCCACCCTCTTCCACAGAAAGACATTATGGGATTCAAACTGTGTATCACATGGATCGCTGTGATTTGCAGCAAGAGAAAAGGTGCAGCAGTGCCCATGGAGTACAAACTGATCTACTCTTTTTCTAAAATTAAAAAGAATTATACAGGCATTCTAAGGAGATCTCATCTGACTTATCAACTGCATCATTTCCCTTGACCTATATAGACACTCCACTAAAAAATAACAAGATACATAAAACACACCAAGGAGGAAGAACATAAATGTTGGAGTCAGTGATAGGAAGCCACATACTTTTATGATAGCTTATCTTGCGTGCCAACTAATACCATTGGTTGGCAACTGTATGGTAGCTCGTCCTACGTGCAAGCCATCTCTGCCCTTTCCATTAAAGATCTAAATAATTTTCAGCAAGTAACAAGTCTGAATGTTTCAAGAGTAGTAGTGTCATTGGATGGACCAGGCATGCAGAACTTATGCCATTCACTATTGTTGAGATGCTACCAATATCCATATTGTTACTCTGGAAGATATTTGAAATTACTTCAATAAAATAACAGGTGACACTTCTAAAGTTCAAACAGACAAGCAACCTCGACCAAGAAGTTTAACCAACTTTCTATATTTGAGTAAAAGTCTAACATCATAATGATTGCATAATCATGGAGCAAAACGCATGGAATATGGACTATATTACTGGATGCCTAATTACACTACATGTTTGAAGCCATCTTCAGTCTTTACTTAAAGTATTTTAATTTTTAACCAAGAATTCATCTCAGTTACAAGTAATCAGCCACATCAAAGGCATTCCATAGAGTAAATTTTAAAATAAAGTATAACAGTTTCATTAGGCTCTTACAGTGAAGTAGGCAATGTAGCTCACAGCAAGTGTCAATGAAATCTCTATCACAGTGTCGTTGAAAATAAAACCCAGCCAAAAAAATGATGCCACTCCAAAAGCAAGACCAACAGCCACACTGGACCAAGGAAAGAATCTTGTGAGCAAGATCATATTCTCGCCACCAACATTTGATTCAAAAATGGAAATGGTACATACGCTCCAGTTGGAACTTTTATTAGGAATTCAATAATGGCTCCCACACTAAAGCTCTCGCCGAGGACCATCCTATAGAACAACTGATATACCACAATAGCTGTCCTGGAAAGATAAGTAGAATTTTTTAATAGAGGATTAAATTTACTAATGATTATGTGAAGATCTAGACCCTTATGATGAAGAAAACCAAGATGACTAAGCAGCCAATCATTAGCAAAAGAGAAAAACAAAACAAAAAGCAGCCAACCAGTAGCTAAATGCCTATCTGAAACAAATATGTTTCTTATGAGAACTGTGATGATAAGAAAGTAACAGAAGGCATACCCATCATTCATCAGGGACTCTCCTTCAATTATTGTACTCAACTTTTTGCTTGCTCCAAGCTCTTTCAACAAAGCCACAACAGCCACAGGGTCAGTAGCACTAAGAAGGCCTCCAAGTAACAAGGATGTCTTCCAGTTCCAGCTATATGGGAAAGTTAACTGTGGTACATAAAAATATAAAAAAATTACCAAACCACGGAACCTTTTTTTTAACAGTATGTTCAAGGCATACCTTCACAGCAGCTCCAAGACAGAAAGTTGATATCAGAACACCAGGCCCTGCCAGTAGAAACATCTGTACCAGGCACCTCTATGCACATTAAAGCAAAGAGTTGGTTAGTACTGAGAAGTGTGCCCAATTTTGATTAACTGAACATTTTAGAAAAAGTTTGATGGGCTGGTCCATTAGCAATAGACTTCCTCTTTTAGAAAATTTGTAAGCCAAAAGGGAAATTTTTTAAAAGAAAACAGGGCCAAAGAACATTGTCATAATTGAAGATCAAAGACTTCATCATACATCTCTGACACATATTTGCATTAGATAGTAAGTTTTTCATCAAGTTACTCCATAGGAGTAGATTCACCATTGGCATAATTATTAGAAAACCAATGGGGCATGAAACTCAAAGAAGATAAGATACATCAGAATCCGACCAACATAATCAAGAATGAGATTAAGAGAAGATCTACTGCCAGAAATAAAAAAGATAAAATTGCAACAGATTAGGATCTCAACAATCACTAACTAACAAAAAGAATTATAAAGGCAACATCATGAGGGAAACTATTAAAGGCACTTTATTGTTGAGGTCCTATGAGAGTGTCTAAAAATGCTGGCGACGTCTTAAATCCGAAACCCATCCCTGACAAAGATTTGAGCAAAGGCCTTCTAGCACAGTGGCACCAGAAGGGACTCTTATGCGCAAGGTCACAGGGAAGTACTCATAGGCATGTCTCTTCACTTGGGCGTTATCCATGGAAAACCACAGCTTGCCTACCAAAAAAAAAAAATCTAATGAGAGCTTGCATACTTACCTAGTTGGTAAGGTGTTTGTTTCCCCAACCAAAAGGTTGTGGGTTCAACTCTTTTCACCTCTTATTTCTAGAAAGAAAAAAAGAAAGAAAGAAAGAAAAGAAAAACACGGATGAAAGAAGGTTGTCCACTTCTTTTTCCACCTCTCAACCTACTTTGCTAACTAAGAATAAATCCATGAACCAAGTATCTCCAATCCTAGAAAATATGTAAGATACGCCACAGCTTTCATGCAGAACTGACCCTGAAGATAAGATATAAGTTACCACTCCCATACACCAACATTATCATCATGGTAACAAGAATATAATCATATATGCCAATGATAAGGTGTGAATTGGCCACCGTTGGACAATAATCAGTCACTTGGCCTCAAAACAAGACAGAAAGGACTATTCAGTTCATACTACGGTTTCCTCAAATAAGAAAATGAAAAACATTTTAGTGGAAGTGCAAGGACTGGAACCCATCATTTTCAGCAACCAGGATATAACAGTTTCAGTGACCATGTGAAAAATATTCCATTAATGAGCTGCAGAAAATGTCTGAATAACACAAACCGATCACCTCAGAGCTAGTGCATTTAGACGAATACAGAATAATTATAAAGGAGGATGACCCGCCCATCTGATCTGTTACGGTAGATCAAGGGTATTAGCTGCAATCATAACAAAGTTATAAAATTTAAGGAAATCCTCATTTCACTTTATATGAGGAGATCTACTTCAGTCCTGGTAAAATCAGCTGTGCTGGCTAATACTGTAAACTAGAAGAATGAACATTATCCCTGAAGTTGTAATTAATTAATACTAAGACCACCATGACCAAATCTGCTTTACTGTTCTTAGAAAATAGAATAATTTCACCACTGTATATAAATCAGTAGAATGTGCCATGAGGTAATAAATAATTGAAGAATTTATAAGACTGTAATTTTCAAAAGAAAGGTTCAATATCAAGAGGCATTTTGTAGACTGAAAAGCAATTTGATGAAGAGATTCTGCATAAAAATTAAAGTTTAGATCCTTCAAAGATCACTTCCTCGTGGACCCATTCCCATGCTGTTCAATTTTATCAATATTCAATGAGAAGTAAACCAGACATGAGACTTTGTGAACAGTGAGATGTAAGTCCATCAACGGTCAGCATCAGCAATTGTTAGATGTATTACAACATAAATTAAAATTATACAAACAAAGCACACATTGTAAAAGATACACATGTTGAAAGTGTATCATGTTATTCAGGTAGCAATAATATCTACAGGTGTGCATGCACACACACACACACACACACACACAAAACACACACATTATGTAGACACTACACATACATAATTATGTCTACACTACATATCCTGTATTTACATTATCTCTACTGTTTATGCATGTATAATGTGGATTTTGATATAATGAATGCACGTAGTTTCACTTAGAAAACATGAGCAGACAAAAGTATATGTGCCTCACACTTTTCAGTGGTCAAACAGCCTATCTAATAGCTAATGATGTGGATGAGCCATGCACAATTGTGAGCCTCTGATTTGAGGCCTTTCAACAAACACAATGTATAATAGCAGCATCTGAATTCATATACTTATACAAGCAATATATGCTATATACTTACACACATTTTTACTAAGGGAGATGATATATTCAACAACAAACCCCCCCCCCCCCCCCCCACATTTTTTATTGATTAGCACCTTACTAATGCTATGAACAGCTATAACTCAAGGCCATCTCAAAAAAGAAAAAAAAAAAATTCCAAATCATTCACAATGCTGCCCTTGATGTAGATGTTCTATGCTCTAAATTTCTCATCCACTAGATGATCCAAAGATTGTTTTCTTGGGTTCTAAAATGAACAGCCAAAGGTTTCACCATCCATTTTATAACTAAAAGCAGCAATGGCTAGGATCATAGAATTTTTGAAAATTTAGGAACAAAGCCCATCTAAGTCAAGGGCCACATTATGAATGATTGGATTGCCATAAATTGCTGCCCAACTGGATTTATTCCCACCCATTCCATTTAGAAAGGGGCTAATGAAACAAAAACAGGGAACAAATATATCATCTCCCTTTACTAAATTTATTTGTGACTATAAAAAAAGGCACGCATGATGCATCACACACACTCACACACACATATGGAGAGAAAGAGAGAATACACAAATATATCATCTCCCTTTACTAAATTTATTTACAAATTATTACTACAATGTAACTATAAAGAAAGGCACGCATGATGCATCACACACATTCACAGACACATGTGGAGAGGGAGAGAGAGAATACTTAAAAGAAGAAATTGATTATGAAACATATACACTTTGAAGTCATTTCTATAGGTGAATAGATGCTGCCAATGCCATAAAAACCTACTATTATTGTCATCATAACGAAAACAGAGAGATAGTAAGTAGATACAAACATACAAAAATGAAGAAAAACTTTGAAAAAAAAATAAAGCAACATATATTTATGGTTAACTGTAAAAACAGTGTTGAATGAGGAAATTATGATACAAAAAAGGAAGGAAAGACGAAGAAGAAGTGAGATGAGATAATCTAGAAGATAAGATATATGATTTAGATTAGTTCCTAATCTTTAGTTACATAACTCTCTTATAGGAGCTCAGGGAAGCATTTTTAGAACCGCTTCTTCTATCTCTCTCTAATATTTTAATGAAATACTAAAACTGGGGTCCCTTATATTGCTTATTTGGAGTTAGTTTCTAGCTAAATTGGTAAATGAAAATAAGTCATGTTTAATACATAAATAAGTTACCCATCCATTCTCATAAGAGGAAAAATGGATATCCAGTTTTGGACAGACCTCCAAACCAAAAATCTCAACCAAAACCAAAGAAAATTCAATTTTAAAACCACCCTTAAAATTAGAAGGGAGGAGTCTCTTCATAAATAGTATAGATATGGAAAATGTCTTATGTCATATTATTTTAATTTTATTTACAATACTAAATTCCAATAAATTGTCAGCCCAACAACACAAATTTAAGTTTCAGGAAAATATAGTAAGTCCACACAGCATCAAGCTACATCGTTGAAAAATGAAGGATACTATCAAACAATATAATATACATATGGTTCCATATGGAGTGCCAGTACTCAACCCTGCTAGGCAACATAGTTCTATGTTGATAGTGAATCATCAGAGTGAAATGAAGCGTTGCTTGATAATTCAATTATATGTTTTCCTCAAACTGTAGTTTAGCAAAAAGCCTCTGCCTTTTACCAGCCAAGCCAACCCATCACGCTTGATACAAACAATTGAGTGGCATTCAAACTATTTCATTAACATATACTCTGATGATAGTTCTATCAATATCTAAAGTAAACTATTGCATGCATACTAGACGCATAACAAGAATAACTTTAGTTTAAAATTAATCCTGAAAGCAAACAATGTTCCACATGAAGAAAAGCAGAATAGCATCAGAAGAAACAATTAACAGTATCTCGCCCTCTTACTCTCAAAAACTGGAACAGCAAAGTCTGGTATGTTGGAGCTTCTGAAATTAGATTGCAAAAAAATGAGTGGAAACCTTTATTTGGTGCACTTCCATTGCAAAGGAGCTTTCGAAAAGAAGAGCAGGAAGGAAAACACATAAAAGAAGATCTGGATTAATATTTGCCCCTGCATAACACCAATGGATTGTTTAAGGTGATAACATAAGTATAATGAGAAAACATTCTCTGAAGTTTCAGATTATATGAGACTACACCAGACTTCTAACACAAAAATTCCATTATTGCAATCGAATTTACACAGGTAAACTTATCAGGAATTTGAACTTACAAAGACGAATGCCAGCTCCCAATTTTCCCAATTTATGATGTGTCCCATATTCTGCAAGATAAGCATCAATATTGAGAGTTTGCGCATCACTTTCACTGTATCCAAGAAAAAAAATTGTCCTTATCTATGCAACAAAGAACAATTTTCACCAATAAGGAAGTGGGCACTAAAAAATCTTTAAGGAACAGCACTTGCTTACAGGCAAGGCCAAATAGTAGCTCGCACAGAAGTCCACAAACCCTCACTGGCTACTGTTAATGATAAAAACAGCAGTATCATTACATCTTAGGTTTAGAAAGCTAAAGCTCATGAACAATAACAATAATATGTAAAAATTAGTAACCACCAAATAATACAATGAAACCCTGGATTTCCCTTCAATAAAATTGAGAAATAATAATTATGTTTAAATTTTGAGAAATAAACAATGATAAAATTTTCTTGCAAGAGAAAAAATAATGACAACGATATGTTTGGTTGCTTCCAATTATTTGGCGTTTGCATGTTAATTGGTCCAAGTACCTAAAACACCAACCCACCTTTCTGTGTCAATGACATTTACTTATCCTCGGCAAGTCAGACATAAGAGTAGTTCTTTACCCTCAGGTAAAAACCACAGCAATGTTTGTCAGAAAATTTTTCAAGAATTTGTGCATCAAATATCATCAGTATGCATATCCCATTTGCTCTAGCTTTTGGCGCAAGAAACAAGAAATGGAATACCTTGTACCTACTTGTTCTTGTGGTACCTCTATGCCACAACTTGCAGAAACGGCCTATAGAGCCAGGTAAAAACAATGTTTCAATTATTAATTTCATGAAGTTTTCTTAGGCTCTAAACTGAAATCGGATATAATCCCAGTAGGAATTTTATCCTCAGTTGGTGTCAAGAGAGTAAAGTGGCATTGAGACAAAGAAACTCCAAGACAGGGAGATCTGCTCGATCTGCCACACTCTAGCTAAAGCAACATTGTGCAATTGCCTAACTTGAAGACACATACAGTGAGAAGAACAGTGTCATACAAAAACTCATATCAGATAAAGTATTCATAGTTGCCATTTAAGGTTATTCTTGGTAATTTCTTAGCATCCCTATTTTCCCTTTTTTTCTCCTTGGGTCCCTGCAATCGTTCAAACAATCAGGAAATTTGGACCAAACAAACAGCTTAGAAGCTTCAAAACATCCAACATGACGTTTCTAATTCATGAGGGTGAAGGGTGGCTCTTTGTGGGTTATATATCAACCAAATTGGAAAAAGTCCATTCATTTTATCTAATTCTGAAATAATAGAAGGAAAGAGGACTCACAGATCAAGAATATATTTTTCCTAAGACATTGTGGAGGGATTATATCATCCCAAGGCTCTTCTAAGTTGTTGCTAGTTATTTAATGAGAAAGACAATAGGAAATAATCCAATAATGAACTTGCTGTCTTCTCAGCCAGAGAGCCTAGGATCACACAGTTTAACTTCTATTGGATTCCTTTCCTGCACCAATATTTAATGGAAACATCTTCCTTTCTTTCCTTAATTAAAAATCATGCTCATTCATTACCAGTTTGACTTTGGGATTGATCGTGTCATTGGGTATGTTTCTGGGTATATGTCCATTTTATCAGTATGATTGATAGACAAGGAACTGCCTTGAGTGCAAATGAAAGAAAAACAGAGTACAGTAAATCCTGATCTAAGGAATCCCTGAAGTATGGGAACCTGCAGAAGAATTTAATACTAGATAAATAAATTGATTTCCTGTTTGAACAACAATAACGGAATGATAGACAGAAAAAAGGAGAGAAAAGATTGCATCCGTATCGGGAAAAGTCTTAATTGTTTCAAGCAACAAAGCACTCGAACATTTAGTGACGTATTCTTTCTTAAATCAATAGTGAAATTCTTCAGCAAACAATTCGGTCATCTAGATAATCAGCATGGAATCACTTCCACGCGACCAAAAGTCAACTTACGGGGAACTTTCAGTTAATCAAAGACCTAATACGAAAAAGATCAAATGGGCAGAAAAAGTTCAAAGCGAAAACAGAAACGGTGAGCAGACAAGGGAGAAAGAAGAAGGAAATCTGAGAAACTGACCGAGCGATCCAAGGCCGATGCCGAGAATTAGGAGAGCGACAGTGTAAGGGACTCTGGAACCACGGAGAATATGCCTGGAAGCAATTCCCAAAACCAAAGAAACTCCAACAAAAATGACGGCATCATCCGGACTGGGAGAATTCTCCGCCTCCACCTCCGAAGCACTGAAAGGTAGCGGCCCTTCGGACACGGCCGCCATTTCCCCAAGAATCAAACCCTAGAACTCTCAAAGAAGATAACAATGGAGGTGAGAGAAGGCGGAAGCTAAAAGAGAGAAAAATAATGCGGGGAAGCAGCCAAAACAGAGACTAGTTACAGTGGAAAATGAATTCAGGCAATCCGGATTCGAAACAACGCAAAGCTTATAATAACACGGTTTGTGTGTTCATTCGAATGAATTCAACTCGCCAGGAAGAAGAAGAAATGGATTTCAAGCAACCACGATCTGACAAGTAAACGTCTTCGGCGAGAGTGGAGAAACTGGACGAAGGGCACAGGTTACATAGCTGATTAGAGGTTTGGGCTAAAATGCTCGGGGGAGACTTGAAAAGCTACAGCAGCGATCAACGGCCAATGTCGCCGGCGTTTGTTGCTAGAATGGAGGGATCCCGGGACGGAAACGACCAAGGGGTACTTTCACAAGGAAGTGCCGCTGCTTTCCGTAGTCCGCCGAGCCTTCGGAAAGAACCGGACAAAAGCTATCTCAACCGTTTACTCTCCCTATCTGCCTTAGCCGTTTTAAAAGCTCTCAAACGTCCAATAGATGTGGTCAAAAATGGATGGCCAATTTGTACGTTCTTATCAATTGTCATACTAATTGTGCTTACTCATTAGCGTATGTTCTTATCAATTGTCACATTAATTCCTTCCAAATGGATAGACAAGGAAAGGAAGGAAACAAAATTATCATTCAACCTTCTCGCTCTGTGTCTATGCTATTGTAGTATTGTCATTATGCTGGAGCCATAAAAGGCAATCTCTCGTTTACGTTGAAGAGCTTTTGTTGGCTGTGGAACCAAGGAAGATATATTAAAGAAGAAGACCATGGAGAAAAGGTTTCACCATTACTCTATAAAATACTACAAAGTTCACACAAAAAGCCCACCCCACCTAAAAAGAAGTGTAAATTTATCATATCCTCAAAAGAGAAGTTAGGCCCTTGACCCTTTAAAAAAAAAAAATGGAAGAAGTTGCAAGTGAGAGAGAAGTTAGATAGTCATATCTACGGGTGAAACAGGATGAGCACGAATAAGCATAATATTAGGTCATCCTGGTGGTCTGCCCCTTTCCAGGCCCCACATAGGTGGGAGCTTCGTGCACCTTGCCCTTTCTACCCTTTAGAAGAAATGATATAAAGATACATCTTCGTCATACTTGTCCTAAATGGTCGTAATAGGGGGGTGTCGTGGAAATTGGTTTCTACAGAACAGGATTATGACGGAGTTCCATGAGAAAAGCTTGTCCTCGGTCAATCGGTTTTCTTAGCATGTCTGTTATTGGCTAAAGGCTTTAAATAAGAGCCTTAAAATTTAATGTAAAACTGCGTGCTATAGACCCTTGTGGTCCATTCCTTCTCCCAACTCAGCATAAGTAGGAGCTTAGTGCATTGGAGTTGCTCTATTAAAATAGCACATCCTTGCAACTTTTTTTTTTCATGAAATTCTTTCTCCTCCAACCCAATCTCAATCCAGCTTAAGTTGAGTTTTCAGTCCTGCCACCTCATCTCATGCCAAACTTGGTCGTGTCAAGGTAAAACTCATCTCACGTCGGCCAAACAGTAGGCAATGCTTGAGATAGTTCCCTTTCAACGTAAGACAGTCATTGCTGAACAGAAAGAAGGAAAAATGCATCATCTTTCGTTTGACTTTCTAGTATATTACAGGGGCCACTGCTTGTTTCGAAAGGGACCAGTGTAGCAGAGAGAATCCTATGTTTTTCAAGTAATTCAATTATTAAAGTAGCAAACTGGTTGGAAGAGATGAAGTCAGCTTTAATTTTAGTGAACCAAACAATTCATAGGCTGGGCAACATCTTAGATAGCCCAAGCCCAGCTTTAATTTTAGTGTACACTTCGGGGCATAAGTCTTGGCTAGCAAAACTATGGCTAAACACATCCATGAATGATTCTTTTATGCTGTGCTATTGGCATCCCTAAAACATGGAAAATTTACACAAATGCAGATAAACTAGTCTTAACTAAAGTTTTAATCCTTGGTTTCACTACAAAGATAAAAGATGAGTAGTTGTCTAATTGATGAAGTTGGTGGGCGAGTGTTCGACTATAATATTTGCACTTGGTAGTGCAATTAATTTGTCCCTTGTGGACAGAGAGCAAAGGCTGGGTTATTTTAAAGGAAGTCTAGCCACGTTGTTAGTGCATTATTGTCTTTTCTAGGACTGGTGATAGGGTGACTTCCTGTCCCATTCCTGACGTGCGTTTGTTAGGTCTCATCTTTGGTTGAATCCATCTAATTTCTCTGGCTTTGAATATCTTGCATCCCAAACATTAAGGTGATTGAATTGTATTAACATCTGAAAAGCTTTGCTTCTTACTCAGCGAATTTGACCATTGTTTAGAGAGTATCTCATGCTGCCCATGTTGTTTGATCAAGAGCACATTATTTTCAGATCCTAGGATCATTCAGTCCTCCCTTTTTTGGAATCAGTAGTCATCCAGAGTGGGAGACATTAGATAGACAGGTCTGATCAACGAAAAATGGGGCCAATCATGTAAAAGTTGGGCGCCCCACAGCAATTTAGCTGTAGTGTCGTGCCGTATAATATCACCCCAACATATTGACATACTGACGTAGGCCGAGTGGGAGAGTACCCATTTTTTAGAACTACAGCCAAGGGTAGATCCCTAGGCCTAAAAGGAAATAGTCAAGAAATGAAAAGCATATAATAGAATAAGCAAGTGATTCGGTATGATCTGTGCAGTTCCATTGGATGGTTACGAACGGCTGCCAATGAAAATTGAGGCACTGACGAATAGTTTAAGTTCCTGTCATAATGATGTTACTGTCAAGACTTTATGTTAGTCAAGGGAAGATGTGTTTTGACATGCATCCAATGGGGCAATGTAAAGCATGGCTTTAATGGAATGTGGCCATCAGCTATGTCATAAAAGTGATGGCTGCCAAGAGTAGGAAAAGCTCACTTTCATTGCAAGGAAACAAAGAAGTAAAAGGATAAACAACAAATCAGATCACTCATGGAGACAAACTTGCTCTTGACTTCTAGTGAAATTCAATTTTGTAGTGATGCTACCCAATCTCATTTTCAAAGTTTGGATGGCTGAAGTTGCACTACATGACTAAAGATAATCACTTGATTTGGCATCCTTTAGTTCTTGATGATGCCCATAATGTACAAGCTTAGGAGGACCCCGGTGGTCCTAAGCCTGAAAGGCGGCATAGAAAATTGAGCTGCTTACGGACAGTATTCTCCTGAAGAAATTATTTAGTAGGGAAAGTGATGTAATGAGGCTCTTTAACCCAGCCTCGGTTAATGATCCTCACCTTATAATTTACCTTTAGAATATTTGATGATATTGTTAATTACCTAATAGTAGGCCGATTTCTAGAGTTAAAAGTATTCTCAAAGGGAATTTTTATGTGCCTTGAGTTAATCCCTTGTTTTGGCGTTACTTTTAGCCGATCTCTAATTGCAAAAGAAGTACTTTTAAATTCTGATAAGACATTTTTTATTTAGTGCAAAGCAAATCACTCACGCACTCTTAAATCTAATCTTTAACCAATTGGAAAAGCAACAACTCAAATTTGTAACCGAGCATATTCTGAAGGAGATGCCAAGTTATCTGCAACCAACTACATGGACATTTGTTGGCTAAAATTCGCCGAGTTATCACAAGAACATATTCATGTTAGGAACAAGAGGATTGCTGGATACACTTTACACCTTGTTTGGTTGGCAAAAAATGAGTGAAAATTGATGTCCACAGAAAAAGAAATTTTCTGTGAAAAGTCTTTACTGAGTATTGAATTATGCCAAAGGCCCAAAAATCTTTTATGGCATAAAATTTTGGGTCTTTGGTGTCATTCAATTTCAAGCCATGAACACTTTTCTTGGATAATTCCTTTTCCCATACAAATCAATTTTCGTTCCTGTCCTGCCAACCAAACAGACACTTAAGGAAGTTTGTAGCATATGTTTATATATTCAAACTCAGCTCTACCCGAGTGGAATATTCCAGCCATATCACTCCAAATGTCCTTACAACTGGGTCTTAAGATGGAAGCCCCATTTTTTTGGCAATCTCAGATGTGCTAATTTCTTTGGATTTTGTTCTATCACGGGTTTCATTTTGTCTCTGTTGTATTTCTGGGGAACTTGTTTCTGTCCCTGCTGAGGACCATCTCGTTCCTCTGTTGTTGTTTCCATGTTTCTGTTTATTCTCCTATCAAAATATCCCAAGTACCAATTTCAGAAAAAAAGAAAAAAAAAAGAAGAAAAGATTTGTTAGTACCCACAGATTTCGTAACAGTAAGTAACGAAATTCAAAGCCACAGGAGTGGCAAATGCAGCAGCTAGGACGACTTTCGAAGGACTATTGTAATAACTTGTAGCTTGTCACACAAATGGATTAGCTGATCTACTTGCTATAAAAACATCATAACATATCAGCCTGGTTTACAGATGACATTTCATGGCAAAGATGCAAAGTAAAGGGCAGCCCCGGTGCACGAAGCTCTGCTGATGCAGGGTCTAGGAAAGGGGCAGACCACAAGAGCCTATAGTACGCAGTCTTACGTTATATTTTTACAAGAGACTATTTCCACGCCTTAAATCCGTGACTTCAGGATCACATGACAGCAACTTTTACCATTACACCAAGGCTCTCATCTCTTGCCCGTAGTTTTTCTTTGCTTATTATCCTCACCTAAAAGCAGGCCAGTCTCCACTAATCAACCGCCAAGATAATGGAGTCTGGTACATACACCGTCTACTGTAGCACTCCTCGTATTCAAACGTGCGTTCAGCGACCATCCAGGAAAGGTGATAAATTTCAATTTTCCCATATATACTTACTTACAAGAGGAAACCTATACTTAACAAGAACTACGATAGGTTTCAGTACAAACTCTTAATCGAAAGCTGAAGGCTACTTGGGCTGGGAAGTCGAGTAAATCTTTGACATCCATATATAGATATTTAGTTTTGGGTAGATGCCTCTTTATCTTTGCTAGGTTCAAGCTTATTCTCAATACCATATATGAGTAAAATACCAAGAGGGGAAAAACTCTTTTTAAAAGAAATGACAGGCATAATGCAACTAGAGCCCTCAATAACAAGAGTTGCAAAGAAATCTTAGTGAAAGTGAAGGTTGATTGGCCCCTGCATGTTGTAACATAAAGAGGGCAAAAAGTCTATGTTCTCCTCGGACATACTACTGCTACTAAAGCATGGAAAAAGACTGGTCAGTATCCTGCCTTCGTGGGCGAACCACGTGCATCTTATTATTGCCCAAGATCGTCAGCCTAAAGCAAAAGATGAGTACTGAGAAGGACTCACCATCCCCGCCATCCATTTGTGAAAGTCGAGTCACATCAATCAGTAAGAAGGAAACAAAGTTGACATGCAAGTGAGTAGCTGTGTACATCAAAGACGGCAAAACTTCAAGCGATCCGATAGTTCAAACAGACAAAAATCGTGACCCCACGAGAGCAACCATAACCATCACGCCACAGTCATCTGAAACACAGAAAATAGATATAGGAGAGGAGAAGGGGTGAACAAGCGTATGTGTAAGCGTGAGCATGTGCTTTTTCCAGGGTGTATATAGGCATAATATTTCCTAAATGAGCATTAAAATTTGGCAAGAAGTGTTCAAGGTCGGGCAGGAAAGTAAATAATGTTGGATCAGAGCAGAACACAATCCAGTTGAGGTACAAGTTCAAGCCAGCAACCATAAAAAGGAAATTCATTTCAAAAGCCGCTGGAAGTAAAAATTTTCACTTATTAACACAAATGGCAACTAATGTACAGATTTATACTCGCTTCAGCAACTTGTATCCTGAGACGCCTATGCATTACTATGTACAGGAGTATTACAGCCAACATTATAAGAAGATTGCTTGCTTCACATCTGGATCTCATCCTGTAAGAGAATCTCATAGATATCAGTTCTCAGATTCAGCTCTTTGTCGCGCATAACTTCTTGGAAATCTGACAACTCTTTTGCAGTCAAGATCATGTGCAGTTTCAGAAATCCATCAAGCCATAGCTTCTTTGACCTAGGAAGAATTCAGGACAAAAGACATGATTAATTATAAAATACAATATATTGACGAATGTACAGCACAACTAAAGAGAACGAAAAAGCATTATTGTTATAAAACATCTCAAACTGGGTAGTCAAAACTGCACAGGAATGCAACAAAATATGGTCTAGTTTCACTTTTCAAGGTTAGCTCCCAGAAAATGAATTTGCATCTGTAGCTGAAGCACAAGTTGAACTTGAAAAAATAGACAATAATAACAGAACTGGGCCCTCCAATATGTCATATAACTCGACCTCCCCACCTATTCCATCTTTTCATTTAACAAAATTATCACCCAAATGGAAATATATTTGTTATGTAACTCTCATTTTTGTGTCTTGAGGCTCCAAAAAGGAAGTCTCGATCATACCGGGAGGCTATCCCTAAATCACTCAAGTGATGATACAGAACATCCTGAACATTCTATTTAAGATTGACAAGGGAGCTTTCTGTCATTTAAGGTCATAGCATCTGTAAACCTTCTGATTTAATACCTATAAAAACACATGTTGGACATTATGCAAGAAACGAATGCAACAAGATATGGTAACCATCAACAACTTCTAAAAGCAATCAATTGTCAACTAATAAGTAATGGTTACAAGTTGCTTTGCAACTGCCAAGACAATAACAAAGGAAAACTTCTGTATTGCAACCAATACAGTATAAGCCCCATATATTAATAGCCATGGGACCGGAGGTCTTCTATTAAGCCCAATCTCTCTCTTGGCATATTCATATTTTCTTTTTTGCTACCAATAATATTGATTTATGTAATCAGTGAACCTCAATGAAACTTTGAAAATGTGCTATCTTAGAAGTGTGAAGTTTGTTGAGATTATTAGTTCACGACATTGGCCCAAGTTGGGACCAGAGATATTGTTTTATCTTAGAGATTATCAATTATTTGTCCATAATTTATCGGACTTTAATTGTACTACAGGATGCACCTTTACACCAACAGTACTACAGGATCAATCTCAGACTTCGTAAACCCACTTGCCAATGCTAAGGACAAAATTGTAGTACTGCAGTGCAAATAGTTAGCATGAGGACAAAATGCTAAGGACAAAATTGAACTTCCACGCAGTCATGCCTCTGTAGTTTTCAAATTCAGCACCTCAGTTTTTCACCAATAATTAGTTATAAATTTTACCCAATGAAAACCCTAAGAGTTCCACCCTTCTCCCAAAGTAAATATGACAGAGTAACAATGAAGACAGTTGCATTTCAGTCGAGATTGCCAACACCAATCCAAATGAGTTGGTGCTTCTACACTCAACAAAATACTATAGTATGATTTCTCTAAACATTATAAACACGCTTGCAAAAGAGAGATCACGAAAATATCCAGGTCAATTTGTATTTGGAACTGATAAATAACCATTTATCATTTACAATACAAGCAACTGTTTCTTGTTAAAATGAATAAATGCCAATATGTTGAGTACCTAGGAATCACTTCAAAACTATCCATCAGTGCAGTTGTCAAAAATCTTAGAAATATGAAGGACTTCTCAAGCATTCAACTCTATTATCCAATACATCTGTGACCTAATCCAGATTCAGAATTGCTGGATAGTTGATTTGAAATGTCCAACTTTAGGAGCTCTTACCAGGGGCAGGCATGGATAGCTCTGAAAAAAATTCGTCTTGCTGCAGAAAGGTTGTTTGCTAAGTGGATCTCATATGCAAGGTAGCAACGCCACAGTAGTACCGACTTCTGCAGCCTATCATTTGCCAATGCTCTCTCAAATAACCCCCGTACTCTGTGCTGAGAACCTGCCTTACCCAACTCAAATGACAAAGCAAAAAGCCAAACAATGACAGAGGGTTTCCTGTGAAAAGTTGAAGACCACATAAATTTTGTTAGTAAAGATAGATGAACAGATACCTACCAAAAGAAAGAGACATGAATAGATTCTACAAAAAATTGAAGAAGGTTTCGGAGGATACACCATTAACACATGTTCAATAGGTATACCGGGGAAATGCCAAATTCCTTCAGAAATAATAATTTACTAAAAAACAAACATGAACCAAAATATATGACTAAATAAATCAAAATAATTTTTAAGGACCTTAGAGGACAGAGCAGCTAACAATTCCACAGTGACAGATAATAGATGCTGAATAGGTGTAGGTGACAGAATGCCTGACAGTTTTCAGAATTTCAGTGGCAGCAAACGAGAAAACAACTGTTGTTCAATGAACCATTCCTTAGGTTTCCATTAACAGTGTGAACACTAGCAGGTAAAAGTTTTGAAAAGATAACCCAAAAATGACATTATCAGCAGTCTCCAATAAGTTTGCCATTTCCTGTCAAAGCATGCAATAATTGGATGTAAGGAAGCTTGACAATAAAAGAGCCAGGAATTAAAAACAGCTAATAGGAGGAGCTGGCTGAGACAGCCACAGGAGGCACTATTCCATGTTACTGTGCTTTTGTGCCATCATAAGAAAGTATTACAAGAAAATGTTTCAAGAAATTCTATTCATCTTTAGCTTTTTAAAACTATGGCAACCCCAATATGATATGAATCGAAAACTGACATTCGCTCAAGCTAGGGCGTTCCCCATAAGCAACGCGCTGCATCGGATCCCGGGTGCTATGAAAAATAGGCAAGGGTTGCTAGGGCATTCTCCCAAAAGTGACACGCTACATCGGATCCCAGGTGTAGTGAAAAATGGGCAAGGGCAGCTAGATTGTCCCCTCGGAAGCGATGCGCTGCATCAGAACCCAGGTGCAATAAAAAATGGACATAGGTTCATACCAAGGAGGTCAAGAAAGGCGATAGTAAATAGGATATCTCTAGAGCATAAGATTCGCATCGCTACATGGAATATAGGGACACTGACAGGTAAGAGTTTGGAGATAGTAGACACGATGAAACGTAGGAGAGTCAACATCGCTTGTATCCAAGAAATCAAGTGGGAAGGGGCTAAAGCTAGAGAAATAGATGGGTATAAATTATAATACGTAGGAAAGGAAAATAACAGAAATGACGTAAGAATAATAGTGGATAAGGAATTAAAGGGTAAAGTTGTGGACGTTAAAAGAATCAATGATAGAATTATAATAATATAAATTATTCTAGAAGAGCATATTATAAATATTATAAGTGCATATGCACCACAAGTAGGGCTATTAGATATAATTAAGAGACAGTTTTGGGAAGATATGGAGAGAGTCATGCAAGAAATTCCCAACACTGAAGGGATATTTATAGGAGCAGACTTAAATGGCCATGTAGGAAAAGATAAGGAAGGATATAATAAAATACACAGAGGGTAAGGTATAGGTGAACGAAACGAGATGGGGGAGAATATCCTCGATTTTGCTTTGTCATATAACCTATCCATTGCAAATACACTCTTTAAGAAGAGGGATGAACACTTAATAACCTTTAAAAGTGGACTTCATAAAAGCCAAATAGACTTTTTTCTACTTAGGAATAATGAACGATCTATATGTAAGGATTGTAAGGTGGTACCCGGTGAGAGTTTAAACTCACAACAGTGGTTAATGGTTATAGATATTCATATCAAAAGATGGAGTAAAAGAACTGAACTTAATACACATCCAAAAACTAAGTGGTGGAACTTAAAAAGAGAGAAAATAACCTCATTCAAAAATAAGTTGATGGCAGAAGGAAATTGGAACTATGAAATAGAAGTAAATACCATGTAGACTAATATGGCTGACTCCATTAAGAAAGTGGCAAAAGGTGTCTTAGGAGTATCTAAAGGTAAAAGGCTATTAACAAAGGAAACATTGTGGTGGAATGAAATAGTGCAAAAAGCTATTAAAGAAAAACGAAAGCATTTTAAAGCATAGCAGAATATTAGAAATAATGAAAACTATGAACAATATAAGAATGTCAAAAACGTTGCTAAGAGAATAGTAAGTGAGGCTAAACTTAAAGCATATGATGAGCTCTATAATAGACTAGGAACAAGAGAAGGTGAGAAAGATGTGTTTAAACTTGCAAAAGTAAGAGAACAGAAGGGTAAGGACTTAGAGCATGTTAGGTGCATTAGAAGCGATGATCAAAGGGTATCAGTCAAAGATGATGAGATCAAACAAAGGTGGGAAATATAATTTCAAAAATTGTTAAATAACAATGGCCCTGAGAATATAGGGATTGAAAATACTATAAATCTAAATAACATTGGATATTATAGATATGAACGTAGAATTAGAATACCTAAAGTAAAAGAGACCTTGAGAAAGATGAAATCAGGAAAGGCCATGGGGCCTGATGGTATACCAATAGAGGTTTGAAAGCATATGGGAGATATTGGAGTAGTTTGGTTGACCAAGTTGTTTAACAAGATTAGAAAATGCCTGATGAGTGGAGGAAAAGCTCTATTATACCAATCTATAAGAATAAAGGAGACATTCAGAGCTGCACTAATTATAGAGGGATCAAACTTATCAGCCACACCATGAAACCTTTTGAAAGAGTGATTGAGAAGAGGCTACAACATGAAACAAGTGTATCGGAGAATCAATTTGGTTTCGTGCCTGGAAGGTCTACCATGGAAGCTATTTTCTTACTAAGACAATTAGTAGAGAAATATAGGGAGAGGAGAAAAGACCTCCACATGGTCTTTGTCCACTTAGAGAAAGCTTATAATAGAGTACCTAGAGAGTTAATATAAAGGGTGTTGGATGGTAAAGGGGTTTCGCATGGGTATATAGACATAATTAAAGATATGTATGAAGGAGCAATAACAAATGTTAAGACCACTAGTGGCGTAACTGGTGATTTTCCTGTCACTCTCGGATTGCACCAAGGATCGGCATTGAGTCCATACCTTTTCACATTAGTTATAGATAAGTTAACAAAACATCTGCATGAGGAGATTCCTTGGTGCATGCTATTTGCAGACGATATAATCCTACTTGATGAGACAAGAGAGGGTGTAAACATAAAGCTAAAGTTATAGAGAGAATCATTAACCGAACTAAGACAGAATATATAGAATGTAATTTTAGCAAGGAGAGTAGGAGTGGACCACTAGTCAAGATTGATAACCAAGAGGTCCCCGTGAAAGACCACTTTTGATACTTAGGATCATTGATCCATGAGAGTAGAGAGATTGAGAGGGAGGTTACCCAAAGAATCCAAGCAGGTTAGAACAAATGGATATGTGCATCGAGTGTTTTATGTGATCGGCGGGTGCCACCCAAACTAAAAGGAAAATTCTATAGGATGGCTATAAGGCTAGCCATGCTCTATGGATCAAAGTGTTGGGCAGTTAAGGAACATCATGCTCATAGGATGAGCGTCGCAGAAATGAGAATGTTGAGATGGATGAGTGGTAAGACAAGAAAGGATAGAATTAGAAATGAAAATATTAGAGGAAATTTAGGGGTAGCACCAATAGGTAACAAGATGAGGGAGATTAGACTTAGATGGTTTGGACATGTTCAAAGGAGACCAACAACGGCACCAGTTAGAAGGAGTGAGGCAATACAAGTAGAAGGTTCTAAAAGGGTAAGGGGAAGGCCCAAAAGAACGTGGATAGAAGTTGTGAAGAAAGATTTAAAAACATTGGGACTAAATGAAGCCATGGTATTTAATAGAGTGGAATGGAGGAATAAGATTCATGTGGCCGACCCCTAATTGGGATAAGGTCTTGATGATGATGATGACATTTTAAATGGATAGACTAGTTAAGTCTTCAACAGAGAAGTTGGGCAGCTCCGGTGCACGAAGCTCCCGCCTATGCGAGGTCTAGCGAAGGGGCGGACCACAAGGACCTATAATATGCAGCCTTACCTTGTTTTTGCAAGAGGCTGTTTCCACACTTTGAACCCGTGACCTCAAGGTCACACGACGACAACTTTTACCGTTGTGCCAAGGCTCCCCTTCAATAGAGAAGTAACACTTAAAAATAGGAACTGTATACTTGAAGGGCAGGACAAATTTATTAGTGGATGCAAAAGAATTGTTTCAAATCCTAGCTCTACCGGCTATGAAGCAGTGGCTTCGGTTATACATCAGGAAAGTGGAAGTGACTTCAGAGCAGGTTATATTTCTTAGTGTCAATTCCTGTATAAAGTCTGCAATTCAGTTGACCAGACATGCTTCAAGCTGTAGAAATGACACTGAAAACTTTCTCACTAAAATTTTTATAGAAGAACCTGCTATTTCACAATTATTATGTGAAGATCAAAGACTTCTATTTATTGCCAGCAAACTCAGGGCAGTAACTGCTCCACAATGGATTTCCCATTCCATTGCTTTTCTGAAGCTGGGAATGACATGCAAAAATTGAACGTACCAGAGCAGTAGACCTGCCATTAGTTACAGATGGCAGCTTCCCTGCCTGTTAACAACACAGTAAGGAGACCCTTACACATGTTGAAGACCAAACCACCATCCACCTCAATCTGGAATCCGCATAAGTCCATACAAGTTATTGTTAAAAGATAAACCTGCACAACAATTTAACTGTTTCAGAAATGCTATATACCATATAGAACTCCCATATTGCTGGCAATAAATGGGAAAAACGAAAAGGTTTCGACCAGCTTCTCTCTGGAATAGCTAGGTTGATGAGCAGCAACAAGATGGAAGCACAATTGGCATAATTCTAGTCCACTAGCAAAGACACTCTTTTAAATTTTCTGCAGGAAAGTAGGACACCCCAACCCATCTTGAAGAAAACTTCCCACAGTTGCAACCTCCTGCTCCAACACCAAATCAACTAATTTGGGTGGATACAATAATCTCATTCCACGCAACCCAATAGGACCAGCATGAGATTCAATAGAATCTAAGCATACAATTCAAACTCAATTACTCTAAATGCATCCCAGTTCTTCCAACAAACATGAAACATACAAAGCACTAACAGCACACTGGCACACCAGCAAGGCACCATACTGGGTAAGAGGCTTCAATTCCCTACTTATGGCCAAAATCAAACGAATCAAAAGAAATATGCTCTGCTTGGTCCTGTAACCAATCTTTCATCAGTGGAGACCAATGTTGCTGTGAAGTGCCCCAGGGATGCAGAATAAGAATCGTGGAATCATACTTTGGAATTGGGAAGAGAAGCATGATTGCAGCTTCCTATAGTTTGTGTTTCATAAACGAATCCAATCAATCTGTAGAAGGCTTCCAATCGGAAGGATTCTCGCTTCCGATCAATTGGAAGCACACTTCAGATTGGTCTAGTTCACGTTTCGGATAAACATGGAGATGCGCTTCCCACGAATTTCCATTTTCTTTTAACTTCTTTTTTTATATTTAACATATCAGTCTCAATGTCCTGGTAATAGTTACAGACTGCTTTCTATAAAAGAAGGGGGCAAATGTATACTTCCCCCAAATAGTCAACCATTTTCATCCTTCCCCACAAAACTCTCCATTTCAGCCCCAGACATTGACCCCTGAAACTTGGCTTTGATTTTCCAGTGACAACAAGCAATTTCCAGAAGAATTTTCCAGCCAAATTAGTCAAGTCAACCCCATGATGGAAATACAGCTTTCAAGCTGCAATTTTCTGTAGATTTCAGTTTGTTTCCAGTAGAATTATAATGATGATGATGATGATGACATTGCCGTCATTTGTTTTCCCATTTTCCCTCTTGATTTTTGAGTTCTGACCCACGATTGGAGAACAGAAAAACATTCACTTATGACCCATGATTGAGAATAGAAGAAAATATGGAGGACGAGCAAGAGTCACTGCCATTATTGGTTTTCCCATTTTCCCTTCTGAATTCTGAGTTCGGAGCCATGATTGGAGAACAGCATAAAACGTGAACTTCTGACCCATAATTGGGGAATAGAAGATGAAGAAGAAGTATTTTGATTGTTTCATCGTACTCATCACTTCTGGTTTCTGATTCAAGATGGAAAAACAGCAGAAAATGTCTCATCACTTCTGGCTTTGCTCGTAGATGAAGAAGAAGACTGTATTTACTGTTATTTCCTGGTTTTGCTGGCTAAGGGCACAATTTCTGGCCACAACTAAAACTTTGAGCTGGTTTTGCTGGCTGATTTCAGTCCCTTCAATCTATCTTACTCAGGTAAGCTCCATTTCAGTAATATTCTGTTTTGTTCACTGATTTATAAGTTGTGTTGGTTAATTATGTTTTGTTTTCCTATTTATGATTGAAGGGGAGCCTTAGCGCAACGGTAAAAGTTGTCGTCATGTGACCTTGAGGTCACGGTTTCAAGGCATGGAATCAGCCTCTTGCAAAATGCAAAGTAAGGCTGCCTACTATAGGCCCTTGTGGTCCACCCCTTCCCCGGACCCCGCATAGGCGGGAGCTTCGTGCACCAAGGCTGCCCCTTTCCTATTTATGATTCTAGAATCCTGAACCTTGTTTAGAATGTTGAGTTTTTTTTCATGATTGAAATGGAATGGATTGTGGCTGTTTTGGATGATTGCCATTGCTGACATGGTGAATGATTGTGGGCCTTGTGGCTGTTTATGGATCAGACGTTTGGGTGGAATGGTTGAATGTTACAGAGTGGGTGGCTGGATGAAATAATGAATGGCTGGGTTTGAACTTTGAATAAATGTTTTATCTTTATAATTTATGTTTTCAATTTGTTTGTAACTTGTTTTCCATTTTTCTATAATCAGTATGTAACTTGTTTGAGTTATTTCAAACATCAAACTTGATTTGTTGTAACTTGTGACTTGTTTTTCAAAATGAATGTCTCATTGTCTCTAGCAACCATGATGCGGATGACATGCCAACCAAGGAAGAATATTGGTCCAATCTTTAAGCTGATGACGACAACGATGATGATGATGATGATGCAGATGAGCAAGTTCAAGAGGTTGGTACAATTGGGGATGACGACAATGAAAATGAAAATGATTGTGATATGGCTGAGAAGGGGAACATGCCATTATAGGACCAAGTTACAAGTCTCAAAAAAAGTGGCATAGGATAAGGAGCATAAAGCAAGTGCAAGCATTCTGAACAAATTTGACGTGCATCATATTAAGGTGCATGCTAATTTCATAGGCACTGAAAAGGGGAAAAATGCAACAGTTCGGTATTCTCCAAAAGTGAAGAACAACAAGCAGTTGAAACAGAAGTTTGAGGTACTTGTGTTGAATGCACATAAGTTGCCTCGAAAGAGGCCATTGAAGAAGTCCAGAATAAACTTCTTTCCTAAATCAAGTGCAAGTAGCATAACTGGCAAGCAAGGTTCATCATCTCATAGAGAAATAGTTTGGTGCCGATTGTTGGACAAGATGGGTGATAGGTTTGAATGATCAAAGCATCAGGGAAGCAACAGAAAAGACTTATAACAATGAGGTCACTTGCCCAAAATTTTGGAATGAAATCAATGGGGCTCTGAGAATCACAAGGCCAATCTATGAAATGATCCAATTCACAGATCAAGAATGGTCTTTTATAGAAAGAATGGATGAAGGCATGGATGAGATGCTTGAAAAAATCAATGATGCTTTGAAAGATGACTCTGAGAATCACAAAGCCAATCTATGAAATGATCCAGTTCACAGATCAAGAATGGTCTCTTATAGAAAGAATGTATGAAGGCATGGATGAGATGCTTTGAAAGATCAATGATGATTTGAACGATGACCTGGAGACATGAGACATAGCTGTGAATATTATAGATTAGAGGCTGGACAAGATGAATGTACCTTTACAATGCTTGGCACATGCTTTTACTCCAAGATATTATTATGCGGATCATCTTGTACTTCCAACATCAGGAAGCGGGTCAAGAGTAGCTCCAAGTAAATCTGGGCATGCTTTTGTGAAATGTGATGCTAGCCAGTTATATAACAAGTTAACAACTAGTATTCCCCGTTCTTACTCTCTCATGTTCTTTAGTTGCACTTCATGACACTGATGTATGGAAATATGCAAAGAAAGCAATGGAAAGGATTGCTGGAGATGATGAGGATCATACTAGTACTCTTAGATCCCATTTGTTTGAGTTTGAGGATGGACATGGAATGGCATGGAGATCAGTTGGAGCTCGTAGAGATACCAGAAACAACAACATTTCAGCAATAAAATGGCGGGACATACATGGTGAAGATGTTTCTGAGTTGCAAAGAGTGGCAAAGAAAGCCCTAGCACAACCCATTAGCACCTCCTTGACTGAGAGACTATGAAGCACCTATAGCTTCATACTAAATGTGAAGCATAATAGGTTAAACTTCAGCCAGTGCCGACCCACGAGTTTATAACTACTCTAACTTGAGGATGTTAACGAGGTGCAAAATTATAAATGAATTTCTTGAATGTTCTTTAATTTTTATAGTTCTATGACTTCAATGTCTATGTTAGATAGCAATCAACATACTATCTCCCATTGATTTAAGTTTAGGAATGAGTATATCACAGAGACATATAGTGCGATATTAATCCCGAGTTACAAACACTGATGAGAGTCTTGAGGAACTTGAGGGGTAGATGCTAATATTGCCCCATCGAGGACTGTCCCCCAACATCCCCAAACTCCCATAATATCTCACTTTACTTGTAAGCCAAGGAAAAAAGATGGTAATAGTTCAAAATTCAAACATTTTAATAATTATTTTTTTACTTCCAGTCTTAAAATATGTTATGCTATTCACTTATTCTATATACATATACAGGTGCTTCTTCCGATCCATCCTACACAAACAAAGGAATATCAAAGGACCAATGAGTCTGTAGTTTGCAATTTCTGGATATGAGATCATATCAATGTGGATTTAAGATATTAGTGTTTGACATTTTGTAACCTTAAAGAGTTATGGAATTGGATTATGGGTTATAGATGTCAAGCACTATGATTTAGTTTTGAAATCACAAATTATGTGAAAGATGTTTATGAAATTATTTTTTTTGGCGGGGGTGGAGAAATTTTCTTTTTTTTTTGCACTTCTCACTTCATGCATTGGCAACATTGGTTGAGACTCATAATTAGATTTATAAATTTTTCATCACTATATAACTGAAAAATAGCATAGTTACAAAGGATTTGGAATAATTGAAGTTTTAGGGAAAAAGATGTTTTTGATGATGCCCCATCTAGTCCTAAATAACTAAAAAGTTGAGAGGCAACAGTAGAAAGCTACTACAAAGAGATAGTATAGGAGACAAATGAGCAATATATTTGTTAATCCAAACCATTCATCTTTTGGCCACATCTTAAATAATGAAAATTCTTTTCAGTTAGGTGATCTTAACATTTCGCCTAGCAAAGAAAATTCAAGTTTCGTTTTCAAATTTTTTGGAGACGTCTATTTTTCATTCTATAACAATAATTATTAAAATCAATCCAGAAAGAAGTTTGTGTATGTACTATCTAAGAAGTGCCCTAGATGATGTGCAGCTTGGATCTTGAAAGATCTAGGCTTGCATGTATGAGCTTGGGATCATCAAACTGCTGAAATTTTTTAAAATTTTGTTCTTTTGGAGCCATCTATTTTTCATAATGTAACAATAATTGTTAACATCATTATAGATAATATAAAAATATATATATGCACATTTATTCTTTTTCTTGTTGTTAGGATGGGGGGAAAGTGGGGAGACTTCAAATAGGAATTGCAGATGCTTAGGAAACGTATGAGTATCTTTACAAACTAAAAAGGAAATGCTAGACAAAAGATAGAAAAGGTTAGAGTAAAAATAAGAGAAAATTTAATGATTTTTAAGAGTCCACTTATTCAACCAATAGAATAGAAGATTATAAACATAATTAAAGAACTATTTGAGATTAATTAGGAAAAAAGAGGGATCACAATTTACTTTTAAGATAGACATTTATAGAGAAAAATTTTATGAGAGAGATTATAGGGTTTAAAATTTGTTGCAAGAAGAGATTCATTCAGAGAGAGAGAGAGAGAGAGAGAGATTATATAAGTTCTGAGGATTGATTGAGATTTAAGGGTAGAGGAGAATATAGAACTAGAATTAGAAATTAAATGAATTGAGATAGAAATGCCATGAGGCTGAAAAAAGAGAGGCTGTATAAAGCAAATTTAAAATATAAGATAGAATGTAAAGACTCTAAAGATCCCACTTATTCAACAAATAGAATAGAAGATTATAAATATAATTAAAGAATTACTCAAGATTAATTAGGAAAGAAGCGAGGGACCAAGATTTTTATTACAAACCAAAGGACATTTACAGTGAAAGATTTTCTGAATAGGTTATAATGTTTGAGTTTTGTTGAGAGGAGATCTGCATGTGTATGAGAGAGAGAGAGAGAGAGAGAGAGAGAGAGAGAGAGAGAGAGAGAGAGAGAGAGATTATATATGGAGAAATTTTTAGGGATTGATCAAGATACAAAGCTAGAGGGGAATATTGAATTAGAATTAAAAGTTGAATGAATTAAGATAGAAATATCATGTGACTGAAAAGAGAGAGTGTCTATAAAGCAAATTCTTTAGTAGCCATTCATCAAACCAACAAAATAGGACAAGAATAAAAAAAATCCAAATTTCAAAAAGGCCCCGGAGCAAGAAAAAATAAGAGTCAATGGTTCAAAAAGAGACCCTTTTATCTTAATAGATATAGAAGATGTATAGATTCATAAAGTTACGCGAACAATTATCAATATAAAAAATTTAAACATGTAATTATCAATTTCAAATATATGAATACTTTTTATATTAGATACACCAATGCTTCATGAGATGGAGAGCTTTGGCGCAACAGTAGAGTTGTCATTGTGTGACCTTGAGGTCACGGGTTCAAGGCTTGGAAACAGCCTCTTGCAAAAATGCAAGGTAAGGCACAAGGGACCTATAGACCCTTGTGGTCTGCCCCTTCCCTAGACCCTGCATATGCAGGAACTTCGCGCACCAGGCTGCTTTTTTACACCAATGCTTCATGACCACTAAATAAACAGATTCTACATTTACTAAATACTGCAAAGACAACTATAGAAATAACAAACACCACAAGTCGAAATAGATACCCACTTCCATGTCTATATAAAGAATCAGGAACATATACAGAATGTTCTCCTAAAGTTTTGTCGGCAGAAATATTCCAAATAAATGGTACATCAAGTATACATACATTTCTTTTCCCTTGTTTCTTCTTTTGAAATAGTAGATTGTGTTAAACAGGAAAAGTACACAACTGCTTTCTGCACCAGGCCATATGGATATAAACAGAAGAACAAAGGATCTTACTTGTTACAATACTCATCAAATATCAGCCGGAGTTTGTTGGGCACGGTATAGAGACAGCCAACTTCTGTAAAAGCACCCCAAGTATTTGGACTGTAGGGGTATATATGCAACCCATGTAAGATGGTCTCCCATGCTTTCGAGACTTTCAACTGCTTAACATGCTTCCGAACCATTTTGATATAATAGTTGAACAAAGATTCAAGTTGAGGACTTTGGGTTCTTCTTTCTAAGGCAGGACCACATCAGAGAATTAAGCAGGGAAATTTTATAATTTAACTTCACAAACAGTAATATGTGATTAATAAATGGAGCACTTCTGGTTTTGTTGGTGTAACACAAGTTTAACAACACAGAGAATGGACAAAATTCATTGTACAAATCAAGAGCTCCAAGGATAGAAGATCAAATAAATTATTAATAAACATAGCTATGAAAATGAGAGACCTACAGGATATTATCATTTACTAGGAAAAAGCACAACAAACTAGAATGTGTCTGCAAAAACATATATGCGCAGATAAGGGACATTAGTGTCAGAGTTGCAAACCTCAGAAACTGAAAAACAGGACAAAAATGGCAAAGTAGTCCATCCATCTTCCTTTTAAAGCCTTTTCTTTTCCTTTTGCAAGAAAGACATATTGCATTCATGTAGTCAAAAATCATGACTCATGAGATACATACATGATATAAATTGAATAAGAATTATTGTTAATTATCTCCTATTTCTAGGGCCTCTCAGCCACTTCGTGGTTCCATCTTTCATACCCTTACTACAGTAATGCTTGAATATGTTATCAATACCTAAATCACGAATACAGATTCACTAGTATTCAACATCAACAATTCAACTCAAATATTATTTCATAAGTACGTCTTGAGTTTGAGAAAGCTCAGTGTAAAATTTATAATTTGAGAGAAGGTAATATGAATTATGATGTTATGAAATAGCATAATAGATGTTATAAATCCATATATTATGGTCCACACTTCAGATCCTACTGTATTAAGAAAGAGTTTTGATAATTATATTAAAAATCCATATAATTGGATTCAGGTCCTATCCCTTTAGATTCAGCCTCTATGGGGCTGAGGTTGAGGAAAGTTTACAAAGCAAAACAAGACTAAGGATGGTTCCAGTAAATCAAAAGTGAACCAAAATATAAAGAGCAACGAGGACAAGAATGGCACCAGCAAATCAAAGGTGAATAAGAAGCTGGTGAAGCACAAGTGTCTCTATTTTAAGTAAAACTGATTCAGTAAAATAACTTTGACATGGTTGAAGGTCAAAAGTGCTGCTAAACAGGCAAAAAATGGGATGTTTGTCACTGAAATCACAGGAAACTGACAAGTTCATTAGTTGAAAATTTCTAATTTGCTTCATTAGCCTCTAAAATGATCATGTCATCTCTTGCATTGATGAGAATCATAACACTGTACCCAAAATAAGAAATAAAAAAAAAATAAGACACCAGGTTGCCTATTATCCAGCTTCATAGTCAAGCTCATTAAAATTTGGAAGACTTGCAAAAAGTTATGTTATGGAAGCAGAGCCAGTCACGCTGAACAAAGGGAAGAAAAAAATAATTTTAAAGGAAAGCAACACTCTTCTCTAGGTTGTGGACAAGCTTTTTAATGTGAAGCAATAGACCAAACTACTTGCATCTTTACATGCTCTGGATAAATACTTTAGTCTCCTGAGAATCACTAGTCTTGCAGAAACTATTGGCAAAAAGCAGAACTCAAGAGTTGAGTTATTCGTAGACTGTTTGACTTTGAATGTCGCTCATTATGTGTTATAGGCTTTTACTCCCTATTATATTAAGCTTCTAAATGGTAACTACAAATGTGATTCCCAAAATTTACAATCACAATGCAGGATTTATCCTGTTGGTAATCTAAAACAGTTCATCTGCTGGGTCTCATCAAAGATGGGCATGCCTAAAATCTTCTCCATTGTAACATCCTCAACAATCAAGCTCGTTAGATACCTAGGTCCTATGGTACTTTGTCCAAATAATGAACAAGCGCAAACGCCACAGTTTCTCTTTCCTCCTATTCCTTCCCTTTTATTGCTTTTCATCCCCTCAATCCTTTTTCCTTTGGCCCTGACTAGATTGCCAATTACAGAACTTAAAAAATCTCAAGAGACACCAATGCAGTGACTGAAAAGAGAAATATACACATTAAACCTGCTTAAGCATTCTCACTAAAACTGGTCCTCAGTGGATGGCAAGTACAAACTTAAACATTTTTAGGGAGATTGATCCTCAGTAGATGCCAATTACAAACCAAAACATTGGCACTAATATTGGCCCTCAGGAATCACTCAAAAATTTTAGATAAAAAGATAAAATTTGATCCTCAGTGGATGCAATTTACAAATCCGCTAAATCTCAACAGACACCAACATAGTCTGGAAAGTGAAAGTTTACATGTTTAAAGATTCTCACCAACATGGCAACATGTTCAAAAACAGGAAAACCAAGCTAAGATTTCCTTTGATAATGCAACAATATGGATGTCAGAGTTTGGATCTGATAACATACTGCTGAAGGATAGTGGTGAGGAATAAGAAGGGCAAAAGAGAAATAAACCTGGAAGCACCATGGAGAATGCTTCTTCAAAAACAGCACTACCAGCACCCCACCCAGTAGTCATATCTTCAAATAAAGCAGCTGAACAGATGAGAGCAATAGACCAATCCTTTACGTCACCACGTGCCCATGCAGATCGTAAATTTTTAATTTGCTCTTTGAATCCTTGGCGTGCCCTCAGCACCTGCAGATTCGATGCTTGACACTTAAAAGGTGTGTATTTTACACCACCTCCTAAGCAGGATAGAATATATATTGCACGAGTTGGAGATGATTCTGTATCAGTTACAGAAGTAGAAACAGTGAGCTCCATCTCTGAATACCAGAAGTACAGTAGGGGTGCATTTGCTTGAAGATCCTGTTCAATTAATTTAGAAAACAATTCAATATGAAATTTCTAGATAGTACAGCAAGTAACAGCAAAAAAAAGGCCAAGTCCAACCACAATCAGGACAACAGTAAGCACACAATGAACTTTCATGGGCAACTTTTATGTAGAATGAGAATTTGATATCCAAGAGCCAGGAAGTGACAAAGAATTCCTGGAAAATACAGAAGCCTACAAGTCAGACATACAAATGTGTAGGGGCACACAGAGACACGCATTGAAACACAGCAAAATGGCAAGTGCACACACAGACACACACACATATAGATACACAAACACGGAGAAAAGAGAGATACCGAACAAATCAGATATTCAAATGGAAGAAGAATGCATAGTCATAAATAACAATGGGCTCCTGATCTATGCAAAACAGTTTCTCGGATTAAAAAATTCGAAGGAATCTGAGTTTCCTAGCGCTTGGTAATCTGATTCTTCCATGAGTTAGAATTTTCAAGTAAAACAAATTCTCATATAGCTGGAATTAGATTCTCTTTCTAACCAATGAGACTCTCATTTCCATGGGAAATCTGATCATACCAAAATTGCTCGGTTTGGCACCTCCTGCCCGCAGAGCTACAGCGAAAAGCCGTCAAGGACCATTTCTGTGGCAAGCCAGGCCATCCTAGAGGGCTTACCCCATGGTAGAGCCTGGTGCACTGAAGTTGCAGCTTGCGTTATGTGTTTTTTTATTGACCCAAACTGTCAAGCCTCTGTGCTCCCTTCATGGCCGAGGCCTGCAACCCACTGCAGAGAAACAATATGAGACTGACTGTCCAGCAGTTGCATGGAACACATCTTCAAAAATGCATTCTGGCCCCACTTTTTTCCGTCTTTTCAGTGATCCAACCCATTCCTGATCCGGACTACCTCACATGGCCTAACATCCCAAAAGAATATGATCTGTTGGATCCGTGGAACATCAGTGCTACGGACTTTTTGAAGTCATAAAATACAGCACATAACACAAAAAAGCCCAAAAACAGAACACTGTTTAGTATACAACATCAAGATGCCCAAAAAAGTTAGTGTCTTCAGATAGATGAGATTTTGGAACTTAGGCCATCTGAAATAGTCTGAATCAGATGAACATTTGAATCACAGAAAAATGTGGGTCCGAAATAGGCTTTTTTTTACATGTTCCATTCAACTGCAACGCAACCAGTCACAACGTACAATTTATACTCATTGTGAATCGTATGCACCAGATGACCAACTTGATGCACTATCAAGCATGATTTGTGCAACGTGACAACAAATCCATTGCCAGAACAATCAACAGCTGCAATAGACTTTCAAATTAAATGCACAATGCAGCTGGATGCAGGTGAAAATAAATGATATCCGCATCACACATCCTCTACGCCCACACTAAACAGTTTCATTTTGGAGAGGCATGCCAACGAATCCAATTTCAAATTGAATCAGCCACAAAATAGTTGCCCACTAGGATTCCCAGTGAACACTGAATTAAGTCATGCAAGAATAAAAAGGGCACTAATTCGTTGCATCCTGAAAGTGACCATTTATACATGTGAGCCACATGAACACATATATAGTGGAAGCTACACAACTGTCATTCTTTTGTCAACCCAACAATACTTAGAAGGATGACAACCAAACAAAAGGAAGGTTTTCAGGAAAAACTGTAAAATTCATGAATGTCACGATAAAGAAGACAGAAAATGGTGGGTAAAATATATTACACCAGTATAATGCTCAGTTTTGTACGAGTGATGGAATGAGGATTAGTACTAACTGAAAACATTAAAATAGATACTAAAGAAGATTAAGAAGATGGGTAGCAATATGCGTCCTAGTTTTTCCTCATGCGCCCCTCATTATAATGCTCAGTTCGGAATTATTCACAATATTGCTTTTAACTTTGATGGGCTATGTTCCAAAACTCTCAGCCATTGGATGATCCTAGCTATTGTTTTCTCGAGTTGAAAACTAGATGGTAAAGAATCTCACCATCTATTTTACCACTAGAAGTAGGAGTTGCTATGATAATCTCATGAATGGGAATTCAGGAGCATGGTCCATCAAATCAAAGGCAACATTTTGAATGGTTTGGATCCTTAGAAACCTAGGCCCCCGTAGGGTTATGGCCATTATTACCATTTAGTGAGGGTCTTATGAGAAAAAATAAGGGGCACATCTATCACTATCCAATAAGAATTACCTTCTGTTTTAGAGAAAATATAGGTGTTTGGTGTAAGCACAAAGAATAGAAGTACATTTTTCTAAAAAACATGAATTTTAGCAAAGAAAATTTCCAGAGGGAGCATTCTTGAGGAACAATGAATGCAGCAAGGATAAAGCTAGATCGTCCACTTAACAAAAAATTGAAATTTTACAGAAGGCTCGAAGACCACAATAATGTCATATAAATAAGCTTCAGATGTTAAGATGCCAAATCAACAAATAGTATTCAAGTTGTTTTTGCTATTAGTTAGTGATAACTGACTGATGCCAGTGGCATATAAGATGCATCTCAGATACAGTTTGCACGTTTTATTGAGGAACATGCCCAAGCCTATTTAGAACATCTCGATCAATTACTAAAAAGGGATGCAGCTAGGCATCTTCTACTTCATTTTTACTGCTTATTTCATTAAAGAAAGGTTTTTGGATGCTTCAATCCTCCATAAGTTGATTTAAGTATTTCAATCTTTTTATGTTTAGCATTTAAAAAAAAAAAAAAAGAAGGGTAATGTTTGAAATACATATAATCAAGGTAGACCCCCTTAAAGTAATATCTGATAAATTAATTATCCCTCTAAGCTAATATAATGTGTCTAGTACCAACTTGCGTCAACCAACTTGCACCACTGTGGTAAATTAATAAACCCACAAAACTAACAAGATAATAAATTTTCAGAATTTTCTTAAAGGCCCACTAATTACATAAATTAATATTCTAAAGTTTGAGGACTCTTTTCTCTAAGGAAGGAGCTCAAAGCCATTTGCTTCAGCTCAAAATTGAAGGAAAACTAGGAAAAGGTGCAAGCATTCAGAGAGAGAGAGAGAGGTATTAGGAAAACTAGCAATACACCAAGACAAGCTGGATTTCTATTGGAGAGGAATTAGAAGAGGCTTTGGAGAGAAATTTGGAAAGGAGAGAGATGTGAGATATTTGTTGAGAGGAAATTGGAAAGGTTTGGAGGGAAAATAAGAAGAGATAAAAGGTAAGAGAATATTTATGCAAGAAATAGAGAAATTCAGTAATTATTAAAGAGGATAAAAGAAAGAAAAGAAATTGTTAGAGAAAGTAGAAATGCAAAAAAATAATCCACTTAATTAATGGAAAATGATAGGCATCCCATATATATTAATTTAAGTGGCACGTCAGCTAAAATAAAACCCTGCTAAATCACTAGAAACCTCCAGTCCCAAGGCTATCAATTGAAGGAGGTTATACTAGTATGTAGAAAAGATAGGAGTTGAATCAATGAGCTTCTCATGATTTTCATCAACACTTTATCGTATGCAACCTTGTTTCCATTTTTTCTGAATAATGTTCACATGCCTATTGGCCAGGGGCAAACTGAGTAAAATTAACTAACAAAATAATTTATTAAGATAATGCATTACAACAAAGTGTTCGAGAAGACCTATACAATGACAGAAGTCCGTGAAAACATCCAAATCTTACCGCTGGGAGCCCTTCTAAGGAAGCCAAGGCCATGTCAAATATCTTTCTTGCAAGGTCAATATTTCCGAATGCAGCTTCAATTCTAGCATAGACTCCGCAAAGTAACAAGTCCTATAACACCAAGATCAACAATATTTAAACCAAAGTTTGGAAAGAAAGCTAGCTAACAGTAATTGTACTACAAGCAGCAAAGTTCAATTGCAACATGATTCAAGAGAAATTACACAATACTAAATAATGGGTACCTTTCATCTTGACTTCTTTCCGCACTCACCCACCACTTTCTTGTGTGGCTGTGTGCGGAAAGGGTATATCCACGTAGAAAGTTCGAGGATTATGCTCTGCTCGGCAATGACATTGTCATTGCCGATGAGAGAGTTGTGAACCAATTAGTCAAGGTTATGAGTCAATTAAGAGTGAAGATTTCAAAAAACTCTCTCACTTCTAAAACTGGTGACAGTGAATTTGCAAAGAAATTTCCAATTCGCAACAATGATCTTTCACCAATTAGTGTTAAAATGCAATAAGGCAAACCATCCATAAAAATAAAACTATCACAAACTTCTCTACCAGTATGTATAGAAGATATCAATTCTGCCACTAAATTCAGTGCACTGTTCATTTTCAATATTCATCTGGAAGACATCAACTATATGAGTCCATTACAATGGTCTTCGAGGCAAGGTTTATCCATGAGTTCGTGGATGAACCATCAAATCCCATGCTAGTTGAAGCATGCCATGAAAAACAGCCTTTGTTCTTTCGAAAGACAATGATCACTATTTTTCCTCTTAATACAGTATTTGCAGCTTACAGACCCTTTGTGGTCCGCTTCACTGGACCCTGCATACGCAGAAGCTTCATGCACCGGACTGCCCTTTTTCTAACAGCATTTGCAGCTTATCCACTAATCGAACTTTCTCTAGTGCATATGTTTTATGCATGAAACTTCTATACTCTCCCCTTTATGAATGAGAATTCCTTACCACTTTTTCACAATATCCAAGAAGGCTCAATCTCATTCCACAAAAAGCTTTTGGTAATATCGTCCCGTACCCAATCATGAAGAGTTTTGTGGACAATCTGAATCCTACATAAATAAGAATATATGAGATAATAAACTCTCTTTTCCTTTGACTCCATTTAATTGTTTATCATTTTTAGACCTCCAACTGTAAGACTTTCTTCTAATGCGCCTCTTTGGAACTTCTAATGCATGATGAGTTCAGTGAATAGACCTCCAAGGTTTCTCTAATCAGTAACTTCTTCCTATCAATGTTAATAATTTGCTACATTGTTCCATTTCCCTATTCAATTAAACAGTCTTCTAATAAGTTGTTATACACAATGATTCAGTACATGAGCCATTGGAGTTCTTCATAAGAATGTGAGAATGCTAAAATGAGTTAATTTTCCTTATTTGAATTTTGATCATCGACCATATTTTTAACTATCAATCTGCAGAACGTTATACGCAAGTTTTAATCAAGTCAGCAAACATAAACTTACACACTATATCACTGTCAAATTTTGCTATATTTTTCCACCAAAAACATCTACATGTGCTAGTATCATTCCATCAAATTAGAGAAAATGCACCTTTGGTTCTGAAAGCAATCCAGCTATTAATGCAAGGAAAACCTCCAAAAGTGAAAAAGTTAACAGGCTCCTCAGTTGCGGTGAAATTGGTTTCAGAAGAAAATTTTGAACCAATCTTTTTGAGAATTGATTTCTCAAGAAATTGTTTTACCTCGTCTGGGTGAAAGGAACCCAAAGAGAGAGACCAATAAGCATGGGAATGCAGATCAACTGAATATCCCAATCACGAATCCCCTGCTAGGGCATCTAGCAATAAAAAGGTTGTTTGAGTCATCAAGATAAGCAATACAAAATAAGCCTTGGGCGTGAGGTTGAGGGGGACAATGGGGCATCATCACAGTGTGGCAGCATCAATGCAGCTGGCAAATACAATGACAGCAAGTATGGATTTTACAGCCAGAGGTGCTAAGCCTCTTGCAGCGGTAAAAGTTGTCGTCTTGTGACCTTGAGGTCACGGGTTCAAGGCGTGGAAACAGCCTCTTGCAAAATGCAAGGTAAGACTGTGTACTTTAAGCCCATGTAGTCTGCCCCTTCTCCAGACCCTGCATAGGTGGGAGCTTCGTGCACTGGGGCTGCCCTATTTAGGCGTTAAGCAAACAATGTACCACTGAGTACTGCAGGGGACGATGAGGCAGTGGTGGAAGAATTGGATGCAGGTTCTGGACACTATGTTGTCAAGAGACAGACACACACACACACACACACACACACACACACACATATATATATGTCTCTTCCCCTTCCTCGGACCCTGCATAGGTGGAAGCTTCATGCACGTGTGTGTGTGTGTGAGGGAGCCTCATGCACATGTGTGTCAATTGTTTCATACAGCTTCAAGGAGGAGCAAGTGACAGCTGATTGGCCAGGACAAAGTAGAAAAAAGAAAAGTTAGAGGAAATGGCAATTAGAAACTTTTCCACGGCCAATCAATATCCCGATTAGGGGTCGGCCACATGAATCTTAGTCCTCCATTCACCTCTATTAAGTATCAATGTGTGAAAGAATTGCAGGAGAGTTACCTTTTTTTTGCTGGTACTGGTTCTCAACATTTAAGGTCATGCACATTAGGAGTTTTCTATGAAGCTATTCCCTCTAATTGACTTCTATAAAGATTAAGCGAGCCAAGTGACCTAATCCTCCACTTCCATACAAATTAGATTAAGACAATAGAATTTAGTGCAACCAAAGCTCATCTTAAGTTTGATGGTTGTCACAAATAGGAAAACAAAAGAGCCATCTACTGGACAAACTCCAAAAGATCATCCTTGCTCACGATGATCGTTCAAAACCAAGTATTTGAAGGTAAAGGGTCTATGCAATTAGTCTTCAACTAACCAAGCCTAAGTGCATTGGTTAACCATCAAATAAGATGTGATTCAAAGAATAGTGGTTGAATTTTTAGTCTTACCAAGCAGATGGCAGATGAGTATAATTTGGCTAAAACTAGAGAAATCAAAGGGTATAAGCTCTGGCACCTAGGAAAGGATAATAATAGAAATGGCGTAAATATAGTGGTAGATAAAGAATTAAAGGATAAAGTTGTAGAAGTTAAAAGAATTAGTGATAGAATTATACTAATAAAACTTGTTCTAGGAGAGAAGATCAGAAATGTTATAAGTGCATACGCACCACAAGTAGGGTTAGAAGACAGAAACGAGAGACGGTTCTAAGAAGATATGGAGGGAGTCAAGCAAGAAATTCCCAACACAAAGGGAATACTTATAAGAGCAAACTTTAATGGTCATGTAGGAAAGGAAAGGGAAAGATACAATAGGGTACATGGAATGTATGGTATTCAACAAAGAAATGAGATGGGGAAAGCTATCCTCGATTTTACTTTGGCATATAACCTAACTATAGCAAACACATACTTTAAGAAGAGGAGGGTTTTGCATCAGGTGCCAGCCAGCAAGTAAAACTTTTTGAAGAAGTTGAAAATGATTTTATTATTTTCTCTTCTTACTTACAAATGAATATACATATGTATATTTGCTTATAAGTAACAAGAGAAAATAATGAAAATCAACTTTAACTTCTTCGCTTAGGCAAACCTAACATGACATGAATCATCATTTACATTCTCTTAGGCTAGGGCGTCCCCCGTAAATGACGCGCTACATCAAATCCTAGGTGTAGTAGAAAATGGGCAAGGGATCCAAGGGCATTCCCCCAAAAGTGACACACGAAATCAGATCCCAAATATGGTGAAAAATGAGCAGGGGCTACTACAGCATTCCCTCAAAAGTGATGAGCTATGTCAAAACACAGGCGCAATGGAAAGTAGGCATGGGTTAATATCATGGGAGCCAAGAAGTGCGTGGGTAAATAAGCTAGCTCATGAAACTAAGATTCATATTGCCACATGGAATATAGGCACATTGGCAAGTAGGAGGCTGGAGTTAGTAAATATAATGAAACACAAAAGAGTCAACATTGCTTGTATCCAACAAACCAAGTTGAAATGAGCTAAAACTAGAGAAATCAATGGGTATAGTTATAGTACGTAGAAAAGGACAATAATAGAAATGACATAGGATGGTGGATAAAGAATTAAAGGATAAAGTTGAAGACGCTAAAAGAATTAGGGAGAATTATAATAATAAAACTTGTTCTAAGAGAGAAGATCATAAATGTTATAAGTGCATACGCACTGCAATAAAAAAGGGCAGCCCCGGTGCACGAAGCTCCCGCCTATGCGGGGTCCGGGGAAGGGGCGGGCCACAATGGCCTAAATGTTATAAGTGCATACGCACTGCAATGAGGGTTAGAATATAGAATCAAGAGATAGTTCTGGGAAGACATGAAGGAAGTCATGGAAGAAATCCCCAACACATATGGGATATTTATCGGAGCAAATTTAAATGGTCATATAAGAAAAGAAATGATATGATAGGGTACATGGAGGATACGGTATCTGATAATGAAATGAGATGGGGGAAACTATCCTCGATTTTCTTTGGCATATAACCTAGCCCTGGCAAACACATTCTTTAAGAAGAGGGATGAAAAATTAATAACCTTTAAAAGTGGACTCCATAAAAGCAAAATAGACTTTTTTATACTTAAGAATTCCAAAAGATCAATGTGTAAGATTTTAAGGGGATATCCAATGAGAGTTTAACCTCATAGCATAGGTGAATGGTTTGAATATCTACATTAAAAGATGGAAGAAAGGAAATGAACTGAATAGGTATCCAAAAACTAAGTGGTGGAACTTAAAAGGAGAGAGAATAACCTCACTCACAAACAAGTTGATGATAAAAAGGAAATAAAAACAATGAAAAGAACTAAATACTATGGATTTATATGGCCAAGTCCTTTAAGAAAGTGGCAAAAGACATCCCAAGAGTATCTAAAGGTAAAAGGCAATTAGTAAGTAAACTAGGTGGAGTGAAAAAGTGCAGAAAGTTATTAAAGAAAAACAGGTGTGTTTTAAAGCACGAAAAAAGACTAGAAATAATGAAAACTCTAAACAGTATAAGAATGCTGAAAATGTTGCTAAGAGAATAGTAAGTGAGGCTGAACTCAAGGCATATGATGATCTCTATAATAAATTATGATCAAGAAAAAGAAAGAAAGATGTGTTTAAACTTGCAAAAATAAGAGAACAGAGGGGCAAGGACTTAGACCACGTTAAGTGCATTAGAAGTAATGACCAAAAGATACTAGTCAAAGATGACGAGATCAAACAAAGGTGGGAAGGTTATTTTCAAAAATTTCCAAATGATTATCTAAAGTGAAAGAGGCCTTGAACAAGAAGAAATCAAAAAGGCCCTAGGGCCCAATGGTATACCAATAGAGGTTTGGAAGCATATGGGAGATACTAAAGTAGTTTGATTGACAAAGTTGTTTAACAAGATTATAAAATCAAAGAAAATGCCAGATGAATGAAGGAAGAGCTCTATCGTACCAATTTATATGAATAAAGAAGACACACAAAGGTACATTAATTATTGGAGAATCAAACTTACAAGTCACACTATGAAACTTTTTGAAAGAGTGACTAAGAAGAAGATATGGCATGAGACAAGTGTATTGAAGAACCAGTTTGGTTTCATGCTTGGGAGGTCTAACATGAAAGCATCTTCCTACTTAGACAATTGATAAAGAAATATAGGGAGAGGAGGGAGGACCTCCACATGGTCCTTATTGACTTAGAAAAAGCTTATAATAGGGTCCTTAAATTGAGCCCGCACCTTTTCACGTTGGTTATCAATGAGTTAACAAAACATTTGCACGAGGAGATTCGATGGTAAGTGTTATTTGCAAATGATATAGTTTTAATTAATGAGACAAAGGAGAGTGTAAACACAAAGCTAGAGTTATGGAGAGAAGCATTAGAATCTAAAGGATTTAAAATCAGCCGAACTAAGATAGAGTATATGAATGACAATTTTAGCAAGGAGAGCAACAGGAGTGGAGCACTCGCAAAGATTGATAACCAAAAAGTCCCCCTAAAAGACTACTTGCGGTAGTTAGGATCAATGATTCACAAGAGCAAAGAGAATGAGAAGTAGGTCACCTAGAGAATCCAAGCGGGTTGATACAAATAGAGATGTGCCTTTGGAGTTTTGTGCGACCAATAGGTGCCACTCAAACTAAAATGAAAATTCTATAGCGTGGCTGTAAAGCCAACCATGCTCTATGGAACAAAGTGTTGGACAGTTACTGAACAACATGTGCATAGGATAAGTGTCGCTAAAATGCAGATGTTGAAATGGATGGGTAGCAAGATAAGAAAGGAAAGAATTGAAATGAAAACATTAGAAGAAACTTAGGAATAGTACAATAGAAAACAAAATGAGGGAGATTAGACTTAGATGATGTGGATATGTCCAACAGAGACTGAAAATAGCACCGGTTAGGAGTGAGATGATCCAAGTCGAAGGTTCTAAAAGGGCAAAAGGAAGGCCCAAAAGAACGTGGATAGAAGTGGTAAGAAAAGATTTAAAAACTTTGGACTAAATGAAGCCATGACACTTAATAGACGGGAATGGAGAAATAAGATTCATGTAACAGGCCCCTAATCGGGATAAGGTCTTGATGTTGATGATCAGAACAAATATCAACACCCGAAAAATGTGCTTTGCTAATGAAGCAAACTAGGTATTTGTTATGGTGAATGTTCCTCCTACAAAATTTTGCTTTTCCTTTAGAGATTTACCCACTTCTATATAGTCTTTTAGGATCTCCTATTCTGCCAAAACATAAGAGATCCACTGCATGTTTTCTTCTTCTTCCCATCACAGCCAACTAGTAATAACACTGTAATGTTAACAAGTTGAATAAACCCAGAAACTATGTTGTCCAATTGAAAACGAGTAAGTAGCAGATGTTGCTCCACTAGAATTAGAGTTCAGAGGTAGCTTGCTGCTATCATTTTCGTGAATAGTATGCAACCAGATCAAGACATCCAAGGCATCAAATTTTACTATATTGATCTTTTATGTCTTGGTATACACTGTGGATTATAAACAATAGTCACATTGAAAAGTTTTCACAAATCACGACAGTAGTACCAGACAAGGCTTGTGTAGAGTTCCATAATTGAAGTCCAGAAAGATTATTGTGCCTGTGACCAATCTCCCAACCAAAAGTTTCTTGGTTCCTCACACCTTATCCCCCACCATCACCAACAAAAGGGAAAAATCCCACCAATTAATTGAGATATATAAAAGTTAAATAAAAGACACCCATATTAAAGTTAAAAACATCCTAGGCACTTAATCAAAACCTTTTATGGAACTGTAGCAAAAAATTCGTAATTCAAACCCCAAGCTAGTGACCTACTTCTTTTGTAGCTTCAATGACTACCCCAGAGGGAAGATGTATAGAGATGTTATTTCCCAACATCAATCTGATTAACTTGTTCATGAGAATACATTTATGTGAAGGGAGGAATTTCAGAACACACAGTAAAGATTCATGGCCGGACATTCCAATGAAGTCCTTTCCTATACCATGATTAAGTTTTTTATAGAAAAATGAATCATGCAAAAGTAAGGAAGAACTCCCAAAAGTGGCTGTAAACAAATGTTTTTCAGAGTGTGAGAAGGAATTTAGTTTCGAATTTTCGACATAGTCTAACCAAAGGAATGACAAACATGCCTAGCAAAATATGAGAGAAGTCGCATACATCACAGTATACCTGTCGATCATTTTTCAAAAGGAGTTTGGCTAAGGCCCGTGATGGGGTGACAGAAAAGGGACAAGATCTCATCCGTGTCGTAAACAGTTCTTCAGCATCTAGGACAGCTTCTTTCAGAACGTAATTATGAGGAAACACATTTAGACAAAGCAAAAGCGCATTGCGGATGAATTTCACGATACTAGTCCTTCGAGATATTTCATCTGAACTACCCATCAGAGCTTCCAGACTGGAATTATTTGAGTTGCCTTGTGCCCCAGTTACCACTTCATGCACTTCCCTTAAATGTTCTAAGATAGCATCAGGCAATACGTCCAAACTGAGGCTTCCATCCATCCAACATAGACTATTCGTGCAAATCCTGCAAGCAATCAGAGAGGTTATAATATCATCAGGACAAGCAAGAAAAGTCATACATATATAGTATGTATATGCCTGTTTCCAGCAAAACCAAAAGAGACATAGATGGGAATGTTGCACATATGATGAAGGGGACTTGATACTTGAAATATGTTTGCAGCTTCAAGTGAACGTGTACACGTAATCATTTGATGTATTCTGCAAAAAACTGATAAGAAAATTTAATCGTGTCAAAAATACCTCCCTTAAGAATACATATTAGTGTATCCATGTTTGTAAGAGAATGAAGGGCATTCGTTGAATATACTTGCATATAGGCAAGCATGAATAAGGGGAGCCTTGGTGCAACAGTAGAGTTGTCAATGTGTGAACTAGAGGTCATGGGTTCAATGTGTGGAAATAGCCTCTTGCAAAAATGCAAGGTAAGGCTGTGTACTATAGACCCTTTGTGGTCTGCCCCTTCCCCAGACCTCACATACGTGGGAACTTCGTGAATTGGACTGCGCTTTTTATAAGCAAACATGGATAAGCGTGTCTATAAGTACACGTTCGAAAGCAAGGAATGGAGAGGGTTAATCGGAGGCCCCACCCCGTCCTAGAGCAAGTTAATGTGACCCAGGATGGGGCAGTTGAAAACCCACCCCTCCCCATGGCCATCCCTATTAGAAAGTGATGACTCAAACTGCAAGTACAACTTCATCTTGGAAGGACAATGAATGACAAGATAATGTTTTCTTCTTCTGCTTCATGTAGAATACATCCAACCTTTTACATAACCATACAAGAGAATATTTTGTATTCTTGTGCTTGGAAAAGCTAAAATTGTCAATCTAACTCCTACAGTAATTTATCATAATCCTATCTTAAGTTCTGAGAAGGGGAGCCTTGGTGCAACAGTAAAAATTGTCATCATGTGACCTTGAGGTCACGGGTTCAAGGCGTAGAAACAGCCTCTTGCAAAATGCAAGGTAAGGCTGTGTACTTTAGGCCCTTGTGGTCCGCCCCTTCCCCGGACCCCGCATAGGCGGGATCTTTGTGCACCGGGCTGCCCTTTTTTATCTTAAGTTCTGAACAAAAACCCAAATCGATGCTGAAGTTCATATCTTCAAATTCATTTACGCAAGTTATCACAATATCATCTATTTCAACCTAAGAGTAAATTTATATATAGGAACTAATTTGTTACTTCACATACAAAATAATTATGTATTGAGAATGATGTGGCTATATAATGTAACATACAATAGGGCATAAAAACATGACAACGACAAACAGAGATAGATTCCAGTGGGAGCAACAGGTAAATCGCACACTTATAACTGATATGTATAGAGGTCACATCTTTTTTCATGATAACATTTAGAAAGGTTATGATATGTAAGTATACATCAACAAAAAAACCTCTAGCACAAGAACAGCATAATAAGACCCCAATATCCAAAAAGCAACAACAAATCATGCACTTAAAAATAAACATGTATAAATGCCACATATTCCTGTGATTAGATCATGAAAATGTTTTTTTGTATAAGATCATGAAAATGCAAATCTGGGGAAGACCATTCTTTGAGACACAATCGGATAGAGCAGAGATTGAAACAGCTGTTCTTCCACTACTAAACATATCACTTAACAGACGATAAAGGCCTTTCCTGGAGATGGTATTAGCTAGAGGATTTTTCTGTATACCCACAGGATCATGTTCAACAACCTGCTTTTTGAGGTCTACACGGGTTATACAGTCCTTAAGGGCCAGTTAAAGTGTTTCGCAATTCAAGTGAATGATAAGGAATGTGAAGTGGCAAAAAGATTATCAGTACATTTCCAAAGGCTTTGCAAATATGCCTTCATGTTACAGAGGAAAAGAACTCCATGATGTCCAAAAGAAGCAGCTACTGTCAACTAGAAAGTGAAACGGCATTAACTGGACAGTATCGTGGAAAAACTACAGACCCTTGAGAAAGCTTCCCGCCAAAGAACTCAATAAATTGAGAAACCAAGCTGAAACGGCCCTCCTCTGAGCACAATGAAAATAGGTAATCATGGATATCTTCAAACAAGATGACCCTTGAAAGTTGCTCATCATCTTCTCTAAGCTGAGTGTTATCTGTGAGGACAAGTTTCATTATACACATGGAATGAGAGCACGAGAGTGGAGTAACATAGTCAAGGAAATATTAAAGATAATAGAAGTACACAATGTGACAACATATAACCAGGGAAAGCAAGAAGCAAGCACCAGAATTTCCACGCACAGGCATCCATTGCTCGTGTTCCCTCAATGCCTCTTCTCGTGACCATCTAACCCATGTAGAAGTATCTTTGACCTCACTATCAGCCTCAGCATCGATATTAACACCCAGCTTCTTCAGCAAAGACTCAACATCTTCTTCCTGCTTGATACTTTTAGTCTCAAAATCTTCTCCACTTTCTTCATCACTAACATCTTTTACTGACGTATCCTGCTCTTTGCCCATTTCTTTATTTCTGGACAGAGGTTCTGACCAACCTGTCCAACCACCCACTTCTGCTTCAGGGAGGACACTCTCTGCAGTAACCTTCTGCTTATTTTCTTCCTCTTTTTCCAGCCATGCAGACCACCCAATGGCTCCATCATCTCCAAGCCTTGCACCATTACCATTCCAAAAGTGCTCAAACAATTTCTGTTTACTTTGCTCGGTGAGGAGTAAAGAAGGGCAAAATAAACTATACTCCATTTCAGCCTGAAACAATCCTGTTGCAACCTCTTGGTACCCGGTTTGCCATTCAAACTTGCATAGGCTAACAAATACATCAACCAGACCAAGTTCCAGTTGAATGAGACTAGGATCTTTCACGTGTGGTTTAGCAGTATCATAAACCTGCATCAGAGACACATGCAGGAATCATATAAGCAGTGGTCTTGAAAGAAACTTTGTACTTTGGAACACTACTTCACCAAAAAATCTCTAAAATGATTTTTTCTTCACTGAGAAGCATAAAATTGCCAATTGGGAATAGAATAAATGAGAAGGGTAATAAAGTAAATGCGACTTCTCTCCCCACATCCAATGAACCACTTAAGGGTAATGAAAATCTCACAAGAGAGCAGTTTGACCACATGAAAAGCATCTGTCTCCCTGATTTAGTTCTTTTATGTCACTGGAAATGCTAGTGGAAGCTGTCATTGAGCACATATTTGCCGGGAGCTCAATTTGCAAACCAGGTCCAGCAGCAATGGAGGGCCTTCAAAGGGTAATATAGGCGATGCCCAACTTCAATAAAGGAACCAGACGAAGAAAGTTACAAATTTTTTTTGACAGGTTAGAAGGAAAAGCTCATCAAAAGAGATTCTTCTGATCATATATAGACTCAGCCTAGAGTGTGGTCCAGGCCTTAGAAAGGTAGAGATGGCAGAACTGTCAGCGACACATTCCAAGAAGCTAATGTTATTCTGGAGGGTTTGCTATGGAAAGAACACTATCTCGCCTCCACTTATTTGCCTTTCTTGGTTTTGTAATTCTCAAATTCTGGCCGCTGGTGGAAAAAAAATCAGCCCATCAACCATTTTGCAGGTGACTGTTTTGGATTGCATTCTTTCATGATAGGCAACTAAGGGCTTACAGGATTCTGTACAGGGATAAAGAGAAAGAGAAGGTAGATTCACCGGGCTCATTAGTTTGTACAGAAGTGAACAAACTTGAGTTCGATTTGACCTTGATAAGACCTTAAATTCCTGGGAGATTAGTTTATAAATTAAGGATTTGTCATGGAATATTACAATGTTTTCAGTGCTCTTTTACCATCAAGACAGTGAAGTTGAGAGGCACTAGACAGACAAGGCCAATGTATCATGCAATCAGTGCAACTATTCTTATTTGTAACTTCCATTGATTTTTCTGATCTGTTACTTGTCTTGTTAAAGAAAAGGTAATTTGGCAATTCTAGTCTAATTGATCTTGTTCTTACTACTAATTCATATGTTCAACAGATGACGAATCAATAAATATGATAAAACAAGTACTGGCAAGTAAATCACCAAGTCGTAGTCAATCACAGGTAACCCAGAAAGTAGTAGAGCAGTCTCCAGAATCATAGCGATAAATAGGAAAAATAGTCAAGTGACTTGAAGAATTAATGGTTTTCAATGTGCAGAAGACTTATCTCATAAAACTTGTATGCTGTATTTAGTTTCATGTTCGTGAGCCATATAATCATAAAACAACAAGTTCACCATAAGAAAAAGTTTGTAAAATCCAGTGAACTCCAGACACCACCAATGGGAAAAAAAATGCAGTTGAAATTTCTCGACAACAGCCTTCGAAAGAAAAAGTACTTGACATACTTTAGCCAAATCAATATGATTGGATTTAAAAGAAATTACTATCTTGTAACAAAATGAAATTATGTACAAATAAAAGTGAACCTGCCTACACAGCCTGTAGCATGCGGCAGATAGTGACTGGATAGCATAAGCATATATTTTCCTCATGTCAGAAACCTTAAACCTTGAGAATTCGCCTTGACAGATGCGCAAGAACTCTTTCCATAACTTATAGCTACCAGAGCGTTGCTTAAGTGTTTTCTCCCATCTATCTATGAGGATATCAGTTGTATCTCTTCCTTTATAGGTCTGTAGAAGACAAAGCAACAATTCTTCATTATCAGGATTAAGTTCAACAGCCTTCTCCAGTATGCTGATCTTCTTCTCAAGTGTCTGCAGACGAGCTCCTTTTTGTGGCTGCTTAGCTGCAACCTTATCCTGATATTGGAAAAGGAAAAGTTTCTGCTGTCAATAAATTGAACCTCTGTAAAGAAATGAATACAACAGATACAAGCAGTTTAAGCATAAAAGTTTTGAGAAAGTATAAAGCAGCAGAACTCTTATCATGAAAACTAAAGATTCTACTTTCAATGAACAGAACTTTCTAAAGCAAGAAAAGGATATAGCTCCATAATTAGCTACCTGGATTACCATACAAATAGGACAGAAACACACCTGGAAGTCAGCAAATGCCAGCCAGACTTTTTCATCATGAGGTAATTCCCTGGACAGCTTGCTGAACTCTCTAGTTCTGCGAAAGACTTCATCTTCCCAGGATTCCTCGCATTCACCCTTAGCTAAGGATTCACTACTATCACATTCAACAGAAGTTTCCAGTTTAACTAAAGGAATGAATTCTCCAGGAGATTGTGAGGAACAGTCAGCAGCAGTAACTCGCAAACGCTTGAAGTCCTTGCGCTGTTCTAAAGCTAAATATTTCATTGAACAATAGCGGCCACCTTCTCTTAATTTGCGGTCTAGGTCATCGACATCTCCATCTGCATCCAAGGTTGAATTCCTTCGTTTCCACTGATAGAAAACTTTAAACGGAAACCCAGATAAGTTCATGGGATTGTGAATCTTGTAACGTGCAACGTCCATTCTGCAATTTTCCATAACATTGTCATCCATCGCTTACTATAAAATTTCAAGATTTATCTGAAATAGTAATTTACTTTCCCAACCAATTATGACTCCAAAAAAAGTTTTTTTCTATTAATTCTTTCCACCATTTTCTGAATTGCATCACCTGTACCAAATCACAACATATGTGTGTGTGTGTGTCAAACACCGTCATTCCATCAATTGCTATCATATATCTACAAATAGGCATTCAATGAACTAGCTCACCAGGCAAAGTTTACTTGGGAAATTCTACTAAGAAGTGACTGATCTATACGATACTTACCTACAATGTTCAATAATCCAATTATTACTAATCTGTGTCCCTGGCATGAGACTGAGATCAAGAATTTCGAAGATCATCTACCTCAATCAAATACATGAGTTCCAGATTTGGGCAACTAGAACTCAATCTGACAACAACACAAAGACTTAGACATGTCCAGACTATTGCATTGTCTAGTGTTTAACTGGGAAGAGACGTCAAATGCAGCTTAGCCTAAAGTGCTACCAAGAAGAGCACTTGCATCATCACATTTTGTAAGCACTACCAAGAAGAGTCAATGCATCATCACACTTAGTACGCAAGTGTGTGTGACTGGAACAAAGAGATGGAGACTCCAATCACGTAAAAGTGGTGGATGAATTGGAAATCTACTTGAGAACATCATTAGAGACCACAGCAACAGCCTAAAACTAGTAGGGTAAGGGAACTTCCCTAGTAACATATCAGAGCTGGAAACTTACTCATGACGAGCACAATGCCGTTTCCACGTGGGAGGACTGTCCTCCAGACAGAAACACTCATTGCCTTCTACATTCACAGAACGGACGAGGTAGTTTCAAATCTCTTCAAATTCTTTTTGGACTGAAAATGTCATTCAAATCTCTTCAAATTCTTCTCTGACGGAGAATGTCATTTTAGAATTTGAGACGAAGTATATCACCATATTAGTGACAATGATATTCAATTGCAACAGAAGTAGCTTTGATGAATCACGCAAGAGACCCAATGAAAAGAATCCATTGATTTCAAATATATGAACACCAAACAATCTCCATTTACTTTCTTAAACCAACTGAAACCCTAAAGATGAAAAAAGAATTTCGAACCTATAAAGGCATCCGAAAGCTAAATTATCGCGATCCCCACGAGTATCCAAGTAATAATCCTTAGTCTGCTTCGTATCGGAATCCGCCCAGGATTGAACACCAGATTTTCTCGAAGCATAATCGGCCGGTTCACTCGATCTTTTCCTCTTGGTTTTCTTCTTCTTCCTTCTATACCTGTCTCTCTTCTCACGGTCAGAATCCGAGGAATCAAGAAAATCACAGGATGGAGGTTTCGGAGGTGGGATTTCTTCGGCACCTTCCTCGTCTTCATCGAGCGCTAGATGGTATTTTTGGGAAGGCGCAGTCGATCTGGCTATGGTAGAGGCGTCGAATGTGAAGCTGGCATTGGAGAGCCATTGAGGATCTTCTGAGTTTTTTTGCTGAATGGAAGGAACTGGGAAGGAGGAAAGGGGAAATAGAGAGGTCTTCGTTTCTTCTTCTCCTTCTTCTTTCGCCTTTTCCTTTACTTCCTCTCCCGCGTCTTCCATTTCAGAATTCAGACCGAGTGACTGCTGCGCTCCCTCTTATATGCCTGATAGATGACCGACACAAGAATTTGCTAGTACCACTTGCCCGCTATGTAGGCCTGGATGATGAGTGGCGAGAGACAGAGCCTCCAAATGGTCTTTCCGGGCCGCGCCATGCCAGGTGTTTCGAAGATCTGAAACGGACACAGTCCGCCTCCCAAATCAGATGCACCGAAAATCTTGTCCGGTAGATGAGCCTAGCTGCTGTTTTTGTTCAGTTATAAAATAGACAGTAAAATATGTTTTACAATCCATTTTTCACCTTAAAAGACGAGTTATAACTATCAAATTGGATGACATACAATGTGAGAAAGAAATTATATATACATGTAATACTTAGATTCTTGCTAGCGTGAGCGAGAGAGATTTGAAATGTAGAGGAGGGTTGAGAAAGGCTTTTAGCCTCCTCTAATTAGATAGTCAATTCCTCCTACCGTCATGTAGGTACGATAGCCGGACCACATAAACTTCATATCTTTCTTCCTGTGTGTGTGGTTATTTTTGTAAATTATTGATCCTAATTGTCAGATCTGTCAGGCACAACAATCTGGTGCCTAACTCGTTTCCATGCAAACTAGTTTGGATTCCTAAGGGTGAACCCAGTTGGAGTTTATAGCCAGACTACATAAACTTTATATCTTTCTTCATGTGTGTTTATCCTTGTAAATTATTGATCCTAATTGTCAGATCTGCCAGGCACAACAATCTGGTGCATAACTCGTCTCCCATGCAAACTAGATTTTCTAGTTCGGATTCCAAAGGGTGAACCCAGTTGGAGTTTATAGCCTCCTCTACTCAGATAGTCAATTCATCTTCTCTCGTCGATGAAGGTATCATAGCCAGATCACATAAACTTCATATCTTTCTTCGTGTGCGTGTGTGTTTATCCTTGTAAATTATTGATCCTAATTGTCAGATCTGCCAGGCACAACAATCTGGTGCATAACTCGTCTCCCACGCAAACTGGATTTTCTAGTTTGGATTCCAAAGGGTGAACCCAGTTGGAGTTTATAGCTTGAGAAGAGTGGATGAGCGTGTGCCTAAGAGTAACAGGCGTGAAGCTACCCCAGTTACTAGGATACAGTGCCTTGCCTTTTCATGGAGTTCCTTGAGCTGCTAGCGGCGACCGTAGATAAGTAACTTTTAGCTGAAAACACAGGACTGCAAAGCCTAAGGCCTTGAACCCGTTGGTAAGCCCACAAGGGCCCAGCATGCAGGTGTAGCGAACATGGTGTTTCATGCGTGCGCCCCCAGGCATAGGAGCCTATTATAGGCTAGGCCTTTGAAAAAACCCAACCACAGAGTTGCCACTTGGGTCTTCAGATAGCTACCAGGCACAAGGATCTAGTAGACAATGCCTCCAAAAATTAAGATAATGAGTACTACTACATAAATGATCATAATACAAATTGCTAAAAGAATGCATATGCTATACGGAAAATAACCCAAGATATTGGCCACGTTCCAGAAATGGGTCTCAATTTGATTATTTTATCGAGAGGAATCCTAATATTGCAACCATGATGACCCCCTAATGAATGGTCTTATTTCTCCATAAAAATCCCCAAATAAGTTAATGACAACTTTATTTCATGGATTCTACAAAGTAGTGCTTATAAACGAAAATGAAAGATAATGTTGGATGATGTATCTAAGCTTGGTAGATTATTGCCAAGTCTCGAACATACATCTTCTCAAAATATGAGGTGAAAGAAGGCACAAAAATGTAAACTTGGCAAATTCAAGCAATCACTTGCTAGTCCAGGGTGGAGGACCCTCACAAAGAAACCCAACCTCAACACTCATTCGAATTAATCAGGATTTCAAACAACACTCTAAGCCCTGGGGACCCTGAAAGCAAGAGGGACACCAAAGTGAGAGGCGGTTGCAAAAGAGAGTAGAACAGACTTACTAGCTCAAAAATTTTCACCATTTGTAGGAAAAGTCCGACTCATTTACATGACTTGAATAGAATTTCGGGGAGAGGCAAAGAGATCGGCTATTGTTCTCTCTCTCTCTCTCTCTCTCTCTCTCTCTCTCTCTCTCTCTCTCTCTTCCTTGCCCTCATCTTTTTTATAGATACGAGGAATGCATATTCGTGAGGCTATTGTGGGGACAAATGGACGTGGCCACTTTAGAGTGAATGAGAGTTTCTCTAAAAATGAAAAAAAAAAAGAAAAAAGTGAGTGAGTGAGTGAGAGTAGGGATAGACCAATCATTTCCTTCACTTTCCTATTGGGTGCTAGGAGGATGGTCAATGTGACAGAGACCTCATTTCGTCAAGTCATGGTGGACAAGAAAACTATTTGTTCTTTGCAGTGTCTACGAAATCATTTATAAGCTAAAAGCACGACGAATCCTCTCCATAACTTGATTTAATCTCCCTTTGTATTCCAGCACACTTTGCTTTGGCCCACGATGTTTAAGCTTCCATCATTACTTGATTTGGCCTTTCATTGTGTTTCTGCATTCTTGGTGCACCTGAAACCTGACCACAAGGCGAAATAGGAGAGTGTCTACATGGGTTTGAGCCTTTAAGGTGGACACGGGACTTGAAAAGTCCAAAGTCCATGCCATGGATACCACCAGTGTTTCAAGTCTTAGGGTGCACGTCAGTGCGCGGGTGACAGACAGCTTTTGCAAATAAGGGCTGCAGATCCGACCCACAGCCATATTGTCAGGCCCCAAAAGGCCATTGGATTGGATTATGTCACCGCCACGGTCCACGGATTCAAAGAAAGCTTATAACCTTGGCTTGCCTAGTCCTTAAAACCAGTCGGAGGTTCAAATCAATTAATTTGGAAGACTTGTGACATCACGCATCTAAGCACAACAGATGCATGGTTCTAATGACGTTTAAGAGCCTTTAAGACTCCTCTATAAACAGAGTAGTGGATTTGCTAGACCCTTCAGCCACTTGACATATAAAAACTACACGAATGCATCAACGACCATCCTCCTTTTGACACCTTTTTCTAGACAGATATGCATGATCCTGGGATGCCGACAACTTCGGTGCCGTTAACTGAATAGCACACCACTCATGAATAATCCACTGTTAGTTGTTCTCATGCCAAAGAGGCCCTTAGTCTCAACATTTTATGGGTCTGACCATAGAATAAACCAAAAAAGAAAAGGGGAAATAGGTTAACTGTAATGCCCAAGCAATTTACGAAAATGAATTGGACCTTCTATAGGAAATAAACTGTGTTAAATATTTTACTTTATGTAAAATAGTAAACGAAGGAATTTGTAAGAAAACTTGGTGTCATTAGATTTTACTCGAAAAATGGAATCCAAAGCCTCAAAGAACGCCGAAAACGAAGTTCGTATGAAGAAGTTATAGCCGTTTAAATATTAGGGGTATTTTTGTAATTTAAATTAAAAATGAAAAAAAAAACAGAAAACGCAGGGGGCCGTTTTGATAACGGCACCCCGTCTTCTTCTTCCTCTAGACTTTTCCAGAAACCCTGTTTCCAGAGGTTTCTGCCACCACCATTGGCAGCACTGCCATAGCAAGGCTATAAAATGCCCTTTTCCCTCCTTAGCCGTCCCTTTATCCTCCACTTTCTCTGACGGTTCAAGGGAGGATTTCGGCAGCTAGGGTTTCAGCGTGAAGAAACCCCACCTTCGGTAATGGGCATCGCTCCAGACCTGCCCAGGTAAGCCCCTCACGACTCCCCTCTATTTTCCCTTCTTCCCTATCCAAATCCACGCCAGATCTGGGTATTTTCCGGCTAGGAAGCACGAAGTAAACCCAAACTCGATGGGTCTGCCGACCCATCGAGCCAGACATCACCCAGGGTCCCCCTCCTCTTCCCTTCCACTTCCCCAGGTCAGATCCAGGCCAGATGTAGCATTTTCCGGCTGGAAATCGCAGGACCCAAGACTGGACCAATGAAGGAGACGATCCTGGGCGTGATGCGTGGTGCGTGGTGCAGGATGCACACCCGACTGAGCCCCATGGACGGACCTCAGGCACGCGACTATGCATGGATGCGCGCAACTATGTATGGGCATGGCCTTGGTGCGTCCCAGGCGCAGTCTTGGTTCGACCGGGACACATGGGCGGCCTAGGAGCCGAGGCGCATTTCGCCTACGCCAAAGGCGCATTTGCGCGATGCCATCTAGGACGCGCGTCATAGCGCGTCGCTTGGGCATGCAAATGCAATCCCTGGCACAGCCTTTGGGCGCGCTCGACGTGTAGGCATGGGTCCTAGTTTGACTAGGGCGAGCACACGTCTTGGAAACCATGATGCGCAAACCTAATAAGACTATAAAATTAGGATCATAGGACCATTTATAGAGTCTAACTATTGAAAAGTAGATCTATATCATAGGATCTAGCCTGACAATGAATTAGGCAAGGACTCATGGACCCTAAAAGGCAGATCTAACAATCTAATTTCTAAATAGATCGAAATTGATAAGGACTCCTTGTTATCCATTCATATCCAAGAGTTTATAAATGAGACCCAAGGTCGGGATGAGTGATGAAGGACACGACTCTAAGAGGCTTCGATGTAAGTGCTCTATCGCTACTAAACTTTTAAAAAAATCCCATGATTGTTTTGAGAATGCATGTTTTAAGTATAAGTTATATGACTTGTTTAGCATAACTTAATTTTATAAATGAATTCAGCATGCATATAATAAATAGATTATGCATAGACATGTTTTATGATTGCATAAATTGCATGATTGGTGGTTATTGAGTTTTGAAAAAATTGCATGTCCTTGAGGGTTACTAAAAGATGCTGAAGTGCCCAAAAGACGCTCGGTAGGCAGTTGTGAGGGGCCCAAAGAGGACAACTTTTGAAAAAGAGGTTTTTGTCTGCATGATAAGTGTAGCCTTGGCCGATGAAGGTGGGCCAGAGAGAGCTGACAGGCTTCTAGGCAGGGTTATGACTTTGAATGCAAGACTAGCATGAGCAGATTTTATGCATTGCATGCATGTTTTGTATCCGATTGCATAAATTGCATGATTTACGACGAATAGGTGTCATATGCCCTGTGGAGGCTATGACCGAGTGTCCCCAAGGACCCGGGAACCACACGACGGTGAGGTCGTGGGCATAGTGAGCCCTATGTTTTGAGGATTTACTTGTATTGCATATGGCATGACATGAGGTTTTTGTCTGCATGATAAGTGTAGCCTTGGCCGATGAAGGTGGGCCAGAGAGAGCTGACAGGCTTCTAGGCAGGGTTATGACTTTGAATGCAAGACTAACATGAGCAGATTTTATGCATTGCATGCATGTTTTGTATCCGATTGCATAAATTGCATGATTTACGACGAATAGGTGTCATATGCCCTGTGGAGGCTATGACCGAGTGTCCCCAAGGACCCGGGAACCACACGACGGTGAGGTCATGGGCATAGTGAGCCCTATGTTTTGAGGATTTACTTGTATTGCATATGGCATGACATGAGGTTGGTCGACCATACCATATATCCATGAGTTGGATTCAGTTGAGCATCTTATGCATATCATTATATTTATGATATCTATGATACTTTCGACTTGGATTATATGATTCTTTAAGTCGTCAGTATTCCTATTCGACAATGGTTTTTAATATCGATATTGAACATGAGTGTTCAAACATGCACATGTTTTAAAAAGCATATGATTTTAAACATAGCATGCATTATAAAACTAGTAGTGATAGACTCCTACTGAGTGTAGTATATACTCACCCAATCCTTAATATTTTTCAAGACAGCTCCATTCATGAGTAGAAAACGCCTCAAGAAATGTTAGTGCTTCGAGCAAGTAAATCAAAAGAGACAATCATACATGTAAGTAAATACTCTACCCTTTGGACATATATTTGTATTTATTTACAGTTGCATTGTGAGCTGTGACTGGATAGACCTGGAAAAAACATTTATGATTTCTAAATTTTTTCAAAAACTACTTTGGTTGTTGTGAAAGCAAATGACACTCGAGGTTTTCAAAATTAGTTTAAAACTAAAGATTTTCGGCTGTATTGCATTGTTTTCATAAAATGGTTTTCAAATAAGGATGCATCCCGCCTTAGGAATTAGATCTTGCATTTAAAAATGCATGAAAAAACCGGATCGTCACATTAACAAACAACTGATCGAGTTGAACTAACTAGAACATAAAATCTTCAATAAGTTATCAAGAGCGTCCAATCAGATTGCTGTTAAATGACAATAAGCTTCCTCCGAAACCTAAAGAAAGGCTGCTCGGGGTTGCAATCAAGGAAACTAATCAGAAGCTACAAGGGAAGCAAACAGAATTTAAAACCTTCGGAGTTGAATCCCACAAACAAAAAGAGAGCAGCTGATACAAAACAATTGATATACACTTGGCCACTCCCACGCAAAAAATTCTGAATGTGGGGACAAATAAAACCGTGTTTCAACCAAATTCTGATTGCAATCCCCGGGAGCAATTACTAGAGAGTTAAAAATTAATCACATCATATACACAAGGGCAAACTGCATTCCCAGCAAAACAAGAACCCCAAGAATATGCTTGCAAAATCACATTCTAAGGTACAGCAGGTTAGGTTACAACATTATTTGCAGGAATGGAGAGACTGCCACAAACCCAAACCCCTTCATGAATCTGATATGGAATAAAACAGGTGAGTGCACAGCCTCTGTCATGAAGCACTGCCGTTCAAACCTTCCATGTTGAAGTTGTTGGTTACTCGCGTCAAGGTACACCTCGCCACAGCTTGTGCTAACAATCTAAGCAAGAAATTATCCGTGGGCTGATATCTAGCATGACTCAAGACTCAAGATGAGATGGGTTCGTATGGATAGGAAAGCCATGGGTGCTTGAGAGCTTCTGATGCAGTTGGACGTTTCTTGGGGTTTATTTCAAGGAGATGGGCAACAAAATCAATAAAACCCTGATCCCCCATGGGCAACCTGTGCCTCAAGGAAGTCTTCTTTGGAATCAAGTATTCCAGTCTGTTTGTGTCCTGCAAAGAAAACAAGCAGCCAATATGACTTGATTATCAAAATTATAGCATCCCCAGTACATAGGGCACTAACCATCAGAACTCAGTTTTGACCAATTAACTCTTACAAACATGAAAACTGAAATTCTACAAGAGACAATGCACAGAAAAAATTTACTACCTGATTCCTCTCATAGAGCATATGGTTCTTTGTGAAGTATTTGTATGTATCTCGTCCCTTGGCAAGCATTCCCTGGTCAACAGCACCTATGATTCCAATTACACGAGCAAGTAATGTTGCAGGTGAATCATTCTGAAAGAGAACCTGCTCGGGAGTGAACTAATGTTAGTGATTGATGCCCAACAGCCATGGATGACACGAATCAACAAATAGACTCTGCTACAACATAAGAAGCTCCAAAGCATAACATGTTACAGAATATCACAATTACAATTATAACAAACTAAGTTGACAAATTAATGGCTTCTACCATTAGTTGCACGGAAGAGTGGATTCCAGAACTTACAGAAAGTATGATGGCTATGACGCATGTAGGAGCAAAATTACGTAGGGCAATAATAGGAAATGCATGATGAGGTCAAACTAGCAGTTTAATCATCATGATATACTTCCTCACTCGCTCCTATGAAGCATCTAAGAACGAAATTATTCATAGTAGCAGCAAATGTAGAGTCAATCAAAGACAACTAGTGGCCTTCAGAATGTTGAGGAACAACTGCGTTCAATAATGATGGTATACTTTGTTACTGTGTATTTATCATTTCAATTCATAAACACAAATTTTCACTTCCCATTGCTTGCCTTACACCTCTCTTTTAAAGATGCGGGTTCACTAGCTTGTGACTACAGGCTTATGTTAGCATTAGCTACTAATTGACTACAGAGTAGGCTTATGCTAGCATTAGCTACAAATTGAAAGGGTCAGGTTACCATTGCATAACACAATCACAGAAAAGGAAACCCAAAATCTCCATACCTATTTTTAACCTCTTTCTTTCCACCTAGTTCTTCTTCCAGTTTAAACCTTTCTTTCTTCATGAACTCAACCAACTTTTGTTCCCTTTCTTCTTCCTCCTCTATTCACTCTCTCTCAGCTGGCTTCTATAGCTACAATTCTGTCCCTCTTCAAGAAGAATACCTTCTCCCGAAAGTTATCACAGTTGAATCTCTCATGGTAATATCTCTAGAAGCGTCAAATTGTCTCATGATCATGAGCAAGGCCTCTTGGATCATCATGATGGAAAATCGATGGCACATCCACATAGATTCAATACCCTTTACATCATCTTGGTGGAACATCAATGTCACCACCCAAATGGATTCAACAAAAAGGAGAAGAGGAAGACAAGATGACCTAAAGGGAAAATTGAGAATTTGAAGATAGAAAACTAAAATTCAAAAGCCATTGCAAAAAAGTCACTCTCTAACCAGAAATTCACATTCAGGTTCTTGTCGTGCCAGCGATGAGACCTTCAGATGATCCTAGATGTCTATGATGCATATGTGCCACAGTAAGAGGATGTATTATGCACAAACTTGAAGCCAACCTTTTTTACCATGAATCACCAGTTTTTTTCAGAGACCATTGTATTTCTCCAATCAGATTGCTTGAAGAGATGGGAAGCTGCAACAAGCCAAGGACAAAAATACTCACAGCTGCAACTTCATTACCCTAGCTTTGGGCATGTTATGGATATAGATCATCTCCCACCCTTGCTAATGTGCACCTTATTGCAGTAGCCTACTATCACGATTTTCAACTCTGTGCCGTTTCAGTCTACCCTAAGCTCTTCCACAATCATTTCTAGGAAATACTTCTAGTTCATCTGCATAGAATGTCAGAAAAAATCTCAATGCTACCACTAAGGCACTTGATGTCTGCATGCCCCTTTTTAACAGGCTGCATGCCACCAGGCCCATCTTTTGTAAGACCAAACCATTCACAATCTTGTCTACATCCAAGATGAGCAATGCCCAGAAGATTTCATCCCTTTGATGCACCCAGCTGCTCTTTCCTTGACTTTTGAAATAGATGGTAAACAGTTTCACCATCCATTTTTCAACTTCATGAAGCAAATGCAAGAATCATCAAATGGATGAGATTTTCAGTGCATAGCTCATCCAGGAAGCTGATTAGATTATGAATGTTAGGATCATCCAAAAGAGGGGCCTGGATATAGCTTGCCAAAGAGTGGGCTGGGCGTGCGCCTAGTGAGAAAGGGGGTTGCAGGTATCAGGCATCTTAATTTGAAGTCCAGAAACAACAACAGGGCACTCAATCATATGCGCAGAACCAGCAAATGAGGGCTCTCAATTATCATACCCAGGTATAATGGCATGATATCCACTTGCTACTCCTACTGAAAAGGGGTGTGTAGATATCAGATGACTAAATGTGCATCATCAGTAACAACAAGGCTCTCAATAACATGTGCAGAATCAGCAACATGAGGCTCTCAATTATCATACCACGAGTCAAATGGCATGATATCCGTTCTCTACTTCTGTATAAGTGTCTTCGATCTGTTGACGTAAGTGCAACTGGTCGCACGCAAAGAGACCAACTAATGTTTTCCCATTGCACTCATACTGGGGTTCATGGTACAAGATGGAAAATGTTCTGTTTTCACTTATGAGCAGTCTGGTTGCAGCTATTTTTCATGTAGTGTATCCTAGGTGCATCATCATTCTGAACATTTTGCAGTGGGAAACAGCTTATTTAGTCCCTTCAATGGATCTGAAGTCTTTCTATATTTATCAATGAGGATCACGCTTGTCAGTAATCTCATCCTGACATGTTTCCAGTTTCCAATGCGCATCATTTTCCATTCTCAACTTGTCAACCAGTACCACAGTTATTCCATTCACACACATCTGTTTGTTCAATGACCTATCCTCAGGGATAGCATACAAGGATGATATCTGACAAGAGAATATATATAGCTTTTCTGCATTATGTAAGTGCAGGCCTAACCTTTTCATATGTCACGTCATTCACACTACCAACAGATTTTATCCTATCATTTGATTAATGCTGATTTGATAACACTTCCAATTCCTTTCACATGTCATAGTTATCAGATTGGCAAACATAAACATTTACTCATTGAACATGATGTGTGGGGCCATGATCCAGTTTCTTCTATACCTGGTTTTCACTACGGTGCTAGTCTTGTTTGACATTCTGTTCTTATAAATAGATACATATAATATTAAGGGAAAAAGTATAGTTTACCATCTTTAACTATCATTTTGTTACACTTTAATCCCTAAACTTTTATTTTTGTAGATTAGTCTCTCAACTCATCATCATCATCAAAGCCTTATCCCGATTAGGGTCAGCTACATGAATCTTATTCCTCCATTCGCCTCTATTAAGTGTCATTGTTTCATTAAGTCTAAGAGTTTTTAATCTTTTCTCACCACTTCTAACAATGTCCTTTTGGGCCTTCCCCTTGCCCTTTTAGATCCTTCGACTTGGATCAACTTACTCCTTTTAACAAGTACCGTTTTCGATCATTGGACATGTCCAAACCATCTAAGTCTACCCTCTCTCAACTTGTTACCTATCGATGCTACTCCTAATTTTCCTCTAATGTTTTCATTTTTAATTCTACCCTTTCTTGTCTTGCTACTCATCCATCTTATGTAGTTAAAGGCGCGAGGGGCACCGAGGTGCAAAAGGGTGCGCCTGGAGCCTGGCGCACCTAGGCTTTTTCATAATTAAAAATTAGCTAAAAATACAAAAAAAGCATGAAAAATACAGCATACATGAAAACACAAGCATGGGAAAGCTATATATGTGTATAAGAATATGTATTAACTAATAAATATAAATAAAACATTTTTTTTTAATTTTCTTAAGTTTTATTTTCAGAAAAATTGAACAAAATAACACCACAATACAAAAAAAGCATGAAAAGTACATCATATATGAAAATACAAGCATGACTAAGCTATATATGTGGATAAGAATAGGTATTAACTAATAAATATAAAAAAGAACAATTTTTTCCTAATTTTCGTAACTTTTTTTTTGAAAAAATTAAAAAATAACCCTAAATTACAAAAAAAATATGAAAAAATTATCACACATGAAGACACAAGCATGGGAAAGCTATATATATGTGGATAGAAATACAAAAAAAGACAACTTTTTTTTATTTCCATAACTGATTTTTTCGGAAAAATAGTAAAAAACCTAAAAACAAACTCAAATCTAGAGCAAAGAAGTATAAAACTCAAATGGAATGTTTTCTTATACATATAGAACTAAAACCCATCAAGATCTATGGAAAATAGTTAACAAAAAACAAAAAATTTGAAAAAACAATACTGGTTTTTATGTTTTTTACAGAAACTATATACAAATGCTAAAATTTTGTAAATCCATACCTTTTTTTGCTTAGATCTGTGAAAGATCGAAAAGGAATGGTCATTTTCACCTTCTCAGTAGGTTGGAAGATTGAAATTAGGGTTGGAAGGTGAAAAACGAAAAAAAAAAAAAACGAGGTTTATACGTTACCGAGTAAGTTGTCTGGGCCTGGAGTCGGGGGCGAGCCTAAAAGGTGCGCCCAGGCACACCCAAGCTAGCCTAGGCGACCGCGCCTCATTTCCTCTACGCCTGGCACTCTCCGAGGCGCTTACCTGTCAACTTGTGCCTAGGCACTCCTTTAACTACATAGCATCCATCTCAACATCCTCATCTCAGCTACACTCATCATATGTATTTGTTGTTCCTTAACTGCCCAACATTCTTATCTACAGAGCATAGCTATGATTACAGATGTCCTATAAAATTTTCCTTTCAGTTTAAGTAGCACCTGCCGATCACACAAAACTCCAGAAGCACATCTCCATTTGTTCCAACCTGCCTAGATTCTTTAAGCAACATCCCTCTCAATCTCTCCGCAATTATGAATAATCAATTCCAAATATTTGAAAGTGGTCTTTTTGGGGTACTTCTTGGTTATCAATCTTTATTGGTGCCTCCCTCCCACTCCTCGTTAAAATTGCATTCCTTATACTCTTTCTTAGTTCGACTAATTTTAAATGCTTTAGACTCTAAAGCATCTCTCCACAACTCAAGCTTTGTGTTTAGTTATTGTCTTACCAATAAAAAACTATGTCATCTACAAATAATATACATTATGCAATCTCCTCGTGCAGATGCTTCACTAACTCATCCATTACTAACTTGAAGAGTTACAAGCTCAATTTCAATCCTTGGTGCAAACCTATGGTAATGGAGAAATCATTAGTCTTGCTGCTAAGTCCTAACATTTTTTATTTTTTTTAAATCGCTGTGAAACCCCTTTCTCACCCAACACCCACCATATTAACTCTCTAATGACCCTATCATAAGCTTTTTCTAAGTCAATAAAGACCATGTAGAGGTCCTTCCTCCTCTCCCTATATTTCTCCATCAATTGTCTAAAAAGGAAAATACCTTCCATTGGTAGACCTCTTAGGCATGAAGCCAAACTGATTTTCCAATACACTCATCTCATGCCGTAGTTTCTTCTTGATTACTCTTTTCCAAAGTTTTATTGTAGGGCACATAAGTTTTATCCCATGTGTATGTCTCTTTTATTCTTATAAATTGGCATGATAGAGAATTTCCTCCATTCATTTGGAATTTTGTTCAATTTTAAAATTTGGTTAAACAACTTTGTCAACAAAACTACTCCAATATCTCCTATATATTTCCAAACCTCTAATGTTATACCATTAGGCCATAGAGCCTTTCCTGATTTCATCCTTTCTTAAGGCCCTTGGTGGTCTGCCCTTTTTCTAGACATCTGCATACACAAGAACTTTATGCACCGGGCTTCCCAACTTTGATTGATCTCGTCCTCTTTGACTAGTACCCTATGGTAATCACTTCTAATGCATTTAACATGGTTTAGGTCCTTACTCTTCTATTCTCTTATTTTTGCAAGTTTAAACATATCTTTCTCACCTTCTGCTAAACCTAATCTATTGTTGAGATCATCACGTCCCTTGAGTTTAGCGTCACTCACTACTCTCTTTGCAACCTTTTTAGCATTCTCATATTGCGTCAAGTTTTCGTTATTTCTAATCCATTGCCATGCTTTAAAGCACACTCATTTCTCTTCAGTAAATTTTTGCAGTTTTTCATTCACTGCTAAGTTTCCTTTATTGGTTGCCTTTAACCTTTAAATACTCCTAAAACATGTTTTGCCACTTTCTTGATAGACTCAACCATGTTATTCCACATTGTGTTTATTTTTGTTTCATTGTTTCACTTTCAACCAACTAAGGTCTTGACGATGATTGTTTATCTTCTCTTCTCTTCTTCTAAGTTCCACTACTTAGTTTTTGAATGCCTATTAAGTTCATTTCCTTTTTTTCATCTCTTAATGCATATATCCATAACCATTAACCAATATTGTGTAGTTAGACTCGAATATCACCTTACAATCCTTAGACATTGATCTTTTGATATTCCTAATTAGAAAAAAGTCTATTTGGCTTTTATACAATCCACTTCTAAAGGTTATTAAGTGTTCATCCCTTTTCTTAAAACATGTGTTTGCTAGAACTAGGTTATATGCCAAAACAAAATCTAGCATAATTTCTCCCATCTCATTTCTTTCTCTAGGCCCATATCCTCTATGTACCCCATCATATACTTCCTTTCCTTTTCCTATATAACCATTTAAGTCTGCTCCTATAAAGATCATCTATGTGTTGGGGATTTCTTGCATTACTCCCTCTATATCTTCCCAAGATTGTCTCTTAAGTCTATCTTCTAACCCTTCTTGTAGAGGGTATGCATTAATAATATTTATGATCTTCTCTCCTAAAACAAGCTTTATTTATAGAATTCTATCACTGATCTTCTTACGTCAACAACTTTATTTTTAATCCTTTGTCCACTACTATCCTTATGTCATCTCCATTATCATATTTCCAACGTAACAAAGCTTATATCGATCAATTTCTCTAATTTTAGCCTCTTTCCAGTTGGATTCTTGGACATAGGCTATGTTGACTCTACCATGTTTCGTTGTATCTACTAACTTTGTACTCGTACCTATTGATGTGCCTATACTCCATGTGGCGATACGAATCTTATTCTCTTGAGCTAGTCTCTTTATTTGCACACACCTAGAATAGAGAGGGAACTCCTACCTACATTCCTCTGCACCTTAGTTTTGCTGCAACGCATCGCTTCTGAGAGAATGCTCAAGCAGCCCTTGCACATTTCTCATTGCATCCACGATCCAATGCAACGTGTTGCTTATGGGAAACAACCTAGCCTTAGGAAATGTCAAAATAAGATTCATTTCATAAGGTTTGCTGAAGATTTTTCTGCCAACAGGCACCTAAAGCTACTCTACTCTTTTATCTAAGCTTGGGACCAACTGTGTGATCACAAAATCACACAGGCAGATATAGATTTAATCCCTCAACTATTGAAAAAAATTTCATTATAAGTCCCTTCGTCCAACATCTGTCTATGAGCATCAACAAATATTAACGTTTGAAGTGGGCCCACAATGTATATTATAATATTTTAGGATAAATTTTTATAGGATTTTGACCAAGGACCAAAGTGCAAAAAACAATAGTTTAGGGACTAAATCGTTGTTGCCAAAAAGTTTTGTATCTTGCTGGAGAAGATGATAGGAGCTTTTTGCCAATGAGATTTAATACCCATATAAAGCTCTTTTGGTTGGAGTTTTAAAAATTAGTTTTCAAATATTGAATCCTTAAGCCCTGTCTCATCATCATCATCAAGACCTTATTCCAATTAGGGTTGGCCAATGGGCAGCTCCGATGCATGAAGCTCCCGCCTATGCGAGTTCTGAGGAAGGGGGAAACCACAAGGGCCTATAGTACGCAGTCTTACCTTGTATTTTTACAAGAGGCTGTTTCCACGCCTTCAGCACTATCTACAACCCTTAAATTTTGCGTGAATTCTAGTGATATATGGATTCAAATCTTGCCAAATAAGATGACCAAAGTTTTTTGCAGGAGAGATTTAAAATCTCCTTTTGATGCCCCTTTCCTTAGAGGTTTAGAAAATGGTTTTAAGATCTAGAATCCAGAAGTCTCAATCCACAAACCCTTAAATTTTGGACTATTTTCAGTGAAGAATGCAATTGAGGCTTTGTTAGGAAAAGATTGGCAGATTTCATGGCCGACAACCTTGAAAACCTTGATTTTATACTTTTTTCTTCTATTTCTTGGAAAACAAATTTAGGTCTAAGTTCTAGTTGATCCAATCTATAAAACCCTTATATTTGGGAAATAATTTGTGAGCAATGGGTTTAGATTCTTATAAAAAAATGATAGCCAAAATTCATCGCAATCATCTTCTTCAACAAGATATAGAACTATCTATGAACAACATTTTAGTTCCTAAACAATTCTTTCTTCACTTTGGTCCTTGGACAAAATCTTGCAAAAATCTATTCTAAAACATGTATAATATATGTGTGGGGACCACTTTAGACGTCTGTGGATATCCGTTGACGCCTATAGACGAACATTGCATGAAAAGACTTATAATGAAAACTTTTCCAGTGGTTAAGGGGTAACCTGCAAAACTAAAAGTTCATGAATTAAAGTGTAACAAAGCGATAGTTAAAGGTAGTAAACTGTACTTATCTATAATATTAATCCAAATTGTGCCTTGTATTTTCCAATTTCTCTTACTCTTTGATGCTTCGAAGTGTTGGAGGAACTTTTGATTAAAACAAGAACTCTCATGCCATATAGTGGCACAAAATGATCCAGAGAGCAGAGACATAGTTAAGCCGGGACTCTCTATGTTAGTTATAGTAGGACACCTTAACATATATAGCAAAAGCATTTCATGTAGATACTTGTGTGATGATACCTATCCAGAAAGCTTCCTAGTTAACAAAATTTTTTATGGTAGAAGCTACTTGGGTGGAACGAAAACAATTATCTGCTGACTATCAGAAGCTCCTGACATGCATAATGACTCTATCAGGCCTCGAGAAATGATGAGTATGAATGGTATTGACACACAATTTCCTAATTGAGAGAGAAGTAAATCCATACAGTTCTTACTTGTTAAGTTGATAATGATCTTAACGATCACTGTTTCGAAGTTAAAGCACAAGTTGAAATTACAAAAACTCTAAAATGAAAGACCTGAGCACATGAATTTACTTATTGGATATATGCCTCTTATATATTTAAGTAAATTTAAGATGACCTACTACCAGGTTACCAGCATTCCAACACCTATTGGATGGAGGACTTGATGACGAGAGAAGGGTGGTCAACAAGTGAAAAATACTTTAATATGTCTAGCATTGCAAGAACTCTCAATTAATTGACATAACCTGCGAGGATACATCTATTGATCACTCAGGAATATCAATACAACCATTATCCATGAGAAGAGCATCAAAGACGTTGCAGCAGATTCTCCCCAATACAAGGGAGACTTTAGGGTACGGTCTGTTCTTTTCAGCTCACTGATATGTCAATTATCATGCATTCGAAGCCCATGCTGATAGTAGAAGATTGGAGTCTAGTTTTTCTCAAATGAGGATTCTAGTTATTTTGCTATAATAAATGATTCTAGTTATTTTACTATTGACCCTTGTGGTCCGCCCCTTCCCTGGATCCCGCATACGTGGGAGCTTCGTGCACCCGAGCTGCCCTTTTTTCATTTCAGAATGCAGCAAAAACGTAAGACACAAATTATTTTTCCTAGAACAGATAGAAAAGCCTAGCAAAAGGTAAATAGCAAAGTCCTACAGAACTTACACAGAAAGCCGAGCAAAAGGTCAAATAGCCAAGTCCTACAAAACTTACACGGTTGTGACATTGTCCAAGAGCATAAATAACCCTAAGATCATGTAGTCGTGCAACCAAATTATCTCAAAACAGATCTTGTATGCAGGTATAAGCATATTTGATGGAGATCAAAAAGAGAAAAAACTGAAATTACGTTTTAAAAAGTTAAAATTAGAGTTTGCAAGAATTTGGTCAGTAAGGATAGAGTTAGGGTTTTTTATAGAGGAAAATACTAAAAAATCCAGACAGAAGAAAAAGAAAGAAGGAGAGTTAAAAAATTAGAGTTTGCAAGAATTTGGGCAGCACAGATAGAGGTAGGGTTTTTGATAGAGGAAAATACACAAAAATTCAGAGAGAAGAAAAAGAAAGAAGGAGACTTCTTCTTATAAAGAGAGAAAGAACGTCCACCTCGGACAGAAGTTAGAACAAGAAGAAGAAAGTATCAAAGAAGAAAAGAAGAAGAAAAACAGTAGAAGAGAAGATTCCCAGAAGTTGAGAGAAGAAGAATAAGTAAAAGTAGAAGAGAAAATTCAAAGAAGTTAGGAGAAGAAAAAGTGGTAGTAGTAGAAGAGGAAGAAGAAGCTGTAAGAAATAGAAGAAGAAGAAGAGAAGGAAGAATCAAGAACAGTATTAGAACATTTCATTCATTCCATCATAACGTAAAACCGGCTATAATAGAGAAGACCATACCCTTTTATAGCCCTAAACGTTTATTTGACTTATAAGGAATCTATAACTTGAAACTAAAACAACAACATAACAAAAGAATTTTGTTACTCACTTAACTCTATAACATGGCCCACAAGCATAACTTAGAATAAAACATTAAACAAACGAAAACATATGGCCCCCAACAAATAACTTAAGTAAAACATAATATATGATTCCGAATTGATAACGACACCTCTTTACTATGGATAAAATCAAAGATCCAAGTGATGGTCCCATCAATATTGGTATGATTATCACTTTCTCTGGGAACAGTTAGAAGAAGAGAGTTTTGGCATCATATAAGCCAGCTCACGATTAAGTCATTGATTGTGCGCAAACTGAATACTGAAAATCAGCATGAGCTTTCAATTGGTAAAGGTATCTAAGTTTGAAGAAAACATAGAATTAAAGAAGCGTAAGATATTGTTTCATTTCACATTTATGAGACACAAGCCAGTAAGTTCTTTTCAAGCTAAGGTGTATCATGTTCAGGTAGATTATTTGACACACTGAATAACAATGAGATCTAAACCACTTCATTGTATTCAATATGTTTCTCCATTATTTTTAATAATAAATGCTAATGCTGTACTCCAGAAAATTTGTGGTAATCATTCACGTGCATTCAAACAAAAACACTGTCCTGCAGCGTGTATGAACCTGAATTACCAATGTTTATAACAATTGTAAGAACAAGAAAGATAAACATTAGTAAGAACAAGAAAGAACATATTTCCAACCAATCTATGACTATCTGTTAGAATTTGTAATTATAATAAAGAGGGGGAAAACACAAGCAAAAAATTATGGTGAACTTTTTGTATTTTCTTCAACAGAAAGGGTAGCCTGGTGCACGAAGCTCCTGCATATGCAGGGTCTGAGGAAGAGGCGGACCACAAGGGTCTATAGTACACAGCCTTACCTTGCATTTTTGCAAGAGGCTGTTTCTGCATCTCAAATCAAGGTCACACGACGACAACTCTACCATTGCACCAGGGCTCCTTTTCATATTTTCTTCAACAGAAAAGGCTGAAAATGTGCAGCAACTAAGGCACTTCACATCCTACACAACACGGGGAAGTATTCGAACTGTAACTTACATTGCCAGTGCAAAGTTCAGCCAAGATGCATCCAAGTGACCAAATATCGATCTTTTTTTCATATGGAAGGCCCAATATAACCTCAGGTGCACGGTAAGAACGAGATTGTACATATGAGCACAAATGATCTGTTTGGAAGCAGCTACTACCTAGGTCAATGACTTTCACTTCACACCTACTGTAACTCTTTACCAGTATGTTCTCAGGTTTCAAATCACAATGAATAAGGCCAAGGCCGTGCAAGAAATGAAGAGCCTCCAAACACTGAATTGTAATTGACTGCACGAGAATTTACACAATAATATCATAAATCAGCAGCTAATCGAGAAACAACAAAACAAAGGGTTTCAATCTTGACCAATAACTTAGAATGCAAACCTGCAGCCTGGGCATTGTAAAGTAGACCTCTCCTCCAGATTCTCTATTGAACTTCTGAAACTCATATAGGTTTGCCTTGAGAAGTTCACAAACAATCAACAGATGTTCCTGCACGAAACAAATGACTCAGCTCTCTACTAGTCCATTTCCCAACAATCATGGTCAACAAGAATCATAGGATGCAATTTCTTGGCATTTCAGACAGTAACATACAGACTCAGGCAAGAGAATTGTTACTAACAAGAAAACAATATTACGTCACAATATGAAGTTTTTTACTTCTTGCAAACACCACAGCAAAAGAGAAGTAGCTTCTTGGAGTGTCATTAAAGGCTGAATGCTCGAAAGCCATAAATGTTTTGAATACAGGCTCCAAATGCAGATTGTATACGTCCCGATGTATAATGGAAAGTCTCAGTATATGAACGAATGCCTCAGACAGGCATTAGCCCCTTAGTTCTAAAGTTCTTCCACCCAATAGTTGCAGAAAATATAGTTATTTATCCTAAAAATTTCAGCAAATATAGTCAAATTATTTAAAGAGTAAAAGATTGTATCAGTAAAAACAACTCAGGGGAAGGAACAGCCTTTTTATGCCTCAATAAGTATCATATAAAAGGTTCAACAACATATGCAAGTGCAACTTGTTACCACAAACATGAACTCATGACAACAAAAAGAACACATCAACCAGAGTCACCATTCCAAAACTCTCACTTTAAGGGTAACCATGAAATGTGAACCCCAACCCCCATTCTCAACCTCCCTCCCTAAGTTCAATGTTCAAACTAAAGGTCACCATAACTAGATTGCTGCTATGTTTTAAAATTTGGACCCCATACCCACAACATTCATACATCAGAATTCTGGGACAAGAGGAAACCTGCATATGTTGAATTTGTCAAGTGGACATCAAAATGGCACGTTCAGATACTGCAAAGATGTCCTACACATGATGGAATTTTATAAATTGCTGTGAGTTAATAATTTGATCTGGTCTATCAACCGTATAAAATTATAACCCTTCAGCCTCAAACAAATATAACTAAATTTATGGTTTGAAACATCCAAACACATGCTCGAAAGTGAAGAAAGGTGGAAAGATACACTTGGTGTTTAGTCTAAATGCTCCCTCCAGGGAAGGCAGGTCTCTCTCAAAATACCAACAAGCATACTGTTACCAATCTCAGATAGAAACATAGCAAATGAAAGACTGAATAAGCAAGCAAAATGGATGTATAAAAATTGATTAAAACTGAATGTTGCACATTGGGAAAGACTAATCCACAAGCAATCATCATTTACAAATCAATAGGGTAGCCCTGTAAGAAGCTCCCACGTATTCAGGGTCCGAGGAAGGGGCAGACCACAAGGGTCAATCATACATTAATATAAACCATAATCAAGAAAAATGCTATTCAAACACCAAGCCATTTCAAAGTTCGACTTACTCGAAAATAGAAGTAATCATACAGACGTAAAATATGGTACTTGTCAGCAGGATCATTCTTGTTGACAAACTTGAGAAGCTTTATTTCATCAAGGCTCTGATCAAAAAAGTCTTTGTTGTTCTTTATAATCTTCACACAAACATCCATGCCTGTGTGCAAGTCATGCGCTTGAATAGCTTTGCTGAATGCAGCTGATCCTAGATATTCAGTAACATGATACCGACCAGCAATCACTGAATTTAGAACAACATGGAAGTTTTTATCCTCTTCAAACCCAGTTCTGAGAAAATATAAAAATGCAAAGGAGGTCAGAAATCAAGTGAAATGGATAAGTAAAACAGGTAAAAGTCAAAGAACAATGGCAGAAGTAGCATGCCAGAGAAGCAAAGTATTGATAGCAGAAAAACATGAGGAGACAAACATAAATAGGGCAAACAAGATGCTACATTAAACCATTCTAGAAAAAGTAGCATAAACAGAGAGATAACAAAACATGCCTGTTTTTCCTGTGCACAATTTTGAGATTAAAGGTTTCAAATTCATCCTCCTGAGCCCTTATCTGTCTTACTTGTTCTTGCACAGCTGCCGCTTCTTCATCTTCTAATGTTGATCCTGGATCTTCTTCTCTTACATCACCTACTTTGTCATCATGACCTTTCTTGACATGCTCTCTCTCAAAATAACCATAGTTAGAGTGTGTTGATGCAATTGAATTTGTTGATCTTACTGCATTAGCAACATTTTCATCCCTAGAGCTACTCATAGGTGAAGAATCAGCACTCTTTAGCCTCCATGTAGCAAGCATGTCATCTGTCCCTATCAAACCATTACCATAATCAGCTGCTTCTTCACCAATCATAGTGTTGGCCTTGCTTGACCACAATGGTTTACTAGAGTCAGCCTGCATTCCATCCCCAGCTCTCAAAGGAGGTGGGAAAGAGAATGCACTATCACCATAACCAACTCCAAGTGTACCCTTTTCAGGCCCCATAGCATGCGTATTTGCATCAGTTTTCATTATCCCAGTTTTATCCCTGTTTGACCTCTCAACATAACTCTTGTTTCTGTCATTTTGGGAATGCTTGGACCTACCAATAATTACATCAGGATCACAAAAATACTCCAGGTCCCCTTCACTACTTTCCCCAACCAAACTTTCTCGTACTTCACTGCCAAGTTCAGCTGCATCACTGTTGATTCCCACACCAATAGACCTGACTGATCCATGTTGATCATCATCCATGCAAAGGTCCTCTGGCCGAGGCCTTTCCATCTCATTTAATATCCTCCCATTGTTTAACATTACAAATTCATTAGTCTGAGTAACAAATCCTTGCCAAACAGGTTCTGCACGCATCAAATTTAGTTCTTCTTCATCCATTAGCTGTCCATCATATTGAGCTATTAAATCAGTCTCATCCGCTCTTCCATACATTGTGGCCACTGAAAGACCTATAGGATCGTCTGAAGCAGCAACTTGTTCAATATTTTCCCCCTTAAAATACTGCTCGCCAGAGAAGTAAGAATCCTCCTCAGCAAAAGATTGGTCATCATCCTCATCCTTTGCAGGACCTCTTTCTTGCTGATCTGGAACACTACCACGGCCCATACCCTTCTCATTGTCGCTTGGGTAATCGATTTCATGAGCCAGAAACCAGGTCTCATCTTCAATTGGTTGTCTCATGTATCCAACATCATCATCTTCGTCATATTCATCAGAATCCCAGTATTCATTTGGATAGTCAACCGATTCACTCAATCCATCACCAACAGTTGCAAAACCAGAAACCAGATCGGAACCATCCTCAGTAATTCCCTGACTTACAGATAGCCAACTAGTTCCAACTGTCCTTTTTCCATCTGTTTTCAACATGTCCCCAATCATAAGCTTACAAAGTTAACAGTTAGAGAGGAAATCCAAGCATAATGGGTAGTTGTGCTAGGAATACATCAAGATTATAGAATTAAAATCAAGGCTAACCAGAAACAGTTTAAGAAATATATGAAACACCACAAGTGATGGGTTGAATAATCTACTGCAGACCAAAGTACACAAAATTACGTACACCTACTTCTGAAGCAGATGAATTTATCAATTACAGTAGCAACAATGAAATGAAGGGGAAACTTGGCTCAACGGTAAAAGTTGTTGTCATGTGACTTTGAGGTCATGGGTTCAAGGCATGGAAACAGCCTCTTGCAAAAATGCAAGGTAAGGCTGTTTACTATAAGCCCTTGTGATCCGCCCCTTTCACGGACTCCGCATAGGCGGGAGCTTCATGCACCAGGGCTGCCCCCCCCCAGTAACAACAATGAAATGTAAATAGTAGATTATGGGGGGTCTGCTTGACTTAAACAGCGTGGAACATCAGTATCTCCATACTCATCACAATTACATCTCATGAGTGGCCAAGAAGGGATGTCTATTTGCATAAATAGAGATGAATGACAAAAGTTGCCAACACAAAAAGTGCGAATGATGACTAAAATACAAAGTGATTTTATACTATTTCAGCGCAAATTTAAGTTTGTGCCTTTCTTGGCACCTCAGAAGTTGAATGAGGTACCATGATACAGTTTAGAAGCATATGAATAGGGTTCCCATATCCAGTACTCAGTCAAAAGATGATGCTGCGATGTCCATAGTATAATCTGAGAAACAAAAGTACCAGTAAAGAATCTATATCAGGTAACAACAACTGCATCTAGGCACAGGAGTAAAAATCTGTCCAACAAAACCTGACAACTTCTCATGTTGGTTGCAAGAACAACAACAAAGACACTCCAAAGAAAGATATTACTGTCTGCACATGTAAGAATCACCAACTCTATGACCTAAAATATCCACATCGAAAACATGCTGACAGAACAAAGAAACTCTAGTGAAAAAGGACAATGAAATCCAGGCTTAGGAGATGTCTGTAGGCATCATACAATAACAATATCACCACAACTGTCTATCCAGCGGCAACCATGCCATGTAACCACTTTCTGGTACTGCATTGACATCTGCATTTTCTTTCTGTTGCAGCTACCAAGTCCCCTTTTGCAAAGGTTAACAATGAAGTTCTGTCTATGCGACCATCAGAATTGCCACAGTCATTGTTCACTCCAGAAGCATTTTTTGCATAAAAAGAAATTCATTATTTAGTCCTTAGGCTCTTAGCCTTTGCTTACTGGTACTTGTAATGAACCTTCCAAGCAACGCCTGTTTTGGTCACAAGCTGGAGTAGTGGCTTAAATTAGCATTCAATGTTATAATACTAGTTTTATGTTCAACGGTTAAGAATCTAAATTAGCCTTTACCTTCTGGCTAGTAGTCTTATGATACCAAGTCCCCTTTCCTCAAAGGTAGATAACGAAGTTTTGTCCATGCCAACATCAGAATTGTCACTGTCATTGTTTGCTTCAGAAGCTTTTCTTGAAAAAAAAGGTAAATTCCAGAAGCAATTTTTGTGCAAAAAAATTCATTATTTAGTCCTTGAACTGTTTGCCTTTACTTTCTGACGCTCGTAATGAACCTTCCAACCAATGTGTCTGTGTTACTCATAAGCTGGAGAAGCAGCTGGAATTAGCATTTAATTCTTATAATACCAATCATTTTATGTTCATTGTGAGATTGTGCACAGAGATGTTAAGGTTCCAGCCTAGTGCTTCCTGACCTTGCTAGTAGTTTTGCGTTTATGTTACAAGTCCTGGTAGGAGTCAGACCTTTTAAGCATCCAAAGAAGTTGCACACTCCTTTTTCTCATGCATGGTATAATGGTTTTGTAGATCTAAGCCATTCATCATGTTCGGTGTATCTTAGATAGGATAGAGACCAAATTGCATGCCTATTTGATGCTTTCAGCCTATGCTTCTTTGAGTTCAAGATCATAACCATCCATTTTTATTAATTTTTCAAATACCCAAGACAAGTGGTTAAGATCATACAAATGTTTGATTTCTTGTGGATTACCTATTTTTGTACCCCAAACATTATGAACGGCTTAGATATATAAAAGCATTTCATTATGCATGAGAAAAAGTGGGACCCTGTGTTATTCAAGTAGACAATTTCATGCACTAGACTGGATGTAAAGTTCTTCTCTAACACATAAAACCAGGTACTTTTCACTTTCTCCAGTATCGAATTATGCTGCCTAAAATGTAGGTCGCAAACACATATAGAGATGGTGGAGGGACCTACACCTCCCAACAATTCCCTGACCTCTAGAATCTAGATCATATCACATAAATTAAACGCAGCAAGAGTGATGATGAAGGAAAATACACCTTCGACATTCCCTGTTACTCTGCCTCCATTTTGGAACAAGAGAGCATTGTTGCTAAAATAAAGCACCTCATAATATCACTGAGATAGAGCCTTCCATTGTGCATCCAGTGCTCTAAAACATTTTTGGCTAGAAGCTTATCACACAAACACCGTTTTTTCAGTCCATTGGGAAAACTGTTCTAACACTTTAGATGATGTGATGCTGATTAGAAATATTCCCATTCATTGTGATGTTTATGTAGTCCCGGTATTTTCAAATCTCAGCCAAAGGAGCTCTCTCCCATGGCTATAGCTTGCACTTTTACCAGCAACACAGAATAATATGGGTAGTGCTGCCTTCTTCCAAGAAAGATTCTAATCTTGTACCATGTCACTTTAGTGATGGCAAATTTTATGATCCTTCATTAATTGATCATTAGGGGTAACAAATGCATCCTGGATGTTTCAAGAGAGGGCCCACCAGCAGATGATCAAGTCCTGGTCATAGGACATGACATGGAGCAAAATGATAGATTTTACACATGTCAACATCACCACAACAAGCATGGAATAAGTGTATAGAGGTGAAACTTTTTCCTTTCCTGAAAGCCAATGGCATGACAAATGGGTAGGCATAATGCGAAATGACATGGAAGCTCGTACAAGATAATTGTAGGAAACAAATAAGTTTACAAACTCAAGAAAAAACTAAGAAGAACACTGAAAGCTGTAAAACCAGACTTAGACAAAGGGTATAATCAATTGCATGGACATGACTATGATTAAACCTTCAGTATAACTGAAAAAGTAACATCATTTGTAAAACAATTACCACGGCTAACATATCCAAAAGGTACCTATCACAGTTAGACATCAAGAATATTCTTAAATGGCCATCTAAAGACGAAGTGAGCACAGAACAAAAGGCATAAACAACAGACAGGCCAGCCTAGAGCAATAATCAGAAAGAGTTACATATGGGACCTGAGCAAGCACCAGAGGTACCGTTTTGGAAATTACATCAAGCATCGAGAAGACGTGAGACTTAAGGGGATTTCTGCCAACATCCTACTCATTAGAGGGCTTAGTCAGATATTTATATTATATGTGATAAATGCTCGTGGGTAGAGACATTGAAGAAACAAAATCAATGACAGAAACTTAAGACCAGCTTTAATATGAAAACTCTAGCAGAAGTTTGCTACATTCTAGGCGAGAAAAGCGAGGAAATATGTTATCAATCAGTTATAGCATTGAAGTATCATGTGAGCTCCAAAGTGCCTAAAATACCATGCCTAATATTACATTAAGTAATAATAAATCAGTCAGGTTTTGAGCATATGTAAGACCAAATCGAGCAACTAGGGAGTTAGGAACATCTTCAGATATTCAGGAGGCAAAGAATTATCCTTTTACTCTTAGGATCTTATCAAGGTTAGGGAATCCCCATAGTTGTGGCAGAATAACTGTTTGACCATTTTAAGTTTCAGTATACCAAATTATGCAGATCAAATCATGATCTTATAATAAGAATAAGAGATCTTTCTCGATCAATCCCTTTGCCACTCATTCTTCAAGAATCAGAAAATCCTTTTCAAGTTTGAATTTCTTCGTTTTGAATCGTCATTTATTAATTATTTATTTTTATTTTCTTTGATTCTTTAGTTTGATTTTCTTTTCAGTCATGCAATACTTCTTCTTCTGGTAAAAGTAAATATTCTAGTATAAAGAAGTAACCCAAGCAAGCCTATCAGACAAAATGGATTGAGTCCTCTAGCATCTAACTCTATTTCCTTCCTTTTCTGATTAGTCTATTCCTCGAAACAATAAAAATTGCACGTCAATGTAATCTTCACAGATACCACACATTCGAATCTGATAAGAGACACTCTATATATGTTTATGGTGCATGTAGGCATGGAGAAACAGAAAGACATATACTAATGGACCATTTGTTTCTTTAAGGTTAGCCCTTGGAATAGAAATATGAAAGAGAAGCCAACAACACTCTATATATGTTTACGGTGCTTGTAGGCATGGAGAAACAGAAAGACATATACTAATGGACCATTTGTTTCTTTAAGGCTAGCCCTTGGAATAGAAATATGAAAGAGCCAATAACAGAAACTGGGGAAACATCTTGAATAGCATCGTGTGGGTAAAGTCAAATAAGCTGAATATCATGTGTGTAAAATCAAATAATTAACCATTACCAATGGTTTTCAAATCAAAACAGAAAGAGATATAATCTTGGCATGCATGAAATGCAGTATAACTGCACAGGCATAACAGCTTCAGGAAAATTTGCGGAAAACATTATTGTGAACAGACCTGAAGAAATTTCCTGTCCAACTGGAACGTCAAGGAATGATCCCATCAAGAATGTGTCATCAGTGTTCACGATTTTCACTCCAGATCCATGATGGTCAACCTTTTCTTCCCAATGAATGGTTCCTGGCTTATCTTCAGACTTGAGTTTGACAGGAGGCAGACATGGAAGCCCTTCTTTATGATTATCAGCTACTAATGGTAAATCCAAGCTCCTAAAATTCTTTTGTTCAGAATATCCTTGAGGCTTCCCAGATATTAAGGATCTGCTACTGCACACCCCATCAAGTTGCTCTCTGTTAGCTTCCCTTGAATTGTTGCTATCGAACTTCCATGTTCCTTTTTTTCTCCTTTCACCAGCATCATGAATGCTGTCGTAACTGCATGATGCATCCCCCATGGGGAATGGGAAAACAGTCTTGATGGAGCATTCTTTTGGCAGTTCAGAAAAAGACAGCATTGGTCCTTCACTTACCGACCATGGGTTATCTACTAATGGATCTTTCAAGTAAATGTTGTTAGGTTTACTGGCTTGATTGAGCTCCTTATGTTCCATCATCTGATTTCTTCCCTGCTTCACATCGTCCTTAGTTTTACTCGTGCTTCCAGGGCATGACATCCTTTGTTCCCCTGACAAATCTTGCTCCATTGCATAGCTTTCTCGAGGATTCACACCTCCAACTGAATTCCTTCTGTCTGAAGCCACAACTGGACGGGACTTTGTCTGCGCAGACAATTGAAGCTCGGAAAATTTATTAGTAATTGTGCCATCACTCTCTGGAAAAGCACTGACATGATCATCACTGGGGTTAAAGTTCCACGCATACATATCTTCCAAACTGTTTGCTGAACCATGAGTAAAAGCAAATCCCTTTTCGCTTGACCCAGAAAATTCATTGGGATTGTTTCGTTCCCCACTGGAAGCATTTTTGAGCTTACCCTCGGACCCATTTCGCACAGTTCCACACTCAACCTCTTTAACAATAAGCTCTCTCGAAATCTCGCCACTGTGAGTGCCAACACCCCGATGTTTCAATGCTGCCCCACTATACTTTTCTTCTTCCTGGGTACGAGTCAAATCCCCCTCTTCTGAAATAGATGTCCGAATGGATCCATTCAAATCCGAGCGATTACTGAGCTCGCCAATCAAAGCAGCCTCAGCACGTGTAAACTGATTCCGTCTCAGGAAATCCAATATAACATCTACTGACTCCGCCATTTCTTAACCGTTGCCAACGACCAAGCAGTGGCTAGAAAGAAGAGCTAGAAATGCCTAATAATAAAACAAAACAGACGTGGAAGGAACTTCAATTCAACTCTCAAATCACCAAACCCTGCATTTTCTAATCCAGGAAACTGCAGAAAATCCACCAGACAGATAGTAAAAGGAAATTGCAGATTTTTTCCCAAAAGACGGTAGCCAAACAAAACCCTAGTGTAGAAAACATTATACCGTTTCACGAACCGTAATCAATCTGACATTTGTACAATAACAGAAAACGAGACAAACACAACTCATTGATGTCGAGATCAGCAGCTTAAACAAACCCTACAAACTTAGAACCGTCAATAAACGACAAAATGGAGGGCGAAAACCCCAAGTTTAGCAACGAATTCGAACGGAAAAATCAACAAACGGAAGCAAAAAAGGCTTAAATTTGAAAGAATCAATACTAATAATGAAGATAAAGATCGCGGGGAACTTACAGATCGAAAAAGAAAGTCCATGACGTGAGAGAGATTGATAATCGAAGAAATCGTGGTATTCCAGTGCGGGCGAAGGGTTCTTGCTGGCCGTAGATTCCACCGCCATCAAGAAAACCAGAAGCTACGCCAACAACAAGAGCATTATGCAGCATTTTACAGCTTAAACCCGCTGCATTTTTCCCGGAGCCAAAACCTCGCATCGGGGAAAACAAATAAAAGTATGGTGATTTTTAATTTTCTTTTCTATTTTTCTTTCATTATTCGTATGGGCTTCTCTATTTTCCCTCCCGTCCTTGGCCTTTCACTCTTTCTTTGCCCGCCTCTCCTGCCTCTTGGTACCAAATGACGATTTTACCCCCTGTGGTCTGCAACTCCTTGGTCTCCTCTGGGCCTCCTATTTTTCATCTCTTTTTCTTTTTGGTTGAAAGGTGTTTATACCTTTAAACATGAATTTAAGTATAGCTGTAAGTACATGGAGGGTTTGATTGTTGGTGATCCGAACAGCTGATCTTCTATTCTCAGAGTCTTATAAAAAGAGCAGTTCCAATGCACGAAGCCCCTGCATAAGCAAGGTCTTGGGAAGGGGTAGACTACAAGAGTCAATAGTACACCATCTTACCTTGCATTTTGCAAGAGGCTATTTCTCACGTCTTATATGGGCAATTAAACTTCCAACTTACACGATCCTACTATTATTGTTTTGCACTGAAACTTACATGGATGGTTCAACCACTCCAAAGTAGAACAATCTAAAGCAATTGAAGGTTAACTCATAGAATAGTGAAGATCTTTCTGTTGCTAGATGGAAAGAGATCAGATAGAGTAGATTTGAGAAACAAGAAAACATCTACCAATCAAAAGGAAGGTAGATATGGGACAAAAGGCAGACAAAAAAGGCTACACTGAATAAAAATGTCTAGCCTCCTTTGCCCTTGGTCTACTACATGGCCAGGCCTTTTGTTCATCCAGAACATATAGATGGAACCTTCTCTTAGATAAGCTAGTTCCAAAATCCTAACCTTTTTCAGAAGCAATGGTCGGTATCATCAAATGAAGAAGATTTTGTTACAGGCCCATGGAGAGACAGACACACATGTAAAACCTCCCTAACTTAATGGTCCTTTTGCTTTCAATTTCTTAGCCACTAAGTATAGGTTTTATAAGTATTGGAATCGAATTTTTTTTCACAAATTTAATTTTTTTATAATTATATACACTTAAAGTACATTTCGTTTAGCCACAGCCCCTCAAGAGATATGAGATGGACAGCCAAATGATGGTCTCTCACGGAGGGCATTAGGGAATTAACTGCAAAATACAAGGGGTAAATCAGTGCGTGGGACAACGACAGAAGAACTCATGTGACGTACTTTGGGCCTTAGAAATAGGAACAGAAGGTATGGGAAGTAGGGCCCCAGCTTGCTTTTCGACTTTGTGTTAGATCGGCTGGGCCTTTCGTTGTCGTCAGACCATGAAAGACAGGGAGGTCATTTCATCACAAATGTCAGGTAAAGTTCTATTTCTGAATCCCAGCAGTTCATAGCATTGAATGATTTTCTATATTGAGGTTGGGCCACAACAACATAAAGGGCGCATATGCAATAAAAGACCATTCAAGCCTCACTATTTGGTAATCCAAGCCATCAATTTGGTTGGACCCATCTTGGGGAGGGCATGACCGAAGCATCTTGATGCATCAAACGCTAAGTTATCCATTTGTTCCAGTCTTTGTGAGTGTTATTTTCAATCTTTTCTTTCACATTCAAGTTTTGGATAACAGTGGGTAGGATCATGAATGCAAAATGTTCTTGGGCGTCCCTCTCTGAACCACTGAAGAATTTGGATGGCTAAAAAGGTCAGCCCCATGAATTTGCATTCGTCAGCAAATCCTTTTGAGTTCAAAACTAGCAAGCAAGCTCAAAACTCCCAAAGGGAGAGGACATCTTGATCCAAGATATTCGTCACTTAAACATTTTCCACCCACATTTCAATGTCACGTGCATGAGTCTTGGCACAACAGTAGAGTTGTCATTGTATGATCTTGAGGTCACAAGTTCAAGGCATGGAAATACTATCTTGCAAAATATAAGATAAGACTACATACTATTGACCCCTGTGGTCTGCCCCTTTTCCTAACCCCACATACATGGGAGTTTCGTGCACGTGGAATGTCCTTTATTTCAATATCACATTTTTCCCTAAAGCTTGCAAATGTGGCATCTGGTAGGTACTTTGTTTCCGGAATAAATGGACTTCCTCGTATTGCCATTGTGATAGGTCCATCGGTTCCACTAATCCAAGCATAGCATGAAGTTTTCCTAATGACAAGGAAGAGGTTACAGTAAGAGCTCTTTCACGTTTGATCTTAATTGGGTGGTAATATGTTTGGACATTTCTTTTTAAGAAACATAGTGAATTTAGGTACTTCTTCATTAAAGTAAGAGGAATGGTCTGTGTGATCTCATGGTAAGTTACGGCCAAGCACCTACTTTTACAAGATGGGCTCCTCATTTGGTTGATCTGGCACATTCATCTGAATTTCTCTAACTTATATCTAGTAGCATCATACAGTTGCATAATTTTGATCTACTACATCTCCGAACGGTAGAAAGATGAATGGTCAACAAAGTATGGGGTCTCGCATTAAAGTAGTCATTGAAGGAGAGAGATGGTATTGACGTCAATTTTAATAGTTCTGAGCAGACTGCCCCTTTAGCTGGTTGGTGCGTTTTCTGTGACCAAATACCTTTGGCTATGGTCAACAGCCAAATAGAACTTGTTGGATAATCTATCTTTACATCTTAGTCATCGAAGAAGTTCGTGGTGACAGACATGGGAGAATTGAGACTTAATTTTAGCTACTTGTGACCAGTTTTACTTCTAAAATCACCTCAATTAGGTCCTTTAGAATATGCAATATTATGACTTGGAGGATCTTTTGTATATTGTCAATCACCCCAAATAACTAATATCTATACAAAATCACAAAGTTCAACGAGATTCCTTAACAAAAAACTGTAGTTCTTACTTAACGTAGCTTGATGATTCCAAAACAAGCTAGGCTTTAAGCTCCTCCTCCTCCCCCACCAAAAAAAAAGGTAATAAAACAATTCAATAAAATTTAGTGTTGATGCCATATGGATAGTGAAAGACAATGGTCTATGATCAAGATTTCTCCTAGTTTCGAGAGAAGATTATGTTAGACTTTGTTTCTAAAGTTCGAAGGACATCGGTTAATTTCAAAAGGATGAGAGTATAGGCATTCCTATATAAAGCCTTCTTCTCTTTACCTTTGTGTGAGTGGGCCTTGTTTGAAATGACGTATGCGTGGTGCTCTTGATGTGAGAGGTCTATGTGCAAAAGCCTATGTTGCATAGATAGTCCATTGCTACAAGGCCCAACTCACTCTAATGGGGGCCACCAATGTGAAAGGAAAGTGCTAGGGTATTTTTGCGAAGATTGAGGGCCAAGTTAGTTGTCTTGTCTACTAAGCAAGGCTAATAAATGCCTAGATAAAGCTTTCTTATATAAGTAGGTGCCACTTAGGCCACTCCGTCCACCAATTACTCTTTATCCCAAAGCTCTCTGTTTTATTATTTCTTAAAATCCACTTACTTGCTGAGAAAATCTCTATCCATTTTGACATCACTCTTCAAGAGTTCTTATTCTTGTAAGGTTCTATGATTCTTGAGTTCAAATTAGAAGAATACCTGAGAGTATCTCCTTCTAATACTCTTGCCCTAGAGTTTTTGAGCTACAAAAATTCTTCTTACTTTTTAAATTCTCTTGAAACTTTAGATTCCTTATCTATTTTGATCTTGTTTCTGAAGTGAATAGAGTTCTAATATTATTTTTATTTGAAACTTTTAATGTGATTTGAGGAGAGAAGTTTTGAAGATTTTATTTTGTGTCATTCATCTTGAAGACAAATTATAGATCAATTTTGATGCAAAACAGTCGAAGTACATATTGAGTCTTGCTTGATTGAATACTGGAGATAAAGTTGTCATCTTTACACTTATTGGGAGGTTTCAACTATTTCTAAAAAGTACATTTTGTCATGTGCCTATAAGCCAAGGTTCATTGAAATTTTGTTTTTGTGCAAAATGCAAGTTTTTTCTATAGTTCTAATGATTTGAAGATATATTCTCTCCATGCATTCTTTGAACTTAGCAATTGGCAAAGGTACGAATCTATTTAACCTTAACATGGTGGTTTTTAATTAGCCAATGATTCATATATGATAGTTTTGGAGGAAAATATATTTTCTATAAGAAATCAATGAATTTAATCTTAGTCATTTCAAATGCATTTTTATAGGTTTTCTTATTTTTAGGAAGAAATTGCTTAGTAAACAAGGAACTTGGGGTTTTAACTTCTAAAAGCCTAAAAATAATAATAATACTAATAAGATCAAGTTTTTCCAACTGTGATCAAACCATGCATTCCTCTACATTTTCATAGTTGTAGGATTTATAATTTGAGAGGAAATGTAATTTCAATTCTTACTATTATGGGTAAGAGTTAGGTAATTTAAAAAAATAGATATTCTAAATTTTCTCAAAGAAATTTAAATAAATTTGTTTCATGTTACATGGTTTGACATGGATCTATTTTATTTTTGTAATGTGTGTATGTGTGTGATACAATGGGTTTCATCATGTAATAATTATATATATTCTCATTATTTTTAATGTAAAAAAGTTTCATGTATTTAAGGATCAAATATAGTTTCAAACATAATGATATCTCTTTGGGATTTAAGACTTGATGTGCATATAGAATTAAGTTGAGAAAATTCATGGAATTCTGAAAACCAATGCCATACTCCTTCATAAAGGAAAGAAAACGAAATGTGAACTGTGAATGGTCCCACTAACTTCTTCAACATAAATAGAAGTTTATGTATGTCAAAGGACCCTTCACGTTTGGAAATCTATTTTTTCAAGAACAGGACATAGCTTGTGAAATGACAAAAGATTTGGCTAAATTGTTTGATTGAAGAAAATAATACTAGATACTGTAGAATTTACTACTTGATTTGTAGACACATTTTCTAATTACAAAGATGTAAAGCTTGTGCCTACCATTATTGTTTACTTGTGATAATAATATTGTCATAACAAGGCATACACTCAAAGCTAAAATGAGAAATCCTATCAACTATGTTTGAAACATGATAGGGTAAGAGAATTAATCAAATTTGGTGTCATAGTAGGCCATAATTGTTCAAGACGTATAAAATAGTGGGGATTTGAACTACGAGGATTGTTACTAAAAAAAATTCTACAAGAACTAGATTATAATTGTAATAGTTGAACATCCTAATGTTCACTTATAGAAAAGGCAATGATCTTAATGCAATGAGTACCAAAGCTGATTAAAGAGAATTTAGTACCAATAACTATTTTATTTTATGAGGTTCAAACAAAGAAATTGGGACACAACTGCATAGCTAAAAAGTAGAGGCTAAATGATAATTACATAACTTCTATTATGGTAGATTGATAAACAAAAATAAAAAAGTTAGTTAGATTAGAGTAGTAATACTTCTTCATTAAACTGTAAGAGGGTCATATTATTTTACCTCATTATATAAATTCTAAGCTTTGATACCAAGGAATAGACTACACGTTTATTAGCTATTCCCTGATTACCAAAGTTTATAGATGTTGAGTGTGGAACAATTAATGCAGTTTTGTGAAAAGTAAGTAGACCATAATTAATCTAAGCCTCACATCTTACACATATACACTTTTGAGATCTCATGTGCCATGTTCAGACATCTGTTTAAACTAGAAGATGTGGGTGGCTCCCCCTACACCCACAATTTTGGATTGATGGACATCTTCTCACTGCAGTGTGTGTGATGATTGTGTTGTATACTTGCAAACCACATGCAAACATATACTAAATTAGAAAATGGGATTGCATCAATAATTTAATGAGAACTTGCAAGCCATTTTTTTTATAGCATACTAATAGTATGACTAGCTCAAGGCAAGTGGAACAACTCGTCCTATTCAAACGAGTAGGCTAAACATGGATGCAGTACTTCATGCACTTTAAGAATGCTCCTATTATGTTAAACCATTAGCAAAAGCACTGAAACTTGAAACAAATGCTTTAGTTCTTTCTATGCAGTTTCAGATAAATGTAGTTGTACATTTCTAGCAGTGAAGAGGACATATTTGGTTTAGGTGGAAACTAATATGGTGAGGCTGCACACCAATGTTAATCCAAAATTTATGCTCTTCTTTACTATAATCTAGAAGTTAAGAAGTTGGAAAGTCAATTGGCTAGTATATTTATCATTCTTTCCATTCCATTCACTTGAGAAAAAATGTTGTCAGACTAAAACTTAACACAATCAATTAGACACTTACACATAATATGAAGGCTTCATGTTGGCTTGAGCTCTATCTAGAAAGTTTTTTATCTCAACCCAAGGTTAACTTGCTAAAATAATAAAAGCTTGATTTACAATAAGTTGTTCATCCTAATTGTAGCTGCAGAGCTCAACAATGTTATTTTTATTTTAAGGGCATTAACATGGGGAGCTAGTCCAAGTTCTAGCCAAGTTCAAAGGCTCATGAGTTTAACACGTTCCTTATAATGTAAGTTAGTGGGCATAATATATAAAAAATAATTATAGTGAATTGTCTGAATGTAGTGTACACACCTAAACATATACATGGGGCCTATATTTAAGATTTTCACTAGTTCTATTGGAGGATATCAACAATCTTGTTCCACCTAAAATTAGATCCGAATTGTTAGGATTTCACTAAGACTAGAACTAGACCAAATGGAAGTTTGGTTCCCACTTTAAGGACTAGATTCCAATCCTATTCTTAGACCTTACTGGTCCTATTAATAAAAGTAACTCTAGCTTTTGAGCCACATGAAGATAAGTGTTGGGAGAGCAGGTTACAGCCAATATCCTTTGTTCATAGACACTTTATAGTAAAATAACACTGTAATGGGAAGCATGTAAGCTATCTAAGTAACTTTAACACATCAAAGAAGCTTTTTCATTTCACTAGAGTCTCGAAATGAAAACAATGTTAATTTAAAAACCTTCATTCAAATTGCAAATAAAATTAAGCAAAACAGCAATAATGCCTTCACTAAATTTGCAAGACTCATGTTTCATTTTTGAAACAAAAATCACACCTTGAAATTGAGAAGAGAAAAGCTAATAATCGAAACTAAAATCAAAATCAAGTACAAAACACATAACAAAGTAAAAAAAAACACCAAATTCCCCCCTAATAAGTACCAAAATGATAGCTAAAACTTGCAGATCCATCACCAAATAGGAAAGTTAGAAAAAAAATAAAATATCTCATAAAAAAAAGTAAAAACATGAATGGAGGCTGAAAGAAGAATATATAGAGCTATGTTTTTTCAGTAGGAGAAGAGAAGCAGAAACTATAGAATTTGGCAGGTTTTCCTATTCAAGAGTTAAGGTGAAGATAAAAATATATATGAGATTTTATATCTGCTTCAAATAAAAAATTTGCTTCTTCTTCTTCAAATTGCGTATAGTGAGACAGAGAGAACTCCAGTTGTTGAGTCTTATTGTTGCCTACTTCTTCTTCTTCATGACCTAGAGAGAGAGAGAGAGAAGAAGAAGAAGAAGAGAGAGAGCAAGCTTTAGACTTTGAAAGTTTAGGTTATTGGGAAAAAAACGAGTGTTTTTATTTTTGGCCACTATATTTAACTTGAAAAGTTTAAATAAATTGAGGGTATATTTAGTCTTACAAATTTGAGTTGCAAGAAATAAATTATCTTTAAATAAAGTTAAAAGCAAGCTAATAGGGGACAATAGTCTAGTTTTTTGGACCTTGGTTCTAGTATTTTATTTTTTTAATAAACAAAATTGAAATTGGACAAAAATTAATTGGAAATGTTTCAATAATAGGTTCCATTGGCCAAGGACCAGCATTGGACTCTGGGTTCAGAACCTAAACTGATCAGAACATGAGGTGCTGTCTAGCGATCACAATTTTTGGAGTTCACCTTTGCACGATCCCACCTGTTCATCTCGTTGCTCCGACTTTGACTTCTTATAATCAAAAAGCAAATTGTTTGGATGAATCTAGCTTCTAAGAAATTATGTGTTGTTTATAAGTGTTTCTAAACTATCAGTTTCTATGCACAGCTTTTCAGATGCTAGAATTATCCAAACCCCATGGTTTTTGATCTATACACAACATCTAAAATTAGGCAATGAGATGAAAGTGTCAGATCACTCAAAGGTTGGCCCTAGAAAATGCAGTTTCTAGACCATACTCAAAAAGCGGTCAGATTAGCATTCCTCTTGACACCATTCCTCTTTTATGCTGTATATCAGCTAATGGTAACGAAAAAATATCCTCTCCAATGATCCTTTGATTGATTACTTCTCTTCCCTACCGTTTTCCGTTCCTGAACTTCCTGACTGGTCCATTTTCGCACTAGAAGGGTAATTGTCATCTGGATCACCAAATGGAGATGCAATTTGATGCATACCCTATGTATGCTACAATCTCAAAGATCAGTGGTTTGGACGTGCTTCTGGCATGCGAACATCTCTTTGCTAATTTAAATGCGGAGGCACACTTAGCTGCTCGTGAGAATGTGGCCTTGTGTGTTGCTGCTGTTCGGGTTGCCACTAGTTGGATGCAAGCTAAATGCATGCCGCTTTGGTACTTTGCCTTGTTACGAGTCAGTATTCACATTCCCCCTCCCTTTCTACCGATCTAACATAAAAAGTAGAAGTCACGTATGGTCGGCTTTTTGTGGGGTTTTGATGATCCAAAGGGCCGTCCAAGTAAAAAGGACAGCGCCGGTGCATGAAGCTCATGTATTTGAGGATCTGAAAAAGGGACAGACTACAAGGGTCAATATTATGCAGTTTTATCTTGCATTTTACAAGAGGCTATTTTCACTTCTTAACCCCATGACCTCAAGGTCGCATGAAGACAACTTTACCGCCAATGCTCATCCAAGTGGTGATATGTTCCACCCAATAGGATTACCACCTTACCATTTTAGTTAGGCTTCTACTTGTCTTGCATCTAAAACCACTGTACAGCTTCAATGTCAACTTCCTTCCAGTCTCCACCAGATAGAGGGTCCATATCTCCTTTCCCCCATCACCCACGTTTTCAAATGGAGGAACGTAGCCATTAGGTGAGGCTTACGAACATGGGTTATGATGCCTTCCTCTTGCTTCACGCTTAATCAAGTCAAACCCCACAAAAGGCAAATCCATCTTCAATCAAAACCAGCCATTAAATTATAAGCCAGACAAGGCCACGGTCCAACCCACAGGGATTAGCTTCGAACGCACACAGGACCATCCGATGCGCAATCCGCACCCTGTTTGGCACCAGGGGAGCGTCGGTGGCCTTGACCTCTCAAATGCATCTGGCATTCCGTCTCCATCACTCGCCCTCCCACTAAAAGGCCCTAAAAATGTGTTGCCGTATCCCTTTACTCCATGTCCAGTACACCCCATTCCACACTCTCTCCGTTTCATTTATTACGCCTTGGACTTTTTACGGGCAGAAATAGAAGGTCCGTTTCTCAGATCAGACTCTGGAAGCAGAGAAAGTCTGGGAAATTTGTATATTTCCCTTCTCCCGGAGCTCCAAATGGGGAGGAAGATGGCTCTGTTGGTGACAGTAGCGATTTTCGTTTTGTGTTTGGGAAGTAGTGTGAGATCGGATGCCTCGAATCACAAATACAAGGTCGGAGATCCAGTCCCTCTTTACGCCAACAAAGTTGGTCCATTTCACAACCCTAGGTAATCTCTCTCTCTCTCTCTCTCTCTCTCTCGTGTTCTCTTGTTGGGGTTTCAGAGGCGATCTTTGGTCGATTTGTTCCTTGCCCTAATTTTCTGAATAGCTGTCCCTTTTTTTTTTCTGGATGTGCTTGCTCTCTTGCGTTTTCGGATCGCAGGCTGATTTTAGAATTTTGAGTATTTTCTGAACCATTTTGCAAATTTGGACTGAGTTTTGGGGGCTGGGTTTTGATGATGTTGAGATGGTCGCTGGGAACTGCATTATATCTTTCACGGGGGTTGAATTTTGTGGTCTAATGGAGATCTGGGATGATGTTTGGATTCTCTGTGTCTTTACAGTGATTTTGTTGGAATTTCTAGCAGGTCAATGGCTTTCTTTCATTTTGTGTGAGTGATTTTTCGTGATGTTTGGATGAAGTTTGCTATGTTTTATCTCTCGAATGACCTTGATGACTGATGTATCCCTGGTGCTTACATATCCTCAAGATTGTAGTTTAGTTTTGGAAAAATTGGAATTTTTAACTGCATGTCGATAGATATACCTTTCAGGCTTTGCCTTGATACGATAGTCTAGTTTCTGCTAGGTTTGAGCTTTGAGGTTTATTTTATTCGTTTCTATACTTTGATTGATGTTGATCTGTTAGATGTGCCATTATATTAAGGACTGATTTTATATGTATTTGATTGCAGTGAGACATACCGGTATTTTGATCTCCCTTTCTGCACACAAGGTTTGCATATAGCAAATAGTAGATCGAGTATCTTCGTCTTGCCTTTTCTATTCCTTCCTTTTTTAATGGGTATCGTTCTTCTTTTTCAAATTTAATTTGCAGGTCATGTGCATGAGAAGAAAGAAGCTCTTGGTGAAGTCTTGAATGGCGATCGTTTGGTTGATGCTCCCTACAAACTCAAATTCTTAGATGAAAAAGAGAATGAACTTGTTTGCAAAAAGAGGTTGTCTAAGGAAGAGGTAGCTCGGTTCCGGGATGCAGTCATTAAGGATTACTACTTCCAGATGTACTATGACGATTTACCGATCTGGGGATTTATAGGAAAGAGTGATAAGGAGGACAAATCTGATCCCAGCGAATACAAATACTATCTTTACCGGCATATCCAATTTGAAATTCTCTACAACCACAATCGTGTCATTGAGATTAATGTTCATACTGATCCTAATTCATTAGTGGATATCACCGAGGACAAGGAAGTTGATGTTGAATTTATGTACTCTGCAAAATGGAAAGAAACTGATACCCCTTTTGAAAAAAGGATGGAAAAGTACTCACAATCTTCAATGATGCTGCATCACCTAGAGATTCATTGGTTCTCAATAATAAACTCATGTGTGACAGTTCTCCTCCTTACCGGATTTCTTGCCACGATTCTCATGAGAGTGCTTAAGAATGACTTTGTTAAGTAAGGAACATTTCCACTATAGAGTTTCTTTTTTCGGTGCCTGTGCATTTCCCTATGTTGCTGTATTGACTTGTGCTCATTTGATATAATTCTTGTGTAAAAGGTATGCCCACGATGAAGAATCAGCTGATGAGCAGGAAGAAACAGGATGGAAGTATATCCACGGTGATGTTTTTAGGTACCCACAGTACAAGTCCTTGTTTGCTGCTGCCCTTGGTTCTGGGACTCAGCTTTTTGCCCTGTAAGTATAAATGTATAATAAGTGAAGTTCCTTTGGTTTGATTCTATAGCTCTGAGATTAAGATTATAGAAGCTTGTATCTCTCAATAGATTGATTTTGTTTGTTCCAGTAATTGAACATTTTGTAAGTTGCATATTGTGTTGTGTGGTTCCTCTAATATCTGGCTCTGCTGATGCTTTTCAGCACAATTTTCATTTTCATACTTGCACTAGTTGGGGTGTTCTATCCATACAACCGGGGAGCTCTTTTTACTGCACTGGTTGTCATATATGCTCTCACATCTGGCATTGCAGGCTATACTGCGACCTCATTCTATTGTCAGCTTGAAGGAACAAACTGGGTATGTGTTCAAGCCATCAGCCTGTGAAATTAATTTTAAAGATTATGTGTTTATTCCTTTTAATTTGTTTACTTATCTGAGGGCTTCTGTTTAGTAAGTCTTATTGCTTCTGGGTTGACAGGTTAGGAATCTTTTATTGACGGGCTGCCTTTTCTGTGGTCCTCTGTTCCTGACCTTCTGCTTCTTGAATACTGTTGCTATAGTGTATAGCGCCACGGCAGCCTTGCCATTCGGCACTATTGTGGTGATTGTTCTTATCTGGATACTAGTAACATCCCCTTTGCTTGTTCTGGGTGGGATTGCTGGAAAGAACAGCAAGGCTGAGTTCCAAGCTCCTTGCCGCACCACTAAGTATCCTAGAGAGATTCCACCATTGCCTTGGTACCGTAGTACCATTCCCCAGATGGCGATGGCTGGGTTTTTACCTTTCAGTGCCATTTACATTGAACTATATTACATATTTGCAAGTGTCTGGGGCCATAGAACATACACCATATACAGCATTCTCTTCATTGTCTTCATCATACTCCTGATTGTCACTGCCTTCATTACTGTGGCACTAACGTACTTCCAGCTTGCTGCCGAAGATCATGAATGGTGGTGGAGGTATGTCACTTTGATTCTGTACTGTTTGTCTGCTTTTGAGCATACTAAATTGTAAAAGAGAGGTTCTCTTCTCAATTCATGTAATTTTGTTGCCTTTGTTTGTTTGTTTTATTTATTTTTTTCTTCTTCTTGTTTGTTTGCTTGTCATTATCTTGATGTTACCTTGTATTGTTATGTTGCACTTTTTATCCTAGCAAGACCCTGCAACTTAGGATTGTCATCTCTCACAAGAGATTGGAATTCGTGATTTGGAGTGGATTCATGCAGGGAGCTCGCCCTCTTTCCCCTTTTGGGTGCATCCTCCTCCTCCAATTGAGAAAGCAATCTCCTCTTACGAATGGCTGAACAAGGCCCCCCACATTATGAACACGGATAGCTCAATACTGTACTGTCATAGAATATCTTTATAACATGGATGTGATGCACTAACACATGCTACAGTTATCCAGCTCACAAGAATCTTACGAGATACTCTTGGATAACATGTTAAGCAAAAGTGGAGATTCAAATAGTTAAGTTTAGAAAAAGTCATATTTGAGGAACATAGGGAATCACACCCTCTCGCCTGTCTTAATGATGTTAATCTAGTTCTAAACTATCATTGAGATTGATGCTTGTTGTGGATTTAACAGCTGATGAGGGAAGTCTAATATAAGGGCCTTGAGGGGGTGTGTCCCGAAGTGGCAATGTCAGAAACTAGGGACTCTGCTTGTCATCCAAAGTGAATTGGTTCTAAATTTTTAAAAGTTGGTGGGCTAGCAGACTTGTAGGTCCTTAGACTTGTAGGTCCTTATCCTTGTGGTTGGGAAAGGGCTTGCTTAGCCAGCATAATAGGTGCTTGTTGCTCAAATGAATTGATAGTCAAGATTAAGGTTTTTATTGATGTTCTTTCGTGTGCTAACATATTTTCTAGGAGGTTAAATTTGTTCCGATTTATTTTGTTGTCTTTTAGATTTTTGTGACTTCTACTCCCTGTATCTTTTGTGTTTATTTTCTGACTATATGGTAAACGTCTGATTTGAATCTCCATCTTGTTTTGTCCAATAATCTAGATGCCTAAAGTGATTGGGTAAGTGTCGTGTATGGTGTGTAGTTTTGGCATGCAACTGCAAGATGATTCTAGAACCTTTTAATTGGTTCTTTTATTTATTTCTTATTTTTTATGTCCTGCTTCCATTATTGTGTATATCTGTGATCTGCTTGGAGGGTTATAACATGATGGTTTGTATCAAAAATGGGATTGGGAAGATGGTGAACTGGTGATAGTGTTTTATGTAAATTGTCAAAATCAAATGTGATCTGGAGAGGGGGGAAGAAACTCCAAAATTAGGCTCTGGACAGTAATTAGGATTTGTGCTATAAATAGGCTTAGTAATGAAGCTGTTGGTAGTCTGGGTTGCCAAATTTGAGTCCTTTAATTCAGTCATGCTCTCGGTTATATTATGAGCGAACTGCTCATTTGGGAAGTATGCTCTTGAGCATGATGGTCGGGAGAGCAGGTACAAGTATTCTGAGGGATTTTAGGGCTGTGTGAGTTTATTTTAGTACAATTGCCAAGACCAGTTCATATAGTTGGTAGCAATGTCAACCCGCCCCTTTTGGTGTCCTATTTTAATTAGTGGGTTGGATGATTTTGCTACTTGGTAGGATCCATCTTCTTTCTTTATGATGCAAAAGATACTATGGCAACTTGCTTATGGAATAAGTTAGTATCAAGATTTGAGTCTGGTTTGCTTTATGTCCGTGATGCAAGAACTGAATTACATGTTAATATCGTAAGTACATTTGCTGGATGTCTTCCTTTTATATATATTCTGCCAACAAATTATACAGAAGTCAATCCAACTTACAACCACTCCAGCATCGAGGATGCCACTTAAGTAGCTTCATGGTAGCTTCACCTCTTGACACATGTAAGGGTGGAGTTGTGAAGAATATAAGATTCAAGGTAGCACCGGCTTTCGTGGAGGTAGGGTGGGAATTCTTGCAGGAATGATTGCTACTTTCTTCTGGTGCTTGAAGTTTTCTAGATCCTATGAAATAGATCTTCTGGGTGTTCTTGCTTGAAAGAACCTGCAAATACCCTTGTGTCTCAGAATTTTAGGTTGGGTGTGATCTAAAAAAACAGTTCCTGTTGACATTGGAACTTGCTGTAGTAGAGGAATTGAACACATAAAAATCATTCAAAGACTACGTGTGCCAGATTCTTATACACCATCTATTAATTTTCTTGTGTTTGTTGTCTGGGATTGTACTGGCATTATCAAGGTTTTGGATGTATACTTTCAGTCTCAGACATTATAATGGTAACAAAACTTGCTAAACAATATCATTAGGTCTGGAGGATCCCGAGGAAGAACTGAAGGACTCATACTTAGAACAAAGGGTCTACTGTTTTGTCCAAGTTTTCTTGTGGGAAATGTATCATACATCTAAGTGGGTGGTTTCTCCAGATACTTCGTTGTACTGGTAATGTCAAGATTTGGGATGCATTATTTCAGTCTCAGACAGCGTAATTGTAATGGAAGTTGCTAAAACATATCGTTAGGAACAGGAGACTGGCCTAAAGTAAAAACACTGAAGGACTCAATTCTTAACACAAAGATTTCCCTGTTTTGTCAAACTTTTCTTCTTTACAATGTATCATACAACTAAGTTGGTGGTTTCTCCAGTTACTGAATTCTGACAGTATGCTGATTCGGTTGCTTGCTGTTATGATTTGTTTTTGTTTCTTTTTCTGGAAATTGCAAAATGGCTCCATTATAAAAGGTTTCACTCTAGATGAGGTCTTTACCCTCCTGGGCAATGTCAGATGAACTTTGACTGTTCCTTATGGTTTGATGCAGGTCTTTCCTTTGTGGAGGATCAACTGGATTATTTATATATGGCTATTGTTTGTATTACTACCATGCTCGATCAGATATGTCTGGATTCATGCAAACGACGTTCTTCTTTGGGTATATGGCTTGTATCTGCTACGGTTTCTTCCTCATGCTTGGTACTGTGGGTTTCCGTGCCTCGTTGCTGTTTGTCCGTCATATATACAGGTCTATTAAGTGTGAGTAGCCTACATTTTGGTCCTTTCCAAGTCAGGTATGTCTCGTCCACTTTGATTTAAGCTATTTTATAGAAAGGGGGCATGCTGTCTGTTAAGGATGGTCAGGAAATACCTCTGCGCTCAGAAACAGCAGGGTTGGAGTTGAGGCCATGTTTTCCTGGAACTGGTAAGACTTTGCAAGTCGTTATATCTAGATCTGAGAAAATCTTGAGGCGTCTCATGAAAAAGCTTTGTATCATTCATTATATGTACCTGCGTTCTCTGGAAAACAACTTTCTTTCTTGCTTCTTGTATCAAATATAATGACCAAAATCACCTGGACTGAGAAAAGTCATTGGCACGTGTTTAAACTAATCAAGATAATTTTGTGTATGATTGTAAAGGCGAACTATTTTACAAATGGATGAAGGAAAGGTCTTATACTGTTCAAGTCTTAGGTGACAGTGCTTTTAATTTTGCCGTGTGCCAACATAGTATATTTCAGGAGTTCGGTTTTGCAGTAGCACAGAAGTAAAAGATTGGGAATTTGCATCCTCCTGTTGGACCTTCAATAGTATACTTTTTGTTACATAAAATGTGGAAGTCAGCGACCAAAATTGTTTGTATTGCAAAAGTAAAACTGTATTTGTCACTAAACACTTTCCTTTGGAAATTAGAAGGTGACTGATAACCTGATTTTCGATTACCCCCGTTTTGTTCCATTACATGTTGTGACTTGTGGTGGTTTGTCTAAATATCATTGAGATGTCTGATGTGTTAGCGTGCATCAGCGGGCTGATATCGGCCAGATTGGTCCACGTTTAAGTTAATATTTCACCGGAACGTGGAAATATGTTGAGAAAAGAGACATTTTCCACTTTCCATATCTGTAGTTTTTCATCTGTGCGTCTTCCTTTGCCTGCTCAATTGCTCATCCATGGGCTTAACCAATGCTTAGCACCCCTTACCTTGACCCCCAACCAATTTAGACAATGGATGTTAGAAAGCAGATATTCATACTTTCCATCATAGTTAGACGAATGGTTCTAAAGTTGAATGTATCAAAGCTTTATCACTTGGATATTAGAATTTTCCATATAGGAAGTTTTATCACTTGATGTAGGATCTCCCCCCATGTTCTAGCTGAAGAATGTTGGTCAATTGAAGTCTGGGCAAACTGCATGGCCATGTTCTACGGGAAAGCATAAACTAAAAAGGCTGCACCACCATCTGGAAGAAGACTTATCAAACGAAGTAGTTAGTCCAGCATTTGATTGTCATGGATTAGCTTATTGACACATGATTCAAGGTAGGACTTTAATAAGAAGAATTGAAGAATAAGTTGGCTTTCTGAAATTGTTCAAACAAGAAAATTGGTGATTGTCCAACAACCGAAGAAGGTGGTGGTAGGTAACAAACCGAAGGTGGTGGTCGTTAGCAAAACACTGCTGCTGTATTATGGACGATGTGTCAAACAATGTTGTTGTGTCTGTCGAGTGGACGAGAGCATTTATTGTCCGAAATAGCTTGGGTTATTTGACTATTTTGCTAGAGGCCACCATGTTATAGGTCCAATCTTGCTTTGGGGCTCATCTGGGGCCAATAGGTCCAGCAAGGGGGAACATTGGCAAGGCTTATATAATCTGGTTTATTGGTTTATGGCGGATTTATTTGGTATAAAGTCAGATAATCTGGCATGATCTAATAACTTGCCAAGTGACCCGAGAGAGAGACTGAAGATGCTTCAGGGTTGTTGAGAATGAAAAAAGCGCATTGTTCCAACTCTGTCAAGCTTTTCACTCCTAGATTCACCAGTTTGTTAGTGATGGATGAAGCATTGTATGTGCAAAATCGTATTAACTTGCGAATAAAGATCAAGGATACTACCAACCCTACATGCATTAGTTTCGAAGGAAGAGCTGCCTCTTTTTTGTTCCCAAAAATCTTTTTATTTTGAAGTTGATAAAAAATACCTCAAGACGGGACAAATAACTTTGCTTATGGAATCTATTGGCGGAATCTTGGACTGAGAGTTATATCTGCCCGTGGAAGCCCTAAAGCCTTATAGCACAGTTGCACAAGGATCTTCTCACCTGGGTGACTAGGGTTTGAGGCTCTTCGTGGATGTGTGTCTACTATCTACTCTCCGGAAGAAAAAAAGGGCCTAAATTAAAGAAAATTTATTAACAAAATGTTTAATCAATATTATCTCGTACTTCTTCGTAGAGCTGCAAAGGAGTTCTATAAAATATGACTTCAAGTCAAGCCTTTCCTACTTGAAACCATCACCAAGGCTGCTAGGGATGAGATTTTCCGGGAATTAGAACTTGGGATCTCACATAAATATAGCATTCAAAAGTTCCCTTGCCCAACCTTCCATTAAAACACTCATAAGACAATTCCTGTGCCCCATTTCTGGCGTAAACGAATCCAAGGGATAATGGAAGCTTTGCCACGATATCCAAATTCTCTTCACTTAATGCCAGATTGCTTGCGTCTAACAGCTTCGCAGTTGGTTTTCTTTTTTTCTTTTTCTGAATCTAATAACAAAGACGTGGAATTCATTATCGCGCATTCTAAAATTTGACCTCATGTGAAGCGCTGAAAACCTGCATCCGAATCGAATGAGCGTTACAGATTCTGGATCGTAAGAAGGTGGGAGCATTGATCCTCCAACACAACCAGCAGCAGTCCTAACTTGGCTGTGATACCCACCAGCACTTCTCTGCCCAAAATCTTATGGATCTCGGCCTTGTTTCATAGAAGGTTCAAGTTAACCGGGACGAGGTTTCATACCGTTGGGCGTTTGTTTCTCGCCGGTCCAGTTTTCTTCTTGTGGTGGCTATCATACCCAGTAATCTCATCAAAACCCTTATATTCTTTTCACTGTAATGGACCAAATTACCTATGAAAGCCCCATTTTCCACCAATAACTTCTTCTGAAATCAGCTTAGCTAAGATTCACTCGCTGGTGTCTTGTAATTATAAAGGAGAGATTCTTTTCTTAAGATGGGCCCGCATGTAGTCTATACTCATGTGAGAGAGAAATCATATATATATATATATATATATATATATATAATGTTAGGTTATTATAAGAGTAAGTAAGAGAGATTGAGACGTAAAGAAGAAAGTAGAAGTTGAGAGAGGCTTTTAGCTTCATCCTGTTCATCTGATTATAATTTGATCATATAGTAGATTTCTCCTCTCTCATGGGTGTAGACATTATATTTGATTATCCTACTATAAATTATCGATCTTGTTTAATGGAAACGAATGTTTGAATGTGCTAACAGATTCGAAATAAGCCTCCAAGATTTAGAGGCTTGGTGGTGGGATTCATTAAATGTTTTCTGATGGAGGGATGGAATTTAATGTATTAGGAGAGGGATTTGGGAATGAGGTTCGAAGACATCGTGGCATGGCAAGTTCACTGTTATAAAAAAGCCGGATGCTTTTTGTATTTGACTTATTGAGAGAGAGAGAGAGAGAGAGAGAGAGAGAGAGATGACATGACACCATGTTCATGTTCAGAGGACAAGCCACGTTGGAGAAAAAAGGGCGTCAGCTCCCATCTTCAGGTGAAATTGAATTGACTAATTGAGTTGGCGATATACTTGATTAAAGTTTTTGTTCACGGTGGATTTGAAAAAAGTCGAACAGTGTAGGGTTTCCCCCTCTAATTTGGCTAAAAAAATAATTATCTGCATGTAGGAAGAGCACGTTGGTTCCAGATGATACCGATGACAGTGATATTTTGTGCTATTTTACAATGTATATCTTACAATGAGAGGAAAAAGATTGATGGCCATTTTTGTTGAAAATATTTGGTTTTGCATTTAAATGAGCCTTAAAAGGGATGGTGTCTTCATTATGTTTTTACTATGGAAAATAAGAAGCTTGTCCTCGGCAGATAACTTGGTCTCAACTTGATCTGGAACTTCCGTCCCAAAGGCCCTGACTTGTAGTGTCGTTACTGAAGCACTCATTTCAGGCATTTCTACTTATTTAATCTTAGAATATGAATATCAGCTGTTGCAAATTTTTTCTTAACCGTCTATCTGCAAGCCATCAATTGGATGCCTGATCATCCAATAAGCACAATTTGAGACCATCTCATATCCAGCCTACGGCTTATCAGAGGAGAGCATCAGGTCATGCTTATATCAGGCGTCTGAGTGTTTTAGGTGATGATTTTGAGGCAGCTTAACTACTCTTCCATTTTTTACACGGTCTATTAGTTGCATTTTATATGGGGTCTTGAAGTAGGTGATTTCGTATATCCAGTATTACATTACATCGTCTAATATCACCTCGTTAGTATCAGGCGCTCTCGCCATGGTTGATTCACAGCCCTTTGTTAGTGCAATCGGCGGAAAATGCCAGCTCCTGGTACCAAGGACTTGCACGCAGTTTATAGAGCAATATTACTGGGATAGTCGAGCAGTTCCTACAAATGGCCCTGAAAATGGGCTTGGCATATGTGGCAGGCTTCTGTATTCTGCTGAACTCAGCTTAATAGGAGTAGGCTGTCTTTGCTTATTATTATTATTATTATTATTATTATTATTATTATAGACTCTTGTAGTCATCTCTTTCTTAGACCTTGCATACGCAGTATGAGCTTAATAGACCAGACTACTATTATTATTATTATTATTATTGATTATGAAAAGGTGAAGTTATTGGGCTCCTTATATGTTCCTCCACATTGTAAGCCGCTCGCATGGTTTTTAACTTACGAGTTAAGTATCGGTTCTCCGGGCACTGCCTGAGTTCTAATTCCTTCTATAATGTTGTAGTGCTTAGTTACTGATCAATGAGGGTATAGAGAGGATAGCTTCGCTCGTAATTTGGAGTGGAAATCTGGCTGGTTGGCTAAAGACTAGCCCCCGTCGACTTGCTTTGTCATTAATGGGTTAGAGTGCCAAACACATGTTTTTGGTTTTAGGGCGTAGATCAGGGATAGGACTTACATTCTTATTGTTTACCAAGCCTTCCAGTTAAACACGTTAGGCTTAGAAGGAATACAAATAATGATGATGTCACAAGCTTCCCTCTAATATCTATAAATAGGATCCAGAGGCAAAGCTCAAAGCATGGGGTTGTAAATCTCTCCCCTATAGTGGATTGTTCCCCCTCCTCTTGTGGACGTAGGCTATACATAGCCGAACCACCTAAAATCTCTGTGTTTTTCTGCATGTATGCATGTTGTTCGATCCTAATCGTTGCGCATAACAAGTGGCATCAGAGCTTGGTTCACACCAAAGGACTGCCATAACTGAGCCTGGTGAATACAGGAGGCTTGCCGGAGTAGAATGAGTACCAGAGTAGAATGCAGATCCATGTTCAGACCCAGGCTAGGGGCGGCCCAGATCCAGACTAGACCCAGACTAGGTGCGGTCCAGATCCAGTCTAGACCCAGGCCAGGTGCGGCCCAGATCCAGTCTAGACCTAGGTTAGATGTGGCCCAGATCCAGTCTAGACCCAGGCTAGGTGTTGCCCAAATCTAATCTAGATCTAGGCTAGGCATGGCCCAGATCCAGTCTAGACCTAGGCTAGGCACTCCTCAGATCTAGTCTAGACCTAGGCTAGGCGTGGCCCAAATCCAGTCTAGACCCAGGTAGAAGAGGCCCAGGATCACATTCAGACCTCAGAAGGTTGGGTCTAGACCTCCTTCTAGATTTAGGCCGAGTAGAAAACCCAACATTCTTGTTGGGGACACAATAGACAAAGAAAGCAGCGGTGCAAGACGTCGCCTCAACCAAGGGAAGTAGTGTAGAAAGACCCTGCCTCAACTAGAGGAAGTAGCGTAGCAAGACGCCACCTCAACTAAGGGAAATAGCGTAGCAGTAAGCTGCTGCACCCATAGAAGAGAGGGAAGAGAAGAGGAGGAAAATAAGGTTAGGTTTTCTGATCTTTACCTTTTATATTAGGTGCCTAAAAACTTAGATCCCAAATTGATAAAGACACCCCCTTTATGGCTTGAAACAGTATCATGCAAAATTACTGAGATACCCCCTCTTATACATCTTATTAGCACCCCCTCAATTTGATAGTGACACCCCCCTAAAAATTTAGGGCACCCCTCAAAATTGTCAAAAATACCATTTTTAAGGTTTTTGATTGTTCTGGACTCATTTGTACACTCCATTTTTCATAATTCTGCTTAGAAAAGGTAGAAACAAAGTTGAAGAATATGAAGGACACCAATTCTAGAAATATCGTGGTTGGAGCCATGATTAAATTAAATGCCACTAATTATATGCTATGGAGACTTAGAATAGAAGATCTTGTATATTACAAAGATCTTCGTGACCCTTTAGATGATCAGGAAAAAAGACTCAAGGGAGTTTCTAAAAAAGACTAGATAAAGATGAATAAGAAAAATATAGGTCAGATTTGACAGTGGATTAATTATAGCGTATTTCACCACGTTACTCAAGAAGAAAATGCCTATATTCTATGAAAAAAGTTAGAGAATATGTATAATGCTAAGATCACTCGAAACAAGGCCTTATTGATAAAAAGACTTGTCAAACTCAAACTAAGGAGCGGAATGACTATGACTAAACATACCAGTGAATTTCAAAATTAGGTAAATCAGTTAGGATTAGTAGTGTTACAACTATGAGATGAATGTCAAGTCCTACTAATGCTAAGTTCACTACCTAAAAGTTGGGAGACACTGGTAATTTCACTCAGCAACTCAGCACCAAAAGGAAAGCTGGCCATGGTTATGGTCAAAGACATGCTATTCAATAAGGAGGCCAGAGGGAAAGAAGTTGGCACAGACTAGCCACATGCCCTGGTAATAGAAAACAAGCACATTGGGAGAGACAGGCACATGGGGAGAAGTAAGAGCAGACCAAGGGGGAGATCCCAGACTCATAACAGATCAAAAGGTTAACCTAGAGGACAGTTCAAGTGTTTTCACTACGGCATTCTAGGTCACATGAAGAAAGACTATCGAAAACTCAAGAGAGAGATGGGACATAGCAAGCTAAAGGAGGACAATGGTGAGACACTAGTCATCATTACTCAGGACATAGTAGTTCTCACTACTAAGGAGGAATCGTGCCTGCACGTGGTCAAGAGTGAAGTAGAGTAGGTAATAGATACAGCAGCTTCCTATCACGCCACTTCTTATAAGGACTTCTTCATCACTTATAAAGAAGAAGACTTTGGCACTATAAAGATGAGGAATGACAGTTCCTCAAGAATAGTTGGGATTTGTGATGTGCAAATAAAGAGAAATATTGGCTACATAGTTGTACTAAAGGAGGTGTAACACATACAAGAACTCATACAAAACTTGATCTTAGTCCCTGCTCTTAACAGACAAGCTTACACCAACTACTTCGGCAACAGTACTTAGAAACTGATGAAAGGGGTGATGATAGTAGCGAAAGGACACATATGTAATACACTGTACAAGACTCACACAAGAATATCCAAAGATATCCTTAATGCAGTGGAGGATGAAGGATCACCAGACCTTTGGCATAGAAGACTCGGCCACATGGGAGAGAAAGGTCCGTTCACATTTGCAAAGAAACAATTCATCAAACTAGTCAAATGTATAACTCTTAATCCATGTAATTACTATTTATTTGGCAAGCAACATAGGGTTTCTTTCTCTTATTCTAGTAATAAAAGAAAAGAAATTTTGAGTTTAGTGTACTCGGATGTATGTGGTCCCATGGAAGTAGAGTCACTGGGTGGGAATAAATATTTTGTAACCTTTATAGATAATGCATCTAGGAGGGTATGAGTATACTTTGTAAAGAATAAAGAGCAGGTATTCGAATGCTTCAAGAGATTCTACGTGATGGTGGAGCGGTAAATTGGGAAGAAACTTAAGTGCCTCAGAACAGACAATGGAGGAGAATATACCTCAAAAGAGTTCAGGGTATATTGCGCATCTCGCAGCATTTGACATGAGAAGACAGTTCCACGTACCCCACAGCACAATGCAATAGCTGAAAGAATGAACCTGGACTATTGTGGAGAGAGTAAGATGCATGCTTAGTATGGCTAAGCTACCTAAGCCATTCTGGGGTGAAGCTATGAAGACTACCTGCTACTTGATCAATAGGTCACCATTAGCATCACTAAAGTTCAAAGTTTCAGAGCAGAAGTGGACCAGTAAGGAGGTGACTTATTCACACTTGAGGGTATTCGGATGTAGAGCGTTTGCACATATATCCAGAGAGATGAGACAAAAGCTAGACTTGAAGTCTACCCCCTGTATCTTTATTGGATATGGAGATGAAGAATTTGGATATACATTGTGGGACCTTGAAGCCAGAAGGATCATCCGAAGTAGAGATGCAGTGTTTTAGGAGAATCAGTTCTATGAAGAACTAAGGCTAAAGACCTCAGTACTCTAGATTTGGTACCAAACTCAGCACCTATACAGGTTGACTCAGAAGCTGAACCAGAGGCAGAGGAATTTGACCAAGGGGAGCCCTCTATACCAGAAGATGTTGGAACATTAGATGTTGAATCAACTCCTCAGGAAGAAGTAGAAGTTTAGTCAAAGATGTCAATAAGAGGACACATTTTGATTCCATCACAGAAATATCTAGAATCATAATATGTTACCCTCACTGATGAGGGGGGGGGCTAGAGAATTTTCAACAAGCCCTAGCGCATGCTGTGACACCTCGGGTTTTCTAAAATCTTTTTCCAATACATATATTAACAGTAATTTTTTATTATTATTAAAAAATAGGTAGGATCCTTGAAATAAAACTCAAATATTTAGAAATTTTTCGCAGCGTCAAGGAAAAATACCCAATAAGGAAAACCCTGTGGGTCATTTACACCCCAAAACTACAATGCTAAACCAAATCACTTTCAGACACTCTGAGCATGCTCAAATACAAAACCATGAGAAATTATGCAAATTTTTAGGAGACGATGACAATAAAAGTCCCAAAGCTCCAGGGTCCATCCAAAATCAGCACATCATCCATGTGTAAACATATGCATACTATACAGTGGTATGGGTCTAATATATCAAAATATACAAATATCTAGGTAGAGTATCAAAAATCCGATACCAGTTTAAAGACGTACACTATTATGTCTCTAAATACAAAAAGTATAGGGTCCTCAGGTCCTCGTCCAGATCCACGCTAGTCCACTCGCTTCCCTCTCTGACTGTCGCGCTCCAACTCTGAGGCATTACAAAATAAAGCAATGCCTCAACAAGCTATGCTTGTGTAGGTGATTTACATTCAATATAAAACGATAAGAAATAATATGGTACAAAAACCTCAGATTCATACGATGAAGAATACATCAAATCCATGATATAAATAAGGCAACATAAATCATGGTGTCAGGACATGCAAAATCCGAAAACATATGCAGATACAAGCTATAACCATATGAATCTATATCCAGAGAACAACATGAATGCATATCAAAAGCATCGAAACATCATACATGATCAAGCCCTATGAGTGTCTCAGGTACACTCACGGTAACGTGGGGTCAATTCTTAATATCATTCGCTTTCACCCTTTCACCCACAATGGGGCACTCAGGCACTCACGGAAAGGCGCATTCCAGTTCCGCTTTCACCTTTCACCCTTTCACCTACATGGGCACTCAGGCACTCACGGATGGACGCATTTCACACCCGCTTTCACCCTTTCACCCATAAGGGGCACTCAGGCACTCACAGGGGAAGGGGGATGTATCCCATCCCAAGCTCAATAGTCTCAATCGTCAAGGCATAGAGACTCCCACGTGTCAAACATCTCAATAGTCAGTCAATGTAATTGAAATATGCCAAAAACAGCGCATAAAACATGTACAAGGGAAGTAGCAAGCATATCAGTAATACATATTGAAAATGATCTCATGCAGCATGATAGGGCATACAAACCTGTGCCTCAAAGTTTCAATCACTAAGTCATGATTTGAGAAATCATGAATGAAATCACCTACCTTGATAATGCAGTACTCCAATCAGGCACGTAAGCGATATCAAGTCCTACTCCCTGATATACTTGTCACATCATAAGTCATCATTGATAGTTAAACCTCTCATTTTCATCATGACCCCTAAAATTTCTATTTTCTTTAGTGATTCACACGTATCTTTATGATCACATGTTGATCTGATAGTCAGATCACTCTTTGATCAGTATATCCTAAAGCACCTGTTTAGGTCAACCGTTAAGATCAATTTTTCCTGGAAATTTAGTGAGATATGCTCTTCTAATCCCTTAGATCATTTCATGTTTGACATATACAACCAAGCTTTAAGGCTTGATCATCCATTGATTGGCTTGATCTAAGTTATTGAATAGTATTTAGTAGTTTGACTATTAAAAAGGTACTCTAAATTAGATTTTTATCTTAAATCTAAGTATGCCTTGTTGAGACAATTGCAACGCCTCTTTCCGATCGTGATTTGGACCCCTATAGCTCCTAGAATCACATTTTTTATTATTATGAACGAACGGTCAAAAAACTCAAAATCAGGAAAAAAAAAGGATCGGCGCGCGTGCTATGCGTGCCCTACACACGTGGCGTGCGCATGTCGCACCGTGTGGCAAGCGTAGGTCACATCGCGTGTGTGGCGTGAGTACATTGCCCCTCGTGTCGTGCTTCGTTGTGTCGGGTGTTGACACGTGGCGCATTGTTGTGGTGCCGTGCGTTGCACTGCGGTTGTGTCATGTGTTGCGCGGGTGCCTAGTGTCGCTTGTGTGCTCCCCCCTCGATGCGTTGCTCGCCCTGTCACAGGTTGTTGTTGTCAGGGATGGTGACCAGACTGGCTCACCATCGCCAGAGATGACCACCGGAATCTGGTCGTCAGCGACCCCAGGTGTTCCATTTTTTACGATTTTACACAATTTTGTTCAGTTTTTCACGTACATTCTATTTTCACCCTCTATTTTTGCAAATTCCTCCATTATTTGCCATTTTTTCATGATTTTTACCACGTTTTAAAAAACCCTCATCCTACTATTTCTGTGGTTTTTCGACGTCCTTAGCCGTCCGATCACCATGAAATTTCATGAGTCTATTTCTTGCATCATCTCATTCAAGATGAACAGTTCAGATCGTCATATAACACCGTTTCATCAAGTTATTTTAAAAACAATAGTAACTTGTGTTGCTCATCGAAAAAGGTAGTCCGCGCTGTTTTTCAGCGCTAAACAATGAAATAACAGAACGGAAAGGCATGGGAGGATGGCCTACCTCAGTCACATTGGCCTTCCATCTCCAATGCACGCATGGGTCAATGGTGTCTTCATCGTGGATTGTCACAAGGGATGTGGTTTTTTGGTGGCCGATCACAGGGAACGAGAGAAGGGGGAGGTGCATTTAAGGCACTCCCCCTCTTAAATGCATACATATAAATTATTTTTATTCATTATTTTTACTATATTTTTTATTCATTATATATATATTTATTTATATATACTTTACATGATTACCAGCATTTAATGTTGGTAATCATCACCCTGGTACTTGGATGGCTGTGATAAATTTTGTGGGCCCCACATGTGAAATGATGATTTTTTTCCTTCTAAATAATTTTATTTAAATACTAAATTTAAAATAATTCAACAATTTTACTCCGATCTCTGATTTTAGGGTTTTTAGTGGCGTTGGACTCCATTTTTTGAGCACATCTCAAATATTGAGGTTTTAACTAGAGATTCCATCTCTAAATTTCTTAAATTCTCAAATTTTCAAAATTCATAAAAATTAACTATTCTAGAATTTAAAATAGCGAATATTACACATGCAGACCAAGGTAGATGGGTGTAAGATATGCAAGAAGAAATTAGCTCATTAAGGAAAAATTAGACATATGAGCTAGCGACACTTCCTAAGGGAAAAAGAGCAGTGAAGAACAAGTGGGCCTTCAAGGTGAAAAGAAGAACCAATGGAGAACCAATCAAGTACAAAGTGCAATTGGTCATTAAAGGCTTTGAGCAGATGAAAGGAATGAACTTTGACGAGATCTTCTCACTAGTAGTGAAGATGACATCAATCAGGATTATACTCAGATTGGGGGCAAGACACAACTTGGAACTTGAGCAGATGGATGTAAAGACAGCCTTTCTACATGGAGATCTAGAAAAAGAGATATGCATGGAATAACCAGAGGGTTTTGAAGTTAAGAAGAAGAAGCATTTTATTTACAAGTTGAAGAAAAGTCTCTATAACCTTAAGCAAGCACTAAGACAGTGGTACAATAAGTTTGATTCATTTATGATGAGTCAAGGTTTCAAAAGAATAGCTATAGATCAATGTGTGTACGTCTAGAGATTACCCGAGAGTAAATTCATCATCCTACTACTCCAAGTAGATGATATGCTGACAGTTGGACCAGATACAACTATGATCAGTAGGTTGAAGAGGGAGTTCTTTAAGTCCTTTGACATAAAGGACTTAGGAGCAACTCAGCAGATCTTGGGGATGAAGATCATACGTGACAAAAAAGAAAGAAAGTTGTGGCTATCCTAGAAAAAGTATGTTGAATGTGTAATCAAGAGGTTCAACATGTAGAGCGTCAAGCCAATCAACACTCAACTCGGCAATCATTTCAAATTGAGTAAAAAAACTCATCCCTCAACACCATTGGAAATAGACAAAATGGCTATGATTCCCTACTCATCAGTAGTTGGGAGTTTGATGTATGCGATGGTATGCACTAGGTTGAATAATGCCCATGCAGTAGGGGTCGTGAGTAGTTTTTTTATCAAATCCAGGCAAAGATCATTGGGAAGCCGTAAAGTGGATACTACGGTACATGAAAGGCACATCTAAATTGTGCTTGTGCTTTAGAAGTATAGAAACACTTTTGGAAGGTTACACAAAAGCTGATATAGCTGGAGATCTTGATGGAAGAAAGTCAACATTAGGGTTTATCTTCACTTTTGCAGGGGGAGCTGTATTGTTGCAATTCAAGCAGCAGAAGTGCATAGCTCTATCGATAATAGAAGCTGAATATATTGCCGTAGTTGAAGCAGGCAAGGAAATGTTGTGGATAAAGTGGTTTCTCCAGGAGCTTGGTATCACGCAGGAATAATACAAGATACATTGTGATAGTTAGAGTGCTCTAGACCTGAGCAAGAACTCAATGTATCACGTACGCACCAAGCACATCGACATATGGTATTACTATGTACGAGAGGTGACAGAATAACAGATGCTAAAGCTGGAAAAGATTCACATTGATGATAATCTTGCAGATATGTTAACAAAGGTGGTAACCTACGAGAAGCTACTGCTATGTAAAAACATAGCAGACATGAGTTCAGACTAGTGGAGTGTGGCATGGGCATGAAGGGGGAGAATTGATGATGTCTATCCCCATTAAATCACTAGAAGACTTTTGTAGAAAATAGAAGTCTATTAAAGTTAGAATATAAAATTTGATTAGGAGTCCTAATCAGATAATGATAAGGACATAAGAGTTTGAATTTGTGTATAACATTATAAGCTTCCCTCTGATCTCTACAAATAAGATCCAGAGGCAAAGCTTAAAGCATCGGGTTGTAAATCTCTCTCCTATAGTGGATTGTTCCCCCTCGTCCTGCCGTGGACGTAGGCTATACATAGCCAAACCAAGTAAAATCTCTGTGTTTTTCTACGTGTATGCATGTCGTTTGATCCTAACAACTACGCATAACAAAAAAAGCCGATGCAAATAGGGAAGAAAATCGATCATGAAAATAGGACTACAAGAGTCCATGTATGGTAGTTTTTGTTTGAGTCTTGCCTATTGAGCAAGGCCTTTTTGATTCAAAATGCAGCATTTTATGGGCCCATAAGAAAATATGTGTGGATTCGTACAGTTAAGTTGCAGACCGTGAATGGGAAACCCATTCGTTTTTTGTCTCTTGAAAATTAGATATCTCATCTTCACGATAGTTAAGAGAATCCCATTTTTTTTTTAATGGTCTACGTTGTCTTACGAATATACTAAACAATCAATCACTTGTGAATGAAGGGTCTGGAGACATCCAATCAAGACAAGATCACCTTTAATTGGAAAAATATGGCATCTGTTATCAGATGAATAGATTTGATCATGCTGACATGGCACATGTACTCCTAAAAAGTTGCTTGTTAGTCAAGGAAAAGTACCTAGAGTTTCTCTCGTATGTTTTTATTTTTACACCTTAATTTTGGCAATTTCTTAGTTTTAGGTTTTCCATCTTTTACTTCGTACGGATTTACAGGGTGGTTTGGAAAATATTAAAATCTCTAGTTGAAGAATTAAGGCCGTCGCCATGATCCTATGGCTTATAAGGTGCACTGAAGCAGGATGTCAGATGGTCTATTTGTTTTCTATTTTTCCTTGAGGTTGAAGACAGACTAAATTATGCCGAGTCGATCGATAATAAGTGCGTTTCTGCCGTAAACGAGCATTATCTTTGCCCGTTTATAACACTGGCAGTCTGTAGTAGCGGGTATGAGCGAAAATCACTTGTCAATGTGCTGGTATTATACTCAACCTAAAAGCGATAGCATGTAAGCGGGAAAGGGCAACTTATGAGAAGCCACACCCATCTATTGACACCTCCAATTTTCCTAACCTCATCTCTGTTGCAGTCCATTTCTATATCTTTGTCGAACCGTTTTTCTCTATGGCTAGTCCTACGTTCCACTACAACCCAGCTTTCAAATAAATCTACGGTTTAAGATTTCTTTCTAATTTCTATACTTTGGACTGAAACCCTAATCTCGGTTCTTAGTCCATGGCAAGAGGTAAAAGCAGATATAGAAAATAAAAAGATAAACAAGTTAAACAAAGTGAAATTAAATTACCCATTTAAAGGAAATCGACATGCATCTTTTGTAACTCTTTCCCTTTTTAATCTTAAAATCTCCCCGAAATTTCCTTCTTTTCACTGATTTTTTGTGGATCCATTGATACTAAGTTTCTTGAAGGCATTGGTAGTGTTCAAACTTACATGGAGAGAATCCATGCAGACTGATGAATCTTAATGGAAGGGCAGCCATGGAAAGATCATCCCGTTTTTACTTATTTGACCACCCACATCGTATATGTACTAAAAAGTGTACACATACTTGCACGACTAACAAAGAGAAAGAGGATTAGTGAGAAATTAAAACACAAATCGATGGGTAAAATTTTAGAATTTATGGAGAGAGGGAGAGAGAGGGGGATTTTTTAGAATTAAAGATAAAGTTAAAAGTGTGAGAAAAGATGGAGACGATAAAGCAAACTTAGTAGAGATTTAAGCAGTTATGATAAGTGATATTTATAACATAATATTTATTTATAGAAAATTTAAAAGATTAGAGATTTGAGCTCTACACCAAAAACATTTAGCAAAAGCTATAACTAATTTAATGTTTTAATCACCTTTAAAAGTATGAGGGGAATCTAATTAATAAATATAAAAACTAGAAAAGGCATATATTTTTTGCACGACTAAGCAAGAGGATAAGTAGGGGTGGCAAAATATGACACGACACGATAACACGACTTGAACTCGACACGAATTTAGCCAGTTCGGGTCGAGTCTTATCGTGTTCGTGTCATTTTCGGGTCAACCCGAAATTGACACGCTAAAAATCGTGTCGTGTTCGGGTCAATCAATGTGACCTATCGTGTCGACCTATTTATTCATTACCTTGATGCTTGATCCATCTAATCTACTATTGAAAATAGGACGGTTCCTGTTCATCTGGAACCGTCCTCTATTCTTCAATAGGTAATATAGGACGGTTCTTCTGAAACCGTCCTCTATTCAAGTTTCAACAAGAATATAAGACGGTTATAGAAGAACCGTCCTATATTCACAAGTAATATAGGACGGTTCTTCTGGAACCGTCCTATATTCATTGAACACTCAAAATGACAGCTCAGCAGTTCTAATAGGTAAAGGACTAGGATCCTGTAATCAAGGTGAAAATACCATCAATCGTGGGCCTCTTGAAAAGATTTAACTGGAACAAGAAATAGAGGCCAATAATTTTGCCTAGTAATATCCATTTTCAGAGAAATCGGTAGACCATCTCTGCGAGATCAAATGGAGTACAATTAGGGTCAAAATGAAATAGAAGTCATTTGACGAATAACAACACCAAAGAACCCTTTGAATATAGCAATTTGAGCCTGCAACCAGGGGTAACCTTGGAGAGATGTGACAACTGCCCTAGACATTTGTCCGCATACAATATGTTCGTTTACCAGTTTGTCTTCTAGTCCCCTAATAATCTATTAGTATGGCAAGTTCATTATGCTAATAGAATTCCTAGAAGAATCTGTATGGAGATGGTTTCTGCATTTTGACTTAGCTCTGCACTTTTCTTTTTGGGCACAAGGAAAGAATTCTGAATGAAACCACTCACAAATTATCCTTGATCCCTCCATCTCCTAATAGGATGCTAGGTGCCGTCCTCAAACTGTAACCTAGCATAATCTGGAACTGCCTCTTTTGCCAAACCATTGAGCTACTAGGCTTTTTAGCAAAACATGGGATTAAGACGATGGCGCAGGTTTGAACTAATGTGACAAAGAGATCACAATCTACGGAAGTCTCAACATCTCCAGGGTCTAGGTGGAAGGACCTATGAATCTCAATTTATAGACATCCTAATCAAAAGGCACAGGATCACATCTTGCTCACTACTAATTAGAGGCTTCATCTGATTCTCTACTCTACAACCGTCTTATATGTTATGAGTTTTATAGGACGGTTGTGAAATAACCATCCTATATGTTACATTTAATAGGACGGTTATGTCATAACCGTCCTATGTTTGCCTATGTTTGTAGTTGGTTTGGCAGCGGCTTCATTCACTTGGGAGCAGTTTTTTTACTAAGTCGTAGTAGGGAAATTGAGTCGTTTCATGTCGTGTCATTTTGTGTTGTGTATCCAATATGACTCAGTCAATTAATCATGTTACACAGGTCGTGTCGTGTCATTTTTTTTTAAGAATCGGGTCGTGTACGAGTCATAGGTTTTTGACATGACTACTAATCGTGTCGTGTTCGTGTCGACCTATAATTCTAATCGTGTCGTGTTCGTGTCGCCACAAACACGACCCGCCAACCCAAATTGCCACCCCTAAGGATAAGTTACAGAAGACAAATGGGTATGTAAAAACATTGAATTAGTACAAATAAAAATAGCTGACTTTGAGGAGCCAAAATAGCAAGAGAGAGACATAGAGATAAAACAAAAAGTGTGAGAAAAGATAGAGCATAGTTAGTAGAATTTTAAGGATTTATGATAATGATATTTATGACACAATATCTTAGTTAGAGAAGGTTTAAAAAATTAGAGATATAAACAAAATTTAGTAAGAATATATACTTTAAACTGACCCTTTATACAAAAAATATTTAGCAAAAGTAATAGCAAATTAAGTGTTTTAATCACCCTTAAAAGTAGTAGGGGAACTTTTATTAGAAATTCTAGGAGTTATGATAATTTAAATTTATTACAAAATATTTTATTTGGAGAAGGTTTAAAAGATGTAAACAAATTTCAGCAAGAATATATACTTTAGGTTGACATTCACACTAAAAATATTGAGTAAAATGTGGGAGACAAAGAAAAATGACAAGTAAAAAACTTATAATTAGTGCAAATGAGAGAATATAAAGCAAAGTTAATAAAAAATCAAGGACTTATGATAACTAACATTTATGATACAATATTTTACTTAGAGAAGGTCTAAAGGATTGGAGATATAAACAAATTTTAGTAAGAACATATACTTTAGGCTGACCTCCATATAAAAAATATTTATCAAAACTATAACAAATTTAGTATCATCCTTAAAAGTAGGAGGGGTTGTGACGACCGGGGTTTTCTCATGCATTTTTAAATGCAATACCTAATTTCCTAAGGCGGGATGCATCCCTATTTGAAAACCATTCTATAAAAACCATGCAATGCAGCGGAAAACCTTTAGTTTTAAACTCAATTTTGAAAACCTCGAGTGTCATATGCCTTCACAACAACCCAAGTAGTTTTTTGAAAAACTTCAGAAATCATAAATATTTTTTTCCCCAGGTCTTTCCAGTCACAGCACATAGCCCAACTGTAATTAAATACAACTTCATGTCCAAAGGGTCGAGAGTTTACTTACATGTATAACTTTCTTCTTTTTGATTCACTTGCTCGTAGCACTAATATCTCCTGAGACGTCTTCTATTTATGAGTGGAACTATCCTGAAAAATGTTAAGGATAGGGTGAGTATATACTATACTCAGTAGGAGTTTATCACTACTAGTTTTATAAATGCATGAGAATGTTTTAAAATCATATGCTTATTCAAAACATGTGTATGTTTGAATACTCGAGTTCAATATCAGTATAAGAATCCATGATCAAATTGAAATACTTATGACTTAAAAGATCACATAATCTAAAAATTTAAAGTATCATATATATATATATATATATGATAACATCATGATATGCAATAGATGCTTCATGGAGTCCAACTCATGGATCTCTAGCATGGTATGGTCGACCAACCTCATATCATGCTATATGAAATGCACATAAATCATCAAATCATAGGGTCCACTATGCTCACAACCTCCTCGCCGTGTGGTCCCTGAGTACCTGAGGACACTCGGTCATAGCCTCCACGGGGCCTATGACATGTCAACCCAGTGCCGTGACACCAGTGGTAGCCCCCTGTATCACATGCAGTCGACGTAGGGACTTGCCCCTTTTTGGGCGTGGTACCCATCCACCTAATAGTGGTAGAGGCCGGGTGGCCAACCCAGACCCCTCGGCATAGCACCCACGGGCTTTCTTGCCCAAATCACATAAGATTAAATAAGCCAAAACCTCTTATTAAAACTTGTCCTCTTTGGGTCCCTCACAACTACCTGGCCCTCGGCACTTCAGCGTCTTTTGGCAACCCTCAAGGACATGCAATCTTTGCAAGTACTTAAATCATGCAATGTATGTACTTGTTTGCAACCCATATATGTGCATAATGTATATGCAATCATTTCAAAACATGGCTATGTATAAAGCATTTATCATGCATGCTGAATTAAGTCATGCAAATCAAGTCATATATATTTAAAACATATGTTCTCAAAATAATAATAGTTCTTTTAAAAGAATCTAATAGTGATAGAGCACCTACCTGACTAGGTCGCGCTAACCCTTTTGTCCTCGGACGCTCCTGATCATGGTTTGAGGAATCAAGGTTAGTTTGGCCTATATTTTATGGGTTTTAGAGTAATTGGTCTTATTACTTAGGCATTAGGGGTTCATCCCTATGCCTATGGGTGTCCTAAGGTCCTAATTGGGCCTTGGTATCCTTAGTTTTCCAACGTTCTAGTGGCCACGCGCCATCATCCTATTCTAAGGGTCATGCCCACCTTTGATTGGGCCTTGATAAGGGATTTTATAGTTTGGATGTGTCCGCGTCATCGACACGGACACAAAGCCTTTTACGGCGCCTCAATCAGAGCTCTAGATCTCAAGTTATAAGCGTTTTAGTGTCGTATGTACATATAGTCTTAAAGACAAAAAGACGGAATGCTAGGGCGCTGCGCGTCTGCGACGTGAGCCCCAGCTTCCTTAAGTAACCAAAAGACGACGCGCTGCTAGCGCGCTGCGCGTCTGCAGACGCGCGGTACGCTCTTCCCGTTTTCCTCTTTAGTGGGCGCATCCCTGGACGCGCCCGTTTGGTTTTTCAAACAGAGACTACGTGGAACGTTCCGACTGGAACGTTCTGTCGTCTGGGGGACCGGGGCGTCCTCAGGACACCCTGGTTCGACCCCTGTCGAACCAGTGCAGCCCAGGGAATGTCCCTGGGTCCTTGGTGGCTCTCCCGGGCTCCGTTTTGCATGGTTTTTCATGTAAAAACTTAAGAAAATTGACCTTGGAACTATGGGGGAGATGGGTTTTGAGCGATCTCGGACGTACCTGGCTCGTTGCTGGGTTTTTCTTCTCGTTTTCTCCTCTAGGTTACTGTTCTACGATGGGTTTTCTCCAATGTTTTGGGTTGCCATTAGAGGCACTCAAGAGCTCTATTTATAGAGCTAAGAGAGGGTTCTAGAGGGGGCTCTCACCGCCTTTGAATGGCGGTGGAGAAACCTCCAGAATGGCGGTGATTTCTCCTCCAATCACCGCCATTCTAGAACCCTCTAGAGGTTGAAGACGACGGGGTGCCTGTATCAAAACAGGCCCATGTGTTTTTCAGGTTAAGTTGTTTTTGTTAAATTTACAATTTTACCCCTGAACTTCAAAGGGCCATATCTTGCTCATTTTAACTCCGTTTTGGGTGATTTTGGTCTCGTTGGATTTGTTTTTCCGAGACGCATCTAATGGAACCACTTCTTGGACCAAATTTCTGGGTTTAGTCAAGGAAACTAGTGAAATGACCAAAATGCCCTTATCTTTAAAACTGAACTTTTCATGAGATTTTAATATTACAAAAATTGGGGTCATTACAAGGGTGCACATGTAATTTGCACGACTAAGTATAGATAAATAAGAAAATAAAAATTAGCAGGTAAAGATATAGAATTAGTTCAAATAAAATTATAATAGCTGATTTTTAGGAGCTACAATAGGAGAGAGAGAGAGAGAGAGCAAAAAAAGGACAAAGTTACTAAAAATTCAAAGAGTTATGATAACTGATATTAGTGAAACAGCAGCAGTTAAATATCTATAATATCTTTAGAAGAATGTTAGACCAAGGCACCTCCAACAAAACACACCCACTAAAGCTGAGATTTTTGCATAAAGAGGTCCCACTTGATCTAACCAATTCGTCTTATTTGTCTTGTTTTGGATGTATAATAACTTAGAAGAATGCTGACTTGATTATTTCTAGGCCACGTACAATTCTACTTTTGACCACAGTAAATTGACGGCCAGAAGTATTGTTAAACAACGGTCATTGATAGAAGAAATATTATATAGGTTTTAACACCTTGAAAAAGAAAAGAAAAAGATATTCGGAGGTACCAAATCGGTAGCTCTGACACCACGAAGAAACGGAAAGAACTTTTTTTATCGCTTGCTTGAAGAATGCACGAAATAAACATTGCTTATGTAGGCTTTTACATTGGGGAACAATGGAAGAAATCAAGGGATAAGATCAATCACATAAAGGAATGGTGGCTTGGATTGACAGCCATCACCCCTAATTTCCTAAGTTGGCATTGATTAACGATTTTAAGAAGAAAATCTTTCAGGTACACGTTCCAAGCAGGTAGCAGATTATTAAAGGAGTTGGACATTACCCACCATGATATGGAACGAAAAGAGGACGTCGATCCAAATATTCTGCCCCACCGAAGACCAGAAAACCAAGTGGTTCACATCCTCACAGTCCTTGATGCATAAAACACATCTATAAAACATGTGCCAACCCCTCCGGTGCAATTTGTCAACTGTTAGGATTTTGTTCCATACAAACAAGCCAAGTAAAAGCCGAAGTCCCAAGCGGGATGCCAATTTATTGATTTTGGTGGGCTTCTTGTTGTCTGGGGATGTCTCTGTTTTCCTCTTTCGTCGTGATTCATAGTTTCTGGAATACCATGTACTATTCTGTAGAGAGCCTGGAACAACTTGTTCCTCTGTTCTTCTCTTAAATGACAATGCAACTTTTGAAAAAAATGTAAAGAAGCGGAAGGCAATTTTTAAGATTTGGGTGAATTTATAGATGGCCAATCTTGTGAAACCACAACTCTATAAAAGCCTTTAACAGAGGAGAGGGCCAATTTGTCTTTGGTCCAGATACATCTATCCTTCTTGTAGGATTATTGAGAACATTGCATGCTAGCTGCTCAAGGAGTTCTTATGGGCTTTCTTGATAAATTTTTTTTTGAGCATTGGAAGAAGGCTAAGGTTCCGTGAAACATCGATGGAGATTTTTGAGCTGGCCAGTCTATATAAATTCTGAGCTACATGTCCTCCCAAAAGTGAATGGAATTGCCATTCATTGCGAAAAGCTAGTATCATCAGAGAACTGGTTTATGAACTTGCTTATTTCAAACCAGACTGATCTTCTGTCATATCCATTGTGGCTTTTGGGGAATCAATTATGGTGTTATTTCCATATTTTCGATCTCTTGATTACCTGCAACCACAACCTCCCTCTCTTTACCATATGGCCAAAACCCATTTTGCCAATAAGGCAAAATTCATATATTTAAGTCTTCTGAAACCTATTCCTCCCTTGTTGATAGGTTTGTTAATTTCATACTATTTGATCACATATATTTTCTTCTTGAATCCACAAACTTCCCTTCTTTGAATTGCTTCCGTTTTGTTAACAACATTTGTTGGGCATTGGAATAGGGAGAAAGCATATAGAGGATTACTGTAACTTCCCATAAAACAAAACAAAACAAAATAAAATAAAATCCTTAAATGAAGGGGGTCGTGTTTGATATGGACACCCCCCCACTTAAGGAAACCCAACAAAGACATTGGGTCGGGGAGAAAGGAGAAGGGAGAGAAGGAAGGACCTGCACGCAGGCTGCCGGAAAATGTAGGCTGTCGAAAAAGTCCAGGTATGCCGGCGAGAAGGGAGAAAAATGCAAAGGGTTTTGCAGAACTTTTAGGCCATTGTCGGAGAAGATGACGGCTTGAATCGACGATCTGAGCCGATCATTGTGTTTAGCACGATGAGATGAACTAGAACCCCAACTCTATTGGGAGATCCGAGATGATTTGAACCATCAATAGAAGGGAGACAGTACGTGTGTGCGATCAGAGGGTTTCAAGAAAAATGGTGATCAATCTGGCTAATCCAAGGGCGGACAATGCATGAAAATTCATTCAAAAGGTAAGATCTATAAAACCCAACGCGTGATTTAATGTATTTTGCAAAATTTGCACTATTCATGTTAGATCTAGGTTTTTATGACGATCCAGTTGTCCATTTTCTAATCCAAGCTTAGGGATGGGTAATTAAGTACTGATCTAGCCTAGATCAAATTGAATTGGTTGATCTAGGCTGAAAACTCACTGAAAGATCTCAGTCGTTCGATTTGTTACTATTCTCACAGTGACTATTTGACTTCTGATCGATGATCAAATGCTACAGATGAGTTCTAGAGCATGAAATTAGCTGGGATATAGAAGCAATTGAAGATTTAGATTGAAATGGAGTGAAAATCTTAACCGTTCAATCGGATAATAGAGGAATAAGAGCCTGATGATGCTTGATCGATGATCAGACACTACCATTGCATTCCTAAACCTCAAAATTATATAAAATGAGTAAAATTCCATTTGTCCATTAGCTAAAATGTCAAATAACATGCTAAGATTGAGATCTGACCATTTCTAACAGTTAGATCACTAATCTAGGGAATAAATAATAGATCAAAGGGTGATATGATATTGTACCTCACGTATGATTAGTGATCAGTCATTGACAAATGATTGATTAAAATTTTAATGGCCCCAGATGATTCCAGTTTGATGATCCATTTCCGTTCAAATGAATCGTGAAGGTTGTATGAGTAAAGTTATTGATCTATTCCTTAATCTGTGATGATCAGGTGGATAATCATTGTCAAGATTTCTGTGGATAGTACATATCGGGCATATTCGAGGCGATCAATTGACAATCCAGAGATAGGGATAGCTATATGTTCTTCAGATGGATCTACATGAGGAAGGATGATAATCCTGACCTCATGATTTTATTGATTTAAATGTAATTAGATAAGATTATGTATGAATTGCATGTAGTTGTGCCCGATTTATTTATTAGTTGATAAAAATTTCTTAAGATTGACATGATCTAAGCATAATAGCTCCAAAATGCATAATGATGTAATTATGAAAGGAGCCTGATGATTATAGGGGGGCCTAGATTATCATAATCTGGAATGATTAGCCTAGTGAGGTGAGCCCTGCCTTGAGATTCTATGATTGGAAATCATTGGAATGCCTTGACGCAATGCAATAAAATACAAAAATATAATATTGGGTAATTAAAAATCCAAGTTAAATAAAGTGGATTTTGAGTATGACTGGATGTGATGTGTATCAATGTACGGGTATTGAGGGGATTGAGTTAGATTGGAGTCTTATTGAGACTTGAGGGGTATAGACGAGTGGTTCTTCGTATGAGGTAGGTGATCACATTTGGGATTTCCCTTTTGATTTTATCGATAATGACTTATCTAAAATTCTTGAGGCATGTGTCTTATGTACTATTGTGATTTATTGAAATGCGTTTAGTACTTCATGTTTGATATCATGACATTTGATTACATGATTATCCATGTTTTGATATGCGATGGATTATACCTTATCATGGACTCTGATCGAGACCATTGGGTGAAGCAAGGTAAGCTGAGTCTTGTATTGATTTGAGGACGGGTAAGTAGTTTTGGGCTAATAGGCTTCCGTAGGGAAATTGTGACACCCTGGGTTTTCTAAATCCTTATATATATATTAATAGTAAAAATTTTATTATTACAAAATAGGGGGATCCTTGAAATAAAACTAAAATATTTAGAAATTTTGCACAGCATCGCAGAAAAATACCCAATAAGGAAAACCCCGAGGGTCATTTATACCCCAAAACTATAATGCTGAACCAAATCACTTTCAGACACACTGAGCATGCTCAACTACAAAACCATGAGAAATTATGCAACTGCAAAGAGATAATGATAATAAAAGTCCCAAAGCTATAGGGTCCATTCAAAATCACCACATCATCCATATGTAAGCATATGCACACTATACAGGGGTATGGATCTAATATATCAAATACACAAATATCTAGGTAGAGCACCAAAATTTCGATACCAGTCTAAAGATGTACACTACTATGTCTCTGAATACAAAAAGTATAGGGTCATCAGGTCCTTGTCCAGATCCGTGCTATTCCACTTGTTTCCCTCTCTGATTATCGCACTCCAACTCTGAGGCATTGCAAAACAAAGTAATGCCTCAGCAAGCTATGCTTGTGTAGGTGATTTACATTCAATATAAAGCAATAAGAATAACATGGTACAAAACCTCAAATTCATATGATAAAGAATATACCCAATCCATGATATAATTAAGGCAACATAAGTCATGGCGTCAGGACATGCAAAATTCAAAAAGATGTACAGATACAAGTAAGTCATAACCACGTGAATCTATATCCAGAGAACGACATGAATACATATCAAAAGCATCAAAATATCATACATGGTCAAGCCCTATGAATGTCTTAGGTACACTCATGGCAATGTGGGGTCAACTCTAAAGACCATTCGCTTTTACCCTTTCATCTACAACGGGGCACTTAGGTACTCACAGAAAGGCGCATTTCAATTCCACTTTCACCTTTCACCCACACGGGCACTCACGAGGGAAGGGGGATGCAGCCCATCCCAAGCTCAATAGTCTCAATTGTCAAGGCATAGAGACTCCCACATGTCAGCCATCTCAAGAGTCTGTCAATGTAACTGAAATGTGCCAAAAACAATGCATAAAACATATACAAGGAAAGTAGCAAGCATATCAGAAATACATACTGAAAATGATCTCATGCAGCATGATAGGGCATACAAACCTATGCCTCACAATTTAAATTACTAAGTCATGATTTGAGAAATCATGGAAATCGCAAATGAAATCACCTACCTCGATATCGCCTATGCGCTTGATAATGCCATACTCCAATCAGGCACGTAGGTGATATCAAGTCGTACGCCCTGACGTACCTGTCACATCATAAGTCATCATTGATTGTTAAACCTCTCATTTTCATCATGACCCTTACAATTTCTATTTGTCTAGTGTGTCACATGTATCTTTATAATCACGTATCGATCTGACGGTCAAATCACTCTTGATTAGCACATCTTAAGGCGGTTGCTCAAATCGATCATCAGGATCATTTTTTCTTGGCAATTCCACGAGATCTACCCTTCAAATCTCCTAGATCATCTCATGTTTGATGTGTACCATTAAGGTCTAAGGCCTGATCATATATTGATCAGCTTGATCTAAATCATCTAATAGTATTTAGTAGTTTGGCTTTAAAAATTTATTCTAAACTAGATTTTTATCTTAAATCTAGGTCCGGCTTGTTGAGACGATCACAACGCTTCTTTCGGATCGTGATTTGGACCTCTATAGCTCTTAGAATCACATTTTTTATGAATGGACAGTCAAAAACCCTCAAAATGGGGAGAAAGGGCCGCCGAATGTGCAGTGTGCACACATCGCACTGCATGTCCTATGAGTGGCGCGCGGGTGTCGCACCACGAGTCCCTCGTGCTGCGTGCGCATGCCACATCGCGCGTCGAGCCATGCGTCGTGCTTGGCTGTGACGCGTGTCGCACGGGTGCTGTGTGTCGTACTCCTTGCCCGGTTGTAGGTCGTTGTTGCCAGGGATAATGATCGAACTAGCTCACCATCGCCGGAGACGACTGTCGGAATCCGGTCGCCGGTGACCCTAGGTGCTCCATTTTTTTTGTAAATTTTACACCTATTTATCCACTTTTTCACGTACATTCCATTTCCACCCTCCATTTTCACAAATTCCTTCATTATTTATCAATTTTTTCATGATTTTTACCACGTTTCTAAAAACCCTCACCCTACTGTTTTAGTAGTTTTCTAGCATCTCTAGTCATCTGATCATCCTGGAATTTTATGGGTTTGTCCCTTGCATTATTACATTCAAGGTGAATGGTCCAGATCCTCATCTGACACTGTCTCATAGACTTATTCCGAGGGCAATAGTAACTCATTTTACTCATCTAAAAACGGCAATCCATGCCATTTTCCAGTGCTAAACAAGGGAGGAATAGGGAAGGAGGGATAGAGACGGCCTACCTCAGTCGTTCTGTCACCAATGCACACAGGGGTCTAGCGTCCTTGTTGCGGATTGTCGCTGGGGATGAAATTTTTGGTGGCCGGTCACAGGGGGAAGGACTAGAGAAGGGGGAGGGAAGTGCATTTAAGGCACACCCCCCTCTTAATTGCATATATATATCATTATTTTATTATATATATATATATATTTGATGACCATCATTAATTGCTGAAATCATCACCTGCTAAGATGGGCGGCGGGGATGATTTCTGTGGGCCCTACATGTGCAATGACAATTTTGCCCTTCTACATAATTTCATTTAAATACTAAATTTAAAATAATTTAGCATTTTTACTCTAATCTCCAATTTTAGTGTTTTTAGTGGCGTTGGACTTCATTTTTCGATCACATCTCAAATATTGGGGTTTTAACTTGAGATTCCATCTCTAAATATCTTAAATTCTCAAATTTTCAAAATTCATAAAAATTAACTATTCTAGAATTTAAAATAGCGACTGTTATAGAAATAGACTGATGCGAGTTGCACATGAGGAACTTAGGGTCAGATGAAGTGGGGTAAGCCGGGTCTTGTACTGATTTAAGGCCGGGCCGGTAGTTTTGGTTAACAGGCTTCTATTGAGAAATAGACTGATGTGGGTTGCACGTGAGGGATCTAGGATTGGAATAAGTACTCATCACCATCTTCGTGAGTGTAGTCGAGACACTCATAGGGTTTGACTGTGCACAGCATTTCATGATCATGACATGCATTATATTTTTTGTGGACACAGACTTTGTTATTGTGATAGATGTGTATTCATGTGTTTCATGCCTTGCATGCCATGATACTTAAGTTTGATATCGATTTGTTTATCACATGATTTCTAATTTATCCATTATGGATGATTGATGTTTCATGAGCCTTGTATACATTTATCTTATGAGATTTCATCGTGATTATGATACTTCGTGTCATATGATTTTATCATATTTATTACCAAATGTGAATCACCTACATAAGTATAGCTTGCTGAGGCATTGCTTTGTTTGCAATGCCTCAGATATAGAGAGTTGCAATAGGTGAATGTGCTGATAGAGAAAGCAAAAGCGATGACGGTTCTCAGTGAAGCATTTAAGACATTTTAGAGATAATAAGGTTTGATCAGGATCTTGCTTTAGTTATTATTTATAGACTGTACTTTAATATAAATTGCAATATGACCTGGATGTAAGAATATGAATTCATGTTAGATGTGATAGTTGTATGGAGAGACCCTAGGTATTTTGTTATGACTTGATTTTCTTATCCATTGTTGGAATATACATTTTATTGAAAATAGTATTTGATTGTGTGGATGGGTATGGAGACTGAGTCCCTACATGTCATCTCTTATATTATGTTTATCAGGTTATTTTGTATTGCACTTGTCATGTGCAATGGTTCAAAATATAGGGGAGACTCTGTTGGATTTTTGGTAGAAATGGTATTTCATTTCACTATTAAATCTATAGTTTTGTAGTTGTATAACTCCTCGGATTTTGAAATAAATGCTCTTATTGGAGCTTTGCTTTTTGTCACTTTAAAAATGAAAGTTTTTAAAACAAAGATCCTGACTATTTTTATAAATTGTTATTATATTGTTGATAAATCTCTGGGTGTCATAATTACAGTTCAAAAAGAATTTTTCCAAGACAATCCTTTTTTGGAGAGAGTATGTTTTCCCTCCAACACGGCAATGTATGCTGCATTTTAATTGTAACCAGACCCCATGCTTTTACCTATGGTTTTTAAAGGCATAATGGGAGACCTAGGTCGGAAGACAGAACTGGTTGAAGCTTGCAATTGAACATATCAGCTGTTTATGTCGCAATTCGATCATCAATTTCAATAGTGCGGAGAGGACAGATTTTGTGGATTGTATAATAACCTGAAATTACTTCAAAAAACTCGAGAACAGTCACATTTCTTGCGTTCTACGCATTAACTTGCATAAGAATAATTAACTCATTGGCATATTGTAAATGACTCACCTTGTAGTCCGATAGATCAATTTTAATTCCTTTGATGAGATTGATCTATATTGTTCTTCTGTAGAATATGCTGAAACTCTCAATCAGGAATTCCTCCCTTAAGCCTTGCGATGCTGAGTAAAATCTCTTAGCAGCACTTGAGCCTTGCGATGCTAAGTAAAATCCCTTAGCAGCACTACTGTCATGATAGAGATCTTAACAACCTTGAGCATAGATAAGATCCATCGGTTCCATCTTCAGCTAAAGTTCATCCGGTCCATCAAATAATCCAATACCATCCAAATAAACTGACCATAGTCTTTACTAAGTCTAATTTCAACATACAAGCCTTGGATTTGGATTGATGCCAAACACTTGTTGACTATGAGTGGCTCATCGTCTGTTTCTTAGGAGTGCAAACTGTTCCTCAAAGATGATTGTACTAAGACTTTTCTTACCTCTTTCAACTAGTACTTGAAAAAAAAAAAAAACTTGTTGATGCTTGCAATTAGGCTATCGATCTGATGGAAAGACGGTCAATCTTGCTTTCAGAAATAGGATTATGAAGCTGGCTGTAATATGAAGGGGAGTCTTGGTGCAACAGTAAAGTTGTTGTCGTATGACCTTGAGATCACGGGTTCAAGGCGTGGAAACAGCATCTTACAAAAATGTAAGATAAGACTGTGTATTATAGACCCTTACGGTCTGCCCCTTTTTCGAACCCTTCAAACTGGAGCTTGTCCTGAACCTGCCTTTTAAGGTGGCTGCAATATCTAATCGTGTAATGCCTTTCGAATACAAGTTATCAAATAGAAGAACATCATCCTTTTTGAGCGCATCCATAAAACTCTTAAAAATGTGGATACAAAACCCGTCTAGACCCGGCGAGTAGCCTGGCCACGTCATCATCAATACCTTTTAGATCTCTTCTGCTTAGAAAATGGCATCAAGGTTGGCACTTTAAGGGATTTGATCTGGTCTTAGGCATTAAGGTTGGCACTTTCTTCTTCAAAAATTTGATCGAATTATATACGATCTGGTCTTATGCAGAACATTGTCTGAGCATGGTTGCTTAAAATAAAAAGTGATTTGACCTTGAATTTCACCCAGATAGTCGAACTAGATCTGTTAATCTTCAACCTTAAAATTCTAATATGATTTCTCCTGGTGAACGCAGTAATCTTTGTTTTTCTTGAACGGGTGAATGCAATAATACTTAATCATTCATTTATATTAGAATTAATGTTGACAAAATACACATCCAACTTTCTTCTTGTAGCAGAAAAAAGTTAAGTTCCACAAAATTTCCTATGATTCAGATATAGAAGCTTTAACGTTCATCAAAGCATCCCAATAAAGTTGCCGCATTCCGAAATTGGCACTGGTATTCACAAAAAATAACAACCATGGTTGGTCTTCTATTATAATTCTAGTGTGAATGGCTTGACCTTGACTGGATAACGCAAGCACTTGAGAACCAACAACTACAATTATCACAGCAGACGTCTTGCGCGTATTACCAGAGTGGTTTCTCTTTAGATTATTTCTCTTTAGAAGAAGAGCTTGATGCAACGGTAGAGTTGTCGTTGTGTGACCTTGAGATCATGGGTTCAAGAAGTAAAAACAGCCTTTTAAAAAATGCAAGGTAAAGCTGCATCCTGTAGTCCACTCCTCCAAACCTCGCATACACGGCAACTTCGAGCATTGGAACTGCCCTTTTTATGCGTATCTTGTGTAAACATTTAGCGATTTGACAAATAGTAAGGGATAAGGCTTACTCTTAAAAAGCATTAGAATCATGAAGTGCCTCAATAGTGCATCAGGAACAGCCATGATTAAGTTTCTTCTCGTGACCCAACTTTCAAATCCTGGAAACGGCTCTGCAGAAACACGAAAAGAGACGACTGTTTCTTTGTGAAAGAATAACAAAAGAGCAATGGAAATCCCAATTTGTCAACTTAAAAATTCCAATATCTGATGGACTATACCAAGATTCCTGATCCATCCACAACTTACTGGAAAATCCTGACCTCCACTACTATTCCTGATTCTGAAACATCGAAACAATCAACCGGCGGATTTGAGGGTGGCCTGTCTTTCAACTGTAGATTTCTTGGCAAAAATCCAGAAGTGGAGGAACAAAGGAGCTTCAAAATGCATATTCCCAATCATTGGATTCGAAAATACCCCACTTTAGTGGCTAGAGATCTCGTGGGTCATTTCGCGTGCTACCAGCAGCGGAGGATGTTGATGTGTCTAGTCGTCGTTTATGCATGAAAAGTCCAACCCCATTAGACTAGAAAAAGAGAGGAATATAAAACAGCCCATGCTCATTGCAGTCCCTCCATGCTTTGTCTCGACCATGTTCCCATTCTCTTTCCAGACACATAAAATAGTGAGGAAAAACTGAAGTAGATTGATTTGGGCCGTCTGGTGTATTTATTCTGGGTCTTTTATGCTTTAATCAATCTTCAGTGGGAGAACAACTCCGACGAGGATACATCACTATCACCTTGGACTTCCGTGCTTAAAAATCATAAGCACTAGAACCTATATATCTATCAATCCCCCAACACTCATAGCAGATGTTGCTCAAATGATCAAATTCTATGGAGTGCTCTCAAATGATCAAATTCTATGGAGTGCATACAGCATTAGTCTTTGTATAGTCTTTTAGGTAACGTACATTGTTGCGTGCATGCATTACAGAGTTTGTAGTCTTTCTGGTGACGTGCATGGTTGCGGTTCTGAATAGTAGTTGGGAAATGTTTTAAGAAGAATTTTGCAGGAATGCAACAACGCTTCTATATGTTAGGCCCCATTTCATCAATCTATGCTGTTCATCTAACTTCCCTAACTTTGTATATTTGATGGGACGAAATCATGCTCAAGGACAGGTTTATGAACCAATAAATGGTGTTTTCCTATTTCTGGACATGGACAGCCAGAAGCTCTACATAAGCAATGTTTTACTTTACATTCAATGCACCAAAGCATTATTTCTTGGATACAAGAGGTTCTTTTTTTGCATGATTAGGCCATTAGATATCGAAACCTAAGATAGATAGATGAATGGCATGGATCAATAATATGTGGGGCCAACAATGCAAAAGTGCAGATGTGTAACTATGGTGTTGTCACATTCTACTAGTAGAGTATCCCATTCTTTTAATAATAGACTAAAATTTCACAATAATTGAAACATCTATTGCATGTTTTTGATTTATGTTCAAAGTTTCCTGAATTAATTGTGTATGTAACTTGGAGATGAATTCCGCAAATAATTCATCGACTTCTCAAAATTTTGTTGCAAATAAAAGTTCTAAAAGTTGATTTTATATCCTAGGGATTGTTTTGACTTTTACCAAACTGTCACTAATTGTCTCCCCAAAATTGTTCAAATATTGCTAGCCTTGCGGAGTTAATCTTGAATGCAGAGTTTGTAATGTTCCCCAGAGAATGGGTGAATGATAAACAATACACCGAACAGTGGTGTAACAGTGTAAAGTCCTTGATAATTCCTGAGCTCAAGGTCAAATCCTATCCAAAGTAGCCACCGTGATTTATCAAATTATATCATTTGTAAACTTCTTGCAAATAAAGAAAGAGCATGCATTTTGTGTGGCTCAAGACCCGGGTAGTCTCATTCCTAACGCAGAGAGACAGAGACTCACGGTGTAGAACTTGGGTAAAGTGAAACCGTATTAAAATGATGAAAGGCTTAATGGAGGATATCAGTCTCATTGGGCAGTCAAAATCCAAAGGAGAAAGTGGCGGGGGGCTCGTTTTCAACTGATACGACTTCTTCTTCTGTAGCTGATAAAGGTCAGTGTTTTGGTTAAAGTAGAAACCGATGATAATTTGATATCACTATCCGCATGACAATCCTGCTTTATCCTGAGTGGGAGGTGCCAAGTTTCACTTTCAAATGAAGAGGATAATGATGTCTTCACCAATTAGGGCGATGATCTATTTACCAAGAGGACCCGTACTTTGAGTTCATGTGTATGGGCCCAACGGATGATGACAGAACGATCACAGCCATTCATATGTAGCTCAAATGGATGGATCTCATACTGCAACAATGCCAACTTGAATAGTCCTAGATACTCAGTCAGTAGCTCAAAATTGGTGGATCTCTACCGATGATGAGTCTTTTTCTATTCAGTGTTTTGGCGGTTTGATTGAATGATATTGGAGTAAGTTTTAGGGGCTCGCTAAGTTGGATTGTTTGGATGATGCTGATCGCATATGGTTGGGTCGCACAAAGGACCCTATTGAAGTAAGGATTCCTTTCTTAATGATACTTGGAATTGAGTTCCTAGCATCCATGGGGAAAGCTCAATTCTATCCTGGAAAAGACATGCAAGTTTGGAATCTTTGAATTCTTCGGGAGTCTGTACTTTAGCTTTATCTTCTTGCAACGTGATCTTGTGAGTTGATAGCGGCTTGATCTTCTCGCATCATCTTTTGGATTGATAGTTAATGATTTAAGCGTGCCACCGAATGATGCTCTAATAGTGGTCAACCTAGGATATCTAGCTTGCTTTCCAAGAGAACATTAGGCCGCAAGTGCAAAGTTCTTGTAAGTGATGTGGCATCTAAACCTTGATATTCTTCAATGGTATATTTAAATTGCGCTTCTCAACTTGGATTATCAACTAAATAATTAACTAAATGAGACCAATAAAGTCATTTGATATCTTCAATGATAAGATGAAAATGTGCTTCTATGCTTGGATTCTTAACTAAATAATGAACTATGAGTGAGACCAACAAAGGAGAAAGTCATTTTTACGTCACCATGTGGTTTTGATCCCATGCCATGCCCATCACAAGAAGTTGCCAAGCAATATCAAGTGTTCTTCTGATCAGGACTAAATCACAGCCAGTGCGATGGCCTTGTATTGGCTGTCATATTGACGGATTTAAAACAGTCCGGGTGGCAAATATGGGCCCTAGAGTGATGTCTTCAAAAGAGGATTAGCAAAAGCGGTGTGAAAGTGGAGGAACTTGAAACAGAAACTTAAGATTTTGGTTGACACACCAACGAATCGGCGAAAAAGGAAAGAACATGATTATACTAACTTTTCGATTGATTGAAATGAGAGAGAGAGAGAGAGGAATTGCGTTACAGACTTCACTGTAGAATTCCTACCGGTCAAAACATTATTCTGTGTAAGCGCCGATGGATAAGATACTGTAGAAATGACTTTTATAAATAGATTATGCACCTATTGGAATCCAAGTGCCATCGATTTCTCTTTTGGGTCTTTGAAATGTGATCATATGGCATTCGTTTGTTCACGCTAGTTCTAAAAGGCAATACAACAGGTTGTTGAGAGAATGAGTGAAAATATTTTGAGCTTGTAATTAGGGTCTATTGTGTACGAATCAAGAAAGGGACTTAAATATAGTTAAAAGTACGTGCAGGCTCAATTACCAAACTTTCCCTAATCCAACAAATACTTTCTCGGTTGCTATACTTTGAAGAAGTAGAAGCTGAAGATAATTTTTATTATTTTCTCTTCTTACTTATAAATTAATATATAGGTATATTTATTTACAAATAAAAAATATATATAATAAAATCATCTTCAATTTCTTTAAAAAGGTTTTACTTGCTGACTACATCTAATGCAAAATTCTCCTCCTTTTTTATTTGGGCATGGGACTGGCACTAGCGAAGTTTCTGAGTATTCTCATATGACCAAAAATCTTCTCCACAGCTCATCCTAACCTCAAATAGTAAATCATAGGGATGGAAAATAGGTTAGGAAGTTCAAGTGCAGTGCTTGTTAAATCCTAAAGAGTCTACGATCATCAAATGGAAAAGATCATTAAAGTGTATCTTACTTAGAACGTAGGTCGATGCATGAGCAGTTCGGATCCCCATGCATGTCGACCCCAACATGTAGTTTTGTTTTCTTTCTCCTGTAATCCAACAGGTAGCTGCACGTGTGGTACAGGGCCTATAGCCATAAAGGCCATTAACTGTCCATATTTTGTTCCTTGAGATTTCTATTGATCTGAAAAGCTGCAAACAAAACCTGCAACCTCAAATTGGTACAACAAGCTTCCCCAATCGAAATGAGGGCCTCACCCCATGTGGCGTACTGGTTCGATCCTTTTGCTCCTATGGTCCGAATCCAGGTGTAGATCTTGATGGCTTGGATCCCAACATGCCAGGCTAACAATAATAGAAAAGAATTGAAAGGGAACAAAGAATTGAAAGGGAACCAAGAAGGCATCATCACTTCCAGTGGCATTTGTTAGAGAGAGAGAGATTTGTGGGTACCGTAACAAGTTCTGCACGCTTTAAAAAAAAATCATATATGATTTTGCCCAAGAATTGTACCACATGGTCATCACCCATCTGGCTTCTTGATATTATATTTATATTAAAGCCACTTAGTATAATAATGAGCTTATGTTATTGTAAAGAGCAGACTAGAAATTTACAGGAAATCTAAGAAAACATGTTATTTACATCACTGAGTATATCAAAAGTGACCTAAAGATCTCTACATATCGTGATATCGAAGTAGAAATCTATGAAAAGGCCTACACAGCTAGCACGTTATCATAACTGTCACCACTGACCATAGAGACTCATTAGTTACATATATCAGCAATCTCGTGACTGTCGTACAGACTTTTGCCACTACATACCTCTTTTTGATGCCTAATATTAGCGTAAAATAAAGTGAGTCATTTTAATCAGAAGCAAGGGCTTTTAAGTTATAAGGTTGGAAATTTATGCCATTTGTGTGAAAAATCATATTTCTAGAACTTGGAAAACTCGTCTGAGTTAGTTGCAAATCAAGTCGCTCAGCAAGTCGATGCACTGTATAATAAGAATGTTTGACTTGAGCTAAGATTTGAACACATTATCTCCCCAACCAGAATAAGATATGCTAGCTAACTCGTCGAAAGTTTAAAGTATATCTGCAAAGTAGAATAAATTTATTAAAAATCCTGCTTAAGAGTTTTTTTAGTCACCAATGAGTGTTTTTGAGCTAACATGGTTTGCCTCATCATCAAGTTGAGTCGATTTTCAAACTTTTTAAAAACTAATAAATAGATGTTGGTTGCTAAGCTCTCTCTTATTTGCTACATTTTGAGACACAGCTTTTTGAAACACAATTTTTGTATTTAAAGTTCATTTTGAAAGGTGTGATCTCTACTTCTAAAATTTCCTTTAAAAAAACTATTCACTTAGAATAATGTTTTTCATAAAATTGTTTAAAAAAATATCCCACTATTATACATTCCTAAACTAAACTCATGTCTAACTCACATTACATTCTAACCAATTTAAAATTATTTTTGAGGTTTATTTATTACAAACTAATTATAAATATAAAGTTCAAATGAACATAGTTAAGCACTTAGTGATTTAATACATTAATAGTCGAAAGGATAAAATAAGAAATATGAACTCCAGTCAGTTTGATGTCTCACTTTTCTGTTTTGTTTTTGTCTCTAGAGTCTTTCACTTTTCGCCTCTACACTTTTCGAGCTGATATGTAATTATTATTATTATTTTTTCTAGGTAGAGTATATGAGGTATACTTAGTAGATGGAATTAAAACTACAAACTTGAAATCTACGGCATTGTAGCATGTAAGCATACTTTTATGATTCAAAAATATATTTCTAATGTGAGAAAGTTACACGAGTAACTTCTCGTTAGTCATTTTAATGTAATGCATCACAATCGCTCATTAGTACTCACATGTATCTATAGACATTTCTACATCATCATCATCATCATCATCATCATCATCATCATCATCATCATCATCATCATCATCATCATCATCATCATCAAGACCTTATCCTAATTAGGGACCGGCTACATGAATCTTGTTCCTCCATTAAGTAGCATGGCTTCATTTAGTCTCAATGTTTTTAAATTTTTTCTTACCACTTCTATCCACGTTCTTTTGGGCCTTCTCCTTACCCTTAGAGCCTTCTACTTGCAGTGCATCACTCCTAGCCGATGCTGTTTTGGGTCTCCTTTAGACATGTTCAAACCATTTAAGTGTAATCTCCCTCTTCTTGTTACCTATTTGTGCTACCTCTAAGTTTTCTCTAATATTTTAATACTTAATTTTATCTTTTCTTGTCCTGCCACTCATCCATTTCAATATCCTTATTGCTGCGATGCTCATCCTACAAACATGATGTTCCTTAACTACCCAACAACTCTAATCTATAGAGCATGGCTGGTCTTCTGGCCATCCTATAAAAATTTTCTTTTGATCATAAGTACCAAAAGTGGTCTTTTACGGGGACTTCTTGGTCGTCAATTTTGACTAGTGTTCCACTCCTACTCATCTCCTTGCTAAAATTGCATTCCATATATTTTTATTTCAGTTCAACTGATTTTAAATCCTTTAGATTGTAATGATTCTCTCCATAACCCTAGCTTAGTGTTTACGCTACCTCTTGTCTCATCAATTAAGATTATATCATCTGCAAATAGCATGCACCATGGAATCTCCTCATGCAGATGTTTTGTTAACTCATCTATAACCAACTGAAAAGGTATGGGCTCAATGCCGATCCTTGGTGCAATTCTATAGTGACAAGAAAATCACTGGTCTCGCCACTAGTGGTCTTAACATTTGTTATCGTTGTCTCATACATATATTTAATTATGTCTATATACCTCCACTAAACCCCTTTCTTGCCTAACACCCTCTATATTAACTCTTTATGGACTTTATCATAAGGTTTTTTTAAGTCAATAAAGACCATGTGGAGGTCTTTCCTCCTCTCCCTATATTTCTCTATCAATTGTCTAGTAAGAAAATAGCTTTTATGGTTGACCACCTAGGCATGAAACCAAACTGGTTCTCCAGTATACTAGTCTGATATCGTAGCCTCTTCTTATCACTTTTTCAAAAAGTTTCATAAGGTGGTTCATAAGTTTAATCCCCAGATAATTAGTGCAACTATGAACGTCTCCTTTATTCTTATAAATTGGTATAATAGAGCTTTTTCTCCATTCATCTGATATTTTCTTTGATTTTATAATCTTGTTAAATAACTTAGTTAATTAAACTACTTCGGTATCTCCCATATGCTTCCAAATCTCTATTGGTATACTATTGGGCCATCTGACTTTTCTTGATTTCATCTTTTTTAGTGCCTCATTTACTTCAGGTATTCTAATCCTACGTTCATATCTATAATGTCCAATGTTGTTTATATTTATAGTATTTTCAATCCTTATATTCTTAGAGCCGTTGTTATTTAACAAATTTTGAAAAAAAGATTCCCACCTTTGTTTGACCTCGTAATTTTTGACTAATACCATTTGATCATTACTTCTAATGGAACTAACATGGTCTAAGTCCTTACTTTTTTGTTCTCTTATTTTTGTAAGTTTATACACATATTTTTCACATTCTTTTAAACCCAGTTTACGATAGAGGTCATTATATGCCTTAAGTTTGGTCTCACTTACTATTTTCTTAGCAACCTTTTTATCATTCTTATATTGTTCATAGTTTTTATTATTTCTAGTTTTCTATCATGCTTTAAAACACACTTGTTTTTCTTTTATAACTTTTTGTACTGTTTCACTCTACTACTATGTTTCCTTTACTAATTATCTTTTACTTTTAGATACTCTCAAGACATCTTTTGCCACTTTCTTAATGAACTTAGTCATATTAGTCCACATGGTGTTTACTTTTGTTTCATAGTTCCAGTTTTCTTCTACCAACAACTTATTTGTGAATGAGGTTATTTTCTCTCCTTTGAAGTTGGGCTATTTAGTTTTTAGATACCTATTAAGTTCATTTCCTTTCTTCTATATTTACTATAGATATCCATAACCATTAACCTGTGTTGTGAGGTTAAACTCTTATCGGGTATTACCTTACAATCCTTACACATTGATCTTTCGGTATTCCATAGTGGAAAAAAGTCTATTTGAATTTCATGAAGTCCACTTTTAAACATTATTAAGTGTTCATCCCTTTTCTTAAAGAATGTATTTGCAATGGTTAGGTTATATGCTATGGCAAAATCAAAGATAGTTTCCCCTATCTCATTTCGTTCTCCTATACTATACCCTCAATGTATCCTATCTTATTCTTCCTTTTCTTTTCCTATATGGCCACTTAAGTATTCTCTTATAACTATCCCCTCAATGTTGGAAATTTCTTACATAACTCCTCCATATTTGCCCAAAACTGTCTCTTGATTATATTTTCTAACTCTACTTGTGGTGCGTATGCACTTATAACATTTATGATTTGCTCTCTTAGAATAAGTTTTGTTATTATAATTCTATCATTGATTCTTTTAACGTCTATAACTTAATTCTTTATCTACTATTATCCCTACGTCATTTTCGTTATCATTGTTTCCTATGTATCAGAGCTTATACCCATCAATTTCTCCAATTTTAGCCCCTTTCCTCTTGGTTTCTTGATACAAGCAATGTTGGCTCTCCTACATTTTATCGTATCTACTAACTCTAAACTCTTACCTGTCAATGTCCCTATATTCCATGTGGTGATACAAATCTTATGCTCTTAAGATAGCTTATTTACTTGTGCACTTCTCGACCTCCATCGCATGAACTCATGCCCACTTTTCACAGCACCTAGGTTCTAATGCAGCCTGTCACTTTAGCAGCTCTTGCCCTTTTTCCACTCTACATGGGATCTGATATAGCACATTGCTTTTGGAGAGAATGCTCTAGCAGTCCTAGGTCATTTTTCACTACACCCGAGATTTGATGTAGCGTGTCGCTTATGGGGGATGCCCTAGCTTGAGTGTTAGTATGGTTGGGAGTATCTTATAATAATCCATGGATTATCTTATACCATCAATATCTCATAGACACATTTGCCAATATGGTTGGGAGTACTCATCTAACAACTATAATCCAAGTTCATCTATTGAACCTTCATCTTGATCTCCAAGAGCATAAAAGCAAATTCTCATGGGATCCAAACTATGCTCAAGAATAGCTGATCTAAATTATGTGCCATCTAGTACATGAGAAGGACTTCCACTGCATCTTCACAAGGCTTACGATTGTCTTAAAAAGGTGTCTCAAGTCACCTACCACCTTTTGTGGTTTGAGGTGGCCAACCAGCACTAACCTCTTAGAATAGCCCCACCAGGCTTATTAGCTTGTCGCAAATATGAAATCTTGGATATCATTATACCCTTATACATTTTACAAAATGTTTGGTAAGATCCATTATAACATAAATTGCATAGAAGCTCTTTTTCAAGTTAAAATAGATGTCTAAACATGAAACGCATATTCAAGCAAAATCAAACATAGTTTTCAAATCTTAATATTTTTTAGGTATAACAACACTCTAATAATCAGATTGTTTGGGTTATCATAACTATAATTTGAAATGATTGAATAACTTGCTAAGAATCAACTTATCAAACCTCACATTGAGATTTTAATATTGTGATTTGCTATAGTATTTTACAACACAAAAACTGTGATTTATTGGTATATATTACACTTCAAAAACTGCTCTGAAAAAGTGCTTTCAATTGATCTAGAATTTCAATGCTAAACTTTTTTAATTTTCTAAGTTTCTTTCTGCATTAAAATCAGGTTTTAAAAAAACATATTAACATGGTAAAACAGTAAGTTCACGCTTTGGTATACAAAGAAAAGCACATTAATGACTAACGAGTTTTTGAAACTCAGATAATAGTTTATATATTTTCAGCCAAAGTCAAACAAATTAGATATGTAATTTACTGCTTGAAAACTAACCCGCGGAAGAACTAATAGTTATTCAAATTCATGCTATCAATACTGATCATGAAGGGGGTTAATAATTCTATTAAAAAAGTCAATGATAGAGTTTAAAATCATGCTAAACTTGAATATAATAGGCTTAATATTCATGATAGAAATCCATCAAGAGAGAGGACGTAATAACCAAACTAAACGGAAAAAACGTAGGTACATAATCATGCTCGAAAAACGTCTCTATTAGAGTAGAAAACCATGCAAGATAAAATGTACATAATTTGACATAGACTCATGTTAAAAACCTCTATTAAAGCACGAAAAATATATTAGAAAATATCTATGGATAGTGCATGGATAAAACATTATAAAACATTTATTAACATAGTATAACATGACCCTATATCTATTTGTGCGTATAGAATTAATGTTCATGGTTCATCCCAAAATTATCGGAGATCAGCACTTTATATTCATGTAAAAACATCAATGAAAAATGTCTATTTTAAATATCCAAATCTTCTGAAAAATACGCTAAAAAATCAGTAGTTTACAACCACCTACCTCTTAGTTGATTTCACTAAATTTCTCGTATTTTCGCCTAGTTTTTCCTTTCTTTTTCTTCCTCTCTAATTCTCCCACGGTTTTTTTTTTTTCTTTCTCCGTATTTTCCCCTTCTTTCTCTGTTGCCTGAGAGGTATTCTCATAGAGACGTATTTTACTTTCCTAACGTTTTTCCATCTCTTTCCTAATACCTTGCTTAATTACGTTAGACTATTACACTCTTCTAACATATTTTCCATGTCTTTTCCTTAATTAATGCATCTCCTAAATTAACCACTTTCCTAGGTATAACGTGCTTCCCAACCATGTCTCACAATCATATTTCCTACTACAATGTAATTCAAACATTTCTTATTAATTTCACGTCTTCTTGCATTTTCTTAAGTTGACAACTTCTTAATGTCTCCTTGTTTAACTTGGATGCCAAGGTATGACAGCTACATATGGATCCCACTGATTTAATGTACCAAAACAAAATAGAAAGGGATGTGCTTATCAATCTTAAAACCTGATTTATTCGGTGATTTCTGAAGTCAAATTTTTACAATCTTGGCATCATTGAAAGCTCTCTTGGAGCTTTATCTATCTATTGAGGTCCCATCATCAATTCAATGTGTTTTCAAAAAATCTAAGTTTCTAAATTTAGAAGAAATCATATTTTTCATTAATGGTCAAAATAGGTAACAAAATTTAAGATTATTACACCAGGTGGACACGATAGCATCAGCTGGTCTGATTCGTATCCACTTGTCTTCCAAATGCATAAAATTTACTTCACCCCTTCTTGATCAAATTATTCTAGCCCTTATACTAGTAGGCATCATTAGAATCCAGGAAAACATAACCTCCGAATTTGTCGTCATTTATCCTATGGATGGGGGAGTTACTCATGAGACCAGGACCATGAAGACCACCTTGTAATATTCAAAATAAACAGTCAAAATTACATATCTAGAGTGCCAAAAAGGTTAAGACCTTTTGTCATTCCCTGCACTGGATGGTGAAACTGCTGGGACCAACCATTACATGTCAGAACATCGTACCAGATGAGCCAATGAGAAAATGCTTTTTGGGGTGCTTTGAAGCAACAAACTCTTCAGTTTTACATTGTTATTAGATGATTCTATATCGCATGCGCATAATATGTCCAATATATCATAAGCAAGATAGTTTTGGGAGCATAAGCCGTTCTTGTCATACTTGTATTTTTTGAGCGATTCATTCCATTCATCGGATTTGCCTTCCTCTAAGTAGAAATCTCATCTAAAGAAGTAGCTCTAATATAGGCTTCCCCACTTAAATTCTAGACGTTATTCGAGAAAGGTTTCATATCAGATTGACATCGTCTGCATTTAAGGGGAAATTACCCACCTTAGGTTTATCCGTTGGATGAGATTTTTGGTTCCAATTGCCGTCCCATCTTAAGAGTGAATCTAATGGATGGGATGGATCACTCGCAAAAAGTACCCACATACCCGCTTATTTATGATTTGTGTGCCATGATTTGGGCCCCATCATGGCATATCATGGGCATTGGGAACCAGTTACTGGATAAGGGAATAAGGGCATATGAGTGGGTTCACGGTCGCTGACAGACTACAACTCTTCGTAAACCCCAGAAAACCACCCTCTCAGCGCCATCTTTGGATGGACTATGTCCGGTCGTTCTTTTTGACCTAAAATCAATACTCCCTCACTCCACTCAAAAGCCCCCATAAGTACACCGCCCCACCACTCTCTCTCTCTCTCTCTCGTTTTATTCATGAAAGCTTATTTCTAAAGTTTTTCTTTCCCTCTGCCAAGAAATTCTTGACATCAGAAGCACTCTGTTCCTTCCCTCCACCTTTCCCTTCCTTTCCAGCTCTCTTCTCTCCTTTTCTCTCCCTCTCCCTGTCTGCAGATCTTCTCTCTAATGGACAAACTACTTCGGCTTCTCATCTCCGTCTCACTTCTGCTAATTGTATGTACTTCGTTGTTTTCATCCGCCCGAGATGATGGCGCTCTTTGGACAGCTAAAACCGATGGAGAAGCTCTACTTCTTTTCAAGAAATTTATCGACAAAGATCCAAATGGAGTTTTGTCAGGTTGGAAGCTCAACAGAAATCCTTGTGACTGGTATGGTGTTTCTTGCACTCTAGGAAGAGTAACTCAACTTGATTTAAGCCGTAATAATCTCGTTGGAACGGTCTCCATCTATGCTCTTGCATCTCTCGACATGCTATCTATTCTCAATCTTTCCTTCAATTTTTTCACAGCAAATACATCCAGTTCCTTGCTTCAGCTTCCTCCCAGCATGAAGCAGCTAGATCTATCTTCAACCGGACTCGCTGGACTCATTCCCGATGAGTTCCTCTCCAAATACCCGAGTCTGGTTTATTTAAATCTAGCCCACAATAATCTGACAGGTTATGTACCGGAAAATCTTTTAACCACATCGGATAACTTGCAGATTCTCGATCTTTCTTTTAACAATTTATCTGGGTCCATTTCCGGTGTCAAGATTGGAAGTTCTTGCAAGAGCTTGCTTCATTTTGATTTCTCCGAAAACCATTTTACAGATACTATACCTTGGTCCCTTTCCAACTGCACCAGTCTTAGGAATTTGAATCTCTCTTACAATGAATTTACAGGGGAGATACCAAGATCTTTTGGTGAATTGAGCAGCTTACAGTCGTTGGATGTCTCCAATAACCATTTAGCAAGTACCATTCCCTTTGAGTTAGGAAACACATGTCAATCTCTTTTACAACTCAAGATATCCGGTAACAATATCTCAGGCCCGATTCCATCATCATTGTCGACGTGTTCTTCTCTTCAAGTTCTAGATTTAGCGAACAACAACATATCTGGTCCATTCCCAGCTTCGATCCTACAGTTTTTGACTTCTCTGGAGAGTTTGCTTGTGAGTAACAATCTCATCTCCGGACAGTTACCGTCTTCAATCTCCACTTGCAAGAACTTAAAAATCGCAGATTTCAGTTCAAACAAGCTTTCGGGTGAAATACCACCAAATATATGCCCAGGTGCCGCGTCGCTGGAAGAGCTAAGGATTCCCGACAATCTTATCAACGGAGAAATTCCAGCCACGCTTTCGTCCTGTTCGAAGTTAAAGACGATCGATCTAAGTATCAATTATCTGTCGGGTCCAATCCCACCCGAGTTTGGAAAACTTCAAAATCTGGAGCATCTAATGGCCTGGTTCAATGGCTTGCACGGGAAAATTCCTCCAGAATTGGGTCAATGCAGGAAGTTGAAGAATCTAATTCTCAACAACAATTACTTCAGTGGTGAATTCCCGATGGAGCTGTTCTATTGCAGCAATCTGGAATGGATATCTCTTACTAGCAACGGAATTACAGGTAAAATACCTACCCAATTCGGGCAGTTGTCGAGGTTGGCTGTTCTGCAACTTGCAAACAATACCTTGACGGGGCCCATACCAAAAGAGCTGGGGAATTGCAGCAGTCTTGTGTGGTTGGATTTGAATAGCAACAAATTAACGGGTGAGATTCCACCACGGCTCGGTCGGCAACCGGGGGCGAAGGCATTGAGTGGAATCCTCTCCGGCAACACGTTGGCTTTTGTTCGGAATGTCGGGAATTCTTGTAAAGGAGTTGGGGGTCTGTTGGAATTTGCTGGAATCCGGCCGGAGAGACTGTTGCAGGTGCCCACATTGAAAACTTGCGATTTCACTAGACTCTATTCTGGTGCAGCCTTAAACGATTGGACCCACTATCAGACGTTGGAGTATGTAGATCTCTCCTACAACGATCTCCAAGGAAGAATCCCAGATGAATTTGGAGATATGGTGGTCCTACAAGTTCTAGGCCTAGCCCACAACCACCTCACCGGAGAAATTCCTTCCTCTCTCGGCCGGCTAAGGAATCTCGGCGTGTTCGACGCTTCCCATAACAGATTACAGGGGAGAATCCCAGACTCGTTTTCCAATCTATCTTTTCTGGTAGAAATTGATCTCTCGGACAATGAACTGACAGGTCCAATTCCGTCTCTGGGACAACTCAGTACACTGCCCCCGAGTCAGTACGCGGGTAATCCGGGCTTATGCGGGGTCCCACTGTCACCATGTCAGCAAGCCAACGATTTCTCCAATCAAGGGCCATCGACTCCAGTTAAACAAGGAAAACGAGCAGGTAAGACTTCGGTGGCAAACAGTATAATCTTGGGTGTTCTCGTTTCAGTGGCTTCGGTTTGCATCCTAGTCGTCTGGGCCATAGCAATGCGTGCCCGGAGAAAGGAAGCCGAGGAGGTTCGAATGTTGAGTAGTCTTCAAGCATCCCACGCGGCCACTACATGGAAAATCGGTAGAGAAAAGGAGCCGTTAAGCATAAATGTTGCTACTTTCCAGCGTCAATTGAGAAAATTGACTTTCCAAGTGCTAATTGAAGCTACCAACGGTTTTTCTGCTGATAGTCTCATAGGCTGTGGTGGATTTGGCGAAGTTTTCAAAGCTACACTAAAAGATGGGTCCAGTGTTGCAATTAAGAAGCTTATAAGGTTAAGCTGCCAAGGGGACCGAGAATTCACGGCTGAAATGGAAACTCTTGGCAAGATCAAACATCGGAATTTGGTCCCACTTTTGGGCTATTGCAAGGTGGGGGAAGAGAGGCTTCTAGTGTATGAATACATGCATTTTGGTAGTCTGGAAGACATGTTACACGGGAAGAGAAAGGAGAGCAGGGAAGGATGTTTGGCATGGGAAGAGAGAAAGAAAATAGCCCGTGGTGCAGCCAAGGGTCTGTGTTTTTTGCACCATAACTGCATTCCGCACATAATACATCGAGACATGAAATCGAGCAACGTACTCTTAGACCATGAGATGGAGGCAAGAGTTTCGGATTTCGGCATGGCTAGACTGATAAGCGCACTCGATACTCATTTGAGTGTCAGCACGCTGGCCGGCACACCGGGGTATGTTCCGCCGGAGTACTACCAGAGCTTTCGTTGCACTGCCAAGGGGGACGTCTACTCTTTTGGTGTGGTTCTTCTTGAACTTCTTACTGGAAAGAGGCCTACTGACAAGGAAGACTTTGGAGATACGAATTTGGTGGGTTGGGTAAAGATGAAAGTGAGGGAAGGACAGGGCAAGGAAGTGATTGATCCGGAGTTGCTCGCTAGGGTGAGAGACGAAGAGGAAGAGAAGGAAATGATGAGGTATTTAGAGATTACTATGCAGTGTGTAGAGGATTTTCCTTCTAAGAGGCCCAATATGTTGCAAGCAGTTGCTTTGTTGAGGGAGCTCGTTCCAGCGCCTACTGCCACTGCGGATGGAAATGGGGCTTAAAGGATTTGTGTTGTCTTGCCTTTGTTTTTCATTTCGGTAAGTATCTCACGCTTATGTTGCTTATGCTGTGATTATTATTTTAACTTTAGATGATTCAGATGTAAAGATCCAAATGGATATGAGTTTTGCCTTTGGTCTAGAGGAAGATGCCACGTGTTTGTGATGTGCTTTTAGTTTGATTCTTCTTTTTTATTAATATAGAGATGAGGCAGGACTTCTTAAACTTCCTGACATTGCAGGAAGTTAACAAGTCCGTAGTAATTTTTTTTGGACAAATTTGTTCATTGGAGTTTGATTAACGACGATTTTACTAAAGCCCATAGTAGAGGAATTTTGAGTTATTGGAAGGTTCGTGGAGTAAATTCGGAAAAGTAACATTGTGGCAAGAGGCTAGCTCTCAGCCTATGCACAGAAAGTTCACGTGGGCCTCTTTATCCAATCCATTCATCTTTTGGGCGGCATCTTAGACACTCACGCGAAAATCTGATTGAGCATTGGATGATCTTAATCTCTCTTTCAATAAGATTTCTCCTCTAATGTAGGTAGGGATCATCATCTAGTGAAAATGATTTTGGGTGCCTTGGGCATAAGTAAGATGTAGGCCCAATTCAAGATTGCATTGTCGTAATTCATGATTGCAGCAATCTTGAACGGGTGCTTTGGCGTAACTCAACAAATAAATCTTTTTATTTGTAATTTAGCTTCATGCCTCTCTTACTGACCGTTCTGTTAAACCAGTGCTTATGTTAAATAATTTTAAATGCTCTTACAGCTGTGATCTCCTTTGTGTCAACAGCTACGAACTGCATTATTGCCTTACTGAAAATAGCAAAAGTTGCTACATGATTTGATGATTCTCCAAATTTCTTCAAAGACCTGCAGTCTAGGATTTAGGAGCAAAACGGATTACTAAAGAAGTGAAACCATAAGAATTACTAAAGAAGTATTGATAATATTTTTAGTTAAACCATTGCAGTTGGTTTGACCAAAATAAATGTTGTCAAAGTAATTACTAACACCAGAAAGGTAAAGGAAGGAGACCAGACATTAATGACCATTTTCAAGTCTTACAATTGGTAAGGAAAGATTTAAAAACTTTGGGACTAAATGAAGCCATGGTATTTAATAGAGTGGAATGTAGGAATAAGATTCATGTGGCCAACCCCTAATTGGAATAAAGTCTTGATGATGATGATGATGATGATTTTAAGTCTTACGATGCAAGAAGAGTTCAGGGGGAAAAACATACAGAAAAGGTGATAAAGGTAGGACACTACCTCTGAATGCAACTTCCAGCAAGTTGGATGCGCTTTGGAAATTACAACCAGGTCAGCTTTGGAAGGACCAGAGCTTCAAGGTTGGGGACGGTGACGTCTCTAGGCTAATAACAGTCCTAAACTTGCTATTATTTTCCACCTTAGAGTACTATTGCCACCTATCACGGTCAAATCACATGTAGGCAGCCAAATGGTGCAATTATTACCACATTGCAAATTGAGGATACATTGGAATTAATTTGAAATCCAGGGTAGAAATGTTCAAATGCGATACATTCTGGGGACTTGAGCAATTTTTCTTATCTTTCAAAAGAGGGCCACCAAGAAGTCCGTTTGTAGCATTTCTCTCCCTTTCTCAGGAAATTATATGCTCCACTCGTGTGTAGTATATATTTTTCCCAATTGGGACCAATTTTTTAATATTTTTTGATGATCCAATTTGTTGACCATAAAAAATAAATAAATCAAGGAGTGGGCACAACTGGAGAAATTATATGCCACATTTGTGTGTAGCATATAATTCCCCCTCCCATCCCCCCTCTCTCTCCCTCACCAACGGCTCTCTTTGTTTTCTAACCGTTTCTTCATGATTCTTCAAGTTTTATTCTAAAACTCCACTGAAGGATTTTCGTCCGTGAAAAAGAGGCAAAAGAAAGCGAAGATAGAAGAGAATCATGTAATTTCCACAACAAATTTTTGAGTCTTCTCTTCTCTATCACTCATCTAATGAAATTAAAATATGTCTCACTATCTCAACATAAAAGCCCACAAAAATATATCTACATATACAATGTTAAAAAAAAAAAGGTCTCATTTTTTTGACTTTTTTCTATTTGAGCATTCTTTCTATGATTTAATATACTTCTAATCCATAAATTTAATTTTAGATTTTGTCTATATATGCCTTTTCTAAAGGAACTTATGTATCATGCCTTTTTAAGAGTTATTTAGAAGCTTGTCATCTTTGAGCCATTTTTCAAAAATTAATTTGTAATTTTTTTATGCTTGTTAGGATTTTTTACTTGAAAAAGAAGAAAAATAGGATAAAAAAGACACGGGTAATTTCTAAACCAAAACTATCATTTCTATTTTTCTCTATATATAATGTATAAAAAATCTAGGAATTCAAACATAAATATATAATGCACACAAAGGTATAATGTATGGTTTAGTTAAAGTATATAATGTTTAGAAATATTTTATTGTGCATTTATTTGTTTGCGTTCATTCATTTTATATATAAAAATATATTACTTCTCTTTTTCTCATATTTCATGAAAATAGATAATGCATAAAAATATTTTATGGAGCATTTTTTCTTTATCTTTTAATACCTTTTTGTATTTGTGCAATATTTATATTTAATGTGCAAACCTTTAACGTTTTCATCTTTTCTGGGAGTTTTCACTTTTGAACCTGTTTATGTTTGTGTTATTATTATTATTATAATAATAGAGTTTTTAGGCATGCTCTTATGTTTGCATCTTATTATTTGTTACATTGATCCTCACTTTCAAGAATAAGAAGAACATAAATAAAAAATTTCTACTCATTTCCTACTCTTAGAGGTTTACCAAGTCACGGTATTTTGGTCATCCAGACCTCTCAACATCCAAACGGCATATTAAGTTGTCCATGTACCAACAAAAGTGGCAAAACCAACCCGACACGAGTTTCTGTTCTGAAAGAAGGGTGGGATTTTTTAGTTACGATGTATTTACAAATAAAAAGGAGAGCCTTGGCCTAATGGGAAAGTTGTCATAGTGTGACCTAGAGATCACGGGTTCAAGGTATGAAAACAGTCTCTTGCAAAAATGCAAGATGAATATGCATACTAGAAATACTTGTGGTCCACCCCTTCCATGGACTCTGCATAAGCAGGATCTTTGTGCACCTGAGCTGCCCCTTTTTTTACATAATAGATGAAAATGAGCAACCATTTGGTCCCAACCCAAATGCCACGTGTTTTCATGGGCACATATGCTACTATATGGTAGATAAATTTCCATTTAACAAATTATACTGGTGATAAAAATACCATTTCACCGCTCGCAATGGAATCCTTTAATTTCATAGCTGACCCATTGCTGCAAATTTACCCTGTTGGGATAATCCTGGACCCTTGATTTATCAAGAATCCCTGTGGTTACACTAGTAATTAGGAAAGGTGAATCGTCGACATTATATTGCAGATTGAAGTGGGTCACTGCTGACCTAGAAGCTACGATCTCCAGTACATATAGTCATTTTTCCATGTGTGCCCACAAAAATCTCTCTTCTACGTTTCCCCGTGTACTTTCTGGCGAGTGTAAATCCATGACCCAATTTATATCAGATAAAAGCTCAAACGTGGGTTTGAGCACTTGGCGGAGTCGATGAAGTGCCTTAACAAGCATGGACTTTCGAATCCACTCACCCTGCAGCAAAAACATAAGATCTCGGATATAGTCGGTTGTTCGTCGTATTGATATGGTTTGGATAAACATAAATACCCATTTTGATAGCGAAAAGTTACTTACCTTGAACATGGGATTAGCGGATCATGAAATGGAGCGATGTAGCTTAAGTTTTAGATTTTTTCAGACTATTTACTTGTTAGTGGTTGTTTGAGGACCGAATATGAAGAAGGTGAATATTTCTCATGTGAAGACAATTATAGTACAACAGCGCTGTTTGGTCTCCTTCCAAAACTTTAGTTAGACTCATTTTTTGGTTGAAGTGAGAGGAAAGAGACAATGAAGCACTCATTTCTTTCCCACCTTTGTTCTCCATAGGTACAGTAATGATGAGAAATGTGCCTATACAAGCTATGAGTGTGGGTCATACATTTTTTGGTTACAGGTTGACATGGGACAACAAGGACTTCATTTAGAGGGAGCCAACATATGCAAATTTTATGTTACGTCATATTAGAGTGGAGTCACATAAGTTTCGTGCAAAATAGACTACACATAGATTTCACATTGACTAGGGCTAAATACACAAGTTTTTGTACAGATGGTATTCGAAGTAGTCTCATAGACACAGGTGTGTCCACATATAGGTCTATGCTACATATTGTTGGAGTGGGGCAGCATGTTTCATAAAGGGGGACACATACTCAATTTTATCTAAAAGTATTAGTACTATTGTAATGGAAAATGACATTCCCACACCCCTTCATAACTATTGCCTCACTCTCATTTGGGGGTTAATGCTTAAGCTTGCATTAACTCAGGGGAAGTCAACCAATGTAGATTATGATCCTATCCTTCAAAGATTAGAAAGGAAACTTGTCGATTGAAATAAAAAGACTCTTTAATTGT